>CM060915.1:453678145-454959931 GCA_030737875.1 Allium sativum | reverse complement strand
GTTATGAACTAGAATTATAATCCAATATTTTTAAATAAATAAATTGGATTTGAAATGGTTTTAAAATAACCAAAATTTCCAATATATGAATTGGAATGGATCGGAATCGAAATTATCTTCGGAACATTTCGATATTGGATTTCGTGATTATACAGATATTGTGGAGGAATTTGGAAGATATATATATCGTTATTCCAATACGATATTTGTTGGTTTCACTATTCGATAGTGAATATGAGCCGATATATTTTCTATTCAGAGCGTTGTATTTAATATCAAATTGGATTTTGGGTTTGTCGTGGTATCTTTAATAATACTGTTCTTATACCCAATGTAGTTAATAAAATTAGAAACTGACTGGGGATTAGCTAAGTTGAATGGTTTCCTGGGTATTGATCTGATGTTGGTTTCGGCCTTCGGGGTTAATACTTAGGGAATTGTTCTCTTATTAATTTACGATTAGAGGCTGATGGGATTTTGGGTTTGTTGTGAACTGTTGTAGTGACCCGCATTTTTAGCTGTTGAACAATTTATTTATTTAATTATTTAATATCGATTTATCGATATCGAGAACGGGAATTAAATAATATTGAATATTTAAATAATAATTATAATATAATAAAATATATTATAATGTCGAAATAATCAAAAATATTGGAAATACAAATATTCTGTGAATGGGGTCATCCCAAAGATATAATTCAACTTAGAGTTGGATTATATTGACAAATATATTCAATCGACGACAGTTTGAACGTATAATTATAATATAATTAAAATAGAGTGCGTAACGACGCGGCAGTTCGCTATTTGGCGATTTAGACTTCAACTGAATGTACAGGATTCGTTTTAAGCCAGATTTCTGTGAAACAAGAAACGTGTGGAGCTGGTGGAGTATATCTTTCTAGTGGAAGAGAAAGATCGGGATTTCGTCGTGTAGATTTTGAGATATGTCCAAATCAATTTTTCAGAAAAGTCGCTGTAGAATCCCTTTATAATTTGCAACGCTTTATATACGTTATAAAAGGATTTTCGATATAAATTGAATATCGATAAATCTGAAATTCTGAAATAATCAAGCTGTAAATTCTGATATGATATTCTGAAGCTGTATGATATCATATGTGAAGATATACGATAATATTTAATTTTAAATATTTAATTTAATTATATTTAAATATATTTATATATTTAAATAGGCTATTTAGAGCTTTAAAAATAGCCGGTTTTGCAAACGAAGTCGGAATTCGACGAAACTAATTTTGTTAGATCCGTAACATCAAATTATTGCTAGATGTCAAGTTTCATGATTTTTAGAGTCACTGTATGGTCGTACGGATTTTTAGAGTGAAAAACAGTCAGTATTTTGACGGTTAAAAATACGCTGTGTGAGCAAACGGAGTCGGAATTTGACGAAACCAGTTTCGTTAGGTCCGCAATGTCAAACTGTAGCTGCATGTCCGTTTTCGTGATTTTTGGGTATCGTATGTGATCACAGAAATTTTAGAGGACGAATGTAAATAGCGTTTGGTTAAAAATAAATTAAATAATCGAATATTAAAATATTATAATCTTCCTATATAATACCTTTACCTCCTTCTAACCCTAAAACATTTTTCCTCTGGTCAAAAATTCGATGGTGCCTCCAAACAAAATTCCAATAGTAAACCCAAAAACTAGGAAAATCAAAATCAAATAAAATAAATTCCTATAAATCGAAATTCGAATATCGTTGGAATCATCGATGGATCCTCTTCATGTCTGTGTGAGTTGTAAGTAGTTCGATTATAGTTGGTTCGCTGTTTTCATTCGAGTGTTAAGTAGGGTTTGTGTGCGAGCGGGATTCAGGATGTCGGATTTTGGTTTGAGGGCATAGCCGAGTTCAGGGTAGGAAGGCACCCTGGTTGGTTGTGATCGGAGCCACTTCGGCGGGCTGTGGTGGAAGGCGACATGGGGAGAAGGGGTTCGACGATAGCAGGTCAGAAATTGGGGGTGCGTCGAAGTTGATGTCGTGGGTATAGGGAGGAGCGGTTTTCGAAGAGGTGGAGAATGGGATTTGTCTCAACGAGAACGATGGTGAATGGAAGGAAGGAATGGCGGTCAACGTTTGCCATTGCACTGATAATTTGGGTACAGGAGCTCGTATTGGGATAGAGGAAGAAAGATAAGGGATTTGGTGATGGGTTTTGGGCTGTAAAGGTAATGGGCCGGTGGTTGAAAGGTAAAGGCCCGTTGAATTAAAACAATATATACTAGTTTAATTTAAATCGTGTTCAATTTGTAATAACGATATCTCGGTCATACTTAATCAGAATTTCAAACGGTTGGATCCGTTAGGATCGTGTGGACGGGAGCAACACAATGGGACTGACCGCGAGTCAATCCGAGCTCGTTACAATTTATGGCAAAATAAATTGTCCAATCTGAATCAACGACAATTATCGTTATTAACGATGATAGTCCAATGTGAGTAAAAACTCACTAACTCTCCTCAATTTATATTTTAATATAAATTGTATTTTATTTTTGTATTTGACTGCTAGTTATGTACTGTTAATTTGGACTGTTAAGTTGTATTGTTAAATTGGACTGTAGATTGGACTGTTAAATAATTGATTGAAAACAGTATGGATATATATATATATATATATCTACATATATATATATATATATATATATATATATATATATCGTTATTAAACGGTGATTTTGTTATCAGTGTATTTCATTAGAAATGCAAGTGATGTTATATACGTTGTTTAACATCGGTGGATGCAGGGAAACAGGTTGGAGGAATCCGACTGGATTCCTCAACATTTATTTTACTGTTATGTGTATATTGTGATATATAATCTGTGTTGATTGTATATGTTTGGATGATATTGATCATTGACAGTTGGTTGTTTAAAAACAATAGAAAACACTGAAAATGTAGAAAAGGGGATTTTTATTATTTATATTGAAAATGAATCTATTTATAAAATCGAAAGATTTTATAAAAGGATATTTATTTAGAAATAAATAAATAAAATAAAGGAATATTTATTTAGATTAAATAAATAGAATAAAGGATATTTAATTAGGGATTAAATAATTAGAGTTATAAAGGAAAATCTATTTAGGAAAATAAATAGATTATACAAAAGGAAATCTATTTAGGAAATAAATAGAAGTTAAAATAAATAGAAATAAAAGAAAAGTTAGTTAGTCGGATATAAATATTCGAATCAAGTTAGTTAAGTGGTCAAACCAAGCTAGTCGAACCAAACTAGTCAAGCTAGTCGAACCCAACCGAGTCGAAATGGTCGAGTCGAACCAAATCGATTCAAGATGGTCGAGTCAAACCAACCGAGTCGAGCTAGTCGGGTCGAACCAATCGAGTCGAGCTGGTCAAGTTAGTCGAACCTGGTCAGTACAACCAAGCTGGTCAAGTTAGTCGAACTTGGTCAGTCGAGTCGAGCAAATCAAACTTAGTTAATCGAAAGGAGTTTATCGATTTAGTTAATCGATAGGAGTTAATTGATTTAGTCAATCGAGATGAGTTAATCGGTTTTAATGAATCGAGAGGAGTTAGTCGAATATGGTATTCGAACCAAATGGTCAAGCCAAGTGGTCGAACCAAGTAGTCAAGCCCAGTGGTCAAACCAAATGGGTCAGGTTAGCCAAACATGGTCAGTCAAACCAAATGGGTCAGGTTAGCCAAACCTGGTCAGTCAAACCAAATGGGTCAGGTTAGTCAAACCTGGTTGGTCGAACCAAGTAAGTCGAGTCAAGTTAGTCGAGTCTAGTTGATCGAATCGAATTGGTCGAACCAAGTAAGTCGAGTTAGTCGAGTCAAGTTAAGTTAGTCGAGTTAAGTTCGTCGAGTTAAATAAATCGATGTTAGTTTCATCGGAAGGAGTAATCGATGTTAGTTTCATCGGAAGGAGTAATCGATGTTAGTTTCATCGAAAGGAGTTATCGATGTTAGTTTCATCGAAGGGAGTTATCGATTATAGTTTAATCGAAGCGAGGTTTTCCAAAGATGAGATATTTGAAATGGAAGAGTTATCGAATATTAGTTGATCGAAGTGAGATTTATCGAATAAGAGTTATTCGAAAAGAGATTTTCGAATATTGTTTATTCAAAAGTAAGATTTTCAAATATGAGATATTTGAAAAGGAAGAAGTTAATCGAATATAGGTTATTCGAAGAAGAGTTAATCAAATAGAGATTTCTCGAAGAGAGTTAATCGGCAAATTCGATTTTATCGAATTCGGGAAAGTACTTATACTTTCCAGTGTTTAAATAGAGATTTATTTATTTATAAATAAATAAGTGTTAGGTTAATTATTCACTAATAAGAATAGAAGTTATAATTTAAGTTAGATAATTCGAAACTAGGGATTATAACGTTATCGTTATAACCAATGTTTTTAAATATAGAAGTGGATTAGTAAAATTGAATCCGAGAAAGGCGTAAAGAAGTTGTTAAAGATTAAAAGATAAACTTTGACCATTTCGAAGTTATAACGTTGTTCAGTTAAGGTCTGAGAGGTAATTATACCCCAACTTGAGTGACTTCCTTCTTAACTAAGAAATGGTAAGGTTTGATCGTAAAGGAGTTTTGGAAATGTTTTCCAAACGAGAATCAGAAATGTTTTCTAATAAAAGAAAATAAGAATTTAGAATATAGGGAAACAGGAGATAAGTAAATAAATGAACTAAAGAGATTAATGTTAAATGATGTTGTTCGATATAATTTCCATCTGGAAATAATATCGTTGTTTGCACACTTGTTTTTCTTTGATAGTTAACTCACAGACTATCGAAGTTTTGACCATTTTAACGTTGTTAATATGGAGAGACCGGTTGGATTATTATCCAAAGAACCACTCTGTATTGGCATAAGCGTCGCGAATCATATATGCCAAAGATAATTGAAGACAGAGTAAAATGCAAGGGCTATCCTGTTTACAGAACAGTGCCTTCGGTTTGTCCAGTCCCAGGACAACTTATATAGACGAAGGTCTGACAGAGTATATCCAATGGATCGCGTAAGTTGATCTGTTCAAATGTATTCACGTTTGGTGGCAGAGGAATTCGTTTCTCATAGCTGTATACCCGTGTTATCTTTGGATAAGTCAATTTGTGATTTGGCGGGTATGACGATGTGACGTTCTAAGTGAATGATGATGATTTATATGAATGAATGTCTGACCGAGTATTTCCAGAAAGGTCACGTACATTGATTTCTTCAACCGTACCAAGAGTGGAAGTAGAGAAGGAAACTTCTTTAGCTAACACGTAATGTACTGTTGTAGACGTCAATTAGTGATTTTCGATGGATCTAACAATGTGGCATTCGAAGTGAATCTGATGTGATGATAAAGCGTAACCTCAAGCCTCATCATCCGGTAAATGACAGAAATCGGGCAGGCAGCATGGCTAAGTCGGTCGCACCGAAGTAGGGTGTATAATCACCTATCTAGAGAATATTCATTTGCTTCTTTAATCTATCAATGTTGTCCCATATATATATATACGGGAACGGTTGCTGATCCCAACCGTTGGGGATGTACATTCGATACACTCAAGCGAAATGAGTGGTCGGTCATGTGTGGCTGAGTTGCAAGATGTTCTTGTTGAACTCCAGTGTATCGTTCCTAGAGTACACTGATCGGAAGGTGGTTCCATACCTTGTCATAGTTGGAAATCAAATCATCCAATATGTGCTTGCGATTTTGATTGTATACTATATATGTAGTAACGTGAGATGCAAGCGTTTCTGCTAGATTGATATCTATTTGTATTTAGACATTATTATAATATCAGAATGATATTACTTTACAAAGTTGTTTGGATTCTCATAAGGGAAAAACCCGTTCCGTTATGCGGCGTGGTCTTGTGAGATATCCTTCATTAAATCAAGTATTAAATTGTTTTACTCATACCAGTCCCATGACTGACCCGGAGTTTATTTTGTTGTTTTCCCTAAACTCTTGGGTGCCTAAATTTGTACGGGCAGTCAAGTAGTCGGGATTTTACAGATACACTTGGAGAGCTTGGAGCAGGAGGCTTCAGGATTCTATAGCTATTATTATTTCCGCTGTGTTGTAAGTGTTGTACTCTGATAAGTGCTATTGTATACATAACTGTTATATTTCAAAGTTATGTTATCTATTATATGTTATTCATTCCGCTGTGAGGTTCGTGTTACTCTGATGTTGTGTTCTTCTTCTTCTTCTATTCTAAGTTTCTATCTTATCTATTCTCACCTTCTAATTTCTTTCATTAATTACCGGGATTTTTCGATGTTTTGGTTATCGACGCCGTGCTTACGTCGATAACCAAAGCCGCTCAAAAATCAGGGTTACTACAGTTGGTATCAGAGCTTAGGTTAAGTTATTACCTTGGCTCTGTGGCGTAATTCAGTAGAGATGGGATTAGTAATATCCTAGACTGAATTTGAGTGTATATATATGAGTGCGTATTTGTTAGTTAATATAAAGTGATTTATATTGTGTAGATTTATTGGTTGAGTGGCTTATAAATTCTGGTCGATCAGTTTGATCCACTGTATCGGTAGGAGTTTTATAAACACTTGAACACGATGAACCGACATGGTATGTTTTGAAATTAACATAGTATAATTGGTTGTGTTGGTTGTTATTATAATCGAATGAGATTATAAAAAGGTAAAATGATTATAAATGACTAATCAGAATTCATATAAGTAAAGTATATGAAATAAAATGAAGAAAAATCTGAATTTAAATCAGATTGGAATTAAAATAAGGAAATTTTAAGTTCCTGGGAGATTTTGAAAACGTTTTTCAAACTGAAGGTGATATAGTATTGAACTCACTTCGATAGCTGGAAAATAGATTGTGATGACGAATCGCGACATCATCAGTGTTCATTTTCGAGTTCTAAGTGACGAACTACTACCAAAGGTTTTGTTTTTGAATTGTTTTGAGAAAACAAGTTGTTTAGAAATTCAAAGGTTTTGAATTGGCATTGTAATTTCAAATTGATTTGAAATAGACCCAGGAAATTAAGTTTCGGAATTTAATTTTAACTTATGAAGTTAAATAGAATAGATAGTAGAAATAAATTGATATTAACTTGAACTGAGTTAAATAGAATTGAATTGGATTAGAGAATAATCTGTTATGGAATTGGGTTGATGAGTTAAGAATTTGAAATTTGATATTCGAGTTCGAATGAAATTCGATTTGGTTTTGAGGATATGAACTGATTGGAATTTGATGGAAATAACACTGGTATATGCTGAGTTGATAGCATATGGAAGTGATAGAGTTGATATGCCCGACAAAAAGGTACCAGTTTATATTATATATGGATATGAGATTTATGAGCCGAATTGGCAAGCCGCTTGGCTGTTTGATTTTCTTTTGGGATAAAGAAGGCCCAGAGAGGCGAGTTGGAGTTTGAGATATTGACCAGTACAAAGGAGGTGCTGGCAAAAATTTTCGAAAAGTTAAGGTGTTAGAAAATTTTCAAAATTTTTGAAAATTTAGTTAGTCGGAATAAATTAATATTTTAGTCAATATTAATTGGTTCAGTTGAAACCGGAGATAAGAGGTAAACAGATAAATTTTTACCCAGTAGATAGGGTCGTCCCCTAGCTTAGCAATTTCGAGGACGAAATTATTTTAAGTGGGGAAGAATGTAGTGACCCGCATTTTTAGCTGTTGAACAATTAATTTATTTAATTATTTAATATCGATTTATCGATATTGAGAACGGGAATTAAATAATATTGAATATTTAAATAATAATTATAATATAATAAAATATATTATAATGTCGAAATAATCAAAAATATTGGAAATACAAATATTCTGTGAATGGGGTCATCCCAAAGATATAATTCAACTTAGAGTTGGATTATATTGACAAATATATTCAATCGACGACAGTTTGAACGTATAATTATAATATAATTAAAATAGAGTGCGTAACGACGCGGCAGTTCGCTATTTGGCGATTTAGACTTCAACTGAATGTACAGGATTCGTTTTAAGCCGGATTTCTGTGAAACAAGAAACGTGTGGAGCTGGTGGAGTATATCTTTCTAGTGGAAGAGAAAGATCGGGATTTCGTCGTGTAGATTTTGAGATATGTCCAAATCAAATTTTCAGAAAAGTCGCTGTAGAATCCCTTTATAATTTGCAACGCTTTATATACGTTATAAAAGGATTTTCGATATAAATTGAATATCGATAAATCTGAAATTCTGAAATAATCAAGCTGTAAATTCTGATATGATATTCTGAAGCTGTATGATATCATATGTGAAGATATACGATAATATTTAATTTTAAATATTTAATTTAATTATATTTAAATATATTTATATATTTAAATAGGCTATTTAGAGCTTTAAAAATAGCCGGTTTTGCAAACGAAGTCGGAATTCGACGAAACTAATTTTGTTAGATCCGTAACATCAAATTATTGCTAGATGTCAAGTTTCATGATTTTTAGAGTCACTGTATGGTCGTACGGATTTTTAGAGTGAAAAACAGTCAGTATTTTGACGGTTAAAAATACGCTGTGTGAGCAAACGGAGTCGGAATTTGACGAAACCAGTTTCGTTAGGTCCGCAATGTCAAACTGTAGCTGCATGTCCATTTTCGTGATTTTTGGGTATCGTATGTGATCACAGAAATTTTAGAGGACGAATGTAAATAGCGTTTGGTTAAAAATAAATTAAATAATCGAATATTAAAATATTATAATCTTCCTATATAATACCTTTACCTCCTTCTAACCCTAAAACATTTTTCCTCTGGTCAAAAATTCGATGGTGCCTCCAAACAAAATTCCAACAGTAAACCCAAAAACTAGGAAAATCAAAATCAAATAAAATAAATTCCTATAAATCGAAATTCGAATATCGTTGGAATCATCGATGGATCCTCTTCATGTCTGTGTGAGTTGTAAGTAGTTCGATTATAGTTGGTTCGCTGTTTTCATTCGAGTGTTAAGTAGGGTTTGTGTGCGAGCGGGAGTCAGGATGTCGGATTTTGGTTTGAGGGCATAGCCGAGTTCAGGGTAGGAAGGCACCCTGGTTGGTTGTGATCGGAGCCACTTCGGCGGGCTGTGGTGGAAGGCGACATGGGGAGAAGGGGTTCGACGATAGCAGGTCAGAAATTGGGGGTGCGTCGAAGTTGATGTCGTGGGTATAGGGAGGAGCGGTTTTCGAAGAGGTGGAGAATGGGATTTGTCTCAACGAGAACGATGGTGAATGGAAGGAAGGAATGGCGGTCAACGTTTGCCATTGCACTGATAATTTGGGTACAGGAGCTCGTATTGGGATAGAGGAAGAAAGATAAGGGATTTGGTGATGGGTTTTGGGCTGTAAAGGTAATGGGCCGGTGGTTGAAAGGTAAAGGCCCGTTGAATTAAAACAATATATACTAGTTTAATTTAAATCGTATTCAATTTGTAATAACGATATCTCGGTCATACTTAATCAGAATTTCAAACGGTTGGATCCGTTAGGATCGTGTGGACGGGAGCAACACAATGGGACTGACCGCGAGTCAATCCGAGCTCGTTACAATTTATGGCAAAATAAATTGTCCAATCTGAATCAACGACAATTATCGTTATTAACGATGATAGTCCAACGTGAGTAAAAACTCACTAACTCTCCTCAATTTATATTTTAATATAAATTGTATTTTATTTCTGTATTTGACTGCTAGTTATGTACTGTTAATTTGGACTGTTAAGTTGTATTGTTAAATTGGACTGTAGATTGGACTGTTAAATAATTGATTGAAAACAGTATGGATATATATATATATACATATATATATATATATCGTTATTAAACGGTGATTTTGTTATCAGTGTATTTCATTAGAAATGCAAGTGATGTTATATACGTTGTTTAACATCGGTGGATGCAGGGAAACAGGTTGGAGGAATCCGACTGGATTCCTCAACATTTATTTTACTGTTATGTGTATATTGTGATATATACTGTGATATATAATCTGTGTTGATTGTATATGTTTGGATGATATTGATCATTGACAGTTGGTTGTTTAAAAACAATAGAAAACACTGAAAATGTAGAAAAGGGGATTTTCAACCTGTTTATTTAGAAATAAATAAATAAAATAAAGGAATATTTATTTAGATTAAATAAATAGAATAAAGGATATTTAATTAGGGATTAAATAATTAGAGTTATAAAGGAAAATCTATTTAGGAAAATAAATAGATTATACAAAAGGAAATCTATTTAGGAAATAAATAGAAGTTAAAATAAATAGAAATAAAAGAAAAGTTAGTTAGTCGGATATAAATATTCGAATCAAGTTAGTTAAGTGGTCAAACCAAGCTAGTCGAACCAAACTAGTCAAGCTAGTCGAACCCAACCGAGTCGAAATGGTCGAGTCGAACCAAATCGAGTCAAGATGGTCGAGTCAAACCAACCGAGTCGAGCTAGTCGGGTCGAACCAATCGAGTCGAGCTGGTCAAGTTAGTCGAACCTGGTCAGTACAACCAAGCGGGTCAAGTTAGTTAAACTTGGTCAGTCGAGTCGAGCAAATCAAACTTAGTTAATCGAAAGGAGTTTATCGATTTAGTTAATCGATAGGAGTTAATTGATTTAGTCAATCGAGATGAGTTAATCGGTTTTAATGAATCGAGAGGAGTTAGTCAAATATGGTATTCGAACCAAATGGTCAAGCCAAGTGGTCGAACCAAGTAGTCAAGCCCAGTGGTCAAACCAAATGGGTCAGGTTAGCCAAACATGGTCAGTCAAACCAAATGGGTCAGGTTAGCCAAACCTGGTCAGTCAAACCAAATGGGTCAGGTTAGTCAAACCTGGTTGGTCGAACCAAGTAAGTCGAGTCAAGTTAGTCGAGCCTAGTTGATCGAATCGAATTGGTCGAACCAAGTAAGTCGAGTTAGTCGAGTCAAGTTAAGTTCGTCGAGTTAAATAAATCGATGTTAGTTTCATCGGAAGGAGTAATCGATGTTAGTTTCATCTGAAGGAGTAATCGATGTTAGTTTCATCGAAAGGAGTTATCGATGTTAGTTTCATCGAAGGGAGTTATCGATTATAGTTTAATCGAAGTGAGGTTTTCCAAAGATGAGATATTTGAAATGGAAGAGTTATCGAATATTAGTTGATCAAAGTGAGATTTATCGAATAAGAGTTATTCGAAAAGAGATTTTCGAATATAGTTTATTCGAAAGTAAGATTTTCAAATATGAGATATTTGAAAAGGAAGAAGTTAATCGAATATAGGTTATTCGAAGAAGAGTTAATCAAATAGAGATTTCTCGAAGAGAGTTAATCGGCAAATTCGATTTTATCGAATTCGGGAAAGTACTTATACTTTCCAGTGTTTAAATAGAGATTTATTTATTTATAAATAAATAAGTGTTAGGTTAATTATTCACTAATAAGAATAGAAGTTATAATTTAAGTTAGATAATTCGAAAGTAGGGATTATAACGTTATCGTTATAACCAATGTTTTTAAATATAGAAGTGGATTAGTAAAATTGAATCTGAGAAAGGCGTAAAGAAGTTGTTAAAGATTAAAAGATAAACTTTGACCATTTCGAAGTTATAACGTTGTTCAGTTAAGGTCTGAGAGGTAATTATACCCCAACTTGAGTGACTTCCTTCTTAACTAAGAAATGGTAAGGTTTGATCGTAAAGGAGTTTTGGAAATGTTTTCCAAACGAGAATCAGAAATGTTTTCTAATAAAAGAAAATAAGAATTTAGAATATAGGGAAACAGGAGATAAGTAAATAAATGAACTAAAGAGATTAATGTTAAATGATGTTGTTCGATATAATTTCCATCTGGAAATAATATCGTTGTTTGCACACTTGTTTTTCTTTGATAGTTAACTCACAGACTATCGAAGTTTTGACCATTTTAACATTGTTAATATGGAGAGACCGGTTGGATTATTATCCAAAGAACCACTCTGTATTGGCATAAGTGTCGCGAATCATATATGCCAAAGATAATTGAAGACGGAGTAAAATGCAAGGGCTATCCTGTTTACAGAATAGTG
This sequence comes from Allium sativum, assembly GCA_030737875.1. NCBI lineage: Eukaryota > Viridiplantae > Streptophyta > Magnoliopsida > Asparagales > Amaryllidaceae > Allium > Allium sativum. Next base: position 454,947,868 of record CM060915.1, on the reverse strand, counting down.
CCTTCGGTTTGTCCAGTCCCAGGACAACTTGTATAGACGAAGGTCTGACAGAGTATATCCAATGGATCGCGTAAGTTGATCTGTTCAAATGTATTCACGTGGCAGAGGAATTCGTTTCTCTTAGCTGTATACCCGTGTTATCTTTGGATATGTCAATTTGTGATTTGGCGGGTATGACGATGTGACGTTCTAAGTGAATGATGATGATTTATATGAATGAATGTCTGACCGAGTATTTCCAGAAAGGTCACGTACATTGATTTCTTCAACCGTACCAAGAGTGGAAGTAGAGAAGGAAACTTCTTTAGCTAACACGTAATGTACTGTTGTAGACGTCAATTAGTGATTTTCGATGGATCTAACAATGTGGCATTCGAAGTGAATCTGATGTGATGATAAAGCGTAACCTCAAGCCTCATCATCCGGTAAATGACAGAAATCGGGCAGGCAGCATGGCTAAGTCGGTCGCACCGAAGTAGGGTGTATAATCACCTATCTAGAGAATATTCATTTGCTTCTTTAATCTATCAATGTTGTCCCATATATATATATATATATATATATATATATATATATATATATACGGGAACGGTTGCTGATCCCAACCGTTGGTGATGTACATTCGATACACTCAAGCAAAATGAGTGGTCGGTCATGTGTGGCTGAGTTGCAAGATGTTCTTATTGAACTCCAGTGTATCGTTCCTAGAGTACACTGATCGGAAGGTGGTTCCATACCTTGTCATAGTTGGAAATCCAATCATCCAATACGTGCTTGCGATTTTGATTGTATACTATATATGTAGTAACGTGAGATGCAAGCGTTTCTGCTAGATTGATATCTATTTGTATTTAGACATTATTATAATATCAGAATGATATTACTTTACAAAGTTGTTTGGATTCTCATAAGGGAAAAACCCGTTCCGTTATGCGGCGTGGTCTTGTGAGATATCCTTTATTAAATCAAGTATTAAATTTTTTACTCATACTAGTCCCATGACTGACCCGGAGTTTATTTTGTTGTTTTCCCTAAACTCTTGGGTGCCTAAATTTGTACGGGCAGTCAAGTAGTCGGGATTTTACAGATACACTTGGAGAGCTTGGAGCAGGAGGCTTCAGGATTCTATAGCTATTATTATTTCCGCTGTGTTGTAAGTGTTGTACTCTGATAAGTGCTATTGTATACATAACTGTTATATTTCAAAGTTATGTTATCTATTATATGTTATTCATTCCGCTGTGAGGTTCGTGTTACTCTGATGTTGTGTTCTTCTTCTTCTTCTATTCTAAGTTTCCATCATATCTATTCTCACCTTCTAATTTCTTTCATTAATTACCGGGATTTTTCGATGTTTTGGTTATCGACGCCGTGCTTACGTCGATAACCAAAGCCGCTCAAAAATCAGGGTTACTACAACTGTGTTTTTAACGACGTTCGTTCTTTAACCCGATTTACAGTGAAATGTGATTTGGAATTTATAAATCTTTTTATTAAGATTTGACAGGAATTTTACAAAGTAATGTTTTCCAATTTATTTTATTAAACTGGAACTGAATGGAATTCAATTGATAATAATTGAAGTGAACTTCTGTGGAGGAAGACTGTTAAAACATATGGAATTTAAAAGGCTTTGCCGTTATTCCATTTATATTATTAGTCGGATACGGAAATTGATATTGATTATATATTGATTTGTTTTTCCATGAAGATTCCATAATTAATGGAATGTGATTTGGGCTTATCGTGAACTGTGTTTTAAATGACATTAGTTCTTTAACCCAGTTAAAGGCAGGATTACATGTCTGTCATTGTATTTCGAACTGCATGATTGATCTCTGCTAAATATATGTCTATTTGGTGGAAATTCTCTTTCTTAACACCCTTCTCTGAGACGTACGAGCCTTGAAGGTTTTATATCGACAGAAATCAATAGTACGATGTGGATTGTCGACGCAACATGTTTGTGTTTATAAAGTTAAATAATCATTAATATTGATTTTTGGGAAGATTGAAACTAAGTGGAGTTTTAATGGATCTTTAAATAGATTGAAAAAGAGAATGTGATAATTTGAATTATCAAATTTAGGAAATGATCGAGAATGGAGTATCGCCAGTTTTTCTCCTAGTGATAGTTAAATCTTTAATTTGATTTGAACGTGAAATGATAATTAATTTTACCGATAACACCATGGTGTTAGATATGGAGCATTACCAGTTTTGCTTCATGAGATGAATAGGTTGGGATTTGGAAATTAAAAAAATGATTACTTCGGTAAGGTGCGTTAATCCCGACTAGTTTGGAAAACCCTAATATGGTTTGATGTCCAAAGGAAAATTAAAGAATAAATTTGAAAGAATTTATCTTTGTTAAAATTAATGGGAACCTATTCCCTAATGATGTGAATATTGAATAAAAGAATATTCTGAATTGGAATGAGGCGTATGTTGTGTTTGTGTAACACTTGTTTATTATATACGCAGGTTATTTGGAAAGGCAGGGTTTATACCCATTCTGAATAACCGATTCGACGATAAGTCGACGATGAAGACGGTGGTTGATGACAAAAGGTCTTCACATCGTTTGGAGTATTACTAATGTCTTGATTGGGCTGTACACCCAAGACGAGGTAATAAGTGGTGATCATCCAGACGTACTTGGAGATCGATGGATATGCAAGGGTCTCTCTCCTGTATTGGACATATGGGAAAGGAATAAGGTGCCTCCGGTTTCGTTCAGACCCAGAACGAACTTGTAAATGGATGTGTGTCTGACATTTGATTTCATTCTGTGTTGATTGATTTCTATTAAATATATATCTATTTGGCGGCGGAGAATTTATTCTCTTTCTTAACGCCCTTCTCTGAGACGTACGAGCTCAGAGGTTATATATTGATAGACATTAGTCGCATGGCGTGAATTGCCTATGTGGCATGATGAGATGCAAATGATCAAGGCTCCTGTTGAAAACAGAGTCTTGTGGTTGATGATCAAAGCACAGCCTGTGTGGCATAACTTTGTGTATAGCATTAATTCGTGAGCCTCACACCTCGGTATGAGTCAAAAACGGGATCGTGACTGCAGGGAGTGCACAACGTTTCTTTCTAGCTATGGGTGGTGCCAGCATTTTACAAGCCCTGACACTTACATTATTTATTCCTGTGTGTTTGTTGGAATGCGAGGCGCCTCAGATATATCGGTCTCTACGGAGCCGATGGATAGGTCCTATAGGATCGGGAAATGTGCGTTCAGGTATAATAATCCACTATGTGTGGACCGGCCCTGAAGATCCAAGGATTCGCCAACGTCTGAATCCTGAGGCATTTGTTAGAGTGTCTCGAAGCGTTGAGGAGCCATCCCTAGCCTCGACTCATGACAGAAATCCAATTTCGAATACGTGACATTCAGTTTTATTTGTAGAGCCTAGTATGGCGACATAGTGGGATAGGGCACTATGCCGTCTATGATTTATACATTTATATTTGAAGTTATTTTCATACACTTTACATTATAATTGTATCAAGATGATTTGTTTTAAACGTACCAAGCATGTTTGGCTATTATAAGGTAAAACTCTATTCTCCGACTTGCATTGCATTGTGTGATGGGACCTAAGTCTTATAATAGCTTCATTTTTCTTAAAACATTGCGCTGTTTATTCTATGCACTGGAATTCTCGGGAGGAAACCCGTTCCGTGTTATACGGCGTGGTCTCTTGATTTACTCCATTTTAAAGTAAAGTTTTGAATAACTGTTTTACACTACAAGAAAATATTATATTAATAGCAAGTGGGATTGCATCAAAATCGTGTTTGCTATAATTAAGCATTTAGCGTTTATATATATAAAAAAACACAGCGTGTTTTCTTGCAATTTTTTACATAATACCAAATTCACGGTCTAAATTTTCGTTTCCCTCCACGTTATTTCTCGACCACCCAATTTTCTTTTTCATTCGTACTCATATTGCTTCACTCACGATAATCCTCTTTTAATCTGAAACCTCCGCAACCCTCTCTTTCTCAAGGCTTCTTCACTCACGATAATCCCCTTTCAATCTGAAACCTACGCAACCCTCTCTTCCTCAAGGCTTGATTTCGACTAATTCTCGAAGGCGACTCGGCAACGGTGACCGAGCCCGACTTCGAATTGTACAAGGACGACTTCGAATTGTTCGAGGCTGAGCGTGAATCTTCAATGCAGCTGATGCTTGAGCACGATTATACAAGTATTGAGCACGATTATAAGCTTGAGCACGGTTATACAAGGCAACGTCGACTGATTGTCCAAGGCGCTTGTTAGGTATATTTTTTGAATCTTAGGCACGATTATACAAGTAGTGAAGTATTTACTATTACTGCCTTTTTACCTATAAAGTATTGTAGGGTAATTTTATAATTTTAGGTATATTTGTTGAAGTGATTCGTCCAAAGTGGTTGGGGATTTGTCGCATGACTGTTTTGATAATTTTAATTTCAATACCTTCACTTTGATTAAATCTTCGATCAGTTTCCCAAGAATTTATTCAAGTATCACTGCATCATTTGTGACTTTGAGATCTTTTTCTATTTAGAATTTCGTCAACCGTATTTTTTTTTAATTCATTCCAGAATTTAGTAAAACTATTAATTAACAAAATCAAGTTGGTTGACTCATTTGACTGGTTATAGAGATGTAAGTACTTCGCTATATTTGCCCTAGATTGCAGGCTAAAAATAAGTTGGGCACTTGGCTAATGAAATGGATATCAAAATATTTTGTGAATTTGCTTATTTTCTCCCTCAATTCTATTATAAAATTTATTTTTTGAGTGTTGGAGGATTAGTTTACCTGAAGCTTGCGCATGTCTCCCATCTTGATTGCGTGAGCTGTTGCATAAAAAGAGTTGATTTTGTAGGCAAATAAAAAGAAGATAGTGTGAGCTGTAGTATAAACAAGACCACAAGCAAGAGGAAGGATGAAGTGATATAATACTTGTCTATATAAAAAAATTCCAATGTTAGTGGAAATTAAAATAAAGTTATAAGTCACTTATTAGTGTAATAGGCAATTGAAGTTAAATACTTTGAATTGTGTATGAAAAGTAAGTTCTCTTAATTTATTGAAAGTTCAACAAGAGAAATCTCCTATGAAAAAGAGTTTACAGGTAGAGATATTGTGCACTAAAATTAAAAAGCAAATTGAATATATATAGAAAGTAAATCATTTTGGTTATATATATATATATATATATATATATATATATTCTTGGTACAAGTTGATTTTCAAGTTAATAAATTTCAAATGTATAAGAGTTGTTTACTTCCTCCTTTTTGTACTTGACCTTGAATTGCTGCACTATGACTGTTTATTCCTTGCACCTGAACTGTGCTTGAACCTAACTGCTTTGAAGTTTTTTCTTGTGCACTTGAAACTTGTGTTTCTTATTTTGTTGTGAGTTGGGTAAGCATTGCAGTTGCAATGTATTGCTGACTTGTGTAGCTCTTGCACTTGAGCGTGTGCACTTGTGTTACGGTGTCCTTATTGCTGTGCTGGTGACGTTCTTTCTTGTGATGTTGAGTTTGTGTTTGTTTCACCTGCAGTCTCATGTTGAGCAGATCCTGCTGACCTTGTGCATGTTGTTATCTGTCTTTGATTTTTAATAAACTTGTCATTTATAAAGTCTTATTCTTGTTCATGTATAACGTGCAAAGTGAGATAAAACCAATTTACTTAATTTCCAATATAAATGAGGTATGAGATGAAACTATACTTCATTTATGAATGTAGCAAGTTATGTAGAGCTAAACATTTTGATTTAGTGAAAAAAAAGAGATCTTGAAAAATATTTACGATGAAATTAAGTGAAAGAAAATTCTTTGGGTGGAAACAAAATCTGAACTACACATTTAATTCAGAAAAAAACCTCTTCAGGCATGCAAAAAATCTTGAAGGATGGCTGAAGTGGTTGCTAGGATCATGGAGATTACATGGTGGCTTCGACGAGATCTCATAGTGAAAGGCCATGTGTTGCTGTTGTAGAAGAATAGCTTTAAGTTGTTGGGTGGAAGCACATGCGAGAGCTCAAAGAAAAACATGCTAAGAAATAGTGAAGTAGTGCATTGATGCTGGAAAATTACGGCTTTGCGACAGAAAGCCCATCATGTTTATTCCAGATAAATGATGCATGTGCAAGGGTGGCTAAGTGTGTTTACTGAAGAGTAATAAGGATGTTAGCTGAACTATGGGTTGATTCAAGAGTAAACCAACTTTCACCAGGTGAACTCTGACAATATTTTATCTGAAAAATTGCTTCTTCTAGTGAATCAGATAATACCTTAACTTTGGTATGTTGTTGAATTGTCCTTTGCAAATACCCTAGCATTGACAAAAAAACATTTTGGCAGGAGTCAAACACAGAAAAAATATTCAATGGACTTGATGACAATAAGGATGCCAGTGACATAATCATAGAAGAAGGAGAAATGGACAAGCTCGCGATGGAGGAGGCCGGTTTTTGTAATTGTGTTAGCGTTCCTGATGGGGCACCTTCAAAAATATTTAACACATTACCAGATCAAGAAGAGGACACAAAGTATCAATATCTATGGAACTGCAAAGAGTATCTTGAGAAGGCATCTTGTATTAATTTGGCAACAGATGCTGATGCCCCTGGTCAAGCATTAACTGAAGAATTAGCAAGATGCATGGGTAAAGAAAGATGCTGGAGAGTTAAGTGGCTAATAAATACTGGTGATGAAGTTTGCAAGAATTCAAATGAGGTGCTAGCATGTAAAGGTCCAGAAGCTTTAAGAGATGTTATTGATAGTGCAAAATTGTATCCAATCAAAGGATTATTCAACTTTAATGGTTCTTTTAAAGAACTTAATGATTGTTATAATTGTGTAAATGGATATGTCCGTGGTATTTCCACTGGTTGGGGAGCTTTGCATGATCTATACAATGTTGTGCCTGGAGAGTTAACAATAGTATCCGGTGTGCGAAATTCAGGCAACAGTGAGTGGATTGATGCCCTAATTTGTAATTTTAACAAAACCGAAGGATGGTCGTTTGCTCTATGCTCTATGGAAAACAAGGTTCGGGAGCATGCAAGGAAGCTTCTAGAGAAGTTCATTGGGAAGCCGTTCTTTATATCCGCCTATGGACGACACGTCAAGCGAACGAGCTTTCAGGATCTCCAACAAGGAAAAGAATGGTTAGACAAAGCCTTTTATCTGATAAAGTGTGAGGATGATTGCTTACCTTCTATTGACCGGGTTCTAACCCTAGCCAAAGCTGCAGTTCTGAGATATGGAGTTCGTGGACTTGTTATTGATCCTTACAACGAACTTGATCACCAATGCTCTCCAATAAACACTGAGACCGACTATGTGAGTCAACTGCTAACAAAGATCAAACATTTTGCTCAGCATCATTCATGCCATGTGTGGTTTGTTGCACATCCCGGACAACTTCAAAATTGGACTGGTGATCCACCAGGTTTATATGATATAACTGGGAGCGCATATTTTATGAACAAATGGTATAATGGCATTGTCAATCATAGGAACCGGGATAAAAATGAAGGGCCTCTTGATCAAGTTCAGGTCTGTGTGCTAAAAGTGCGGAATAAAGTTGCTGGAACTATAGGATGTGCTAAAGGTGCGTGAAACATACAAAACATCCACTGGCACATCGCATTCTCACCCATCATTATTTATTTATTCTGAAATTCAAACCTTCCAAAAAATTATTGAAGTAGTTTTGATGCTTCAGTTAGAGAACATAAAAAAAATCAGGACAAGCTAGTTAGATAATATTGATTTGTTTAATGGATCGTTGTTTAAATTGTAAACTGATACATGCTGCATGTTATGAACTTATATATTATAAAGAATTATTTTCTGAATTATGTGCAGGTCACGTGTTAAAGAATATCTTCCAATTACTGGGCTAATATTTGGATCTGAAAGGTTACTTTGTACTACTTAACTAGTGAGTTGAAAATCATTTTGTATTTACCATGCCACTTAATCGCTATCATTGTGTAGCATTTAAATTCATATTTCTTTATTATTCTCTTTTGTATTCATAATATATATAATATATATACTTTGCTATTCAGTTGGAATATTGCCACGTCTACAGTCATTTGTATCAAATTCGAATAGACAGTGGGTCTTACCACAGTTTGCCTTTTCTACCTCAACTATCAATTTTCTATAGCCCATCACTCAAAATAATAACTGCTTTCTTATATTATTATTTTTTTCCCTGACTTGACCTATCAAAAGTGCGACTTGTTTCATATGTTCATCGTCCTACATATGGTCTTCTAATCTTTTTCTAACTAAAATGTTTCCTTCTTCTGTAATAACAGTCCTGCAATCCGTGAGAATTGGGTGGCCACAGTGCAATGCTTATCTGGCACTGGCTCATTGAGAGTTGGGGCTGAATTTCTGGCAAGACATTATCATGATGTAAATTACTTCCTCACATTTAATATTTCATATATGAAAGTTTTGGTTACTTGATACTGACTTGAAATGTATTTTCAGCGCACTATTTATATTTCACTACTGACATGGGGAAACCATACGAAAGTTTTTACATTAGCGGGACTTACCGTCAAGCAGTACCGTTATTTTGATCCAGCTACTCGTGGGTTGGACTTCAAAGGTACCTTGCATCGTAAATGCATATTGCCTTTGTATGATGACCAAAAGATTTAATGATTATCATTAAAAGAATCTTATATATTAATTGTTCCTTCTGTGGTGCATCTGAAATAGGAAGTAAATATATTTTGGAACAGGTTTGTTGGAAGATCCCAGTGCTACACATTTTGGACCAATTGTCCTGCTTCATGCATGTGCTCATAACCCTACTGGAGTTAATCCTACTGTTGATCCAGTGGGAGCAGATAAAGCAGTTGATCAGGTCAAAAGGCATGATGCCTTTCTTTGACAGTGCTCATCAGGTAACTGCAGTTCTGTAGTCCTAAATTTATGTGTAACAGTGAATTGAGGTAGCCCAATCTTTGAGTAACGTAATCTGTTTCGGGTCTATGTTATTACAGAGTTTTGCTAGTGGAAGTCTAGATGCAGATGCACAGTCTGTTCACATGTTTGTTGCGGACGGTGGAGAGTGAATAGCATGGATACGGTAATGCAACAACATTTGCAAATCCTAAAATACTAGCCATACCTTTTGTAATGTTTTGTCGAACCTGGAGAGTCTGCAGTTCCACCGTTTGTTGTTCATTCAACTAACGACTAAAGAAAACCCCATTACTTGTCAAATCGACCGAAGATAAGTGTTTTTTTCCTTTTTCTATGCTGAAAGTATCATTCTCGTCATGGCATTTTCGTTTAAGAATGCAATTGGATTTTATTATACAGGTTATTAAGTTTGTCTGCTGTGCAAGTTTGGACTGGAAAATGTTAACCGGAACTCATGCTGGACAGAATCTAGATGCCGCAAGTTAGTCAGCTTTGCCAGTATATTTGTGACGGTATTTAGTGGGGATTTGTCCAAATTAGTTAAGTCTCTCTTCCCTGTCAATGTATGTTATTGTAATCCTTGTACGTTAAAACTTTCAAGTTATTTTAACTTTATATTTTATTCTCATCATTAAAGTGCTTTTAAGCTTTATAATGAAAAAAGATTTTAAGTTATGGCGATAAAAATAAAATTATTAGAACTTAGATATGTTTTAAAGTTATTCTCATCATTAGATGCTAAACTTTGAAGCTGAATGATGATCAGGTATATCCAGTTGCTCTTGGATTCATCACATCGGATATGACTGCTGAGCTTAGGGACGAAATGGTGAAGAAAATCTTGCAGTCTATTCCACTAGGTAAAAAACCCTTCTATTTTTTTTGTTGCTCTGAATGTTGAAGTTCTCGTATTCTCAAAAGTTCAAAGTCAAAACCTACATGGTATTCATGATAAAGAGCATAAAGTTATTATGGTTATGCTTAAAATGGTGCATGTTCCCATTTTACAAGGAGGTACGGAAAACCCGAAGAGGTTGCTAGATTGGTGGAGTTTCTTGCTCTCTCGCCTGCTTTAGGTTATATTACTGGACAGGTAAAAAGTTTCACCGTCATTGGTTCAGTTTTATTGAGAAGTAGAAATAATGCAAAAGATGATTAAAATAAATCGAATATTTACTAAAGAAAAAGACTTGGAAATGCAGATGCTCACTATAGATGGGGGAATGGTGATGTAGTCAGTTGACAAAAGCAGCAAAGCACATGTCAAACGTCTGTTGCATGCCCCCAATAATCAGACTGGTTCAACTTAGTGAGCTATTGTGTACACTCCATTTTATGGGGAAATTTGGAAATTTATCAGGTTACATGATATCTACTGTACTAAATTATATTTTTATCATCCCATACATTATTGTATCACTTAGAGTAACTATGATTATTAGATAGTTCTATCTACAAATGGGTATTTGAAAAAAAAAAATTCACCATGTTATATTCTTAACTACATATATAAGATTTGCTAATGAGGGGTAATCGTCAGCATATATTCGACTAGAAAATGTTGTCTGCACTACAATGCTCATCTACATGTAAATGTTTCGAAATTGCGGATTCAGTGCAGTTTCGAAGCTGAGCTTTCAGGCTCGAAATTGAGCCTCGAAACTGAGCATCCCATTTGTGTATGCATATGCAAATGTATTGGCATATGCACGTGTACTGACATGCAAATGCATTGGCATATGCAGATGCATATGCGCCAGGCATATGCAGATCCATTTACAGTACTATTCTTGTAAGCCTGCTGCATGATTTTCTCAACTATTGCTTGTTAAGTGTTTAATGTTTCGATCATTTTGCCACATAATACCCGTTTGTGGTAAAAATTAAAAATGGCTTGGAAAATTGTTTATTTCCTCAATATGTTTTGTTTGGTTCAATCATATTTAGAAAGAAGAAAAATAGTAATGTCAATAAGCCATATATAATTTTTTTTCTTTTCTTTTTAAAAACAAACAATAAAATCTGAACTTGGTGTTTTGAAATCTATACACTGCCCTGCACAAGAACATGAAAATTGTTGTTTAATGGATTTAGATTCTAGTATCTGTAAATTTTTCTAGTAGGTTATTAGGTGGACCAGATGTTCCAGTTGCTGAGGATTTAAAAGAATCAGCTACGCAAGAACATGACTTGCGACGTGTGCAGACCATATGTTCCATATTATCTTTTCAGCAGCTTTTTTATGGAATAACAATTGTTCTTAAACTGATCTCAATACAGGAGAATATTTGGCATTAACAGGTGAACGACTCAAAGGAGTGGATTGGCTTCCAGTTGGGCTTGCAACCCATTTTGCAGCAAGCAGTGTTAGTTCTTTTTTAGACTACATTTTTTGCATTTATATCTGGCTCAGTAGCTATAACAATACGTTTCCTTGTTCAATTTCACTCAACAGAGGCTTATTTGGATTGATGAGTAGCTTGCTAAGCTACTTACAGATGATTCCTCGGTCATGGATTCTTCTCTTACTGAACATGATGATATCGGCTATCCTGACAGTTGGAGCACTATCCATAGGTACTTTGTTTTAATACAGTATGTTTGCTTTTGTGTCCAAGCAACCCAACTAGGTCACATGAGTTGAAACGGACAAGGCCTGCTTGAGTTTCACTTGATTATCAAAATGGATTATGAATTTGTTAAATAAAACAGCCTTTCTAGCAGTGTCTTATCTCCCTATCTGCTAAGCATTTTTTGTTTGAATTTTGGTTTCTGTTTTGGTTGATACCCACACATATTGGAATGGATTGCATTAGAATTTGTACAACGGGGTCCATAACTTTATTCTTTTTGAATGACCCTACATCAATTTGGTACAGCAAAAGAATAATGGATTTTTATGAATTTTATAAGCTTTATTAAAAGCAATTTACATCAAATATTTTGTTTGATTTACCAATGCTACCAGCAACTTTTTCATCCTATGAAAATGTGCACATGAAATTAATGTTCCTATACAAGTACTGTTTGCTAGGGATGATCCATCTTTCTGAAAAGGTCAGTTATCTTCGTAAATATTTTGTTCCGTCTCTTCGACATTTTCACAATTTTGTGTGTTATATACAAGTAGTGTTTGCAAACCTAGTAAGGTATTTGTACAATGCTCTGTTGCTGCTTTGTTGTTTTATCTGACCTATAATGTGAAAACGTAAAATAAAAAATGATCTCTTGTATTGTCTTTGTTAGTTTGTACCATTATATATCTTTGGAGTTGCAACATCTCAAGAAACTGAGCATATGCTCAGTTTGTAGAAACTGAGCACAGTTTGAAACGAAACCGAGCAATGGTTTAATGTTAGTTCAGATTTGATATTAAGAGTATCATAGCGTAATTCCATTTTGTACTTGTTGTTTTAATGTTTTGATATATTGAGAAGTGACCTAAAAATGAAATGTTATACTACTTATCCATTATATTAATTTATATTTCCTTTGCTTCCTTTATGCAGCTAACATTTACATTTGAGATGAGAACAAATACTTTCGGAGCATTGATGGATGGACTTGCATTGGTAGCCGCTTATGCATGTTAAATAATAAGTAATTTGCTAAATAATGCCTAATAAAGGTATGGTTTTGGATTAAATACTGCAAAATAAGAGTATATAGTTACAATACTGCAAAATAAGAGCATTTATTAAAACTCACTACATACTTACAATAAAATAAGTATTTAACTAAGTTAATTGAGTTTTGTAAAATTTAACTAAAGATATTTAATAAATAATAATAATAATAATACAATAATAATTGTAATTTAATAATAATAAGTTTATAAACTAATTATATAGATATTTAACTAAATTAATTGGGCTTTATAAAATTAAACTAAAGGTATATAAAATTAATAAATAATAATAAATTAATAATAGTAATAATATAATAGTAGTAACATAATAATAAATTTATAAACTAATTCGATAAATATTTAACTAAGTTAAGTGGGTTTTGTGAAGTTTAACTAAGTTAATTGAGTTTTATAAAATTTAACCAATGATATATAAAAATTAGTGAATAATAATATAATAAAATAAAAATAGTAAATTTATAAACATATTTTATAAATATTTAACTAAGTTAATCGAGATTTTCAAAATTTAACTAAAGGTATATAAAAATAAATATATAATAATATTATGTTATAATAAAATAATAATAGTAATACAACAACAATAATAATAAATTTATAAATTAATATTATATATTTAACTAATAATATAATAATGTTATTATTATGAATATTACATGTTCTCTATTTTGAAATTTTTGTTAAATTGTTAGAAAAATTGACTAAGTTTAATAAAAATCATCTAATTTTTTATAAAAATTAAGTTAACTAAGTTATAAAAATTAACTAATAATAATATAATATAGTAGTAATAATAACACAATAACAATAAATTTATAAACTAATATTATAAATACTTAACTAATAATATTATGAATATTACATGTTTTCTATTTTGAAATCTTTGTTAAATTGTTATAAAAGTTGACTAAGTTTAATAAAAATTATCTATTTTTTAAAAAATTAACTAAGTTATAAAAATTAATTAAGTTTATAAAGTTAACTAAATTTATAATAATAGTAGTAGTACTATAATAATAAAGTAACTAAGTTAATTAAGTTTCCAAATAATTAAATAAACAACTACTTACTTAAATTAAGCAAGTTTATAAAATTTAGTTAAGTTTTATAAAAATTAATAAGCTCATAACAGTAGACATGTAATTGTTGAATAAAGTATTTAAAACAAAATTTATATTCATTTCAAGAAATTCCATATGTTAATATAGATTAACTAAATTTTATGAAATTAACCAAGTTAATTTAATTAGTTTATATAAATGAACTTATTTATAAAAATTACTAAATTAATTTTCATATAAATTAATTAAGTTTATATAATTAAATCACACACACATATAGTTATAATTGTTAATTGTTGATTTTTTTCCATAGGTACTTATCCATCTATGGTGCATACAAATGGCAACATGCTGCAGCATATCAAGGATTTGAAGTTCTTTTGAAGTATCATTTTTTTTGGTTTGCATACTTAATTCTCATGTGTAGCATGATCTTTATCACATGTATCATTTCCACTTTTAATGTAATGTTCATTAAATATTGTAACATACAATGTATTTTTTTATATGGAAATTGAATGGTTAGCTAATTTTGGTTTAATGTGATTTATATGATTTGTGAAATGATATATTATGTTTATGTAGATCCATCGGTTATAGTGTGATGGTGGATACATACATGGTGCAAAAATGATTTTCAATAGCATGCAATTAATGGTTTCAATAGCGTTTAAAAATCGTTGTTAAAGAACATTTCAAATGGTTTAAAAACGCTGTTGTAATATTTAACAGCGTTTCAAAAACGCTGTTAAAGAAAATAATAGCGTAATTTGGCCGTTGTATATTTACAAGTCAACTGTTCAAACAAGGCCATAACATGACTTTTTATAGCGTTTTAAACGCTATCAGAAGTCCTTATTGATAGCATGCTTTTTATAGCGTTTTTTGGTTAGTTATTAAATATCCCTAGCCTATTATAACTTGTTGATACACAGCGTTTATAAAAACGCCATAATAGCCTTTTATAGCGTTTTTTAAACGCTATTGAAGGGTCATTTTGTTGTAGTGTTAGTTCTCACACCAGTCACATGACTGACCTGGAGTTTATTGTTTTAACCTAAACTTTGGGTGCCCTTATTTTCCACACGGGCAGCTAGTAGTTGGGTTTTGCAGATATTATATTCACAGGATCCTGGTTTACAGCTGAAGTGATATTCGGAATGCTCTGTATCCGTGTATTTCTTTCTGTTGTGTTTTGTATTATTTTTCCGCTGCGATGTATTTAAATGTAATTTAAATCTATGATATTTATCAAATGTGTAATATTTCTTCATACTCTATATATTCTTGTACTCTGATGTAAATTGTTGTAATAAGCAATGAAATGTTCTTCTGTTTGTGTTCTGATTCGTCTTGTCCTCATACAATCCGTTCTTTCTCTTCTCTTCGAAGACCGGGGAAGTTCGAGCTGTTGCAGAGTGGTATCGGAGCTTTGGTTTACAGAGCTCGAGAACAAGACACATTAGAACCATACGAAAGAATTCATCAGAGATTGGATTAGTAATGTCCAATGAGAATGACTCGATAGAAATAGGATCAGTAGTATCCTAGAACAAATGTGAAGAGTATATTTTTATAATGAAAACAATTTTTGTTTTGAAAATTTAAAACCTTATACGTATTTGAGAATATTTTATTTGTATTGAATTTGGACAATCTAGTATATAAAGATTTTGCATATAAGCCTTGCAAAAGTATATTCGAAGTTTAATTATACTTGATAGATATAGAATCACACTCTAGTTGCTCGGAGATGATTCTGATGATTGAGTACTCATCATAAGAGTTTATGTTCGAGTCTCGAAGTTGAGATATCTATTTGATTCCAATTGACTAGTATGAGAACCAAAACTAGATAGGGTTATTTGTTGTGATTTGACATCAAAAATATGATTTTTTAATATTGATATCAAAGTTATATGATTGAAAAATTAACCAACTAATTGATTGTTGGTTGTGTTGTATGATTATTTGTTTGATTAATTAATTAAAATTTTGAACCATTAGCCAAATCGAATTAAAATGATAAAATTAACATTTTTATCATGTATATGAAGTGCTAAAAATAGCTGTGTGGTGAAATAGATGCTTTTTCGCTAAAAATATTATTTTAGCTTAGATGTGCATATATATACACATTGTTAAACAGGTAAATGGATTTGCTGTTGAGTAAAGGATTTATTTGTGTGCCCGACAAATAGGTAAACCTTAATGAGTTGGAGGCGCAATTTTATTAATTATACAAGCTACTATGAATGCCATTGGATGCGGAGTGCTGGTTGTTCTGTGTGAGATTATAAACGTCGCCATAGGGTAGTAACAATTAATTTTGAACTACACTGCATGGCATACTGCGTGAAGATAGAATACTCTATCCTATACCACATAAGCATTTGGAGCTTATGTGACGTGGTTGAAGATTTACCGTACAAGCGAGAGGCTTGTACGGCGATGACTATATTCCAGGTTGAACCGAAGACTGATATGGACTATATAAAATGTAATGTTAAATTGCCAGATTAATAAAAAATACCACACGGGTCTGCCAACTAATTGATTGCTGGTTGCGTTGTATGATTATTGGTTTGATTAGTTAAAATTTTGAACCATTAGCCAAATCGAATTAAAATCTTAAGATGACAAAATTAACATTTTTATCATGTATATGAAGTTTTAAAAATAGCTGTGTGGTGAAACAGATGTTTTTTCGCTAAAAATATTATTTTAGCTTAGATATGCATATATATAAACATTGTTAAACAGGTAAATGGATTTGCTGTTGAGTAAAGGATTTATTTGTGTGCCCGACAAATAGGTAAACCTTAATGAGTTGGATGCGCAATTTTATTAATTATACAAACTACTGTGAATGCCATTGGATGTGGAGTGCTGGTTATTCTGTGTGAGATTATAAACATCGCCATAGGATAATAACAATTAATTTTGAACTACACTACATGGCATACTGCGTGAAGATAGAATACTCTATCCTATACCACATAAGCATTTGGAGCTTATGTGACGAGGTTGAAGATTCACCATACAATTGAGAGGTTTGTATGGCGATGACTATATTTCAGGTTTAACCGAAGACTGCCAGATTAATAAAAAACCCACACGGGTCTGAAGTTGACAATAATCACGTCTCTCTAGTCATTAAGGCACCGGAATATATCATTATAAATATGTGTATGCTTTTTAGGATTTATTGGGTGCCTAATACGGCCCAATAAATTTCCAAACTGCTCCCCGTACAAAGGAGGTTATGACGAAATTTTTCGAAAATTTAGGGTGTTAGCCAAATTTTTGAAAAATTGGAAAATTCTTAGAAACTGAAAAGTTGAAGAATTAACGCCAGAATGAAAGTTGAGTTGATTAGTTAAACAAATTTGGACTCCGTTCCTTTTCAAGGACGAAAAAAATTTAAGTGGGGGAGATTGTAACAACCCGGAAAATCAAAACCAATTTAAAATTTTTATTTTGGCAATTTTAATGAATTTTTAATATTTAAAATGATTTATTTTAAATAATAACGACGAGAAATTAATTTTGAATAGAATTAGAACGTATTTATTTTTTGAATCGATGTTGGAATATAAATATTTATTTTAATTATAAAATAAATTGGAAATGGCACGGTAGTCTGAAAAATCGATTTCATATTTCAAATGAATGTACAGTATTCAAAATAAACCGAATTTTAGCAAAACCAAAAATATTAGAATCTATTTGAAAATATCTTTTCAATGAATCCGAAAAATCAAAATTTCATAGCGGGAATAAAAAGTTACGCCCAGTTGAAAATTCAGAATAGTCGCTATGGAAATATAGCCCATAAAAATAGCCATTTTGTAAACGGCCTCTGTTTTTGACGAAACCACTTTTGTTGGATCCGAGATGTCATATTATTGCTAGATTCCAAAATTCATAATTTTTGGAATCAATATGTGAGCGTGGCAAAAGAAAACATGTTTTGACTGTTTTAATCAATTTGGATCGACCAGAAAATGGCCATTTTTCAAACGGTCTCCAAATTTGATGAAATTAGTTTTGTTAGGACCGTATCATCAAAACATAGCCAGATTTATTTATTTTGGGATTTTTAGTGTCCATATGTGAACCCAGTAAATTAAAATGTACGTTTGAATTAAATATATATTGATTTAAATTAATTTAAAGAAAAACTGATTGTAACAGCCGAATTGGGTTACAAAACATATCCCATTGTGTTCGGAATAGGGGTAATTAGCTGGGGACGACAGTCGTTGGGTTTGGATTGGAGTTCGAATTTAAAACTTACTTTTTGAAATTAAATTAAATATATTATTAAGGAAAGCCAACCCCTATAACTTTTTCTTTCCCCCTCGTTTCAGATCGAATAGAGAAAGAAAAAAATTGATCCCTAAAACCCGTTGCCCCCTTCCCATTGCCACCGGTGATCGTAGCGTCGTTCGTCCGCCTGCGCCGCCGCAGAGGGCACTCCCTCCCCCCTCCAACGAGCCCTCGTCGCAGCAACTCCTCTCCCCTCTCTTCTTCGATCCAACAGAACCCAAGACCCCCAACCCCTGTAAAACCTCTGCATGGCCCACCTAGACCAGCCACCACCTGACTGTGGCCCCGCCGCCACTTGCAGGCCCGGCGCCGCCATCTCAGCATTCACCGCTAGCGTGGATACCCCTTTGGCCACCAAGACTCGATTTTTACATCAAAATGTGAGTTTTTTTTGTTTTAGTCTCCTTTGATTTTTATTTTATTTTATAAACAATGGTTTTTGTTTATGAAATAAAAAGAATTGATTTTGGTTATGAAATATAAAGTAATGATTTTTAGTTAAAAAGATTAGATTTTTACGAATACAAAGATGAGATCTTTAGATGTAGCGATATAAAAATATGATTTTTATATTATAGAGATAATAAAAATATGAATTTTATATTATAAAGGTAATAAAAATATGATTTTTATATGAAGAGATTTGAAATAAAAATTAGATTTTTACATACAGTAGCAGAATAAAAATATGATTTTTATTTATGTAGTAGCGAAATAGAAATATGATTTTTAATATAAAAATCGTGTGAAACAGATTGCGTTGGAATCAAAGCAGCGAATCTAAGCAACAGAAATAAAGAATGGAGGAGTAGATCCCAAAGGTGAGAACTTATCACTTTAATTTTATTTTCTAGTTAAAATATATACTAGGATGCAAACGGTGTTTTGCAGCACCCGACAGCCGTTGTCCACAAATCATGGACGACTGTTTGATTATGATGTGTTGTGAAAATTGATTGTGATATGGAATGGAAAAAATATATTCATGTGTTGAATGGAAAAATATTCAAGTGTTGAATAAATATTTTATAGTTAAGAATATAATTTTTAACGTGTATATGAATAAAATAAATATTCATTTACAAATCAGACGATTTGTTTATGTACACTCATTTGACTGATATGGATTGGGACGATAAAATTTTACACATCGCCCAACTGCACAAATAAAAATAAGTGTTTGTTGTTTGAATCCCCACACGGGTATTAGGATGATATTCGACATACACTAATCCCAATTGTTTAGCTGTATGTAAATCGATTGGTTGACAGACTGTTGTAGGCGTTAATTACTTATATTTAACGCTTATACGGTTGTGAAATGCACTTTGGATGATTTTTTATCGTTGTTATGATATACGTGTGTTGTATGTAATCCATATAATTAACATTATATGGTAATTGATTGGGTCACATTCCAATTTGGAAAATAAAGAATATTTTAAAATAGTATTCAGAAAAGGATAATAAGTATTCATGTGTTGAATAAAATAAATATTCATGTGTTGAATAAAAAATAATATTCATGTATTGAATAAAATATTTAAACAATAAAAATATCATTTTTATTGAATGTATAAACTGTTAAAAATATTCATCTATTGAATAAAATAAACATTCATGTGCTGAAAAGAATATTTATGTGTTGAATAAAAGCCGTGTTGATTAGATATGCGCCATTTTGACATGAACGATGTAACAACCTAGAAAAAAATATAATTCGAATAAAAAGTTTTACAATAAAAATACAATTTTAGTGTTGGTATTTTACAAACAGAAAAAAAGGGGCTTAAATTAAAAAGTTACATTGTCATTTTGTTGAAATGAAAAGATTTAATTTTCAACGTAATAAAAGTTTGCATTCTTATCATATAAACAAAATAAAACCATTGTTATGTCGCCTTAATTTACACAATTGAAATGTAATGTATCATTTCGTTTACATTAAAAAGTTTGCATTGTAATTTTTGTTTACAATAAAGAGAATGAAATGTATCATTTTTATTTACATTAAAATGTTTTAAAGAAAAAGTATTATTTTTGTTGCAAAACAAAATATTCATTTTTGTTAGAATTAGAATGACACACAAAATATCCATTTTGTTGAATAGTAAATGACACACAGAATTATCACTTTTGTGAATTGAAATGAATTGGGCCTGAATAGGAGAAAGTGGTTTAATGGGTCTTTAATTTGATTAAGGGATTGGAACATTATATATATATATATATATATATATATATATATATATATATATATATAAGGGAGCTATCTAACCTAATCCATCTCTCCTCATTTCTCATAGCCGCCACTTTCATTTTTCCATGGCCTAAACCCTTCCAACCGTCTCCTCCATTTTCATCCTCCTCCACTAACTTTTAGACTTTTCCGTAGTTAGAACTTTTGTAGAGCAAGCATGAAATCTATACCCAAGTCAACATCAACCACCACACAAATTTCGAGGCACCCTCACTAATTCAGTCCACCCTTTTGATGCCTGGGCCCACCATGCCGTGCTAAACCACCCCCTCCTCTTCAAGCAAGTACACTTCCCCTAGCTCTCCTACCTCACACAATCCGATCTTAATTTCATACATCCTATCTCCAGATTCTTGGATTCAAAAGTTTTGAATATCTTTCTGAGGTTTATTGGTGAGAATTCTAAATTATTTAAGAATTGAGAATTTAATTATTATTTAATTCTTGTTGGTACAATTTTAATTCACTTTTGAATTCGCGATGCAATTTTATTTATAATTCCAGATCCAACACTTTAGATCTGATGTCGCAGTGCTATTTTCTTCTATGCTTTAGACCTATTATTTATAGATCCATTCACGCGCTAAAAATCTCATTTGTATTTGAGATTTATTTTTATGTGTTGAATCGCACGCTAAAAAACCTCGTCTTTATTTGAGGTTCATTTTATTTGTTAAATCACGTAATGTAAATCTCATCTTTAATTGAGATTCATTTTATTTGTTTGTTTGCGCAATAAAATCTCATTCTATTTGAGATTCGTATTTGTTGTTTGGAATCACGCGATGAAATCTCATCTTCTTTGAGATTTGTTTTATTTTATTTGTTTAGGCAATGCAAACTTCTTTTCTATTGCAGATCTATAATTTTAGATCAAATATGGCGATGTACTTCTTCATTTCAAATTCTTATTGTCTGATTCGCTCTTGTGTTAGAATAACATTTTGTTGGAATATAATAGTACATTAAATGTTGGCACCAAAATGCTAGTTGAAATTACATGTAGAAATATGGGATTGGCACATAAATAAACATATTTGTGGCATCGTCATGTAACAATGAAAAATGAACATATTTTAGCGTTATTTTGTCGCAGTTAAAAATAACATATTTTTATTATCATTCATATTGAAATAAAAAGTTGGAAATATGAAATTGCATCCTAGTTGTCACTTATATTACAATGAAAAGTTACAAACAAGAGGTTATTGTCATTTTCATGTTGAATAAAAGTAACACCTCTTTATGTTATTTCGTTGTTTAAAAAAAGAACATTCTTTTATGTCAATTCAAAGTGAAAAAAAAGTTACATTTTCATAAATGTAATAAAAAGAATGTAAAAGATACATTTTCATAAATTTAATAAAAAGGATGTAAAAGTTACATTTTCATAAATGTAATAAAAAGAATGTAAAAGTTACATTTTCTATAATGTAATAAAAAGAATATAACATTGGTTAGAAATTATCAACATGAAAAATTACATTTTTATATGTAATTAAAGAGTAAGAATTTGCATTGTAAAGGAAATTACATTTTTATATGTAATTAAAGGATGAGAATTTACTTTGTAAATGAAATTACATTTTTAGGTGTAATTAAAGGATGAGAATTTACTTTGTAAATGAAATTACATTTTTAGGTGTAATTAAAGGATGAGAATTTACTTTGAAAATGAAATTACATTTTTAGGTGTAATTAAAGGATGAGATTTTACATTGTAAATAAAATTACAATTTTATATGTAATTAAAGAAGTAGAATTTACATTGTAAATTAATAGTACATTTTTATATGTAATTAAAGATTAAGATTTTACATTGTAAATAAAATTACAATTTTATATGTAATTAAAGAAGAAGAATTTGCATTGAAAATAAAATTACATTTTTTTATATAATGAAAGAATAAGAATTTGCATAGTCAATAAAATTACATTTTTATGTGTAATTAAAGTATAAAATTTACGTTGCAAATTAAAAAGCAAGATTAAACATGTAATGTTAATTACATTTTTAATGTAATTAAAAAGAAGAATTGAGCATTGTAATCAAAAGTACATTTTTATGTAATTTATGAAAAGATAGAAATTTTCACCGTAATGATAATTACATTTTTAATGTAATTAAAAAAAAAGGATTTGACGTTGTAATGTAAATTACATTTTTGTTGTAATATTAAAAAGATAGAATTTTTCACCCTATTGTTAATCACATTTTTAATGTATTTAAAAAGGGAGATTTTACAGTGTAATTAAAAATAATGAATACAACATTGAAATAGAATTTACATTTTTATGTAAATATAAGAAAAAAAGAATGAATTCAACATTGAAATAGAATTTACATTTTTATGTAAATATAAGAATAAAAAGAATGAATTCAACGTTGAAATAGGATTTACATTATTATGTAAATATAAGAATAAAAAGAATGAATTCAACATTGAAATAGAATTTACATTTTTATGTAAATATAAGAATAAAAAGAATGAATTCAACATTGATATAGAATTTACATTTTTATGTAAATACAAGAATAAAAAGAATGAATTCAACGTTGAAATAGGATTTACATTTTTATGTAAATATAAGAATAAAAAGAATGAATTCAACGTTGAAATAGGATTTACATTTTTATGTAAATACAAGAATAAAAAGAATGAATTCAATGTTGAAAGAGGATTTACATTTTTATGTAAATATAAGAATAAGAAGAATGAATTCAACATTGAAATAGAATTTACAATTTTATGTAAATATAAGAATAAAAAGAATGAATTCAACATTGAAATAGAATTTACATTTTTATGTAAATATAAGAATAAAAAGGAATGAAATGTAACGTTCAATTAGAATTTACATTTTTATGTAAAGGAAAGAAATAAAAGGAAGGATTCATCGTTGAATTATAATTTACATTTTAATGTAAATAAAGGAATAAAAGAATGTATTTAAATGTTGAAATATTATCTTCATTTTTAAATAAATTAAAAATGAATGGGTATTGGTAATTGTTTAGCTTGTTGTTGAATTGGATGACGTTATTATGGTTAAACGTTTTATATTTATATATTTGTATATAAATATAATTAAAATTAAACGAATCGAGCGCGGTAGTTCGCGTTTTGAAATCGTACCTTTAAACGACTATACCAAAAGATTCGACCGTCGGATTTTCCCAAAACTTAAACCATTAGGACCGTCTTGGGAAGATCTTTCCAACGATATAAACTAAGTTAAGATCCAACGGTTAGATTTTGAGAAATGTGAAAATCAAAATTGGTTGAAAACAACGCCAGGGTCGGCCATTGACCCGAGGCATCGTTAAATAAAGATTTAATTATTTTAATTAATTAAAAATAGGGATTAATCGTTATAAAATAATATTAACAACAAGGAAGGATTTCCATTATATATATACGAGAATTATTTGGAAAGTCCGAGTTTAATCTCATTCTAAGTAATCAAACGACGTTAAAAATCGAAGTTTGAAGACGATGAATGAAGACCGTAAATCTTCCCTCGAATGGACAACGATCAAGACCCTGAATTGACTTGCTCCCAATTCAAGGGTCAGGGTAATTTCCCAAACGTACATGTTGATTTCACGGATATGCGGGTACCTCCTTTCCGTACTGGACATACGGGACGAGAGTATCTCCAGTTTCGTTCAGACCCGGAACGGGCTTATAAATGGAATGTGTGTCCGACATTGTACTCCTTTATATTGTATTTATTAATTTTCTGCCGAATGTATGAATGTTTGGTGGTGGAGAATTTATTCTCTTGCTTAACACCCCTTTTGTAAATTTTGGTAAAAGATTAATAGTGTGATATGGAGTGACAGTGTGGCATACCAAGATGCAATGATCAAGGTTTCTTGTTGAAAAGCAGAACCTTGTGGTGATGATCAAAGCACAGTTTGAACAAGCATAGCTTTGTGTATTGCGTAGCTTCACAAGCCTCACAACACGGTTGAGTCTAAAACGAAGCAAGGGAACGCAGGGAGAGCAACACATTTCTTTCTAGCTATAAGTGGTGTTTGGGTTTTACACGGCCCAACATTGTACTCATGTGGATGATGGAATGAGGCGCCTCGGATATTACGTCCTATAGGACCGGGAAACGTGTGTTCAGGAATAACTAATCCGCAAAATCGTATGTGCGGACCAGCCCTGCAGGATCCAAGGGTTCATTGCGGGGAATCCTGAGACATTAGCTAGAGTGTCTCGAATCAGTAAGGAGATCGTTCCTAACCTTGACTCATGATGGAAAACCAAATTCCCAATACGACACTACGGACTTGATTGTATTGCTAGTATGGAGGCATAGTATATGGTAGCTATTCTTCCTAGGATTGATACATTTACTTTGAAATGTTTTTGTAACATATATACACTAATAATAATATCAAATTCGTTTTTATCGTACTAAGCATGTTTAATCATCATAAGGTAAAACTCTATCCTCTGGTTTGCGTTGCATTGTGTGATGGGACTTAAGTCTTATGATGATTCCATTTTTTCAAAAGCATAGCGTTGTTTTACGAATTACTTATTGTTTATTCTGTCACTTTAAATTATGCACGGCAATCCATTGAAATAAAACCCGTTCCGCGTTAGCGGCGTGGTATTTTGATTTGACTTATTACTATTAGTTAAATTAGTTAAGAATCCTTACACCAGTCCCATGACTGACTCGTAGTTTGTTTCAACTTTGCAAACTCGGGTGCCCTCTTTTCCATATGGGCAGCCAAGTAACAGGTTTCACTTTCTTTGGAGTTGCTGTCTTTGGAGCTTTCTTGGAGTTGCTTGGTTGAGGTGATGATTTGGAGCTATGCAGACTATCTATCATTTATCTTTTGTTGCATTTTATATTTAGACTTTGATACATCCGAACTTATTCTATTTCTAGTCGTTCTATTTTGAAGTTTGAAACTTATTTCCTTTTGCTGAATTTGATGTAATACTTTAGAACTCTGTGACTGTGGAATTCTGTATTTGATGACATTCATATTTTCCACTGCTATGATGTTGTTATTATATAGTTTTCCTATGCTATGTTGTATCTATGATCTTTATTGTTGTATTTATGTTGTATTCCAAATGATCATCCCTCACTTTCATTCCGTGGGAGTTTGGGGTTATCACAGTTGGTATCAGAGCTTCGGTTAAACTTAGCTTTGGAATATAACATATTTATAATAATTCGTTTACGTAGAATCACAATATTCTATGGCGAACATTTCATGAGAATACATAATAGTCACTCGCTTTATCACCATTTTTTACCGTCCTTCTATCTTATCATTTCTTCAAATCACCATTACAGTTGTTCTGACTCCTTCCTTGATCGTACAGAACTAACTAAAAATGAGTACTTGTGCCGCTAGAGCAGCTAGAGCTAGAGCAAGGAGGCAAAATGCTATTGGAACTGAGGAGCCCGCAGCTCAACAGCCACCACCGCCACCACTACCGCAGCCCTTTGACTTAGTGAGGGTAGCGAAGGATTTTAAGAATATAGATGGAGTTCCATTCACAGGTACGGAGACCGTGACACATGCTCGGGCATGGCTTAAGAATTGTGAAAAGATATTTAGAGAGCTAGAACTAGAAGATCAAAGGAAGAGATTTGTGGCTTCATGGATGCTCCAAGGCGAAGCACGGAATTGGTGGGAAGTAGTCAATATAGGGGGAGGTGAAGAAAATATGACTTGACCAAATTTAAAGGGCTGTTTAATGAAGAGTATATTGCAAGGTAAGAGGTGGAAAGGCTTAATGATGAGTTTTCCTGTCGCTATGAGAAGAAGACTGAAGAAAGCAGTTCTGGAGCTGCTAAGACTCATGATAAGACTAAGGTGCAATGCTACAACTGCCACAAGTTTGGACACTATAGCAAGGAGTCCAGAAACCCAAAGAAGGCCAAAAGAGAGGACAGTAGAGAATGTTATAACTGCCGTATAAAGGGTCACGTCAACACTAACTGGCCACTATTGAGGAGTGCCCAAGTTGCCCATGTGTACGGGGGAGCAAGAGCACCACCTTCTTCTGCACCTACTTCTTCTGAAGGAGTAGGTAAGCCTGATGTTTTAGGTGGTACTATTTCTGTAAAAACATTCTCTGTGTTGGTTCCTAATCTTCAATTTCTCCTTTTCCCTTTTCGAGGACGAAAAGTTCTTAAGTGTGGGAGATTGTAACAACCATGAAAAAAATATAATTTGAATAAAAAAATTTACATTAAAAATACAATTTTATTGTTAGTATTTTACAAACAAAAAAAGGGGCTTAAATTAAAAAGTTACATTGTCATTTTGTTGAAATGAAAAGATTTAATTTTCAATGTAATAAAAGTTTGCATTTTTGTCATATAAACAAAATAAAACCATTGTTGTGTCGCCTTAATTTACACAATTGAAATGTAATGTATCATTTCGTTTACATTAAAAAGTTTGCATTGTAATTTTTGTTTACAATAAAGAGAATGAAATGTATCATTTTTATTTACATTAAAATGTTTTAAAGAAAAAGTATTATTTTTGTTGCCAAACAAAATATTTATTTTTGTTAGAATTAGAATGACGCACAAAATATCCATTTTGCTGAATAGTAAATGACACACAGAATTATCACTTTTATGAACTGAAATGAATTGGGTCTGAATAGGAGAAAGTGGTTTAATGGGTCTTTAATTTGATTAAGGGATTGGAACATTATATATATATATATATATATATATATATATATATATATATATATATATATATAAAGGGAGCTATCTAAACCTAATCCATCTCCCCTCATTTCTCATAGCCGCCACTTTCATTTTTCCATGGCCTAAACCCTTCCAACCTTCTCCTCCATTTTCCTCCTCCTCCACTAACTTTTAGACTTTTCCGTAGTTAGAACTTTTGTAGAGCAAGGAGCAAGCTTCAAATATATACCGAAGTCAACATCAACTACCGCACAAATTTTGAGATACCCTCACTAATTCAGTCCGCCCTTTTGATGCCTGGGCCCACCATGCCGTGCTAAACCACCCCCTCCTCTTCCGCACGTACACTCCCGCTAGCTCTCCTACCTCGCGCAATCCAATCTTAATTTCATACATCCTATCTCCAGATTCTTGGATTCAAAAGTTTTGAATAGCTTTCTGAGGTTTATTGGTGAGAATTCTAAATTATTTAAGAATTGAGAATTTAATTATTATTTAATTCTTGTTGGTACAATTTTAATTCACTTCTGAATTCGCGATGCAATTTTATTTATAATTCCAGATCCAACACTTTAGATCTGATGTTGTAGTGCTATTTTCTTCTATGCTTTAGATCTATTATTTATAGATCCACTCACGCGCTAAAAATCTCATTTGTATTTGAGATTTATTTTTATGTGTTGAATCGCGCGCTAAAAAGCCTCATCTTTATTTGAGGTTCATTTTATTTGTTAAATAACGTAATGTAAATCTCATCTTTAATTGAGATTCATTCTATTTGTTTGTTTGCACAATAAATCTCATTCTATTTGAGATTCATATTTGTTGTTTGGAATCACGCGATAAAATCTCATCTTCTTTGAGATTTGTTTTATTTTTTTGTTTAGGCGATGCAAACTTCTTTTCTATAGCAGATCTATAATTTTAGATCAAATATGGCGATGTAATTCTTCATTTCAGATTCTTATTGTCTGGTTCGCTCTTGTGTTAGAACAACATTTTGTTGGAATAGAATAGTACATGAAATGTTGACACCAGAATGCTAGTTGAAATTACATGCAGAAATATGGGATTGGCACACAAATAAACATATTTGTGGCATCGTCATGTAACAATGAAAAATGAACATATTTTAGCATTATTTTGTCACAGTTAAAAATAAAATATTTTTATTATCATTCATATTGAAATAAAAAGTTGGAAATATGAAATTGCATTTTAGTTGTCACTTATATTACAATGAAAAGTTACAAACAAGAGGTTATCGTCATTTTCGTGTTGAATAAAAGTAACACCTCTTTATGTTATTTTGTTGTTTAAAAAAAGGAACATTCTTTTATGTCAATTTAATGTCCAAAAAAAGTTACATTTTCATAAATGTAATAAAAAGAATGTAAAAGTTATATTTTCATAAATGTAATAAAAAGAATGTAAAAGTTACATTTTCTATAATGTAATAAAAAGAATATAACATTGGTTAGAAATTGTCAACATGAAAAATTACATTTTTATATGTAATTAAAGAGTAAGAATTTGCATTGTAAAGGAAAATACATTTTTATATGTAATTAAAGAGTAAGAATTTACATGTAAATGAAATTACATTTTTAGATGTAATTAAAGGATGAGAATTTACTTTGTAAATGAAATTACATTTTAGGTGTAATTAAAGGATGAGAATTTACTTTGTAAATGAAATTACATTTTTTAGGTGTAATTAAAGGATGAGAATTTACTTTGAAAATGAAATTACATTTTTAGGTGTAATTAAAGGATGAGATTTTACATTGTAAATAAAATTACAATTTTATATGTAATTAAAGAAGTAGAATTTACATTCTAAATTAAAAGTTCATTTTTATATGTAATTAAAGATTAAGATTTTACATTGTAAATAAAATTACAATTTTATATGTAATTAAAGAAGAAGAATTTGCATTGAAAATAAAATTACATTTTTATATATAATGAAAGAATAAGAATTTGCATAGTCAATAAAATTACATTTTTATGTGTAATTAAAGTAAAAAATTTACATTGCAAATTAAAAAGCAAGACTAGACATGTAATGTTAATTACATTTTTAATGTAATTAAAAAGAAGAATTGAGCATTGTAATCAAAAGTACATTTTTATGTAATTTATAAAAAGATAGAAATTTTCACCGTAATGATAATTACATTTTAAGGTAATTAAAAAGAAGGATTTGACGTTGTAATGTAAATTACATTTTTGTTGTAATATTAAAAAGATAGAACTTTTCACAGTATTGTTAATCACATTTTTTAATGTAATTAAAAAGGGAGATTTTACAGTGTAATTAAAAAGAATGAATTCAACATTGAAATAGAATTTTCATTTTTATGTAAATATAAGAATAAAAAGAAAGAATTCAACATTGAAATAGAATTTACATTTCTATGTAAATATAGGAATAAAAAGAATGAATTAAACGTTGAAATAGGATTTACATTTTTATGTAAATATAAGAATAAGAAGAATGAATTCAACATTGAATAGAATTTACATTTTTATGTAAATATAAGAATAAAAAGAATGAATTCAACATTGAAATAGAATTTACATTTTTATGTAAATATAAGAATAAAAAGAATGAATTCAACGTTGAAATAGGATTTACATTTTTATGTAAATATAAGAATAAAAAGAATGAATTCAACGTTGAAATAGGATTTATATTTTTATGTAAATATAAGAATAAAAAGAATGAATTCAACGTTGAAATAGGATTTACATTTTTATGTAAATATAAGAATAAAAAGAATGAATTCAACATTGAAATAGAATTTGCATTTTTATGTAAATATAAGAATAAAAAGGAATGAAATGTAACGTTGAATTAGAATTTACATTTTTATGTAAAGGAAAGAAATAAAAGGAAGGATTCATCGTTGAATTATAATTTACTTTTTAATGTAAATAAAGGAATAAAAGAATGTATTTAAATGTTGAAGTATTATCTTCATTTTTAAATAAATTAAAAATGAATGGTTATTGGTAATTGTTCAGATTGTTGTTGAATTGGATGAAGCTATTATGGTTAAACGTTTTATATTTATATATTTGTATATAAATATAATTAAAATTAAACGAATCGAGTGCGGTAGTTCGCGTTTTGAAATCGTACCTTTAAACGACTATAACAAAAGATCCGACCGTCGGATTTTCCCTAAACTGAAACCATTAGGACTGTCTTGGGAAGATCTTTCCAACGACATAAACTACGTTAAGATCCAACGGTTAGATTTTGAGAAATGTGAAAATCAAAATTGGTTGAAAACAGCGCTAGGGTCGGCCATTGTCCCGAGGCGTCGTTAAATAAAGATTTAATTATTTTAATTAATTAAAATAGGGATTAATCATTATAAAAATTTATTAACAATAAGGAAGGATTTCAATTATATATATATGAGAATTATTTGGGAAGTCTGAGTTTAATCTCATTCCAAATAATCAAACGACGTTAAAAATCGAAGTTTGAAGACGGCGAATGAAGATGTAAATCTTCCCTCGAATGGACAATGATCAAGCCCCTGAATTGACTTGCTCCCAATACAAGGGTCAGGGTAATTGCCCAAATGTACATGTTGATTTCACGGATATGCGGGTACCTCCTTTCCGTGCTGGACATACGGGACGAGAGTATCTCCAGTTTAGTTCAGACCTAGAACGGGCTTATAAATGGAATGTGTGTCCAACATTGTAACCCTTTATATTGTATTTATTAATTTTCTGTCGAATGTACGAATGTTTGGTGGCGGAGAATTTATTCTCTTGCTTAACACCCTTTTGTATATTTTGGTAAAAGATTAATAGTGTGATATGGAGTGACAGTGTGGTATACCAAGATGCAATGATCAAGGTTTCTTGTTGAAAAGCAGAACCTTGTGGTGACGATCAAAGCACAGTTTGAAAAAGCATAGCTTTGTGTATTACGTAGCTTCACGAGCCCCACAACCCGGTTGAGTCTAAAACGAAGCAAGGGAACGCTGGGAGAGCAACACGTTTCTTTTTAGCTAGAAGTTGTGTTTGGGTTTTACACGGCCCGACATTTTACTCATGTGGATGATGGAATGAGGCGCCTCGGATATTAGGTCCTATAGGACCGAGAAACGTGTGTTCAAGAATAACTAATTCGCAAAATCGTATGTGCTGACCGACCCTGCAGGGTTCAAGGGTTCCTTGCGGGGAATCCTGAGACATTAGCTAGAGTGTCTCGAATCGGTAAGGAGATCGTTCCTAGCCTTGACTCATGATGGAAAACCAAATTCCCAATATGACCCTACGGACTTGATTGTATTGCTAGTATGGAGGCATAGTATATGGTAGTTATGCTTCCCAGGATTGACACATTTACTTTAAATGTTTTTGTAACATATATACACTAATAATAATATCAAATTCATTTTTATCGTACTAAGCATGTTTAATCATCATAAGGTAAAACTTTATCCTCTGGTTTGCGTTGCATTGTGTGATGGGACTTGAATCTTATGATGATTCCATTTTTTCAAAAGCATAGCGTTGTTTTACGAATTACTTATTGTTTGTTCTGTCACTTTAAATTATGCATGTCAATCCATTGAAATAAAACCCGTTCCGCGTTAGTGGCGTGGTCTTTGGATTTGCCTTATTACTATTAGTTAAATTAGTAAAGAATCCTCACACCAGTCCCATGACTGACTCGTAGTTTGTTTCACCTTTGCAAACTCGGGTGCCCTCTTTTCCACACGGGCAGCCAAGTAACAGGTTTCACTTTCTTTGGAGTTGCTGTCTTTGGAGCTTTCTTGGAGTTGCTTGGTTGAGGTGATGATTTGGAGCTATGAAGACTATCTATCATTTATCTTTTATTGCATTTTATCTTTAGACTCTGAGACATCCGAACTTATTCTATTTCCAGTTGTTCTATTTTGAAGTTTGAAACTTATTTCCTTTTGCTGAATTTGATGTAATAATTTAGAACTTTGTTACGGTGGAATTCTGTATTTGATGACATTTATATTTTCCGCTGATATGATGTTGTTATTATATAGTTTTCCGGTGCTATGTTGTATCTGTGATCTGTATTGTTGTATTTATGTTGTATTCCAAATGATCATCTCTCACTTTCATTCCGTTGGAGTTTGGGGTTATCACAAACGATATTTATATCAATTTTATTCATTTTTATAATGAATATCGAAATGGAAGCGATTTCAAAATCTAATGTTTTGAAAATATTATCATTTATATATTAATGATATAGAATATTCGATTTTGATTTAAAATTGAATACGAAGTTGAAATCGTTTTGAAAAAGAATTTAAAATGATTTATAAAATACGTTTTAAATGGTAATCAACGAAATATATAATATGTATATATATATTATATATATTTAATGGTCTGAATAGAACGCGCCGCGTCGCGGTAGTTCGCGAATTTTGACCATTAACTTCGAATTGACATTACGAGAGATCGGACCGTCGAAATTTCTTAATACTGGAACCATTGGGTTCATATCGAAAAGAGCTTTCTAACGAATATGAGAGATTTGAAATCTAATGGTCGGATTTGGAATTATGTCCAAATCAAATTTGGAAAAGGTCGCTGTAAGTGCAGTTCGATGACCGTTTATGCAAATCGACTGTACGGGCCTTGATAAAATTATTAAAAATATCAATAATTTGTGTAAAATCATAATAAATGATTTGGAAAGAATTGGGTTGAAAACTTCCATATTTGAAAGATAAATATATATTTTTATCGAAATGAATTGTTATGAACTAGAATTATAATCCAATATTTTTAAATAAATAAATTGGACTTGAAATGGTTTTAAAAATAACCAGAATTTCCAATATATGAATTGGAATGGATCAGAATTGAAATTATCTTTAGAACATTTCGATATTGGATTACGTGATTATACGGATATTGTGGAGGAATTTGGAAAAATATATATCGTTATTCCAATACGATATTTGTTGGTTTCAGAATTCGATATTGAGTATAAGCCGATATATTTTCTATTCAGAGCCTTGTATTTAATATCAAATCGGATTTTGGGTTTGTCGTGAATGGTATCTTTAATAATACTGTTCTTAAACCCAATGGAGTTAAGAAAATTAGAAACCAACCGGAGATTAACTAAGTTGAATGGTTTCCTGGGTATTGATTTGATGTTGGTTTCGGCCTTCGGGTTAATACTTAGGGAATTGTTCTCTTACTAATTTACGGTTAGAGGCTGATGGGATTTTGGGTTTGTTGTGAACTGTATTTTTAACGACATTCGTTCTTTAACCCGATTTACCGTGAAATGTGATTTGGAATTTATAAATCTTTTTATTTAGATTTAACGGGAATTTTCCAAAGTTACGTTTTCCAATTTAATATACTAAATTGGAATTGAACGGAATTCGTTTGATAATGATCGAAGTGAACTTCTGTGGAGCAAGACTGTTAATACATATGGAATTTAAAAGGCTTTGCCATTATTCTATTTATATTATTAGTCGGATACAGAAATTGATATCGATTATATATTGATTTGTTTTTCCGTGAAGATTCCATAATTAATGGAAAGTGATTTGGGCTTACCGTGAACTGTGTTTTAAATGACATTAGTTCTTTAACCCAGTTAAAGGCTGGATTACATGTCTGTCATTGTATTTCGAACTGTACGCTTGATCTCTGCTAAATATACATCTGTTTGGTGGCGGAGAATTTATTCTCTTACGTAACACCCTTCTCTAAACGTACAAGCTTAGAGGTTATATATCAGCAGAAATAAATAGTACGGTGTGGATTGTCGATGCGACATGTTTGTGTTTCCAAAGTTAAATAATCATTACTAATGATTTTTGGCAAGATTGAAACTAAGTGGAGTTTTAATGGATCTTCAAATAGATTGAAAAAGGGAATGTGTTAATTTGAATTATCAAATTTGGGAAATGATCGGGAATGGAATATCGCCAGTTTTGCTCCTAGCGATAGTTAAATCTTTAATTAGATTTGAACGTGAAATGATAATTAATTTTACCGATAACACCGTGGTGTTAGATATGGAGCATTACCAGTTTTGCTCTATGTGATGAATAGGTTGGGATTGGGAAATTAAATAAATGATTACTTCGGTAAGGTGCATTAATCCTGACTTGTTTGGAAAACCCTAATATGGTTTGATATCCAAAGGAAGATAAAAGAATAAATTTGAAAGAATTTATCTTTGATAAAATTAATGGGAACCTATTCCCTAATGATGTGAATATCTGAATAAAAGAATATTCTGAATTGGAATGAGGCGTATGTTGTGTTTGTGTAACACTTGTTTATTATATACGCGGGTTATTTGGAAAGGCTAGGTTTATACCCATTCTGAATAACCGATACGACGATAAGTCGACGATGAAGACGGTGGTTGAAGACCGGAGGTCTTCACATCATTTGGATTATTACTGATGTCTTGATTGGTCTGTACACCCAAGACGAGGTAATAAGTGGTGATCGTCCAGACGTACTTGGAGATCGACGGATATGCGAGGGTCTCTCTCCTGTATTGGACATATGGGACGAGGAATAAGGTGCCTCTGGTTTCGTTCAGACCCAGAACGATCTTGTAAATGGATGTGTGTCTGACATTGGATTTTATTCTATATTGATTGATTTCTATTAAATATATATCTGTTTGGCGGTGGAGAATTTATTCTCTTGCTTAACGCCCTTCTCTGAGACGTACGAGCTAAGAGGTTATATATCGATATACATCAGTCGCACGGCGTGAATTGCCTGTGTGGCATACTTAGTTGCAAATGATCAAGGCTCCAGTTGAAAAGCAGAGTCTTGTGGTTGATGATCAAAGCATGGCCTGTGTGGCATAGCTTTGTGTATAGCGTCAATTCGTGAGCCTCACACCTTGGTATGAGTCAAAAACAGGATCGTGACAGCGTGGAGTGCACGACGTTTCATTCTAGCTATGAGTGGCGTCAGTGTATTACAAGCCCTAACATTTATATTATTTTTACCTGTGTGGTTGTTGGAATGCGAGGCGCCTCAGATATATCGGTCCCTACGGAGCCGATGGATAGGTCCAATAGGATCGAGAAACATGTGTTCAGATATAACTAATCCGCTATGTGTGGACCAGCCCTGAAAATCCAAGGATTCGCCAGCGTCCGAATCCTGAGGTATTTGCTAGAGTGTCTCGAAGCGGTGAGGAACCATCCCTGGCCTCGACTCATGACAAAAATCCAGTTTCCAATACGTGACATTCGGTTTTATTTGTAGAGCCTAGTATGGCGACATAGTAGGATGGGGCACTATGCCGTCTATGATTGATACATTTGTATTTGAAGTTCTTTTCATACACTTTACATTATAATAGTATCAAGATGATTTGTTTTAAACATACCTAGCATGTTTGGCTATTATAAGATAAAACTCTATCCTCGGGCTTGCATTGCATTGTGTGATGGGACTTGAGTCTTATAATAGCTTCATTTTTCTAAAAAGCATTGCGCTGTTTGTTCTATGCACCGATATTCTTGGGAGGAAACCCGTTCTGTGTTATACGGCGTGGTCCCTTGATTTACTCCATTATAGAGTAAAGTTTTGAATAACTGTTTTAGTTCTCACACTAGTCATATGACTGACCTTGAGTTTATTGTTTTAACCTAAACTCTGGGTGCCCTTATTTTCCACGTGTGCTGCTAGTAGTTGGGTTTTGCAAGTATTATATTCACAAGATCCTGGTTTACAGCTGAAGTGATATTCGGAAAGCTCTGTATCCGTGTATTTCTTTCAGATGTGTTTTGTATTATTTTTCCGCTACAATGTATTTAAATGTAATTTAAATCCCTGATATTAATCGAATGTGTAATATTTGTTCATACTCTGTATACTCTTGTACTCTAATGTAAATTGTTGTAATAAGCAATGAAATGTTCTTCTTTTTATGTTCTGATTCGTCTTGTCCTCAGGCAATCCGTTCTTTCTCTTCTCTTAGGAGACTGGGGAAGTTTGGGTCGTTACACTTCTTGTGGGAAGTAACTAATGGAGGACGCCCAGTGGAGACGTGGATAGACTTCAGACGAAGATTCGAATTGAAATCTCTTTTACAAGTAGAGGAGAGTTTATACATGAGAGGTTCTTGGCTTTGAAACAAGGGAATTTATCTGTGAAGGAGTACGTCAATAAGTTTAACCAGTTAGTAAGATTTGGTATGGAATTAGTTAATACACCACATAAGAATGCTTTGAGATTTTCCAAGGGTCTGAATGAACCATTACACGGGTTGCTTATGTCCCACATTCCTATGGGAGCTACTTTCGAGAAACTTATTGACATGGCGCTAATGCATGTAGAGGAGAAAGGTGCTAAGGTAGATAAGGCACAGGACAAGAAAGTGGATCCTAAGTAGAGTGGGAAACCCCAAGATAAAAGGAAGTGCTATTTCTGTGGTATACCAGGTTATATAGCTAAAGATTATAGAAAGAAGAAGGCGAAAAAGACTGGTTGCTTCCAATGTGGTGAGGCTGGACAAATGATTAAGGACTGCCCAAGGAGGCAAGGACAAGGGTGAGGACAGAGGATATGGTCTACTTCTGGAGGGCAGGTTCATGCTCTCATGGCAGCTACGCAAAAGAGAGGTGGAAACATTTCTGTTGAAAGTTTGATTTTCCTTTTCGATCATCCTGTACGTACTTTGTTTGATTCTGGCGCTTCACATTCGTTTATATCTGCTTCTGTTGTTGAGTCTTTGCACCAAGACACCAGTATAGTAGTGGATCCCGTCATTGTCTGTAACACCCCATGTCCATTAATGTCACTCAGAAAGGGAATGCACTAACTTCTATGGAGCGTTTTAAGTGAGTATAGAACAGAAACTTAACAACAAGACAAATATAAACAGTACTTGAAAAATTAAAAAATTTATTTCATTGCAGCGGAAAATACATATGTTT
Organism: Allium sativum; assembly: GCA_030737875.1. Classification (NCBI taxonomy): domain Eukaryota; kingdom Viridiplantae; phylum Streptophyta; class Magnoliopsida; order Asparagales; family Amaryllidaceae; genus Allium; species Allium sativum. The sequence goes on along the minus strand of CM060915.1, from coordinate 454,910,911 downwards.
GATTACATCGTCAAAACCATAGCCAAGTACATAATATCCATCTTAACTAAATCAAAGTACATAAATTGAAAGACATAATCCCTAATACAAAATAGCCATAAATAAAAGAGAGGCTAAACTTTACTTCAGCGATCCAAGCAATCTTCTAAAAGCAAGAAGCACAGCTATCTAAAATCAAGCTCCACTGGTGCTAGTTCCAACCTGAGCACCAGGGGGGAGGAAGAAAAGAGGAGGAAATAATGGGGGTCAGACATAAAGTCTGGCGAGTGCAATAAATTTAACAATATAATCACCAAAGTAACTAGGCTAAGGCATAAGTTGGAAAATCAGGAAATGACCATGAACCATTGAGTATGGCAGGGTAAACAAGGAAACAGAATGAACAACAATATCGTTAAAGCGCACCTAACCCTCTGTAAGATAATTACTTAACTACACCAATACTATGAGTTAATTGCTATACTGCACCACCACTAGTCACCCTAAGGTTGATCCTGCCTACTGAACATAACTGATAATAATAATGGTAGTTTCGTGTACCCCTAGCTACTGTCATAGGTGCCGCCTGCTCCTATCTCCACTAGTGGTACTCACTACCCTCCCCATTCTAATTACAATATTCATAATACGGTAGTTGTACTTCTAGCTGCTATCATAGGTGCCGCCTGCTCCTATCTCCACTAGTCGTACCCACTACCTTCCCCATTCGATCGGCTCCCTAACTCGTAGATACCCGTGCTGGTCCCACAGTGGGGTGTATCACTCCCCAAAGTGGCAACCTAATACTACCAGAAATGCACGGATTATACCTACACGATGCAACAACGTCTTACCTACCAGCCCGGGTCTACACACGCGTATGAACCCGTTGGACTTGCGTTGCCACCGCTTACCCGGTTTGGCCTCTTACAATCAAGCCCAGTATGCGTGTCCCGTCCTCGACTTGGGTCGAGCCCACAAAGATACGTATGGGTTAATGGTTGAAATGGGCCCCCATGACTTGACACAAGCTATCCACCTAAGCTTGGTCCCCTCTAGTATTTCCCACTTAACCCACTTCTTATTCATGTTTCAATTTTGGTTAAGTATTTCTAATCGTATTTCAAATGCCACCCAAGGCACCCACTAGATTCCACATGCCACCCAAGGCACCCACTTAACCCCCTCATGTCCCACTACATGTTTATCTGGTTAAGTGTTTCTTAATTCATTAAGACCGTAACCTCATAAAGACCTCTCACATTAGACTGGTATTTGTGGCAGCTGGATTTGCCGGGCGGGTCCGGGCAGTCTTACACCACAAAAGAGCCTAACCCCGTGTCTTTACAATTGTTACGTATTTAATTTATGCCTGAAACCTCCCACATTAGACTGGCATTTGTGGCAGCTGGATTTGCCGGGCGGGTCCGGGCAGTCTTACACCACAAAAAAGCCTAACCTCGTGTTTTAGACGATTAATTACTCCTAATTAATCATTTCCCAAATTGAATTACTTTCCCTATTCAAATTATCAATCAATTCCAAATTTAACGATGTACATAATTGACTCAATTATGTCCATCCATTTATGGTATGTAAATTCATACCAATTTTCATCACAAATTTATTTTATGTCTTTTAAGGCATTTATGCCAATTAAATCTTTTAATATTATCCCCTTTACCCCACGTTGTACGTTCATTCGTTTAACGTAAAATATATGTTAGACTCGAATAGTCTAACTCATGGAATAAAGAGAAAACATCACAACATACATATAATTAAAACTAGATCTAAACATAAGAGGTAAACTTGCATGTGTGAATGATGTTCTACATCTAAAACTTGCATAGGCCAATGTTACAACTTGCATAAAATTACATATGTCATAAATCCAAATCTAAAGGTGTGAACTTGTTTAGATAATGGTCACAAACTTGCATAAATCATGTATGTCATAGATCTACATCTAAAAGTGTAAACTTGCATAGGCAGTAACCACAAACTTGCATAACATGATTCATTTTCAAACACATGTATTCATATAAACTTGCATATGTGATTTATGCAACATAACAATGGTATAAACTTACATCTAAACATGTAAACTAGCATGTAGAATTTGGCATATAACTTACACATGTCATAGCCTAACTTTAGATCTAAAATAGATGTCATGAAGCATATAAGGTTATACATATAATTTTTCCCAACTTGCATATGATTCATGTCTTAATAAAAAAATAATCTAAACTTGCATACATACTTATGATTTATCATATGAATCAACATACCCAAACTAACATATGAACGACATGGTGATTCAATTATACATAAGCCAATCATAAAATAACAACATAGATGATCACAACTTTACAAGATAGCATCATAGAATTTACAACATAAACATCACAATTTTACTACATGAATAATAACATGCAGTCAATAATTCACATCATATCCAAGTAGTCCACATCATAACTCAATCTAATTAATTTGCTATTTATTTTATTAAAATTATCGAACTTACAATTCAGAGAAGGTCTTGAATTCTGAATTCTGAGTTCTGAAGTTGTAATAGCTTTCCCTTGAAGAAGATTCGTTATTAAAGTTGAAAAGATTGATTTAGACTAGCTTTCTTCCTCTCTAATTGGTGGTGGCTATGCTGAGTTGCTAGGTGACGGTATGGAGGCCATGAATCTAATTTTGTTTTGATTTTAGGGTTTGAGTCTAGAGGTGTTTTTATAGAGTTTAGGATTAATTTAGGCCATCCAATCAACCTAGAAGCAACCTGAACCATCCAAACAAGATAGGGTGACACCTCAGCCCTAATGACTCAGCACAGTGTATTAAATGTTCATTTTTTTCTATAATTTACATACTTCTTATTTATGACAAATTCCATATGTAAATTATTCCCATTTTAATTATGCCATAACTATATTTTTAATTATGCTCCCAAGTAATGGTATACTAAATATACCATTTCATGAACCAATCTATGTCATGTAATTTTCATGTTTATCCTTCATATTTATATGTAAATTATAAATCTATTATTGTTAATTACATATTCTCCCTTTTACCGTATACATTAATTACCCATATACAAATATCCATTTATACATGCATAAATCTTTCTTACCTTTAATTTGTCATAAAAGCCAATCAAAGAAGGCCACATAAAAAAAACAATCATTGACAACCAAAAATGCGCCACGTACGCCACATGATGCGTACACGTCATATATATATATATATATATGTATGTATGTATATGTATATTTATATTCTATATATATTTTTTTTCCTTTTCTTTTTATTTATCTTCCCAATTACCCATTTTTACACTAAACCACTTTTTGAACTGTGTTCACACTAAGCCATTTTAAGTCATTCCCCTAAAACAAAAATATGGCACTAGTGGGGATCGAACTATGTACCCCTTGTATGCAAGTCACGTGTTCCAACCAAATGAGCTACTAAGTCTTTTGCTTACAAACCTTAGAACAATGCTAAACATTTATTCTTTTCGCATTTTTTTTCATGTTTTGCTGCAATATTTAATTTAAAGATATCTTTTACACACAGAATCCAATTTACGCAAACTCGGACTCTATCTCTACCAGAATTCTGAGACGGACACAATGGCGCAACCCGTTTCCCTTAATTCTCATATCTGAGATTAATTATTCTTTAATTTAGTTGATTCGATTATTCAAAAATTCAGGGTGTTACATTCTCCCCTACTTAAAGGATTTGTCCTCGAAATCTCTAAGTCAAGAAGAACGTATCCTACCATCCAAACAACTATCTACTCAACCATTAAACACAGGCATCCATTGTCCTTAAAATTTTCTAATGCTGTATGAACATATGCAAGAAGTGTGTGTATATGTTCCTTATCTAATGCAAAATCAGGCGGTCTACTGATTCAGTTGACCTCCTTAATGTAAACCATGATAGTGCCATGCGTCCATTATGTATGCGAAAGAATCCTATCGATACATTTTATCTCTACATGCGTGCACAACCATTCACCAAAATGCAACATCCATATGATGGTACAACCATTATACATCCATTACTTAAATATGTACACACATTTATATGCAATATGCAATATGAAGTGACTGAGCCGATCTAGTGCCTAAAGTGTGTGTATATGCACCCACGAGCAACCACTAGCAAACACTTGCATCCACATGCATCCATCATACATAACATGTCTCAAACACATGTTTCAACCATAGGACTACCCTACCTAAAGGTCAAAGGTGATAACGAGAGGACATACTAAAGATAAGATATATGGTCTTGGGGTTATGCTTTCTAAAATAAGCTTTTCTCTTGAAAATACTTTCCTTAAAACATACTTTTGAAGGTACTTCTTCATAAAATTGTTTTTGAAAAACAACTTTTCATAATTCATATCTGTTCCGGTAACCTTCAGCTCTGATACCACATGTAACACCCCAAGTCCATTAATGTCACTCACAAAGGGAATGCATTAACTTCTATGAAGCATTTTAAGTGAGTATAAAACAGAAACTTAACAACAAGACAAATATAAACAGTACTTGAAAAATTAAAAACTTTATTTCATTGTAGCGGAAAATACATATGTTTGATTACATCGTCAAAACCAGAGCCAAGTACATAATATCCATCTTGACTAAATCAAAGTACATAAATTGAAAGACACAACCCCCAATACAAAATAGCCATAAATAAAAGAGAGGATGAACTTTACTTCAGCGATCCAAGCAATCTTCTAAAAGCAAGAAGCACAGCTGTCCAAAATCAAGCTCCACTGGTGCTAGTTCCAACCTGAGCACCTAGGGGGGCGATGGAAGAAAAGAGGAGGAAACAAAGGGGGTCAGACATAAAGTCTGGCGAGTGCAATAACTTTAACAATATAATTACCAAAGTAACTAGGCTAAGGCATAAGTTGGAAATCCGGAAATGACCACAAACCATTGAGTATGGCAGAGTAAACAAGGAAACAGGATGAACAACGATATCGTTAAAGCGCACCTAACCCACTGTAATACAATTACTTAACTACACCAACACTATGAGATAATTGATATACTACACCACCACTAGTATACTGCACCACCACAAGTCACCCTAAGGCGGATCCTGCCTACTGAACATAAGTGATAATAATAATGGTAGTTTCGTGTACCCAAGCTGATGTCATAGGTGCCGCCTGCTCCTATCTCCACTAGTGGTACCCACTACCCTCCCCATTCTAATTACAATACTCATAATATGGTAATTGTACTCCTAGCTGCTGTCATAGGTGCCGCCTGCTCCTATCTCCACTAGTCGTACCCACTACCTTCCCCATTCGATCGGCTCCCTAACTTGTAGATACCCGTGCTGGTCCCACAGTGGAGTGTATCACTCCCCAAAGTGGCAACCCAATACTACCAGAGATGCATGGCTTATACCTACACGATGCAACAACGTCTTACATGCCAGCCCGAGTCCACACATATGAACCCGTTGGACTTGCGTTGCCACCGCTAACCCGGTTTGGCCTCTTACAGTCAAGCTCAGTATGCATGTCCTGTCCTCGACTTGGGTCGAGCCCACAAAGATACGTGTGGGTAACTGGTTGAAATGGGCCCCCATGACTTGACACGAGCTATCCACCTAAGCTTGGTCCCCTCTAGTATTTCCCACTTAACCCACTTCTTATTCATGTTTCAATTTTGGTTAAGTATTTCTAATCGTATTTCAAATGCCACCCAAGGCACCCACTAGATTCCACATGCCACCCAAGGCACCCACTTAACCCCCTCATGTCCCACTACATGTTTATCTGGTGAAGTGTTTCTTAATTCATTAAGACTGTAACCTCATAAAGACCTCTCACATTAGACTGGCATTTGTGGCAACTGGATTTTCCGGGTGGGTCCGGGCAGTCTTACACTACAAAAGAGCCTAACCTCGTGTCTTTACAATTGTTACGTATTTAATTTATGCCTAAGACCTCCCACATTAGACTGGTATTTGTGGAAGCTGGATTTGTCGGGCGGGTCCTGGCAGTCTTACACCACAAAAGAGCCTAACCTCGTGTCTTAGACGATTAATTACTCCTAATTAATAATTCCTCAATTTGAATTACTTTCCCTATTCAAATTATCAATCAATTCCAAATTTAACGATGTCCATAATTGACTCAATTATGTCCATCCATTTATGGTATGTAAAATCATACCAATTTTCATCACAAATTTATTTTATGTCTTTTAAGGCATTTGTGCCAATTAAATCTTTAATATTATTCCCTTTACCCTACGTTGTACGTTCGTTCGTTTAACGTAAAATATACGTTAGACTCGAATAGTCTAACTCATTGAATAAAGAGAAAACATCACAACATACATATAATTAAAACTAGATCTAAACATAAGGGGTGAACTTGCATGTGTGAATGATGTTCTACATCTAAAACTTGCATAGGCCAAAGTTACAACTTGCATAAAATTACATATGTCATAAATCCAAATCTAAAGGTGTGAACTTGTTTAGATAATGGTCACAAACTTGCATAAATCATGTATGTCATAGATCTACATCTAAAGGCGTAAACTTGCATAGGCAGTAACCACAAACTTGCATAAATGATTCATTTTCAAACACATGTATTCATATAAACTTGCATATGTGATTTATGCAACATAACAATGGTATAAACTTACATCTAAACATATAAACTAGCATGTAGAATTTGGCATATAACTCACACATGTCATAACCTAACTTTTGATCTAAAATAGATGCCATGAAGCATATAAGGTTATACATATAATTTTTCCCAACTTGCATATGATTCATGTCTTAATAAAAAAAAAACTAAACTTGCATACATACTTATGATTTATCATATGAATCAGCATACCCAAACTAACATATGAACAACATGGTGATTCGATTATACATAAGCCAATCATAAAATTACAACATAGATGATCACAACTTTACAAGATAGCATCATAGGATTTACAACATAAACATCACAATTTTACTACATGAATAATAACATGTTGTCAATAATTCACATCATATCCAAATAGTCCACATCATAACTCAATCCAATTAATTTGCTAATTATTTTATTAAAATTATCAAACTCACAATTCAGAGAAGGTCTTGAATTCTGAATTCTGAGTTCTGAAGTTGTAATAGCTTTCCCTTGATGAAGATTCGTTATTAAAGTTGAAAAGATTGATTTAGACTAGCTTTCTTCCTCTCTAATTGGTGGTGGCTATGCTGAGTTGCTAGGTGACGGTATGGAGGCCATGAATCTAATTTTGTTTTGATTTTAGGGTTTGAGTCTAGAGGTGTTTTTATAGAGTTTAGGATTAATTTAGGCCATCCAATCAACCTAGAAGCAACCTGAACCATCCAAACAAGATAGGGTGACACCTCAGCCATAATGACTCAGCACAGTGTATTAAATGTTCATTTTTTTCTATAATTTACATACTTCTTATTTATGACAAATTCCATATGTAAATTATTCCCATTTTAATTATGCCATAACTATATTTTTAATTATGCTCCCAAGTAATGGTATACTAAATATACCATTTCATGAACCAATCTATGTCATGTAATTTTCATGTTTATCCTTCATATTTATATGTAAATTATAAATCTATTATTGTTAATTACATATTCTCCCTTTTACCGTATACATTAATTACCCATATACAAATATCCATTTATACATGCATAAATCTTTCTTACCTTTAATTTGTCATAAAAGCCAATCAAAGAAGGCCACATAAAAAAACAATCATTGACAACCAAAAATGCGCCACGTACGCCACATGATGCGTACACGTCATATATATATATATATGTATATGTATATATATATTCTATATATATATATTTTCTTTTTCTTTTTATTTATCTTCCCAATTACCCATTTTCACACTAAACCACTTTTTGAACTGTGTTCACACTAAGCCATTTTAAGCCATTCCCCTAAAACAAAAATATGGCGCTGGCGGGGATCGAACTCTGTACCCCTTGTATGCAAGTCACGTGTTCCAAACAAATGGGCTACTAAGTCTTTTGCTTACAAACCTTAGAACAATGCTTAACATTTATTCTTTTCTCATTCTTTTTTTCTCATGTTTTGCTGCAATATTTAATTTAAAGATATCTTTTTCATACAGAATCCAATTTACGCAAACTCTGACTCTATCTCAACCAGAATTCCGAGACGAACACAAGGCGCAACCCGTTTCCCTTAATTCTCACATCTAAGATTAATTATTCTTTAATTTAGTTGATTCGATTATTCAAAAATTCAGGGTGTTACATTGTCTCAAATCCTATTGAGGGTACGACTCATCTTTCTATGTTATGTCAGGATTAGAGAATATATGTGTATGGCGTTGAGTTCGAATGCAATGCCTATGTGCATGGTTTCACAGGCTATGGGGGTATTCTAGAAATGGATTGGCTAGCTAGGTATGGTACCATTCTCGACTATGAAAAGAGGGTAGTTATATTGTTGACCAGTTTGGGTAATACTCTCGATATTTCTTGTGACCCTAAGGGTTCTGTTATGCTTAGCTACCTAGAATCTCTTGACGTTTCTATTGATGATTTGCAATCTGTTCGAGTAGTCCTTGAGCATGCAGATGTCTTTGAGGAGGTTAAGGGCTTACCTCCAAAATGCGAGATAGATTTCCGTATAATATACTTGGTGAATATTGCAAAGCCAGTTGCATTGCCTGTGTGCCACATGGCTCCAAGAGAAAGGAGGGAGCTTAGTAAATAAGTGAAAGAGTTGCTTGAGAAAGGGTTCATAAGGAGAAGTATCTCGGGGTGGGGTGCTCATGTTGTTTTTTCTGCAAAGGCTGATGGTTCGCTTAGATTGTGTGTTGACTGTAGGGAGCTGAATAAGCTCATAAAGAAAAACAGACACCTATTGCCGAGGATAGATGATTTGTTCGATCAGTTGGTTGGTGCTTCGGTTTTCTCGCAGTTGGACATAGCTACAGGATTTCATCAGTTGATGGTAGCTGAGGATAGTATAGATAAGACTGCCTTTAGAACTCCCGACGGTTTCTTTGAATGGCTCGTCATGCCTTTTGGTTTGACAAATGCACTCGTATATTTCGTAGACTTGATGAGTAGGGTGTTTAGGGAGTTTCTAAACAAGTTCGTGGTGGTCTTTACGAATGATATTTTGATATTGTCTTGAAGCGAGGAAGAGCATGCCCTACATCTTAGGGAAGTCTTAGAGACCCTTCGAGCATATCAACTCAAAGCTAAGTTCTCCAAATGTCATTTTTGGAGGAACGAAGTGAGGTTCTTGGGACACGTGGTCTCCAAGGAAGGGATAGCTGTGGATCCCACGAAGGTGATAGCAATCCAAAATTGGAAGGTTTTCTTGGTTTGGCGGGCTATTACAAGAAGTTCGTCAAGGACTTTGCTAAAATATCAGTCCTACTTACACGATTGATGAAAAAGTATTTGACCTTTTCTTAGGATGTTGATTGTGACGATGCTTTCCAACGTTTGAAGAAGGTATTGATGACAGCTCCAGTTTTAGATTTTCCGGATGGAAGTATACCGTTCACAGGGTATACCGATGCTTACAGGACAGGGTTTGGCGCAGTTTTGATGCAAGAGGGAAGGGTAATATGCTATGGTGGAAGGCAGTTAAAGGCCCATGAGAAGAATTACCCGACCCACGACTTAGAATTGGTTGCCATAGTTTTTGCGCTTAAGTCTTGGCGCCATTACTTGCTTGGTGAGAGGTTTGAGTTGTATACAGACATAAGTCCCTAAAATACTTGTTCTCCCAAAAAGATTTAAACTTAAGGCAACAAAGGTGGATGGAGTTCTTAGTATCCTACGATTTTGAGATCGCATATACCCCTGGCAAGGGTAACTTTGTAGCTGACGCCTTGAGTAGAAAGAAGTTGACTTTGAGTCCTTTGTTTGTCGAGCGGCAGAGTTTAGAGTATATATCTACCTTTCACTGTAGACCCTCTATTGATTATGTACCCGGTTTGTTAGCATCGTTAGAGGTACGACCTATGCTTTTGGGGCAGATAGGTGCGGCACAACGAGATAACCCACAGTTGATAGAGATAGTAGACCAGCTTATCAGGAGGGAGTCTTCAGCCATCTTAGTAGGTATACTATCAATGACAAAGGTTGGTTGCATAGGGATGGGAGACTTTGCGTATCTCGAGACAAGGGTTTGAGGAGGACAACCCTTGAAGAAGCACATCGTTCTAAGCTGACCATACATCCCAATAGAGATAAGATGTATAGGGACATGAAGCGAGTTTTCTTTTGGGCCAGAATGAAGAAGAATGTGGCTGAGATCGTTTCTAGATGCTTAGTGTGCCAGCAAGTCAAGGCTGAGCAGAAGAAGCCTGGTGGTTTGCTTCATCCTTTAGAGGTTCCATAGTGGAAATGGGAAAGTGTTTCCATGGATTTCGTTGACGGGTTGCCGAGGTCAAGAAGGGTAAAAATGGGATTTCCGTAGTAGTGGATAGACTTACCAAGAGCGCCCATTTTATTCCCGTTAAGAATAAAAGAACAGTGTCATGGTTGGTGTCTATTTATCTCTGAGAGATAGTTCGTCTACACGGCATACCTTCTAGTATTGTGAGCGATCGAGATCCCATTTTCACTAGTGAGTTTTGGAAGATATTGCAAGAGGCCGTAGGAACGCAATTGTGTTTGAGTACCGCTTATCACCCTCAAACGGACGGCCAAACAGAAAGAGTGAATCGGATTCTAGAAGATCTTTTGAGGTTATGCATCTTGGACTTTGAAGGGACATGGGAGGAACATCTTCCATTAGTAGAGTTCTCCTACAACAACATCTATCAGACTAGTATTGGCATGGCACCTTTTGAAGCTCTATATGGACTACCTTGCCGATCACCTACTTGTTGGTCGGAATCTGCGGATAAGATTTTGCTTGGGCCCGAGATGATTAGTGAAACTTCAGAGAAGATAGACTTGATTCGAAGATGCATGAAGACGGCATAGGACTGACAAAAGTCATATGCTGATAAGAGAAGGACCGATCTTGAGTTCAATGTTGGAGACATGGTCTTTATTAAAGTATCACCGTTGAGGAATGTAGTTCGTTTTGGGTCTGTAGGGAAATTGGCACCAAGGTTCGTAGGGCCATTCCCCATTACAGAAAGAATTGGACAGATGGCCTACAAAGGGAATTTGCCTGAGAAGCTTAGTGGTGTTCATGACGTATTTCATGTGTCGCATTTGTGGAAGTACTTACACGATACTGCGGAAGTAGTAGAGCCGAGCATGCTTAGGGAAGTGGAAGTAGAGCGAGATGCCACAATTAAACGAGTTCCTACATGCATCCTTAGATAGGAGGTCAAGAAGTTACGCAACCAAGAGGTCAAGTTGGTTAAAATCCAATGAAGAGATGATCAAGGAGACGCGACTTGGGAGATGGAAGACAAGATGCGTACACTGTACCCTTTTTTTTTTGAGGGGATATTCTTAACTTCTCCTTTTTCTATTGCTTTGTTTAAACTTATTCTATCGTTTAGTATGCCCTCTCATTTATGTCTTCGATCTTTAAGTAGAAAATCCTATGGTTGTAAACATGTGTTTGAGACATGTTCTGTTTGGTGGATGCAAGTGGATGGAAGTGTTTGCTAGTGGTTTCTCGTGGATGCATTTACACATGCACTAGGCACTAGATCGGCTCAATCACCTTCATATTGCAAATGAATGAGTGTGCATATTTAAATAAATGGATGTATATTGAATGTGTTATCATATGGATGTTGCATTTGAATGAATGGTTGTGCACTCATATAGAAATGATATGTCTCATTAGTATTCTTTTGCATGCATAATGGACGCATGGCACTATCATGTTTTGCATTAAGGAAGTCAACTGAATCAGTAGACCACCTGATCTTTGCATTATATAAGGAACATATACACACACTTTTGCATATGTTCATATAGCATTAGAAATCTTTTAAGGACATTGGATGCTTGTGGGTGATGGATGAGTAGATGGATGATTGTATGGTAGGATACATTCTTTTTAACTTGAAGATTTCGGGGACGAAATCTTTTAAGGAGGAGAAAATGTAACACCCCATGATTTTAAAACATGACATAAGAGATAATTAAAGAATAAATAATTTTTAAAAGAAGAATTAGGTGAAACGGGTTACGCAATTGCGTTCTTCTCGGAATTCTGCTTGAGATGGAGTCCGAGTTTGCATAAAACGGATATCGTATGAAGAAGTTATGAACGAAAGAAGTTGGGCAGAAAAATCAGAAAACAGGCTGGGATAACCAGCGCAAGTGCGCCAGAACAAAAATACACTGGAGCACTTGGGAAGTGTGCCTATGCCGAGGCAGAACCTACACAGAACTCTAGAGAGTTCTCTGATGACGTGTCCTTCGGGGATTGGCTGGATGATGTGTCTTTTGAGCTGTGTGGTTCTGATGATCTCTAAGCTAATTTAAAGGCCCTAATTCACCTAATACATCTATAAAAACACACCTTGACCTAACCCTAATTTCATTACATTAATCCATGGCGCCTCCATGCTACCCTAATCTAAATTAAAACTTGCCTCTCTTCTCTTCTCTAAAGAAAATCAGAATTAGAGGATTCAAATTGGAAGATAAGAATCAAATTCTACAACAACTGTTTAGTTAATCAAATTCAGAATTCAGAACTATTCTCTTTCTAAATCCAATCTCAGTGAGTCCATTGATTATTTCTAGATTCAAATAATACAAAAGCAATTCTGACATGTTGTAAATTGGAATTGGAAATTAAACATGATAATAAGATCTAATCTCATCAGTTCTATCTTAGCCTATATATCAGATTCATGATTCTTGTATTCCCATGTTGTTATTATCATCAGTTTTATCATATCTTTATGATCAGTTCATCCTTATGCCTATTTTGTTGTTATTATTATGTCTGTTCTGTATTTCTTCCCTTCATCCTTCCCTTTTTTATTTTTATAGCCAGGCTACTTTCGAGCCTAGGCCAAGTCTCGTAGGGATGAACGTACGAACGGTAACCTAGGGAACGTTGGGAAATATGGAATAATATATGTTGGGTTGATTTAGGCATGATTAATGTTAAATTTTGGGCATGATACGAAATTGCGGATTTCGGGTAATTGGCATAATTAACCTGAAATTGGCATGAACTACAAATAAATAAATTAGCTAAGATAAGCATGCCGAGACACGAGGTTAGACTTCGTTTGCGGTAGAAGCCTGCCCGAAACCGACCGGCCTAACCAACAACCGCAAACGGCCAGTCTAATGTGAGAGTCGTAGGCATAATTAAAAGATGCCTAGACACGAGGTTAAGTCTGGCTTGTGGTAGAAGTCTGCCCGGAACTGCCCAGCACATCCAGCAGCCACAAGCCATCGACTTAATGTGAGAGGTCTATGCATTAATAATTAATTAATGTTGATCAAAAATGAATATGATACCTAAAACATGTTAGGTGGGTGGGGGGAGGGTTAAGTTAACCTGTGTGAGATGACAAATTAACCAATATTACATGAACAAAGTGGATAGGGTTAAGGCAAGCTTAACCAATAATACATATTGATTTGATAAGTGGATGGGGTTAAGTCAACTGGGCGGACATACAACACTTAACCAATATAGGTTGGGTTAGGATAAACCTAGTAGCAGTTGGGACCCTTTTCAGACAGTAACCCACTTAGAGGTATCAGGAACCCCGAGCTAGGCAGGGTTGGGTCATGCTTACTGGGTTGATTATAAGCGGTCAAATAAGAGCGAGGGTGTAGCAGTGCAGGCTCCGACGGGTTCGTTAAGCGTGCACAAGGTGTTCCTGGCATTGGAAGATTTAGCCACTGTACATCAGTAGGTATAAAGCTGTGCAACCACGGGTTGCCACTTAGGGAGTGATACACCCTAAGCTGGGACCCGCACGGGTATCTACAAGTTAGGGAGCCGATCGATTAGGGGTAGTGTGGGGACATCTAGTATCTACTATGGGCAAGTAGGCTTTCAAGGATTGTATGGGGCGGATACCTCTTACTAGATGTTATGCTTGAGGGCTACCAATTGCGTGGTTGAGATCATTGCGTTAAGAATTACTAGTAGGTGGTGCAGAGAGTTAAATTAAGTAAGAAATCCAGGAAGTGCTCTAGACATTCCTTTATATTCATCCTGTTATCCGGCTTTACCTTATGTCATGGTTATACTTTCCATCCTGTTTATTCCTGTCATATTTCTTTACATATTTTCATAATAAAAGTAACTGGACTCACCAGGCTTTATGTCTAACCTTTTTGTTTTCACCTCTTTTTCTTCCGTCCCCCTCCCAGGTTCTCAGGGAGGAAACACTGAAACTTGACTTGGATTTCTTTCTTCTGGAAGCGCTTGGAAGTGTTAAAAGTAATGCTCAGCTTTATCTCTTTTTTATTATGGCTATTTGGAGTGGGATTATGGTTTTACTTTTATGTACTCTAATAATAATTTTGTACAGGATGGATATTTGTGTACTTGACTCTAGTATGTGGTTTTGATGTTGTAACCAAACATATTTTCCTTTTCCGCTGCAATGAATAAATTTTGAATTTTCTTAAGTACCATTTTATATATCTATCTTGTGATATTCTATTCTGTACTCTTATAATACTCCATGAAAGTTAATGTATTCCCTTAGTGAGTGACATTAATGGACGTGGGGTGTTACATGCAACTAACCAAATGGGAAGAACAGCCACACAAGTGTGTACATAACAACGAGATGGTGAAGCTAACACATCAAGTCCAAACTTGAATGCGCAGACCAAATATACAACAGGTGATACACGCACACAACCTAGGCCCATACAACAACACAAGACCAACATGATAGTGCAAGTGAACCAAGCCAGAACCAAGCACATCGCTGAAAACATGGCAAATCTGGGTGTATATAAGAGTTCCCCAAATACATGAAGCTTAAAAGTATGGTGCAAGAATATATGCTATATACAAGGGTGCATAAACAAGAGTGCACAAAACTGGAGACAACTACAAAGGTGCAGCTGCATGTATACACACAACAAAGAACACTAAAATGGCAAGGAGTGCATAAAAGTGTTTTGAGTTTTTTTGGCAAGTACTTTTTAATGAATTCCTTCTATGGCAACATTTAAGGTTATTCCAAAAATATCATTCAATCAGTCTTGGGGACGTGTTAATGGAGATACTTTGGAAAATCAATTCTAACCTTGCAAGCATTTTTGTTGGAAGTTTCATCACAGTAAACAAATTGTTTTTCAATTCATTTTTGTAAAGAATTCAACAGTTAAAAAGAAGGCAATCTTTTTAATCAATTAAAGCTGAGTATTTAGCGGACAAAATCAAACAATCAAGTGCAACAAACTTGGCATGTTTTTCCTTTTGCATGCTTAGTGCAAATTCAAGGGAAACCAAATTCATTTCCAAATATCATGCAATTCCATGAAAACATTTTTGATAAGAAAACAACTCGGCAAAAAGTGTTTTTGGAAAAAAAATTGGTTTGAAATCAAGTTTGCATATAGGAACACAATTTTGGGAAATGAATATCAATTCCATAAATCATGCAAGGATCAACAACAATCGATGGAAATCATGCAAGAAGAGAACATTCAAAGCCGAATTCAATCCAAATGAAGGCAACCAATTCATGCAAAAGATCATATCAATCATATAAAGAAATCAGAGAGAAGTTTAAGGGATTTAAAAATCCTATTTAAACTGCACCACTTCCTCATCAGAAATTCATCCAACCCACAGAAAAACCATTCAAGTTCTCAAATCAAAATCAGAGATCTTACATCGTTGGAGCGAGCAAGACTATACTTCGAATTCGAGCAAGGAATTATCATCGATCAACTGTAGAAGTTTGAGAATCCACGAATCAATTTCAAAGCCAATAAAACCCTAGTTGGCATGTTAAAGAGAAAATGAAAGAAAGGGACGGCAAACATTTTTTAAACCAAGCATTACAAAGAAAACTTGAGTATAAAAACAAAGGAGCTGGCTATATTTTTTATAAAGGGGATAACCCTTGATTTTTAATTCTAGGGTTTAAAAATACTAGGCTTTGGTTTTTGGTTTTATTTTGTTTTGTATTTTATTTTTCATTTGTAAATCGATCCAGTCAGTTTTCTAGTGTCTGTAAAAACTAGGCTATTTAGTTACAGTTTTAACTAGCAGTTTTCTAGTGTCTGTAACAACTAGGGTTTACTGGCTACAGGTTTGTAGCTAGGCGAAAATCTGATATAGGGGATATAGATCAGTCTACGGTTTTGAGCATAGGATTAAATAGGAGCAAGGTTTGTGAGTTTATAGGGTTTGTAAGGCGGGAACTGTTTTAATACCTAGTAGAAATCTTAGAAATGCAGCAGTACACAAGGTTTGCTGAAGCTGGGTAAAAACTGTGTTATTTATTTCTGCATTTATTCTTTATCTGCTACAATCTGTTCTGTGATATTTTAATATTTCGAATTAAATTCAATAAACCCTATTCACCCCCTCCTCTAGGGTTAATCTTGATCCAACAGTTTCACCTTATAATAGTCGAACATGCTTGATACGCTTTAGAACATATATTGTTGATATTATTTCTAGTGCATAGTGCGGAAAACATCTTCGAAAATAGTTGTACCAATCTTAGACGGCATAATATCCCATCCTAATATGTCGCCATAGTATAAAACTAAAACCATAAGATCGCATATTGGAATTTGGATTTCCATCATGAGCCGAGGGAAGAGATCTCTCCTCTCCGATTTCGGACCATATTTAGCAAGATGACCAGGGCTGCACTCAAGTTCCCTTGGATCAGTAGAGTCGGTCAGTTGTACGCCTCTGATTGGACAATTTCCGGAACGATACGTTTCCTGGTCCTATCGGACCTCTTGGTCAATACGTCGACCACTCTGGCCTTATGCGGCCATGTCGAGGGACCTCGCTTCCATCATCCATATAAGTAAAATGTTTGGGCTCCATACAATGACATCACCTCTAAATAGGAAGAAACGCATTGTAGCATCCCGGAAAAATTCGATGCACGAATTTAGGCACTAATACATCCCGTGTTAAAACTCAAGTATCAAAAACCCAAAAGACTAATAGAAAGAAATTAAAGGGTGATATAAGGAAGAAATAAAATTAAGAATAAAAGAATAAGAAAAAGAACTAACATAGAACCAGAGTGTCACATCGCAGTAGAATGAAATATAACATAAAATAAATCTTTATTGAGAGCTTTAAAAAACTTACAATCATCGGAGTACATCAATACATTTGGACAGTTATAATAGTCTTTCCTCATATAAAACACACAGCAGAATAATAACTGTATAATATCATATGTCTGAACTCTTCCAGCTCGTCTCTAGACTACATAGGAACCAATAGCCTGAACCTATAAAACTCGGAATCACTTGAGCATTGCAAACGCTAGGATTAGTCTGGTTAACCAGCGTAAGGAAACTCACTAAGTTTAAAGGGAATCATCCAACTTGATTTTAAAGCCAAAATTCTTTTCGAAAGAAAAGGGATACTTGTAAGACAAATCCACACATAAACCCATATGGTTTTTACATTACGATAACCAAAAGCATTTCGAAATTATACTTTTTGTGATATTATAAAAATGTCCAATTCAAAAAAATAACCATCTAGCAAAACGCTTGCATCTCACGCTCTACATACATAGTATACAATCAAAAACCACTGGATTCCGATTTTGAAAAGGTATGGAACCATCCACTGATAGTGTATCTCTTGAGAGGAATACATTGGGTTCAACAAGAACATCTTGCAACCTGACCACACATGACCGACCACTCATTTCTCTTGAGTGTACCGAACATATTGTCACCATATGGCAGCATAGCTGCCGTTTTCTCGGGAGATACAGAAATTAAAAGAAGTAACAAATATGAATATTATTTACATGGTGATGATACACCCTAATGGGAGCGACCCACTTAGCCAAGTTGCCCACCCGATTTTTTTCATTTCTTGGTTGATGAGGCTTGAGATTATAATTACGCTTTAGAACATCTAACCACCATTAACTTTGAATGTCACATTGTCAGATATTCCAGAAAATCACTAATTGATGTCCACAAATATACCCTTGGTGTTAAGATAAGAGAAGGTGTCTTGTCCATCACTAAACAGAAGTACGTTTGTAAAAATCAGTGTATGTGACACTTTGGAAATACTTTGTCAGACATTCATCCATACAATTCGCCCTGGGACTGGACAAACCGAAGGCACTCTCCTGCCATATCCTGTAAATCATCGTATAAATCATTATCGAGTAGTTCCTGCAATCCGCAGATTTTAACCACGAGAGAGTCACAATATATCTCTAGGGATCAGCCAGAGATTGTAAGTAATTCTTACAATTTGATGGAGATCTACGATCTTCAATTGCTCCATCTCAATCATCATCTTCCATATTTACGTGTTCGTTAGTTCGGAATAGTTTTCGAATATAAATTCAATCCTGATTTTATGTACCAACAACGCATTAGGTATGATTTGATAGTTGGTTGTTTAACTATCAAAATAAACAGCCATAAAAAATAAAATGAATCCACTAGGTTATTGCATAGTGCCACTTGGCCTTTTTAACTTTTCATTCGTTAATCAAAATCCTTAAATCTTCCAATATTTAAAACACATCTTTTTTGTTGAGTCTAGCTATCACCCGTTTTGACTATGACTACTATACCTAAGCATATATACTATATCAACTAACTCTGTTTTGCAGGAAGATATTCGACAAGCAGATTCAAGAACACAAAATGAAGATTATATATGTTGTAAGAGTCTGTTAGTCTTAGATTTATATGTTAAAGTCTTCGTTGATGATCACATACACATATTATATATTTATATACTTTTCACATTGAAATAAGCAAGGAATAAGTTTTGCCGAGAAAACAGACGTCTGAAATATTTCAGACAGACGTCTATTTACTGAAACATATTTCAACTTTACATAATATTCAGACGTCTGTTCTGAATTTTTCAAATGTCTAAATTTGCTATGAAATAAACTATTTCTTGTTGTTTTATTTTTTAAAACAAAATCGACATCTGAAATTTATACTTAGACATCTGATTACGAAGGGTTGCAACCTATAATGAAAAGTTACAACTTTTTAATCCATATCTCTTGATCAAATCTCTTAGTGATTGGTTGTAACTCTTTACATATTATAAATAAAGACTTGATTAAGTGATCCAATCACCGAATTTTATTTTAATTCTTTCTATCTTACTAAAAAGCCCTTTATTCTCGAAAAGCATTCTATTTACAAATACTTGAGATTTTAATCTTCTATACTCTTTCACAAGATTCACGTTTATCATCAAGGAAAGACTGTAGGAAGAGTGTACTACATATTGACATATCTGTGTTATTAAGAACACAAATAGTCAGCAATTATTCTGTATTGAGAAAGCCCTCTTCAACAGTTGAGGCAAGAAATCTCATTCGGCTGTTTGAGTAATTGTAAACCTATTCCTTTGGGTAAGGTGTGGTTTTTAGTGTTAGTGAAATACCAGTTAGGAGCCTGGGACTGGATGTAAGACATTGGTCTAAACCCGTATAAAATCGACTGTGTGATTTTACTTACTACTACTACTCTGCTGTATACATTATATCATATTCATACTCCATTATATACGATCCTACCGCTGCTTAGAAACTTTCAATTGGTATCGGAGCAAGGCCATCCTATAACCGTAATACTGTTATTTGATACTTTGATAAAATGGAGAATAATCCAAGTACTAGATCAACTACATTTGCCGAAGTACAATCTACTCAAAGATCACCCTTGTACAATGGACTACAGTGCAACTATTGGGCTACAAAGATGATGATATATATGCAAGCAAGTGTTTTTAGTGCATGGAATGCAACTCAAAAAGAATTCACAGCACCTATAACTGAATATTCAGCATGGACAACAACTCAAAAACATGAAGCAAATGCAAAAGCCAAAGCTATGAATATGCTATACTATGCCTTGGACAGAAACGAGTTCAATCATGTTAGCATCTGTACATCAGCACATCAAATATGGGAAACACTCAAGACTATCCATGAAGGAACAAGCAAAGTCAAACAAACAAAGATTTCAATGCTCAAAAACCAGTTTCAAAATTTCAAAATGAGACAAAGTGAAACCATTAATGAAATGTATTTAAGATTTCAGGACATTCTACATGCATTGATAGGACTAGGAGGAAAATATAGTGACTTTGATATTGTGTCAAAAGTGCTAAACTCTCTAACTGACGATTGGCAAAGAAAAGTACTAGCCATTAAGGAAGCTAATGATTTATCAGCCATGAAACCAGAAGAACTCATAGGCAATCTTATGTCTTATGAAGTAAACCTTCAAGCAAAAAGGGAATTAGCTCAAGAGAAAAAGAATGTGGCTTTTCATGCAGATAAAGAAGAATCAGAATCAAAAGATGAGGATTTAGCTTTTATCGCCAAAAACTTTAAGAAATTTTGTAACAACCCGGAATTTCAGAACCAATTTATAATTTTTATTTTTGGCTATTTTAATGGATTTTGAGAATTTAAAATGATTTATTTAAAATAATAACGACCAAAAATTTATTTAAATCGAACTTAGAGAGTATAAATTTATTCTAATTATAAAACAAACAAGATATGGCACGGTATTTTGAACATTCGATTTTAAGTTTCAAATGAATGTACATAATTCAAAATAAATTGGATTTCAGTAATGTTGACCCACTTTTTAGTCAAAGCAGTCACATATGGAATCTCTGATAAACAACATACTAGAGTATTGGGAATACCGTCAGAAGACAGCAAGCGATTTGGTTGAAGTCACATCACAAACAAAGAATGGCCTGGAACTCCTATCAGATGACCTTTTTTGGGCCCGAAAACAGCGAATACGGAGCTGAGCTCTGTAAATCTTGTAGCTCTCTGAATCAGCTTCAGTTTGAGCTTTGGTTCAGCTCAATCGGACTTACGGTTTGAAAGTTATGCCCATTTCCGTGAACGCATGCAGAACCGGAAACTTGGAATTTGGAAATTGGCTTGACCTCCCGGATCGGATCGGACCCGCTCCGACTCCTCTCGTCGAAGAAGCATAGCATTGGATGGTTTTGGCAGAGCTCTGACTCGGTTCGGATCGGGTGGAATGGAGCAATCCGACCCGCTTCGCATCGGATCCTCACAAGAGCACAAAGTCTTCGGGTTGAAGACACCAACTCGGTTCGGATCGGACAACCGAACCGACCCGCCTTACACACTGCACTGAAGTGCTTCCACTCTTCGGATCGAAGACACCAACTCGGTTCGGATCGGAAGTCCGAACCGACCCGCCTTGCACCAGATGTATAGCGACACGTCTCGCCTTCAGTTGGAATGCTCCGGATCGGTTCGGAAGGAAGAGGACCCGAACTGAACCGCTTCGACCTGCTGCTACACCTCAACTTTGACCTGTTCTCAAGGAGTAACTACTTCCTATTAATCTAGATCGAGCTCCACCTATCCTAGCACGATCTGAAGACCATTTCTCTACTGCTTCCGAGATCACCTCAGGGCCTGCCACGTGCCCCTCCGATCCGATTCAGGACTCCCAGAGGCTCCTCTACGCCTATAAATACACCATAACATGGTCATTTCAAGGGACTTTTCCGGCACTAACACCTCCCGACCTCCATTACCAAGTATTCAAGGACTTTGGGTACTCCTCAACTCAATCAAACACGAGGCTATCGTGCATAAATTCAATCTCTTTTCTCCTCTTCCTCATTACAACACAAGGCTATTGTGTATAATCGAATCTCACGGATTGTGAGACACCACTGTAATTGTAATTCCTCAGGATATGAAAAACTATAAAGTGGACGTAGGCTTGGATTGAGCCGAACCACTATAAAAATCTCGTGTGTTCCCTGTTTTTACTGCTTTTTATCTGTAATCTGTGATTTGTGAGGATTTCACATAGAGTTTGGGTGTTAGGCCCAAATTTCGGTCTAACAAGTAAAATAAGAAATATTTGAATCTTTTTAATTATTTGTTTCTAACGAATTTGAAAAATATAGATTTCATAATATAAATTGAAAGTTATGTCCAGTTTAAAATTCAGAATAGTCGCTATGAAATTTATATATTTTTTATATGATATATAGCCCTTAAAAGTAGCCATTTTGCAAATGACCTCCGTTTTCGACGAAACCACTTTTGTTGGATCTGAAATGTCAAATTATTGTTAGGTTTCAAATTTCATAATTTTTGAAATTAATATGTGAGCGTGGTAGATTTAAACGTGTTTTGTGATTTCAGTTTAAATTTAATCGATTAGAAAAAGGCCATTTTACAAACGACCTCCAAATTCGATGAAATAGTTTGGTTAGGACCGTACCATCAAAAAAAAGCTGGATTTATTTTTCTATAATTTTTGGAGTCAGTATGTGGCTCCGGTAAATTAAAATGTACTTTTAAATTCAATGTATAGTGATTTATATTTTAATTTTGATACAAACTGACTGAAATAGTCGAATTGGCTTACGAAACATATCCCATTTTGTCCGGAATGGGGGTATTTGGCTAGGGGCAATAGTAGTTGGGTTTGGATTAGAGTTCAAAGCGTTAAATAATTAATTGGAGAACAAAAATAGTAAAACATTAAAATAAATATGATATATATAATAATTTCTAACACCTATACCCTAAGTCCCATTCAACAAAGCCGCCGTCGGAGAAAAAAAATCAAGGGCCTGTGAGCTCCAAACTATCCCCCCTTTTTTCTCTCCATCCACGCAATCATTTCAGGAAATTACAACATGAAAATTAGAGAGTGGAGCTTGATCTTTCATCTTATACGGTTTTGATCGAGATTTATGGAGGAATGGTGTAACGATACGGATTTCGCTCGGACCTAATCGATCGCTAAATCGACCAAGACCGTTCGAATCCCGTATACGCTAACTCTGGGCATACAACACATCAGAACAAATAACAGAAGACTTCTATAAATATCATAATAATGTTACATCAGAGTACAAAATATATCAGAGTATATCGAAATCTAATACAGCAGAAGATTAATTTACATCAAATGTAATACAATTCACAGCGGAAAATAAATAAAGTAACACAGCGGAAGACTATCAAAGCCCTGGACATATCTTTAAGCTTTAATCCAGAATCCTTCTCATATATCTACAACATAAACTACTCGACTTCCCGTGTGGAAAATAGGGGCACCCGAGTTTGCAAGGGAAAAGCAAACTACAGGTCAGTCATGGGACTGGTGTGAGAAACTCTAAACAGTTTTAAACTTATGATAAGGCAAATCATAGGACCACGCCGCTAATGCGGAACGGGTTTACCCCATGAATGCCAGTGTATAAACAACAATCAATATAGATATATGGATCTACTATGCATCAATCAATATGCAATATCCCAATCTACCCGTTTAGATTAATTACCACACTTAGATTTGCCAAATCCAATTCAATTTACAGAAATTATTCCTTTGGACTTTATTTCCTGATTTCCATTTCAAATCATTTGAAATACATATCTAACTTTCTATAACAATGTAGATTTCACTTCGGGATCTCAAATCAAATAGTTTGGAAATGTGAATTCCAAAACATAACAATGCATACAAACAAGTATGCAACCAAATATTGGGCTCCCCATAGACAAGGCAAAGGGCACACACCGAAGCAACTCGATATATATATATATATGTATATATATATATATGCACCTCCCAATATGGAGCAGGCTACACCGACGATGCACCTCCGACGCATGGAAGCATACACCACCCATCTCACCCATACTTTTAGTCGTCCGGGTTACTCGAATCTCTAGCCATACACCAAATCATTTCATGTCCCGAAGTAGGGAAAATCATTTCACAACATAATAATCACAAGTACTTTCAAAATATAGTACTTCACGTCAGCAATTCACATATATGATTAGTCACTATTAATGACATAACCTTTGAGCTCGTACGTCTCAAAGAAGGGTGTTAAGCAAGAGAATAAATTCTCCACCACCAAATAGATACATCATTAATAGCAACTAATCGTATATGTGATGAACTACAATGTAAAAACATAATACATTTCCAAATCATTTCGAAATCATCGGGTTTTAGCCCTCGAAATCCTTTCTGTTTTATAAAACAATTTTATAAAACATTCCCTGTCCAAAATCGGGAATACATTCTTTTCATTTAAGAAAAATATTGTTTCACAATCATTCATTGAATTTGAAATGAACATAACAACATCGATACACATCTCATAGTCAAATCGTGAAGTGTTTCACAAGATGTTAGCCTACCAGTATTTCTACCCAACCCAATGCTAAATGTAAAAGCATAACTTGCTCATAAACTGGTCAAGCACAATCCAAATATTCAATCAATCCAATTTGACATTAAATATAAGGTTTTGAATAGAGATAGTATCGACTTATGTTCAACATCAAATCCTGAAACCAACAGATATCATATTGGGAATAACGATATCGATATCTTCCAAATTCCCATCACAATATCCGTATAATCACGGAATCCAATATCGAAATATTCCGAAGATTATTTCCATTCCAATTTATTCGTTGGAAAATTCTGGTTATTTAAAACCATTTCTTAATCCAATTTATTTATTTAAAAATAATCGGATTATAATTCGAGTTAATAACTAGTTCATTTCGATAAAAATATATTTTTATCTTTTCAAATATGGAATTTTTCATCCCAATTCTTTTCAAATCATTTATTTTGATTTTACACAAATTAGTAATATTTTTAATAATTTTATCAAGGCCCGTACAGTCAATTTCCATAAGCGACCATCGAACTTCACTTACAGCGAACTTTTCAAATTTGATTTGGACATAATTCCAAATCCAACGTTATATTTCTAATTTCTTATATTCATTAGAAAGCTCTTTTCGATACGAACCCAAAAGTTCTGGTTTTAGGAGAATCCGACGGTCGGATCTCCCGTAAAGTCCGTTCGAAGTCAATGGTCGAAATTCGCAAACTGCCGTGGCGCGACGCGTTCTATTCAGGCCATTATATATATATATAATATATTTCGTCGATTTCAATTCAAAACGTATTTTATAAATTGTTTTAAATTCGTTTGAAAACGATTTCAGTTTCTATTCTGGCTCAAGCTCTTCAACTTTTCAGTTTCTAAGAATTTTCTAATTTTTCAAAAATTTGGCTAACACCCT
Source organism: Allium sativum (assembly GCA_030737875.1). Classification (NCBI taxonomy): domain Eukaryota; kingdom Viridiplantae; phylum Streptophyta; class Magnoliopsida; order Asparagales; family Amaryllidaceae; genus Allium; species Allium sativum. The sequence goes on along the minus strand of CM060915.1, from coordinate 454,885,598 downwards.
AAGTTTTCGAAAAATTTCGCCATAACCTCCCTTGCACGGGAGCACCGGGAAAATCCTAAAATTGCCAAACAGGCCTCTCCAATCCAAAAAGAAAAAGAAAAGCCAAGCGGCTAGCTAATCGGCTCATAAAATCATCATACCCAAACAAAACAGTAAATATGTACCTATTTGTCGGGCATACAGTTTTATTCCTCTGCTTTAACCTCCTTGCTATGACCTGCTCAATATATCGTATAAGTAAATTTTCATACAACGCCTATATATAAATTTTCATATAATGTATATTATATAACGTTTATATATTTTTAAACCACGCATACATAAGCTAAAAATCCTGTTTATGATCAACTAATAATTATCCCTTTGCATTACTATTCTTAATAGCTCACATACATGTTAAAAATGTTATTTTTGGCGAACAAAAATATATTTTGACTCATGACCATTTTTAACACCCCATATACATGATAAAAATAATATTTTTTGCGAACAAAAATAAATATTTTGACTCATGACCATTTTTATTACTTCACATATATGATAAAAATGTTATTTTTATCGTTCAAAGAATTTATTCATCACATGAGTATTTCATATACTTCATACATACAATAAAAATGTTATTTTTATTGTTCAAACAATTTATTTCGAACATGAATATTTTTATATACTTCATTTCATACAATAAAAATGTTATTTTTATTGTTTAAACAATTTATTCAACATATGAGTGTTTTATTTGCTTCATATACACAATAAAAATGTTATTTTTATTGTTCAAAAAATTTATTCACATATGAATATTTTATTTACTTCATATATACGATAAAAATGTGAATTTTATTGTTCAAACAATTTATTCAACGTATGAATATTTTTAACACTTCATACATACAATAAAAATGTTATTTTTATTGTTCAAACAATTTATTTCAAACATGAATATTTTTATATACTTCATTTCACATCACAAACCAAATTCACATAAACAAACCAATCCAAACACACAACCAAACAAACAAGTCATCCACGGTCTATGGACGACGGGGAGCAGTTTATATATGCGGTTATAAAATAAATAACTGAACAAAAATAATTTTTTTGTGAGGAGTTCTCACCTTTGGGATCCACTCCTCCAGTTTTATTTCTGAACGGTTTTATTTCCAGTGCGTAGCGTTCTTCTTCGTGATTCCCACATAATCTATTTCATGCAGTTTATGTTAAAAATTATATTTTTAACATCGCCATATATATATATATTTTTATTCTAAACCGTTTCTATAAAAATCATATTTTTATCTTCGCTTCATACATACAAAAAACATATTTTTATCTTTGCTTCATGCATACAAAAATCATATTTTTATCTTCACTTTAGGCATACAAAAATCATATTTTTATCTTCACTTCATGCATACAAAAATCATTTTTTTTTTATCATCGCTTCATGCATACAAAAATCATATTTTTATCTTCGCTTGATACATACGAAAATCTTATTTTTATCTTCGCTTCATATATACAAAAATCATATTTTTAACCAATGTTTTTCATATAAAAATCTAATTTTTAAACTAATGTAATTCATGAAGAAAACTGATTTTTTCTCTAAATGTTGTTCGTGAAAAAAAACTGATTTTTTTCTAAATGTTATTCATGAAAAAAAAACTGATTTTTTTCTAAATGGTATTTAAATAAATAAATAAATAAACTCACTATCTTCTTCATTTCTATAAGAGCCGATTTTTTTCAGAACCCATCGATCCCCCCAAAACCCTAGCTTGCGTCCGCCTCCTCGAAGCAGCGGATGATGAACGGAGAACGCCACCTGAAACGGCGCAACGCCTCCTCCCCAAGCCCAGAACCCCTTGGCACTCGCACAATCCTAGGCGCTCGAAAACTCAGCAAAACGCCGCGACTTTGCAGCATTATTCCTGCCACCACGACGAGGTTGAGACAATCACCGTCGTTGGCCAAAGAGAGCTCAGCGAGCTCTTCGATTTGCTTCTAAAATTGTTGAAATCGGTTGCGTGGTTTTTGAGATAAATTGGAGAGAAGAATGGAACAAAAAATCACCGTTCGTTATTGAAGAAGAGGAGAGACAGTATACCCTTTTGACCACGGTGAAGAAAGAATAAGGGTTTGATCCTTTTTGACCACTTATATATGTTTATTTTTTTATTTTAAATTCCAATAATACCAGTTTTTGCATAAGAACTCGAAATCAAACCTAACGATTATTGCCCCTAGCTAATTACCTATATTTCGAACACAATGGGATATGTTTCGTAAGCCAGTTCGACTATTTAAATCGGGTTTTATCAAAATTAAAATATAAATAAATATATATTTAATTTAAACGCACATTTCTATTTACTGGGGCCACATACTAACTCTAAAAGTTCCAGAAAAATTATTTCTAGCTTCGTATTGGCGATACGGTCCTAACAAAACTACTTTTGTCAAATTTGAAGACCGTTTGAAAAATGATCATTTTCCAGTCGATCCAAATTGACTGAAACTGTCAAAACTCGTTTTCTTTCGCCACGCTCACATATTAACCCCAAAAATTATGAATTTTGGAATTTAGCAATAATTTGACATCCCGGATCCAACAAAAGTGGTTTCATCGAAACAGAGGTCGTTTGCAAAATTTCCATTTTTATGGGTTATATTCCATAGCGACTATTCTGAATTTTCAACCGGGCATAACTTTTTATACCGCTATGAAATTTCAATTTTTAGGATTCATTGGAAAGATATTTTCAAATAGATTATAATACTTTTGGTTTCGCTAAAATCCGGTTTATTTTGAATCCTGTACCTTCGTTTGAAATTCGAAATCGAATATCCTTTTATAAATAAAAATAAATATTTATATTCTAACGTCGATTCAAATAAATATATACGTTCTAATTCTATTCGAAATAAATTTCTCGTCATTATTATTTAAAATAATTCATTTTAAATAACCAAAATTTATTAAAATTGCCAAAATAAAAATTTTAAATTGGCTCAGATTTTCCGGGTTGTTAAGGCGTAGGGGCCCCGTGACCTGCTGTTGTTTGGGCATGACATCTGACGCAACGGGGGACTCGAGTTCGTCATAGCTAGGGTCAGTGGGTAGCGCACCTGAAGGAGAGCAACGTGACTTAAGCCGATTGTCGGCTAGGGGTCTATGTGGTGGTGCGTGGGTGGAATATTAGAGCGGGTTGGGTTTAATCATGGCTTCAGGAGTAACGAAGAAGGTGAATGGTTAGGGGAAGATAATTAGACTAATTAAATTATTAATTATCTTTGTTTATTTAAATAATGTAATTAATGTTTTAAGTAATCATATCTTTTGCAAACAGAGACGAAACCGAATGATTTCAATTGCGTTTGAATCGTAAAATCGAGCACTACATTTCAGAATTGACTGGGACAGAAATGGAGCATGTTATAATTCCAAGCAAATTCAAAATCCAAACCGTTTAGAAATACATAAATTAAAATAGGTGGAATGGAAACCGACTATGAGAACACCTTCTCACTCAAATTATTTTACAGTTAAATATATCCTAGGTTGCAGACGGTGTTTAGTAGCACCTGACACTATTTTTGTACGAACCATGGATGTTTGTTTGGATTTAACTGTGGTGTGATTGACTGTATTGTGCTGTGATTGTGATGTGAAATGGGAATAAAATATATATATGAAATGTGAATAATATATATATATATATATATGAAATGTGAAAAATATATATATGAAATGTGAATAAAATATATATATGAAATGTGAATAAAATATTTATATGCGATGTGAATAAATATATACATGCATTGTGAAATTATATATATATATATATATATATGCGTTGTGAAATAAAATATACATATGCGTTGTATTAAAATATAAATGCCTTGTGAAATTATACATTTGCGTTGTGAAGCAAAATATACATATGCATTATATAAAATTATATATGCAATATATAAAATCGTCATGTTATGGAATAAATATTAGTTCGTTAAAAATTTGGTTTTTAACATATATATGTAATTTATAAAATTTTCATGTAATGGAATAATTATTGGATTGTTAAATATATATTTTTTAACATATATGTGCACTGCATAAAAGTGTCATGTAATGGAATATTAAATTTTGATTTAAGATTGAAATGGAAGTGGAAATCGTTTTTAAAACGATTTATAAAATACGTTTTATATGAAAATTGACGATATATATGTTATATATATACATATAATGGCCTGAATAGAACGCGCCGCACAGCAACCGTTCGCGAATTTCGACCATTAACTTCAAATTGATGTTACGGGAGATTCGACCGTCATATTCTCCTAAAACCAGAACCTTTGGGTTCGTATCGAAAAGAGCTTTACAATGAATACAAGAGATTTGAAATCTAACGGTTGGATTTTAAGATATGTCCAAATCAATTTTGGAAATGGTCGCTATGGATGCAGTTCGGTGGGCGTTATTGGAAACCAACTACGCGTGAGATATTAATATTATTAAAATATGGAAAAATTGTGTAAAATCATAATAAATGATATGGAAAGATTTTGGATGAAAAATTCCATATTTGAAAAGATAAAAACATATTTTTATCGAAATATACTAGTTAATAACTTGAATAATAATCCAATTACTTTTAGAAATAAATAAATTGGATTTGAAATGGGTTTTAAAATAACCAGAATTTTTGAATGATTAAATTGGAATGGATTTGGATGGAAATCATCTTCGGAATATTTCGATATTGGATTTCGTAGATATACGAATATTGTTGAGGAATTTGCAAGATATATATATATATATCGTTATTTCCAATACGATATTCGTTGGTTTCAGAATTTGGTATTGAATATAAGCCGATATAATTTCTATTCAGAGCCTTGTATTTGATATCAAATTGGATTTTGGGTTGGTCGTGAATGGTGTCTTTACTAACGCTGTTCTTAAACCCAGTTGAGAAAAGAATAAATCTTTAAATTAAGATTTAGTGAAGTTATCCAATTAATTAATATTTAATTGGAATGGAATAAAAGAACTGGATATTGGGTTTTTCGTGAATGGTGTCTTAAATAACCCTATTGAGAAAAGAATAAATCTTTAAATTAAGATTTAGTGAAGTTTACCAATTAATTAATATTTAATTGGAATTGAATAAAAGAATTGGATTTTTGGCTTTATTGTGAACTGTGTTTTAAATAACATTTGTTCTTTAACCCAATTAACAGTGAAGTTAAGATTTGGAATTTGTAAATCTTTGTTCTAAGATTTAATGGAAATTTGGAATTTCTTTATACTGTATTTGTTGATCTCTGTTATATATCTGGAATGGTGTGTCTGACGTTGTGTTCCTTTATATTGTACTTGTTGATCTCTGTAATGTATCTGTATGGTGGCGGAGAATTTATTCTTTTGCTTAACACCCTTCTCTGAGACGTACGAGCTTAGAGGTCATATATTGGAAGAAGTCAATAGTATGGTATGGATTGACAGTATGACATGTTGAGTTGCAGTGATCAAGGCTTTTGTTGAAAAGCAGAGCCTTGTTGATGATGATCAAAGCATAGCTTTCATATAGCATAGCTTTGTGTGTCGAGACATGACTTTGACGAGTTTCACAACCCGTGAATGATTGAGGTCAGATAATAAACGGCAAGGGTGAATCTGGTATCTAGGAGCACTTATAGGGTGATTCCCCACTGAGGGCTATGGGATTAGGGAGCACCGATTGAAAGGTGGACTCCACTATCATAGTGTGAAGGGTGCCAGATAGGCCCCTGATTAGGGTAATACATTGAGTGCATGTCGATCTGAAATCACTATTTTGAGCCTTGGATTTAACGTAAAAATTGAATGCATGTCGATATGATTTATTTTGAGTCTTGGATTCAATGTAGAGATAGCAAGAATGCCTCGGTCATTGATGGAATCCATTTCCAATACAAACCTTTGCGGTTTTCAATTGTAACCTATGTATGTAGTCGTAGTACACTGCGTCTACTATGATTGATATATTTATTTGTGAAGAATGATTTTTTTTGCACTATGCACTTATAGTAATATCAAAATGATTTGTTTTAATCGTATCAAGCATGTTTGTCTACTATAAGGGAAAACTCTATCCTCTGGTTTGTGTTTGCATTATGTGATGGGACCTGTGTCTTATAATAGCTTCATTTTTCAGAAAAACATTGTGCTGTTAGTTTTATGGTATTCATGTGGGTAAACCCATTCCATGTCATATGACATGATCCTTTGATTTACCAAATTTTAAAGTAAAGTTTTAACTAATTGTTTTAGTTCTCACACCAGTCCCATGACTGACCTGGAGTTGATTATTTTAACCAAAACTTTGGGTGCCCTTATTTTCTGCACAGGCAGCTGGTTGTTTTGGTTTTTGCAGATTTCTTTTTACAGGATCCTGGATATAAAACTGGAGTTATATTCGGAAAGCTTTGTATCCGTGTATCTCTTTGAGTTTCTTATGTATTATTTTTCCAATGCTATGTGATGTATTTTAATCTCTGATATTTTTTTGATGTATATTATTTATTCATACTCTGTTATATTCTTGTACTCTGATGGAAATTGTTGTAATAAGCAATGAAATGTTTTATTGTTTGTGTTCTGATTTGTCGTGTTCTCAATTCAATCCAGGCTTTCCCGTAAGGGCGAGTTTGGGTTGTCTCAACGTGGTATCAGAGCTTTGTTTTACAGAGCTCGAAAACAAGACACGTTAGAACCAAACGGAAGAATTCATCAGAGATAGGATTAGTAATGTCCTATAAGAATGACTCGTTAGAGATAGGATCAATAGTATCCTAGAATGAGTTAGAAGAGTATTATTTATTATAAACAAATTTAGTTTTAAAAATTTAATCTAATTATACGTATTTGAGTAATTTTGTTTTAATTGAATTTGGATTATCAAGTATAAGTAGATTTTGCATATACGTCTTGCGAACGTGTATTCGAAGTCTCAAATATACTGGATGGATATAGAATCACACTCTAGTCGCTCAGAGATGGTTCTGATGATGGCATGTCATCATCAGCATTTATATTTGAGTTACAAAAGTGGGATACATATATGTTTCCAATTGACCGGTGTGAGAACCAAAACTAGATAGGGTTAATATTTGTGAGTTGACACTAAAAATATGATTTTTGAATATATATATATATACAAAAGTTATATGTTTTGAAAATTTAATTCACAAATTGATTCCTGGTTGTGTTGTATGAGCCTAAGTAAAATGTTGGACCAATAAGAGAACAAAAGGTTAATTAAGCCAAGTTAAATCAAAATAGTGAACTAAATTGAAAATTGATTAGAATTGCATACATGTACATATATATATGTGAAAAGGTCATAGTAGGGAAGCTAAGAAGAGGAACAAAATTGTATGCTCGACAAATAGGTACATGTTTACTATTTTCTTGGTTTTTGATGCGGTAATTTGAAAATTCGTTTCAAATTTCAAATGAATGTACATAATTCAACATAAATCAGATTTCAATAAAATAAGAAAATATTTGAATCTGTTTAATTATATCTTTCTAATGAATGTGAAAAATCCAGATTTCATAATATAAATTGAAAGTTATGTCCGTTTTAAAATTCAGAATAGTCGCTATGGAATTTATATATATTATATAATATATAGCCTTAAAAATAGTCATTTTGCAAACGACGTCCATTTTGGATGAAACCACTTTTGTTGGATCCAGAATGTCAAATTATTGTTAGGTTTCAAATTTCATAATTTTTGAAATTAATATGTAAGCTTGGTGGATTTAAACATGTTTCGTAATTTAAGTTTAAATTTAATCAACTAGAAAAAGACCATTTTTCAAATGACTTTCAAATCAATGAAATTAGTTTTGTTAGGACCGTATCGTCAAAACATAGCCAGATTTATTTTTCTATAATTTTTGGAGTCAGTATGTGGCCCTGGTAAATTAAAATGTACGTTTAAATTCAGTATATAGTGATGTATATTTTAATTTTGATGAAAACTAACTGAACAATTGAATTGGCTTATGAAACATATCACATTGTGTTCGGAATGGGGGTATTTAGCTAGAGGTGACAGTCATTGGGTTTGGATTGGAGTTCAAAGTGTTAAACAATTAATTGGAGAATAAAAATATTAAAATAAATATGCTATATATAATAATTTCTAACACCTAAACCCTAATTCCCATTAAACAAAGCCGCCGCCGGAGAGAAAAAAAACAAGGGCCTGCGAGCTCCAAACTTTTTCCCTCTTTTTTCTCTCCATCCACGGAATAATTTCGAGAAAATGCAACATGAATATTAGAGAGCGGAGCTTGATATTTCATCTCATACGGTTTTGATTGATATTTGTGGAGGAATGGAGGCGCAGGGGCCCCATGACCTGCTGCTGTTTTCGCGCGACATCTGACGCAACCGGGGGCTCGAGTTCATCATCGCCTGGGTCGATGGGTAGAGCACCTGAAGGAAAGTGACGCGATATAAACCGATCGTTGGCTAGGGGTCTTTGTGGTGGTGCGTGGGTGGACTTTTGGAGCGGGTTGGGTTTAATAGTGGCTTCAGGAGTAACGAAGAAGGTGAACGGTTAGAGGAAGATAATTAGACTAATTAAATTATTAATTATCTTTGTTTATTTAAATAATGTAATTAATGTTTTAAGAAATCTGCATGGTCTCACATACCGTAGTTCCTTAAACGTTAGACCAATGATTCAGAAGCATCTGAACTTTGGTACTGACTTGTTATTATTCGAAATCCGGGTCTTCTATTGCCCCAGATATATCGCCTCCCGCCCGCTTGCATCCTTTGATTATGGATATATGAATTTGGTATCCACTGCCATTGCCACATATGATTTCTGGGATGCTGAGGCAATACACGTGTGTGTATATACACACGTGTGTATATGATAGCTCTCAGGATCACTTATGCTATTGTTATATTCGGTTCGGACGTTGAGGCGGTGCACACATGTATATTATTATACAAGCATACACTCGCAAACGCCCTATACCACTCGTCCCTGAAAATAGATAGAACTGATATAAATGGATACTACAACCGTCTAGTTATATACGACATCGATCTTAGGATGAATTGTTCTATTTCAGTTTGTATTGAAGTTAGTTTACTTGAACTATGATTAATCCTAACTCGAGTGTTTTATGTTTTTTCGTGGAACGCTCGGGTCAGACCCGAGCATTATAAATTTTAAAGAACACAGCTTAGGATTCGAAGATTGGCAAAAATGGGGATTCCAAAGACGACGCACTCTGAAGATTTAAGCAGTAAATATTTTTTTGTATTCAACTGTATTTTAAATTCCGCTGTACTTTGTATCAGAAACTCTGATATATATAAAAGTTCTATTTTTTCTGTTAAATACCATGTTATATATTTATTTTGTGTTTTCTGTGTTGATCCTGTTTTTTTTAAGCCCTATCAGCTAATAACGATCCGTCGATCTGAAAGTTTTAAGTTGGTTTAATTACCAATTTGAAACGGTCAAAAAGGCGGGACGTTACAAGTGGTATTAGAGCTTTGGTTTATTCAAAGCTTAGTTTATCGGGTTTAAATGAGTGGGATCGACACTAGAAAAGCGAATTTTGAAAATAAAAAGATTTCAAATTATAAATTTTGAAAGTTGAATTATTTCGGAAATATTATATATTTTGAAAGTTAGTACTTTGAAACTAATACAGCGGAAAAAAAATTGTTTGGGATTTTTTTTTTCGTCGGAATCCCCGGTCTTCAAATCTAGCTTTGCTAGAGCTTAATCCCCTTAGGTCTGAATCTCGGATCCATCATTGAACGGTATCAAAAGGAAAAAAAGTATAAGATATTCAACGAATTAGTTTCACTAATCATGCGTTTTAGCGGTTAAAGATAACTGAAAATTTATTGGAGTAAGAAATCCGAGGGATTTTAAATAAAAAGGAGAAATTTGGAATCATTTCAAAAATGAAGCGATGGATTTTATTTTGATATTCGGGATAAATGTAAATGAAAATAAAATTGAAAAAGAGATAATTGGAATACGACTGCACTAAATTTGATTATTTATTCCAAACGTGACAAGGTAAATTATAACTGGCTTCAAACCAATAATATATTATCGAATATATGAATTCGCTAGTAAATTATAAACGTGTAGATTGAGTAACAAGAGGTGAACTGTAAATGAGAACTGTGAATGAATATGGTGAAGAGATTTGAACCAGTATATGAATGGAATGAAAACTAATTTGACGAAACGATTTCGGATTTCGATAAAAGGAATAATATTTACTTTTTAGAAGTAAATAACGTTTGAAAGTGAAAATGTCGCAAATGAAATCAGAAATAGAGGAAATGAAGTTATCCAGTACGGTGAGGTCATTCTGAAGTTCAGAATGCAAATAAAATGATATTTTTTCGAAATCCGGAATAGATTATCGGAAAAGAGATCATCCGAAAGGAAATTGTTTATGGAAGCCGACTATGTCTAACTTTCAGAAAATATTATTCACTTTTTGTTTTAATCAAAAAATTAATATATTATTAAGATTAATGGAATAAAGTATAATTTTAAAGTTAAATATTTCGAAGGCGTGAATTATGATTATAATCAATTATTTTCATAAAAAAACTAAATTCTCAACTTGAATTTGAAAGTCATGAGAATGAATGTTTTGTAACTATGAACTTGATCTATTTCAAAATTAATAATATTGCTCAGTTAAGGTCTGAGAGGTAAATATAACCCAACTTGACTGACTTCATTGTTGACTAAGGAATGATTAAGGTTCGATAGCAAGAGTGGTTAAATGACGTAAGTAAATGAGCGTCAGCAGTTAAGTGAAAATAACAGTGTTTTATTTAATATTTGTTTTGATTCAAATAACGAACATAGAAATATTTTTCCCCAAGAATTAAGGGTATTTTAAAGATGTGTGAATGTTTCGGAATGTTTTTCTAATGGTAATAAGTCATTTTCTATATAAAAAGGATATTGGAAATGTTTTCGAAAGATCATGAGAGGCTAACGGGTTTTGATAAATCAAAATGGAATGAACTGGAAAAAAAAACCGCACGTCGAGAATGACGAACGACAGAACGTAAGAGAAGTAGATCCGAAAATTGAACTCGAAAATTTGCGTAGGCAATAATTTAGTAAAGAATAGAGCTAAGTAAAGTGGGAACTGACTGGAGATTGGTCAAGTCGGTGGCTTTTTGAGTGTTGATCTGATGTTGGTTTCGGCCTTCGGGATTGATACTTAGATAGTCATTCACTAACTAATTTACGGTCAGGAACTAATGAATAAGGAAGGAAAGAAATGTGTGATAATTCGTATAACCATTTGGTCAAGCATATATAGTGATATTTTCAAACAATGAAAATAACATGAAGAGAATTAAGAGGAAAATAATAATGATGTAAATGGATTGATTGAAGATCATAAAAATTTCAGGAATTACGATAAATGAGGGTGATGAATAGCGTGAAGACGATTATGCAGAGATGGGGACTGTTAGACAAATCACCAATGATTATAGATCCCAATTAATGAAAATTTGTGAAAGCATGAAAAGTTCAGAAAATGAAAAATTAGGTAGGTATATTCTCTTCTTATTTACTAGTCCTATCAAAATAAGATAGAAGGGAAAAAATAGATGTTGAATATAAGTTTGAAGATGTCAAACCATTAAATAAGGTGGAAAAAATGTATTCCATTTACCGAATAGTTTAAAATAAAATAACCTATCAAATTGGTTATAGTTAAGAAAACCATTGAAGAAGATAATCGGTGTGTATTCGAAATGAAGCCAAAGCATGAAGGAAATTGCATGTCAATTTAATTGCAATTAAAGAGATCGTTTGATGAGATTTTAGTATTTGATTCAATTGTTTTAAAAATCAACCTTAGTAGTATATACAAGCATTTTTTAGAAATATTTCCAAGTGGACCAGACCATATTAGTAGCTTTGCTACCCATTTGTTTTGAAAACCAGAAGTGATTTTGAAGTATGATTAGATACACAAAATATGTATATATATTTTTGAATAGTTAAAATAGAATCCGGAAATTTATTACGGAGTTAAATGATAATCCAATCTACCAGGATTTAAAACTTATACATCTTAAGAGATGTTCGAGGAGAAAATTTTGTACTTTCCAATTACGGAATTGAAAGGTCGAATTGCCGATTTTTGAATAAGTCAAATTTGGTCAGTGGAATTTAAATTGAGATTCAAATTCGAATGAGTTTAAGAGCAAGTTAAGTATCGTAATCCGAAATGAAGAGAATTGTTTGAATAAACTCAGTAAATTTGTTTCATTAGGAAATTGGTTGATTGTTTTGAAAAGCTAAAAATAAAAGCAAGGTTTAAATAGAATTTGAATTTGAGTCTACTAATATGAAAGTATATGAAATCTGATAATTAATAAATTCGATTTTTTTTAATTAACCAACTAGATTGAATTAAGGAATGAACCTATAAATTGGATATTTGGAGAGAATTTTTGTTTTACAACCAATAATATGAGATGTTGAAAAACACGATTTGGAAAATGTGAATTTATTGAGAAAAAACTTATGTCAATATACATAAGACCGAGTTATATGAAATATAAAATACTATACATATAGTATTATATGTTTTTAAATCAAGATAAGGAAAATACCTTCCTTCTTTTATGAATTTCGAGCTTAGCTGAAATATGCTGCTGGTGGTAGTAGGTTGTCCGGACATAAAACTCATGAGTTGCCATTGAGCATGACTGCTAGCGTAATTCGCAGGGCTGCAGATAGCCTACGGCGGACATATGTTACATGAGGGAATCAGACGTAACCATTGTGATCGCTGCGATCTAGAGTCATTGAAATGCGACCGTGTAGCGAAATTCGCAGGGCTACAGATAGCCTACGATGGACGGATGTTTCTTGGGAGAACCCAGCGTAACCATTGTGACTGCTGCGATCTACAGTCGAATTATAAGGGCGTAATCCGCAGAGCTGTGAAAGCTTACGGGTATGGGTGTTCCCTGGGGGACCCAGGCGTAACCATTGTGTACCTGCGATCCACGTGGTAAATTGTCTACCGGTGAAAGAGATGTAACCACTAGAGTTACTAAAGGTAGTATGATGAGCCGTGCTAGTATTTGAGATATCTTAGTGATAGTAAGCCATCTGTTTAATGCAGCAGTTTGTCTTCATGAATTGATTGGTCCTCATAACTTGAGTTAATTCCATTTGATGATTTGATTTCGTGATCTTGAGATAAAGCAACCAACGTTCAATGACCTCAGTTTGTCTTTTGATTCTTAAATATCTTCTGTTGATCTGTCCATGACGAAATTCGCAGGGGAGTGATTTCCTATGGGTACAGATGTTTTCTGGGAGATCTAGACGAAACCATTGTGTATCTGCGATTCATAAACAATTAACGTATCAGTATTACATTGGTACTTTCCGTATTTGTTTTTAAAAGAATTTTTGAAGTATTTTCACTAGGAGTTGAAGCAAGGATGTTTAGTACTTGGAGAATATAGTCGTGCGTTTTGCGAGCGTATGCCTAACATCTGTAAGAACGACAATAGACTTGTCAAACTTTTAGTTATCATATATTTTCAAATAAATAATTTGAAATTAAAATGTACCTAACTTAATAAATTAATGAATAGGATTTCGAAGTATTTTTAAGTCCATAGTTTTGGAATAATAATACAAATATTGTCTGTATAAAATTTATAAATGACTTTGGATTTTGCAAAATTTCAAGTCAATAATTTGTGACTTGAAATGGAAATGTTATTTACACTCTTTAAGGAGTGTTGAGAAGATTAAATGGATTGAATGTAAATGGATTGGATTGAACTTGGAGTGCAACGAATAAGTGAAATTAACAGATGAGATTTATACAAAAATTGGGAAATAATTGGAGATGCATATATTCAACTTATGCAAAATTCAAAATCTAAGCAGAGATTGGTTTTGAAAAGAAATTCGATTTTCCGGGTTAAATATGATAGATAAATAAAAAGGATCGATGACTTGAATATCGATATCTGAATTAGTTGTGAAAGAATTTCATATTAAATAAATAATTTGGGTATACATTGGTATAACTCCAACGATCTCTACTTTTCGAGGACGAAAAGTTTTAAGGGGGGAAGACTGTGATGTCCCAGAAATTTGGACTACTGAAATGTGGAATTAATTATTAATGATCAATTTTATATTGACACTTGGGTTTAAAAATCAATTATATTGCTTGTGTACGAATTAGAACTCAATATTTAATTCAAAACGGTTGATTGGATATTTGAATTAAATTTGATCGAGTATTTTAGTTAGATTGGGAATTCAATGGGGAAAAAAAGAAAAAAAATACAAATGGTTGAATTTAAAAATAAACGTAGTTGATGTTAAACAATTAGGGATTTTATTAGTCAAATTATATGAGAAATTGGCATGGATGTAGTATGGTTGTATATGAAAAGAAATTAAAATTTAACGTTTTAAATTTGGAGTCGAACGACATTGTTGATGAATAAATGAAATAAAATCGGTGAAGCGATAAATAATTTAAAATAAAATAAAATACAGAGTCGGTTTACAATTAAAATATTTTTTTTGAATTCGGAACATTGAAATATGGAGGTACGCCAAATTTCGTTGCGTTTGGAAGTTGTTTTAATGGTACAAATATGGGGTGGTCCGTTGTGTTCGGGGTTGATGATTACATTAAATTAAATCAAGAATGAACTGCACCACTCTCCTATAACCTATGATTTTACTTCGTTCTTATCCCCATGATTTTCTTCTATAAAAGAATCATCTCGTTCCCATTCCATGAAAAAAAAGGGATTGTTTAAGGGACTCCATATTTGGTTAAGGGGAGGATAATTTTAAGAGGACACCAGCTTAAAAAAAATTTGTTAAGGGAGGGCCTGGTTTATTTTAAAATAAAATAAAAAGAGACCTAACTACCCCTAGCTCATTACTTATGTTAAATGCTAAATTACTAAATTCAACGTAAGTAACAAACGTGCAAATTACTAAACATCTCAATTACACAAATTTGATACAGCGTATTAGATCAAAATTTTCGTTTCTGCATTTATTTTAAATTAATCATACCAATTACAATAAGAAATTACAATTAATTACCTAATCGGATGTCTTCTGATCAACTACGAAACTTTTTTATGTCTCTATTACATTAACTATATCCATTTTTTTATTTTTACATGCAATATTAAATTGTAAACATTAATAAAGGTTTTAATTTTATGGTTTATATTATTGAGGATTAACATCGAAATTTTAAGTTATATGTTTAACGAAAAGCTAATTTTTTTGTCCTTCCCATAATAATTATGCAATATATAAAAATTGGTCCTCCCCTTAACCAAACGTGAGTCACAATCCAAAAAAAAAAACATTTTTTCCATTTCTAAATTTGTTACGGTCGAAAACAGTTTCACCAAATCAAAAAAATTAGGGTGCATTTGGTTAAAAATGAGTTTTGGGTTTTTAGTTTTCAAAATTAATTACAAAACATTAAAGTGGTGAAAGGAGGAATGGTAGAATGAAAAGAAGATGGAGGGGACCGCAGAGAGGATGAAGCAATCATGGAAGGAAGAATTGGTCTTCATGTTTCTCTCATTTCTCAAAACATGGAGGGGACCGCAGAAAATAAAAGTTGTTTTTATTTTCTGTGCTAGTTTTGTTTTCTAAAATGGTTGTTTTCCATGATATGCATGCGTTGTGCACATTTTTGTATAGAGAAAACCCAAAACTTAAAATGCTAAACCAATTCCTCCAAATCAATTTTCCTCAAATCATGTTAATGGCCGTCATCGCCATCAAGTCACTGCCGTAGCCGCCTCCACCCTAAAATTGCTTCCACTTCCTGCAAATCGAAGACCGCGAGCACCCCTCAACAAATTAAAGACCAAATCAAACCCTTAATCAGCCCAAAGCACGCTGACTGAAAACCGCCACCGACCAGACCTTCGTTCCCAACTCCAACTACCCAGGGTCTGCTTTGCGTTCGCTAGGACAAAGATCGCTGTTTTTCTGGTCTTGGTTGGGTACTTCCGCCATCAACTCGCGCTAACACAGTAACCCGAGCCACCTTGTTCCAATTTGATGAACCCGTTTCTCGCTTCCTTTTCGCCACTATACAGGTGAGTGTTAACACACACACGATTGACTATATTTCAAGTTTTCCGACTTCTTTTGAAACTGAAATTTTTAATAGTTGATGCTGTATTTGATTTGATAATCGTATGTCGATTTCTGTTGTGTTTGCGTACTAGCCTACTTAAATTTTTAATCTGAAATAGTTTAGGACATTGAGACTGGTTAGTTTATGCCACCTTGTTTGTTAGACCTACACATAGGGTTGCCTATTCATATGTGTGTTTTGTCTTGCTTTTGTATTGGAACCCAGTAATACTTGTCCCTTTTACCTGCGTTGGCTCGTCATTGAGTTGTTGACCTGCTGTTGTTTGCGCACCTCAAGTCTGGTATTCCTTGCTACTTTTGCTTACTGCCATAAACCACACACTCTAATTTATATACGTATACACATACATCTGTATGTGTATGGAATAGCGGATCTTGGACTTAAGACGGTGACTTAAACACTCGGTGGACCTGTGTTGGCCTTCCTGTTGGGTGAATGGTCTGTAAAATTTGAAATGTTGTCATGATCCTGAATGTGACTAAAATTTTGAAGTAAAAATTCATTCCCTGCTGGTTCGTATGTATAAAAAAAAAGGGGATAAAAATGATTTCCTATTTCCATATTTGAGATCTCTATTTCGTTGTACCCATGGCTTCTGTTCTAAGTAAACCTTCTCTTTGTTTTAGATTTCATCATTGTTAAGAACAGATACTGTCACATGTGTTCTAGAGCAATAAATATATCTTGCATTTTTTCTGGTAAGAGCAAAATAATACTCAAATTAGTTTAAAATGTCTGCAGTATGCTTCTGTATTCTTTTGCAAAACCTGTTACGTAACATGCTGTCCTTTGTGGCTGCTGTTAATTGTGGCTGCTGTTAATTTCTATGGACATTTTTTTTTAATGAATGTATATATGTTGTTGGTCAAAAACATATGTGCTTGCATAATTTGTGTTATCAGCGTATGATAAGATATGGTGGGCATTCTTGAGTTGTTGCATTTTCCGTGCTGCATTTTCCATTGACAAATTTTTCCATGAACTTATTAGTGCATTACTAAACAAATCTCTCATATCAGAAAAACATGCAGGGTTTTAGAAAAAAATTCACTAATCATAAGCATACAATGATTTTGCCGCTCTTGTGAGAAATTGGCTTTCATTATAAACTGCAGGAACGCTTAATTACCTGCTGCCAGCATGCTTATCTACCTGCGAGTTATGCCAATTTAGAATTATTTATCTCGTAGTCCACGGTCCCTGTCTCCATTTCTATATGTTATAACTCTTACCATCTTATTGGTCAGTTCTTTTAAACATGCTATTTTAATTTATCTTAGTGTCAAGTTAACTAATTTAAGGCCCAGTTCAAAAGATGTTTTTGGTCACATACTACTGAGGCAAATTATCATGGTTTGTCATAAATACCAGAAATGTCACATATTTTACATGTTTACGACATGAAACAAAGGTGCTAGATAAGTGAGCAACATCTATTCTTCACAGTACTGTTTTATTTTATTTCTGGCACTATTGATCCTCATTTCACCCAACATGGCATGTTACATTGTTACCTGGTCATTCTAATTGCTTTATAACAGTTGTTCCCTGTCTGAACATTAGAACTATGTCAGTATGATGGCCTCTTGTTCAGGTTGAAGGGTGTGGCATTTTGATTTGTTAATACCCCAATTGTAGCACCGCCCACTGTACATCTGCATGCCATGTTATGTCAGTATCCAATTATCATTTAAACTTGCACTAACCTCATCTGTTTATGCACTATGACGTTTTGTCTGTTCACATAGGATAATGGGATCTGATCATGCCTGTGACTTTTATTTGCAGTAGGATCTTCCTAACCAAATTATTTATTTGTCCCAGTCCTTGTTAAAGTCCTTATGCGTAGACTTTAAATTATGTGTTGATATATACTATTTCTAAATGTATGCGTTACCCTACCTACCTAAAATCATGCTTACGACTGAACACACTGTTGGATATTATCAATAAATATGTGGTAAAGGTTGGGAAGTTAAACAGTATGCATGAATAATAAATGAGAGCATTTTATATATATATATATATATATATATATATATATATATATATATATAATAGATGATGGGTTTAGATGGGCTTAGAAATCTGCATGGTCTCACATACTGTAGTTCCTTTGAACGTTAGACCAATGATTCAGTAGCATCTGAACTTTGGTACTGACTTGTTATTATTCGAAATCCTGGTCTTCTATTGCTGCAGATATTGTTAGTCGTAACTATAAATATAGTACGAACGTGATAGCAATCAATATACTGTCACTATCCAATTGTCACGTCTAGAAGAATTACTAATTTGAAGCAGAATCAAATTTAGCAACGGCAAAAAGCGTGACCAGATTTGCAACAGCGCAGAACCGTTGCAAAACAAAAGTAAGGAAGAGAGTACCTGTCAGTATTGTCCGAGTCCAGAGTATATCTGTTTCCTTGAAACAATATTGCTCCCTCTATGGCGTTGAAGGTATTCGAGGAACTGTTTCCCAAGATGAAACGGACCGATCTCTGCAATGTAGCGCTTACAATTGCAGAGCAACAACAAACTCAAGCGAGTACTTTAAGAACAGAGCAGTAGAAAAGAAGAAGAGGACAGAAGGAATTCACTTTCTGGATGATTAGTGGCTCTGTCAGACTGTGTATATATAGCAGCAGAGGGGTGCCTTTCTGGGTAGCCGCGACTGTCCGTACGGGCGCGCTGGTTCAAACGGTCGCATCTGACCACTGTTCAGGCGAACAGATGCACCCGCGCAAAATAGAATATTTTCTGCGCATTAAACAGTCGGCGGCCCGTCTGATCACGAGACCCAAGGCCCAAGGCCCTTATTCTTTGACATTTTAATATTTAATAACATGAAGGCCCAAAGCCTACATAGCCCATTCATCCTTGTGTGCTTATGTCATTTTGTTTGATATAACATGTGGGGCTTTAGTATATAAGGAGATATATTCACAAATCTCACACAATGTGGGACTTATATCTCTCCAATACTACACAACCTTTTCTTCCCTAATCCTCTCATTTATTTTCAACAATCCCCCAAATGAATGAGAGATTACTTTTTGTTCTTAAATTTTACGAAACATTTAGCGTATCGGTAAAAGTAGCGCAATGGCCTTGAACTTTTCCTAGTATTTATCGTTATAACCTGCTGGCGAATCAGTAGACTAGATTGTCTTTGAACTGTAAGCCTTTTGTGTAGGTATACAAAAATAATACACACTAAGTGTTTCTAGACCCCTTGGTTCTCTGTTTGTGTTCGTTTTTGCCATGAACACCTGCTTGGTCTCATGAGTGTTTGAAGATTTCGACCCTACAATTCTTCTTGAAGCGGCGTCTTCACACTCACGTAGGTGATTCTATAAAGAGTATCCCGTAGTACTCCACTTGGGTCTTTTATAACACCACAGTATAGACATCATTAAAAGCTAAGCTTATCCTATTCTCCGACGGGTTTGTGCACTGACTTATCATAGGAATGGTTTGTATTTTAACAGTGCCATTTAAGTTTATCTTTAAACTTAGTTGTCCCTTTGGACCTAGATCTTGGGATCTCCAGTCAACTGGGTGGGGTTTCCGTTTAGAAAAACTTTTAGATTATAGGTCTTAAACTCATTCCCATCGATAAGGTTTGAACTTTCTCTCTAGGCAAACCTTTAGTTAGTGGATCCGCAATGTTATCCTTTGACCTTACATAGTCTATAGGGATAACTCCATTAGAGAGAAGTTGTCTTATGGTTTTATGCCTACGACGAATATGTCTAGATTTACCATTATACAATGTACTATTCGCCCTTCCTATAGCAGATTGACTATCACAATGTATGCATATTGGAGGTACTGGTTTTTCCCAATTTGAAATGTCCTCTAAAAACCCCTTAAGCCAATCTGCTTCTTCCGCGGCTTTATCTAGAGCAATGAACTCGGATTCCATTGTTGACCTTGCTATGCAAGTCTGTTTGGGTGATTTCCACGAAATTGCTCCATTTCCTAATGTAAACACATACCCACTTGTGGATTTTGTGTCATTTGAGCCTGTTATCCAATTGGCATCACTATATCCTTCTATTACTGAAGGATACTTATCATATTGCAACACATAGTTTTGTGTATACTTTAGATATCCTAGAACTCTGATTATTGCTTTCCAATGATTTTTACCAGGATTGCTGGTATATCTACTTAGCTTGCTTACAGCGTACGCAATATCAGACCTAGTGCAATTCATGACATACATAATACTTCCCAGTATACGAGAGTATTCAAGCTGATATATGCCATCACCAGTGTTCTTTACCCAATTTTGGTTCATATCTACTGGTGATTTTGCAGTAGTTATATTATGGTGCTTGAATTTTTCAAGAATTTTAGCAATGTAATGTGACTGAGATAACGCATATCCCTGTGGTGTCTTTATAATTTTTACACCCAAAATTACATCAGCCACTCCTAGGTCCTTCATATCAAATCTAGATGATAGCATGTCCTTCGTAGATTTTATCATGACCTTATTACTTCCTAGGATCAGTAAATCATCAACGTAGAGATAAACAATGACATATCCAGCATCTATACATTTTATATAGACGCATTTATCTGATTCATTTATTTTGAATCCATTTGATAACATTGTTTCATCAAATTTCTCATGCCATTGTTTTGGTGCTTGTTTAAGGCCATAAAAAGATTTTACTAATTTGCACACCTTATTTTCATTTCCTGGGCTTAGAAACCCTTCTGGTTGCTGCATATATATTTCTTCTTCCAGTTCACCGTTCAAAAACGCAGTTTTCACATCCATTTGGTGTATTTTTAAATTCAATATAGATGCGATTGCAATAAGCATCCTAATTGATGTTATTCTGGTAACTGGAGAGTATGTATCAAAGTAATCCAGATCTTCCTTCTGTCTGAATCCTTTTATTACAAGTCTTGCTTTATACTTGTCTATTGAGCCGTCAGCCTTTAGTTTCTTCTTAAATATCCATTTATATTCTAGTGGTTTTGATCCTTTAGGGAGATCCACTAGTTCCCACGTATGGTTTTGTAGAATGGATTCTATTTCACTATTGACGGCTTCTTTCCAATAAGGAGCATCGGGAGATGACATTGCTTGTTGATAAGTTAGAGGTTCATTTTCTATCATATATGATAGAAATCAGGTCCAAAGGATTTTGAGGTCCATTATCGCTTGCTCCTTCTCGGTTCCTCTATCTCAGTTTCATCATTCATTTTTCTTTGATCAGTATTATCCTCGGGAGTATCTGGATCTCTTGGCCTCTTTTGAACACTTGTTTCAAAAGAAGTTTTTAGAGGATAAATGTGTTCAAAGAATCTTGCATTTCGAGACTTGATAATGGTGTTTTCATGAATGTCATTAATTTCAGATTTGTACACCAAAAATCGATATGGACTACTATTATGAGCATATCCAATGAATATGCAATCTGTAGTCTTCAGTCCTATTTTGACCTTTTTCGGTTTTGGAATTTCTACTTTGGCAAGACACCCCCACACTTTTAAGTATTTGTAGGATGGTGGTCTGTTTTTCCAAAGTTCATGGGGAGCCTTGGACGTTTTCTTTCGTGGTATTTTATTAAAAATGTGATTTGCCGAAAGAGTAGCTTCTCCCCAAAAATTATCTGGCAAGCCAGAGCTTATTAGTAAGGCATTCATCATTTCTTTAAGAGTTCTATTCTTCCGTTCGGCTATACCGTTGGATTGAGCTGAATAAGGAGCTGTAATTTGATGTATTATACCATGCTCAGCACAGAATTCCTCAAATGGAAACTCATATTCTCCTCCTCTATCACTTCTTAAAGCTTTAATTTTTCTGTTGAGTAGATTCTCAACTTCTGCCTTATACTGTTTAAACATATCGAATGCCTCATCCTTGCTTCTAAGGAGATATACATAACAGTATCTTGTACAATCATCTATAAATGTGATGAAGTATCTTTTTCCTCCTCTAGTTTGACACATTTTCAAGTCGCATACATCAGTATGTATTAAGTTTAGAGGTTCGGTTTCTCTTTCAACATGATGAAAAGAGGTTCTTGTCAATTTGGCTTCAGCACAAATTTGACATTTGTAATTTGAATCAATTCTACATTTAGGTATGAATTCTAGATTGATCAGTTTTTGTAAAGTATCAAAATTCACATGACCTAGTCTAGAATGCCATAGATTAGGAGAGTCAACCATATAAGCAGAAGATTCAATTTTTTTCATATCATTGTTTGGTACAACAGTGGTTACATTAGCCTTAAATAGACCATCACATACATAACCCTTTCCTATGTACACTCCATTCTTAGACAACACAAATTTATCAGCCATAAATGTCGGTTTGAAGCCATGCTTGCTGAGCAACGATCCTGAAATTAGATTTTTGCGAATTTCTGGAATATGAAGAACATCATTTAGAGTGAGTTCTTTTCCAGAAGTCAATTTCAGCACAATCTTTCCCTTGCCTTCGACCTTTGATGTGGACGAGTTACCCATAAACCGTTGTTCTTCATTAGTAGCACTTTTGTAGTTTGTGAACATCCACTTATTTGCGCATGTATTCCTAGTGGCTCCAGTGTCTACAAACCACTCCTTGTTGTTGTCAACAAGGTTGCATTCTGAAACAACTGCACACAGGTCCATTTCAGAAACACCGCCTGAAACATCCGCCACATTTGCTTCTGATTTCTTCTTTTTGGGTGGGCCGCGATATTCTGCAGCTTTATGACCCTTCTTTCCACAATTATGACATGACCCCTTGAATTTCTTTGACTTCTTAGGTTGGTTGTCATGTTTTCTCTTATTGGACTTGTCCGTCTCGACAACGTTTGCTTTGGCAACTACATTTTGAGAATTCTTCTTTTCAGAATTTCTATTATCTTCCTCAATTCTCAATCGAACTACAAGTTCCTCCATTGTCATTTCTTTGCGCTTGTGCTTTAGGTAGTTCTTGAAGTCCTTCCACGATGGAGGAAGCTTCTCAATAGCAGCGGCAACTTGAAAAGATTCGCTAAGTGTCATCTTTTCATCTTCTAGTTGACGAATGATAAGTTGCAGTTCTTGAATTTGGTTGATCACAACTTTTGTATTGACCATTTTGAAGTCAAGAAATTTCCCGGCGATGAATTTCTTCATGCCAGCATCTTCAGTTCTATACTTCTTTTCCAAAGCCAACCAGAGTTGTTTGGATGTTGCAACAGTGCAGTACACATTATATAGACTGTTGTCGAAGCCATTCAAGATGTAATTTTTACACATGAAATCAGAATTTTTCCAAGCAGTAAGGGCTTCAACTTTAACTGGATCCGGTTCAAATTCGGCAACAACTGGAGCATCTTCTGTAAGATACTTCGCTAGGCCCAATGTTGTCAAATAAAATAGCATCTTTTGCTGCCAACGTTTGAAGTCCGCTCCGGTGAACTTTTCTGGCCTTTCTCCGTGAGACAGTGCCATTGGTGTAACCACGGGTGCAAAAGGATTGGTTACAGGTGGTGTTGGCGTAGCAGGACCACTATTGCTTTTAGCCATTATCGTTTTCTGCAAAACGAAAATATTGTTTCAAGATTGTTAGTCGTAACTATAAATATAGTACGAACGTGATAGCAATCAATATACTGTCACTATCCAATTGTCACGTCTAGAAGGGTTACTAATTTGAAACAGAATCAAATTTAGCAACAGCAAAAAGCGTGACCAGATTTGCAACAGCGCAGAACCATTGCAAAACAAAAGTAAGAAAGAGAGTACCTGTCAGTATTGTCCGAGTCCAGAGTATATCTGTTTCCTTGAAACAATATTGCTCCCTCTATGACGAGCAACTGTTTTCCAAGATGAAACGGACCGATCTCTGCAATGTAGCGCTTACAATTGCAGAGCAACAACGAACTCAAGAGAGTACTTTAAGAACAGAGCAGTAGAAAAGAAGAAGAGGACAGAAGGAATTCACTTTCTGGATGATTAGTGGCTCTGTCAGACTGTGTATATATAGCAGCAGAGGGGTGCCTTTCTGGGTAGCCGCGATTGTCCGTACGGGTGCGCTGGTTCAAACGGTCGCATCTGACCACTGTTCAGGCGAACAGACGCACCCGCGCAAAATAGAATATTTTCCGTGCATTAAACAGTCGGTGGCCCGTCTGATCACGAGACCCAAAGAGCCCCAAGGCCCTTATTCTTTGACATTTTAATATTTAATAAAATGAAGGCCCAAAGCCTACATAGCCCATTCATCCTTCTGTGCTTATGTCATTTTGTTTGATATAGCATGTGAGGCTTTAGTATATAAGGAGATATATTCACAAATCTCACACAATGTGGGACTTATATCTCTCCAATACTACACAACCTCTTCTTCCCTAATCCTCTCATTTATTTCCAACAGATATATCCCCTCATGCCCGCTTGCATCCTTTGATTATGGATATATGAATTTGGTATCCACTGCCATTGCCACATATGATTTCTGGGATGCTGAGGCAATACATGTGTGTGTATATACACACGTGTGTATATGCAAGCTCTCAGGATCACTTGTGCTATTATTATATTCGGTTCGAACGTTGAGGCGGTGCACACATGTATATTATTATACAAGCATACACTCGCAAACGCCTTATACCACTTGTCCCTGAAAGTAGATAGAACTGATATAAACGGATACCACAACCGTCTAGTTATATATATCATCGATGTTAGGATTAACTGTTCTATTTCAGTTTTTATTGAAGTTAGTTTACTTGAACTATGATTAATCCTGACTCGAGTGTTTTATGTTTTTGCATGAAACGCTCAGGTCAGACCCGAGCATTATAAATTTTAAAGATCACCGCTCAGGATTCGAAGATTGGCAAAAATGGGGATTCCAAAGACGGCGCACTCTGAAGATTTAAGCAGTAAATATATTTTTTGTATTCAACTGTATTTTGAATTCCATTGCACTTTATATCAGAAACTCTGATATATATAAAAGTTCTATTTTTCTGTTAAATACCATGTTATATATTTATTTTGTGTTTTCTGTGTTGATCCTGTTTTTTTTAAGCCCTGTCAGCTAATAACGATCCGTCGATTTGAATATTTTAAGTTGGTTTAATTACCAATTTGAAAAGGTCAAAAAGGAGAGACGTTACATTGCTGCATATTTTATGTTTTATGTCACTGTGTATCCAATCTACGTGTGTTCAGAACATCTATTTCGGCCCCATCCTTATGTACCGTGTGTATAGAACAGTTATGTTTTGCTATATTACATTTCAATACCTTTTCTTTTCCAATTTTTCCCTACTCCCATAATGTCTCTATATTTTTTCTAACTTAATTGCATAATGAATATGGAAGGTATTGAATAATAGTACTGTCATTCTATCCAACCAATATTTTGAAGTGATTACATTACCAGTGGTTACTCACTGTGCACAACATTGATTACTAACTTATTGCCGTCATCGACCCACAACATTGTTCCAATCAAAACAGCAGTGTTATTCAAAATAACTAAACTCTGCCCATGTGTCACTAACTAGTTTATTGGTATGACTGTTGTTTGCCTGGAATTAACTACATATAATTTAGAGTTGCTAGTAAAGAGTACATGAAAAAAGTTATTTTTAGCTACTTTTTGTCTAAATGTGGAATGGTCCTGGGTAATTATGGAATAATATTTGCTGAAGTAAGCAAATAAAAATGGAAAACCAATTGAACTTATTGGAGTTCGCAGTTTATTGGAATGATCTCAGATCTTATTTTTATATTTTCTTAAGAAACCAAAAACCATTGAATTATGTTGTTGTTTACCCAGCACAGCAGATTGCTAATGTTTTTCATTCTTAAGCTGCTGCTGGTTCGATAATAGCAGATTACATTTTTTTCACTTGCTCAATATCATGGATAATAAAGCACTTCACAGGATCATCAAGCTATTATTTCATTTACTAATGCATCCACAAAGTTGTTCCCCTAGAACTCCAAGCTACACTGCTAGTGTCTCATACCAATTTCTGTGTTGCATTGCAAGCTCTTACATATGTGCATTTTCTTTTTATTGATATTTAGGTATGCGTCCGGATTTGGTTGCATTTTTCTCTTCAAGAATAGCACAAAATGCTTGTAGACTGCAAATAAACCAAGAAGGCTCCCAAACTTGGAATCCAAGTAAGTTTCACTTATGCTTTAATTATAAAATAAATAAACCAGGAACAACCTTACGCAAACTCAAATGTAACTTAGTCTTAACTCGGTGAGCTCAAGGTCATTTTAAACTGAGCTTAAACTCAGGCTTTGTTGTTAAATTGAGCCTTAGCTCAGTTGTAAAATTGGGCTCAGTTTAACCTCGTACAACTAAAACGGGTTTTCAAATGGCGAGGTTATCTACATGGAACTTATGGAATTATTTCTGAACTTATGGAATTATTGTTTACAAGTCTGAATAATGTATCTACTTTGAGCTTTGCCCTATACACTCTGATTTTAAGATTATAATTTAATAGTAAATCACATGCTTCAATTAAAGCATTTTAAGTCATATATTTTTTACTGTCTACATGGCCATGCTGTGTTCAAGTAGTTATCTATCGAGTACCGACTAAAAATATGTACTATAAGCCAAGCTAAATGAATTGCGTGCAAGTAGTTTTGGTTTACAGATGAAAATAGGAAGAGCATGACCACTATATTGTTATTTTTAAATGCTGCAGGATGGTCTTGAAACTTGCGTGTAATTGTTTTCAACGGTTTAAAACTCCTGTTTAGTTTTGTCCTATATAAGCATGGGAGTCAATGATGCATCAATCCTATTGATGCATTTGCTTGATATATATCTCATGCATTACTTTGTTTAATGGACCATTTCTTTATAACGTATCAGGACATGTATTAATGAACTTATAATGATAGCAAAATTAATGTTAGCAACAAGGACAATGTGTTATATGCAAAACATCTGCTCATGGAAGATTTGGTGTAATGATATTTCCGCTTGCTCCGTTTATTGAGCATGTTCGGATTATTGACAATATGTTAAAACTGAGCGCCATTGCTCAGTGATAACTGAGCGCCGAGGCTCAGTGATAACTGAGATGCGGCGCTCAATTATAAATGAGCAATGGCGCTCAGTTTTAACTGAGCCATTATGGCTCAGTTAAAACTGAACCATTTATTTTGGTTCAGTTGTAACAGAGCCATTTTGGCTTGTTATAACTGAACCATTTTGGCTCGATTATAACTGAGCAACATGGCCCAGTTATAACTGAGCCATTTATTTTGGCTCAGTTAAAACTGAGCCAATATAGCTAGTTAAAACTGAGCCATTTTTGGCTCGTTATAACTGAGCCAAAATAGCTAGTTAAAACTGAGCCATTTTTGGCTCATTATAACTGAGCCATTTATATTTATAGTTGAACTTAAGATGCTCAGTTTGGAGAGAAATTGAGTGAAAGTTCCTAGAGAAAATATTGAAATTATTAATTAGTAAAAATGCACCATGTTACATAGCAAAACATCGATTGAATTTGTTTAGTTGATCTCACAGGATAAAAGTCGCCTATATTTAGATTTTCAATACGCTTGTGTCTTTCCATAATAGGGATCAGACCAGAAGAAGTTACATTGTCACAGCGTGAAACATCAACAATCTGCATTAACACATAATATACTTAACAAATACTAGTATGTTAATATGATGCTTTCAAAAGAAAATATTTGTCTGGAATATATAATTCTATATCTAAGGTTTTATTTGTTTGGACACTATCTTACAAGACACGTCTATATAAATCGTCAACGAAGCCAAAATGTACAGAATGGTATTTGGCACAGGTTGTCTTAGGACTGTTTTTGTGTAGTGATTTTGGGTTGTTGGTCGTTTGGGTTGTCCTGAGTTTGTTCGTGCTGTTTGTGTCCCTTAAGCGATTGCTCTGCAATGCTGCGACTTAACAGTTTGACATATATTTGCTGCTCTTTTCTAACTCTGCCTTGTAGCCTGCTTTACCCACAGCCTCGACTCTCAGTTTGTAATATTTTGTTGTTGCAAGCAAGGTCGTGGGGTTAGGGAAGCCATCTTGGGCCCGCTGTGTGATATGTTTAGTATGGTATTGCACATGAAAAGTGGTTATCTTCTGTAAATTTGTTATGCTGTTAGCTTTTGCCTGGGGTCTAATTTGTGTAATATGTAATACACATCTAGTTTGGTGTTAGTCGTTTCATAGCTGATTGTCTTTGCCAATTGACTCTGTAATCTTGTTTGCTTTTGCAGATGGTGTTATGTATTAAAAAAAAAAAAAAAAAGATCGTCAATATCATAAGTCAGCAGCTCCTGCTTAAAATTCATATAAATATAAATAGGAATTCAGGTTGTACCACATGTAATACAAAGGAATTTTCTGGTTATATTGTGTTGTCATTTGTAACATGAAAATAAATCCCTATATCATAAATCCCAAACTGGCTCAGTTAAAACTGAGCAGTGACTCAGTTTAATTTGTAAATTTATGCTTTCGATGAATGGCCGAGCAAAGTTGCATTTACTATTGATGTCCTCATCTTGTTGTCATCATTTACTATTGACTCATATTATTATATTTTTTGAACATCGCAGGCTTTGGTTGAAGCAGCAGAAACAAGACAATTAGGCGGTGATGGAACTCTAGGTCTAGATAATTTTGAGAAAGATCCTATTGCTGATGTTTTGGGAGACTATCAGTTCAACATGCAATGTACAAGTAAAACTAGCACAAACTTCAAAAGCAATTACCGTGGCAAAAGAGAATGCAACTAAACAACAATTAGCTAATTTGGAGAACAACCAAAATCAAATGCATGAAGACATCAAATCAATGAACCCGGGCATTAGCGTACTTGCAACAATCTATGAAGCTTCTTATCAATCAACATGGAGGGAATACGACATCATGAGAAGAAGTTGCTTCCAATGGAGGTAATAACAATCTACATACTACTTCTAATGATGCCATTAGATTATCCACGAGAGATAAACAGTCGGTAGTGTTATTGTCATCAGCATTAAATGAGGTAGCGAAGGGATATGTAAGAGTGCAAAAAGTATGTCATCATAGAACTATACTAAAAGGAGAGAAAACCATCTGGGTGGAGGAAGTTCTGGATTCAGATGCGTTAATTTTTAACGCAACCCAAAATGGTATGTATACACTATCTGATCTTGTCGATGGTGGATTTGTAATTTGGTCCGTTAATCTTTTGCGTTTTGTGTAATGGCTATATGTTAAATTATGGTACTTAGATGTTATTTGATATTTGTTATGTATGATGAATGGTATTATGGTTGTATGTTAAATTGTGATGTTGGTCGAAATGGAATTTGCTTTAGAATATAAATTGTGATATGTTGTATTCGCGGTGAGATACTGTTACATCATATGTTGTATATTCTCATTGGTGTATGCTTTATGAAATTACCTATGCAATCTTGGTATCATATTCATGTTTGTAATAGTTATAATTGTTAGTAAATTATTGTGTGAAATAGTCACTTTTATATACTAACAGTAATAACTGTTACATATTTCATATTTGTAACAATTATTACTGTTATAAAAATAATTTTTATAACTGTTATAAGTGTTATAAAATTTTCAGTACTAACGGTTATAAGTGTTACAAAGCGATTATTTCGTAACAGTAATAATCGTTATAATATGAATATTTTATAACGGTTATAACCGTTACAATATTCGTGACAACAGTTTGTCATGTATGTTGTAGTAACGGTTATAACTGTTACAAAGGTGATTAGTCACAGTAATAACTGTTATAAAAACCCGTTTCTGGTGTTATGCTTATCTATTACATGTCTGTGTTTATGGTGTGATTATGTGTCTAACATAGATATTTCATTAGTATCCTTTTTTTGTCAATGACAAAGGGGGAGAAACAAGTAATAAATATATGCATATTGACAGGGAGAGCTTATATAGTTGTCATTAGTTAAAAAGGGGGAGAATGTTGAATCTCGCTATATAGTGTTTTGACTATGACTACTATACATAAGCATATATACTATATCAACTAACTCTGTTTTGTAGGAAAATATTCGACAAGCAGATTCAAGAACACAAAATGAAGATTATATATGTTGTAAGAGTCTGTTAGTCCTAGATTTATATGTTAAGTTTTCCTTGATGATACATATTATATATATACTTTTCACATTGAAATAAGCAAGGGATAAGTTTTGCTCAGAAAACAGATGTCTGAAATGTTTCAGACAGGCGTCTGTTTGTTGAAACAGATTTCAAATTTACATAATATTTAGACGTCTGTTTTGAATTTATCAGACGTTTGAATCCGCTACGAAATAAACTATTTCCTTGTTGTTTTATTTTTTAAAACAAAACAAACATCTAAAATTTATATTCAGACATCTGATTACAAAGGGTTGCAACCTATTATGAAAAGTTACAACTTTCTAATCCATATCTCTTGATCAAATCTCTTTGTGATTAGTTGTAACTCTTTACATATTATAAATAGAGACTTGATTAAGTGATCCAATCACCGAATTTTATTCTAATTCTTTCTATCTTAATAAAAAGCTCTCTATTCTCTAAAAGCACTCTATTTACAAATACTTGAGATTTTAATATTCCATACTCTTTTACAAGCTTCACGTTTATCATCAAGGAAAGACTACAGGAAGGGTGTACTACATATTGACATATTCGTGTTATCAAGAACACAAATAGTCAGCAATTATTCTGTATTAAGAAAGTCCTCCTCAGCAGTTGAGGCAAGAAATCTCGTTCGGCTGTTCGGGTAATTGTGAACTTATTCCTCCGGGTAAAGTGAGGGTTTTAGTGTTAGTGAAATACAAGAAAGGAGCCTGAGACTGGACGTAGGACAGTGGTCCGAACCAGTATAAGATCGACTATGTGATTTTACTTACTGCTTCTACTCTGCTATATACATTATATCATATTCATACTCCATCATATACAATCCTACCGCTGCTTAGAAACTTTCATTTTTACTTCTTATTTCAAAAATATTATTATATCACATGCTTCTATTCAACTAATAAAACTTTTCGAATTTCATTTTATAATATCATTCCCTCTCTTTGGAAACCTTATTTACATCCTATATACGTATATTAAATAACTAATAAACTATTACTTAAAAACTTTTTAAATTAACCTTAACCATCTTCTAAAACATGTATATACAAGCCTTGATTCTATTACAAATAGAATCCTTTATAAAACGTTTGATCAATTTATTTCAAAACCTATTCCAATTATATCTCGATAAAACTTCATCTCTTCTTTAATATAGTGAATTCCGATCTCATCTTTATAACTTAGCTCGCCTAACCGCTTAAAATTCAAATTTGGGTTTCCGTTTCAATTTCCATTTCATGCTTTCATCAGTCACTAACCATAAATCAGTAAGAAAATAATTCCCTAAGTATCAACCCCGAAGGCCGAAACCAACATCAGATTAATACACAAAAAATCATTTAACTCAACTGATCTCTAGTTATGTTCTAATTCCTTAATTTTATATCTTGGGCTTTTATCTCATTCGTTGACCATTTCTAATCATTTGTCCCAATAATATATTCAATAAAACCTGGGTTTTATAACTTCGTAAACTCTTGGACTTAATAAAATCCAGTTAATTAGAATCCCAATAATAATTTAATTTAAAGCTTCAATTTAAGCTTAACTTATATTATTATTATTATTATTATTATTATTATTATTATCATCGAATCACTTAAATATTCATTAAATTGTAAACAGGGCTCTAAAACTTTGTATACCTTCAAAAATACATTTTAGATTCCAATATTACCACTTCAGTTATTATTTGATAAATAATAATCAAAATTAAATAAAAATGTCCACTTTACCATTAAATATCTCCATTAAACTTAACAAACCAATTTAATCAATTTTAGTTAACGCGGTTGACTTAGTCAACTAAAACATGATTAATTTGTTAATTAATTCCATTTAGTCCTTCCATTTAAATTAATTAATAATATAATTAATTTAAATAATTTCATTTAATTTTATTATTATTAAATAAATAATAATCAATTTCCATATAATCCCATGTTAGTTGTTTCTTAAAAACAATTAACCTCGGTTATAAATCGTTACATTAATTTCTGCTCACTTGCTTATCAATCTCATTAATACAAGAACGAGCTTTATAAAACCATTTAATAATTTCAAATAAACTGAAATAATAAATATAAATATTTGTTTCCTTTATAAACCTCCATTCAAAATAATACATTTTAAATTCTATCTTCAGCTATAAAATAAATTTCATAACTTCATGTCTATTGATTTACCTGACGGTAAACCAATATTTATAAACAATGTATATTTAGGTCATCCACTATTAATTACCCAGCCAATACTACTCATTGGTTAATAATAAAACAAATGTTGGATTTAGATTCAACAATCAACCACTAAGTCAATAATCCAATTACATTAGTTAAACAGTTCATATAATGTTAATATGGAAATAAACAATAAATTTGAGGAATCTAATTGGATCCCTCCAACCTGTTTTTCCCTGCATCCAACTAGTTACCTCAAATAAAGCAATCCATTCAATACGATAATATATAATAAACATGAATAATTAATTTAACCAATAACAATCAACTAATAATAACAATTCAAGCATCCAACTAAATTAGATACATTTATATTATTATAAACGTAACCAATGAGGTAAATTACCTCAATATGAAATAATCGTTAAAATTAACGATTGGTTTCGATCAAATTAAACGATTGTTTAATTTAAATCAGTTATATAAAAATATTTAGTATATATTCAGACAATTTACAAATCATCCAATAATTAACAAACATAGCACAAAAACAATAAACCTGACTTATATAAAATATATGTGGGACAACTGAATGAGTCAAACTCGCCTTGGTTTAATTCGGTCGTTAAAACGCTTGTTTTTAATTAAATTAAACTAGCGTTTAATTTAATTAAAAAATTTGATTGCTTCCTATGCTGATCAAACCAGTTCCATCTCATAGCCTCCGTCCTTACGGTTCGAATGGAACCGTCCGCGTTCGATTCTGATTAAATATTTGCGAGATATTAAGTTAATACGATTATAAAAACATTTATTTAATTTAACTTTAATTTAAAAAATAAAATGGCCCTTACCCAGTTTGCAAAACAAAGAGACCAACAAGGTTGCCTCCTTCCCAGTTCATAAAGTCAGCCTTCCTTTTTTTTAAGGCCCAAAGCCCATTGCTTTTATTCCCATCACGTTACTCTCTCCACATTTCTCGTATCCTTCCCCAACTCCAATTCGAAAGCCTGCTCACTTTTTTTTCATTTACCTTCTTTTTTTGATCAAAGAAACTGCTACATATTCTTCTTCACGAAACCATGAAAATACCCTTCCCCATGCTTACATAAGTAACTGCAGTAAGCCTTCCCACACATGCAACCTTCACCACGTTGTTTCCTACCCCATCACACAAACATCATTTTCTTCCTCCAAAACACTTGCGCAGCGTTGACAGCAACCAAACCCCTCCTCATCTCCAACCAACTTTCTCTGTTGCTCCCATTTTCGTTCCTCTTGCTATTTGGTTCCAACACACTACACTCCGTCCAGTTTCTATGTCACTGCTCCGCCATGTCAATCCACTGAGACACCCTTAGTAACCTTGCCTACTCACCTGCCACCACTTGAGCACCGCGTCGACCCCCTCTCCAACGCTACTGCACTTGATGCTTGGCCAAGGACTTGAACCCACCAACAAGAAGATACTCGTGGTTTAATAAGAGTTGTGATTTTTTTTTTGAAATGAAGTTACAGTTCGTATCATAACGGTTTTATCCTGAAGGTGATATTTTATGAAGCCATTAAAAAGCACACTTGAATTTCCTGAAGTAAAACATATACATAGGCAAATGAACGAGATAGGATAAACGTCCCTCATAGCACACTTCAGGTTTGCATCATATAGGTCTGGGCTATGCATTTTTACTTCATTAGGCGGTATGTGGTTTGCAGAAGAATAGATAACTGAAGCTTGTACATAGTGTAGGCATATTTTACTTAAGGCTTAAGTTTTGTTTATTTAAGGAATGTAGGGTAGGTAGCATTTGTAGGATGATACATAGGCATATGTACGCTGCATATTTATTTTGTGTTGGTTGAAGTGCCAATATTATATATAAGAATATTTAAATAAGAGTTTGATTTGAATTAAGAGGTTATTTAATTTTATGGATGTTTAACATTGTGCGTTAAATATACATAATGTCACCAACGATCTCCAAACACAATGAAATTAGACACACCTAGGGGTGAGCATTGTTTGGTTTAAACCGAATTAACCGGCCGAAGCAAATTAATTTGGTTGGTTTGGTTCGGTTTTCATTGACAATCGGTTGGATTTGGATTTTATTTTTGATTGAATTTGGTTATTGGTTGGATTTTGGATTTAGAGAAAAGAGTTCGGTTCCACCAAAATAACCGAATCTCCTTTACCTGTAAACTTTTGCTTTTTGTTCATCATTATTATCGTGACCCACTATCACATTTTTCAAAATTTGCTGAAGAATACGAAGCAGTTTTCATTCATCTTTCCCATGTATTTGAAAAAAGTTCTAAGCAGCTTACCCAATTCATGTTTATATATTTTCGTCTTCTTCCCTATTTCAAGTTATTTTCCATTCACGTAAAATTTTATCAATCTTTGTTCACCGTTCACTCCAATCATGAGATTCACACCTTACGACCCTATTTCTTAATACAATTCAAGACTCACAATTCTCCATTCATGTTGTGGGTTCGCTTGTATTTGATTCGAAATTAGTAAGTTACGGTGTATTACGGTGTATTAAGTTATATACATTAGTCCCTTTTGGCATTTGTCCCTTTTAACATTTTTGGGTCTGATCTATTACATATGTTAAAAAAACATTTCAGAAAGAAAAAGTGACAAATACTTGTAACTTTACTGTTTGGACTTTGGATTGCATCTAGGGGAACATATTTCCTTTCAGATATAAGTCTTATGTGCACTGAGGATTTGTTGTATAATTCTTATTCAATGAGTTAAACTGATGCAGGTGAAGATTTATGGAATGGTTAGAAGTAGGTAAAAAGAGTTATAAAATTTTCCTTGGATAATTTTGTTTTACTTTTTCATGTCTACTATATTTAACTATCATGTTTTCATTACATACATATCTGAGGAAGCAGGCCTTGGATCCCAATTTTCATTAATGACAAGTGAAAACGTTGCATGTAGTTTTCAAGACAATGATGATAAATTTGCAGTTGGAATGCTGCTGGATGATAAATCAACAGTTTCCAACTCTCGTGTTCAATGGATCTTGCTGCCATAGTGTTGTTTATACCCATTGCGTTGGAGCTGTTCTATTTTCCATGTTTTTGTAATATTCTTGATGTAGTTCAGACTTATATTCCTCTTGGGGTAAAATAACAATAGCAGTAAGCCTATATTTATGTTCAATCCACTTATATAATGTTGCATAGGTTCCATTTTTACCACAATAACAACAAACATATATATTATTGTTTCAATACGTCCAAACCATGCAGCATTATTTACGCTTTACATCCTAAAAGTTGAGCTCCATAGTTACAAAATTTAACCTTTACTGTTTTTTCTCCTTACAAGCCTGTTAATGGGTGTGATCATAATGTGAAAGACCTTCAGCAAATCATTTCTAGTACCATGATATTGTTAAAGTCTATTGGAGTATTAATTTGGGTATATTGCCATGTTCTGTATAAGTAAGAATTTTTCTTTAGTTGATTTTTTTGGATTTAGTTGGAATTGAAGTAAGATCAGATGTGGAATGTGTTATGAATTTAGTAGGATTATATATATGCTACTGGTTTATATTCGTTATTTGCAAAGTTAATGCTCTCTTCTACTGAATGTACCCTTATTGTCATGATGTCAGTTTTCAGTGAAATGTATCATCATCGTGTAATTTGTTCGCTTACATTAAGTTTGTTAAACAACAACAACCGAATAAACCGGCCGAACCGAACCGAATTAATTTAGTTTGGTTCAAATTTGGTTCTAGCTAAATTTGGTTCGGTTCGGTTCGGTTAAAGTAATATTTGGTTTTAAATCGGTTTTCGAAAATTTAGACAAAACCGAACCGAACCGACCGTTTGCTCACCCCTAGACACACCGCTATGTCTTACCGTTTCAGATCCATTGAAATTAGTTTTGTCGAATTCCGACTATGTTTGAACAACGACGTTATTTTAATTTCAATTTATTCATCGGTTCTCAATTTAAATACCGCACACTCACAAAACAACTCTGATTGGCTCCAAACTGGAAATATAACAGTAACTAGCGATATATATTCCAGTAAATTTTGTTTCATCGAAAACAGAGGTTGTTTGAGAAAAACAACTATTTCTAAGGCTTATATAATGTCAATATAATATAATTTAATTCCAAAACAATTAAATCTAATAATAAGAAAAAAAATTCGTTAAATATATCCAAATGAAATAATATACAGCTTCAAATATAAACCAATATGGAATTATAACTCAACATTTTGAATTAAACGATATCCAAATCTATATAAATTCCTTTTATATTATTAAATAAATGTTATAGTTTATAAACGATTTCCATAGCGACTATTTTGAAATTTTAGTCGGACATAACTTATAATATATACGATAAAATACCAATTTTTCTCTTTCATTAGAAAACTATAAACAAATAGATTCAAATGTTTCTTGTTTCACAGAATTATGACTTAAAATGGATTCCATATATTTAATTGGAGTTCAAAACTCAATATTGCGAACTACCGTGATGTTTCGGGTTCATTTATAAATTAAATATAAAAATTAACGTTCAATCGTCGTTTAATTAACGAATTCTATATTAAAACTATTAGTATTTCAAAATTAATATTTAAAATATAATATTTAAAATAAATTTAAATATTCGGATTCAAATAGCTGAAAATCTGGCTCATTACATTCTTCCCCCCTTAATAGAATTTCGTCCCCGAAATTACTACGTAACGAGAATGCTCCGAACCCAATTATTTTCAAAATAATTATCTTGGAAATATCATTAAAAATATTTTAAATCTTTAATGCTACTTGGGTTAAATAGTTCATATATGAATAATATGAAACGAATGTACAAAATATTCGAGGAATCCAGTTGGATTGCTCCAACCTGTTTTCCCTGCATCATAGAACATAATATCATTTAATATTGCATATGAAATAGATAAATTTTAGTATAATGCATTTAAAATAATGGGAATATAAATAACGTCAATCGATAATCAAACATTAAACATCCAAAATGTCCAAACATCCAGTTTATATTATCAATGATGAGTTATAATTATATGGTATTGATCACATCAAAAAAATTCCAAAAGGCATAAGAGTTAACTCACATTTCGTGTAGTTTTATCTAATTCCAAACATACATTTAAAATTAGATAAAATTCCAGCTTGTTCCAAATCATTCTGAACCAGCTTATACGCATAGTATTTGTTTCCACGATTACAACACTTCTTGTTTCATGCAATTTTGTTCACGTCTGAAAAAGTTATATATATTGAAAGTTTTGATTAAATTAAAATGTCACTAACTATATATACTAATTAATTACCCAAATTAACGTTTGAACCTTAATCCACGTTTATTCTTCTTCTTCCCCGATTCTTAGTTCTTTTTCTAGAAGAAAACAACGCAACACAGCCGTGTCTTCCCAAGCTGGTGCGCTCTCAGTACGACACGGACTCGCGTGAAACTTACATCAGCATCACCCTCTTCGCAAATCCTAACACCGTAACTTTGTGCTCGATCTCTTCATATAATTTTCATTTTTGAGCTATATCACAGTCAATACGCTAATTGTTGCAACAAAAAACCCACTAAGTTTCTTGAAATGAAGTGCCACGCCTCCAACCCCTACTGAACACCACGCCTCGGCCCAACTTCCTCCACGTTGGCCTCAACTCGAACTTCTAGGATCGTTGCTTTTCATTCAAGATTCAAAAAAAAAAAAAAAAAAAAAAAACTGTTTTCGAAGATAAGCTACGCCAAGAAATCTTATTCGAGTTTTTGCAAATGACAGGTAGAGATTTTAGAAAAGATATTATAAAGACCCAAAATTTATTAAGAAATATTTAATGGAAATCAAATATTTAAAATGATTTAATTTGAGAATTAACGATGTAGAATTTATTTAAAAGGAATTGTGAATGTATAAGTTTATATTAATTATAATACGAAGTCATAACGTCGTGGTAGTTCAAAAAATTTAGGTTTGAACTTTAAATGAATATGCAGAATTCAATATAAGTCGGACTACTATAAAATAAAAAATGTTAGAATTTATTTAACTATACCATTTTAACGAAACTGAAAAAACAAGATTTTGTCATATAGAAGGTAAGTTATGTCCAAATCAAATTTCCAAGTAGTCGCTATGGAATTAATTAATATTTTTATTGATTTATTAAATATATATCGATTTATATATATAATATGAATGTCGTTTAACTTATAATTAGTAAATATTGAATTGGAAGTTATATACAATCATATTAGGATATATATACGATAATAATAATTAATCTATTATTAATTTGATTAATTTTGGAATTTTATAATATTATAATAATATTACATAGGCTTTAAAAATATCCTTTTTTCAAATGACCTCCGTTTTCGACGAATCCAATTTTATTAGATTCGGAATAATAAATTATTATTATATTTCAAAATTTGCGCATCAGAGTTATTTTGTGGCCATTCGAAATTTAAATGTGAATTAATCAATATTTTGACTTTCAATATATGCTGTTGGAGCAAACGGACTCGGAATTCGGCGAAATAAGTTTCGTTGGGTCCGTAATGTCAAACTATAGTTATTTGTCAATTTACATCGAAAAAGAGATTTGTATGTGAGATGTACGTAATCATGCGGATTTTTGAACGATAAAATGTAAGCAAGGATTGATTATAATTGAATCTAAAATTTAATTAAAAAATTTATGTTCCAACCGTACATAATACCCTTAACCTCTCAAACCCTAGTTGACTTTCTTCCTAGGTCAAAACTTCCATGCCGCCACTCAGTATTCCCAAAATGTGAGAAATGGATCTTTGAAATTCCACCACAAATCCAATAAAATTCCTTAAATCACAAAACTGGGATTTCCGAGATCGGTTGAGCTTGTACTTCAACCGCTGATAGTTTGGAAGAGTGCACACACAATTTTGGCTATTCGAAAATTGACAGTGTGCATGTTGTCGACTAGGGTTGCGAATTGTAGAAGTTTGAAAGCCATGCTTTGATAAACTAAGTTTGTATTTGAGTTTTGTGATGTTTTAGCACTTGTATGGAGATTTTGGGAATACTATAAAATTAGAAATGTCGAACTTCGGCTATAAGCCGTGCGTTGAACCTGGAACATGCAACTTGCGTGGGGAGCTTGAGTTCTTCTAATTCGGTATGATGTTGAAGAGGAGTAGAGGAGGTGAATATTGGTTTTTTAAGTGGTGAAATGAAGGAGATGTGGAGGAAATAAGGTGCGATAATGGAGGAAGGAGCGGCATGTTTCCTGATGCGTGGAGGAAGAAAGTGATTAGAGGAAAGTGATTAGGTATTTAAGAGGGTAATTGTAATTTAATTAATTATATTAGTATTGTTTAAATTGTATTCAATATTAAAAGATGTATAACTTCCTCATACTTGCTCGAAATCTTATGAAACTAAATCCGTTGGAACCGTATGGATGAGAGCTCCGCAATGAAACTAATTAAGAGAGATTTGGAGCTCGTTGCAACTTATGGCAAGATAAAATGGCTGATTCGAATCAGTCGACGTTTATCATGTTTAACGATAAACAACCAATGTGAGAAATCACTCACTCACTGATTTTTATAATTATTATAATCATATCTGAATATGTATTGATTTCCTGTGATTGCAATGTTTTCTTTGTGTTTGATGGATGATATTTATAGTTATTTTTGTTTATATTATTTTACTGTGAATGCAAGCATTGTCGATAGAAATGCTTATATTTTAATTATTGGTTAATGGATGGTAGTTGATATGGATGTGTTTATATGGTTGACACAAAAATTTACATTATGAACATGAGATTTGGAAATTGACTAAATTTCATTTTACTTGAAATTTTAAATGAATTTTATATTCATTTAAATTAGATTTGACAAGAAAATGGAAATTGGATTTCTAAATCCAAACTGATTTGAAAATGAAGCTAATATAATTTCAAATAACTTTTGAAATGAATTTGAAGGAAATTTGGATTAAAAATAGCTTGTTTTAATTCAAATTGCTTTTTGAATAATAAATTCAAAATGTGAATTCGAGTTAGGTATATAAATGTTGTTTTTAACTTGAATGGATTCTTCCATTAATCTTATTTATTTTTATAATGGATGCCATAAAAATTTGGATTTCAAGATATTACATTTTGAAAAATATTATTATGTTAATATTATAATAATATAGTATATTCAATTTTGGTTTAAAATTGAATTTGAGATTGAATCGTTTTAAAAAGAGTTTATAAAATATGTTTGAACGAAATCGGTGAATTTTATTGTAAATAATAAAATGGTTTGAATAGGACGAGTTGCACAGCGACCTTTCTCGAATTTTGATCATTAACTTCAAATTGACGTACCAGGAGATCCGATCGTCGAATTTTCTCAAAACGAAAAATGCTCGGTTCAAAATGAAAAGAGCTTTCCAATGATATGTGAAGTTTTAAAATCCAACGGTCATATTTTGAGATAAATTCAAATCAAATTTTGAATAAAAACAACGCTAGTCTTAAATGACCTAAATTTGATTTAATGAATTGAGCTATTTTTAAACTATTTAAAATAAGGAAAATTTATGATAAATCATAATAAATAATTCAAAAGTGATTTGAATTAAATATATTTAGTTTTGGACAATATAATGAAAATTTGCTATTTTGACAAAAGTGACTTAAACGGTTTGAAGTTAATAATTACTTAACCAAGTTAAGTTTTTCCAATGTATGAATATTTGATTTGAATGGAAATAATCTTCGGATATTTCTATATTGGATTCCGTAATTATATGGTACTATTTTGAGGAATTTGGAAGATAGAGATATCATTATCCCTTATATGGTATCTGTTGGTTTCAGAATTTGGTATTGAATTTAAGTCTATATAATTTCTATTTAAAGCCTTATATTTGATATCAAATTGTATTTTGGGTTCGTCGTGAATGGTGTCTTCAGTAACACTATTTTTAATCCCGGTTGAAAATGATGTTTATGGAATAAATCTTTTAATTAATATTTAATGAAGTTTTCCAAAGTGAAGTTTTAAGTTTTCCAATTAATAAATTTAATTGGAATTGAATGGAAGTTTGATTTTGGGGCTTATCGTGAACGATGTTTTAAATAACATATGTTCTTTAACCTAGTTAAAGGAAATATGATTTTCTCAAGTTTGAGTTGTAATAAATCTTTCAATATAGATTTGGTTAAATGAAATGGAGATCAAAACTGTGTTAGAGTTTTAATAAATCTTTCAACAAAGATTTAAAACAAAAGAAGGTAATTAAACTTACCAAACACGAGGTGTGTTAGATATGAAGTACCACCAGTTTTGCTCCATGATAATGGGATAACGATACGAAAGATTACCTTTTTGTAAGGCTCGATAATCCTGATAAGGTTTATAAACCTTAATTTGAGTTAAGTTTATGAAAAGAGATTATATTAATCTTTGATAAGATTTATGGGAGTAATTCCCAATGTAAAGGATATTTGAATAAAAGAATATTCTAAATTGGAACGAGACTTATGATATGTTAATATATCACTTGATTTCAATGATGCGATAGTTATTCGAAAAGACCGGGTTACAACCCATTCTGAATAGCAAATACGACGATTGTCAAAGATATTGAAGACTGGAGATCTTCACATCGTTTGGATTATTGTTGATGCCTTGGGTAGCTCTATTGTAAGGTTAAAGCGGTGGCCGTCCAGACATACTTGGAAATCGACTAGATATGCAAGGGCATCTCTACCTTAGGGGATGATGAATAAGGTGTCTTCGGCTTCGTTCAGACCCAGAACAAACTTGTAAATGGATGTGTGTCTGACGTTGTATTTCATAACATAACTGATCAATTGCTATTGATGTTATATCTGTGGTGGCGGAGCATTTATTCTATTAGCTTAACACCCTTCTTTGAGACGTGTGAACTCAAAGGTTATATTATTAATAGAAATTGATCATATGTGCGAATTGACAACGTGGCATGATAAGTTGCTAATTGATCAAAGCTTTTGTTGAAAGCAGAGCTTTGTGGATGATGATCAAAACATAGCTGATATAGCATAGTTTTGTGTTGAAATATGACTTCGGCATGTCTCAGAACACAAAAATGGCCAAAACAGGATAAAAGACCTAAAAGTAAGGACTAATGTTTCCTTCTAGCTGAAAAGTGATATCGTGGTATGAAGCCCAGGCAATTTACTTATGTGGATGTTGAAATTGAAGCGCCTCAGATGATGGTCAAAACAACCGACTAGTATGAAGGTCTGATAAGACCGGGGAACGTAATGTTCAGGAGTAACCCTAATCCATTGGGAATTGGTGGGCTGGCTCTGCCGATCAAGGGACACATGCATGTGATTTCTGAACATCTTACTAGAGATGGTTTCGAATCAGATAAGGAAGATCATTTGCCTTGGTCATTGATGGAAATCCAACTTCCAATACGAACCTTGCATTTTTAGTTGTAAACCCATACGGCGACATAATAGAGTGGGGGTATTTCGTTTGAGATTGATACATTTATAATAGAAATTGATTTTACACTATGCACTAGTAATAATAAAAGAGAAATTTTGCGTATCAAGCATGTTTGGCTATTATAAGGTAATACTCTATCCTCCGGTTTGCACTTGCATTGTGTGATTGGACTTGAGTCTTATAATAGCTCCATTTTTTAAAAATCATATAAATTTTTAATGACTCGTATTCATGTGGATAAAACCAATCCCGTGTTATATGACGTGGTTCCATGATTTACCCAACTTTAAAATAATGTATAATAATTGTTTCGGTTCTCATACCAGTCCCATAACTGACCTAGAGCTTCTTGTTTCCTACCTAAAATATGGGTGACCATATTTTCCACACGGGCAGCTAGTAGTTTTGGTTTTGGAGATATTTTTAACAAGGATTCTGGATTATGGGTGGAGCTACACTCTGGATTAATTGTTTGTCTTCAGCTGAATGTATTTATGTTTCCGATGTATTGTAATTTACTTTCCTATGATATTTTTCCACCATGAATCAGTTATCTGTACTCTGATATATTTTGTAATCTAATTGTAAGATTGTTACAATAACAATGAAGTGTTCTTTTTTGTTTTGTTCTGATGTGTTGTATCCCATAATGGTTTGACAATTTCTGACTTTTGGATCGGACCTATGCGGTTTACGGTCAATTCGAAGCATGGAAATTTTCAGGCCGTTACAGATATAGCCAAGATTTAGATAGGATTTTAAAGGTTTGTACGGAGATTTTTGTAGGATTTTGGAAACGATTATCGGAAAGCGACCTTTATTTTATAATATTATTTAACATGAAATCAACTTTTGATGTTTTTTCAGCTCGTACAAGCACATACAACGTCCGATTGAAACGAAATTTGAAACCGTACAATAACTTCATATTCCGACACCGATGGAATTGGTTTCGTCGAATTCCAAGAATATTTGGAAAAAATCCTAATTTAGTTTCAAAACGTAAATCGATACACCTTTATATTGCACATAATCACATAATAACTCTAATTGATACGAAACTTGAAATCATATAATAACTAACCGTTACGGATTTTATAAAAGTAGTTCCGTTGAAATCCGAGGTCGTTTGATAATTAGCTATTTTCATTCATCAAATTAAAACGATAAAATATATATTGATTTCAAATAGTTCAAAATATTTAATTAGTATATTCAAATAGAATTTACATAGCTTCAAAAATAAAATAATTCGAATTTAAACTCAAGGCTTAAAATTTCTAGTTAAAACGATATTCAATTTATTTAAAATTATTTCATTTTTTTAATAAATCGTTATAGTTCATAAACGATTATGCCACAATTTTTTTGAAAATTTGATTTGGACATAACTCAAAATCTACAAGTTGAAATCTCAAATTTTCTCTTTCACTAGAAAATTATAATCCAATTCCAACTTATATTGGACCTTGAATACTCAATTGAAGTTCAAATCGTAAAACTATAAACTATCGCGATGCTGTAAGCTCATTTTTAATTAGTTTATATTCATACTATTAAACTTCGTTTAATTAATGAATTCCTTACAAAATTTTAAATCTGAACTTAATTAAATCCTTTTATATT
Source organism: Allium sativum (assembly GCA_030737875.1). NCBI lineage: Eukaryota > Viridiplantae > Streptophyta > Magnoliopsida > Asparagales > Amaryllidaceae > Allium > Allium sativum. Next base: position 454,840,835 of record CM060915.1, on the reverse strand, counting down.
ACCAAATTCATATATATTGCAAATCTAACTTATTTCGGCTTTTTCAGAATTAATTTTAGTACTTCACTATTTATTTTAATAAAATACTCAAAATTGTAAAACATGAGTTGTTTAAATTTCTAGATCACTATTATAATATTTAAATAAATTAAATATCTGACTAAAATACGCGATGTTACATTCCTCGCCCCTTAAAAGAATTTCCCTCTGAAATTACTAAGGCAGGAAAAATGCTACAAACGTTCTAACTTTGCACAATCTCACTATGCTAAAATCTTCCATTCCACTTCTAACTTTTAGTTCCAACTAATCCATTTAATTTCAATTAAAATTCCAATATATTTATGTTAACAAAAATATTCAAAAAATTTGAAAATTTTCTTACATCTTAAATTTTTGAAAAAATTCGCGAGAGACTCTTCTCTACGGAGGGACTTTTCAATATAATAAGAAAGATAATATATATACATCGAACCGACCGGGCAGAAAATCTAATTCTATTCAAATGGAATATGACATAGCGTTATTAAGCGAACTCGCTTCATATTTATATGATCAAACATAACCAAAACCAAGCCAATGGCTCTACGTACTTGTATTTACTTAATTGGAACACGTAATTTTCAATTATTTGAAATTTTAACCCTATGTCATTCAATTAGAATGATTTATACTACATTGTTTACATTCCAATCATATATGCAAAATCAACCACCACTAATACTTAAGATATAAAAACATCCATATTATAATTTGGTTGAGATTTTTGGAATCAAACTCTAGATTTCAAAATCATAAATTCTAGATACAAATCTAAATTTCATTTTAAAATCCAATAATTCATTTGGGGTAGTAAGTTCTACTCAAAGACATGAAAATGAACACCGATGATGGCCCACTCATCATCGAAATTATTTCCCAGGGATTGAAGTAAGTTCTATGCTTCTAAAATTCTTTTAAGATTTGTTTATTTTCAGAAACACTTTTAAAATAATCCAAATGCTTTCTTTTCAAATCATTAAAAACCATTTTCAAATCCACTAGAAATTTCCACTCCCGACTCAAATTCATTGCCCATTTATAAACCTCATTTATAAATTTCACTTATATATAAAATCTTGGCATAATTATTTCATTTACCAACTCTTTAAAACAATATTATGTAGAATTGCTTTTTCAAGTGTTTAGAAACACCTATTGATACAGTTATACATTCTGTATCAACCAGAATTCACAAATTACTCAAAAATTCAATCAATACAATATAAAATAATTTTATGGCACTAACAAGTATGCTCTCAAATAGAAATACACACACACTTCAAGTCAATCTAGGGTATTACGAACCCCATCTCTATCGAGTTACGCCACACAACCAAGGTTATTACTTAACTTTATGCTCTGGTACCATCGTAACCACCCGGCGGAAATTTGACCCTCGAATTTTGACAAGAATAGTTAATAGAAAGAAATTAGAGGGTGAAAAAAGAAAGAAATGTTAGAATAGAAGCAGAAGAAGAAAACACCCACACTTCAGAATCAGAGTAGGATAGAAACTCATAGCGGAACGAATAAAATATAATATCAAAACTCTTTACTCAAAAAGAAAGTTGTATTTTGTGATTACATCAGAGTAACACTAGATCATATTGTACAATCCAATAAATACGACACACATAGCGGAAATAAATTAATATCAGAAAATATGGTAATACGTCTCCACTTTGGCTCTTCTCCTGAAGCTCCAAGAAAAAACTAACCTAGAAAATATACTCAGTCTAACCCGAGCACATTTTAAGGAAAGCAAAATCTCCCAAGTTAGTCTGGAATATTTTCAGTGATAAAACTCACCATAAAAAACTTGCTTAACATAAGAAAATCCTTTAAAAGAATGGGACGCTCATAAGACATGACCATACATAAACATGGCACGTGTTTTTTTTATGATACCCCAATCACTTTTTATATCAAAAGAAAGTGATATTATAATGTCTATCAATCTACAAATAAAATAAGAATATATTCATAAAGCTTGCATATCACTTTCCAACATAGTTGGTACACATATATAAACATACGGATCGTATTGGAGTCTGGATTTCCAATATAATTGTTATACATTTATAAACATACGGCTCGTATTGGAGTCTGGATGAAACGACCCAGACTTCCCCAATCCTCGAGGAGACGGAGGAGCCCGGATTGCTTTGAGAACACGACGCATCAGAACACAAACAATTGAACATTTCATTGCCATTATAATAATTTAAATCAGAGTACAAGAATATCATAGTACGAATAAATATTACTCAGCCGGAAAATAAATATCAAAGATTTACATTACAATTATATACATAGTCATAATGTGCAGCGGAAAACAACGACTACCACAACTGAAAGAAATACATGAATATAAAGAATTCCATATATAGCTGCAGCCATAATCCACGATCCTGTGAAATAGAAATCTACAAAACCAAATTATTAGCTACCCGTGTGGAAAATATAGGCAATTAGAGTTTAGGTAGAAACAATAAACTCCGAGACATCCATGGGACCGGTGTGAAAACTAAAACAGTTATTAACTTTATTTTAGTGTTGGGTAAATCAAGGGACCACGCCTTATGACACATAATGGGTTTCATCCCAAGAATACCGTAAAACCAACAGCGCAATGCTAAGTAAAGAAAAATGAAGCTATTTTAAGACCCCATCCTATCACATAATGCAGCGCAAACAAGAGAATAAAGATTTCCCTTATAATGGCCAAAAATGCTTGATATGTACAATCCTCTTTTATTATCACTAGTGCTTAGTGTAAAAATCATTCTTCACAAATAAATATATCAATCATAGCAAACGTAGTATACTACGACTACAATGATAGGTTTCAATTAAAAACCATAAAGGTTCGTATTGAAAATGGATTCCATCAATGAATGAGGCTTTCTTGCTATCCCTACATTGAATCCAAGACTCGAAATAGAAATCATATCGACATGCATTCAGTTATTACATTAATCCAAGGCTCTAAATAGTGATTCCATATCGACATGCACTCAATGTTCATATCATTGCCGTTTTAGGGGGGAAGTCTGTATCCTTCACGCTACTACAGTGAAGTACATCTTAATGGGCTCCCTGATCCCATAGCTCTCAATGGAGTGCCACCCTCATTGGGGCTCCTAGATACCAGATTCCTTCATGTCGTTTATTATCCGGCCTCAATCATTCACGGGTTGTGAAACTCGTCGAAGTCACATCTCGACACACAAAGCAATGCTATGTTAAAGCTATGCTTTGATCATCATCCAGAAGACTCTTGCTTTTCAACAAATGTCTTGATCCATGCAACACAGCATGCCACCTTGTCATTCTATACCGTACCATTGATTTCCACTAATATATAACCTCTAAACTCGTACGTCTCAGAGAAGGGTGTTAAGAAAGAGAATGAATTCTCCAGCACCAAACCGATATATATTTAGCAGAGATCAACGAATGCAGTTTAAAGGAATACAACGTCAGACATACCATCCATTTGCAAGTCCGTTCTGGGTCTGAATGAAACCAGAGGCACCATATTCCTTGTCCCATATGTCCAATACAGGAGAGAGGCCCTCGCATATCTGGTTGATCTCCAAGTACGTCTGGATGATCACCACTTGTTACCTTGTCTTGGGTGTACGACCCAATCAAGACATGAGTAATCATCCATTCGATGTGAAGATCTCTGGTCTTCAACCACCATCTTCATTATCGACTTTTAATCGTCGTATTTGTTTTTCAGAATGGGTTAAACCCGATCTTTCCAAATAACTCACGTATCTTAAAATCAAATGTTATAAAAACACATCATACACCTCATTCCAATTCAGAGTATTCTTTTATTTAAATATTCACATCTTAGGGAAAAGGTTCCCATTAATTTTATCAAAGATAAATTCTTTTATACTTATTTTTTAATCTTCCTTTGGATATCAATTTCAAAAGATTTTATTCTATCCTTTGACAATTCTAAACCAAATTAAGGTTTATTAACTAGTCAGGATTATCGAGCCTTACCAAAGTAACTATTTATTTTATTAACCCAATCCCAACCTATTCATCCCATGGAGCAAAACTAGTAGTACTCCATATCTAACCACTATTGTTTTATGTGTAAAATTAATTACCATTTCTCGTTTCAAATCTAATTAAAGATTTAACTATCGCATGGAGTAAAACTGGTGGTACTCCATTCTCGATCATTTCACGAATTCGATAAATTTAATTACCATTTGACTTTCAATCTGACTAAAGATCAATTAAAACTCCAATTAATTTTAATCTTACAAAAATCATTACTTTATGATTATTCAATTTTTAGGAAAATTAGTCTTGTCATTAACCAGGTTAAAGAACCAATGTCATTTAAGAGACAGTTCATGATAAACCCAAATGATCTTCCATTAACTATGGAATCTTCGTGGAAAACAGATCAATATATAATCGAATTCCATTCAATTCCAATTTAATATATTTAATTGGAAAACTTTACTTTGGAAAAATCTCCATTAATCTATATAAACAGATTTATAAATTCCAATTCATATCTTCACTGTTAATTGGGTTTTAAGAACAAATGTTATTTAAAACATTGTTCACAATGAACCTACAATCATCTTCCATTGAATTCCAATTTATAATTATACAGTGGAAAACTTCATTAATCCTAATTAAAAGATTTATCCTTTTCTCAACCGGGTTTAAGAATAGTGTTATTGAAGACAACATTCACAACAAACCTAGAATCCAATTTGATATTAAATACAAGGCTCTAAATAGAAATTTTATCGGCTTATATTCAATATCAAATTCTAGAACCAATGGATATCATATTGGGAATAACGATGTCTGTATCTTCAAAATTCTTCAACAATATCCGTATAATCACGGAATCCAATATCGAAATATTTAGAAGATTATTTCTGTTCAAATCCTTTCCAATTCATACACTGGAAAATTCTGGTTATTTCAAAAATCATTTACAAATCCAAATTATTTAATTAAGAACATTGTATTATTATTCTAGTTAATAACTAGATCATTTAGATAAAAATATCTTTTATCTTTTCAAACTTAGAATTTTTCATCCAAAATCTTTCCAAATCATTTATTATGATTTTACAAAAAATTTCCATATTTTAATAATTTTATAAAGGCCCTTATAGTCGGTTTCCAATAACGGCCACCGAACTGCATTCATAACGACTTTCCTGAAATTGATTTGGACATATTTTAAACTCCAACCGTTCAAATTTAAATCTCTTATATTCATTGGAAAGATCTTTTCGATACGAAACTAACGGTTCCAGTTTTAGTGGAATTCAACGGTCAAATCTACCGTTACATCAATTTGAAGTCAATTGTTGAAATTCGCGAAAAGTCGCTGCGCTACGCGTTCTATTCAAGCAATTATATATATAATATATGTCATCGATTTCCTTTTTACAACGTATTTTATAAATCGTTTATAAATTCATTTCAAAATGATTTCAACTTCATTTTTCAGTTTTAAATCAAAATTGAATGTTCTATATCATTATAATATTAAAATGATAATATTTTCAGAATATTTGATTTTTAAATCAAATCTTTTTGATATTCATTATAAAATAAATAAAATCGACAGAAATTTCCGTTCGAGTTAAAATGGCGTACATATACTTAACTCGGCTTCATATTCATTTCAGTTATGAATATTTCAATATTTTGGTGTCCATCCAAAAGCAGACACCAAAATCATATTTTGATTTTTTCATGGAATATTATTTTAGAATATTTGTTATTTCTGAATTGGTATCAGACTTAATCAATTACCATATCATTTTTATTTATATGGATTCCATACATCACATGTATTCAAAAATAGTGATAAAGAACTATTAAACAGTCAATTCACATCCAGGGTGCAATTTACAACTGTATGAGCAATAAATAATTAAATAACGCTGATAATAGTCTATTAATCAATTGGTTTTCATACAATTAAATCCCAGGTTGATGTGAATTAATTATCATGACCCGTATGGCGTTTCAACCAACATCAATGAATTCAAATTAATCACTGGTTAATAAATTTAACCAATTTAATTTGAGTCATATTATTTTTCTAACTAACCAATTTTTTTACTGCTTAAATTACAAATAGATATTTACAATTTAATTTCAACTACCGCATTAATGTTAACGTTATTTTAATATATTAAACATTTCAACATCACAAACAAAACATATCATAGTCAATCAAATCATCCATGGGTTTTCAAACAGCAGAGAGGTAAGCTAACAGGCACCATACAACATTTATGATAATTAAAACTGATAAAAAACAACACTGGCAATCTATATATTTTCAGTTATAAAATAGATAACAGTACAAATATTTTAGCGAGAGAATTCTCACTTTGGTTTCCACTTCGTCATTCTTTAATTGATGATTTTATTTTTAAACTAAATTAAAAGAACGTTTAATTTAGCTTAAAAATTCAGCTTGCTTCGTTTCCATTCTGGTCAATCCCATATTGTAGAGTTTGTTGTCACGATCGCAACGCAACTGAAATCATCGGATTTCGATCATGTATGAAAAAGTTACAGCATTTTACATTTATTACACTATCTAATTTCTTAAGATAATTAAGTTAAAATAGTTATACTGATCATCTTCACCCCGTATACCCTTCCAAGCAAAAATCTCGACCTCGCTCAAAACCCTTTCACCGCGTCGCTCGTCATCAAGGGGGTCGGAACCCCATAAGCCTACATCAATCGACGTGCCGAAGCGCCGCCGTCCTCCTGTGGTTGGCTCGAAAATCAAGCCTCCTTTCTGACCAGAAAATGCCTACAAGGGATGGTCCTTCTTGGCCAAAAATCGAATGATTTTCTCCTCTAAAAACGATCTTAGCCGTTCATGTTATAGAGCTCGAAATGCTCTTTGATTTTCGTGTATTAAGTTTGGGAAAATAGCGATTGGATTTGGAGAGATTTGGGAATGAAATCAGGATGAAATCGACCATAGATTTTGTATAAGGCAGCGCTTCTTTTTCTGAATGGGAGAAAGCTAGGGTTTTGACCTTTTAAACGTGGATATATATATAATTAAATATTATTTAATTCACAAATTGCTTGCTTATGGTCTCGAACTCCACAATCGAACCCAACGTCTGTCATTCCTAACAAAATACCCCCATTCCGGATACAATGGAATATGTTTCATAAGCCAATTCGACTGTTTGGATCAGTTTTTGTTAAAATTAAAATATAAATTAATGTAATGGTCAATATTGAATTTCAACGTACATTTTAATTTACCGGGGCCACTACTGACTCCAAAAATTATAAAAATTTAAATCTAGCTATGTTTTAACGATACGGTCCTAACAAAATTAATTTTGTCAAATTTGGAGACCGTTTGAAAAATGGCCTTTTTAACAGGTTATTAACTTTCAAATGAAACTGAAAACACGTTTAAATTTACTATGATCATATATTAATTCCAAAAATTATGAAATTTTGAACCTGACAATAATTTGACATTCCGGATCCAACAAAAGTGGTTTTGTTGAAAACGGAGATCGCTCGCAAAATGGCTATTTTTGAGGGCTATATATAATTTAAAATATATATAAATTCCATAGCGACTATTCTAAATTTTAATTTGGACATAAATTGCAATTTATAAAGTGGAATCTAAGATTTTTACATTTGTTAGAAAATTATAGTTCAAAATATTCCAACGTTTCTTATTTACTGAAATCCGATTTATATTGAATTCTGAACATTCATTTGAAATTAAAAATCAAATTTTCGAACTACCCCGTCATTTCAAGCTCGTTTTGTAATCAATATAAATTTATACATTCTAACTTCGATTAAATAATTTTTTAGTCATTATTATTTTAAATAAATCATTTTAAATATCAAAATAAATTAAAATAGATAAAATTAAAATTTTAAACTAGTTCAGAAATTCTGGGTTGTTACAATCTCCCCCACTTAAAAGCTTTTCGTGCTCTAAAAAGAACGGACCTGAAAGTGGTTTGACTAACCAACTCAACTTTCATTATGGCTAGAGTTCTTCAACTTTTCAGTTTCTAAGAACTTTCAAATTTCTCGAAAATTTGGCTAACACCGTAAATTTTCGAAAAATTTCGCCATAACCTCCTTTGTACGAGGAGGGTTTGAAAATTTTATTGGGTCGTATTAGGCACCCAATAAATCAATAAAAAGCATACCCAATTTTTGTGACCTGTCTATGCCCAAGGGAGACATATAAAAAGTCAAAATCTCCTACCCTGCCCCAGTTTTGGAAATAAAATAATCCATGTGCCTTAATTAAAAATAAGAGAGACGTGAATTTTAGTCATCTCCAGACTTGTGTAGGGTTTTTATTAAATCCTGCCCCGAGCACCTTTATATGTTTATTAAGTCCATAATCAATCTTTTGTTCAACCTATAATTCAGTCCTCGCCATACAAGCATCTTGCCCGTATGGAAATCCAAACCTCGTCATATAAGCACCAAATGCTTATATGGAATATGATATGTATGTTGTCTTAATGTAGTATGTTGTGCGGTGTAGTTCATAATTTATTTGTTGCTATCCTATGGCTTATGTTTTTAATCTCACACAGAACAACCATCACAATGCATCCAAAAACACTCACAATAGTTTATATAATGAATAAAATTGTGCAACCAACTCATTAAGGTGCACATGTTCGGGCATGCAATATATTTCTCTACTCAACAGTAAATCCATAACCTGCCCAGCATGTAACGTCTCGCATTTTATCGGTTTGTATTTGAGTATTTAAATCAGTTTAAATATTGAAGTCGTAATATAAGTGGATTTATATATTAATTAAAATGAAGTTGAACGTATAAAAATATATTAAATATAATCGAGCCCGTAAGGTCGCGGCAGTTCGTAGTTTAACGTTTTGAAGTTCAACTAAGTATATAGGACTCGTTATAAACCGGATTTCTTCGAAACAAGAAACGTTGGAATTTGTTGAGCTGTATTTTTCTAATGGAAGTGAAAAACCAAGATTTCGTGTAACAGATTGTGAGTTATGTCCAAATCAAATTTCCAAATAGTCGCTATAAAATCGTTTATCGACCGTAACGGTTTATTGGATATAACTAGATATCTGTTTCGAATTTAGACATAGTGATAAATTAATTTTTAGAATTTTACTGTAAATTTTAATTAAATAAATACGCAAATTTTTATTTGGAGTATTTTTGCACCTTAATCAGCATTTTGGGATTTCACAATACGGGTTAACCTACCGATATTATTATATTTTTGGGATCGTTGCACATCGCTCGACATGAACGTATATTTATTTTCGTCCATAGAAGTTCATATGTAAACAAAATTTGTTCGTAGAGGAGTACGTTAAATCTTATAACTAAAAGTCTATATAAAATCTTGATATGGCAAACGTTGACAAAATCTCACTAAACCAAATCCCTGAGAAAATCTCGCAAAACTCATTTCGTACCTATAGGATAAGAGACGCTATCATACAATTTGTGTATGGTTAAATCTTTTTCCATGACGACAACACTTTCGAAATAAGGCACGTGAGTATGTCAAGTTTAAATCAACTGCAGTTTATTATAAATAGGAAAGAAGATTTGCATGCCACCATGGGAGTTCGAATTAAATAATGCTTATATATATTTATAAATTAATACCTACTGTGTAGTAACATCACCCTAACATTAAAATGAAAATACCATACCATGTGAGCCTATACCATACCCTAAGATAGCCGACCCATTGATCCCTAAACTATAGCCTAAATGTTTAGCAACCCCATTTTTAAAAAGCGTGCTGACAAAGTAATAGGAACGCAGGCCTCTTTCCCCTAAAAAGCTTCATTGCCAAGGTAAGGTACTGCTGAAGCATGCAAACCTACCCTTAATACAACCTGCTACTTTCGACATATCACTTCCATCAACAAAAACTTCACACCTATGTTTTTCTTTAAGTAGCCAATGCCTATAGCATAGAAGCCACATGCAAAACTTATTGTCATCTACCTAATGATGCATAGACCAAATAGCTCGCATTTTGGTGAGGCGTCATTTGGAGTATGGGAGTAGCAGGGTAGTACTAAACCTTCAACAAGTGGCATCAGCAATAACAAACTTCATGGACCAAAGCAAAAACGTACATGCTGCCTTTTTATACGGTTTTGTGCCCTTTATTATATCTACAAGATTTTTCGATGCAAGCATATAATCACAGTTCTATGGAAGATTTTAGATATTCTATATTGTGTACCTCGATTTTCCAAACTGCTATGTATCTCCAAAATCATAGCTCACCCTATAATATCCTATCTGCACAGGCCAAGAATTTTGGCCAATATAACCTATCCTACATGATCTAACAGCATTACAAATACTGCTCATTTACATAAAAATATATTGCCTTGGCTGCCAAGGAACTAAAGTACTCTATCATTTCAATTACAGCAAGTGTATGCTAATATATATATATATATATTATACAAAATAAAAAGAAAAGAAAACTGCATACCTAAAAGATACTTTGTATCCAAGAGAATACTATAATACAGCTTAGCCTAGGAACCTAAATAGAAGAAAGATGGTTTCATTTCAAATCCTAACATACCCTACAGCGAAAGCACTCGTCATAGATTACTGTGGACCTACCCTGAGAGGGTACAACTACCTATGACCAATTCCTTGCGAGCCAAGGAGTGTAGCAGTATAAATACATGTGGATCTCAACTTCTTTTTCTCCTTCATTGAAATCAACATTTCGAAACCTCCTAGCCTGATAAAAATCGAAACAAAAACAAAAATATATTAAAAATATCCATTGAAAATCTCGGAAAAATACATATACATCTCTGATTTGCTGCAAGTTCTTCTTCACTGCTGTAGGGTTTTTAAAGGGCTCGAACACGGGTTTGCTCGTTGAGAAATAGTGCAACGTGTTAGGGTTCAAAGGGTTGGGAAGTTGTAGCATCATTTAAGGGCTCGGTTGATGGAAGTTTTGGGTATTTTCGTGGAGAGTAAATGGCGTGAGCGTTAATGGCCACTGAGAACACATGAGGGGCTCACATATGTTTTGCTGTAACAAGCATCAGTTATAGAAGGGGCGGGTTTTTGTTTGGGCTGGTTTAACCTTCGTAAGGCCGAGACAAAAAAAAATTTTAAAAAATAAAATGAAACAAACCGAAAGGCAGGTTTTCTTGAAAGCCCAATGTCATAAAATAGTAGTAGCTGAATGGGATAATAAGAGTTACGACCCTACAGGGATGTTCAAAATGCACCCTACAGGGATGTTCAAAATGCATTTACAAAGAAGAAGCACTGAAGCATTTGGGACGTGGATTGGTATAAGTGGATGGGCCGACGTCAAGAAAGGGTAAAACCCAATCTAATTACTTAATTAAGTTCAAAATTATAATATAATAGTGCAGTAACTTTAGGTAATCATACCTTGCTTATACATAATCAAAATGCAACAAATCAGGAACCATTGAAATAGTATGGACACGAGCTACACGATGAAATTGGTTTGAAGCCATTTGGAGCTCGTTAAAATTTATGGCAAAATTGAACGCCCCGATTCGGATCAACTGATCGTTTCAACGATTATAGACTAAGGTGAGTAACCTCACTAACTCTGTCCAATTTAATAATTTTATAAATGTCATTTAATATTTATAAAATTGGTTGAATGCTGGGTGTAATGATTGTTTGGATGGTTTGCAAATAAATTGCGTTAATAATTAGTGTTATTTATGTTGATTAACATCTGTGGATGCAAGGAAATAGGTCGGAGGGACCCAACAGGGTTCCTCAACATTTATTTTACTGTTTCTCAAATTTTGTGATATATGATGTGATTTAAATCCGTTGTAGATTATGTGTGTTGGATCACCGTTATTTGGTACTTTTAAATACCAAAGAAAATACTAGAATGTGAAAAGGAAAATTTCAAGCTATAATTTGAAATAAAATATTTATAAGGATTTATAAAAAGGAATTTGCGAAGTGTATATTGAAATAAGAATTTCATGAGACCAAAAAGGTTTATAAAAAGAAGGAGATGTTGAATAAAAAAATAGGGAACCTAACAATTATATGGAAGTGTAAAAGTCCGTTTTAGTTAAAATAGTTTATAGAAGTAATACGAAGTAAGTGAAGAAATATATGGAAAGAAATATTCATATAAAATAGATAGGATATTATAAATGAATTATTTGGCAAATAAATAGAATGATAAAAAGGGAATTGACAAGATGTAAAAGAACAACGAGAAGTTGGTTTCAAAGTAGATGTTAAATAGAAATCTGTTTTAACATATAAATTGAGAAGTGAAATTTATAATATTTTATAAATCAAATAAAAATATTTATCTTTTGATAAATGAAAATATAAGTCTAAATTTATATAGAGAAGTGGAAATCGGTTGCAACACCAATGTTTTAAATAAATGTGAACTCAGCATTTATAAGAGAGACTATCAAATATTGTTTATTCAAAGAAAGGATTTTCGAATATTAGTTATTCGAGCAGAGGAATCAAATATAGTTTATTCGAAAGAGAGTTATCGAATATTAGTTATTCGAGAGTGAATTATACATTGGAATTCGATTATATCGAATTAAGGAAAGTGATATTTACTTTCTGTTTCAAATCAAGTTTTACTTATTTGTGAATAAATTAGTTGTTGGTTTACTTACCCAAATTAAGATATAAAGGTTATACTTAAGTTATTTCATTTCGAAAGCCTGAAATTATAACACTAGCGTTATAATCAAATGATTTTTGTGGAAGAAGTGGATTCGTAAACAAAATCCAAGAGTTTGCGTAAGGAAGTTTGTTGAAGGGTTATAAGATGAACTTCGTCTATTTCGAGGTTAGGAATGTTGTTTCAGTTAAGGTCTGAGAGGTAATTATACCCCAACTTGACTGACTTTGTTTTTTTAACTAAGGAGTAGTTAAAGTTTGATAGTGAAGATTGGTTAAGTGAATTTATTTAGCGAGTGAAATGGCTTGAATGGGCAAAGCGATGTTTTATTTAAACATCAGTTTAAATTCGATAAAGAAGTTTAGGAATGTTTTTTTTTCAAATAAGAACCAGAAACGTTTTCTAAATTTAGAAAATAAGAATTTACAAATATATAGAAATGGGGAAATGGATAAATTAAAGATAATTTAATACAAAGAGATAAATGTGGATTGATGATTTGATCGATCGAAATTCTATCTGGAAATAAGATCGTTGGTTGTACACTTATTTTTCTTTGATAGTGAAATCACCGACTATCGAAGTTTTTGACCATTTTTACGTCGTCAATACGGAGAGACCGGGATCAGGTTCATTATCTGAAAACCACTCTGTATGGACGTTAGCATTGCGATCAAATATTGAAGACGGAGTTATGCAAGGACTATCCTGTTTATAGAATAGTGCCTTCGGTTTGTCCAATCCCAGGACAAATGTGAGGGGACGAATGTCTGACAGAGTATATCTAATGGATCGCGTAAGTTGATCTCTTCAAACGTACTTACGTTTGTTGGCAGTTCGTTTCTCTTAGCTTTATACCCGTGGTATTTTTGGGGAAATCAATTTGTGATTTGGCGGGTATGACGATGTGGCATTCAAAGTGAATGGTGGTCAAGTGTTTCAAAAGATACGTTATGACCTCAAGCCTCATCAACCGGGAAATGACAAAAATCGGGCAGGCAGCATGGCTATGTGGGTCGCACCCATTAGGTTGTATTGTCACTATCTAGAGAATATTCATATTTGTTACTTCTTTTCGCTTCTGTATCTCCCGGGAACGGTTATGTTGCTAGCAACCGTAGGTGACAATATATTCGATACACTCAAGAGAAATGAGTGGTCGGTCATGTGCAGGCCGGGTTGCAAGATGTTCTTGTTGAACCCAGTGTATTCGTCTCTAGAGGTACACTATCGGCAGGTGGTCCTATACCTTGTCATAATCGGAATCCAATCTCCAATAAGTGCCCGCGGTTTTGTTGTATACTATATGTGGAACGTGATATGCAAGCGTTCTGCTAGATTGTTATTTACTTGTGATTAGGCATTATTATAATATCAAAGAAGTATTGATTTCCAAAACCGTGTTGGGTTATCGTAAGGTAAAAACCATCCTTTTTTTGTATGGATCGGTCTTACAATTATCATTTCTTTTGAAAGGGATTTTGAAAAATTAAAACGATTGATTTGATTTTACTCACACTAGTCCCATGACTGACCCAAAGTTTATTTTGTTTTGTTTTCCCTAAACTCTTGGGTGCCCAAATTTGTACGGGCAGTCAAGTAGTCGGGATTTTTCAGATACTTGGACGAGCTTGGAGCAGGAGGCTTCAACACTAGATATACCTATATAGAGTTTAGATCTGCTGTGATGTTATGTGATAATGGTATGCTTGTACTGTTACAAGTTTGTATTTCCAAAAGTTATGTTATGTATTATATTTATTCGTTCCGCTGTAAGATTCGTAGTTACTCTGATTCTGTTCTATGGTGATCTTCCTCTTCTTCTATTCTAATTTTCTATCTTATCTATTCTCACCCTTTAACGTTTTTCTCTAAATGATCTGGTGTTTCCGATGTCTGATTAGTCGACATTGTGGTTTATGTCGATTTTCGGAGTCGAAAATCACGTGGTCGTTACACAACATGTATATATATGTACATATCAGTCTAATATATAAATCCAATTTGAACTAAATTTTCTATTCAGCTCTATATTATATTTGGTTTGGTTTTATTTATCATTCATTCTTTTATTGGTTTTATCAACCCACTATTTTTATTAGCTAAATTAATTATCACACAACACAACCAGCAAAAAATTGGTTTATTAGCTTTTCAAATGTATAACTTTTATATATCTAAAAATCTTATTTTCAATGTCAAATCACAAATATAAATCCTAACTAAGTTTTGGTTCTCACACCAGTTAATTGGAAATATATAGATATCCTACTTTCGAAACTTGAACATAAACACTGATGATGCTATAGCGATCATCAGGATCATCTCCGGGCGACTAGAGTGTGATTCTATATCTACCGAGTATATTTGAGACTTCGAGTACACGTGGATCAGACGTATATTAAAAATCTTCTTATACTCGATAGCCCAAATCAATATAAAATAAAATACTCAAATACATATAATAAGATATGATTTTCAAAATTAAATTCATCTTTAGAAACAATACTCTTCAAACTCGTTCTAGGATACTATTGATCCTATCTCTAACGAGTCATTCTTATAGGATATTACTAATCCTATCACTGATGAATTCTCTCATTTGGTTCTAATGTGCCTTGTTCTCGAGCTTTGGGAACCAAAGCTCTGATACCAAAATGAAATGAACCACACTTCCTCAATCCCCGAGGAGACGAAGGAGCCCGGATTGCTTTGAGAACATGATGCAACAGAACACAAACAATAGAACATTTCATTGCTATTACAATAATTTATATCAGAGTACAAGAATATCAGAGTATGAATAAATATTACATAGCTGAAAAATAAATATCAGAGATTCATATTACATTTAAATACATAGTCATAATGTGCAGCAGAAAACAACGACTGCCACAGCTGAAAGAAATACATGGATACAAAGTATTCCATATATAGCTCCAGTCGTAATCCAGGATCCTGTGAAGTAGAAATCTGCAAAACCAAACTACTAGCTACCAATGTGGAAAATATAGGCACCCAGAGTTTAGGTAGAAACAATAAACTCTGAGTCAGTCATGGGACTGGTGTGAGAACTAAAACAGTTATTAACTTTATTTTAATGTTGGGTAAATCAAGGGTCCACGCCGTATGATACGGAACTGGTTTCCTCCCAAGAATACCGTAAAACAAACAGCGCAATGCTAAATAAAAAAAATGAAGCCGTTATAAGACCTCATCCCATCACATAATGCAGCGCAAACAGGAGGATAGAGATTTCCCTTATAATGGCAAAAAATGCTTGATACGTACAATCCTCTTTTATTATCACTAGTGCTTAGTGTAAAAATCACTCTTCACAAATAAAGTAGACGTAGTATACTATGACTACATAGATAGGTTACAATTAAAAACCACAAAGGTTCGTATTGGAAATGGATTCCATCAATGATTGAGGCTTTCTTGCCATCCCTACATTGATCCAAGACTCGAAATAGAAACCATATCGACATGCATTCAATTATTACATTAAATCCCAGGCTCAAAATAGTGATTCCATATCGTCATGCACTCAATGTTCATATCATTGCCTTTTTAGGGGGAAATATGTATCCTTTACGCTACTACAGTGGAGTACACCTTAACGGGCTCCCTGATCCCATAACTCTCAATGGAGTGCCACCCTTATCGGGGATCCTAGATACCAAATTTCTTTATGCCGTTTATTATCCAGCCTCAATCATTCATGGGTTGTGAAACTCGTCGAAGTCATGTTTTGACACATAAAGCTACGCTATGCTTTGATCATCATCCACAAGACTCTGCTTTTCAATAAAAGTTTTGATCCAAGCAACTCAGCATGCCACCTTGTCAATCCATACTGTACCATTGATTTCCACCAATGTATAATATCTGAGCTCGTACGTCTCAAAGAAGGGTGTTAAGTAAGAGAATAAATTATCCACCACTAAACTGATATATTTAGCAGAGATCAACGAATACAGTATAAAGGAATACAACGTCGGGCATACCATCCATTTGCAAGTCCGTTCTGGATATGAATGAAACTGAAGGCACCTTATTTCCTTATCCCATATGTCCAATACAGGAGAGAGGCTGTCGCACATCCGGTCAATCTCCATGTACGTCTGGATGATCGTGACTTATTACCTTATCTTGGGTGTACGGCCCAATCAAGACACCAGTAATCATCCATTCGATGTAAAGATCTCCAGTCTTCAACCATCGTCCTCATTGTCGACTTTCTATCATCGTATCAGTTCTTCAGAATGGGTTAAACCAGGTTTTTCCAAATAACTCGCGTATCTTAAAATTAAGTGCTATAAAAACACAACATACGCCTCATTCCAATTCAGAATAATCTTTTATTCAAATATTCACGTCTTAGGGAAAAGGTTCCCATTAATTTTATCAAAGATAAATTCTTTTAAACTTATTCTTCAATCTGCCTTTTGGATATCAATTTCAAAAGATTTTATTCTATCCTTTAACAATTCTAAACCAAATTAAGGTTTATTAACTAGTCGGGATTATCGAACCTTACCGAAGTAACTATTTATTTTATTAACCCAATCCCAACCTATTCAACCCATGTAGCAAAACTGGTAGTACGCCATATCTAACCCTCATTGTTTTATGTGTAAAATTAATTACCATTTCTCGTTTTAAATCTACTTAAAGATTTAATTATCGCATGGAGTAAAACTGGTAGTACTCATTCTCGATCATTTAAGAAATTCGATTAATTTAATTACCATTTGACTTTCAATCTAATTAAAGATCCATTAAAACTCCATTTAGATTTAATCTTACAAAAATCATTACTTGATGATTATTCAATTTTTAGGAAAATTAATCCTGTCATTAACCGGGTTAAAGAACCAATGTCATTTAAGACACAATTCACGATAAACCCAAATCGTCTTCTATTAGCTATGGAATCTTCATGGTAAACAAATCAATATATAATCAAATTCCACTCAATTCCAATTTAATGTATTTAATTGGAAAACTTTACTTTGGAAAAATCTCCATTGATCTTTATAAAAAGAATTATAAATTCCAAATCATGTCTTCACTGTTAATTAGGTTTTTAGAACAAATATTATTTAAAACATTGTTCACAATGAACCCAGAATCATCTTCCATTGAATTCCAGTTTATAATTATAAATTGGAAAACTTCATTAATCTTAATTAAAAGATTTATCCTTTTCTCAACTGGGTTTAAGAACAGTGTTATTGAAGACATCATTCACGACAAACTCAAAATCCAATATGATATTAAATACAAGGCTTTGAATAGAAATTATATTAGCTTATGTTCAATATCAAATTCTAAAACCAAGGGATATCGTATTGGGAATAACTATGTCTGTATCTTCCAAATTCCTCAACAATATCTGTATAATCGCAGCATCCAATATCGAAATATTCCGAAGATTACTTCGATTTAAATCCTTTCCAATTCATACGTTGGAAAATTCTGGTTATTTCAAAAACCATTTACAAATCCAATTTATTTATTTAAAAACGTTGGATTATTATTCTAGTTAATAACTAGTTCATTTAGATAAAAATATCTTTTATCTTTTCAAACTTAGAATTTTTCATCCCAAATCTTTCCAAATCATTTATTATGATTTTACACAATTTTTCCATATTTTTAATAATTTTATTAAGGCCCTTACAGTCGGTTTCCAATAACGGCCACCGAACTGCATTCATAGCGACCTTTCGTGGAATAGATTTGGACCTATTTTAAAACCCAACCATTCATCAATTTGAAGTCAATGGTTGAAATTCGCGAATGGTCGCTGCGCGGCACATTCTATTCAAGCCATTATACATACATATACATATATATATATATACATATATATATATCATTGATTTCCTTTTTAAAACGCATTTTATAAATCGTTTATAAATTTATATTAAAACGATTTCAACTTCATTTTTCAAATTTAGATCAAAATTTAATGTTCTATGTCATTATAATATTTTCAAAATATCATAATTTGGAATCAAATCTTTTCAATATTCATTATAAAATAAATAAAATCACCAGAAATTTCTGTTCGAATTCAAATGGCGTATATCTACTTAACTCGGCTTCATATTCATTTTAGTGGTGAATAATTCAATATTTTCATATCCATACAAAATCGGATATCAAAATCATATTTTAATTTTTCAATGAATATTATTTTTATTATTTCTGAATTGGAATCAGACTCAATCAATTACCATATCGTTTTTATTTATATGGATTCCATACATCGCTTGTATTCAAAATTAGTGATAAACAACTATTAAACAGTCAATTCACATCCAGAGTGCAATTTACAACTGTATGAGCATTAAATAATTAAATAACACTGATAAAAGTCTGTCAATTAATCGGTTGACATATAATTAAATCCAAGGGAGATGTAAATTAATTATCATCCCCAAACCCGTGCGGGGTTTCATCCAATAACGTTGAATCCAAATTAATCACTGGTTAATAAATTTAACCAATTTAATTTAATTTGTATTATTTTTCTAATTAACCAATTTTTTTACTGTTTAAATTATAAATAGATATTTATAATTTAATTTCAACTAGCATATCAATGTTAACGTTATTTTTAATATGTTAAACATTTCAACATCACAAACAAAACATATCACAATTAATCAAATCATCCATGGGTTTTCAAACAACAGAGAAGTGAGCTAACACGGACCGTACAACATTTATGATAACTAAAACCGATAAAAATCAACACTGACAATCTATATATTTTCAGTTATAAAATAAATAACTGTACAAATATTTTAGTGAGAGAATTCTCACTTTGGTTTCCACTCCGTCATTCTTTAACTGATGACTTTATTTTTAAATTAAATTAAATGAACGTTTAACTTAGCTTAAAAATTCAGCTTGCTTTATTTTCGTTCTGGTCAGTTCCATGTTATAGAGTTTGTTGTCACGATCACAACACAACTGAAATCGTCGGATTTCTATCTCGTATGATAATGTTATAGCATTTCATACATTAGTTAGATTAACTAATTTCTTAGGAAAATTAAATTAAAATAAAATAATTATACTAACCATCTTCACCCCGTATAGCCTTCCGGGCAAAAATCTCGACCTCACTCAAAACCCTTTCACCGCATCGCTCGTCATCAGGGGGGTCGGAACCCCATCAGCCTATATCAATCGACGCGCCGAAGGCCACCGTCCTCCACCGTGGTTGGCCAAAACTCGAGCCTCCTTTCTAACTGAAAACCGCCTGCAAATAGCAAACCTTCTTGACCAAAAAACGAATGATTTTCTCCTCTAAAAACGATCTTAGCCATTGATGTTTAGGGCTTGAAATGCTCTTTGATTTTCATGTATTAAGTTTGGGAAAATAACGATTGGATTTGGAGTGATTTAGGATCGAAATTTGGATGATATCGGCCATTGATTTTGTATAAGGTGGCGCTTTTCGTTTAGAGTGGGAGAGAGCTAGGGTTTTGGCCTTTTAAACGTGGATACATACATACATACATACATACATACATACATATATAATTAGATATTATTTAATTCACAAATTGCTTGCTTATCGTCTCGAACTCCATATCGAACCCAACGACTGTCGTTCCCAACCAAATACCCCCATTCTGGATACAATGAGATATGTTTCGTAAGCCAATTTGACTGTTTCGATTAATTTTTGTTAAAATTAAAATATAAGTTAATATAACGGTCAATATTGAATTTCAACGTACATTTTAATTTACCGAGGCCACATACTGATTCCAAAAATTATAAAAATTGATATCTAGCTATGTTTTGATGATACGGTCCTAAAAAAATTAATTCATCGAATTTGGAGACCGTTTGAAAAATGGTCGTTTTAACTGGTTATTAAATTTCAAACTGAAATTGAAAATACGTTTAAATTTACAGTGCTCATATAATAATTCCAAAATTTATGAAATTTTAAACCTGACAATAATTTGACATTCCGGATCCAACAAAAGTGGTTTCGTCGAAAACAGAGGTCATTTGCAAAATGGCTATTTTTGAGGGCTATATAATTTAATATATATATAAATTCCATAGCAACTGTTTTAAATTTTAAACCGGACATAAATTACAATTTATAAAGTGGAATCTCAGTTTCTTACATTCATTAGAAAATTATAAATATTCCAATGTTTCTTGTTTTACTTAAATTTGATTTATATTGAATTCTATACAATGATTTGAAATTAAAAATCAAATTTTCAACCTACCGCGCCATTTCAAGCTCGTTTTATAATTAATATAAATTTATACGTTCTAACTTCGATTCAAATAAATTTTAGTCGTTATTATTTAAAATAAATCATTTTAAATATCAAAATACATTAAATAGCTAAAATCAAAATTTTAAATTGGTCCAAAAATTCCAGGTTGTTACACTGGATTTCCAACATTACTAGGTATGAAATCACCTTCTGATCAGTGTCCAATAGAGATGAAACACTGGGGTTCAACTAAGCATCTTGCAACCAGGCCATACATGACCGGTCGCTCATTCAACCTAAGCGTACCGAATATATCATCACTACAGTTGTTGGTCATCCAACCGTATTCATTCCCAAGCATACGAAAAGAAGCAATCGATTTCTATAGATTAGGTGATGATATACCCAAATGGGTATGACCCACATAGCCATACTACCTGCCCGATTTCAGTCATTTCCTGGTTGATGAGGCTTGATGAGACGACACGGAATTTCGCTCGATCTGAATCAGTCGTTAAACCGATCTAGACCGTTCGAAACCCCTGATCGTTAAGAACAGGACAAAACAGAACGCAGACGGAAGAACATTTCATTGCCATTACAACAATTCCATCAGATACAAGAATATACAGAGTATAATTGAATAAATTACATTCGATAAATATCAGAGATTACAATTAATTACATAGCAGCGGAAAATAATACAAAGCACAACTGAAGGTGATATACGGATACAGAGCTTTCCGGATATCATTCCAGCTGTAAACCAGGATCCTGTGAATATAAATCTGCAAAACCAAAACTACTAGCTGCCCGTGCGGAAAATAGGGGCACCCAGAGTTTAGGTTAAAACAATAAACTCCAGGTCAGTCATGTGACTGGTGTGAGAACTAAAACAGTTATTCAAAACTTTACTTTAAAAGAGAGTAATTCAAGGGACCACGCCGTATAACACGGAACGGGTTTCCTCCCAAGAATACCAGTGCATAGAATAAACAACGCAATGCTTTTTCGAAAAATGAAGCTATTATAAGACCCAGGTCCCATCACACAATGCAACGCAAGCCGGAGGATAGGGTTTTCCCTTATAATAGCCAAACATGCTTGGTACGTTTAAAACAAATCATTTGATACTATAATAAGTTTATAGTGTCAAAACAATTTCAATCATAAATATAAATCATAGGCGGCAGAGCTACCATCTACTATGTCGCCATACTAGTTCTACAATTAAAACCGAATTACACGTATTGGAAATTGGATTCCGTCATGAGTCGAGGCAAGGGGCAAGCTCCTCTCCGCGTTCGAGACACTCTAGCAAATGTCCCAGGGCTACGCACTCTGGGCAACCCCTGGATCTTCAGGGCCGGTCCTCACTTACGTTAGAGGATTAGTTATTCCTGAACACACGTTTCCCGGTCCTTACAGACCTATAATCGAGGCGCCTCATCCAACAACCACAAAGGTGAAAAGTATATATATGTCAGGGCTGGTAAGTCACTGACACCACCAAAGCTAGAAAGAAACGTCGTGCTCTCCCTGCAGTCCGTATCCCGTTTTTGACTCATACCGAGGTGTGAGGCTCGCGAATTCACGTTATACACAAAGCTACCACGTAGGCCATGCTTTGATCATCAACCACAAGACTTTGCTTTTCAACAGAAGCCTTGATCATTGCATCTCAGCGTGCCACACATGCAATTCATGCCATGCAATTGATGTCCATCGATATACAACCTCTGAGCTCGTACGTCTCAGAGAAGGGCGTTAAGCAAAAGAATAAATTCTTCGCCGCCAAACAGATGTATATTTAATAGAAATCAATCAACACAGAATAAAATCCAATGTCAGACACACAATCCATTTACAAGTCCGTTCTGGGTCTGAACGAAATCGGAGGCACTTTCCTCGCATATCCATCCATCTCCAAGTACGTCTGGACGACCACCAACTATTTCCATCCTCTTGGGTGTACAGCCCAATCAGGATCGTCAGTAATTATCCAAACGATGTGAAGACTTCCGGTCTTCGACCACCGTCTTCATCTTCAACTTATCGTCGAATCGGTTATTCAGAATGGGTATAAACCCGGCCTTTCCGAACAACCCGCGTATATTAAAACGAATGTTACACAAACACAACATACGCCTCATTCCAATTCATATCCTCAGGGAAAAGTTCCCATTAATTTTATCCAAGATAAATTCTTTAAAATTTATCCTTTAATCTTCCTTTGGATGTCATTTCAAACCAAAATATGGTTTTCCAAACTAGTCGAGATTAGCGAACCACAACGAAGTAATTATTTATTTTATTTCCCAATCCCAACCTATTCATCCCATGAAGCAAAACTGGTAATACTTCATATTTAACACCATAGTGTTATCGGTAAAATTAATTACCATTTCACGTTCAAATCTAATTAAAGATTTAACTATCGCTTTGGAGCAAAACTGGTAATACTCCATATTTAACACCACAGTGTTATCGGTAAAATTAATTACCATTTCACGTTCAAATCTAATTAAAGATTTAACTATCGCTTTGGAGCAAAACTGGTAATACTCCATTCTCGCTCATTTCTAAATTTGATAATTTAGATTATAGATTCACATTTCAATCTAATTGCAGATTCGTTAGAACTCCTTTTACTGGGTTAAAGAACTAGGTGTTATTTAAAACACAGTTCACGATAAACCCATTTCAAATTCTGTTTATTTTCGGGTTAAAGAACTAGTGTTATTTAAAACACAGTTCACGATAAACCCATGAATCAATTCTATTTAAAACCCATTTCAAATCCAATTTATTTATTTGAAAATAAACGGTTTTAAATTTTAGTTCAAAACTAGTTCATTTCGATAAAAATCTATTTTTATCTTTTCAAATATGGAGTTTTTCATCCCAACTTTTCCCAAATCATTTCTTATGATTTTACACAAATTATTGATATTTTTAATAATTTTATCAAGGCCCGTACAGTCGATTTCCATCAACGGCCATCGAACTGCACCTATAGCGACCTTTTTCGAATTTGATTTGGACGTATCTCCAAATCCAACCGTTAGATTTTAAATTTCTAATATTCGTTAGAAAGCTCTTTTCGATATGAACCCAACGGTTCCGGTTTTAGGAGAATCCGACGGTCAGATCTCCCGTAATGTCCGTTTGAAATAAATGGTCGAAATTCACGAATTGCCGCGGCGCGGCGCGTTCTATTCAGGCCATTATATATATAATATATATATATATATTATATATACGTCGTCGATTTCTAATTAAAAACGAATTTTATAAATAGTTTTGAATTCGTTTCAAAAACAATTTCTACCTTTATTTCAAATTCAAAATAAAATTGAATCTTTCCTTATAAATTCGTTTTAAAATCCATTTCTATTCAATTCAAGTTTCAATTCAATTTGAATCCATTTCACTTCGTTTTAAATTCAATTCGAATTGGTTTTCTATTCGATTCAAATTCATTATATATTCAATTGAAATCAAATTCGTTTTATATTCAATTGAAATCAAATTTGTTTTATATTCAATTGAAATCAAATTCGTTTCATATTCAATTGAAATCAAATTCGTTTTATATTCAATTGAAATCGTTTTATATTCAATTCATTTCGAAATCGTTTTATATTCAATTCATTTCGAAATCACTTTTCAATATTCATTTTAAAATGAATAAAATCGATATAAATATCGTTCACGTCAAAATGGCGTCAATCTAATCAACACGGCTTAATGTATTTCTATTTTCAAATATTCTATTTCAAATATTTCCTATTATCAAAATATTTGTTATTATCAAAATATTTCGTTCAACACATGACTAATCTCAACGGATGAGTACAGTCAACACATGAACCTTTACTTTATATTGATAAAGAAGTAAATTTTATTATTAAAATATTTCGTTCAACACATGACTAATCTCAACGGATGAGTACAGTCAACACATGAACCTTTATTTTATATTGATAAAGAAGTAAATTTTATTATTAAAATATTTCGTTCAACACATGACTAATCTCAACGGATGAGTACAGTCAACACATGAACCTTTATTTTATATTGATAAAGAAGTAAATTTTATTATTAAAATATTTCGTTCAACACATGACTAATCTCAACGGATGAGTACAGTCAACACATGAACCTTTATTTTATATTGATAAAGAAGTAAATTTTATTATTAAAATATTTCGTTCAACACATGACTAATCTCAACGGATGAGTACAGTCAACACATGAACCTTTATTTTATATTGATAAAGAAGTAAATTTTATTATTAAAATATTTCGTTCAACACATGACTAATCTCAACGGATGAGTACAGTCAACACATGAACCTTTATTTTATAATATTCTTTATTTTCTAAATTGGAATGAGGCCCAATCAATCACCATATAATGTTAATTATATGGATTTTCATACATCACACGTATATAATAGCATTGAAAAATAATCAACCATCAACCAAAGTGCACTACACTGTATAAGCATCAAATATAGATATCTAACGCTTATAACAGCATGTCAATCAATCGATCGACATATTTAATCAATCAGGATGAGTGAACTTCAAATTTCATCCCAACACCCGTGTGGGGTTTCAAATCAACAAACACAGATTTTATTTGTGCAGTTGGGCGATGTGTAAAATTTATCGTCCCAATCAATGTCCTTCAAATAGGCGTACATAAACAAACCGTCCGGTTTGTAAATGAATATTTTATTTTATTTTATTCACATTCACTATATTCATATTCACGCTAAAAATTATATTTTTAACGATAAAATATTTTATTTCAACACATGAATTTCTATTCGGTTCATTTATTAAATAAAATGATATTTTTATTTTTCTAACATATTTTAGAAAATTTCGGCGGCATAACGACACGATACTAGAAACGGGACAAGGCCTAGCCTTATCCCCGGTCTAGTGAAGGCCCACGCCATTCACACATCAATCAAATCCATTCATTTCACCAAACAATTCAATCAAACAATCTAACTAATTTTTGCAATCAAACAAACAAGTCCATGGTCTGTGGACGATTGTGTCGGGTGCTACTAAGCACCGTCTACATCCTAGTATATATATATAACTAGAAAATGAAATTAAAAGGTGAGAAATTCTCACCGATAGTTATCCAACTTCACGACACTTCCTTTATAGAAATCTTCATCGCTCTCGCCTTTTCGTCATCTTCGTTGCCGTAGCCACTACATATGTAAAAATCGAATTTTTACTTCGCTGTTCAATATATAAAAATCGAATTTTTATCTTGTTATTCAATATATAAAAATCAAATTTTTATTATGCTATTCAATATATAAAAATCGAATTTTTATCTCGCTGCTATATAAAAAGATTTCGCCTTTATAAAAATAAAGATTTCGCCTTTTCAAAAATATAGATTTCGCCTTTTCAAAAATATATTATTATAAAAATCACATTTTTATTTCGCTACATATACAAAGATGTTATTTCTAATATTCCTACAATGCAAAGATCATATTTTTATCTTTCTTCAATATAAAAGATTATATTTTTACTACTTTAAAAATATAAAAATCATATTTTTATTATTCTAAAAATATAAAACCCATATTTTTAATACTCTATATAAGTAAGAATCATATATTTTTGTAAATAAAAATCATAGAATTTCATTCTCTTTTCTAAAACTTCAGTTTTAAAACATATAAAATCAGAATAAGAAAACATATATAAAAAAACATGTAAGATCGGATTTTTAAAGGCTTACTGGGTTTTTCCTCCGTTGCCGGAGTTCGTCGGGGCTGGACGTGGGTGGCGCTGGGGTGGGTTCGGTCGGAGGAGGAGAGCGCAGGGACGTGGGCAGGCGGCGGGGCCCCTCTGATGGCCGACGCTGGCCATCTGGGTGTTCCGTTCGTTCTTTGAGAGGGGGGCGGATTTCAATGGAGAAGAGAGGCAGAGCGGAGAAGGCTAGAGGAGATGAACGGCGTGAGGAGGGGGAGGCGGGTGGAGGATCGACGTCAGGGGAAGAGGGGGCTGAGCGCAATTTGTGGATCGGATTTTTTTTCTCTGAAGGATTGAAAACGAGAAGGGGGGGGCAGAAGGTAATAGGGGGAGATATATATATATATATATATATATATATATATAATTTAATTATTTAATCCCAATAGGTTGACTTTTACATACGACCTCTAAACGAGGTCCACCGCCTGTCGTCCATAGCGTTTTACCCCCATTCCGAACACAATGGGATATGTATCGTAGGCTGATTCGATCGTTTCGATCAGTTTCCGTCAAAATCAACATATAACTCTATATATTGAATTTAAACGCGCATTTCAATTTACCGGGGTCACATACTAACTTGAAAAATTCCAGAAAAATATTTTTTTAGCTTCGTATTGATGATACGGTCTTAACAAAACTAGTTTCGTCGAATTCTGAGACCGTTTGAAAAATGGCCTATTTCCAGTCGATTAAAATCAACTGAAACTGGTCAAACGCGTTTTCCTTTGCCACGCTCACATATTGATTCGAAAAATTATGAAATTTGGAACCTAGCAATAACTTGACACTGCGGATCCAACAAAAGTGATTTCGTCAAAATTCGAGGTCGTTTGCAAAATGTCTATTTTTAAGGGCCTGAATTCCATAGCGACTATTCAGAATTTTCATCTGGACATATCTTTTGATTCCCGCTATGAAATTTTGATTTTTCGGATTCGTTGGAAAGATATCATCAATTAGATCCTAATGTTTTTGGTTTCACTAAAATCCGGATTGTTTTGCACCCGGTACATTCAATTGAAGTTTGAAATCGAATTATCGAACTACCGCGCCATTTTCAATTCTGTTTATAATTATATATAATTATTTATATTCTAACGACGACGTATATAATATATACGTTCTAAATATATTCAAAATAAATTTCTCGTCGATTTTATTTAAAATAATCTATTTTAAATATTCAGAATTCGCTAAAATTGCCAAAATAAAAATTTTAAACTGGCTCAGATTTTCCGGGTTATTACACTTGAGGTCACGATTACATTTTTTAGGAACATCACATTCAATTTTGAGTGCCACATTGTCAGATCCCGTCGATCACTAATTTATTTTCACAAATATACTCTGGGTGTTAAGCTAAAAGAAGTTCCCTTCTCCACCACCATAGTTGGTATATTTGTAAAAATCAATGTACGTGATTCTTAAAAATCAATCTGATAGACATTCGTCAATAAAGTTTGTTCTGGGATATAACGAAACTGAAGATACCCCTGAGCATCGAGGTTGCTTCTATGAGTATATTCCTGGTTGTTAACCAGTGACATCAGCGAGCAACCCTCTTGCTCCAAAGATTTATGCCTTCAAATCATCTCATAACCATCGTAGCAGGTTAGTATAAAATTAAAAGTTGGTTTAACGTGGTTTTGGGTCCAATTCCCATCCCAGTCTCTTCGAAACAACTCGTCAAAGGTCCAAATAATATTTATTGATAGTCGGGTTTTTAACTATCAAACCAAAATTACAGATTAATACTTCAGCAGCTCAGGCCCTTTTTAACTAGATCTACTCATTAAACCATTTCATCGATTTAATAATCAATTCCATATACTTATCTCAACAAATCTCTCCTGTTTTTGTTACTTTGAGAACGACATCCAACACTTATTTCTTTAGAATAAGCTTATTCACCCAAAACACCTCTCTATTTCCTTTATCTTGAAATTTTCACAATATTTTCACAAACCTATTATTTTACTTCCTTTATTTTGGAAATATCGTTATATATATATATGTGTGTGTGTGTGTGTATATATATATACATACTTAACTAATTGGTATAAATCTAATCATCAATCTTATATAGGCCAAAACAATGTCATTCGATGTATTCTTATTATATAATTCCAAAACATTTCATTTTACTTCATAACTTTGCAAATTGAGGTTTACGATGGCGCTTATGATAATAATTTAAATTTTAAATATTACATCTGTTTTAAACCAATATAACTTCTCGTTTCATCTCTCAAAAATCACATCCATTTACTTATTTCTTAGAATAAGTGTATTCCAGAAAAAACCTTACTATTTTTGTTATTTAGAAAATAGCATCGTATGCTTAACTGAGTGACGTATAATCATACTTCATATTTAGGCCATACAATGTTAAGCAATAAATTGTTTACTATAAAACCCAGTTGTTTATTCATTTGTCTAAACTTTTGCAAAATAAGTTGCAATATCCTTCTTATGTAAATAATAATAACAATTTCCAACATCTTTACCATTGCAAACTAGTACCAATCCTTAGATAATCACGAAATCGTTTAAGTTAGGGTATTTTATTTACCTCTCCAACTTTGAGTCGACAACGTTCTTATCTTAAGATAGATAAAAGTTTGTAACACTAAAAGTTGATGTTAGTTATATCATCACACAAAATCTCATTTGCTAATCCATTTAAAATATAGTTTTATAAACCATTCCTTTATTTTTGAAAATCTCTTTTCTATTATAACTATAGCTACTTAATTCTTTAATTAAATTCTTACTAAAACATCACCCTTTAACTTTACTTCATTAAACAATTTGTTTTATAATTAAGATTTTATTACAAAATCCATTTACCGAATCCTCTACTCAAAAACTACTAACATATTATTATATAACTTAATGTGGATTTTATTACTAAAATCGCTTTACCCAATTCTTTACACAAGTCTTAAACATATTCCTTTGCATTCTTGACAACCTTTTTTCAATTAAAATCATTTTACTTAATTAAGTAAACACTGATTTAAACACATCGCAATGACTTTAAATCATTTCTATAAACCTTATTTAAGCTCGGGTTTGTTGTAAAATTCCCTTCAAAATTCAACAAAAACTCAATGTAAACTTGATTTCTTTCTTAAATGAAATTTTATTTAAAAAGGTAATCACACCTTAATTATTATTAATTAAAATAATAGTAAACTTCAACATCAACTGAAGTAAATGTAGTTTACTTCATTATTGTTTAAATAAAATAAATAATCTCTCTTAAATTTTTTATTAAAATAAGCATTAAATCTACAAAAAATAAATAACTTGTTAATTACCTTTGAACATAGTTAATTAAAAAATTAATTAAACATTTAGGAAATTTTGTTAGGTTGAAACAGTTATTTGTTAAAAAACCATTTCTATTAGATTAACTAAAAACGAATTAATCTAATAATCAATTTTGATTCAAACAGCTGTCTTGGTCAACTTTCAACATCAGTTAACTAGTTAATTGATTCCAATTAATTACCGGCCACAAATTAATTAACAATATAACTAATTAAATAAAATCCCATTCAATTGTTTGTTAAAAACAATTATTTCGGTTTATTAACCCTTAGGTTAAATTCTTGCATATAGAACTTATTAAAACATAAGAATCTATTAAATAAAATATTTTATAACTACTTTAGTATAAAACTATTATTTTAAATAACTTACAAAAATAAAATTTAAAATCTTACTCCAATTATAAAAATACATTTTATAACTTCAATTTACTCAATTCACCTAATGGCAAATCGACATCTTAAAAAGATGGGTTTTAGGTCATCTGCTACCAATCAATTAACCCACGCTGTCTATTAACTAACAATACATCAATGTTGAATTAAAATCAACAATCAACATCGAAACAACAATTTAACTCTACTTGGGTAAAAGATTTCATATATAATAATATGAAACGAGTAACATATAAAATATTCGAGGAATCCAGTTTGATTCCTCTAATCTGTTTTCCCTTCATCATAGATCATAATATCATTTAATAATGCATATGAAATAGATAATTCAATCTAATACATTTAAAATAAAGGGAATATTAATAATGTCAATCAACAATCAGACATTAAACATCCAACATCCAGTTTATACTATCAATGATGAGTTATAATTATATGAATTTGATCACAACATAGAACTTCAGAAGGCGTGAGAGTTAATTCATATTTCGTTTCAGTTGACGATTTCATGTCATTTTATCTAATTTCAAACATACGTTTAAAATTGATAAAATTCTAGCTAGCTATAAATCAATCTAAACTAGATGGTACGTGCAGTATTTGTGGCTATGATTCCAACGCTTCTTGTGTCGTGCAATTCTGCTTATGTCGGTAAAAGTTATATAGATCACAAGTTTCGATTGAATTAAAATGTCATTAATTATATATAATAACTAGTTATTTACCCCCAATTAACATTTAAATCTTAATCCATGTTTATTCTTCTTCTTCCCCGATTCTTAGTTCTTGCTCTAGAAAAAACAACGCAACACAGTCGTGCTTCCCAAGTCGGCGCTCCCTCCTTACAACACGGAATCGCGTGAAACTTCCACCATCATATCCCCTTTCGCGAATCCTACCACTACAACACCAAAGCTTCAAGCTCGAACTCTTCCTATAATTTACGTTTTTGAGCTATATCATAGTCAATACAGTAATTGTTGCGATGAAAAAAAACATAAAACCCCGCCAAGTTTATCGAATCGAAGCAGTATGCCTCCACAACCCTGTTGAACACCATGCCTCGCCTCAACTTCCTCCATGCTGGCCTCAACCAAAACCCTTAGGATCACAGCTTTTCTTTTGAGTTTTAGGAAAATGCTTCTCTTTATATGAAATGATTATCGAGAGGAAGCTCTCGTTATTGCGATTCCAATGAAGCTAACAATATCAATTTTGGTTAAATATTTGATTTACAATAATTTTTCGAAGACTTAATTTGAAGGAGACTTCGATTGTTTTTGTTTGCTAGAAGAACAAAACACGTGATGGAGATTTATTTAAAGTTGAGTTTCTGAAACAAAATCGCCGCAAATCTTGAAAACATGAGCCGAGATTTCTTCCTAGATTTTTGAGAACGACGTGAAGATTTGGATGGAGTTACTGCAAATATGGGAAGATTCTTCCAAAGCCTGTTTTCGATTTGTACAGGTTTTCAAAGATAAGGTGCGCCAAGAAATCTTATTCAAGATTTTGCAAATGATAAGTAGAGATTTTAGAAACGATATAGCCGAGATTTAAATAGGATTTCGAAGGTTTGTACGATGATTTTTATAGGATTTTGAAAAGACGTTCAGAAAGCACCTTTTTTATAATGTTATTTAACATGAAATCAACGTTAAATGTTTTCAGCTCGTACGAGCACATACAAAGTTCGATCGAAACGAAATTCGAAACCTTACAACAACTTAATATTTCAAAACCGATGGGACTTGTTAAGTCGTATTCCGAGACTTTTTGGAAAAAACTCCCAATTTAATTTCAAAACGAAATCGATATAAGTTTATATCGTACATGATCACATTATAACTCCAACTGACATAAAACTTGAAATATTACAATAACTAACTGTTATGAATTTTATAAAATTAGTTTCATTGAAATCCGAGACCATTTGAAAATTGGTTATTTTCATTCGTTAAATTAAAATGATAAAATAAAATTGACTTTAAACAATTCAAAATAATAAACTATTATATTCAAATAGAATTTATATAGCTTCAGAAATTAACTAATTCGAATTTAAACTGAATATACAAAATTTCAAGATAAAACGATATACAATTTACTTAAAACCCTTTCATTTAATTTAATAAATCATTATAGTCCATAAACGATTGTACCGCGATTTTTCTGAAAATTTGATTTAGACATAACTCAAAATCTACAGGATGAAATCTCAAATTTTCTTTTTCAGTAGAAAACTATAATCCAGTAGATCCGAAAGATTCTTGTTTCAAAGAATTCCAACTTATGTTGGACCCTGTATACTCAATTGAAGTTCAAATCATAAAACTACGAACTACCGCAATGCAGCGAGCTCATTTTTAATTGATTTATATTCATATGATTAAACTTTGTTTAATTAATAATTTCTTATTGAAATTCAAATCGACACTTAATTAAATCATTTTATATTATCCAATTCATATTGTATTGCAAATCCAACTTATTTCGACTATTTCAGAATTAATTTTATTATTTCACTATTTATATTAATAAAATACTCAAAAATGTAAAACTTGAGTTGTTTAAATTTCCAAATCACTATTCTAATATTTAAATAAATTGTATATTTGACTAAAAATCCAAGATGTTACAAGTTTATTTCCTATTAAAAATAGGCATAGTTTAATTAGAGTTATTTACAGTAGTTTGATTCCTACTATAATTAGTTATATTTGACATAGCTTAGTCGGAATTCTTTACAATAAATCTTCATTTAGCTGAAAATTTGGGAAATTTATACTTATATGTAGAAGTTATTTGTTTAAAACTAAATCTGAACAAATATACATATTATTGAGATAAAAGAATTGCAGAAGAAGGCATAAGCCCAAATGTTGTAGATTGACAGTAATTATGTCAAAATTTAGGAAATGAATTAAGAAAAATTATACCAATTAAATTGGATGTTAGAAATAGCCTAGGTTGGTAGGTTAAGAAAAATGGATATATTTCCATAGTTTGATCTATAAGAAAAGTAGCAAACAGGATTGCAAGAATAAAAGTAAAAGAAGTTAGATTAGTGTAAAATAAGGAATTAGTCGTAATTTATGCTATCTAGTAGTTCAGAGATATATAAAAGAAATATATTGCAACTACAGATTTCTGTTTGTATGGATGTTTTGTATTAAATTATGGAAATAAATTTTAGTACATTTCCAGTTAGCAACAAAATGGAATGAATATAACTTTCTAAAGATAAAACTTACAAAGATAGTAAGTAAAAGAGTAATATAAAAAACGATTTTAGAGTAAGAGAAAAAAATGAAGTTAGACACTTGATAGCCTAGAAAAGGACGAATACAGTATATAATTAAGTATGGATGTCATTAATAAGAACAATAAAAGAGATTATTATGATAAAAATTTATGATAGGACAATATAGTTCTAGATTAAGATTGTCATAAAAAGTAAGATAAGAATAGTATCATAATAAAAGAATAAAGGTAGATTAAAAAAGATAAGATGACATAATTAAATGCGTGTGAAATGATTAAGACATAGGGTCTAATAAGAAAAGTGAGATGTGTATGGAGTGATCCAAAGCGATTCTAAAGGATTGCCTTGCGATGCAGACCAAAACAGATTCATCAGTGCATGTTGATCTCACAAGGCATGTTTATAGCAGCATTCTCAATCATTCGAGGACTGATAATCTTAGGAAGTTCAGGACCAACCATGTTAAAGATAGGGTGAGGATACCTTGAGGATAGCCTCGGAACACTTAAACGATACATTGGAGGCATGTCCGTAGTTTCCATAATGATGGTATGCCTTGACTGCATTCATGTTAAGGGCGGTCAAAAGGCTGATATATGACGGTCTTAGTTGTCAGGACCTATAGAAGGATAATTACTATCTGATGCCTAGGCCAATAGTAAGTACGAGAAGATGTGGGTTATACCAAGAGGACAGTGGACTTTTACTATTGGGATACTATATGATGTGGCAAGTCAATTGTTTTCTTAGTTTATTTGTTTTTGGGCAAGGACTTAACCCATTAGAGAGTCTTCCGCTAGTAAAGGGGTGGATGTGTGGAGCCTTAGCCACGTTAAAAAGAGACATACCTATTATAACATCTATAGGCCCTAGTAATGGCGCATGAAAGTTAAAGAAAATCCTATGTTGAGTTCCTTAATTAGCCTTAATTGGGCGACTTATTTGCAGAACTCGGAGTATAGAAAAAAGGATCCGTGTAGATCCTCAATGTATGCACTAGATGGTACATCATGGATGTCCAAGTATTGATGTAGTCCAATACGAACATATTTCCACGTTTTCTTAGTAAATGAAGAAATATCTGTATTGTGGGCTTTACGAAGCAATTTGTTATAGATGTAGAAGCAGCAGCACTCTTTTGTAGAGAGGCGATGGAGAACTATCGCGGTAGGTACTATGGGTGGTACCTAGATATATTAAGCATACAGTTACGTACATATTATTAGGTTCAGTCTACTGGAGAGTAGATGAATACAGGTTACACATTGACGCGAGAGTATTATAAACCCTAATACCCTAATAAAAATTAAATCAAAGATAAAATAGTATATATAGTGTTATTCTTTAAAAGGATAATTTGTCCATTCATCAGAACTTTAGTTCTAAACCCTCGTCCTAAATAACTAGCAGGTTAGACAGATGGAAGATATTTTCCCTCTTAATGACATGTGCAACCACGAACTCGAACCCCGATCTTCCGAAAAGCAACACCACGCACTAACCACTATAGTAAAAAATCTTTATGTTAGCTTTTCAAGATAGGTGTTATAGACTACCCCTCTTAAGAAGCCCAACGTGCTCGTTGGATCATATCACTCACCACCAGGCATTGTGCATGTAACCGGTATCAATACCACATTGACTGTCATCCGCAACATTACAAGCACATTTTTGGTTGGGTATTGGCTCGGAAACCGAATGTGACAACCGCGGGACTTGAACCCCCCGACCTCCCGGAAAGCAACACCATGCACTACCACTTTGCTAAAAAAAATCTTTTTGTTAGCTCTCTATGATGGGTGTTACATGACACTTGCTTTGTCAGTATCATTCTTATGGTAAGTATTTACTTATTGTTATATTTTATTCTGTTCCGCTATGATTTATTTATTTGAGCGCTAATACATTAATCTTTGCTTTTATGTAGGATACGAGGCAACCTATTTGGGTTTCAATGTGTAACGACCCACATTCTACGTAACGGAGGATCATAGAATATTTATTTCTTTTTCTTATGAAGTCGTATGGTCGTGTAACTTTGGGGAACTACTATTGGGATCATTTCCCATGTTCACGATTTTTGCTGAATTTTAAATGACCATTTTGTCCCTTGTGAATCTTTTTTGCCTATAACTTTTGATTGGTAAGGATTTTTGACCTGAAACCACATCCATTGGATTCAAATGATCGATTATCTTTCCGTAGAGTGGTCACATTAATCAAACGGATCTACCGTTTGGGAGATATAGCTGAAATAATGTTTAAAAGGTGAAAACATCTTAACCGGACCTAATTAGGGTAATTAGCATATGGGCCCATAACCCATTTCAGGATTAGGGTTATGAGGAGGCTGATAGGGATAGGGAAATCAGTTTTGTCATTTTTTAGCTGCCACTTTTCATCTCTTGAAACCTAACAATGGCCTCCACCTTCTAAATTCATCCTTAATCACTTTCTAATCACGTATTAGCCAAATCAACATCAAATTAAAGAAGATTAACATAGAGATTGAGGTAGAGCTACTGTGTTGCATAGAGATTCGACCCAAATCAAAGAAAGTTTCAGATCTGAGATTAATTTGGGTCTAA
Source organism: Allium sativum (assembly GCA_030737875.1). Classification (NCBI taxonomy): domain Eukaryota; kingdom Viridiplantae; phylum Streptophyta; class Magnoliopsida; order Asparagales; family Amaryllidaceae; genus Allium; species Allium sativum. The sequence goes on along the minus strand of CM060915.1, from coordinate 454,804,389 downwards.
GGTGAGCGACTTGCATTGTTTTTCACTAATTACGGCTAATTAAGAGTGATTAGTGTTAATTAACGAAATTATGCATGATAAAATTTTGGAAAAATATGTAGAAATTCATAAATATTATTTTATTCCTCTATTAGAAATTTGGGTTAATTTGGACATGTTTCGCAAATCTAATGGTCAAATCATGATTAAGGAGATTGAGGGGAAAACATGGGTTTTGGGTATGTTTGATTCATATTAACATGTTATGTCATTGCTTTGGTGTTTATGGTTGATTATACATGCTGCTATTACTGTTTAGAATGTTTTGTGATTGTATAGTCAAATCAGAATGGTCGAAAACGTCGTCTTATAGCGTAAATAGCTTGCTGGAAAAGTTGCAGAAATTGGTCAGACCAGACCCATTCGTGAGGCACCCCCCGATCGTGACACTATCCCCACGAGCCGCCATAAGTGAGCACCCACGAGCCGACCTCTACCAGTTATGATCAGGACCACGAACCGGGTCACCAACAGCAAGTCACGGATCGAACAAGGATCACGAGCCGATAGCCTGGAGGCTTGACCACGAACCGGAGTGCCACGACCCGGAACCCCAAATAGTGGTGACGATTCACGAACCGGAGCTTGATGCACCACGCACGAGCCGACTAGGAGGTTGTAAACCACGAACCTTGCCAGTAGGAGGACCCACAAGCCGAGTTGGTCGTGAACGGAATGGAACGACCCGAAGCGCCCGAATTAAGAGTCACGAATGGGATAATGACCAAAACCCGAGATTCAGAGGTAGTCCAAATGAGAATTTGTAGCTCAGGATCTAGATAGGAACTAACGAGTTAACTTCATGATTGGGCTTTGCTGTGGGACGTGGGCAAAGGGGTTGTCGATGTCTATAGCTTTTATTCACTACTGAGAGATGGATTTGGCTATGGATCAGTGCAGTAGAGACATCAGGACTTCATGGGGGCAAAGTGATCGTAGCAAGGCTATGAGCCAGTACAGTGGAGTCTTCATGACTCCAAAGGGGCAAAGTGGACATAGCAAAGGATTAGTGGCTATGGATCAGTGCAATGGGGTCATTATGACGCCCAAGGGAAAAATGATCGCATTAAAGTATTGGGTGATCAAAGTGGTGGATATCGTATACTTTATGCACTGAGTGAGAGATGTGAGGATGATTGCTATGATTGATTGTTTGCTATCACTATGACATGCACACTCCCACATTACCTTTACACATTATCTTAGTGTAACCTTGGAGTACTATACATGTTGTTGTGCTAACTCTTTGGTTGCAAGTCCAGGTTCAGGTATGGTTATGTGTACCTATTATTGTTCTGTTTTTGCTGCTTATCACTCATACCAGACTTTTGTCTGACCCAAAGTTTTATGTCTCTTCTTATTACTCTGGGTGCTCTTAAATGAGCAGACTAGAGACAGGTTAGGTGGTTGTACGAGTAGCTGTACCGGAGATGAGCAGGAGGCTTCCACGTATGATATAGATATATATTCTCCCTGTGCTATTGCTGGTCACTACTTTGGGCATTAGTAGTGTTCCTTTTCCTCTTTTATTTTTAGGGACAGTATTTTGAAGTTGTAATAATGGTTTTGGATCATAAGCTGTATTTTGGATTTCCGTTGCTATGATGATTTAGTTTTCAGCTTATGCACTGTCTCGCCTGCTTTATGTCAAGTTATGTTACTATTATATTTTATCCTATGCGCTGTGAGACATTCTACAGGTTCCATGATAGTTCAGTGTTATGTTTCCTTTCTTCTGACGACCGTCCCGTGTTGGTTGAACATTGGCGCATTGCAATTCAGGGGAAATGTCGGCTGGTGCAGGGCGGGTGGTCACATTTGGTATCAGAGCTCTAGGTTGAGTAGTAAACCTAGAGGAAGACATCAAGGAGAGATATTATACGTATATAAGAGTGCGTATTTGTGATATTTTGGATTTCAATATATATATATATATACTATTAGTATATTTAAGGATGAAGTCGCACTGCACTGGCACCACTAAGGAGATGGTTAATCGTTTTCTCTTTACAGATTGAACGATGAGCCGATATACGAGGAGTACGGGTTCAGGGGCCAATAATAGGAATACCCCTGATATGAGGATGATGTTTACTACCTTCATGAGAGATATGCTTAGGGATGTTCAGGGAGCAGTTCCTAATGCTGCTAACGGTTGTGGTGCAGTAGCGCAGGCGCCTAGGGCTGATTTCGCCAAGCTTTGCAAGGATTATACTGGTCTTGGCGGGAAGATGTTCCACGGAACGGAGTCAGCTACAGAGGTTCAAGATTGGCTTGATAGTTGTGAGCGCATCTTTGAGGATTTGGGAATCGAAGATGCTATGAAGAGGAAGCTAGCATCCCGTCAACTACATGGATGAGCGATGAATTGGTGGAATGCTATTAAAGTAGCTACTCCCAAAGATCAAGTTATTTGGAACTGTTTTATGACCCGTTTCGGTGACAAGTTTATCCCAGCTGCTCAGAAGTCAGAATTGTTTAGGAAATTTCTGGAGCTTAAGAAGAATGGTAGGGCAGCCTCGGAATATATTGCTGAGTTCGATACTTTATCGAAGAATGGATTGTCCCTTATTGATACTATCGAGAAGAAGAACAATAAGTTCATAACTAGGCTAGATGGGTACTTAGGGGAAAGGCTTATAAACCACATCGATGAGACGTTCGAATCTATTATGGGAAAAGCATTGAGATCAGAGAGTCTTTACCCTAAATCGAAGACCGAGGTTACTGTTGTATCTACAGGAGAGACAAAACCACAAGCAGGCGGTAGAGGCAAGAATAACTCGCAGAATAAGAGGAAACAGAACGAAACTAAGGATGGCCAGAAAAGGAATAAGAAATATGTCGAGTTCTTTAGCTATGGCAAGAAGGGCCACTATGCCAAAGATTGTAGGGCCAAGCCAGCGGACAGGAAGTGCTTCAACTGTGGCCAAGTGGAACATCTTAAGGATAAATGTCCACAACCTCCTAAAGAGAAGAAGATTGTGAAAGCATATGTTATTAATGTTGTTCCTTCTTCATCGAATGCCCTAACAATGGCGGAGAAAGGAAAGAATGTCGTTATTCAAGGTATGCTTTCTATTTATGATGTTCCCGTTCGAGTGTTGTTTGATACCTGGGCTTCCCATTCCTTCATATCTAGTGACCTAGTAGATAGTTTGGAATTGGAACCCGAGATAGTCGATAAACCTTTAGTTGTGACGAACATGATTAGTGGTTCGACTAGCCTTTATATGATTTGTCATAATGTGGTCATATCGAGTCATGGATGTATGTTTGTCTTTCATTGCTTTGTTTTGGGCTTTACCGGGTTTGGCATTATTTTGGAACTCGATTGGCTCCAACGGTGTAGGATGGTAGTAGATTGTGAGGGGTCTTCGGTTACCATTAGAGCGGATAATAGGCGGAGGGTACCACTTAGTAGCCTACCTAGTGATGGGGTGATGGCTAGTTTTCTAAATTCCCTCGACATCCCGCATAATGAGTTATTAGAGGTGCCTATTGCTGGCGAATATCCAGACATCTTTCAGGAAGTGACTGGACTTCCACCACACTGAGAGATCAAGTTTCGTATTGGTTTAGTGAAAGATGCCAGACCTATAGTGATGCCTCTTCGTCGTATGGCGCCAAGGGAGCAGCGAGAGCTCGGGGTGCAAGTAAGCGATCTTTTGAAGAAGGGATTTAACAGAAGAAGTATTTCCGAGTGGGGAGCACAAGTTGTATTTGCTACTAGGTTCCCCTCGTTTATGTGTAGACTACCATGAGCTGAACTAAGTGACTAGGAAGAATAAGTATCCTCTTTCGCGGATAGACGATTTGTTTGATCAGTTAAGTAGGGCGAGAGTCTTCTCCCAGTTAGATCTCGCGACAGGTTTTCATTAGCTCCGGGTAGCAGATGAGAGTATTCCTAAAACGGCATTTCGGACGCCGTCTAGATTCTATGAGTGGTTGGTCATGCCATTCGGGTTGACTAATGCACCGGCATACTTTATGGATCTCATGAATAGGGTATTCAGGGGTCAATTGAATAAGTTTTTTCTTGTGTTCGTGGACGATATCTTGGTTTATTCGAGGACAAAAGAGGAACACAAGGAACATTTGAGGGCAGTGATGGAGGTGTTTAGGAAGCACCAATTGAAGGCGAAGTTTTCTAAATGTCACTTCTGGAGAAGAGAAGTGAGGTCCTTGCGCCATGTTGTTTCATAGAATGATATCGCCGTTGATCCTGCGAAAGTGGCTACGGTACAGGATTGGGCTACGCCCAAGAATGACATGGACGTGAGAAGTTTCTTGGGGTTAGCTGGATATTATCGTAAGTTCATCCAGGACTTCTCCAAGAGAACGACATCGCTAACTTAGTTGACCAAGAAGAATCAAGCTTTCGTCTGGGATGGAAAGTGTGAAAATGCATTTAAGAGTCTAAAAGAAAAGTTGACGTGTGCACCAGTGGTAGTTATCCCCAAAGGGAACAAAGAGATGATGGTATACACGGATTCCTGTGGTACCAGAGTAGGTGTTGTACTGATGCAAGGAGGTAGGGTTGTAGCTTATGCTAGTCGGCAATTGAAACCGCATGAAAGAAGATATCCTACCCATGATCTGGAATTGGCAGCGATCGTGTTTGAATTGAAAATGTGGAGACATTATCTCTTGAGAGAAAGATTCGAGTCGTTTACCGATCATAAATCGTTAAAGTATCTTTCCTCTCTAAAGGATTTAAATCTTCGTCAACAGAGATGGTTAGAGTTTTTGCTTCATATGATTTCAATATCGCATACACACCCAAGATGGGTAATGCGGTAGATGATGCATTGAGTAGGAGACATGCCAGTTTAGGGGCTATGTTTCTGGAAAGGAAGCAACTGGTGTATATCACAGGTTATGATTTCAGACCAAAGTGCGAATTAGATCCATAAATGTTATCAAGTTTGACGATCAGACCCACCTTGATTGAGCGGATTGGTTCCAGCAGAGGGACGATCCTAATCTATTAGAAATCATCTCCAAATTAGAGATAGGTATCGATGAGGAGATGAACAAGTATGGGCTTGATCGTGAAGGATGGCTTCGTAAGAGTGGGAGACTGGTTGTACCCAACGTAGATGGACTAAGAGATGAAGTGCTCAGAAAGTGTCATCACTCGAAACTGACTATACATCCTGGTGGTAACAGAATGTATCGAGATATGAAACAGACCTACTACTGGGAAGAGATGAAGATAAACGTTGGGAAGTTTATATCCAAATGCATGAACTGCCAGTTAGTTAAAGCTGAGCAAAAGAAGCCTAGAGGTTTGTTACAACCATTGGAAATTCCCGAATGGAAATGGGAACATGTCTCAATGGATTTCATTGATGGCCTACTAAGGATTAGATCAGGTCATGACAGTATTTGGGTGATTATGGATCGATTGAGCAAAAGTGCAAGGTTTATACCAGTCAAGTCGAATAGAACAACATCTAAGTTAACAGAACTGTGTATGAAGTAGGTAGTGAGATTTCATGGAATACCTATAAGTATTGTGAGTGACCGAGATCCGTTATTTACTAGTGGGCTTTGAAAGAGCTTACAAGAGGCGTTAGGATCAGAATTATATCTCAGTACCACATACCAACCTCAAACCGACGGTTAAACAGAGAGGGTGAATCATGTATTAGAGGATCTTTTGAGAGTAGCGGATTTTAGAGGGTCATGGGATGACCATTTGCATCTAGTAGAGTTTGCATATAATAATAGTTACCAATCCAGTGTCTGTATGACTCCATTTGAAGCTTTGTACGGAAAACCATGCAGTTACCATCATGTTAGTTAGAAACCGGTGAGAAGTTTGTGCTTGGGCCAGAAGTAATAAGAGAAACTTCAGATAAGATTAGGGTTATTCAACATCGAATGAAGGCTACCCAAGATAGGCAGAGGAGTTATGCTGATAAGAGGCGAAGAGAATTGAAATTCTCCGTTGGCGATTTGGTATTCGTCAAGATTTCTTCGTTGAAGAGTGTAATCCGATTTGGTAGAAGAGGCAAGTTGGCACCAAGGTTTGTTGGTCCATTTCCAGTTCTTGAGCAAGTTGGGAATTTGGTGTATAAAGTTGGATTGCCTGACAAGATGGTGGGAGTTCACAACGTATTTCATGTTTCCCAGTTAAGGAAGTTTGTGCACGACCATAATATGGATATTTCACCAGATCAGTTGGATGATATCAAGATGAACCCGAGGCGGTTGGGAACCGCAGACCTATTCTTATTGTCGAGCACGATACGAAGCAGCTTCGAAGGAAGGTGGTGAAACTAGTCAAAGTCCAGTGGGGGCGATAATGAGAAAGACTGTACTTAGGAAACAGAGGATAACATAAGGAAGATGTATCCTGAACTCCCTGCCTGGTAAGGTTTTTATATCGAGATAGTATTCCCTTATTAGTAAACCGCATGCTAGGATAGGCTTGTTATGTTGTTATGTATGACTGATTGCTGCGAATGATTGATAGGCATGCAGGAACCTTTGTATATTTTGGTTTAGGAATTCGAGGACGAAATTTCTATAGGAGGGAAGAATGTAACAACCCGCATTCTACGTATCGGAGGATCATAGAATATTTATTTCTTTTTTTAAGAAGTCGTATAGTCGTGTAACTTTGGAGAACGAATATTGGGGTCATTTCCCATGTTCACATTTTTTGTCGAATTTTAAATGACCTTTTTGTCCCTGGCGAATCTTGTTTCGCCTATAGCTTTTGATTGGTAAGGAGTTTTGACCTGAAACCAATTCTATTGGATTTAGATGATGGATTACCTTTCCGTAGAGTGGTCACATTAATCAAACGGATTTACCGTTAGGGAGATATGGCTAAAATAAGGTTTAGAAGGTGAAAAACAAATTAACCGGGCCTACTTAGGGTAATTAGCGTATGGGTGCATAACCCATTTCGGGATTAGGGTTATTGGGAGGCTGATAGGGTTAGGGAAATCAGTTTTTGTCATTTTTCAGCTGCCACTTTTCATCTCTTGAAACCTAATAACGGCCTCCACCTTCTAAATCCATCCTTAATCACTTTCTAATCACGCATTAGCCAAATCAACATCAAATTAAAGAGGATTAACACAGAGATCGAGGTAGAGCTACTATGTTGCATAAAGATTCGACCCAAATCAAGAAAGTTTCAGATCTGAGATTAATTTGTGCCTAAGGTGAGTGATTTGCATTGTTTTTCACTAATTACGGCTAATTAGGAGTGATTATTGTTAATTAACGAAATTATGCATGATAAAATTTTGGAAAAATATGTAGAAATTCATAAATATTATTTTATGTCTCTGTTAGAAATTTGGGTTAATTTGGACATGTTTTGCAAATCGTATGGCCAAATCATGATTAAGGAGATTAAGGGGAAAACATGGGTTTTGGGTATGTTTGATTCATATTAACATGTTATGTCGTTGCTTTGGTGTTTATGGTTGATTATACATGTTGCTATTACTTTTTGGAATGCTTTGTGATTGTATAATCAAATTAGAATGGTCGAAAACGCCGTCGTATGGCGTAAATAGCTTGTTGGAAAAGTTGCAGAAATTGGTCAGATCAGACCCGTTCATGAGGCACCCCCCGATCGTGACACTATCCCCACGCGCAGCCACAAGCATGCACCCACGAGCCGACCTCCACCAGTTGAGAGCAGGACCACAAACCAGGTCATCAACAGCAAGTCACAAACCAGACAAGGATCTCGAGCCGATAGCCTGGAGGCTTGACCACGAACCGGAGTGCCACGACCAGAAACCCCGAATAGCGGTGACGATTCACGAACCGGACGAACCATGAACCGTGCTAGTAGGAGGGCCCACGAGCGGAGTTGGTCACTAACGGAATGGAACGACCCGAAGCGCCTGAACTAAGAGTCACGAACGAGATAGTGACCAAAACCCGAAATGCAAAGGTAGTCCACATGAGAAGTTGTAGCTCAGGATCCAGATGGGAATCAACGAGTTAACTTCATGATTGGTCTTTGCTGCGGGACGTGTGCAATGGGGTTGTCGATGTCTATAACTTTGATTCACCACTGAGAGATGGATTTGGCTATGGATCAGTGCAGTGGAGCCGTCAGGACTTCATGGGGGAAAAGTGATTGTACCAAGGCTATGAGCCAGTGCAGTGGAGTCATCATGACTCCAAAGGGGCAAAGTGGACATAGCAAAGGATTAGTGGTTGTGTATCAGTGCAATGGGGTCATTATGACGCCCAAGGGCAAAGTGATTGCAGCAAAGTATTAGGTGATCAAAGTGGTGGATATCGTATACATTACGTACTGAGTGAGAGATGTGAGGATGATTGCTATAATTGATTGTTTGTTATTACCATGACATGCACACTCCCACATTACCTTTACACATTATGTTAGTGTTAACTTAGAATATTTTACATCCTGTTGTGCTAACTCTTTGGTTGTAGGTCCAGGTTCATGTATGGTTATGTATACCTATTATTGTTCTGTTTTTTCTGCTTATCACTCATACCAGACTTCTGTCTGATCCAGAGTTTTATGCCTCTTCTTATTACTTTGGGTGCTCTTAAACGAGCAGACTAGAGACATGTTAGGTGGTTGTAGGAGTAGTTGTACCGGAGACAAGCAGGAGGCTTACACATATGATATAGATATATATTCTCCCTTTGTTGTTGCTGGTCACTACTTTGGGCATTAGTAGTGTACCTTTTCCATTTTTTTTGCTTTAGAAACAGTATTTTGAAGTTGTAATAATGGTTTTGGATCATAAGCCGTATTTTGGATTTTCGCTGCTATGATGATTTAGTTTTCAGCTTATGCACTGTCTCGCCTGTTTTATGTCAAGTTATGTTACTATTATATTTTACCCTATGCGCTGTGAGACATTCCACAGGTTCCATGATAGTTCGGTGTTATGTTTCCTTTCTTCTGATAACCGTCCCGTGCAGGTTGAACATTGGCGCAACGCATTTCAGGGGAAATGTCGGTTGGTGTAGGGTAGGCCGTCACACAATGGACTTGAATTTTAGCGTTTTGTGAGAAACTTGAATTCCCTAGAATTTGGATTGTTACGACTCGTATAATCTTGAGTCATTCTAATTAGTTTCATCATCCATTTCCATGGGATATCTAGCCCTACTCAATTTTAAGGAAGAGCTACATACAACTTGCTCGATGCTTATTTAACTCACATGAAACTTCATAGGTGCATTATATAAAAGGGTCGGGGAGTACACCACATGAGTCGCATGATCCTTGTATGTGTTAATATGAGTCGGTGCCAACTTATGCCCTTAGCTTCAATCTTGTTCAAGATTTCTTATGTTGTATTTTGTAAGTTCTTTAGATGTTTAGATCTAATCCGATCTCTTTTGAATATTCTTTATCTGGTTAAAGATGCTTTGGTTCAAAAACTGATGTTTAAAAAAAAACATAAGGAAACTTGTGGTCAAAGATAGAAGCATATCATTCTTTTTCTTGGCCATTTACGCACCTTTCGAAATCAAATTCGAAGTCAAACTCCCAAGTCATATAGTTGGCCAAACTTCCTTCCGTGTTCAATATCAAATCTTTTCCAGCCAGATCAATAATTTACATTCACATTGTATTTATACATGCATCATTATATATCAACAGGTGTATGCATAACTTTTGCGTATCTACTATTTTTTTAAAATCAAATAAAATTTTATAACTAGTATTTCATATAAACAATGATTAATTCTAACAGTCATAATTAATTAAAGTAAGCATTATATAGAGAATTCAAAATTGCGGTTGTGTAGATCTTTTAGACGTCAATTCGTCCGGCAGTTAATATAGAATAATTTGAATACAAATTAATTTTCGCATCTCACATTAGTGGTATGACATTCCAAAGATTTTCACTTTGTACTTGCGGATTTTTTTATGGTCAACGTTTCAATAATATCATCTTCAATTCTAAAGTTCAAACATAAATTCTTTTTTTCAACTATTACAATTGTTATTAACTGAAATGCTTTAATCGATTTAACTTTGAGATAACGGTGATATCGCGCTCGTATAAGCGGGGAGATGAAAATTTAAAAAATGAGAAAATTCATGAATTTTGAATTGTTATATCCTTAGCATATTGAAAAGTCAATGTTTTTTTTATTTGAATTTGAATTTGTACGTCTATATACAAATTTGTGGTGTTTAACATCTTACATTGAAAATGGCTAATGGGTTAGATCACATAGAGTGAAAATTGAACTCTTGATCTATTGCCCTATGGCCAAGCGTTTTAATTAGTATGAATAAGGTGTTTGTCTCTTACTCAGAAGTAACACTGCATAAAAATAGATTTATTGGTCAATAATAGAAGTAAATTTATTTGTAAGGTCTGCATTTTAAAAAGTTAGAAAATGAATTGTCCAAACTATAAAAGAGAAGTTGCTCCAATCTGGCATGTATATATACATTTGTTTTTGGGGATTGTTGATGGGACTTCAATTTTGGTTAGCGAAAGTTACAATTTTAAGGTGCTTCTTCTTCTTCTTTATTATTTGTTAAAGGGGGTTGGATATAAAAAAAAATTATGATGAAAAGGGATCAAACTACCTTTCACTAGACATCTAGTGTTGGTAACCATAACTTTTTAATTCTCCAAAACTCGATAGATAGAAAACCGTGTTGTGTTAAAAACCAAATAAAATCACATACCGTTAGTTCTTCCACCGTGGTTCGAGTGAAGATGACGAAGAGAAAGAAACCATATCCTAATGTAATGACGTAAATTTTGAAAAAGTTAGATCAATTGTTTTTATTTTTTTAAATCAACTGGTTTGATTAAAAAAAAAAAAAACGATAATGAGTTGCAGTGTATATTGATGAAAAAACGTTGGGTTATAACGTTATTATTAGAATTTTTTATTGTCTTAAGATGAGACTAATTATTTTGCCATCCCCACAACAATTTAAAAATAAAGTAAATTTGCAACTCACCTTAATCAAAATTGTAGAACCGTCGGCACTACCGCATGAGTTACGATTAAAACACAAGTCCCTACGTATCACGTGCCTACAGTAAAATGGTTAACGTGCAATTCCCATCTGCATCGTCTGTTCAGACAAAATTGAAGAAAATCCATTGTCAGGTCCCTGTAATAATAATTCCCAGTAAAATATCGTATATATCTAGAAAATGCTGTGTAGTCTTAGCCAGCAGCATGCATGGTGTATTTCTCCAGCAAGTAAGGTTCGAACAAAATGGTACAATAATTGAGTAAAGCAAATGGATCTCGTATGAATACATTATGTCATTTTCTGCGTTAATGGTTGTGTTGCATTATGTGATTGTCATAAGAAGAGGAAAATGAAATGCATGAACCTCATTCCTTTTCAGTGAGGTGTGCTTATGTACGTTGCATGATGTGATTCAACACTCGTATGCATAGTGCAATGGCTCTTGTAGAAGGAAATCATGAGATGGGGTTAGTGGAAGATAGAAGAAGTTACATAATGCATGGAGTGATTATGATGTTTGTGATACTGTTCTCGTGTGTCTTCTTCTTTATTACATGAGTGGACTACAAGCACTTACCATGCAGACAAGATGAAGATAACATGAAAGAGAGGTTGCAAGACGATCGAGGACCCAAAGGCCTATGTGGGATCAGTCATATACACTTAACCCAATCGTGTAGTAGTCATATGAGTCGTCGTTTGATTGCTATATACCACCTTCTGCAACTGCACTCCAAATCCAGCTACGGAGGCTTGAAAATTAGTTGCTTTTAGTTAGCAAGCCTCCAAATATGAAGCTTCTGCGTAGTTGTATGATGTATATGCGTTCGAGTTTGATAGAGAAATTGGGATGTTGCTTTTTTTTTTTTTTTTTTTTTTTTTTTTTTTTTTTTTAATCATTGCTATTTGCTGGAAAATTTGTGGGCTATAGAAAATATATAGAGGAGCATTTTGTCATTTTCTTATGAATATCAGATTGTAAAAAATATGAAAAGATAAGCATGTTTATAGGAATTTCCTAGATCATAAATTGCAGCTTTTGACCATTTAATATGGCTTTTGGGTTGAAAAGATAACACATGATTGACCACCACACACATGAGTCGACTCGATGTACTCGGCCTGAACCGGGTTGAGCTTGGTTTGACTGGGCTCAGTTTGCCTTGGCCAGTGTGGTGTATACCGCTTTATTTTATACAATGACCCAATCTACGATATTCTTTCAAAACTACTGCTATGTAAACTGCTCTATTTTGACATAAGAAAAAAAAAACTAGTTTTATAACCGAGTTTTCTTCTTGTTCAACCTCCGATTTCTTAAGCTTCGAGCAATACAAAACACTTTTTTAATTGGATGTCAGCGGTCTTTGTCCAATAGATCGTTGATTTTACATAGCTGTTTTATCCTAAAGACAATGCTGCATATTTCTGATTGTCTTGCACGATTCCGACATAATAACAAAATGTCTTAAACAGAGTGACATATTCCGTGGCTCAACCACACAAACAACTTCCAGTTTCGAAGATTTAGATCAAGGTATAACAAATTTAGGACGTTATCACTTCAATCACTGACAATTAAGTTGGTCATGATGTGAACGAACCATTCAAATTTGTTTGACTTCATTTCTAACAATGAAGACCAAAAAATAAAATATAAAAAAATACGACTTGTTCTAACCATGGAGAAGATGACTCATGTTCTCACCACAAAGTCTGAACTACCGAAAGAACCAATGGAAAATCTGGAATGAATGGACCATGGCTCCCTCTACAAAAAACCATATGCTTAATGGCTTAAGCGATGCTCTATATGACGGTTACAACTCTAATAAATCGGCAAAGAAGATCTAGAATGCGCTTCAAAAGAAATATGATATCAAGGAAGTTAGGGCCAGGAAGTACGCCATCTGCTGCTATTTGAAGTTTCAGATGACGAATGACAAATCGGTGGAGGCATAGTCTTATGAGCTTCAGAAATTACGGATGAAATAATCAACGAAGGTATTACTTTAGATAAACAATTTCAAATTGTTGTAATTGATAAATTGTTTCTTAGTTGAAAAGACTTTAAAGACCTCCTTAAGCATAAGACCAAGAAATTTTCCATGGAGAGCTTGATTACTCGTCGTCGTATTGAAGAGATGGCCAGAAAACAAGATCAGAAAGAAGAGGTGTTTGTTGTCTCTAGTGACAACACTAAAATTCCACAAACACATGTCTGGAACCAAATGCAAAAATTTCTAATAATCAAAATCCCTTATAGAATTAGAACCATGACAATCAGCCTTCGGAATAAATTGTATAATCCCTTCTAAGGAACGACATTAGTCAATTGTTCTTATGTTATAACAAATGAAAGCAGACCATATGACACAGAAATGTCAGAACATGCAAAATCCTAAATGGTAGGCTAACATGGCTGATGTTCTAATAGCTATGCTTACTAAGATCAACCAAGTTTATTATTTAGAATAACATGTTTATTAGAAAATTATGTAAACATTAAAAAGAAACATTTTTAATGTATAAAATGATTCATTAATAAAAATAACATGTACATTGGAAATTGTTTAGAGGTTAAAAAGTGCATTTTAATGTTTATTTAGTTTCATTTAGAAATGTCACATTTTACAAGCTAGTAAAATAGGAAAATGTTAAAATACTAATATATGTTTTGTTTGTTGAAAACATCATTTTTAATATGTTAGTAAAATCGTTGAACAATTTATTTATATATTAAAATTAAAATTGAACGAATCGCGCGCGGTTCGGAATCGTAACTTTAAACGATTATACCAAAAGATCCGATCGTTGGATTTTCCCAAAACTGGAACCGTTAGGTTCGCTTTGGGGAAATATTTCCAACGATATTAATTTTGTTAAAATACAACGGATAGATTTCGAGAAATGTATAAATTAAATTTGGGGTTATCACAATCCCATAGCTCCTTCTTCGTCACGTTGAACCTTGATCTTAGAAAATATGATTTTTGAATATATAAAAGTTATATATATATTTGACAAGCTAATCAACTAATTGATTGATGATTTTGTTGTATGATTATTAGTACAACTAATAAAATCATTGAAACCAATAAAAGAATGAAAGTTGAATTGGTTAGTTAAACGACTTTCAACTCCGTTCCTTTTCAAGGACGAAAAGATTTTAAGTGGGGGAGATTGTAACAACCCAGAAATTCTGAACCAATTTAAAATTTTTATTTTAGAAATTTATTGGATTTTGAGAGTATAAAATGATTTATTTTAAATAATAATGACTAAAAATTTATTTTAATCAAAGTTAGAACGAATAAATTTATTTTAATTATAAATCGAGCCTGAAATGGCGTGGCAGTTTGAAAATTCGATTTCAAATTTCAAATGAATGTACAGGATTCATAATAAATCGAATTTCAGTAAAACCAGAAATATTAGAATCTATTTAACAATATCTTTCTAACGAATGTGAAAAATCCAGATTTCATAACAGGAATAAAAATTTATGTCCATTTAAAAATTCAGAATAGTCGCTATGGAATTTAATATAATATATAGCCCTTATAAATAGCCATTTTGCAAACGACCTCCGTTTTTGACGAAACAACTTTGATTGGATCCGGAATGTAAAATTGTTGCATGATTCCAATTTTTATAATTTTTGGAATTAGTATGTCAGTGTGGCAAAAGAAAATGTGTTTTGTCAATTTCAGTCAAAGTGGATCGACCAGAAAATGGCCATTTTTCAAACGGTCTCCAAATTCGATGAAATTAATTTTGTTAGGACCGTATCATCAAAACATTGCTAGATTTATTTTTCGAGAATTTTTGGAGTCAGTATGTAGCCCCGGTAAATTAAAATGTACAATCAAACTAAATAATTAAATGGTTTATATTTTAATTTAAAGAAAAATGGGCTAAAACGATTAAATGGGCTGATGAGACCTAGTCCATTATTTCCGAAATAAGGGTATTTGGTTAGGTGAGACATTCACTAGGCTGGATTTGAAGTTAATATGAGTTAACGGGCTTTTTCTGGTGAATTAATGAATTTAAATAATATATATAAGCCTGAATTATTAAACCCTAATTCATTTTCTTCATAAGATCAGCCGCCGCCAGTTCATGACATCGATGGACAACTTTCTTCAAATCTTTTCCTGCTCGTTCTTCAAATCTGTCCAGGAATATTCCAAAATTTCAAATACAAAATCGAAGGGAAGGGTGAGGCCTATACATCCAATGGTTAAGATGGTAAATGGCGTTGCATGGTGGCAGATTTTCTGCTTCGAAGGGAGGCTGTTCCTTATCAATTTCTAGAAGAGGGGGCCCACTAAGTTTCCCCTGACCGTTGGCGATGGTGGAGCTCGCCGGGAGCTCCGACATGAGCACCTCCGATTGAAGACCAACGGCGTGTGTGAGGAACGTTTGTGAGCCCTAGGTTGGAGCAATAGTACGATTTTGGGTTCGTGTTCATATGCTTAGGAACGAAGAGATGACGGGTTGATTAACCAAGAGCAATGTAATTAATTAAATTGTGTTGTATTTACTTTAATTATGTAATTAAAATGTGGATGATCATAACTCTTTCAAACAATATCAGAATCGAGAAATTCAAATTGCCTTGGACTCGTATCACAGAACTCTACAACATCGAGCAGACCAGAACTGAAACATAGGCCGTATGGTTTTTAATAAAATTAAACATATATTTAATTTTATTAAAAATAATCATTTTATCAATTTCTAAACCGATCAAGGTGAGATTTCTTATTTAAAAATTTAAATAAAGTTAATTGTTGGAAATTTTTATATATCCGTCCTTAAGATTGAGTTGTGTATTGTACGTGATTTGATTTGAAATATCTTGATTGTGTTGATCTGTTGTATATACATGAACAATATGATCGAACAAAAATTTGTTATACAATAAAATAATTCTTTTTATTGTATATGTTGATAATAAAATTGGAAAATTTTGTTATATAATAAAATAATTCTTTTTATTGTATATGTTGATCATAAAATTGGCAAAAATTGTTATATAATAAAATAATTCTTTTTATTCTATATGTTGATAATAAAAGTGGAAAAACTTGTTATACAATAAAATAATTCTTTTTATTGTATATGTTGATAATAAAATATAAAATAATACTTTTTATTGTATATGTTGATAATAAAATTGGCAAAATTTGTTATACAATAAAATAATTCTTTTTATTGTATATGTTGATAATAAAATTGGAAAAATTTGTTATACAATAAATATTTTTTTATTGTATATGTTGATAATAAAATTGGCAAAATTTGTTATACAATAAAATAATTCTTTTTATTGTATATGTTGATAATAAAATTGGTAAATTTGTTATACAATAAATATATTATTTTATTGTATATGTTGATAATAAAATTGGCAAAATTTGTTATACAATAAAATAATTCTTTTTATTGTATTTGTTGATAATAAAATTGGCAAAATTTGTTATACAATAGAGTAATTTTTTTTTATTGTATAGGTTGATAATAGAATTGGTAAATTTTGTTACACAAATAAAACTCTCTTTTTATTTGTACGTATGTAAACATAGGTATTATATTGAAATTGTTATGCAAATAAAATATCCTTTTTATTTGTTATTAAAAAACATTGAAAATGTTATGAAAACAAAATATCTCTTTTTATTTGTCATTAGAAAACATTGAAAATGTTATACAAATAAATTCTCTTTTTATTTATCATTAGAAAACATTGAAAACGTTATGCAAATAAATTCTCTTTTTATTTGTCATTAGAAAACATTGAAAATGTTATGCAAATAAAATCTATTTTTATTAGTCATTAGAAAATATAGAAATTTGTATGCAAATAAAATTTCTTTTTATTTATCATTAGAATACATTGAAAATGTTATGCAAATAAAACTTCTTTTTATTTGTGATTAGAAAATATAGAAATCTGTATGCAAATAAAATCTCTTTTTATTTGTCATTAGAAAACATTGAAAATGTTATGCAAACAAAATTCTCGTTTTATTTGTCATTAGAAAACATTGAAAATATTATGCAAATAAAATATCTCTTTTTATTTGTCATTAGAAACATTTAAACTGTTATGCAAAATAAAACATTCGTTTTATTTGGCATGTTAAACATAGAATGTATAAAAAACAAAATATTCTTTTCAGTTTTTGTACATATGAAATATAGGATGTGTAGAAAACAAAATATTCTTTTTATTTTTGTACATATGAAAAATAGGATGTGTAGACAATAAAATATTCTTTTATTTTAATAGGTTAATGTTAGAATTTGATAAACAATAAAATATTCTTTTTATTGTAACATGTTAATGTTAAATGTGTAGGCAACTAAACTTTTTTTTTTACTTATACATATGTTAATGTAGGAGTTATGTAGACAATAAAATTCTTCTTTTTATTGTATTGTATATATGTGAATATGGGAATGGTCAATTTAGTTGAAACATTAAAAAATATGATATTTTTAATGTAGATGTTGATTCATTTTTTTAAAAAAAGGGACATGCATAGGAAAATTACTTGAAACATTAAAATGATATTTTTAATGTATATGTTGATTCATTATAAAAAGAATCATATTTAGGAAAATTTTGATGAAACATTAAAAATGTTTATATGTTAAGGTATGTTTCGTTTGGTTGAAAACATCACTTTAAACATATTAGTGAAATCGTTGAACGATATATATACATATACACATATACATACGTATATATATATTAAAAAAATCGCGCATGGTAGTTTGTGTTTCGGAATCGTAACTTTAAACAATTATACCGAAAGATCCGACCGTCGGATTTTCCCAAAACTGAAACCGTTAGCTTCGCTTTGGGAAGATCTTTCCAAAGGTATTAATTTTGTTAAAATCCAATGGTTAGATTTCTAGAAATTGTAAATCAAATTTGGGTAAAAATAGCGCCAGGGCCGCCTATTGACTTGAAGCGTTGTTAAATTAAATTGGACTATTTTTATATAAATAAAAATAACGATAGATCGTTATAAAATAATATTAACGATATGAAATGATTTAAATTATATATATTCGAGAATTATTTGAAAAGATCTCATTTCAAATAATTATACGATGATTTAAATCGAAGATATTGAAGACGGTGTTTGAAAACCGGCAATCTTCACATCGAATGGACGACTACTGATGCCCTGCATGGGTTAGCTCCCAGTAAAGGGTTAAAGTGATAGTTGTTCGGATGTACTTGTTGATTGTCCGGATATGCGAGCATATCTCTACCTTATTGGACATACGGGACGAGGAATAAGGTCTCTCCGGTTTTGTTTAGACCTAGAACGGACTTGTAAATAGATGTGTGTCTGACATTGAGTTTCGTTCTGTGTGAATTGATTTCTATTAAATATATGTCTGTTTGGTGGCAGGGAATTTATTCTCTTGCTTAACACCCTTCTCTGAGATGTACGAGCTCAGAGGTTATAGATTGATAGATATTAGTTGCATGGCGTGGATTTTCAATGTGGCATACCAAGATGCAAATGATCAAGGATTTTGTTGAAAAGTAGAGCCTTATGGTTGATGATCAAAGCACAACTCATTTGGGCATAGCTTTGTGCATAGCGTTACTTCGCGAGCCTCACACCTCGGTAAGAGTCAGAAACGGGATAAGGGAACGCAGGGAGTACACATGTTCCTTTCTAGCTAGAAGTGGTGTCATGGTATAGAGCCCAGACATTTTAACTTATGTGGATGATAGATTTCGAGGCCTCAATATATTGGTCGCTACTGGCCAAGTGATAGGTTCAATAGGACCGGGAAACATGTGTTCAGGCATAACTAATCCACTAAGGTATATTTGTGGACCGGCCCTGCAGGATCCAAGGGTTCACTGCGGGAGATCCTGAGACATTTGCTAGAGTGTCTCAAATCGGTAAGGAGATCATCCCTAGCCTTGACTCATGATGGAAATCCAATTTTCAATATGACATTACATATTTGATAGTAAACCTATATATGGCGACGTAGTAGGATGGGGTACTATGCCGTCTAGGATTGATACATTTAATTTGATATTATTTTTAAACTGGTTAGACACTAATTATTATTATTATTTTGTACGTATAAAGCATGTTTGATCATTATAAGGTTAAACTCTATCGTCCGGTTTGCGTTGCATTGTGTGATGGGACTTGAGCTTATAATGATTTCATTTTTCTAAAAAGCATTGCGTTGTTTTTAAAAGATTTAGTTAATTTATGCACTGGCAATCTAATGGAGTAAACCCGTTCCGCGTTAGCGACGTGGTCCTGTGATTAGCCTTATTGTTAGATAAGTTAAGAAAGATTTCTCATACCAGTCCCATGACTGATTCGTAGTTTGTTTCACTTGCAAACTCGGGTGCCCATATTTTTACATGGGCAGTCGAGTGGCTTGTTTTGCAGACATTTCTTATTTATTGAGCAGGATTCTGGATCGTAGATTAAAGCTGTGTCCATAGTATTGATAGTCTTCCGCTGTGTTGGTTTATTTTTCCATTGCACTGTATTAAATTTATTGTAAATTATCTTCCATTGTATATATTTGATGTACTCTGATATTCTGTACTCTGATGTAACATTATTGTAATGTTTATAAAAGTCTTCTGTTATTTGTTCTGATGTGTTGTATACCCAGAGTTAGCATATGCGGGATTCGAACGGTCTTGGTCGACTTAGCGATCGATTAGGTCCGGGTGAAATCCGTATCGTTACGTCGGCAAAGAAAATCTGGAATGCGCTTCAAAAGAAATATCATATCAAGGAAGTTAGGGCCAAGAAGTACGCCATCTGCTGCTATTTGAAGTATCCGATGACGAATGACAGATCAGTGAAGGCGCAGTCTTACGAGCTTCAGAAAATTACGGATGAAATAATCTACGAAGGTATTACTTTAGATAAACAATTTCAAATTGTTGTACTAATTGATAAATTGCTTCTTAGTTGAAAAGACTTTAAAGACCTCTTCAAGCATAAGAACAAGAAATTTTCCATGGAGAGCTTGATTACTCGTCGTCGTATTGAAGAGAGATGGCTAGAAAACAAGATCAGAAAGAAGAGGTGTTTGCTGTCTCTAGTGACGACACTAAAAATTCCACAAACACATGTCCAAAACCAAATGCGAAAATTTCTAAAATCAAAATCCCTTATAGAATTAGAACCATGACAATCAGTGGAATAAATTGTATAATCCCTCCTAAGGAACGATATTAGACAGTTGTTCTTATGTTACAACGAATGAAAGCGTGCCATATGACACAGAAATGTCGGAACATGCAAAATCCTAAATGGTTGGCTAACATGACTGATGTTCTAATGGCTATGTTTACTAAGATCAACCAAGTTGGTGGATCAAAATAGTGGTGGGTAGACATTTATTTTTCGTCATGTATGTTATTAGGAGAAATGCTTTAAAACATATATGTAATGATGTCAACGGTACAAAAGTGATGCTAGGAGATTCTTATATTACTACTGCAGTTGGAATTGGGTGTATGGAATTGAAGTTTACCTCTGGAAAAAACTTATGTTAGGAGACATAATGCATAATCTATAGATGAGGAAAATTTTATTTTGTGTTTCTTGTTGAATATAGTTGGTTTAAGTAAACATTGGATCTGACATGTACACCATAACTAAAATGGTGTTTTTGTTGGTAAATAACTTGTTGTAGAAGGGGATGTTTAAGTTAAATATTGATATGAACAAACTTTGTAGTTCTTCTTATATTTTATGCAATTTTAATATTGTAATAAACCAAGGATTTTCGATCCCGAAAATCAACACAAAACACCATCTCGACCATTCAAGTATCGAAAATACCAGAATGTTAATAGAAAGAAGTTATAGAGTGAGAAATAGAAAAAAAGAAATATTAGATAAAAGAAGAAGAAACAGATCACATTAGAATCAGATTAAATACGAATCTCATAGTGGAACGAATAAAACATATTATATGACATAACTTTGAAATACAAATATGTACTGTATATACATACCATCATCAGAGACATAACATATCACAACAGAAACAAACAGTAGCTATCTAATGCTGAAGCCTCCTACTCCAAGCTCCTCCAAGTGTATTTGTAAAATCCCGACTACGTGACTGCCCATAAAAATTTGGGCACCCAAGAGATTAGGGTAAAACAAAACAAAATAAACCCTGGGTCAGTCATGGAGTGATGTGAGTAAACTCCAACCACTTGGTTTAACTTTTAAAAATCATTTTTAAAAGAAAGGACAATCGCAAGACTAATCCATACAAAAATATAGATGATTTTACCTTGCGATAATCCAAAACACTCTTTAAATCCATATAAATCTGGTATTATAATAGTGTCTAAATCAAGTAAATAGCAATCTAGCGGAACGCTTGCATCTCACGCTTCACATATATAGTATGCAATCAAAGCCGCGGGATCTTATTAGAGAATATATTCCAACTATGGTAAGGTGTGGGACCACCTTCCGACAATGTATCTCTAGAGAGGAATACATCGGGTTCAAACAAGAACATCTTGCAACCCAAGATAATCATGACCGGCCACTCACTTCGCTTAAGTGTTTTGAACGTATCATCACCAACGGTTGAGATCAACAACCGTTACCAAAGCATATAATAGCGATATAATAAAAAAGAGAATGGATTTTCTCTAGATTAAATGACAATACATCCTAATGGGAATGACCCACATAGTCATGTGACCTACGCGATTTTATACCATTTCCCTTTTGTCCGGCTTGAGGTCATACTTACCTTTTTAATAAGTTACATCTTCATTCATTTTGAACGCCACATCATCACACTTGCCAAATCATTTATTGATTTTCCAAAAAATATCATGGGTATAAAGCTAAGAGAAATGAATTCCTCCATCACCAAACATAAGTACATTTGAAGAGATCAATGTATATGATTTGTTAGGCGTACTCTGTCAGACATTCGTCTATACAGGTTGCCCTGGGACCGGACAAACTGAAGGCACCATCCAATCAATCCCTCTTAGGCAATTTCTATCTAGGATTAACAAAATAGTCCTTGCACTTTACTCCCTCTTCAATTATATTTAGCATAATTTGATTCGCAACGCTTATGCATATATGGAGTCGTTTTCACATAATAATTAACCTTAGTTTCGGTCTCTCGGTATTGACAACGTAAATATAAAATGGGCAAAAACTTTGATAAACGGTTATTTAACTATCAAGGAAACATCCATACAACCCACGATCCTATTCCCAAATGGTAATTCTACTGATCAAACATCAAGCAATCATGAGCCCTTTAAATTAATTTCTTATTAATCTATTCATCTCCCAACTTCCATTTTCCCGTTTTCATATCTTATTCACACATGACTATTCTTCCACAATCATCAGTCCCTAATCGTAAACTAGTAAGAGAATAACCCCTAAGTATCAACCCCGAAGGCTGAAACCAACATCAGATCGACACTTAGGAAGTCATTCAACTCGACTAGTCTCTAGTAAGTTTCTAATTTCCTTAACTCTAAATCTGCAAACGCTTGCTTTTAAACCATTATCCGCATTAAATTGTGAATATTATTCCTTTATATAAATCTGAACTCGTTATATCAAATCAATCTTGATTTTATTTATCAAATTTATTTATCAAATTTCATTTACATGCCACCTTCCTATTAGATTTTATCTAACAAGTTTATAATTCTATGTCGATTCTACATTTGATTATAAAATATCTGTTTCAAAACAAGTTATTAATTATCTTGTTAAATTCTGATTTATATAATACATAATTCCTAAAAATAAATTATTTTTATAATATTCGACATTGTCAAATTCTAATTATAAATCCTTATGGATTTATTTTAATTCTATTCATATTTCGAACATTAAAATAAATTTCATCATTTTCTTTTTGAACACTTTCGAATTTCCCTTTTAAATTCGCTTTTGAATTTACATTCCCAAATAATCTAATTGATAATTATTATACTTATTTGTAAACATTGTTTATAAATTAAACTACTTGATTTCATTATTAAAAACAAGTTAATATTTTCTAGCCCATTTGAAATTAAATTTCTATTTTGTAAAAATAGTTTTTTTTCCTTTTAAACCCCAAATTCTTTTCCTTTTTATTCGAATATATTTTTATGGTATTTAATACTCAATTATTCTAGGGCCAGGGCTATCCAACATCCCAAATATACAATAATCAACTACAGATTATTTATTACATCATATAACACTATATATCAAAAACAACAATATAGTTGTCGAGGAACCCATTTGGATTCCTCCAACTTGTTTTCCCTACATCCACAGATGTTAACCAAATAAATAATACCAATTTCATATCAATATGAAATATCGTAGCAAATAGAATCAATATTTAATGAACGATTTATATATATAACTATATCGTTAATTTCAATTAATTTATTAGCAATTCATCCAAACAACTATCACATAGCATTTAATCATCATTTATGAATATTAAAATATGTTTATAATATTTTAAAACTAGACCGAGTTAGTGAGTTTACTCACATTGGTCATTAATCGTTAAATAAATATTAATGTTAATTTATCCAATCAGGTGTTTTATCATGCCATAAATTGTAATAAGCTCCAAACTGCCCCATAGTTTCATTGTGTAGCCTTCGTCCATACAATCCCATGGATCCTGTTCCGTCAGATTTTGATAACGTACGGAAAAGTTATTAATTTTATATGTTTGTATATGTTTAAAAAACAATTAACCATTAATTAAATAATATAAAGTTAATCAACTTCTCCCCTTAACTTACGTATTAACCCTTCTTCCCTATAACAATATTCAGACCCAACTCCTACAACAAAGTTCCATGGTCGATTATTTATGCTTCAACTGCTCTTCCTCCACTCCATGAATTCACATGAAAACACCGCCAACAAGCTTCTCTACTCCTCTCCACCATCATGATTGTGTTGCTCTGGCCTCCACGATACTCCCTTACAAACCATCAACACTTTTTATCCCAAAATTCCACTAAATTTTCACAATCGAAACTCTTCAATGCCCCGAACTCAATTGTAATCTCCATATATCGAATCGATGCTTCCGTTTCTAGTTAATTCGAAACCTAGGTTTTGCTGTTATATATGATCTGAATTTTTTTGCATCCAACTCAAGCAAAAAATGTCGGAGTGAAGTATATAACTATACGAATCCATATATATATATATATATATGTTTTGGATTTTTTAGAGGCGTATTTATTTTGTTTTCGAATTTTTCTTTAAGCCATTAAACTTCGGTTATTTATTTCCGAAAGAAGAAAAAGGAAGTGAGCAGCATATATTTATATAGGTAGAAATCATTGGCAGCCAAGGCATATAGATGCATTTAGGGACATAGGTTGGTAGGTTTATCGTTCCTTTGGCATGAACTTATACGGAGAACATAGGTCTGAATTTCTTCTTTTAGGCCTGCTCATCTCCGTAGGCATGTGCGTTTGCCTCAGGAAGGAATACAATTGCTAGTGTTTGTTGTAGGTAGGTCTTAGGCATGTGCATATGACCTTACTTCTAAAGATTTTCTAGTTGTACATAGTTATGGTAATCAATTGATTGTTTATATCATAATATATCAACATATGTAATATTAACTTGTGTTATTATGAAAAAGATAGCTTTCAAAGTTTAGTTTACCCCTCCCTCCCTCTCAGCACGGCTCAATTTTGTCAGAAGCTATTGAAGGAGAAACCTCTTTAGTTTGTACTCATCAAGAGCATTCAACATTTCTTCACATTTGATGTTAGTGATTGTTCCACATTCTTTGTTAAAATTGATTTAGACATCATATTTCTTTAAGCATAAACTAACGGTGGTTACAACTCTTAATGGTCTGGGCTACTAGCTTTGATAGTCTTGCGATCCTATGGGGGGTCATATGTCCTTGTTATATATAAAGATAATATTGATATTCTTAATATATATATATATATATATATATATATTTGAGGAATAGAAACAAATGAAGACTGTATTCAATAATCAGAGGGTTCTAATTTCCTGGTCATCTCTGAGTTGCGTGAATTATATTATTATGTAGGGAAATGATACTTCATGGCTAAGTAAAATAGGTGCAGACTATTTATATATACATATACTTCTAGCCTAAGAAATAGTATACCACATTACATAAAACTTCATTCACGTACGATCCACTATGGACAAAAATAAAAACATGGTTGTATCGAGGAATGTGCCACGATCCTATAACCATAATAAAATAGACATGTTAGCATATTTTGTGAAATTCCAAAACGTTGATATAAGGTGTACATTATGTTAAATGAAAAGTTGCTTATTTTCCCAATTAAAATCTATGGAAAAATTCTATAAATTAAATTAAAAATACTTCATAAAGGGTATTGTCCAATTTAAAAACAATAATTTATTATATTAAATAAATCGATATGGTTGATAAACAATTCCATAATGACCTTTTGAAAATTTAATTTGGACATAAATCACAATCTAAAAGATAAAATCTTGATTTTTCACTTCCATTAGAAAAGTATAGTTCAATAGATTCGAAGTTTCTTGTTTCAAAGAAATCTGACTTAAAACGAATCATGTACATTCATTTAAAGTTCAAAACGTAAAATTACGAACTACCGCAACGTTACGAGCTCGCTTTTAAATTTAATTATAATTAATAAGTTCAAACGTCGTTTAAGATTTGTTATTATAACTCGAATCTAAATTCAATTAAATTTCTTACATTATCCAATTCACACAATATTGCAAACTCAACTAATTCCGACTATTTCAGAATTAAATATGTTAATCCACTATTTATATTAATTAAATATTTAGAATTAGCCATTTAAATTACCAAACCACTATTCAAATAATTGAATGGATTAATTATCAACCCACTTAAACCCGGGATGTTACATTCCTTTGCCCTTAAAAGAATTTCGTCACCGAAATTAAAAAGTCATGAAAGTGTTGCAACTCTTCCAATTTCTCTCAACCCACTTGTTTGAGATCCTACACTTCATATTTCCTCAACTCAGTTCCTTACAGAACTATTAATCCCTTATATTAATATTCGACCTTTCATCATTTATTACAAATGATCTGTCCACTATTGTCGGATAATCCATCATCACATTCTCATCTTCAATCTGTATGCTTTCCCATATATTTCCACATCCATTCAAATTGATTTTAGTTTAATTTATTAATTTCATTATTCCATTTTAAATTTTGTTAACCATATCTAGTTTTCTAATCCCTTACACAATCGACAAGTCGATTTATTTAGTTATCAAAATTTTCTTAGAAATTTCTAACTCTTTAAATTTTCGGAAAATTTCGCCAGTATCTCCTTTGCATGACTCAATTGGTATAACTAAAACTCGCCTCTCTGGACCTTCTCCAATCAAAAATAAAATAAAAAAGCCAAGCTACTTGCCAAGTAAGTTCATAAAAATATCATACTCATATTGAATTAAATATGTATCTTTTGTCAAGCATTCAACTCTATCTCTTCCATTCGCGACCAATTTAGCATATGCCCATGCATTCGTTCTAATTTATATCAAATCAACTTATCCTCAAATCCAATCATTCATTATACTGAAACCAAATTCCATTTTAAACTCGAATTCCATTCTTGATTCCAAACTCTTAACTCACCTATCCAATATACTTAACCGAGTTAAGTTCTATTCCCACATTCCGTTAACTAATCAATTTCTCAATCAGTTATTTTCATCTCAAAATTCAAAATTTTATTTTTATTTTGAAAAAATCAATCCCTTTTAATTTCCTCTTAATTTTCACTAGTTAAATTTCAATTTCTATTTGCTTTCACAAATTTCTATTTAATTTGTTTTTAATTCAAACAATCTCTTCGTGGAAGTTTTAAAGAGCTAAGCTTTTCTAAAATCAAATATCCCTTTTTGGAATTTAAACCAACTTCTTTTCTCAAAACAATTCGAAAACTGATATCTTTGGTAGTAATCCGTTACTTAGAGACTCGAAAATGAACACCGATGATGGCGCGCTCATCGTTGGAATTATTTTCCAATGGATGAAGTGAGTTCAATACTATATCACTTTCAAATTTATTCTTAAACACTTCCATTTGGAAATTATTTCAAAATATCCTTCATAATGCTTGAAAAACATTTCCAAATATCAATGATCTTAAAATTTCTATGTATTAAATCCAAAATTCATTAATAAACATTTTTCCAAGTTTCTGGAATTTTAACGCCAATCTTTGTTTAAATCCAGATATTATTAATATCATTTCATATATTGCACTTATCTAAATTTTGATCAGTTATTTATAACCATCTCTATTATAATTATAATCTTATTCGATTATAATAACAACCAACACATCAATTATACTGTAACAATTCCAAGATAAATGCTTTCTTTATATCAAAATATAATTTGGGTAAAATTATTACATTTACTCTTTGTTTTTCAAAATATACCGTGCTAGTTCATCGTATTCGAGTGTTTAGAAATCGCTATCGATATAGTGGATCATACTGATTGACCAGAATTCAAATCACTCAAAATATAAAGTTCCACAATATAAAACCATTTTTATACAATATATAAATGCGCTCTCTTGTATACATACACTCAACTCAATCTAGGGTATTACTAACCCCATCTCTATTGAGTCACACCATAGAGCCAAGATTACCACTCAACCTTATGCTTTTATACCACTGTAACGGACCGAAAATTTTCGACCTTGAAAATCGACACAAAACACCATCTCGACTATTCAAGTATCGAAAATACCGGAACGTTAATAGAAAGAAGTTAGAGGGTGAGAAATAGAAGGAATGAAATATTAGAATAAAAGAAGAAGAAATAGATCACAGTAGAATCAAAGTAAGTATGAATCTCACTTTGGAACGAATAAAATATATTATATAACATAATTTTGAAATACAAATCTGCACTGTATATACATACCATCATTAGAGTACAACACAAAATATCATAGCGGAAATAAACATTAGCTATCTAATGCAAAAGCCTCCTACTCCAAGCTCTTCCAAGTGTATCTATAAATCCTAACTACTTGACTTTCCGTGAAAATTTGGGCACTTAAGTGTTTAAGGTAGTTATCAACCTGTATCTTTATGTTTGTACATTATGGTTTGGCTTGTATGCTTGGAAATCTAGTACTTGAACTTATTTGGCCATCTTCAGGCCTTTTGACCGATTATTCTATGTATTTAGTAATATGAACCGGCTGTATAGAACCGCACTACACAACCGTCTTACTAATTTTTTTTAAGGTAAAATAAAAAAATAAACACTAGGTCAGTCATGAGACTGGTATGAGTAAACTCCAACCACTTGGTTTAACTTTTAAAAATCCTTTTTAAACGAAAGTATAATCATAAGATCGATCCACACATAAAATACAAATGGTTCTTACCTAAGGGTTACCCAAAAACATTCTTTAAATTCATATAAGTCAGGTATTATAATAGTGTCTAAATCAAGTAAACAACAATCTAGCGGAACACATGCATCTCACGCTCCACATACTTATCATACAATCAAAATCGCGGGCACCTATTGAAGAACAGACTCCGACAATGGTAAGGTATGGTACCACCTTCCGACAGTGTATCTCTAGAGAGTAATACACCTGGTACAACAAGAACATCTTGCAACCTAGGCTAAACATGACCGGCCACTCACTTCGCTTGAGTGTTCCAATGTATTATCACCAACGGTTGGGATCAGCAACCATTACCGAAGCATACAACAGTGATAGAATAAAGAAGAAAATGGATTTTCTCTAGATCAGGGGACAATACACCCAAGTGGGAGTGACCCATATAGTCATGCGACCGACTCTGTAATGACCTGGAATTTTAGCAGTTGAATTCCAAATATTTAAATTTTTTTTGAATTATAAATAAAAATCTATAAGGAATTTATTTAATAAAACGATATTTAAACGTATAATTTATAATTAAATTTAAAACAAGCTTGAAATAGTCGCAATAGTTCATAATTTACGATTTAAACTTCAATTGAATATTAAGATTCCAATATAAGTTGGATTTCTGTGAAACAAGAAAACTTTTGAATCTATTGAACTGTATCTTTCTAATGGAAGCGAAAAATAGAGATTTCGTCTTATAGATTGTAAGTTATATCCAAATCAAATTTTCAAAAAATCGATGTGGAGTCGTGTATAAGCCATAACGGTTTATTTAATATAATTAAATATTGGTTTCGAATTTGGACAAGATTTTTGAGGCGTAGTTATAACTTAATTTATAGAATTTTTCTGAAATTTTATTTTGAAAAGTAAGCAACTTTTTATTTGAAGTATTTTACACCCTGTGTCAGCATTTTGGGATATCACAATATAAGTTAGCTTGTCTATATTATTATATTTTTGAGATCACGGCACATCGCTTGGCACGATAGTACTTTTATTTTTGTCCATAGCAGCTCGCTCGTGCAGTATGGTACGCATGACTATAGAAGGTAAAAGAAAACTTGTAACGTATGAAAGCTACGCATTGTCTGAACAAATAAAAAGTTATCTAACATACAACCTACCAATACAAGGACATCTCACACCTTTTTATATTAATGAAATGTTTTACTTTAAAATAAGTATTATTTAAATGAATCTAACACGAGATTGCCATATTTCATCATATTTTAAAGTCTCTTTGATCATCATCGATTACTTGGGCATATCACCACATGTACAGTATCAATGAGTTGAACTCCTTATGGCAATTGTGTTAATTTATTTCAAGAGATAGGAAATAGTAGCCATGTTGTATCACAGTATACCATGCTATTGCCATTTTCTTCACCAGCTACCTCTCTAATCAATTCTGTAACAAGATAACCAATTAAGACAATTCATATAGCAAGATATACAAGTTGAAAGCTGTGTATTTTTAACCCAGAAAAAGCTATGTATCAGTACTATGTTTTATATCCACAAACATGCCTATGGCTATATCACGATGCGTATACGGTGTGTAGATTGAAAAGCACATGCCTTCTTTAAAGCACATGCATACCCATCTGCCAACTGCTGAGATGAAATTAAAGAATGCACATGTGTGGGTTATTCACACAGTCCCCTTTCACATGCAGATCAATTCAATACAGACCTATAGGCCATAGGCACATGCATTAGGTTGAAATTACAATAGCAACCGTGTACGAATTGAAAATGACCTTGTTCTTATCCTTCCCCAAACATCTATATATTATGTATACCATTGTCATCTCCAGAAATAAAAGAGAAGAAAAAACATAGCTTGCTTCCTCTTCATCTAATAATAAAAATTCAATTACTCAGCAAATGAATCTAAATTCGTATTCTTGAAATTCCTGGAACCAAGGGCTTCTTTCCCATATAAATTTTATTAAGATCGATCAACACCGTTTTCAAATCCTCATTTGTTTTCACCGCGCCAAAGTCCATGGTTTTGGGCATCGAACGAAGCAACGCTGGGGGTGTTGAAAGAGGGGATGTCGGCGTTTCAGTTGAGGGGAGTAGGGTGAAATCCGGTAGCCTCTATCATCACCGACGGTCAACAGAATCGAAGCTTCAAGGAAAAAAACAAAGAAGGAGATGATGCAATTCTTACTATGAGGTGAAAGGGAAATCACCAGACGATCGGATTCTTTTTGAAATTTGAATGGGGGTACTGGAAGTAATGAAGAGGTAGGAGATGAGCAACAGGGTAAGTTGTGAACTAAAGTTTAATATTATGATTAATTTATAAATGTCGTGGGTATTAATTTTTTGAACTGGAATGTATGGGTACAGTGGAGGAAGAAATAAAACCATGACAGTGAATGGTGTGGAGTTTTGTACTCGGGCATGTCGAACTAGATATGTGTGGAAGAAGGGTTAAGGTGGAAGGAAGGCTATGTTACTTTATTTTTACAACAATGGTTATGATGAGTTCCTAAGGAAGAATGTGTTCTGGAGGATAAGTTGCGGGGATAAAATGGGTAAAACAGTAGGAAAGAAGAAGACA
Organism: Allium sativum; assembly: GCA_030737875.1. Taxonomy (NCBI): domain Eukaryota; kingdom Viridiplantae; phylum Streptophyta; class Magnoliopsida; order Asparagales; family Amaryllidaceae; genus Allium; species Allium sativum. The sequence goes on along the minus strand of CM060915.1, from coordinate 454,773,259 downwards.
ACTTGGAATCGCATTTTCTTTAGTGAAGGAGTTAATTGCAGGGTGTTGGATATCAAAAGCCGAGCTTGGTAAATTGGCAATAAAACGAATAAGAAGTCAGCGTTTTGTTATTGGGATGATTTTGACTTGTAGCGAGATTAAAAACGTGGAAAGAAGAAGAAATAACAAGTCGGACAACATAAATTAAATCATGTGATCATAGGGTAATTAAAACATCAACACATCATGTTGATAATTAATTAAGTAATTTGTTAGTTTAATTAAATTGTATAACTTAATTGTTTATAACCGGTGCATACATTTACAGAATTGAGTACCTTCAGTCACATTGGAATCATAGTGATGCAGTCTATGCTTTGGGACTGAATTCGCTGAAACAACAACCACTGGAAATTCGTGATAAAATCAAATGCATGTTTGATTTTAAAACGAAACAAAAGCAAAATCATCAACTACAAACCAAGTGAGTAAACTCACTAACTCTACCTCTTTTATATTTTTATATAAATGGATTTTAATTTATTTATAGTAATTTTATACTGTGTGATGGTTGTTTGGATGAATGGTTGATAAAATTGGTTGAAATGGTTGATACAGTTTATCGTTGATCAATTATTAGTTCTGGTTACTATGATATTTCATATTTATGTGAAATTAATGTTGATTAACATCTGTGGGTGCAGGGAAACAGGTTGGAGGGATCCAATTGGATTCCTCAGCATTTAATTACTGTTTTTCATTGATTTTGATATATGAAGTGTTATATAGTTTGTGATTGGATATGCTTTGATTCACCCTGGCCTTAGAAATTGGTATTTTAAATACCGTAAAATATCTTCGAATGCAGAAAAGGAAATTAGGATTTAAAAATAGAGTTGATTTTCAAAATAGAAATCGAATTTCGAATGGAGTTGAAATAGAAACTTGTTCAAATAAACAAGCAGTTGATTTAAACAATGTTTGTAGATTAAGTAAAATATTTATTTTAGGATAAATTGGAATATAAATTCAGGTTTGAATTTACATAGAAAAGTGGGAAACGATTTTGAGATTTGATTTTTTTTAATTAGATTTGAACTTAATGGAAATTTATTTACCAAACAGAAATTTAATCTCAATGTACTTGAAAATAGAAACTGGTTTAAATGGATAATACAAGAATGGTTATAAATGACGTTTATAAATACAGTAAATATTTATTTTAGGATACACTGAAATATAAATTCAAATTTGAATTTATATGAAAAAGTGGTAATCATATTTGAAACCAGTATTTGAAATGGATTTGAACTTGGCAAATTATAAAGAAAATTGTAAACGAGATTTTAAATAATGCAATACAAATGAGATTGGTATGGAAAAATTTGAATAGAAGTTATGAATGGAATTTGAGTTTAAGGTATTATTTATAAGTACGAAATCAACCTGATTTGGTTTTATATACAAGAAATATATTCACGATTAAAGTAAACAGTGGTTTAAAGGAAATATTTTGCAAATGGAACATCTCTAAAGGAAATTCAGATTTAAAATAAGAATCCAAATTGGAAATTGAATGAAAAGGAAAATGGGATTTTGAAAGGGATTTTGAAAGGTATTACTTTAAAGTATTTTCGAGTGGTTTTAAATGGATTTTGAAAGGGATTAACCACTGAAATCACTTCAGTGGCGAGAAAATAATTCTGATAATGGATCGCGACATTATCGGTATTCATTTTCGAGTTTCTAAGTGATGGATTGCTACCGAAACAGATTTATTGATGAAAATTGTTTAAGAAAAATAAAGTTGTTTTAGAAATTCAAATGTTTTGAATTGAGTTGATTATAAATATATGTATATAAATATATATGATTTCAAACTAATTTGAAATAAAACCCAGAAATTTAAATTCAGAAATTAAAATTTGACTTATATCAGTTGAATAGATTAAAATGGTAAAAGTGAACTAAATGAATTAAAATTTAAGTTACGTTAAATGAAATTGGATTGGATTAGAGATAATGCAAAATGAAATTAAACAAAGAGAAATGTTTGAAATTGGAATTAATAAAGTAAATTCAACTTATATATGAACACTTTGAATATATATTGGATGTTGTTTGGAATTAAACCTTGATGGAATTGAACTCAAGTAGAATAAGAAGGTTGATTTTGGGAAATAGATTTCAGTTTTGATTAGTGAATGGAAGTGAACTAATCAGAAGTTGACTAGAGTGTTAAAAAATGGAAGTTGGATTGATTTGAAACCAACTGGAAATAGATATATGTATGTTGAGCAGATATTGAATGGAAGCAAATGCAAGAGATAGAATTTATGTAACACCCCACGTCCATTAATGTCACTCACAAAGGGAATGCATTAACTTCCATGGAGGTTTTAAGTGAATATAGAACAGTAAAATTACAACAAGACAGATATAAAATAGTACTTGGAAATTCAAAAACTTTATTTCATTGTAGCAGAAGTCAAAACATGTTTGATTACATCATAACACCATATTCAATGTCAAGTACAATATCTATCTTGATAAAACAAGTACATAATCCCATTACATGAATAGCCATTAAAAAGAAAGATAACAAGCTGGACTTTACTTCAGCAGTCCAAGCTTTCCAGAAGATAAGCGATCCAACTAGACTCCACTAGAACTTGGCCCAACCTGCGGACCTGAAGGGAGAAAAAGGATGGAAAAGACGGGGTCAGACATAAAGTCTGGTGAATATGATAATTCTACAATACTATTACCAAAATAACTGGACTAAGGCATAAGCTGGAAAACAAGAAAATGTCTATGAAGAGCAGATTAAGGACATAGACAATCGCTAAAGGCAACGTTATAGGCGCTCCTAAATACTAAAGGATAAACACTATACTGCACCACACCAGTCACCCTAAAGATTCATCCCACTTAGCTTCACTTAGAAACTTTCCCAATGGCTTTACGTACCCCTAGCTGACTACATAGGTGCCGCCTGCCCCTATCTCCACTAGGTGTACCCTACTTCCCATTATTCGATCGGCTCCCTAACTCGTAGATACCCGTGCTGGCCCCACAGTGGGGTGTATCACTCCCCTAAAGTGGAAACTTGATACAACGGACATGCACGGCTTATACCTACACGATGCAACAACGTCTTACCTACCAGCCCGGGTCCACACACGCATATGAAACCCGTTGGACTTGCGTTGCCACCGCTCCCTGTTTTGGCCTCTTATAGTCAAACCCAGTATGCGTGTCCCGTCCTCGACTTGGGTCGAGCCCACAAAGATACGTTTTGGGATACTGGTTGAAATGGGCCCCCACTATTTACCACAAGCATTCCACCTAAGCTTGTCCCCATTAGTCCATCCCACTTAACCCACTTAGTCATGTTCATTTACATGTGTGTTTGGTTAAGTCTAATCGTATTTCGAATGCCTCTAAAGGCAACCACCAGATTCCTTATGCCACCTAAGGCACCTACTTAACCCCCATGTCCCACCTTACATGATTATCTGGTTAAGTATTTCTTAGTTCATTAAGGCCATAACCTCATAAAGACCTCTCACATTAGACTGGCATTTATGGCAGCTGGATTTGCCGGGCGGGTCCGGGCAGTCTTACACCATAAAAGAGTCTAACCTCGTGTCTTTACAACTGTTATGCTTTAGTTTGGGCCTAGGACCTCTCACATTGGGCCGACATTTGTGACTACTGGATTTGCCGGGCGGGTCCGGGCAGGTTTACATCACAAACGGGTCCAACCTCGTGTCCTAAGCATTGATTATTAATAATAATCCACTTTCCCCCAATTTTAATAATTCCCTACTTGAATTATTAATTACTTCCAATTTTTAACAATGTCCATAATTGACTCAATTATGGACATTCATTCATGGTATGCAACATCTTACAAAATCACACCCAATTTATTAATTCCTAATATTACCCCTACCCCACGTTTGAACGTTTATTCGCAAAATATATGTTAGACTCGAATAGCCTAACTCATAGCATAAAAGAGATTATCATAATAACAACATGTATATGTGACCAAATGAATCATAATAAGGGGTGAAACTTGCATATGTCCAACTTGCATAGATTATACATGTCATGGATCTAAAGGTGTCAACTTGTTCAAAAATTCACCTAATATGATCTCAATCAATTTTCATAAACTTACATATGAACATGTGTGAATCAACATAATCTAATTTTTTAACAACATGGTTTTATATGGGTACACCTAACTCAATAGGCAAATTCCCATAATCAAGTTTTATTTAATTATAGTTTCAAGTTTATGGGTACACCTAACCTAATAGGCAAATTCCCATAAACAAGATCCATTTAAATTAAGAAAAAAAAACATAACTTTAAGCATGATCCAACAACATCATGATTTTTCAACATAATATAGCATGATTTATAACATGGCATAGTATGATAGTATAACATAGCTTGACATGATTCTCAACATAGCACGACATAGCATAAGAGAATTTACAACATAGCATGACATAGCATATATAATTTACATCATACGACAACATAATAACATAATAAGAGATCCACAATATATAGAATTTACAATTGCAAATCACATCACTTTCTTGTGATCCATTCATAACTGAGTCAAATTAGTTTGTAATAGTCTTGTGAGAATCATCATACTCACCAACAAAAGAAAAGAATTAGAGAAAGAGAGATCTTTTGATTTGATTTGTGTAGATTTAGTTGTAGATGATTAGGCTTCCTCTTCTTAGTTTGTGACGGCTATGCTGAACTCCATGGCAGCAGCATGACGGTAGCTTCTCTAATTTTACAAGTGATTTAGGTCTAGGGTCTACCCACTTATTTATAGATTTTAGAATTCATTTAGGCCATTAGATTTAACCTAGAAATAATCGCAGCCGTTCAGACAAGATGGGGTTTATCTTGTTGACTCAGCAATGAGTCAGAAGTGACTCAGCAAACACTCAGCAAATTAATTCTATTCATGTTTGCATTAACTGCCCATATATATATATATATATATATACATATATATATATATATTCTACAATGTACACATTAGATACATCCCCCCTTTTACACACTTATTATTGTTTTTATATACATATTAGATACATCCCCTCTCTTACACACTTATTAATATTTTTATATTCATATTAGATACATCCCCTCTCGTACACACTTATTAATATTTTCATATTCATATTAGATACATCCCCTCTCTTACACACTTATTAATATTTTAGCAACTTTAGCGTTAATAGAAAATTCGGGGTGTTACATTCTCCCCTCCTTTTAGGATTTCGTCCCCGAAATCTTCAAGTCTGGAAGAATGTATATCCTACCATCCAAACGTCCATCTACTCATCCATCATACACAGGCATCCATTGTCCTTAAAAGACTTCTAATGCTTTATGATCATATGCAAGTGTGTGTACATGTCCTTACCTAATGCGAAATCAGGCGGTCTACTGATCCAGTTGACCTCCTTAATGCAAATTATGTAAGTGTCATGAATCCATTATGTACGCAAAAGATCCTAATTGCTTACATACTACTTCTATATGCGTGCACACCCATTCAACCGAATGCAGCATCCATATGATGGTACAACCATTATACATCCATTATACTAAATACATCCATATATATGCAATATGCAATATGAAGTGACTGAGCCGATCTAGTGCCTAAAGTGTGTGTATATATGCATCCACGAGCAACCACTAGCAAACACTTGCATCCATTTTGCATCCATCATACATAACATGTCTCAAACACATGTTTCAACCATAGGATTATCCTGACTAAAGGTCAAAGATACTAATGAGAGGACATACTAAAGATAAGATAAGATAAGCTAAGCGATAAAGGAGAAATTAAAAGACATACCCTCAAAAAGAAAAGGGTACAACGAACGCATCTTCTCTTCTGTCTCCCAAGTTGCGTTGCTCTCATCATCTCCCCATTGCACTTTAACCAGTCTGACCTCTCGATTCCTCTACTTTTTGATCTCCGACCCAAGAATGCATGTAGGAGCTCGTCTAATTGTTGCATCACGCTCTATTTCCACCTCTTTAAGCAAGCTCGGCTCTACCACCTCCGCGGTCTTGTGCAAACACTTACTCAAATGTGATACATGGAATACGTCGTGTACTCCACTAAGTTTCTCAGGCAACTCCACCCTATATGCCATCTTCCCAATCCTGTTTTTTTTAAGGAAACGGCCCTACAAACCTTGGTGCTAATTTCCCCACGGACCCAAAGCGAACAACATTCTGTAACGGAGATACTTTGATAAAAACCATGTCCCCAATGTCAAACTCAAGATCTGTCCTCCTCTTATCAGCATACGATTTTTGCCTATCATGTGCTGCTTTCATCCTCCTTCGAATCAACTCAATCTTCTCCGAGGTTTCCCTAACCATATCGGGCCCAAGTAGGATTTTATCGGTAGATTCCCACCAACATGTAGGCTAACGGCAAGGCCTTCCATAAAGAGCTTCGAAAGGTGTCATGCCAATACTAGACTGAAAGCTATTATTATATGCGAATTCTACTAACGGAAGGTGCTCTTCCCATGTACCCCCAAAGTCTAGGATACAAAGCCTTAAAAGATCCTCTAGAATGCGATTCACCCTCTCGGTCTGGCCGTCTGTCTGAGGATGATATGCGGTGCTCAAACATAGCTGAGTCCCTACCACCTCTTGTAAACTCTTCCAAAATTCGCTAGTAAAGATGGGGTCACGGTCGCTTACTATACTAGAAGGAATACCGTGCAAACGAACTATCTCCTTAATGTATACAGAAGCCAACCACGGAGCAGTCCTCTTACTTTTCACGGGAATAAAATGGGCGCTTTTAGTAAGTCTATCTACTATAACCCAAATCCTCGTGTTACCCTTCCTTGATCTTGGTAATCCATCCACAAAATCCATTGAGATGCTTTCCCATTTCCATAGTGGAACTTCTAATGGGTGAAGCAACCCACCGGGTTTCTTTTGTTCTGCTTTAACTCGTTGGCACACCAAGCATCTAGCGACGTACTCGGCCACATCCTTTTTCATATCGGCCCAAAAGAAAACCCGCTTCATATCTTTGTACATCTTGTCCCCGCCGGGATGAATGGTCATTTTTGAGCGATGAGCATCATCAAGAATGGCCTTTCTTAAGTCTTCGTCTTGTGGTACACAAAGTCTATTATCCCTTCGTAACCAACCCTTATCGTCTAGGGTATACCTACGAAGATGGCTTGACGACTCCCCCCCTTTGAGCTTTTCTACTATCTCAACCAACTGTGGGTCGTCTCGCTGTGCCTCACCAACCCGTCCTAGAAGTGTAGGTCTAACCTCCAAGGATGCTAACAGACCGGGTACTAAGTCAACGGAGGGTCTAAAGTCAAACATAGAGATGAATTCTAAGCTTTGTCGTTCAACAAACAACGGACTCAAGGACAACCTTTTCCTACTTAAGGCGTCTGCCACCACGTTACCCTTGCCCGGGGTATATGCTATTTCAAAATCGTAGGAGGCTAAGAATTCCATCCACCGTTGCTGCCTTAAATTCAAATCCTTCTGAGAGAATAAGTATTTTAATGATTTGTGGTCAGTGAACAGTTCGAATTTCTCACCAAGAAGATAGTGACGCCAAGACTTAAGCGCGAAAACAATTGCGGCTAGCTCTAAGTCATGCGTGGGGTAATTCTTTTCATGAACCCTCAACTGCCTTCCACCATAGGCTATTACTCTTCCCTCTTGCATGAGGACCGCGCCAAGTCCCGTCCCACAAGCATCAGTATAGATGGTAAACGGTTTATTCCCGTCTGGCAGCACTAAGACTGGGGCTGAAGTTAAGGCTCTCTTCAAACGTTGGAACGCATCATCGCAATCTTTGTCCCACGTAAAAACCAGGTTCTTCTTCGTTAACCGTGTTAATGGAGCTGATATTTTTGCGAAGTCTTTGATAAACTTCCTATAATAGCCAGCCAACCCCAAGAAACTTCTTACTTCGGTTGCATTTTTAGGGACCTTCCAATCTTGGATGGCCACCACCTTTGCGGGATCCACTGCTATCCCTTCTTTGGAAACCACGTGCCCTAAGAACCGTACTTCCTTCCTCCAGAAGTGACACTTAGAAAATTTTGCCTTAAGGTTATGCGCTCGAAGGGTTTCCAACACTTCCCTAAGATGTAGGGAGTGCTCTTCTTTATTCTTAGAAAAGACTAAGATGTCATCCACAAAGACTACCACGAATTTGTTAAGGTATTCCCTAAACACCCTACTCATCAAATCAACAAAATATGCAGGGGCGTTTGTCAAACCAAAGGGCATCACTAGCCATTCATAGAATCCGTCAGGAGTCCTAAAAGCAGTCTTATCTATACTATCCTCAGCCACTCTCAGTTGATGAAAGCCAGTGGCTAAGTCCAACTACGAAAACACTGAGGCGCCAACTAACTGATCAAAGAGATCGTCAATCCTTGGCAGTGGGTGTCGGTTCTTTTTAGTAAGCTTGTTGAGTTCTCTATAGTCCATACAAAGTCTAAGAGACCCATCCGCCTTTGTGGCAAAAACTACTGGAGCACCCCACTCCAATATACTACGTCTTATGAACCCCTTCTCAAGCAACTCCTTTACTTGCATATTGAGTTCCCTCCTTTCACGAGGAGCCATGTGGCGCACTAGCAAAGATACGGGTTTAGCATTATCCACAAGATAAATTCGAAAGTCTATCTCCCGCTTTGGAGGTAAGCCCTTCACCTCCTCAAACACATCCGGATATTCCCGGACCACTTCTACCGATCGCAGGTTCTCTACAGACGCGTCAAGCGATTCAAGATAACTTAGCATAACGGAATTTATGGGATTACAAAAGATGTCAAGAGCATTACCAAGGCGAGTCACAAGCCTAACTACTCTCCTTTCACAATCAAGAATGGCCCTATTTCTAGACAACCAATCCATTCCTAAAATTAGCCCATAGCCCGTGAAGCCCAATACATAAGCATCACATCTAAATTCAACGCTAAGTATAGAGATTTTCAAATCCAAACATATCATGGTCAAATGAGCCGAACCCCCAATTGGATTTGAAACGACCAAGGGATCCTCTACTAAACTGGTGTTCAAGTGCAGTGATTCAACTAATGATGCAGAGATAAACGAATGAGATGCGCCAGAATCGAATAAGGTACGGACAGGATGATCAAACAGAAAAACTAAGCTTTCAACAGAAATTGTTCTACCTCTTTCTTGCAGCGGTGGGGCCGCAATAGCCTGAACTTGCCCCCTTGCCTGCCCTGGTGCCATAAGAGCCTGCACCTGTCCTCCCGAGGTAGACCCTGCCCTCTGCCCCTTCTTTGGACAGTCCTTCACTAAATGTCCCGCATCTCCACAATGAAAACAACCAGTCTTCTTTTTCTTTCTACAATCTTTGCTGAGATGGCCAGGCGTCCCACAATTGAAGCATTTCTTCTTCCCTTTGCCATTATTGTTTTTACCACCCTTCTTATTTTGCTGTTGGGGTTTCTTCTGATCCCCTTTCTTTTCAACTGCCTTATCCTCATGCATAAGTGCCATTTCTACTAGCTTTTCAAAGGTGGCTCCCATAGGGATGTGGGTCATAGCCAACCCTTGCAACGTTTCATTCAAGCCTCTAACGAACCTCAAAGCTTTCTTCTCTGGCGTGTTCACCAACTCCAAGCCAAACCTTGCTAACTGATTAAATTTATTGACATATTCCTTTACTGATGAGCTCCCTTGCTTTAGTGCCAGGAATTTTTCCATATTTAAGTTCTCCTCTGCCCTTGAAAGAAACTTTGCCTCAAACCTTCGTCTGAAATCCGCCCATGAATCAACTGGACGTTCCCCGTTAGTGACCTCCCACCAAAACGAGGCCTCTCCCTTCATTAACCAAGAAGCTAAACAGACTTTCCTCCCATCTTCCACTTCAAAGATATCCAACAATTCCTCAGTCTCCTTAAGCCAATCTCTGGCCTCCACAAACGTCTCAGTCCCTTGAAAAGTTTTTCCTCCCATAGCCTTGAATTCCTTGCACGTCTTTGCAAAAGTGTCAACACGAGGAGGAGGAGGAGGAGGAGGAATGGGTGCAACTAGGGGTAGAGGAGTATCCGCTGGGCCTGCAGTGGTGGCCCTAGCCTCCAAGTATCTCCTAAACCACCCTGGAATCGTCACACCTTCTGGGAGATTAAGATCTTCAGCCATGCTGAAACGAAAAAGGAAAGATTCAAAATGGAGAATTCGAAAGATAAAGATAAGGATATGGCTATTTGGGATTATGTTTTTCATAAAAACTCTCTTTAAATAACATGTTTTTTTTTGAAAGCACTTCTTCCAAAAATACTTTAGAAAAAAAAATATTTTTCTAAAAAAAAAATTTATCTGTTCTGGTAACCTTATGCTCTGATACCACGTGTAACACCCCACGTCCATTAATGTCACTCACAAAGGGAATGCATTAACTTCCATGGAGGTTTTAAGTGAATATAGAACAGTAAAATTACAACAAGACAGATATAAAATAGTACTTGGAAATTCAAAAACTTTATTTCATTGTAGCAGAAGTCAAAACATGTTTGATTACATCATAACACCATATTCAATGTCAAGTACAATATCTATCTTGATAAAACAAGTACATAATCCCATTACATGAATAGCCATTAAAAAGAAAGATAACAAGCTGGACTTTACTTCAGCAGTCCAAGCTTTCCAGAAGATAAGCGATCCAACTAGACTCCACTAGAACTTGGCCCAACCTGCGGACCTGAAGGGAGTAAAAGGATGGAAAAGACGGGGTCAGACATAAAGTCTGGTGAATATGATAATTCTACAATACTATTACCAAAATAACTGGACTAAGGCATAAGCTGGAAAACAAGAAAATGTCTATGAAGAGCAGATTAAGGACATAGACAATCGCTAAAGGCAACGTTATAGGCGCTCCTAAATACTAAAGGATAAACACTATACTGCACCACACCAGTCACCCTAAAGATTCATCCCACTTAGCTTCACTTAGAAACTTTCCCAATGGCTTTACGTACCCCTAGCTGACTACATAGGTGCCGCCTGCCCCTATCTCCACTAGGTGTACCCTACTTCCCATTATTCGATCGGCTCCCTAACTCGTAGATACCCGTGCTGGCCCTACAGTGGGGTGTATCACTCCCCTAAAGTGGCAACTTGATACAACGGACATGCATGGCTTATACCTACACGATGCAACAACGTCTTACCTACCAGCCCGGGTCCACACACGCATATGAAACCCGTTGGACTTGCGTTGCCACCGCTCCCTGTTTTGGCCTCTTATAGTCAAACCCAGTATGCGTGTCCCGTCCTCGACTTGGGTCGAGCCCACAAAGATACGTTTTGGGATACTGGTTGAAATGGGCCCCCACTATTTACCACAAGCATTCCACCTAAGCTTGTCCCCATTAGTCCATCCCACTTAACTCACTTAGTCATGTTCATTTACATGTGTGTTTGGTTAAGTCTAATCGTATTTCGAATGCCTCTAAAGGCAACCACCAGAATCCTCATGCCACCCAAGGCACCTACTTAACCCCCATGTCCCACCTTACATGATTATCTGGTTAAGTATTTCTTAGTTCATTAAGGTCATAACCTCATAAAGACCTCTCACATTAGACTGGCATTTATGGCAGCTGGATTTGCCGGGCGGGTCCGGGCAGTCTTACACCATAAAAGAGTCTAACCTCGTGTCTTTACAACTGTTATGCTTTAGTTTGGGCCTAGGACCTCTCACATTGGGCCGACATTTGTGACTACTGGATTTGCCGGGCGGGTCCGGGCAGGTTTACATCACAAACGGGTCCAACCTCGTGTCCTAAGCATTGATTATTAATAATAATCCACTTTCCCCCAATTTTAATAATTCCCTACTTGAATTATTAATTACTTCCAATTTTTAACAATGTCCATAATTGACTCAATTATGGACATTCATTCATGGTATGCAACATCTTACAAAATCGCACCCAATTTATTAATTCCTAATATTACCCCTACCCCACGTTTGAACGTTTATTCGCAAAATATATGTTAGACTCGAATAGCCTAACTCATAGCATAAAAGAGATTATCATAATAACAACATGTATATGTGACCAAATGAATCATAATAAGGGGTGAAACTTGCATATGTCCAACTTGCATAGATTATACATGTCATGGATCTAAAGGTGTCAACTTGTTCAAAAATTCACCTAATATGATCTCAATCAATTTTCATAAACTTACATATGAACATGTGTGAATCAACATCATCTAATTTTTTAACAACATGGTTTTATATGGGTACACCTAACTCAATAGGCAAATTCCCATAATCAAGTTTTATTTAATTATAGTTTCAAGTTTATGGGTACACCTAACCTAATAGGCAAATTCCCATAAACAAGATCCATTTAAATTAAGAAAAAAAAACATAACTTTAAGCATGATCCAACAACATCATGATTTTTCAACATAATATAGCATGATTTATAACATGGCATAGTATGATAGTATAACATAGCTTGACATGATTCTCAACATAGCACGACATAGCATAAGAGAATTTACAACATAGCATGACATAGCATATATAATTTACATCATACGACAACATAATAACATAATAAGAGATCCACAATATATAGAATTTACAATTGCAAATCACATCACTTTCTTGTGATCCATTCATAACTGAGTCAAATTAGTTTGTAATAGTCTTGTGAGAATCATCATACTCACCAACAAAAGAAAAGAATTAGAGAAAGAGAGATCTTTTGATTTGATTTGTGTAGATTTAGTTGTAGATGATTAGGCTTCCTCTTCTTAGTTTGTGACGGCTATGCTGAACTCCATGGCAGCAGCATGACGGTAGCTTCTCTAATTTTACAAGTGATTTAGGTCTAGGGTCTACCCACTTATTTATAGATTTTAGAATTCATTTAGGCCATTAGATTTAACCTAGAAATAATCGCAGCCGTTCAGACAAGATGGGGTTTATCTTGTTGACTCAGCAATGAGTCAGAAGTGACTCAGCAAACACTCAGCAAATTAATTCTATTCATGTTTGCATTAACTGCCCATATATATATATATATATATATATATATTCTACAATGTACACATTAGATACATCCCCCCTTTTACACACTTATTATTGTTTTTATATACATATTAGATACATCCCCTCTCTTACACACTTATTAATATTTTTATATTCATATTAGATACATCCCCTCTCTTACACACTTATTAATATTTTTATATTCATATTAGATACATCCCCTCTCTTACACACTTATTAATATTTTAGCAACTTTAGCGTTAATAGAAAATTCGGGGTGTTACAATTTATGCCTGACAAAAAGGTACATATTTACAATAATACTTGGGTTTGATGGTTTTGTCAGCTTATGGGGCAAGCCACTCTGCAGTTTGATTTTCTTTTGGATTGGAAACGACCTAGAAAGGCAAGTTATGGTTGTACCAATTGAGCCGTGCAAAGGAGATGCTGGCGAATTTTTCGAAAATCTAAAGAGTTAGGATTTTTTCAAGAAATAGTTTGATAATTTAAAATCGAGTTGCTAATTGTAATTGAAATAAGAAAACCAAAACTGGTTAATAAAATTTCAAGTGGAATAATGGAATTTATAAACGAATTTAAAATCAATCGGAATGGGTATGGATATGCGGAAGAGCATATGGATTGAAGAAAAGAATGTGATGATGGATTGTCCAAAAATGGTGGGTATATCATTTGGAAAGAATTATGAATGGTCGAGTATAGGTATGAGAATTTGAAGGTCGGATAAGAACTGGGTTATGAAGATATGGAATATAAGATTTCAACTAAGTAGGTTATGAAGAGTTAGAGTTATAGCATTTTTACTACCTAGCAATTTCGAGGAAGAAATTATTTTAAGGGGGAAGGAATGTAACGACCCGTATTTTACCCGTTGAATTCTGAATATTTAAATTTGTTTTAAATATTTTATTTGAATTATAAATGAAAATTTATAAGGAATTTATTTAATAAAACGATATTTAAACGTATAATTTATAATTAAATTTAAAACAAGCTCGAAATAGTCGGGTAGTTCATAATTTACGATTTAAACTTCAATCGAATATACAGAATCCAATATTAGTTGGATTTCTGTGAAACAAGAAAACTTTTGAATCTGTTAAACTGTATCTCTCTAATGGAAGAGAAAAATCGACATTTCGTCTTATAGATTGTAAGTTATATCCAAATCTAATTTTAAAAAAAATCGTTGTGGAGTCGTGTATAAGACATAACGGTTTATTTAATATAATTAAATATTGGTTTCGAATTTGGACAAGATTTCTGAGACGTAGTTATAACTTAATATATAGATTTTTTCTGAAATTTTTATTTTGAAAAATAAGCAAATTTTTATTTGAAGTATTTTACACCCTATATCAGCATCTTAGGATATCACAATATAAGTTAACTTGTCTATATTATTATATTTTTGGGATCACGGCACATCGCTTGGCACGATAGTACTTTTGTTTTTGTCCATAGCATCTCATTCGTGCAGTAGGGTACGCATGACTATAGAAGGTAAAAGAAAACTTATAACATATGAAAGCCGCGCATTGTCTGAAAAAATAAAAAGTTATCTAACATACAACCTACCAATACAAGGACATCTTGCACCTTTTTATATTAATGAAATGTTTTACTTTAAACCAGGTATTATTTAAATGAAGCTAACATGAGAATGCCATATTTCATCATATTTTAAAGCCTCTTTGATCATCATCGATTACTTGGGCATATCACCACATGTACAGCATCAATGAGTTGAACTCCTTATGGCAATTGTGTTAATTCATTTCAAGAAATAGGAAATTGTACGCCGTGTTGTATCACAGTATACCATGCTATTGCCATTTTCTTCACCAGCTACCACTCTAATCAATTCTGTAACAAGGTACCCGATTAAGATAATTCATATTGCAAGATATACAAGTTAGAAGCTGTGTATTTTTAACCCAGAAAAAGCTATGTACCTGTACTATGTTTTATATCCAAAAACATGCCTATGGCTATATCACGATGCCTATACAGTATAATATATAGGTATGTAGATTGAAAAGCACATGCCTTCTTTAAAGCACATGCATACCCATCTGTCAACTACTGAGATGAAATTAAAGAATGCACATGCGTGGGTTATTCACACAGTCCTCTTTCACATGCGGATCAATTCAATACAGACCTATAAGCCACAGGCACATGCATTAGGTTGAAATTACAATAGCTACCATATACGAATTGGAAATGACCTTGTTCTAATCCTTTCCCCAATGTCTATATATACTGTATACCATTGTCATCTTCAGAAATAAAAGAGAAGAAAAAACGCGGCTTGCTTCCTCTTCAACTAATAATAAAAATTCAATTACTCAAAAAATGAATCTAAATTCGTATTCTTGAAATTCCTAGAATCAAGGGTTTCTTTCCCATATAAATTTTGTTAAGATCGATCAACACCTTTTTCAAATCCTCGTTTGTTTTCACCATGCCGAAGTCCACGGTTTTGGGCATCAAACGAAGCAATGCTGTGGGTGTTGAAAGAGGGGACGTCGGCGTTTCAGTTGAGGGGAGTAGGGTGAAATCCGGTAGCCTCCATCATCACCGGCAGTCAACAGAATCGAAGCTCCAAAGAAAAATAGAAGAAGGAGATGACGCTATTCTTACTATGAGGTGAAAGGGAAATCACCAGACGATTGGATTCTTTTTGAAGTTTGAATGGGGGTACTGGAAGTAATGAAGAGGTAGGAGATGAGAAACAGGGTAAGTTGTGAACTGAAGTTTAATGTTATGATTAATTTATAATTGTCGTGGGTTTTAATTTCTTGAACTGGAATGTGTGGGTACAGTGGAGGAAGAAATAAAAGCATGACAGTGAATGGTTTGGAGTTTTGTACTGGGGCATGTCGAACTGGATATGTGTGGAAGAAGGGATAAGGTGGAAGGAAGGCTATGTTACTTGATTTTTACAACAATGGTTATGATGGGTTATTAAGGAAGGATGTGTTCTGGAGGAGAAGTTGCAGGGATAAAATGGGTGAAAGAGTAGGAAAAAAGAAGAAGACAACTTGGAATCGCATTTTCTTTAGTGAAGGAGTTAATTGCAGGGTGTTGGATATCAAAAGCCGAGCTTGGTAAATTGGCAATGAAAGGAATAAGAAGTCAACGTTTTGTTAGTGGGATGATTTCGACTAGTAGCGGGATCAAAAAGGTGGAAAGAAGATGAAATAACAAGTCGGACTACATAAATTAAATTAAGTGATTATAGGGTAATTAAAACATCAACACATCAAGTTGATAATTAATTAAGTAATTTGTTAGTTTAATTAAATTGAATAGCTTAATTGTTTATAACCGGTGCATACATTTTCAGAATTGAGTACCATCGCTCACGTTGGAATCATAGTGATGCAGTCTACGCTTTGGAACTGAATTCGCTGAAACAACAACCACTGGAAATTCATGATAAAATCAAATGCATGTTTGATTTTAAAACGAAACAAAAGCAAAATCGTCAACTGCAAACCAAGTGAGTAAACTCACTAACTCTACCTCGTTTATATTTTTATATAAATGAGTTTTAATTTATTTATAGTAATTTTATACTGTTTGATGGTTGTTTGGGTGAATGGTGGATAAAATTGGTTGAAATGGTTGATATAGTTTATCGTTGATCAATTATTAGTTCTAGATGCTATGATATTTCATATTTATGTGAAATTAATGTTAATTAACATCTGTGGGTGCAGGGAAATAGGTTGGAGGGATCCAACTGGATTCCTCAGCATTTAATTACTGTTTTTCATTGATTTTGATATATGAAATGTTATATAGTTTGTGATTGGATATGCTATGAATCACCCTGGCCCTAGAAATTTGTATTTTAAATACCGTAAAATATTTTTAAATTCAGAAAAGGAAATTAGGATTTAAAAATAGAATTAATTTTCAAAATAGAAATCGAATTTCGAATGGAGCTGAAATAGAAACTTTTTCAAATAAACAAGCAGTTGATTTAAACAATGTTTATAGATTAATTAAAATATTTATCTTAGGATAAACTGGAATATAAATTCATGTTTGAATTTACATAGAAAAGCGGGAAACGATTTTGAGATTTGATATTTTTAATTAGATTTGAACTTAAAGGAAATTTATTTACCAAACAGAAATTTAATCTCAATGTGCTTGAAAATAGAAACTAGTTTAAATGGATAATACAAGAATGGTTATAAATGACGTTTATAAATACAGTAAAATATTTGTTTTATGATAAACTGAAATATAAATTCAAATTTGAATTTATATGGAGAAGTGGTAATCAGATTTGAAACCAATATTTGAAATGGATTTGAACTTAGTAAATTATAAAGAAAATTGTAAACGAGATTTTAAGTAATGCAGTACAAATGAGATTGGTATGGAGAAATCTGAATAGAAGTTATAAATGGAATTTGGGTTTAAGGTATTATTTATAAGTACGAAATCAAACTGATTTGGTTATATATATACAAGAAATATATTCACGATTAAAGTGAACAATGGTTTAAAAGAATCATTTTGCAAATGAAATATCTCTAAAGGAAATTCAGATTTGAAATAAGAATCCAAATTGGAAATTGAATGAAAAGGAAAATGGGTAATCTTTTAAAAAGAAAGTGATGAGTTTTAGTTCAAAATTTGGAATACAAAATAAAGTGTGATTACGTTTTGTAGATTGAAATGATTATAAAATGTGGTAATGATTTGGAAAGGATAAATCCAAAAATGAATTAGGGATTTGAATTTACCTGAAATGGTAGATAAATTCCGAAGATAGGAATATAATCGAATATAGATTATTCGAGAGAGAGTTATTTATTGGAATTCGATTATATCCAATTTAGGGAAGTAGTTATTTTCACTTTCTGTTTTGAATCAAATCTATTTATTTATTTATTTACTTATTAATTGAAGTAATAAGTACAAATTATATTTTTATATACCAATTATTTGGGAATAATGATTATAACGCTACTGTTAAAAATCTAAACAACGATTTTGGCGCTGTCGTTATAATAAATGTTTTGTAAATCTAAACAACAATTTTAGTGCTGTTGTTATAATAAATGTTTTGTAAATCTTAACAGCGATTTTAGCACTGTTGTTATAATAAATATTTTGTAAATCTAAACAGCGATTTTAACGTTGCTGCTATAATAAACGTCTTATAAATCAAATATTTGGAAACAGCGATTATAATGCTACCGTTAAAATCAATGTTTTTCCGTAAAGGAAGTGGATTCTTAGATTGAATCTGAGAGTCGCGTAAGCGATATTTTGTTTGAAGTGGTGAGCTTTGGCTATTTCAAAGTTGAGAATGTTATTCAGTTAAGGTCTGAGAGGTAATTATACCCCACCTTGATTGACTTCATGATTGATGGAGAAATGATTAAGATTCAATAGTGAAGATTGATTAGCAATATGGTTAGTTAATAAATGATCAATGGTTTGAGTTATAATAACGATATTTTATAACATCACGCTAATTTAAAGGATTTTGAAATGTTTTTCCCAAATAAAATGAGAGATGTTTTCTATGCGTAGAAAAGGAAAGGAATTGGTCAACGAGGAATTAATAAATGAAATATGGAAATATTTTCCGATATTAATAAGGGATATTTTCTGAATATAGAAAATAAGGATTTGTGAATAGATAGAAATATTTTCTAACTGGAATAAGAGATATTTTATCTAATAAAGAAATTGTGATATTGAAAATGTTTTTCCAAGGATCAAGAGAGGCAAAAGATATGGAAGACAGGAAATTAGAATTTGGGAATGATAATTTAATAAGGAATTGATTTAAAGGGGCCCAGTGTTGTTTGAGGGTTGATCGGTAGAATTTCCACTTGGAAATAGAACCTTTGATTGTATGGATGTTCTTTGATAGTTAAATCACCGATTATCAAAGTTTTGATTTATTTTATACCTCTGTTGTCAATAAGGAGAGACCGGGATCAGGTTGAATATCTGAAAACCACTACGTATTGGCATAAGCGTTACAAATCAACTTATGCTGAAGATAACTGAAGACGGAGTAAAATGTAAGGGCTTTTCTGTTGATCCTAGGTAGAAATTGCCCAAGATGGAATAATAGAATGGTGCCTTCGGTTTGTCCAGTCCTAGGACAACGTATATGAAAAAATGTCTGACGACGTGACATTCAAAGGAAATGGTGGCAAGATGTTCCTGAGAGTTAATCGTGAACTCAAGCCTCATTAACCGGGAAATGATAGAAATCAGGTAGGCAGGATGGCCATGTGAGTCATTCCCATTAGGGGTATTATCACCTGATCTAGAGAAAATTCATTTTCTTCTTATTCTATTCGCTGTTGTATGCTTTCGGTAATGGTTGTTGATCACAACCATTGGTGATAATATGCTCGATACTCTCAAGTTAAATGAGTGGTCATCCATGTGTGGGCCGGGTTGCAAGACGTTCTTGTTGAACCCACTGTATTCCCCTCTAGAGATACACTATCGGAAGGTGGTTCCATACCTTGTCATGTTGGAAATCCAATCTCCAATAAGCGCCTTACGGTTTTTGATTTTATATTATATATGGAGCGTGAGACGCAAACATTCTGCTAGATTCTATTTATTTGTTGTAGACACTATTATAATATCACTGGATTTGATATCAAAAAAATCTTTTTGTTTATCATAAGGTAAAAACCATATGTGTTTATGTGTGGATCGGTCTTACGATTATCATTTCTTTCGAATGGATTTTGAAAGTTAAACAAATGGTTGGAGTTTACTCACACCAGTCCCATGACTGACCAAGAGTTTATTTTGTTTTCCCTAAACTCTTAGGTTCCCCAAATTTGTATGGGCAGTCAAGTAGTCGGGATTTTTCAGATTCACTTGGAGGATCTTGAAGCAGGAGGCTTCACCAGTTAGCTATAAACTATCATATTTTATTCGTTCCGCTGTGAGTTTGTTTTCTTCGTTTTCTTCTATTCTAATATTTATTTATTTCTTTCTATTTCTCGTCCTCTAACTTCTTTCTAATAATGATTCGTATTTTTGTGCAATTAGTGTTGGATATGTGGTGTTATTCGTCGACTCAAAGAGTACGAAAATTCGGCCGTTACAAACTCGATTTTATATTATTTCCCATTGTGAGGCTTGAGGCCATACTTACCTTTTTAACAACTCCTCCTCCCTCAACCATCCCCACATCTTCGAACACGTTGTCACCATCACGAACGCGTCGTTCTGGCCTCCACGTTGCTCCCTTACAAACCATCGAGCCTTTTCATCCCAAAATTCCACCAAATTTTCACAATCGAAACTCTTCAATGCCACGAACTCAACTGTAATCTCGATATATCGAATTGAAATTTCCATTTCTAGTTAATTCGAAACCTAGCCTTCGTTGTTATATATGATGCGAATTTTTTTGCATCCAACTCAAGCAAAAAAAAAGTCGGCCTATATAAATCCATTTATTTTTTAAAGGCGTATTTTTTTTCGATTTTTTTCTTTAGGTTAACTTCAGTTATTGATTTCCAGAAGAAGAAAAAGAAAGCGAGCAGCTCTATATTTATATACGTAGAAATCCTTGGCAGCCAAGGCATATAGGTGCATTTAGGGACATAGGTTGGTTGGTTTACAGTTCCTTTGGCATGATTTTTTTGGGGAAACATAGATCTTCATTTCTTCTTTTAGGCCTGGTCATCTCCATAGGCATATATGTTTGCTTCAATAAAGAATATAGTGGCTAGTGTTTGCTATAAGTAGGTCTTAGGCATGTGCATGTGACATTGCTTCTAAAGATTTTCTATTTGTACATATTTATTGTAATTAATTCATTGTTTAATCATAATATATCAACAGATGTAATATGAACGTGTGTTATTATGAAAAAGATTGCTTTCAAACTTAAGTTTACCCCCTCCCTCTCGGCACGGCTCAATTCTGTCAGAAGCTACTGAAGGAGCAACCTCTTTGGTTTGTACTCATCAAGTTTATTCAACATTTCTTCATGTTTGGAACTAGTTATTGTTCTACATTCATTGATAAAACTTATTTAGACATCATATTTCTTTAAGCACAAACTAATGGTGATAATAGTTTTAATGGTCTGGGCTATTAGATTTGATAGTCTTGCAATCCTATGGGGGGTCATACATCCTTGTTGTGTATATATATATATATACACACATAATATTGATATTTTCAATATATATATATATATATATATTTGAGGAATAGAAACTAGTGAAGGTTGTATTCGATAACCAAAGGGGTTTAATTTCATGGCCACCTCTAAGTTGCTTGGATTATCTTATTATGTAGGGAAATGATACTTTATGGCTTAATAAACTAGGAACACACTATTTATGTATGCCTATACTTCTAGAAATAGTATACCCCATTACGTAAAACTCCATTCACGTATGAGCCGCTACAAACAAAAATAAAATACGGTCGTATCGAGGAATATGTCACGATCCCATAACTATAGTAAAATAGATAAGTTAGCTTATTTTGTGAAATTCCAAAATGCTGGTATAGGGTGTAAATTATGTTCAATGACAAGTAGCTTATTTTCCTCAATTAAGAATTATGGAAAAACTCTATAAATTAAATTAAAAATACATCATAAAAGGTATTGTCTAATTTGAAACCGATATTTTATTATAACAAATAAATCGTTATGGTTTATAAACAATTTCATAGTGACTTTTTGAAAATTTTATTTGGACATAACTCACAATCTACAAGATGAAATCTCAAATTTTCACTTCCATTAGAAAATTAAAGCTCAATAGACTCGAATATTTTTTTGTTTCAAATAAATCTGACTTATAACGAATCCTATATATTCATTTAAAGTTTAAAACGAAAAACTATGAACTACTGCGACGTTACGAGCTCGTATTTAAATTTAATTATAATTAATACGTTCAGACATCATTTAATAAATAATTTTGTTATTTTAACTCGACACGGAATTCAATTAAATTTCTTACATTATCCAATTCACACAATATTGCAAATTTAACTAATTCCGACTATTTAAGAATTAAATATATTATTCCACTATTTATATTAATTAAATATTCAGAATTATTTAATTCGAGCCATTTAAATTATGAAACCACTATTCAAAAAATCAAATAGATTAATTATTAAACTACTAAAAATACGGGACATTACAAATATCGAGCATTATAGAATTCACCATGTTGATAAGCAATTTATTCAAAACATGAGTAACTTGGGTTTAATCCCTAAAGTACTTGTAAGTGATTGAGAAAAATATGAATTTTGTAGCTATGCAAAAATAAATAAAACCCCACATAAATCTATACTTAGAAAGTCGGAAACAAGGTTCTAAATCTCAGATATCGGTCGTGTTTCGTCTCGAGGATTTTAGAGACTTGATCTCGTAACGGGGGAGATCTCGGACGAGATGAGTCTAACTCGGGGTTTCGTCTCAGACTTCCATCTCGGGGTCTGAAAGTTCATATCGAAACAATCTCGGGGTACATGATATGTTGAAAAATAACATTCTTAAAAAAATTATTTTTATGAATGCTATTAAAAACATAGTAACTTAAACTTGAATTTCTAAATCACTTTATTATTCTTAGTTTACAAAATATCATTCATAACCTAATTGTAATATGATTAAAACAAAAATATAACACATTGCAAATAGATTAGTGCTTAAAACATATAATCCATGAAAATGAATTATTGTCAGACATAAAACATTAAAAAAATATGGCATAAGTAGACCATAAAATACATAATTTCATAGGTAACATGTATATTAAAAAGACGATTTTGAAAATCATAAGCATTGTAGAACATATATAAACATACAACATGGTCATTGAACATGCAAAATGTAAAATAGCAGGAGATTATCGTGGCTAGATTTGAGTTTTTTTATTTTTGTTCTGGTTCAAGAACAAATTTAAATCTTAACAGAAAAAAACAAAGATCTCAGACGATATTCCAGTATTTCATATCGGTCGATATATCGTTCGATATTGCAATATTTCGGATGATATATTCGAAAGGAGATTTACAGTGATTTTGTTGTTTCATTCTGGAAGGAGCCCAAAACAAGATCTCGGAGGAGATCTCGGACGATATTTTCGAGATTTGAAATAGTGGTCGAAACCATTTGGATTAATACATTTTGATATCTATGAATTTGATGATACGTCAACTTGATACAAGAAACGCTACCTAACCATTTTGGTTGATGATTGCCCTGATTTCACTTACGTTTATCACATTAAATATAAAAGTGATTTGCTAGATATGTTTAAAGAATTTGTAGCTGATATTGAAGTAACAGAGGAACTGAATATAAATCATGTTATTCACTGAATTCGATAAATTGCATGGTAATATTCATGAGATAACTACAACATATTCACTTGAAATGAATGGTAAAACTAAAAGAAAAAAAGGACACTTACTGAATTAGATGTAGATGTTTTATAAAATTCGTGTGCGGCATCATACTAGTGGGGGGAAAGTATGTTAACTATTTGTTATGTATTAAACCAGTTTCTTAAATCTAAAAGAAAAGTTTCATATGTTGATATTTTAAAAATGCCAAACCTATCTTATCTTGTATGAAAACTTGGGATTGCTTAGCATATTTCCATACTCCTGACTGTAAAAGAATTAGATAGGAAATTCGAGTATATGCATATGTTCTTTTGGTAGTTATTCCATGAACAAAAAAGCTTACATATTTTTCATTTTGAATGCTTGGGTAATTATTGATTCATATAAAGTTTACATAAATATGGAAAGGAACTGAAGTTCGACTAGAATGAAATCGTGCATTTGGTATTTATATTTCCATCTCTTTATATACTAAAGTAATTAAGACAAAGGATACAATTCTGTCGTTCGGATATGTTTTTTTTTTACCTTACTTAATTTGCAAATCCTATTTTGTTGGATCTTTTATGTCACGATAAGAATTGTAGATAACCTTGTGAACATGTTGACATTTCGTATGATTAGTGTGTTTTTCTACACGTGCCCATTTAATGCCACTTATTAGTATTTGTTATAGCATAGTCTACATATCTTAAATATGCATTTACTATTTAAATTAGGATTTTGAATTTGAATGTCCTTACTATGGGAATTGTATTCTTGTGTGTGTGTTAATATCCTTTTCTTAGTATCTAATGATATGAGGACGTGTGGTTAACCCCTTCTTGTCATAGAAGTCCATTAGAACAACCCGACAACCAACAACTAAAAATAGGTGGGTTAATGTGAGACATCTAATGTCATTGGTCATTTAGCGTTTGGATAGGGCATGCCTCGATGAAGGTATTATTTGGCTGATCTTTCTTTTATGGTTATTAGGTGGTTCGACTCTCCCTTTTCCTAAAGATTTATTCGTAGTATGAGCTTTAGTCATAGGGCATGCCCTTACTAGGGATTTGGTCATCTATGGTTCTGACTTTCTCTAATTGTTTGTAATTGAGGTATTAAACGATCTTGAATTAAATTAGTTAGTTCTTCAAATGTTGTACACCTCCAGTGGACTAGGTTGAGGTCTACCTAGGGGATGGACTATTAAGAGTTTACCAGACTTATAAGGCGAACAATCTGTCTAAGAGAAATATTAGGTGGCTAAGAGTTCACTGCTAGTGACAACTAGATAGCAATGTAGGGGTTCGCTGGGAGGGCCTTAAATGGCAGGGAGTCGTTTGACTAAACTCGATGTTAAGTAGATGTTTACTATCTCTCGCCCTATCTTGAGTGTATTTATATAGTTACGTTCTCTACAAGGAATGAGATCCTGAGTGACTAGGGTTTGCCATGGGTTATTAAGTGATCGTTGGACGACCCTTGTTTTATTTGGCTTTAAGTGACCGAAGGGTACGCCTCTTCCCATCAATATATCTATTATTAGACAAATATTTCTTTATATGTATAGTTGCCTAGACAGACCCTTGATGGTTTTTATACTGCCCAAGTGTAAAGAAAAAGGGTTTTCAAACGTAATGGTTTTATTTACTAGAACTATTATTCTGACCTCCCCCTCCTCTTAATAAGACAGGTTAGGTAGGATGGTCTCGAGGTGCAAGTTTAGTGATGATGGACTTGCCGTTGTTGGCAATTATCTGTTTATTGTTATCATATTGTATTATAGTTATTATGATGATATATCTTTAATTTAGTATTTATAACATTGGGACTTTGATGTATTCCAATATTACAATGGTTTTATGATATGGAACATATCATTTATTATTATATTTTATCCATTCCGCTATGAGTTTTGATTTCGTTATAGTTTGCCTCTATTTAGTTAATTTGTTATAAAAACCAACGGCCTATTTAAAGCGATTCTTATTCTGATAGGTCTTTTCTAGGTTGGGATTCAAGTCTGTGATGGGTGGGTTGTAATAACACTTATATATCTCACTCGTGTTTTAATATTTCCTTTATTTCCATGGGAAGGTCTTCCCAAAATTATAAAAAAAGAATTAATGGATCCAAAAGGAGATTTATTAAGAATGTCAGCTCCAAAAGAATTAATGAATCGGTATTGGTATATAATCCTTATGGATTTCACTCTACTTTCTTTGAGTTTTATTTCTGTCTTTAATGCAAATGTTTTGATAATGCATATAGCTTCTTCCTTCACGTATTTATTCATGGCTAAATGGAGGGAACTCAAGAATAGGTACCGATGCATATATAGACTTAACTAAATCTCACTTTTCACCTTCTTGGTTCTTGCCTTGATATCTTTATCATTCGTCTAGAATCATAGGGAAAAGTGAAAATTTACGAATGAATACTGACTAATAATCATAGTTTATTTTTCTTGCATTTCTTTGTAGTTCTTCATGCTCGATCGTCCTTAATTTGACATCCATTCTTTCATCATTTCGTATTTCAATATTATTAGAATAATGTCATTTTCTAGAGAACTAGGTAATTAAAGAAAATGAAATCTATTCCACTTTATGGTTTTTCAATAATTAATTGGAAATAAATTATGTTCAAGCTTTAAAAAATCAAGGAAAATAAAGTTATATTTACTAAAATTCGCAAGGACCAAAAAGCATGCATAAAGTTTCCATTCTGTCAAAAAATTATAGTTTACATTATTTTTTATTAGCAGAGTGAGAATTTTGTTGTAATCAAAATCGAGAGAAACACATCTTTTAATAACCACTTTAGAGTTGTATTTGTTAAAGTTTTCAATGCAATAGTATAAGCAGCAATATATGTATTGGTTTGTTACTGTATTAATTTTAATTTTTACAATGACACTTTAGGGTATTGTAGCTGACATTCCAATTTTAGATATTAGTGGTTTATTTTCTTTCACTATTTTTTCTACTACGTGGGGTGCTAACCAAATCACCCACCTTTTAAAGTTACATCCAACTGATCTAGTTGTCCTTTCTTTTGTCCATTATATTTTTCTCTTAATCAGCATTAATGTTTATTCCAAAATCATTAATTAGATAATCTAGTATATAAACTCGTCTCTGATCGCTAGATGGCTGAAGAAAAAGAGTACAAGTTGATTTTTTTTTTCTCAAGAAAAAATTCAACTTGGTAGTTAATTTCAAACTATTTAATATCACTATTAAAGAAAGTGCAATAGATGAGTCAAGAAATATCATTTCCACTACCTTTTCGACAAATTTTGGATTTAAATGTGAAGACCGATATATGAATTTATATTCTCACCGTTATTTTCTTTTTCAAAAATTTAAGATGGAAAATGAAAATAAAATTATTTAATGTTTTGATATTTTAACTAAGGGCAAAAGAGTATAAAGTGTGTGTTCTACCAACAAAATGTGAATGTTTTGAGCAAATTAATTTTGTACGGAGTCCTCAATGAATTGTCGCTCCTTCACATAAAAAAAGGAAATTTTTATTTTGATACACAATATTAGTATGTTAGTCCAACCTATTTTATAGGATCTTTGACTTTTACTAAAATTTTAATTTTAATTAGTACATTCACTAAAAAGAACTGTACGTATTCTCTTCTTCGTTTTCTTCTTCCGTGCATTTTTTGTCGTCTTCCTGGTTCTAGAATCCTAGCATCTAAATATAAGCTTAAGCGTTAAGCAGAGTAATTCAATATAACAGTAAGTATTTTTTTTAAGTTGATTAATTGTATACAAAATTGTTTTTTTTTAATATCACCATTATCATATATAATTGTAGTTAGTTATTTTATGAAATCTTGAAAAATTGATAGAAATATGTCTGAGAAGAGAAGCTGTTTATATCTTGATGAGGGAGACGGTTGTTACAGTACTAAGGAAATTGTAGAAAATTAAGGGTTTTATTCAACACTAATAAATAATGATGATGATGACAAGTGGCTAGTTGAAGCTGTGAAAGAAGAAAACAAATACATGATGGATGATTTAGAACAACCTTCAGACAATCCTAAAAAAAATACATTGCTTGTTATTTAAGAAGTGAAAGAATGATATTTCAGAAGATACATTGCTTGTTTTTGAAAATAATAATTCAGAAGATACGTTGCTTGTTTCAAATGTAGATATCTTTCTTAATATCGATTCAAAGTGTTATTGAAAAAAATGTCAGACGATGGATTGCTTGTTTCAAAGTGTTATTCAAAAGGCTTGGTTAAGGGTATTATGTTTTATGTATTGCTTTATTTGTGCTGAGTGTTAAAAGTCAGATTAATGTGGCTTGTATGTTCATTTGGATATCAAGAAGCATTTTACTCCCATGATTATTAGAACTTAAAAGGGGCGTATGACTTTTAATCCCATGTTTGTGTAATTCTGGATATATATATATATATATATATGTGTGTGTGTGTGTGTGTGTGTGTGTGTGTGTGTGTGTGTGTGTGTGTGTGTGTGTGACTTTTACATATTTTCCTGAGAAAAAATAATAGGCTGAAGGTACTTAAATTGCTAAAGGGACTTGTTTATTGTTAGCTTCAATTTTGATGAACCTATTGATGTTTTGTTACATGATCTGTTTATTTATAGCAAGGATTTCTTGTTTGCCCCTCACCACGTCATTTGGATTTTTATCTATACGTATACTAGCATGTATGAATGACTAGTATGAGTGGCTGCACAAGTTAACATATACAGCAAGAGAACTTGATTACCAAATGAAAATCTTATAAATTGACATGTACGTTGATATAATTTATATAAGAAACATGTTGCATACAGTAGATTTATATGTTATCTATGTCACATTACCATATAATGTGTATTTTTTTCACATAATTAATCTAGTATGAGATCTTGATTTTAGGCTAGTTGGATTATTATTATTAATCTGATATGTAAACTGTGAAATAACGCAGAATTGTGAACAAGAAACAAAAAATCGATTGTTAGATATATAATATGGTGAAAATTTTAAGTTAATACACTTGTGGATTAACTTACAAAATAGTTGTAAATTAACTTATTAAAGTAAAATGGTGGATTAACTTATTAAAACCGTGGATTAGAATAAAAATTACCTTAAAAAAATTGGATATTCAATAACAATAATTTCTATTTAGTATTATGCTGACACCTTTGCTCAAATCTGGCATATATGTGTATATTTCTTCCACTATTTAACAACCCTACGATATGAAATGAAGTGTTTATAACAGAAGTCTCTTACATATCACGTGGCTACAGTAAAACGGTTCACGTGCAATTTCCACCTGCATCTGTTGAGACGACAAAATCGAAGAAAATCCATTGTCAGGCCCTTGTGACTCCCAGGCAAATATCTTATATCTGGGAAACGCCGTGTAATGTAATCTAGCCAGCAGCATGCTTGGTGTATTTCCACTGCAAGTAACCTTCGACAAAATGGTACAATAATTGAGTAAAATAAATGGATCGCATATGCATATGTTTGTCATTTTCTGCATTAATAGTCGTGTTGCATGTTGTGAATCGTCTCATAAGTAGGAGAAAATGAAATGTATGAACCTTATTCCTTTTCAGTGAGGTGTTTCTATGTATATCACACATTAACAGTATAAATACAAAGTTATCTGAACCGCTATTAGATTGCGGATTCAGTGCTCATAAGGATAGCTAGTGCAATGGCTCCTGGAGAAGGAAATCATGAGATGGAATTAGTAGAAGATAGAAGAAGTTATATGATGCGTGGAGTGGCTATGATGCTAGCGTTTGTGATTCTGTTCCTGTGTGTCTTCTTCTTTGTTATTATTTGCCTCTACACGAGTCGAGTAAAAGCACTTCGATGCAGACGCGATGAAGAAGATGAAGATAATATGAAACAGAGGACGCAAGATGAAGACCCAAAGGCCTATGTAGGATCAGTCATGTACAACCTGTAGCAGTCATATGAGTCATCGATTGATTGCTATATATATACCACCTTCTGCAACTGCACTCCAAATCCAGCTATGGAGGCTTGAAAATTAGTTGCTTTTAGTTAGCAAGCCTCCAAATATGGAGCTTCCGCGTAATTATTCAATGTATGTACGTACGTTCGAGTTTGATAGAGGAAGCGAATGCTATATTTTGTCATTACTATTTGATGTATGTTGTATTATATGATGTAAGAGCTGATTTTGATGGCTTTAGTTGAATAGTTTGATGACTTTAATTATGAGAGTGTGTCACCTGACGCCAAAATGGCCAGAAGGTTAACCAAGGAGAAGCCAAACAGTACTCTCCAGGATCTCTTTTTGCTTATCTACAAGGCACATGTGACTGGAGGAGGCAGCTTCTGACTAACAAGGCGAGGCTAAACCCTCATGAACTTCTAGTAGTGTGAATGCAATGGTTAAAAATGGCGAGTGTACTGACGAAAGAAAGAAGATCAACAATGCGCGCATCTAAAATGGGATGAAGAATTATCAGAAGAGTTTTAACCTGGAAATGGGTTTGAAACTTGTACAAATTTGAACGACTCCATTGAGAACTCCAACCCTGCCATGCAAGCCGAACTGTAGTACATTCGGCCAGCTCCAAAGAAAGAAAATAAAGTAAAACAGGCTCCATGTAACAAAGAAAATAAATAAAATAAAGAAAGAAATAAAATAATTTTTATCAAAAAGAAGTCAGAGATGTATTTCCAGAACGCGTGTAATAACTCTGGTCTAGATTACTCGGAATAAAACTAAAAAGTTGATTTAATTGATCATAAATAATTTTGAGACGAATTAGAGGAATTCTTCTTAGTTATTTTTTGCCAATTTAAAATGGATTTGAACGGATGTAAACAGGTTGGACCGGAGCAGACGAATGTGTGTCATACTCCTGTTTTATAAGAGTTTCGGACGGACACGAACCAGATAAGAATAAAATTCGGACACTGTTCGTATGAGCCGAATAATGAACGGACAATGTATGGACAATATAAAAAATCAAACATTTCGAATCGGACTGGATGGTATGGACACGGACAAAACATTTTATAGTCTCATACCGAGTCGGACAACGTACATTCATGTCCGTTATACAACCCTCTTTCCAAGTAGAGATAAACAAATTGGTGAATAAACAATACGAGAATAATTTTGGAAAAAATCGATTACTTAAATACATGGAGATAACTTTGCAAAAAAAATGTGAATAATAGTGTTTAATTCATTCATTTTGTTGTAAGCGAAGATTTGTGATAAATATTTTCCATTTCTATTTAGGTAATTTTTATTCTAATCTACAATATTAGTAAGTTAATCCACCCTATTTTATAGGATTGTTGATTTTTACAAAAATTTAGATTTTAATCCGTGTGTCCCCAAAAATTACGTACTTATTTTCTTTTCTTCTCAGTCTTCTTCTCTGTGTTTTCCGTCGTCTACTTATTTCTGGAATCTTAACATCTAAATCCAAGCTTAAGCAGAGTAATTCAACGTAATAATAATAAGTAGTTTGTTTAATTTTTTTTTAAAGTTGATTAATTGTATACAAAATTATAATTTTTTTTTCAGTATCACCATTATCGCATATAATTGTAGTTAGCTATTTTCTGAAATCTTGAAAAAATTGTACATTAGTAGGATATCATTTTATTCAAATATTGTAATAGGAGTATAGGCTGTTTGGATAACATTCATTATCTGGACCCCCTAAGTAGTTATACTCTCAAAACAGTTATAATATACAATTTTCTCTTTTATTGATTTGTTAGTATTGTTTAATTACATTCTATTTGTCTAATATGTAGATCTTGAATTTGATTTTAGTTCTTATTTACTGTTGTTGTCCGGTGCAATTAGTGATGTATTTTCAAAATATTAAGCTTTTTGAAAACATTTGATGCGAACTCCTCTACTGGAATCTTGATCTTCGTTTCTATTTCCATAATCATCTACTACCATATCATGTCTGATCATGTTCAGAGATAATTAGTGAACTAATTGTATCTAATTGATTGCTTCATTGCTGAATTCAAGTGCTATCAACTCTATTTTTAACACATATTTATTTGTTACTACTTTGTCAAACGGTAGGGACAATTCAGCACAGATAATTGTGAAATAACGCATAATTGTGAAAGAAGAAGCACAAAATCGATTGTTAGCTATATAATAGGGTGTAATCTTTAAGTTAATCCACTCGTGGATTAACTTACAAAATAGTTATGGATTAACTTAGTAAAGTAAATGGTGGATTAACTTATTAAAACCGTGGATTAGAATAAAAATTACCTTCTATTTATTGCGACAAGTATTGTAAATTTAATTAAAATAATAATTGTAACCCGAATTTTAGTAAAAAGTATTTAATGGATATTAAATATTTAAAATGATTTATTTTTAGGAATAATCAACTTGAAATTTAATTTATTTAAGATTTGAACGTATAATTTATAATATAATTTAAAAACGAGCTCGTAACGTCGCGGTAGTTCATAATATTACGTTTTGAACTTTAAATAACTGTACATTATTCAATATAAGTCAGAATTTGTTGAAACAAGAAACATTATGATCTATTTAACTATATATTTCTAACGAATGTGAAAAATCAAGATTTTGTTTTGTAGATTGTAAGTTTTATCTAAATCAAATTTCCAAATAGTCTCCATAGAATTAATTAATATTTTAAATAAATAAACTAAGATTTATGTATAATATGAACGTCGATTAACTCAAAATTAGTAAATATTGAATTGGAAGTTATATAAAATCCCATTAGGATATATAAATGTAGGATAATAATAAGTTGTTTATTACCAAATTGGATAATTTTGGAATATTATAATATTATAATAATATTACATAGGCCGTAAAAATAATCATTTTGCAAACGATCTCCATTTCTGACGAAACCAATTTTATTGGATCCGGAATAGTAAATTATTGTAAGATTCCAAATTTCGTATCCATCGGAGTTGTTTTATGGCCGTGCGTAATTTAAATATGAAATGATCAATAATGTGACTTTAAAATAGTGTTGCTGGAGCAAACAGACTCGGAATTTGATGAAATAAGTTTCAATAGGACCGTAATAACAAACCATAGATGCATGTCAATATTCACGTTGAACGGAGTTTGTCTGTGTCCGTGCGAATTTTTAAACGACAAATGCAAATAGCGATTGAATAAAATAAATATAAAAATCGAATATAAAAATAATATTTCTACCTTATAAATAATCCTAATCTACCCAAACCCTAAAGCAATTTTTCCAGTGGCCAATAGCAATGGTCGCCACTCCTCTTGATAAAAACATGAGCAAAATAGATCTTCGAAAAATCCTTAGAAATCAAACAAAAATCCTAAAATCATGAAACGAGTTTATATGAGTTGTTGGAGTGTTTCTCTTCGCTTTAGTATGATTTTTGATGGATTCAAAGTTTTTTTTATTCGATGCAAAAATGTACAGTGGCCATTTCATAAGCTAGGGTTGCAAGTCGTGGAGAATTGGAGCATCGAATGGAGAAACGAAGTTCGTATTCAGATTCAGTAGGAAGAATAGCATTTGTGTGTGATTTTTGGTGGAAATGAGAAGGAAAAATTTGCACAAGCATTGTAGCCGTGCATGCAAAGCCGAGTGACACATTTTGAGAGGAAAGTCGGAGAGCAGGTGGTGATGATGAGAAGGTAGAGGAGAAGAAGAGAAGCACGTCGATGGTTTCAATTTGAATTTTAGTGATGAAATGAAGGAGATGGAGAGTTGTGAATGGCCTTGGGAGTAAGAGTCGGGTTCCAGTATTGTGCGTGCGTAGAAGAAGAGTTTAGAGGGGGGATAATGATTATTAGGAAAATTATTATGCTAAATGATTATAATTTATTTAAGGTTAATGAAGTTTAAACCGTACATAGCTTGTAAAAATCATAACATCTACATACTTTATCAAAATCTGACAAAAGAAGACCGTTGGAACCATATGGATGAAACTACGCAATGAAACTAGTTTGGAGTGATTTGGAACTCATTACAATTTATGGCAAAATAAAATGCCTGATTGAACTATTGGAAATTTATTGTTATTCCAATGATTAACCGATCAATATGAGAAACTTCTTAAATTTTAACTTGTTAAGTTATTATAATCTTATTAGATTATATATTTATTGCTTATGGTTGTTTTGTGGATGATGGACGTTTATTTACATATTTATATATACTGCTTTTTGTATATTTAAGCTTTAAAAATTATAAATGCTTATCTTATGACTGAATATTATGGTTATTGGGTATGGCTATGAACCCCATTGATGTTGATGAATACATATGTTAGTCGATGATTTGTTTTGCGGTTAATTTGTTGATTGAAAAAACCATTTAAGCGTTAAATAGCTTAAGGCTTATATGGTATAAACTATATCGCAATAGTTGTGATTATAATTATCATGGTTATTGATAATATGGTATGTGATTACCATAGTTTGCATGGCCAAAATTAAATTATTAGCACATTGGTCAAGTCTCCATTCATTTAAAACAATTTTTAATGAAAATTTTATTAATATAATAATGGGTGAAAAATAAAAGTCAAAATTTGACGTCTGATTTTAGATGTACATAAAGTATAATTTATTACAATAATCATTTGCAAAAGATAGATATAGTTTTAGAGAAATTAAAAGAAGATTATAGTGTGTCGAAGTTTTTATTTTAAAATTAACAGTAATTAGAAAAAAATAAAGTTGGTTAGGGTATTTAGAAAAGGTATTAACAAAATTTGCTTTTCAAAACCATCTTATTTGTTTTTAAAATGAATGTAAGGAAAATCTGGGTTCAAAATAGTGAAGTTTGAAAAATAATATTATTTTAATTATAAAATAATATTATAATAGTCATGTAATGGGAATATTTGAACTTGAAATGAAATATTGAAAGTATGGTTTTCAATCATTATTAGATAATTAATAAACTATTTTAGAAGCACTTTGATTCAATATTAATATATAATCGAAGTTTGGTTTGAGCAGAACTCGTTGCGCAACAATAGTTCATGAATTTCGACCATTGACTTCAAACAGACATACTAGGGATCCGACCTCAGATTTTCCCAAATAAAAACCATTTGATTCGAAATGAAAAGAGCTTTCAAATGATTGTAAAGTTTTAAAATCCAACAGTCAGATTTTGAGAAATTTCAACTGAAATTCGAATAAAAACAGCGCTAGTGCCGTTAGTGACCTGAAAATGGATTTAAAATAAAAAGAGTTATTTAAAAAAAAAAAAAATAGGGAAAAATTATGATAAATCTTAGTAAAAGATTTTAAAGTGATTTGAAAGAGAAATATGTAGTTTCAAACTATATTTTTGGATATTTGCGTTTTCTGCCTAACTTGCTGAAAACGGTAAAACGGTTTTTAGTAAATTTAAGTAAAATAAACTTAAATTAGTTGGTTTATCAAATATAACCATGATTAGTGTAATGTCCCGGATTTTTGAACGTCATTTACGAATATTTAAATTGGTTTAAATGTTGATTTGGCGATATAAATGAATTTTATATCGAATTTATTTTATAAAATCGACTTCAAAAATATATAATTTATAATATAATTAAAACAAGCTCGAAAACGACGCGGCAGATCGTAATTTTCGATCTGAACTTTAATTGAAGATACAGGATCCGATATAAGTCGGAATTCTGTGAAACAAGAACCGTGTAAATCTATTTGATAATAATTTTCCAGTAAAATAGAAAAATCGTGATTTCATCGTGTAGATGGTAAGATATGTCCAGATTTAAAATTTTCAATGGTCGCTATAGAATCGCTCATCGACCATAACAGTTTATTTGATATAACTGCATACTGGACTCGAATCTGGATGAGGTTCTTTTGAGACGTAGTCATAATTTAATTTTTAGAATTTTACTGTAATTTTTAATAAATTAAATATGCAGCTTTTTATTTAGAGTATTTTGCACCCTATTTCAAAAATTTGGGATTTCACAATGTGAGTTAGCCTACCGATATTATTATATTTTTGGGACCGTGACACCTCGCTGGACACAACTATATCTTTACTTCTGTCCGTAGCTGTCTATAAATAAATAGAATTATACGACACCATATAAACATCGGTAAATAATATACTATATCTGATCCTGTCACCCCACGATCAAAGTTCTTTTTAAAAATCTTATCTTCTAGTTTGTTACAATCTAAAACACAACTCAAATACACTATACCGCGCCATGTTTCAAAACGTACAACTAATTTCAATATGAAATGAAATTATAAGCACCGTGCCTACCTACTCTCAAACCATCAACAATAGTACCAACCGCACATGATAAACTATAAGCCTTGCCGACCAAGGAACTAAAAATGATAGTGAAAAATCTACATAGTGCTGCCCCTCTTTTCTTTTCAATTTGCTCAGCTATCCACCTACGCTATGTATTTTCACCTCAGATGTAAGTTGTCAACACAGCCGCTCCCTGTTTACAGCTACCCCGGCTATCCTACTCTCTTTTTTCTGCATGTGTTCTCACATCATCTCACCCATCATAGCTAAGACCTACCCCAACCTTTCTTCTCTTATACGTTCAATTCGAGACTACAGTGTACTAATGGAAAGAAACACATGGAGACAGCTCATGCTATTTTAAACACTCCTGCATACCTATTCATAACAGCTTGCTTCCCACGGTTTATAAGAGCTTGCTCCCCAAGGTGTTGCTTCTATAAATACGGTTTTTTTTTTATTTTCCCGAAAGTAAAAACAAATTTAAATATATATATATATATATATATATATAGTCGGAAATTTTAAGTGACTAGCGTATGTTGTTAACTAGAGAATGGTCGGGAAGGAGAGTTTGATGTCTGAGGAGGAGCTGAGCAGTGTGGCGCGCACGGGTTGAACAGCAATGAGGAGCGGGTGTAGAGGCCAATGTTATGACATGGCCGAGGCTTGGAAGTGGTGTGGGAAGAACTGAGTGATCCGAGCAGGGGCACTACGTTCATGTGTGCATGATTAAGTGATGGGCGGTATTGTTTGGAGCTGAGAAGGTGGCATGCGGAAGTATGTAGGGGGGGTGTTTTCCAACGTTGGCAAAGAAGATGGAGGAATAAGGGAGAGAGAAAAAGGAGTTGGAAAGAAAAGCAACACATAGAAGAAACGAAGAGGAGGGGATGGGAGCCATACTGTGACGTGGGGAAGGTTTCATTTCATGTTTGGAAAAGAATTTCTGGAGTATTTTTTTTTGGCTGCAAGGTGGACTTTCGGGTCTTAAATAAAGAAAACGAAAAGAAAAATTTGTGGAAAAACGAAATGGGAAGTGAAGAGAAGATGGGATCACCTACCTGAAGCGTTGTGTCTCATTTTCAAGCATAGGGGAGGCAACGTAAGCGCAACATTGTAGTTAACCAAATCGGATGAAGCCGGTGACACCAGGTCCGCATCAACGAGCGTAGGACAACAGAGCTAGTTTGAAAAGAATTTGGGCACAACTGCGAACTATTATAATAAATTATTTCAATGACAGACGAAAAATCCAGGTGAGTTTACTCACTCAGTTACCCGTTTATATTTTATATAAACCGGGTTTTATTTTATTTTGTGTGCAATGTTTGCTGATGGTTGTTTGTTAACCGTTATTGGTTGAACTGTATGGTTGTGTTAAAATTGAGGTAACCATTGTGATGCAGGGAAGGACAGGTTGGAGGGATCCAACCGGATTCCTCAAATATGTTGTTTAATTATATGAACTATTAATCAGTTGATTGACCATTGAAACCAAATTCAACACTTGTTTGATTTTAACCAATGGGTGACATTGGTTAAGTATTTATCGGCAGATGGCCCGTTAATGAATCGTTTTATGGAAACTGGTTTATCGTCATGAAAAGCGATAGAAATACAGTTATAAAGTTGTTTTATAACTAAAGTTTGTTTTGAAATCTATTTTGTATAGATTATTTTAAATGAAGTGATTAAGAGAAATAAATGATTATTTTTGTTTTGAACTTACGAAGAAGTATACAAAGTAAGATTTGCATGTTAGCGAGTTTTGCGGCAAATATGAAGCGATTTACCAAATGTTTAAGATTGAATGTAATGGTTAAATGGGTTTATTTAACCTAACTAGATTGTTAATTAAATCAAAATGAAAGTATTTAAATTAATCTTCTTTATTTAACCAAGTGATAATGGTTAACAAAGTAATCGTGTTGAAATGTCCAAGTCAACCACTTGAATGAGAATTGTTATTTTAAACTATTCATTTGATTGGTGATTATCATTGAAATTAAGTATCATTTTTTTTAATAACCTTTGGAGGAAGATTAATTATTTTTGTAGTAAACCAATTGATGTGAATAACGGTAGAAAATTGGCAAGGAATCGAACTGTAAAGGGATTGTAAAAGAATAGTACATGAATTTATAAAGAGACTCGATAAACAAGATTTGAATATATATGTAATAATGTTTTCTAATGGAACCAAGTATTTTTGATATATCGAGTCGAGCTTTCTATAAAAAGAAAAATGTTAACCTTTAAGGTGAATAATGAAAGGAACCAGATTTGAAATGGAAATGGTGGTAAAGGAGATTTGTTGAATAAAACCCTTGTTTATAACCAAAGGGCATTTTAGTCAGTTTACTCATATTTATATGAGTTAGAATTTTGATTTATCCCTTGTAGGGAATTTTACAAAAAGGAAAGTTTTAAACAAATTTTCATATGAGTTGAAATCGAACAAAAGCTTGAGCAGATTGAATTCTACTATAAAAGTGAAGATAAAATGGTGAGATATGGGGATAACCGTTTTAGATATAGAATGGAGTTAATTGAATCAAAGTGGTCATAAATGGGGTTATATAGAGATGGTTGGGTTAATTATTGAAATGAGATTTCGTTAATAAACTCCTACCTAACCCGAAGATAAGAATGTTGTCGGCTCAAGGTCTGAGAGGTAAATAAAATACCCCAACTTGAACGATTTCATGATTATCCAAGGGTGATATTAGTTTAAATACGAAGGTGGTGAAGAGAAATAAAGAAAAAAAAATGATATTTCTACGAAAGATATTATAACTATAATTCGAAGAATTATAAGTTGAATAAATGGGATTTGGAAATAAGGATTTAGAAAGCGATATTCTAAATGTTGAAAGATTTAGAAATGTAATTAACAACTGTTTAACTTAAAGGGCTAATGGATGTTGTATTCTGAACCAAGGAACCCATTTGATTTTTCTATGGATGATGTTTGTTTATTTTGATAGTTAAATCACCAACTATCAAAATCTGACCAAAACGATTGTTGGTATGGAAAGACCGGGATCGAATTTATATTCGAAAACCATTCCGACCAGCAAATACGTAACGTTAAAGATATCAGAAGATGGTCAAGATGGAGTATTGAAGCCCGTTGATCTTCATGAGCGGAAGAACTACTCGTTAAATTTCTCTGGCTAGCTACCAGAGTTATGATGACTTGTGATTCTTTCGTGATTGAAATCTTCGGATTTGCAAGGACTTCTCGCTACTGATCCTTGGGGTGACTCCTATAAAGGATGCGGTAGGAGGGTGCCTTCGTTTCATCCTGTTCCTGGATGACGTGTATGGACGATATGAATGGTGGCTAGATTTCTCAAAAGTCGATTATAGCCTCAAGCCTCATCAACCGGAAAATGACAAAAATCGGGCAGGCAGCATGGCTATGTGGGTCGCTCCCATTAGGGTGTATGATCACCTATCTAGAGAAATTCCATTTGCTTCTTTAATCTGTATTCGATGTTGTCCCTTGTCGGGAGGCGGTTGCTGATCCCAACTGACGGTGATATACATTCGATACACTCAAGCGAAATGAGTGGTCGGTCATGTGAGGGCCGGGTTGCAAGACGTTCTTGTTGAACCCAGTGTATTCGTCTCTAGAGATACTCGTTCGGAAGGTGGTTCCATACCTTGTCAAGTTGGAATCCAATATCAAATAAGTGCCCGCGGTTTTCGATTGTATACTATATACGGGGAGCGTGAGATGCAAGCGTTCCTCTAAATTGATATTTATTTGTATTTAGACATTATGATAATATCAGATCAAGATATGATTTCAAAACTGTTTTGGATTATAGTAAGGTAAAAACCGTCCGTGTTTATGTGTGGGCTGGTCTTACTATTATCCTTTTCTTTCGAAAGGAATTTGAACTTTAAATCAAGTTGGATGATCCCCCTTAAACTGTGCGAGTTATTCTCACTCTGGTTCACCAGACTGACCCGGTATTTGTAATGCTCGGGTTAGCCCGGGTTGCAGGTTCAGATTATCAGATGCTCTGAAGTTCAGAGACGGATTGGAGAGGTCCAGACGTATGATGTAGAAAAATATTATTCCGCTGTGTTGTATTTGAGAACAGATTGTTATAACTGTCCAGATTGTCTGTGATACTCTGATATATGTAAGTGTATTACTCCAAGCTTTCAATAAAGTTATTTGTGTGTTATATTTTGTTCCACTGCGATGTGAGACTCTGTATAGTGTGTGTTCTTCTTCTTATTCTTCTATTCTAATATTTCTATCTTATCTTTCTCATCCTCCAACTTCTTTCTTCTAGCTTTCTGGAGATTTGATACTCGAGTGGGACACAATTTGTGTAAATGTCGATAATTCGAGTGTCGAATTTTCCGGGTCGCTACAGTTGGTATCAGAGCTATTGGTTAAGTAGTAACCTTGGCTCTGTGGCATAACTCAGTAGAGATAGGATTAGTAATATCCTAGATTGAGTTTGAGTATATTTACGAGAGAGCGTATTTGTGAATTTTATATAAAAAGTTTTGTATTGTGTCATTGATCGGTTCAAGTGTTGGGGAACCATACTGAACTGGTATTTGATGCAATATTGTTTTATAAAGAGGGTAAATGCAATAATTTTACCCAAAATATATTTTTATAGAAAAGGAAATAATTTTCTATATAATAGTAATATTGGTTGTTTGATTGTTTTGCTTGATTTGTTTGAAATTCATACTGAATAATGAAATTTGAAATGATTGGGAAGAAAATCAATTAGTTAATTGATTTGGATATGAAAATGAAACTCAACATGGTCAAGGGTAATTGAATTAAATAAATTGGGATTTGAAAGCGAATGGACAATGATGGAAACCAATCGAATACTAATCGATTGATCTTAATAATGAATACAAATCATTAATATCAAGGTTGAATATAATTCAAATGATTTGGTTGTTAGTTAGTTGGATGACGGACTGGTTAAATTAAATTCATCAAACGTGTTAATGATGGAATTGAATGTATTGGGACTAAATCTCAGCATAATGAATTGGAAAAATGATCTCGTATGGGATGCCGAGTGATTTGACCCTGGATTGTTAATTAAGTTGAGAACAGATTGCAGGAGACTGTGGAGATGATTTAGTTGGAAGCACAGAATGGAAGACAAAGAGTTGTCAGTTGAGTTACTTCGAAGTTGGAGTCGGAATTGAGTTGCCCGACAAAAAGGTAAACCTTAAAATATTGATTGGAGTTATTGATTTATACCCCTGAGCTGGGTAGCCATTTGGCTTTTGGTTTTCTTTGGGGGAAGTTGAGCCCGGAATGGCATTTGTAGTTGTTGTGATCGAGCCGTGCAGTGGAGGTGCTGGCGAATTTTTAGAGACATTTAAAGAGTTTAAATTTGTTTTGGTAATTATTATTTTAAAATAACCGTGTTCTCAACATTCTTCTTACCTTGTAATTTCGGGGACGAAATTCTTTTAAGGAGGGAAGAATGTAAAGTCCCGGATTTTTGAACGTCATTTACGAATATTTAAATTGGTTTAAATGTTGATTTGGCGATATAAATGAATTTTATATCGAATTTATTTTATAAAATCGACTTCAAAAATATATAATTTATAATATAATTAAAACAAGCTCGAAAACGACGCGGCAGTTCGTAATTTTCGATCTGAACTTTAATTGAAGATACAGGATCCGATATAAGTCGGAATTCTGTGAAACAAGAACCGTGTAAATCTATTTGATAATAATTTTCCAGTAAAAGAGAAAAATCGTGATTTCATCGTGTAGATGGTAAGATATGTCCAGATTTAAATTTTTCAATGGTCGCTATAGAATCGCTCATCGTCCATAACAGTTTATTTGATATAACTGCATACTGGACTTGAATCTGGATGAGGTTCTTTTGAGACGTAGTCATAATTTAATTTTTAGAATTTTACTGTAATTTTTAATAAATTAAATATGCAGCTTTTTATTTAGAGTATTTTGCACCCTATATCAAAAATTTGGGATTTCACAATGTGAGTTAGCCTACCGATATTATTATATTTTTGGGACCGTGACATCTTGCTGGACACAACTATATCTTTACTTCTGTCCGTAGAGGTCTATAAATAAATAGAATTATACGACACCATATAAACATCGGTAAATAATATACTATATCTAATCCTGTCACCCCACGATCAAAGTTCTTTTTAAAAATCTTATCTTCTAGTTTGTTACAATCTAAAACACAACTCAAATACACTATACCGCACCATGTTTCAAAACGTACAACTAATTTCAATATGAAATGAAAAGTGTATACGTAATATAATAAAGCACCGTGCCTACCTACTCTCAAACCATCAACAATAGTACCAACCGCACATGATAAACTATAAGCCTTGCCGACCAAGTAACTAAAAATGATAGTGAAAAATCTACACAGTGCTGCCCCTCTTTTCTTTTCAATTTGCTCAGCTATCCACCTACGCTATGTATTTTCACCTCAGATGTAAGTTGTCAACACAGCCGCTCCCTGTGTACAGCTACCCCGGCTATCCTACTCTCTTTTTTCTGCATGTGTTCTCACATCATCTCACCCATCACAGCTAAGACCTACCCCAACCTTTCTTCTCTTATACGTTCAATTCGAGACTACAGTGTACTAATGGAAAGAAACACATGGAGACAGCTCATGCTATTTTAAACACTCCTGCATACCTATTCATAACAGCTTGCTTCCCACGGTTTATAAGAGCTTGCTCCCCAAGGTGTTGCTTCTATAAATACGGGTTCTTTTTCCATTTTCCCGAAAGTAAAAACAAATTAAATATATATATATATATAGTCGGAAATTTTAAGCAACTAGCGTATGTTGTTAACTAGAGAATGGTCGGGAAGGAGAGTTTGATGTCTGAGGAGGAGCTGAGCAGTGTGGCGCGCACGGGTTGAACATCAATGAGGAGCGGGTGTAGAGGCCAATGTTATGACATGGCCGAGGCTTGGAAGTGGTGTGGGAAGAACTGAGTGATCCGAGCAGGGGCACTACGTTCATGTGTGCATGATGAAGTGATTGGCGGTATTGTTTGGAGCTGAGAAGGTGGCATGCGGAAGTATGTAGGGGGGTGTTTTCCAATGTTGGCAAAGAAGATGGAGGAATAAGGGAGAGAGAAAAAGGAGTTGGAAAGAAAAGCAGCACATAGAAGAAACGAAGAGGAGGGGATGGGAGCCATACTGTGATGTGGGGAAGGTTTCATTTCATGTTTGGAAAAGAATTTCTGGAGTATTTTTTTGGCTGCAAGGTGGACTTTCGGGTCTTAAATAAAGAAAAAGAAAAAAAAAAGAATTTTTTTTTATGGAAAAACGAAATGGGAAGTGAAGAGAAGATGGGATCACCTATCTGAAGCGTTGTGTCTCATTTTCAAGCCTGGGGGAGGCAACGTAAGCGCAACATTGTAGTTAACCAAATCGGATGAAGCCGGTGACACCAGGTCCGCATCAATGAGCGTAGGACAACAGAGCTAGTTTGACAAGAATTTGGGCACAACTGCGAACTATTATAATAAATTATTTCAACGACAGACGAAAAATCTAGGTGAGTTTACTCACTCAGTTACCCGTTTATATTTTATATAAACCGGGTTTTATTTTATTTTGTGTGCAATGTTTGCTGATGGTTGTTTGTTAACCGTTATTGGTTGAACTGTATGGTTGTGTTAAAATTGAGGTAACCATTGTGATGCAGGGAAGGACAGGTTGGAGGGATCCAACCGGATTCCTCAAATATGTTGTCTAATTATATGAACTATTAATCAGTTGATTGACCATTGAAACCAAATTCAACACTTGTTTGATTTTAACCAATGGGTGACATTGGTTAAGTATTTATCGGCAGATGGCCCGTTAATGAATCGTTTTATGAAAACTGGTTTATCGTCATGAAAAGCGATAGAAATACAGTTATAAAGTTGTTTTATAACTAAAGTTAGTTTTGAAATCTATTTTGTATAGATTATTTTAAATGAATTGATTAAGATAAATAAATGGTTATTTTTGTTTTGAACTTACAAAGAAGTATACAAAGTAAGATTTGCATGTTAGCGAGTTTTGCGGCAAATATGAAGCGATTTACCAAATGTTTAAGATTGAATGTAATGGTTAAATGGGTTTATTTAACCTAACTAGATTGTTAATTAAATCAAAATGAAAGTATTTAAATTAATCTTCTTTATTTAACCAAGTGATAATGGTTAACAAAGTAACCGTGTTGAAATGTCCAAGTCAACCACTTGAATGAGAATTGTTATTTTAAACTATTCATTTGATTGGTGATTATCATTGAAATTAAGTATCATTTTTTTTAATAACCTTTTGAGGAAGATTAATTATTTTTGTAATAAACCAATTGACGTGAATAACGGTAGAAAATTGGCAAGGAATCGAACTGTAAAGGGAATGTAAAAGAATAGTACATGAATTTATAAAGAGACTCGATAAACAAGATTTGAATATATATGTAATAATGTTTTCTAATGGAACCAAGTGTTTTTGAT
Organism: Allium sativum; assembly: GCA_030737875.1. Taxonomy (NCBI): domain Eukaryota; kingdom Viridiplantae; phylum Streptophyta; class Magnoliopsida; order Asparagales; family Amaryllidaceae; genus Allium; species Allium sativum. The sequence continues at coordinate 454,728,898 of CM060915.1, read as the reverse complement.
ATATCGAGTCGAGCTTTCTATAAAAAGAAAAATGTTAACCTTTAAGGTGAATAATGAAAGGAACCAGATTTGAAATGGAAATGGTGGTAAAGGAGATTTGTTGAATAAAACCCTTGTTTATAACCAAAGGGCAATTTAGTAAGTTTACTCATATTTATATGAGTTAGAATTTTGATTTATCCCTTGAAGGGAATTTTACAAAAAGGAAAGTTTTAAACAAATTTTCATATGAGTTGAAATCGAACAAAAGCTTGAGCAGATTGAATTCTACTATAAAAGTGAAGATAAAATGGTGAGATATGGGGATAACTGTTTTAGATATAGAATGGAGTTAATTGAATCAAAGTGGTCATAAATGGGGTTATATAGAGATGGTTGGGTTAATTATTGAAATGAGATTTCGTTAATAAACCCTTCCTTACCCGAAGATAAGAATGTTGTCGGCTCAAGGTCTGAGAGGTAAATAAAATACCCCAACTTGAACGATTTCATGATTATCCAAGGGTGATATTAGTTTAAATACGAAGGTGGTGAAGAGAAATAAAGAGAAAAAAATGATATTTCTGCGAAAGATATTATAACTATAATTCGAAGAATTATAAGTTGAATAAATGGGATTTGGAAATAAGGATTTAGAAAGCGATATTCTAAATGTTGAAAGATTTAGAAATGTAATTAACAACTGTTTAACTTAAAGGGCCAAGGGATGCTGTATTCTGAACCAAGGAACCCATTTGATTTTTCTATGATGATGTTTGTTTATTTTGATAGTTAAATCACCAACTATCAAAATCTGACCAAAACGATTGTTGGTATGGAAAGACCGGGATCGAATTTATATTCGAAAACCATTCCGACCAGCAAATACGTAACGTTAAAGATATCAGAAGATGGTCAAGATGGAGTATTGAAGCCCGTTGATCTTCATGAGCGGAAGAACTACTCGTTAAATTTCTCTGGCTAGCTACCAGAGTTATGATGACTTGTGATTCTGTCGTGATTGAAATCTTCGGATTTGCAAGGACTTCTCGCTACTGATTCTTGGGGTGACTCCTATAAAGGATGCGGTAGGAGGGTGCCTTCGTTTCATCCAGTTCCTGGATGATGTGTATGGACGATATGAATGGTGGCTAGATTTCTCAAAAGTCGATTATAGCATCAAGCCTCATCAACCGGAAAATGAAAAAAATCGGGCAGGCAGCATGGCTATGTGGGTCGCTCCCATTAGGGTGTATGATCACCTATCTAGAGAAATTCCATTTGCTTCTTTAATCTGTATTCGATGTTGTCCCTTGTCGGGAGGCGGTTTCTGATCCCAACTGACTGTGATATACATTCGATACACTCAAGCGAAATGAGTGGTCGGTCATGTGAGGGCCGGGTTGCAAGACGTTCTTGTTGAACCCAGTGTATTCGTCTCTAGAGATACACGTTCGGAAGGTGGTTCCATACCTTGTCAAGTTGGAATCCAATATCCAATAAGTGCCCACGGTTTTCGATTGTATACTATATACGGGGAGCGTGAGATGCAAGCGTTCCTCTAAATTGATATTTAGACATTATGATAATATCAGATCAAGATATGATTTCAAAACTGTTTTGGATTATAGTAAGGTAAAAACCGTCCGTGTTTATGTGTGGGCTGGTCTTACTATTATCCTTTTCTTTCGAAAGGAATTTGAACTTTAAATCAAGTTGGATGATCCCCCTTAAACTGTGCGAGTTATTCTCACTCTGGTTCACCAGACTGACCCGGTATTTGTAATGCTCGGGTTAGCCCGGGTTGCAGGTTCAGATTATCAGATGCTCTGAAGTTCAGAGACGGATTGGAGAGGTCCAGACGTATGATGTAGAAAAATATTATTCCGCTGTGTTGTATTTGAGAACAGATTGTTATAACTGTCCAGATTGTCTGTGATACTCTGATATATGTAAGTGTATTACTCCAAGCTTTCAATAAAGTTATTTGTGTGTTATATTTTGTTCCACTGCGATGTGAGACTCTGTATAGTGTGTTCTTCTTCTTATTCTTCTATTCTAATATTTCTATCTTGTCTTTCTCATCCTCCAACATCTTTCTTCTAGCTTTCTGGAGATTCGATACTCGAGTGGGACACAGTTTGTGTAAATGTCAATAATTCGAGTGTCGAATTTTCCGGGTCGCTACAATTAGAAAGAAGTGTTTAGATAAATCTTTTGATTTAGAAAAGATTTCCAATTTGAATAACAATTGGATTTGGATAGAAATGATCTTCGGATATTTAGTATTAATTATCGTTGTATAGACATTTACTATTTCGAGAATTTGGAAGGTGTTAACATCGTTATTCCACTTTTAGTACTCGATGATTACGGAAATTGGTGTTGAATATAAGTTGTTATAACTCTTTTTGAATTCTTATATTTAATATCAATTAGTAAGGGGTTTATCTTGAACGATGCTATAAATAACATTTGTTCTTTAACCCAGTTAAAGCAAAGATTAAAACTAAGTTAGAGCTTTAATAAATCTTTTAACAAAGATTTGAATAGATGAAATGGAGATTAAAACTAAGTTGGATTTTTAATAAATCTTTTAACAAGGATTGGAATAGATAAAATGAGATTAAAACAAGGTTAGAGTTTTAATAAATCTTTTAATCATGATTGGAATAGATGAAATGGAGATTAACACTAAGTTAGAGTTTTAATAAATCTTTTAACAAGGATTGAAATATATGAAATGGAGATTAAAACTAAGTCAGAGTTTTAATAAATCTTTTAACAAGGATTGTAATAGATGAAATGGAGATTTAAACTAAGTTAGAGTTAATGAATTTTCAATTAGATTTGAAATGAAATAAGGTGTAATGTCCCGCAAATCCGTACTATTTGAGTTGACTAATAATACCACACGTCTAACCCAAATTGCACAGAAATACGAATCATTATTAGAAAGAAGTTAGAGGATGAGAAATAGAAAGAAAGAAATATTAGAATAGAAGAAAACAAAGAAGACAAATCTCACAGCGGAACGAATAAAATATATTATATAACATAACTTTTGAAATACAAATCAATAACTTTATATACATACCATCATCAGAGCACAACCGTTATTCCTGGAACAGTTATAAACACCTGTTTCCAGATACAAACATGTTTCACAGCGGAATATATGACAGTCTATAGCTAACTGGTGAAGCCTCCTGCTTCCAGCTCTTTAAAGTGAATCTGAAAAATCCCGACTACTTGACCGCCCGTACAAATTTGGGCACCCAAGAGTTTAGGGAAAACAAACAAAATAAACTCTGGGTCAGTCATGGGACTGGTGTGAGTAAACTCCAACCAATTGTTCAACTTTCAAAATCCTTTCGAAAGAAAAGATAATAGTAAGACCAGCCCACACATAAACATGGACGGTTTTTACCTTACTATAACCCAAAACACTTTGATACAAAAATCCAGTGATATTATAATAGTGTCTAAATCAAATAAATCGAATCTAGCAGAACGCTTGCATCTCACGCTCCACATACATAGCATAAAATCAAAAACCGCATGGCGCTTATTGGAGATTGGATTTCCAACATGACAAGATATGGAACCACCTTCCGATAGTGTATCTCTAGAGAGGAATACACTGGGTTCAACAAGAACATCTCGCAACCCAGCCCACACATGACCGACCACTCATTTTGCTTGAGTGTATCGAATGTATATCACCAACGATTGGGATCAACAACCGTTTCCCGAATGGGACAACATCGAATAGAATAAGAAATTAAATGAATCTCTAGATAGGTGATTATACATCCTAATGGGAGCGACCCACATAGCCGTGCTGCTTGCCCGATTTTTGTCATTTCCTGGTTGTTGAGGCCTGAGGCTACGATTTCTTTCTATTCATTGATAGCACAATCACTTTGAATGCCACATTGTCAGATCCGTTAATCATTTATTGATTTGCACAAATATTCTGGATATTATGCTAAGGTAATAAATCCGTTGCAACCATATATATTTATACAGGCCAACCCATTAGATTATTGGAAATACTTTGTCAGACGTTCGTCCATATATGTTCGTTCTGGGACTGAACGAAACCGAAGGCACAATTTCTATTAATAGAAAAAGTCCTTGCATTTCACTCCATCTTCGATTTTCTTTATATAATCTGATCCGCAACGCTACTGCCAATACAGAGTGGTTTACGGATAATAATCCAACTGGTCTCTCCATATTGACAACGATATTGGCAAATACTTTGATAGTTGGTTCTTTAACGATCGAAGAAAATAAACAAACATCCATTCATCCATAACATCAATCAATCACTGGGCCTGTTAATTAATATTTCATTAATTAATTCACTTCTCTATTTCTCTATTAATATTTGTTAAACAAATAATTCCAGAAATCTTATTAATCTCTTACGCTGGTTGGAAAAACATTTCCCTATATCACCTTCTTTTATTTTCTATACCTAGAAAATATATTCTATTCGCAGTTGAAAACATTTCAATCACTTATCTTTTCCCCGACAACTTTAATTATACTCAGGGAATACTTACTCTAATTCCATTACTTGGATTAAAACGACTGCTGTGTAAAACATCGTTACAACAACCCAAAATATTTTATTCAACTAATTCTTTTTCAAACACTTCTCTTCGAGACTAGATCCTGCTACTTATCAATTAAAAATGAAATCAATCAAGTTGGGGTAAAATTACCTCTCAGACCTTGACTGAAAACATCCCCAATTTCAAAACGGCAAAACCACTAACCTCGAATAAACACACTATAAAAATCCAATTATTCATTTTAACGTATATCTGTTTCTCTTACTATTACCAGCCTATCAATTTCCATTTTGTTTCAAATATTCTATTTTAAATCCGTTTCCTTATCGAATTCAATATATATTGATATATTGATTTCTAACCATCAAAGTTTCTTAAAATATTCTAACTCCTTAAATTCCCGGAAAAATTCGCCATAACCTCCCTTGTATCGGGAGCTTCGGGATATTTCAAATAGCCTCCCATGGCCCTCACCAATCTAAAAGAAAAAGCCAAGCGGCTTGCCGATACGGCGCATAAAATCTCATATATGAATTAAACGTGTACCTTTTTGTCGACACATAAATTAAAATCTTCATATGCTCCATCCCATACCTGTCTAACATATGCTCACCTGTTTCCAATTCAATTCAACACTATCCAATCGTTTGAATTCAGTTTCGCCCATTTATTCTTTAATTAGCTATTTTGCCTATTCCACTTCTTTGTTTGAACGTAACATGTTCAATTAAAATATTTAACTTGCTCATAACCAAATTGAATTTCAATTTCAATTCTAGTTTCCTTTTCGATTTCAAATATAAATTTCCAAATCGAATTCACTTATTCAAAACCCAATATCAATTCAAAAATCTCATTAACTAATTACTATTCAAATCAGTTAATTCTATTCAATAGTCAAAAATCTGATTTCTGTTTCAAAAATCAATTCATTACTCCACTGGAGTTCACATATAATTTACAATTCAAATCTGAAATTTTCTAAATAGAAATTCGGATTTTATTTGCTTAAAATCCTTTTATAAAATTAAATAAACCGTTATGGTTTTTAAATGGTTATGGCGCTGCTTTTCTGAAAATTTGATTTTGACATAATTCAAAATCTATACGACGAAATTCAGAATTTTATCCTCCATTAGAAAACTATTATCAAATCGGTCCTGATATTTCTTATTTCAAAGAATTCCGACTTCAATTGAATTCTGTGTACTCAATTGAAGTTCGAAACGACAATTCACGAACTGCAGCGCTGCGGCGAGTTCGTTTTAATTACATTCATATATATATACATACGTTTAAACTTCGTTTATAATAAATTCAACGTCATTATGATATATTTTTAATATATCAAATCAAAATTTTACCAATTCAACATACTTTTTCCAATCTTCTAAAATTTGTCGATTTTTCCTTATTCAGAAATAAATTCATTTATATTCCGACCTTTTAAATTTCAATTCCTTTTGAACGCTATATTCAAATTCCATTTGAATTCTATTTGAATTCTATATTCAAATTACATTTAAATTTCTATTTGAATTCTATATTCAAATTACATTTAAATTTCTATTTGAATTCTATATTCAAATTACATTTGCAAATTCTATATTCAAATTACATTTGCAAATTCTATTTGATTTTTTCTTATTCAAATTCTATATTCACATTTCGTTTAAATTTCTATATTCAATTTCGATTTTCAAATCTTATAGTTAAACTCCATTATTTTCAAATCTATATATTTGAATTTCATTTGAACTTCTTTATTCAAATCCATTTGAATTCCTTTGAATTCAAATTCCATTTGAATTCCTTTGAATTCAAATTATATTTTAATTCCAATCTAATTTCAAACTTCGTTTGGATTTGTATATTCAAAACTATTTCCAAACTCCATTTGAATTATCATATTCAAATCTATATGGATTCTATATTCAGAGTCTATTTCAAATTCTATTTTGAAATTCTATTTTGAAATTCCACATTTAAAATTTCTTTATTCAAATTCCATTTCACTTTCGATATCCAAATTCTATACTTGAATTTCTTTATATTTTCTATATTCAATTTCTATTTGAATTTTCTTTATATTCAATTTCCATTTGAATTTTCTTTATATTCAATTTCCATTTGAATTTTCTTTATTCATTCTTTAAACAAGTCTCGATTTCAATTTCTTTTGAAATCGATATTTCTATTTTTTTTGAAAATAGATTTCCCTTTTCAATTTCACACTTGTATTTTTATTTCTGAATTATCAAATGATAATTCATTTCACTTCATTTATAACTTCGTTATAAAAGAACTATTTATAAACTTCGTTTATAAAGGAACTACTTGTTTTATTTTTCAAAACAAGTTTATATTTCAAATCTATTTAAAAATACAAATTCTATTTTATCTAAAATAGAATTTCCCTTTTAAATCTCAAATATCCCTTCCGCGATATTTTAAATATCAACCTTTGGGCCCAGTGAAATTTAAACACCAAAACAACCAATTATTTATTTTCTAACACATCATATATGGCAGTATATATGCAAACAAATAAACGAACAGATAATATATTTTTGAGGAATCCAGTTGGATTCCTCCAACTTGTTTTCCTACATCCACAGACGTTAGTAAACAGAAATAATACCCATCCTGCTTCGTGGCAGGATATCGCGGTATAAAAGGGGATCCACTTATATACGTGGGCGTAGGGTCATCCGCTAATGATACTACGGGCATCCGCTAATAGTATTGCGGGAAATATCCAATAACCACAAAAATTCAACAATTCGTTCATGCACCCAAGCAACCAACAAATTTATTTGTAAAGATAAAAATAAATTTAAATATAAAACAGTGAGTGAGTTTTACTCACCAGTGTTTTTATTTGCGCTGAATACCCGATGAAGTCTATTATGTAGATTTTACAGTGGTTCCTCCATTTCACTGTTTTTCAATGTAAAACAAAAATAAATAAAATTTCAGTTATCTAATATATACGAACGAAATTTTATTTAATTACTCTCGTGTAAACTAAATTCCAATTTAAACCTTAACTAATATGTTTACAGATTTTATTCTTTACTAACTAATTTTTATATATATTTAATCAAATTCCTAATTAAATAAACTAATTTACTTTAAATCAATTTCTAATTATATAAGCAGTTTTCCATGCATTTAAATTAAAATTACTTTACACTAATATAAACACTTACGTTAACTACCCATTTTAAATTTTAATTCATACCTTAACCACTCAATTAGAAATCCGAATCTCCTTCTTCACCGTAAAGAAAAAGAATTTGTCCTCTCCTTGGTATTTCACGTCCATTGCTGAACTGCCATCACCACTCAAGCATCCATCTTCCCCAAAAGCCTACCGCGATGCTGCTTCACACTCAGAATCGAACCAAAGTTCGATCCCCAATTCTTGAACGCGACTACCAGAAATGGCGATCCCCTTAAACTTCAGCTTCCACTAAACTTGTCTAGTTCGAATTCCAATACTTAGATAAAGATCGCACCCTCACAGAAGCGTAGACCTTCGGCATCACACATCTCGCTTGCACCTCACCCATGACAGCCGTGAACCCTAAATCGACTATCGCGACAACCCCAGATAACACCAGCGCCCACATCAAATTCGGTTACTCAAAACAGTTCGCACCTTTTTACAACAACTGAAATCTCCTTTGAACTCTCCAACTGATCCACGCCGATAACATCCTGACCCCATCGCGTACCAAAATCAACACCCTCATCCAGCAATCGCACCTTCACCGAACCCTTGAAAAATACTTTAGCCTCCCTAATCATTTCAATGAACCCTAAATCTCCTAGTACCATTTCCGTCGATCAGTATTTCACGAGCTTACAACTCGACTCGAGCTCCAGGGAGCATCGCGATTTCAATTTGGATTTTAGAGATTGAGAGGAGAGGAACGGTCTCTCTCTCATTTGGTTTCTGATTTTTTTGAGGATGGGAGTAGCGATTTTTATTTGTGGAGTTCCGATTTGGGTTTGGAGATGAGAGGGTCGGCCATTTTATATTTTACTGAAAGCTTCGATTTTTTTTTAAAAAAAGGGACAGAAGGCTATCGCGATTTATAATAAGAAGAAGAAAATAGAGAAGGTAAGTAGCTTAGGTACAATGAGGTACATACGAATTAAATTCGATCTGATTTCTATTTAATTTGATTTGAAATAAAGAGATTTTTATTTCTTTTAAATAGATACTGATTTGATTTCGATGTTATCCACAATAAAATATATCGGGGTTCACCATTAAAAATCGTGAACTGCTATTTTAGCGTAACCACTGTTATTTCAGTAGTGTAACACTATTCTGAACTAACTGAATATATTTTGATATTTAATTTGAACGTAAATATAAATAAATTAATATAATATAATTTAAATTCAAAAACAAATAAATTCCTCAACAATAAATTACTATTATCGTCGTTTATATTCAAATTGAATATATATTGATCATCTGTACCATTTCGATTCAGTTTTATCTTCGAATTGAATTATTTTAAATTTCTCGTATTTCGATGATAATCAGTATAAATCGTATTTCGATTATTTAATCGATAACCCTATAAAATACCATTTATATTATAAATTCAAAATTTGAAACCATACTAAATATTTAAAATAAATCGGCTAAAAATTCGGGTTATTACATTCTTCCCCCCTTAAAATAATTTCGTCCTCGAAATTGCTAAGGTAGGAAAAATGGTACAAATCCATTACTTTTCCAAATCTCACTTGTGTTGAAACTCAACTCCTCATATTTCAACAAATTTAATACCACCAAAACTTTTGGTCTTCCTTCATTTAATTTGAATGATCTACGATCAATCCATTTATATCCAATCTATGTTCTGTTAAACCAATTCAAATTGATTCTAGTCAATTGATTCACCCTGAACCATTTAACTTGCTTAAGTTAAATTTTAATTCCAGAATCCAAATCCCAGGGTTTTCATTTCAAATCCTTTTTGAAATCACATATATTTATAACTAATTCAAATTCAAAACATTTGAATTTTCAACTTAACTTGTTTTCTTGCAAACAAATTTCCGTCAAAACTTTTCTAAGGCAGAAATTCGTCACTTAGAAACTCGAAAATGAATACTGATGACGTCGCGACCATCATCAGAATTATTTCCCAGTCACTAAAGTGAGTTCAGTGTTTTATCACTTTCATAATCCATCCAAAATGATTTTTATTCAAAAATCCCTTCCAAAACAAAGCTATATTATTTTAATATACTTCAGAAAATATTTTCAAACTTCCCAGGATTTAAATTCCAAATTCTGGTTTGAATCTAGTTTTAATTCATCTCATTTGTATATATTTCATTCGTATATAAATTCTATTTGGTTCTAGATAACCAATCCAATTTTATAATCTTATTGATTATAATTTTAACATCCAACACATCCATATATTATAGTAATTTCAAAAATTATTCTTTCTATATCAAAATAGAGTTTTGGGTAAAATGATTTCATTCACCCACTTTAAAACAATATCTCTGTTCAACTATTTACAAACTCTTATCGACGTCGTGGCGTCCCACAATTCGATCTGAATTCATAAACAACTCAACAGACTAGCCAACACAATATAAAACAGTTTTTATATAAATTTACAAATACACGCTCTCGTATATACACTCAACTCATTCTAGGGTACTACTGACCCTATCTCTAATGAGCTCATGCCACCCAAGCCTAGGTATTCGCTCAATCTAAGCTCTGATACCAACTGTAATGGCCCGCAAATCCGTACTATTTGAGTTGACTAATAATACCACACGTCCAACCCAAATTGCACAGAATTACGAATCATTATTAGAAAGAAGTTAGAGGATGAGAAATAGAAAGAAAGAAATATTAGAATAGAAGAAAACAAAGAAGACAAATCTCACAGCGGAACGAATAAAATATATTATATAACATAACTTTTGAAATACAAATCAATAACTTTATATACATACCATCATCAGAGCACAACCGTTATTCCTGGAACAGTTATAAACACCTGTTTCCAGATACAAACATGGTTCACTGCGGAATATATGATAGTCTATAGCTAACTGGTGAAGCCTCCTGCTTCCAGCTCTTCCAAGTGAATCTGAAAAATCCCGACTACTTGACTGCTCGTACAAATTTGGGCACCCAAGAGTTTAGGGAAAACAAACAAAATAAACTCTGGGTCAGTCATGGGACTGGTGTGAGTAAACTCCAACCAATTGTTCAACTTTCAAAATCCTTTCGAAAGAAAAGATAATAGTAAGACCAGCCCACACATAAACATGGACGGTTTTTACCTTACTATAACCCAAAACACTTTGATACAAAAATCCAGTGATATTATAATAGTGTCTAAATCAAATAAATAGAATCTAGCGGAACGCTTGCATCTCACGCTCCACATACATAGTATAAAATCAAAAACCGCATGACGCTTATTGGAGATTGGATTTCCAACATGACAAGGTATGGAACCACCTTCCGCTAGTGTATCTCTAGAGAGGAATACACTAGGTTCAACAAGAACATCTTGCAATCCGGCCCACACATGATCGACCACTCATTTCGCTTGAGTGTATCGAATGTATATCACTAACGGTTGGGATCAACAACCGTTTCCCGAATGGGACAGCATCGAATAGAATAAGAAATTAAACGAATCTCTAGATAGGTGATTATACATCCTAATGGGAGCGACCCACATAGCCATGCTGCCTGCCCGATTTTTGTCATTTCCTGGTTGTTGAGGCCTGAGGCTACGATTTCTTTCTATTCATTGATAGCACAATCACTTTGAATGCCACATTGTCAGATCCGTTAATCATTTATTGATTTGCACAAATATTCTGGATGTTATGCTAAGGGAATAAATCCGTTGCAACCATATATATTTATACAGGCCAACCCATTAGATTATTGGAAATAATTTGTCAGACATTCGTCCATATACGTTCGTTCTGGGACTGAATGAAACCGAAGGCACAATTTCTATTAATAGAAAAAGTCCTTGCATTTCACTCCATCTTCGATTTTCTTTATATAATCTGATCCGCAACGCTACTGCCGATACAGAGTGGTTCATGGATAATAATCCAACCGGTCTCTCCATATTGACAACGATATTGGCAAATACTTCGATAGTCGGTTCTTTAACGATCGAAGAAAATAAACAAACATCCATTCATCCATAACATCAATCAATCACTGGGCCTGTTAATTAATATTTCATTAATTAATTCACTTCTCTATTTCTCTATTAATATTTGTTAAACAAATAATTCCAGAAATCTTATTAATCTCTTACGCTAGTTGGAAAAACATTTCCCTATATCACCTTCTTTTATTTTCTATACTTAGAAAATATATTCTATTCGCAGTTGAAAACATTTCAATCACTTATCTCTTCCCCGACTACTTTAATTATACTCAGGGAATATTTACTGTAATTCCATCACTTGGATTAAAACGACTGCTGTGTAAAACATCGTTACAACAACCCAAAATATTTTATTCAACTAATTCTTTTTCAAACACTTCTCTTCGAGACTGGATCCTGCTACTTATCAATTAAAAATGAAATCAATCAAGTGGGGGTAAAATTACCTCTCAGACCTTGACTGAAAACATCCCCAATTTCAAAACGGCAAAACCACTAACCTCGAATAAACACACTATTAAAATCCAATTATTCATTTTAACATATATCTGTTTCTCTTACTATTACCAGCCTATCAATTTCCTTTTTGTTTCAAATATTCTATTTTAAATCCATTTCCTTATCGAATTCATTATATATTGATATATTGATTTCTAACTATCAAAGTTTCTTAAAATATTCTAACTCCCTAAATTCCCGGAAAAATTCGCCATAACCTCCATTGTACCGGGAGCTTCGGGATATTTCAAATAGCCTCCCATGGCCCTCACCAATCCAAAAGAAAAAGAAAAAGCCAAGCGGCTTGCCGATACGGCGCATAAAATCTCATATATGAATTTAAACGTGTACCTTTTTGTCGGCACATAAATTAAAATCTTCATATACTCCATCCCATACCTGTCTAACACATGCTCACCTGTTTCCAATTCAATTCAACACTATCCAATCATTTGAATTCAGTTTCGCCCATTTATTCTTTAATTAGCTATTTTGCCTATTCCACTTCTTTGTTTGAACGTAACATGTTCAATTAAAATATTTAACTTGCTCATAACCAAATTGAATTTCAATTTCAATTCTAGTTTCCTTTTCGATTTCAAATATAAATTTCCAAATCGAATTCACTTATTCAAAACCCAATATCAATTCAAAAATCTCATTAACTAATTACTATTCAAATCAGTTAATTCTATTTAATAGTCAAAAATCTGATTTCTGTTTCAAAAATCAATTCATTACTCGATTGGAGTTCACATATAATATACAATTCAAATCTGAAATTTTCTAAATAGAAATTCGGATTTTATTTGCTTAAAATCCTTTTATAAAATTAAATAAACCGTTATGGTTTTTAAATGGTTATGGCGCTGCTTTTCTGAAAATTTGATTTTGACACAATTCAAAATCTATACGACGAAATTCAGATTTTTCTCCTCCATTAGAAAACTATTATCAAATCGGTCCTGACATTTCTTGTTTCAAAGAATTCCGACTTCAATTGAATTCTGTATACTCAATTGAAGTTCGAAACGACAATTCACGAACTGCAGCGCTGCGGCGATTTCGTTTTAATTATATTCATATATATATATATACGTTTAAACTTCGTTTATAATAAATTCAACGTCATTCTGATATATTTTTAATATATCAAATCAAATTTTTCCCAATTCAACATACTATTTCCAATCTTCTAAAATTTGTCGATTTTTCCTTATTCAGAAATAAATTCATTTATATTCCGACCTTATAAATTTCAATTCCTTTAGAACGCTATATTCAAATTCCATTTGAATTCTATTTGAATTCTATATTCAAATTACATTTAAATTTCTATTTAAATTCTATATTCAAATTACATTTAAATTTCTATTTGAATTCTATATTCAAATTACATTTGCAAATTCTATATTCAAATTACATTTGCAAATTCTATTTGAATTTTTCTTATTCAAATTCTATGTTCACATTTCGTTTAAATTTCTATATTCAATTTCTATTTTCAAATCTTATAGTTAAACTCCATTATTTTCAAATCTATATATTTGAATTTCATTTGAACTTCTTTATTCAAATCCATTTGAATTCCTTTGAATTCAAATTCCATTCAAATTCCATTTGAATTCCTTTGAATTCAAATTCCATTTGAATTCCAATCTAATTTCAAACTTCGTTTGGATTTCTATATTCAAAACTATTTCCAAACTCCATTTGAATTACTATATTCAAATCTATATGGATTCTATATTCAAAGTCTATTTCAAATTCTATTTTCAAATTCCACATTTAAAATTTCTTTATTCAAATTCCATTTCACTTTCGATATCCAAATTCCATATTTGAATTTCTTTATATTTTCTATATTCAATTTCTATTTGAATTTTCTTTATATTCAATTTCCATTTGGATTTTCTTTATATTTAATTTCCATTTGAATTTTCTTTATTCATTCTTTATACAAGTCTCGATTTCAATTTCTTTTGAAATCGATATTTCTATTTTTTTTTAAAATAGATTTCCCTTTTCAATTTTACACTTGTATTTTTATTTCTGAATTATCAAATGATAATTCATTTCACTTCATTTATAACTTCGTTATAAAAGAACTATTTATAAACTTCGTTTATAAAGGAACTACTTGTTTTATTTTTCAAAACAAGTTTATATTTCAAATCTATTTAAAAATTCAAATTCTATTTTTTCTAAAATAGAATTTCCCTTTTAAATCTCAAATATCCTTTCCGCGATATTTTAAATATCAACCTTTGGGCCCAGTGAAATTCAAACACCAAAACAACCAATTATTTATTTTCTAACACATCATATATGGCAGTATATATGCAAACAAATAAACGAAGAGACAATATATTTTTGAGGAATCCAGTTGGATTCCTCTATCCTGTTTTCCTGCATCCACAGACGTTAGTTAATATAAATAATACCCATCCTGCTTCGTGGCAGGATATCGCGGTATAAAAGGGGATTCACTTATATACGTGGGCGTAGGGTCATCCGCTAATGATACTACGGGCATCCACTAATAGTATTGCGGGAAATATCCAATAACCACAAAAGTTCAACAATTCATTCATGCACCCAAGCAACCAACAAATTTATTTGTAAAGATAAAAATAAATTTAAATATAATACAGTGAGTGAGATTTACTCACCTGGGTTTTTATTTGCGCTGAATACCCGATGAAGTCTATTATGTAGATTTTACAGTGGTTCCTCCATTTCAATGTTTTTCAATGTAAAACAAAAATAAATAAAATTTCAGTTATCTAATATATACGAATGAAATTTTATTTAATTACTCTCGTGTAAACTAAATTCTAATTTAAACCTTAACTAATATGTTTACAGATTTTATTCTTTACTAACTAATTTCTATATATATTTAATCAAATTCCCAATTAAATAAACTAGTTTACTTTAAATCAATTTCTAATTGTATAAGCAGTTTTCCATGCATTTAAATTAAAATTACTTTACACTAATATAAAAACTTACGTTAACTACCCATTTTAAATTTTAATTCATACCTTAATCATTTAATTAGAAATCCGAATCTCCTTCTTCATCGTAAAGAAAACGAATGTGTCATCTCCTTGGTATTTCACGTCTGTTGCTGAACTGCCATCACCACTCAAGCATCCATCTTCCCCAAAAGCCTACCGCGATGCTGCTTCACACTCAGAATCGAACCAAAGTTCGATCCCCAATTCTTGAACGCGACTACCAGAAATGGCGATCCACTTAAACTTCATCGTCCACTAAACTTGTCTAGTTCGAGTTCCAATACTTAGATAAAGATTACACCCTCACAGAAGCGTAGACCTTCG
The DNA here is from genome assembly GCA_030737875.1 of Allium sativum. Taxonomy (NCBI): domain Eukaryota; kingdom Viridiplantae; phylum Streptophyta; class Magnoliopsida; order Asparagales; family Amaryllidaceae; genus Allium; species Allium sativum. The sequence goes on along the minus strand of CM060915.1, from coordinate 454,713,286 downwards.
GCATCACGCACCTCGCTTGCACCTCACCCATGACAGCCGTGAACCCTAAATCGACTATCGCGACAACCCCAGATAACACCAGCGCCCACATCAACATCGGTTACTCAAAACAGTTCGCACCTTTTTACAACAACTGAAATCCCCTTTGAACTCTCCAACTAATCCATGCCGATAAAATCCTGACCCCATCGCGAACCAAAATCAACACCCCCTTCCAGCAATCGCACCTTCACCAAACCCTTGAAAAATACTTCAGCCTCCCTAATCATTTCAATGAACCCTAAATCTCTTAGTACCATTACCGTCGATCAATATTTCACGAGCTTCCAACTCGACTCGAGCTCCAGGGAGCATCGTGATTTCGATTTAGATTTTAGAGATTGAGAGGAGAGGAACGGTCTCTCTCTCATTTGGTTTCTGATTTTTTTGAGGATGGGAGGAGCGATTTTTATATGTGGAGTTCCGATTTGGGTTTGGAGATGAGAGGGTCGGCCATTTTATATTTTACTGAAAGCTTCGATTTTTTTTTAAAAGGGACAGAAGGCTATCGCGATTTATAACAAGAGAAAGAAAATAGAGATGGTAAGTAGCTTAGGTACAATGAGGTACATACGAATTAAATTCGATTTGATTTCTATTTAATTTGATTTGAAATAAAGTGATTTTTATTTCTTTTAAATAGATACTGATTTGATTTCGAACTTATCCATAATAAAATATCTCGGGGTTCACCATTAAAAATCGTGAACCGCTATTTTAGCGTAACCACTGTTATTTCAACAGTGTAACACTATTCTGAACTAACTGAATATATTTTGATATTTAATTTGAATGTAAATATACATAAATTAATATAATATAATTTAAATTCAAAAACAAATAAATTCCTCAATAATAAATTACTATTATCGTCGTTTATATTCAAATAGAATATATATTGATCATCTGAACCATTTCGATTCAGTTTTATCTTCGAATTGAATTATTTTAAATTCCTCGTATTTTGATGATAATCAATATAAATCGTATTTCGATTATTTAATCGATAACCCTATAAAATACCATTTATATTATGAATTCAATATTTGAAACCATACTAAATATTTAAAATAAATCGGCTAAAAATCCGGGTCGTTACATAAGGTAATTAAACTTACCACAATAAGAGAGGTATTAGATATGTAGTACCAACAGTTTTGCTCCATGAGATGAATAGGATGGGAATGGGAAAATTATTTCCAAGGAAATATTTAAACAAGAAGTTTTAAAAATGTAAATCTTAGATAAGATCTAGGGAAATAGTTCCCAATGTAAAGAAAGATTTGAGTATAAGAATATTCCCAGAAGGGAATAAGATTTAGGACATCTTGCATATCTTAATTGATTTGAAAGATAGAAGGATATTCTCAAAATGCAATAAGATTTAGGAAATCTTGTATATGAAAGAAGCAATAGTTATTCGGAATGACCGGGTTTCGACCCATTCTGAATAACTATACGATGAGTATTGAAAATACTGAAGATGGTGGTTGAAGACCGGAGATCTTCACGTCATTTGAAATATTTCTAATGTCTACACCCAAGATGAGGTTATAAGTAGCGGTTGTCCAAACATATTTGGAGATTGACCGGATATGCAAGAGCCTCTCGCCTTAATTTGATGAGGAATAAGGTGCCTTCGGTTTCGTTTAGACCAAGAACGGACTTGTAAATGGATGTGTATTTGACATGGTATTTCATGACATAACCAATTGGTTTATATTGATGATATATCAGTCGGTGACAGAGGATTTATTCTCTTAGCTTAACACTCTCCTCTGAGACTTATGTACTCAGAGGGTTATATATTAATAGACATCGATTATATGTAGTGAATTGACAATGTGGCATGCTAAGTGCTGATATATCAAAGCTTTTGTTGAAAGGAAGAGATTTGTGGATGATGATCAAAGCATGGCTGATATCGCATAGCTTTGTGTACGACGTGACGTGAAAGTCTCACACCCCGGTATGATGGTAAACTAATGTTTAGATCAGTATGACTGTCAAGTTGATAATAAACAACCTGTGGGTTGAGTATGAACAACTTTTAGGGTTGTAATGGATTCGGTCAACCAAGGTAACCTTGGTAGTGGTAGTTACATTCCTAAAGGGATAAAGTATAACAGTGGTATGAGCCTGAACCAAAGTCGCGAGGCATGATACTTGATTCCAAAGTATAGTGTGGATGTGTATTACGGTGTTCCGAGCCTAGACTAAACCGTGGAGATATACACTTCCATGATAGATCTTTCGAATCAGGAACCATCATAGTTAGAATCCAACTTCCAATATAAGCTTTGCAGTTTTTAGTTGTATACCTATATGATGACATAATGGGATGAGGCATTATGCCGTCTAAGATTGATGCATTTATTTGTGAAAGTGATTTTGACACTATGCACTAGTAATAATATAAAAAATAATTGTTTTTCCGTATCAAGCATGTTTGGTTATTACAAGGTAAAACTCTTTCCTTTGGTTTGCGTTGCATTGTATTGCAAGACTTGAGTCTTATAGTAGATTCATTTTTCAAAAAAGCATTGCAAGTAGTTTATGATTGGTATTCACGTGGAAAAAACATGTTCCATGTTATACAGCATGGTACTATGATTTACTGTACTTTTAGATTAATAATTATTTTAGTTCTCACACCAGTCCCATGACTGATCCAGAGTTTATTGTTTCCCATCTAAACTTTGGGTGCCCATATTTTCCATATGGAGAGCTAGTAGTTTTGGTTTTGCAGATGTTTTATTAAGCAGGGTTCTGGATTGAAGCCAGAACTGTGTCCAAAGCATTATAAGTCTTCCGTTGAGAGTTATGTATTTATATTTCCGGTGTGCAATGTGTTCATTAATGCACTCTAATGTAAAGTTATTGTAATGACAATGAAAAGGTTATTTTGTTCAGTTCTTATCAGCCGTAATCCCAAGCGACATAAGGATTTTTGCCGTTTGGATCGGACTTGTGTGGTTTATAGTCGATTCGAAAGGCGACATTTTCGGGCCGTTATGTTTGGTATTAGAGCTTTGCTTTATTCAAAACTTTGGGGTATGACTCGTTTGAATGGAAGGAAATAACTCATTAGAGGTAGGATTAGTAATATCCTATAAGTGTAATGTCCCAGATTTTTACTAACTTGGTTAAATAGTAAATTATTGATTATGTCAATAATTAATTTTATTTAATAAAATTGAATTTCAATATTTGAAACAAATATCAGATAATTCCTTTTTAGATTTCTGTGTATATATCTAAAATTTATTAAGTATGTGCATATGTATGTTATAATATATATATATATATATATGTATATAGCATATATATGTATAATTACAAGTAAAATCTTATCATTTGATTTTATCTTTGACTCTATTAACCATAGCTTAGGATTTTCTTCATATAAAACTTTCTAAAGGACTATAGCATTTATGTAGATTAAACACTTGAAATCTAACAAATCATAACACCATAAATATAAGAATATAGGCAGTCTAGAGTTATAGCACTAGCATGTGTTTCTTAAGAGTGAAGTTGGTTATTATTACATTGTTCATATAGCTTGTTCGTATATATAGACAGCCTATCCAAGCCTAAGCACATGCATGTGTAGGAAAAGGGAAATATATACTTCAACATAATTCTTCACAACAAAGCTCTAGGCAGCCCACACCATATATTATTATATCCTACCTGTAGAAAACATCTTGCACATGGATATATACATAGGTACTTGGCAGCCTATACCCATAGCCTATACATAGCCTGTGCATCATTCCCTTTCCAATGAAGATGCAGACAACCTAGTTTAAATCCTTTTAACACATTTCTTCCCATTAATTTGTAGGCAGCCTAGGAGTAGCAAGATTTCCTTAAGGGACAAGTTAGTTTTTAAGCACATTTGCACATGGTTGTACACAAATTTATGTAAAATAATTTACTAGCTGTGCACTTCATATTGCTAGAAGTTGTAACCACAGAAATGACCAGACAATGCCACTCCAATTCAATCAATACAGCAACTTTGTCATCCCTTGTAAAGCCTATATATGATAGTCAATTGTTTAACATGTAATTCCCCTATAAATACACTGCTTTCTCTCAAACATTCTCACACAAATTTGAACAACCTTAGAGCAAAACAATGGCAGCAAGCCTGGACTTAAGAGTTTATAAACCTGGAAACGGAATGGTAGAGAGGAAGTGACCAAAAACCATGAAACTATGGACATGAAATTCATAGAAAACAGAGGTCTTATTAAGTAAATTCCTTTCTCCTTGTTTAATTGATTTGGAAAATACATATATGTGTATTTATGAATGGGTTGATGTATTCAAACTAAATTTAAATCTGGAATTGCATAGAACTGTGAACACCACGTGAGTAGACTCCCTTTCGTTTGATACTAACATGTATAATGGTATTCATAATTGTGAATGAGAGTAAACTGAATTTAAACCTGGAATTGCATAGAACTGGGAACACCATGTGAGTAGGCTTCCTTTCATTTGCTACTAATATGTATAATAGTATCCACGCTTGTGAATGAGAGTAAACTGAATTTAAACCTAGAATTGCATAGAACTGTGAACACCATGTGAGTAGACTCCCTTCCATTTTCTACTAATATGTATAATGGTATTTATGCTTGTGAATGAGAGTATTTAGACTTCATGTCAAACTAGAAATAGAAAACAAACATTGTGATACCTTTATATCAAATCCTGCAATTAGAATAAAACCAAAAACTCTGGAAAACTAGGTAAGTAAAATCCAAGAGCAAATCTCCTATACCCAAATCCTCTATCTCCCTGTACCCAACCAATCAGGATCCCTGCTTTTCACCTTTTTGCATTTATGTCCAAGGGCTTAATTGCAAAAGGGTGGAAATCAAGGGGTCATGATTAGTTGAGTATAGGGGTAGGAAATATTGGGTACAGGGGATTTGATTCCATAAAATCCTCCTTTTGTTTAATGCTTATGCAAAACACACGCACATACATGTGTGTGTATATAGGTATGTGTTGGTTTTGGATCAAGAACTTAAACCTGGAAAGCATAGTCCTCTAGGCGACATGACAACTCATATGATCCTTCTCGTGGCGTGACCCTCAGGCGACATTAATCATCTATCGACAACCATCGCTCCAACTTCAGATTCGCTACGTCTTTTCTCTAGACGAAATTGACAAGCTATCGACGTCGAGCTCAGCATCGCGACTTCAAATTCGTCGCATCATCTCTTCACGTAACATGAAGTTTCCATTTTTTCCCTTCACACTATCCGTTACACTTAGGAAATAAAGTAGGTATTTTGGGTTCATGATTTCCGAACTTGTTCAAATTTATATTCTCAATGTCAGTATGATAGTTACTTAGTTGTCATGCTATTATGTGTTTGCAGTTTTTTGACATGTTTAAGGAATTGTTGACACATAAAAAGTCGGTGTTATGTAGGTTAACCATAAGAATCTTAGATATTCGTTTATAATCATAAGATTAAATAGTTAATCATGGGATTTTTTTTATTGATAGATGAGAGCCACTATGATGGTAAAATGTTACAGGATGAAAATTGGAGTGAGTTGTTTACCTTAATTTTTTTAAATATGGGCTCAATTATTTTAGGGTAAATTCTATTTATACACCATAAATTATTTTACCTACACCATTAAAAAAATTTAATTAAATCAAAGACAAAAATACCCTTATTAAAAACTAATCAAAATAAAATTAAATAATAAAATTTACATACATCCGCATGATACACAATCATTAAAATTCTTTTATAAAATAATTGAAATTTCTATGTGTTATCATATGAATTTAATTTAACTTCCATTGAAGCGTTAAATTTTATTCATGCTCTTTTTGTTATATTCATGTATAATCGGTTAAAACATTATGCATTCCAAGTTAGTCACAAAAATAAATTTACTAATAAAGTACTAAAATTAATATGGTTCATTGTGTACTAAGTTCTCAATTTTTTTCTATATTTAAATCAGTTTTTAATTTAAAATCAAAATTGAAGTAGATTAATATTTTATTTTTCAAAATTTAAAGTTAAATTCTAACATATGAATAATTAAATAAATATAAGTCCGATTAAGGATTTGAATTTGAGTTGCAAAAGTGAATTTATTGATTTTAGAAATCAATATTCCTTAATTCAGTCAATGCTTGTCAAAAAGATACTAAATGAGAAACTTATTTTGTTCTATTCAGGCTTGAGGATAGTTTAGTTGCCTGAAGATAGTTTAGTAATATGTATATTGTATACAAAGCAAAAAGTGGTGTATATAATTTAAAAAAAAGACTAGTGTTTCTAAAGCAATTTAAGGTGTACAAATAGAATTTGCCTTATTTTATTTTATATACTCTATTTGTGGAAATATTTATTTAACAAGATGATACGAACACCTGTTGAGACGTATAAATATAGTCCATTGTCGTGTTAAGAAGTTTTTCAGAGAAGTGGTTATTAAGTGTAAAATTTGCTAGTTAAAGTTAGTTCGTAGTTGATAGTAGGTATTCAATCTAACTGATTTTATTTGCTATCTGTAGAGATAAACTGTTTATTAGCAGCAGCAACTACTAAAGTATCTAATAAAAAACTAATGGATCCGTGTTGTCAAAGCTCGCGCTATAGCGACAAATAGCGCATAGCACAGTACTTGTGTTATTGTACTTATAGCGCAAGGGTCCTTTATAATGCAAAAATACTGCGCAATTTTATTATAGCACAAAATAGGGCATAGCTCTAAATAGCACACTATTTTGTTCTTGTCTTTTTTAAAATGTTTGAACAGTGACTTAAGCCCAAAATAGCACGCTCTTGTATTTATAATGACTCGGAGGAAAAATGCTGTGAAGTATGACACGAAATAAGAAAAAATTGCATTTAAATAATGATTAATGGTTTTGATTTAGATGAATCTAGTGACTATGTTGTAAAATTTAGAAGCATAATATTTTTTTATGTTTTTTCATTGTACACTTGAATCACGTTTAGCTTTTGTTTATTTGAGTTTTGTTATTGTAGACTTCATATATTATTTTCATTTGATCTTATTTTCACTTTACAACTTTTCTTATTTATAATTTTTTCTTAGTACATGTTAATTTTCTAGAACATTTTGTACAAAAGTGTATGTTGATGCATTTTTTCTTAGAGTTTTATATCATCATAATTGTTAAATAGAAATAAATTTCATTATCCTCACAATTGTAAGAATAAATTTCAAATTTGTAAGACCCAAATATATTATATTCATCAGTTATTTTGAATGTATAGTATGAACTTATCAATTTTTTTTAATATAATTACATTTTATATAAAAAATCTAATTCATGCATAACATATGGTAGTACTTGTATTTGGAGTCTTGAACAGTTTGGATATAATGAAAAATATGTAGAAAAAAAAATCAGTTAGGTAAAATATACTTGATAACTTTCTCTTTCTAAATAAACACAATAGCACACGCTATAGCGCAAGCCTTGCGCTATGCATTATAGACTACAATGTAATGGATTTCTTAGTTTCTGGGATCACTTACGTTACTCGCTATGCACTACAAAAACTGTAACGACCTGAAAACCCGAACCAATTTGAAAATGTCATTTTGGCTAATTTAAAGAATTTTGAATATTTAAAGTGATTTACTTTAAATAATAACGACGGAAAAATTATTTTTAATCGAAGAAAAAACGAATAAATTTATTTTAATTATATAACGAGCCTGAAATGGCGCGGCAATTTGAAAATTCGATTTTTAAGTTCAATCGACTGCACAGGATTCAAAATAAATCGGATTTTAGCGAAACAAGAAATATTTGAACCTGCTTGATAATATCTTTCCAACGAATCCGAAAAATCGAAATTCCGTAATGGAAATCAAAAGTTATGGTCAAATGAAAATTCAGAATAGTCGCTATAGAATATATAAAGGCCTGTAAAATAGCCATTTTTCAAACGACCTCTGTTTTTGACGAAACTGGCGCCATTGGATCCGGAATGTCGAATTATTGCTAGGTTTCAATTTCGGAATTTTTCGAATTAATCTGTGAGCGTGGCAAGTGAAAACGCATTTTGTCAGTTGACCGTTAAATTGGATCGACCCGAAAAAGGCCATTTTTCAAACGGTCTCGGAATTCGACGAAATCAGTTTTGTTGGGACCGTATCGTCAAAACAAAGACAGAAATAATTTTTTTTGGATTTTTCGGGGTCAGTATGTGGGCCCGGTAATGTAAAAATGTACGTTCGAATTTGGATATGCGATAACTGTGTGTGTTAATGTGTCTGGACCTTATATATATATATATACAAGCCCAATCTCCACCACACCAGCCCATTCTCTATCTCCACCTTTTCTTCTTTAATGGCTGAAAATTCATTCCAAACCCTAGATCCAAAATTTCAAAACCCTAGATCTAAATTCAAATTTCAACTCAAAATAAAACTTCTCCGAATCATAGCTTATTATATACCGATTCGAAGATCTCGACGATACGAACTCGCTGGTGGTCTCAGATCTGACATGCAGTGAAGGACATGGCCGGAAATCGCGGTCAAAGCTCAGAATTTTCGGAACCCTAAAGCAAATTTTGGGGGTTTTTGATTCGGGATGAAATCGCAAATTCCGACTTCTGGGTATTGTAGAGAACTTCGATACAAGTTGAATGAGGGTAGTTGGAGCGTTTATTGTCAAGCATGTTGTTCGAATTTGGTCGGGGAAGCCAGAAAACCCATTTCGTTCATGGGATCGGCGGCGGCGATAGGGACCACCGGAGGTGGTGGGACCGGGGCTGGGTGATGCGCCTCGGTGGTGGGGTTCGAACAAGGGTGGCCGGAGCTCCTGGTTTGGCCGGAGTTAGGCGCAGCAGGCGGTCAAAGTTGGCGGGTGTATGGGTTTCTTTGCGCATCTTTTACTGTAGCGGGGAGGAAGATGGAGCGGGAATTGAGCCGCTGACGTGGCGCATCCATATTGGTGGGTTTTATTTTTATTTATTTTTAAATTCAAAATTTTTCAAATGGTAAATCGCTGATAACTTTCTCGTACGAGGTCGGATTGACGAGCGGTTTGTTGCGTTGGGATCGTGGCGGAGTTGCGGACGTTTTGACACTAATTTCACTGCCATTGGAGACTGTCGAATTTTGGGCCTTTTCTGGACGTTCGATTCGAATTGAAATCCAAAGGTGAGTGTTTCTCCACTCACGAAATACTGAATCCATCCCATATTTATCAAATTAATGTATGAAATGAATTGGATGTATGGTTGTGATTGATTTGGTGAATGATTGCTTGAAATTGACATGCAAGTGTTAACATGCATTGAAAATCGATAAATTAGTTATTTAAATTTAATTTAAATTTCTAGTTAGAATTCCGACACTTGATAACTAGTAAAATGATTCAATTTACTGTTGAATAAACGATGTGATAGCTGCCTTGATTGATTTGATTTCTGGATGAATATTGCTCGGACTGTTCTGTTATGCAGTATATGATGTTGTGTGCCCATGTGACGATAAATCCCAATTTACCCTTGATGTTACGGGCATCGAATGAACCCGGGATTTATCGATAAAATGAATTAAGAACAAAGAGTGAAATGATAAATCTCTGTGACCCCGATTTGGATTGAAATGATAGATCCATCCCGAATATCGAGAAATTAAATATAAAATCACTTGGCCGTAGGATAACAAATTATATACGGACACCGGTCGGTTAAATAAAAATCTTGTTTAACCATGGACTTTGAAATTATTGTTAACAACAATATAAATGATGTTTTAAAGTTTATTTACTTTGAATTTGAATTTGGAATTTTAAGTAAAAAGGGAAATAAACCTGTGTCGAAATGATAGCAAATAAAGGGGTATAATTGTATTTAATCGAATTCATCGAGATTGAATTGTTTTGCCTGCAGTTGAAATTTTCTGTAAGTCGGTCTTGATTCTGAATTAAAATATGAATTTGAATTCGACACTCGTTATACATGTGAAAACCTTTGAAACAATGAAATGAATTTGTAATTTCGATATATGTTATAAATCGAATCTTGAATGAGAATATGGATTGAAATCGAATTCGGTTTATTTGTAATAAATTGAAATTGTTGGAATGGGAACACGGGTTAGAGTTAACCATCTGAATTGAATTGGCGAATTTGAAATGAATGTAAATTTGAAATGAAGTCGATCGAAATTGTGAATTTGAATTTATGTACTTGAAGTTGAAATGGAATTTCAAATGTAATCGAAATCGAGCGAACGATTCTAATTCCAACAATAGTATGTCAAACCATTTTTCAAACTATTTATTTATATATTATTTCCTTTATAACTATTTATTTTATAAATTATTTTGAATAAGTAATTCTTTTATAATAAATTATTTATTTTATGAATTATTTTGTTGTTTAATTATATATTTTAATAAATTCGTCAAACTCTACTTTTATTACAAACTATTATTTCAAACCATTTTAATTATGCATTTGAACTATTCAAATATATTGTTAACTATTTTGATATTCAAAAATTATTTAAGTTGGAATGAGTTCGAGATGTTGTGCGTAAATGGAAAATCCCATTTGAATAATATTCTATTTAGAATATGAAAATGATTTCGAAACATGATATTTCGATATGAAACACGAACTTCTTTGAAAAGTAAAAGCACTGACCGGTGTGAAAAATGTAAACGATGGGTTGTCAAGGAGACCGGAGTCGACATAAGGCATACTCTCTGTCAGTGTCGATACCACTTTGACAACTGTGTACGCGGTGGAAGTTCCAGAACCGAAGTCGGATGGTATGGAGGCGATTACTAGATTTGAAGAAAGAGAACGATGATGGATTAGCCTTGACCTTCGGGTCATAATTGAAATGACTAAAACAGGAGCCATACCCAGGTTAATGAGATCACTTCTCTGATCGAACGCGCTCCTTCGAAACCATCTCTATTACTACTGTGATCGATTTGGGTGCACCCCTTGAATATGGGAATGTCGTTCGAGGTGGGCGGTAGTTGCGGCTATGCGTTACCACCGGCCTGGGCCCGCGAATTCGGTAGAATCCTACCGGGGTATTTCCTCAGTGCCTTGTCATATTATCCTGATCGAGCCCCTACGATTTTGATTTAACGTTGTCGTATCACGGCGCATCCCTATCCACCGACGTACTGGTGTGTTATATGCAAACTGTACGGCAATGCTATAAACAGTGTAAGGGTAACATGGTAATCCCGCTTACACTATTTTCGATATTATACTTTACTGAATAAACACTATTGTAATAGCGTATTATACTATGTACGTATTAGTTTAACGGATCCTTGAGAGATGGAAAAATCCCGTAACATCTCTTGAGTTACTGCACCATGATACCGATATTATTCTGTATTTTAATTTGACTAATATGAGATGATTTAGTGCTGATTCGAGTGTTTGTTGTGTTTTCTTTTATGCAATACGCTCGGGTCAGCAGATGTTGCAGTTAATGAAGATTGTCTTGCCTTGGAGATCGAAGACGGAGTTTGATATACATGTATCCACTACATTCTATTTCCGCTGCATTATGTGTATGTAAGTGTATAACTCTGATTGATTTGAATATTGTAACTCAAATGTATATGTTTAAATGTTTTGAAATATTATCTGTTTATTATATGTTGTCCTTCCGCTGTGAGGTTCTGTGATTGTTTTCTTCCTTTCTTCTTTTTCTTCTTTTTCCCCAAATAACTATCTGGGTTGGCGATTCGTTTGGGTCGACATGTGTGGTTTATTGTCGGTTTAAACGGTCAAAAATCTGGGTCGTTACAAAAACATAATATGCATCCATGCATTTTCAAACACCATACACAACTACTTTGTCATAAACACTTTATAATCATTGGAATGCTTATTTTTGTATATACACGTATATGTTTCATGCAAGAAGTGTTAGTTTTGTCATAAATATCATTTCAAGTTTGAAGCATGTAATTTTCACAGATTTCTTAGTTTGAAACATATAGTTGTGGCCTTGCTCTTTATTTTGGGTACAATGTTGATGGGGATCGAAGAATATAAAATCTGTCTGTGTCACGTCTTGAGAAAAGGAAAAAAAGGTTCGCAGTTTTGTTTATTTTGAGTTGTCATTATCTAAAAAAGAAAGTTCACTAAAATATTTGAAATAATATCTCATTTTAAGTTTGTGTTTGAGAATAACTCATGCAAATACTCTATCATTGTTTTGTGTTTTCATATATTCGATTAGTGCTAGCGCCATGTAGTACTCTCAGAGGTGGCTAATCCTCACTTTCCATATTACACTTTCCCAAAATAATTAGAAAGTAATATGTTTTAGATAAGTACAAAAAAAATTCACTGCCAGTACTAAGAAAAATGACATATACTTGAATTGCACTCAAATAATAGTTCGAAGATAGACTTTGTGATGACCCAAATTTCCGGTACCCTTTGAGCTGATCAAACAACACCAATCCAACTCAAATTGTACAGGAAACTCAAATGTCTATAGAAAGAAATTAGAGGGTGAGATAAGAAAGAAAGAAATATTAGAAAAGAAGAAGAAGAAGAAGAACCAACACAAAAGAGTCTCACATCGCAGCGGAACAAAATATAATACATAAATAAATTTATACAAAACTTGAAGTAATATATTTACATACATCAGAGTACAACAGACAAATCTGGACAGTTATAACAACCTGTCCTCAAATACAGCAACAACAGAATATACTAGATAAAATCTTACATCTAAACTCTTCCAGCACGTCTTCTGAACTTCGTATTATCCAATAACCTAAACCTGTATAACCTGGTTTAACCCGAGCATTACAAATATCGGTACAGTCTAGTGAACCAAAGTGAGAAAAACTCGCATAGTTTAAGGGGAATCATTCAACTTGATTTTAAAGTTCAAAATCTTTTTGAAATAAAAGGATAACAGTAAGACCAAATCCACACATAAACATGGATGGTTTTTACCTTACTATAACCCAAAACATTTTGAAATCATATATATCATCTGATATTATAATAGTGTCTAAATACATTAAATGGCAATCTAGGGGAACGCTTGCATCTCACGCTCCACATATATAGTATACAATCAAAACCACGGCGCTTATTGGAGATTGGATTCCCACTATGACAAGGTATGGAACCACCTGCCGATAGCATATCTCTAGAGGAGAATACACTGGGTTTAACAAGAACGTCTTGCAACCCAGTCACACATGACCGACCACTCATTTCACTTGAGTGTATCGAATGTATATCACCAATGGTTGGGATCAACAACCGATTCCCGAAAAAGGGACAACATCGATAGATTAAAGAAGCAAAAGGAATTTCTCTAGATAGGTGATTATACACCCTGATGGGAGCGACCCACATAGCCATGTTGTTTGCCCGATTTTTGTCATTTCCCAGTTGATGAGACTTGAGGTTATAATCGACTTTTGGAATATCTAGCCACCATTTACTTTGAATGCCACATCGTCAAATCCGCCAGAAATCACTAATTGATTTCCATAAAAATAATCAGGTTGTTAAGTTAGGAGAAGATGTCTTCTCTGCAACCATAGAAATACGTTTACAGAAATCAACGTACGTAATCCCTTTTATAAATACTCTATCATACATCCGTCCATACAAGGTGTCCTGGGACTGGACAAACCGAAGGCACTCTCCTACTGCATCCATGAATTACTCTATGGATCAGTAGCCAGTAGTCCTTGCAAATCCGTAAATTTCAATTAGGACTGAATCACGTCAAAGTACCTCTAGCTGCAGACCAGAGAATATTCGACAAATAATCCTTCCGATTATGAAGACCCACAGTCTTCAATTGCTCCATCTTGATCAGCTTCTAAACATCTTCAACGTTTACGTATTTGTTGGTCGGAATGTTTTTCGAATATAAACTCGATCCCGGTCTTTCCATAGCAACAATCGATTTGGCCAGATTTTGATAGTCGGTGTTTTAACTATCAAAATAAACAACCATCATTCATAGAAAATAAAATGGATTTACTGGTTCAGCATTCAACATCACTTGGCCTCTTTAGTCAAAACAGTTGTTACTCTTTATAGTTATATTTTCACATCATTGCAATAATTAGTACTAATTTTTATTAATCAAAATGGTTTACTTGACATTTGTAACAATTGTTACAAACTCTATTTTCAAAACTCTTACTTTATTTACCGTTTCCATTTGTAAAATCATTAGCGACAATATAATTTGTTGTCTCAGATTAAGTACATCAGTTCGTTATAATATCTTATTTACTTAGCCATATCAGACCGACTTATAATTTATATTGACATATTCTAAATTCTAATGTCATTAACTTCTTATTCAGCTTCTTCATTTGACATTTCGAACTTCGAAATAAACCTCATCTCTGATTAATCATTTCGAACTTCGGAATATCATATTCCAAACTTCTAAATCTTTCAACACTTGGAATATCGCTTTTTAAATCCTCATTTCCAAGTTACCCAACTTATAATTCTTCGAATCATAGTTTATAATATCCCTTACAAAAATACTCCTTTAATTCCCTCAACTGCCCTCGTTTCTAAACTAATATCATGAAGTCGTTCAAGTTGGGGTATTTTATTTACCTCTCAGACCTTAAGTCGATGACATTCTTATCTCCAGAATAGATAGAAGTTTATAACGAATTTGAATTCCAATAATTAACCTAAGGTTCCATTTGTAAAATTCCTTTTATTTCCATTTATCTTTGTTTTGTTTCAACTCAACTCCATTTCATCTCTAAACCATTTCCCTCCAGATTATATCTTCACTTTTATAATTGAATTCAACTTAAACTCCCGTTTGATTCCAACTCATATTAAATCTCATTTAAAACTTTACTTTTCATTGAATCCCTTTCATAGAATAATCCTAAAATCTAACTCATATGAGTAAAACTTATTTAAATTCCTTTCAATTTATAAACAGGTTCTTAAGACCACCTTTGATTTATTAATCGAGCTCCGGCTACCAGATCGTTTCCTTGATTGGATTAAATAATAATTAACCACAACTCTTTTACATTGAAGTTTCACTTTATCATTGATTATTAATAAAATAGCTAATTTTCTCTTAAATTTTATTTTAAAACAATAATTAACTCTAAATAATCAATTCTCGTTTAAACAACTGGTTTAATCATTTCAAAACAAGGTCGACCTGTTAACTAATCTCTTTAGTCCATTCTTTAAACAAATTAAATAATTCAATTTAATATAATCTAATTAAATTAAGTAACCACATTAAATTGTTTAACTGAAAACAATTAATTCAACCATTAACCACTTGGTTAATTTCTGCCCACTTGTTTGGGAAACTCGTTATCCTACAAATCTTGCTTTATATACTCGTCTTTATAATTACAAGGTAAAAATAATTATTTACTTCCTTTAATAACTTTATTTAAAAATAATCTATATAAAATCGATTTCAAATCTATCCTTAGTTAAAAAAAATTATAATTTATTTCTACTGATTTACCTAATGGTAAATCAATCTCTATAAAATGATTCATTTACAGATCATCTACCGCGAATTACTCAACTAATATACCCCAATGGTTAATAACAAAACAAGTGATGAATTTTGGTTCAAAAGTTAACAATCAATCAAATTGATTAACAGTTTGTATAAACAATATATTTGAGGAATCCGGTTGGATCCCTCCAACCTGTCCTTCCCTGTATCGTGATGGGTTACCTTACATTTAATACAACGATATATTTATTCATTACGATAACCAGAAATAAACAGTTCAACTAATAACAGTCAACACACAATTTATAACATCCAACCAAGCATTCAGTTATCCATTTAATACGTTTATATTATTATAAACGTAACCAACAAGGTAAATTATCTCATTTGGAATTTAATCGCTAAAATATTAATTTGATTAAATTAAACAAGCGCTTAATTTAATCCATGAATATTAAATAATATTCAACAAATAAACAGTCATCCAGTTTTCAACCATTAGCAAACATTGCACACAAAATAAAAACCCGGTTTATATAAAATATAAACGGGATACACTGAGTGAGTTGAAATCACCTTGATTTTCCATTCGTTGTCAGAACGGTCTGTTTTAATTAAATTAAACTAGCGTTTAATTAAATTAAATTTCCATATTCGTCCAACACTGTCCAATCAGCTCCATAATATCACGTCTGTCGGTATGGTTCCAACGTCATCAATTTTATTAAATCCTGTCACTGTATAACAGAGTTATAATTTAATACTGTATTCATGAACTAAATTTAATATTATACGTATCGGTTTAAATTTTAAATAAATTAAATCCTACCCTAATTTCATGAACAATATATTTTAACCATCTACCAACTAATTTAACGGTGGTTGAACCATTTGGTTACGGATAATAGATTACGCATCGGAAAAATATTATAAACTAATTCAAACCATTATAGATTAGTGGACCAAATGACCTTTCGGTGATGTATATTAACTTAGCATTAATGAGAGTCAATTAGGCATGCACAACATGGTTATATACGTTTTGAAAACTCTCCTGACCATGTTTGTAACCAGGCAAAATCTAAAACTATAACGAGGCACATGTATATCCTTATATACATAATTACGGTTGATAATAATTTAACTCGGTTTGGGCACATTCCTTGTTCCAACTTAAATATATATATTGTCACGTTTATATATACTATCAGGTGTGTTTATGCGGTGCACATATATTAAGATTAAAAACAAAACTTATTTTATTATGGGCCTTACTTTTTAAAAATTTATATACTGCAGTGTTAAGCTTAGTCCTAATAATTTATATGCTTGTTCTCTCTTCTCTCAGCCGCCATTAAAATTCTCTTCTCAGAAACTTTCGAGCAATTTTTTTTCCAGAAAGTGCAAATCTGCACCGATTTGTTGTGCAAGCAAATCGGTTATTGTTTTTTAGGCTGTTTTATCCTAGAGGCGGCGGCGAAGGAACGAACTGGTTTGCACCTCCGACCAGATCGCCGAATCGTCTTCAAGAAAGCGACCTAGTCCGCGACTCAGCCATTGTTTCCCAACAGTAACACTCTTCTTTTAATTCTGCTATCAAAATATATCCATAAATGTCTGCCTTATACTCTATGATCAGCTATATTTCTCATCCAAATGAATATATACATAATAAATTCGATAATAGTTAATGTTGCAGTTACTGCAAGTAGTTCTAAAGATTCATAGACAGATCAGTGGTTTGAGCATTGCATGGACATGTTATTTCTTTCTGTTTCATTATTTTGCATACTGCCATTGTTATCCATCTGATCGATCCAAGTGAATATGGGTCGGTTTCAATCGTTTTGAAGAAGGGATCGGTCCTGCCGTTATTAAAAGGGAGCGGTCGTAGCGCAAGATTCCTGGTCGTCCTAAAGCTGGTCGCTCCAGATGCCAAAGAAATCTGGTCGCTCCAAAGAGTAGAAAAACCTTGATCGTCCTAAGGATTCTGATTGTTCCTGAGGATAGAGACTCTTGGTCGCTCTCTTTTATGCGCTGACCCGATCGTCCCGAAAGCTAAAGAAAGCTGGTTGTTCCAAACTTGGTCGCCCGCTAGTCTCTGATCACTCCAAATACAAAGGGAAGCTGGTCGTCCTTCTCTGGAGACCGACCCCATGTTTGAGGGAACCAATTCCGATGTGTTCTCAATCCTGGTCGCACATTTCTGGAGGGTATTCTTCGGTCGGCCCGCTCCGCATTCTAGCCTCCTGGTCATCCTTTCTTCTGGCGGAAGCTCCTGGTCGGCCAAAGCGCTAAAAACGACCTGTGATGGCGTGACAGCTGGAAACAACTGGTGACAACTGGCAGTGGCATTTCCGTAAATACCAAAAATACCGACCAGACCCCTAAATACAAGATTTCAGCCATTTCTCCGCCTATAAATAGGACCCTACCTCCATCATTTGAAGGGGACTTTTTCTGGAACTACGAGGAGGTGCTGCCTAATTGCTTTCGGGATTTCTCCAAGCATTCTTACATCTCTTCTCTATGATTGATCATAAGTCTATGGGACATTGGAGCATGAGGAGCATAGCTTGCATGGAGGAACAAGCATGAGCATTTCACACACTTCTTCATCTCTTCTTGATCATTCACTCAAAGACCTAAGGAGCTTTCATCCATGGCATCCGTAAAGGGATTGGCATAAAATACTTCAAGCTTTCATCCATTCTTTCAATCGGTTGTAAGGACAAATGCATGTCAAAGGAGCTTGTATGAATGTATAATGGAGCAAATGTTGTAATCTTTTGGTGATTAATGAAATCCAACCTTCAAAGTGGACGTAGACTCGAATAAGAGTCGAACCACTATAAAATTCTTGTCTTCTTTCTTTATTTTGGTATTTTTGATGTTTTTGAATGTTAGATATGGCCTCACACAACACTAAAGGTTTTCTAACGCCCCGCCTCTGAAAAGGTGACGTGCTTTCTAAGCATCTCGCCTCCGATTAGGTAACGTGTTTAGAAATACCATTTTGGTTGTTATACCAATTTTCGGTATCAACAATTAGGCGCCCACCGTGGGGCCAGATCTACTTTCTGGCATCAAGTATACTACAAAGATCTTGAGATCTTGAAGCTAAGCCTTAAAGTAGCTCGCTCCAGCTTGCGATTTGGACCTTCTGACGGATTTTCTGCAAAGTTCAAGTTGCATTCTGAAATAATGCCGCCAAAAGCAAATAAGGAAGCTAGAATTAGAATCTCTAACGGAGAAAATCGGGATGAGACCCCCGTGGCTAACCGATTTGAAGTGGGAGAGACATCTAATGGAGGTGTGAATGTCACAAGAGGCGAGCTTGATCAAGCTGTCGCTGGATTGACGCAACAGCTAGAGATAGCTAACAAAGCTATGTTGACAAAACTTGATTCGCTCTTTGCTCTTCAGGCTGCTACGGCAAAGGTGGCCTCTAAACCCATTCGTGCAGAGGATGCTGGTTCTTCTTCTTCCAGTCCAAACCGGGAAAAATCTTTTCAAGAAATCTCCGATCCTGATAAAGGAAAGCATGAGACTTCAAAGCAAGCTGATCGGAACCGCACTGCAGGGATTACTTCTCATCAAGCGGCCAATTCTGCCAAAGGGGGCACTTTCCAACCAAGAAAGGCCAGGGCCCCTAAGTCGCAACCGCGATGGTTTGCTCAAGCAAGCCTCCGGTGAAGACAAAGGTGTCCGCCCCGCAGATAGCCTCCCTGAGAAGGAACGCCTCAAGAAAATGGTCCAACAGCTTATGAAGGAAAGCCAATCTCGAAACGATAGTGAGGCTGAATGGGAATTCGCACCGTCCAAAACCCCCCTCACTGAAAGGATTAAAAAGACAACTTTCCCACGCAAATTCAAACCGCCTTCAATCCAAGCTTATAACGGGACAGGCGACCCCAATGTGTTCTTGTTTCGATACGATCTGCACATGGATGGGGCACAAGCAACTGACGAACTTAAGTGCTTGTACTTCCCGGTGTATTTGGAAGGGGTTGCGTCATTATGGTTCACAAGGTTGCCTCCTCGATCTATTGATGACTTTGCCACATTGGCAAGATGCTTCCGAGACCAGTTCCGCCTCCAAACAACAAAGGTCAGAGGTATCATGTCCCTCAATGAACTAGAACAAGCTCCTGGTGAAACGATAAGGTCTTTCTTGAATCGTTTTAATGCTGCTGCTGCAGAAGTAGGGACCCAAGAGCCAAGGCTAATTCTAATGGCCTTAAAGGGGGGCATTGATAAGCTGTCTGAGTTCGGAAGGTGGCTAAAAAGAAAGAAACCTGAGACGCTAGAGAAATTTTATGACAAAGCCGAGGAATACATGTGTCTTGAAGATGATCCTATCTATTCCGTTGGTAATGTCAAAACTAAGGTGGTCCCGGAAAGGAAGGAAGCTCCCAAAAAGAATAGTCAAGAAAATTTTGGGGGAGGTCAAAAGAGAGGAAGCAGTAATGATGCTAGAAATGATAAGGTCTCCAAGAAACGGCGTTTCTTCAAGCCAACGGATTTTACTCCGTTGAATGATACAATCGAGCATATATATATGGCAACGAAGGATGCAGAGGGCTATCCCAGCCCAAAGCCAGTAAAGGTGTCCGAAGAAGCTGCAAACTCAGGGAGGTTCTGTCGATTTCACAATCGACCGGGACACGACACTAATGAATGTCGACACCTAAAAAACTTGATTGAAGAACTGATAAGGCAAAATCGTCTCCAGGAATATGTAAAGCGTTCATCAGATACCGAGCCTGCCCAGGGGCAGCAAGTCCATCCAAGTCAAGACAGAAGAACACCTGCGAATATTCCTCGACCTGTTATCAATATAATCAGTGGCGGACCTCATCCTGCAGGGGATACTTGGGAGGATATGATCAGGTATACTAATGAACCAAGAATCATTCTAAAAGGAGACGGTTTTGAGATTTGCAATAATTCTCTTCGTCGAAAAATGCCTAAAACATCCTGCGAAGATGTTATCTTCCGGGATCGGGATTCCGACGGAATGTTGGTTCCAACTGTTGACCCAATGGTAATCACTATTGGCTTGGGTCCAGCAATAGTAAAGAAGGTGTTGATTGATAACGGAGCATCCGTGAACGTTCTGTTTTACAGTACTTTCTCTAAAATGGGTCTATCCATGGATAATGTGCGAGCTAGCAAAGACAAAATACACGGGTTCACTGGCATACCAACTCAGCCAATCGGTGTGATTGATCTCCTTGTAGAGCTAGGAGAGGGAGAGAGGCAAGTCTCCATGATACAATCTTTCGTTATAATTGACTCACCTTCAGGGTACAATGCATTCTTGGGAAGGCCAGCACTTGCCGACTTCAGGATAGCTCTTGCTCCTTGGTGCTTGATGATGAAGTTCCCGACCGCAAATGGGGTGGGAGTTATCAAAGGGGATCCTCAGGAATCAAGAGAATGCTATATGGCAGAACTGATTGAAGCTCGAAAATACGAAATTCAGAAGGATGCGGAGACTCCTCTCTGCATCCATGAAGCTCCTTTATAGCAATTAATGACCATCCCCTGCGCTGGAACATATAACGACATGCAGGAAGATATGGACCCACGAAAAATCAGTGTAGGGGATGAAAAGGTAGCACCAGCTGAAGCTACCATTTCCATAGAGATCCATGATAGTGATACAGATAAGCTAATAAAGATAGGCTCCCAGTTGGACCCTATGCTGCAAAAGGAATTGATTAGTTTTCTGAAAGCAAATTTGGATGTCTTCGCTTGGAGTCACTCAGATATGTGCGGGATACCTCCAGACGTAAAAGTGCATAAGCTGAATATTGACCCCAACGTGCGCCCGGTGAAGCAGAAAAGACGGATACAGGGCCCAGAAAGGTCTAAAGCTTTGAAAGATGAAGTGGATAGGCTATTGACGAATAATTTCATTCGAGAATCCACCTATCCTAATTGGGTGTCCAATCCGGTCCTTGTGAAAAAATCAAACGGCAAATGGCGAGTGTGTGTTGATTATTCTGACTTGAATAAGGCTTGCCCAAAAGATAGTTTCCCCCTACCTCGAATTGATCAACTTGTTGATGCAACAGCAGGGCATGAACTATTGTCTTTCATGGATGCATATTCTGGATACAATCAGATTATGATGCATGAGCCAGACCAGGATAGTACCAGTTTCATAACTGATCGTGGTTTATATTGTTATAAGGTAATGCCGTTTGGTTTGAAAAATGCAGGTGCCACCTACCAACGCTTGGTAAACGCGATGTTCAAAACTCAAATTGGAAAGACTATGGAGGTTTATGTTGACGACATGCTGGTAAAATCCAAAGAGGCAAAGAATCATATAGAGGATCTTGATGAAATGTTCCAAATCCTGAGGAGATACGGCATGAAGCTCAATCCACTTAAGTGCTCGTTCAGCGTAGCATCAGGAAAATTTCTTGGTTTCATGGTAAATGCTCGGGGCATTGAAGCAAACCCAGCACAAGTGATTGCTTTACGAGAAATGCAAGCTCCACGGACTAAGAAAGAACTCCAATGCTTAAATGGCAAGGTAGCAGCATTGAGCCGCTTCATCTCAAGGGCCACGGACATGTGCATTCCCCTATTTGATGCATTAAAAAAGGAAAAGAAAAGCTTCCAGTGGACTCCCGAATGCCAGCAAGCATTTGAAGATCTCATCAAGCACATGGAATCCCCTCCGATGCTATCAAAGCCTAGGGATGGAGAAAGCTTTCTCTTATACCTTGCTGTGTCATCCCATGCGTTGAGCGCAGCACTCGTTAGGGAGGAAGACAGGGTGCAGTGGCCAGTATACTACATTAGCAAAAGGTTTACTGGGGCAGAGATGAATTATCCAAGGATAGAAAAGCTTGCATATGCCTTGCTCATCGCATCACAAAAGCTCAGACCCTATTTCCAATCCCACTCTATTAAAGTCCTTACCGACCAACCTTTGAAACAGGTGTTGTTCCGTCCAGAAACTTCAGGGAGACTCCTGAAATGGAATATTGAACTCAGCCAATATGATATCACTTACTACCCCAGAAAAGCAATAAATGGGCAAGCTCTGGCCGACTTTATCGCTGAATTCACTGACAGGGGAGAGGAAATGGAGGAAACTAATGAATTGGCCGTTAGGTGGAAACTTTTTGTTGATGGCGCTAAGAATGAATATTGTGCTGGGGCAGGGATAGTATTCGAAACCCCAGAAGGACGACATGTATGTTGTGCTCTGCGATTTGAATTCCCCATCACCAACAACGAGGCCGAATATGAAGCGTTACTTGGAGGATTGCGTGTTGCAAAAGAATTAAGCTTGAAAAGTCTATTAATATTCCGCGATTCACAGCTTATGGTTTCCCAGATTAAAGGTGAATTCCTGACTAAGATGGGAAGGCTTTCGACATATCTGCTTAAAGCCAAAGAACTTCTCGACAACTTGGAATATTATTCTATCTCTCATATCCCTCGCAGAGAAAATTAGAAGGCAGATTCCTTATCAAAGCTAGCTAGCACCGGAGATCCTCAAATCTTCGATCTAGTTCCTGTGGAAGTATTATCTAGTTCCAGCATTGAGGAATCCGATATAGACTGGGTTATGGAAACAACCAACGAGCCCGACTCGTGGATGACCCCTATAAAAAACTATATACTTCACGGAACACTCCCTGAGAAACCAAAGGATCGCATAAAACTGCTCCGAAAGTCTCGCCTATATCTTGTCCAAGATGGTCATTTATACAGGAGAGGATATTCAACGCCATTATTACGGTGTGTAACAAAGGAGGAATCTAAAGCGATTTTGGCGGAGCTACATGAAGGAGATTGTGGAGGTCATGTTGGTGGACAGACTCTTGCCAAAAAGGTCCTTCGATATGGTTATTTTTGGCCCAATGTAAACTTCGACTCAATGACATTCACTAAGAAATGCGACCGGTGCCAGAAATTTGCAAAAATTCCAAGAGCTCCGTCAACTGAGTTGACACAGATGTTGAGTCCTTGGCCATTCGCTGTCTGGGGCATAGACTTGATTGGAGCACTACCTACCGCAAAATCGAGCTTCAAATATGCTATAGTGGCTGTGGATTACTTTACCAAATGGGCTGAAGCTGAACCATTGGCAACTATCACATCGAAGAAGGTAATCAACTTTGTGTTGAAAAATATCATATGCAGGTTTGGGGTTCCACAGAAAATTATCACCGACAATGGCACGCAATTTGAAAGTGATGAATTCAAGGATTTCTGCAACAAATATCATATTCAGAAAAGTTTTGCAGCAGTTGCCCACCCGCAGGCCAACGGGCAAGTTGAGGCAGTCAACAAAATCCTGAAGTCCACCATTAAAAAGCGTCTCAAGAAAGCTAAAGGCAACTGGATTGAAGAATTGCCACTTGCCCTATGGGCTTATCGTACGACTCATAAAACTGCAACTGGGCATACTCCGTTCTCCTTGGCATATGGTTCGGAAGCAACGATACCTGTGGAATTAGAGGTTCCAACTCACCGCAGAATTCATTTTAACAAAGAAGAGAATGAAAAGCTGCAACTTGAGGCTCTTGACTTACTCGAGGAGAAAAGGACTGAATCAGAACTTAGAATGATCGCCCATCAGAGAAGAATTGCTCGACACTTCAATCAAAAGGTCATGCATAGAACATTCGAAATGGGAGACCTGGTGTTAAAGAAAATCATGACCGCAACAGGAGTCTTTGGCCCCAATTGGGAAGGTCCATTTGTCATCGACCAAAAGCTCCTCGACGGTACCTTTAAGCTCAAAACTACAGATGGAGTAGAACTCCCAAGGGCCTGGAACAGTGATCACCTTCGTCGCTATTTTAAATGATTTTCTAACTCATATTCTTATGTATTTTTCTATGAATATGGTAAATACTTTGTATGAAATTATATGAATATAAATCCAGCAGCACTTCTGATTCTGTCAAAGCTTTATATTCACATCCAAAAGATGCACAACTATGGTTACAGGACACGATACCTTCGTCATCCTGTTTTCCGGCATAAAACTCGCCATAGCTTTACTGAAGAAATATGGTCTAAAAGCAGGCGCAATCTTAACCGAAACCCTCTCCGAGGATTCTCAGTCGAATAATAAACTGAGTCTTCTCCAGGGGTGCTCGGTCAAATAACCCAAAGTCAGACAAAATCTGATCGCGTTATAACCGAGTTTCTTAACCCAAACCCTCTCCGAGGATTCTCAGTCGAATAATAAACTGAGTCTTCTCCAGGGGTGCTCGGTCAAATAACCCAAAGTCAGACAAAATCTGATCGCGTTATAACCGAGTTTCTTAACCCAAACCCTCTCCGAGGATTCTCAGTCGAATAATAAACTGAGTCTTCTCCAGGGGTGCTCGGTCAAATAACCCAAAGTCAGACAAAATCTGATCGCGTTATAACCGAGTTTCTTAACCCAAACCCTCTCCGAGGATTCTCAGTCGAATAATAAACTGAGTCTTCTCCAGGGGTGCTCGGTCAAATAACCCAAAGTCAGACAAAATCTGATCGCGTTATAACCGAGTTTCTTAACCCAAACCCTCTCCGAGGATTCTCAGTCGAATAATAAACTGAGTCTTCTCCAGGGGTGCTCGGTCAAGTAACCCAAAGTCAGACAAAATCTGATCGCGTTATAACCGAGTTTCTTAACCCAAACCCTCTCCGAGGATTCTCAGTCGAATAATAAACTGAGTCTTCTCCAGGGGTGCACGGTCAAGTAACCCAAAGTCAGACAAAATCTGATCGCGTTATAACCGAGTTTCTTAACCCAAACCCTCTCCGAGGATTCTCAGTCGAATAATGAACTGAGTCTTCTCCAGGGGTGCTCAGTCAATAAATCAAAGTCAGATAAAACTTGACTACGATATTACTGAATCTTTAACTTAAGACACCTTCAAGAAGCACTTCCTCACCTCTCAGATATCTAATACCTTCAGATACAAAGGATAAGAGGTTATGATGACACATGCGAAGGTTGTATGAAGAATGAAAAAGCTCCAAATGTCACAATGCAATGACAGACGCTTTCCAAATTCTGATCACAGCTTAAAAACATCCAAATCTCAAATCTATTTTTAATATATTAAAGTTGAAATATCCCATTGGTGCGGGGGCATATAGCAAGAGCAGCTCCTTGATTTCTCACATACCAAAGGATCATCTCAACCATTTATAAGTGGGAAATTCGTAAATAAGCAAAATGTGTAAAGTGTGGTGTGCAAGCATAATGTACAAACCAGAATGCGCAGAAGAAAGCAATAACAAGGTTAAAAGCACCAAAACACAGAACATCGTCACATACACATACCAAAATAAAACTACCAGTGTCGCGTACACAACCAAAAGTAGGTGGTAAAAAGGGTCATGAAGCGAGGACTGGCACTCGCTTAATACATCCAGTCATACAATATCTACAAACACCGGATCCGAAACCCCCAAGTCAAGCATTCTTACCAAGATATTTCTCCCCATCACAAGGGGAAGGGGGAAGGACCTCGCTTTCCTGGCCCAAAAGTTCGACAATCGTCTTATCCCTAGACTTGAGAGCTCGAATGAGGAGGGCCTTATCTTCCTCCAAAAGAGCTATACGCTTGAGATGCTCACGATTCAGCCCCGAAAGATTGTTGACAAGGTCATGCCATCCTGTCAAGTCTTTAGCCAAGTAATTGCTAAGCATGTCAAAATGTCTTTCAAGCCAATCTTTCACTTTGTCCAGCTGAATCAGCCCATCAAGCTGAATAGAGTTCACGTCATCAGCAAGCACTCTATAATCGGACGGGTGTATATCAGGATTAATAAACACCCCATCCAAGCAGTATCCTTTGAACCGATCAGCAAGCTCGGGGCGACATGGCAAGACACAATATTGGGGTCTATTTATGATAACTCGAAGTTCATTTAGGGAAGGGGTTCTCATAGCAGAATCACTAGTTGCAGAACAAGCTTCAGGCACAGGAGATTTACCAGCTCTGCGCTGTCTTTTAGAATCACTATCCTCCTGCTGGGGGTTTTCTGGCATACCATGCTTACCTGTCATCCTGCACAGAAATTTCACAAATTTTTTGGTCAACAATCAAGTTCAAGCAGTGTTGTGAGCTAAACTGATTGGTCATGATCAGTCAAACAAGAATGGTCGGCCTGAAAATTATCTAAGGCTGATCGCTTTAAAAGTCAAAAACTGGAAAAGCGCCTGGTCGCTCTAAAAACAGCCAAGCCCCGGTCGCTCAAAACTGGCAAAGCGTCTGATCACTCCAAGCCAGTCAAGCTCCGGTCGCTCTAAGCTGATAGAGCACCTGGTCGCTACAAGCCAGTCGAGCCCCGGTCGCTCAAGACTGAAAGAGTACCTGGTCGTTCCAAGCCAGTAAAAACCTTATCTCGTAAAATTAGCCTTATCTGGATCGTTCATATCGAGTAAAACTAAAGATAGCCTGTTCTGGTCGGTCGAAGGAGGATCGGCTCATCTAAAAACCGACCATACCACTGTTCTAAAAACGACCAGTCTGGTCGCGCAAAGGAAAGGAAACTTGAATTTTCGTTGCAAATACACAGTAAAAACATCAAAAATAATGATACAAAGAGATGATTCTAGAAGGAAAATCAAAGCATGCATCACAAAAAGATTTCATACACATCAGTCAGTCAAGCATTTGCACAAACAAGTCGTGATCGCTGAAAAATGACATAGAAATTGCTCATTTTGAAATCATCACTCCCCTATTCCATTAGGGTGACTCGGTTAAAACCGCGCTCAAATGATTAATGATGTCAACAACGAAGGTTTACAAAGAATTATTGTGGCTTCTTCCTCAAACTCATTCTACTCCAAACTCAAAGTCAACGTTGGAATGCAAGCAACGTACCTGGGATTTGGAAGAATAGTTCGGGTTGGTAAAGCAGCAGCTTGAATCGGCAAGGAAGTAAGCTAAAGATCGAGCAATTTGTTTTTTAAAGAATGGAAAGCCACCATTGATGAAGATTTTGACCAAGAAGGAATGGAGAAGGAAATGACGGGATGAATTAATTATATAGGTTTAATTTGGTCTCTCCGGATTTTTAGGAGTTGTCTCTTCGTCTTCCAGAATTTGGCTTTTTCGTGCGTTCCAAAACTGGGGAAAAGACCGACCCCCCAAGCTAATTCCAGAACCGGCCCATGAGAACTGCGCCCAAGACCGACCCTTAATGGAAGCGGATCGATCCACTAATATTTCGAAGCCCACAGTTTTTATAAAAACTATGAAACTTCGAGGGGCAAAATGTTATCCATCTGATCGATCCAAGTGAATATGGGTCGGTTTCAATCGTTTTGAAGAAGGGATCGGTCCTGCCGTTATTAAAAGGGAGCAGTCGTAGCGCAAGATTCCTGGTCGTCCTAAAGCTGGTCGCTCCAGAAGCCAAAGAAATCTGGTCGCTCCAAAGAGTAGAAAAACCTTGATCGTCCTAAGGATTCTGATTATTCCTGAGGATAGAGACTCTTGGTCGCTCTCTTTTATGCGCTGACTCGATCGTCCCGAAAGCTAAAGAAAGCTGCTTGTTCCAAACTTGGTCGCCCGCTAGTCTCTGATCGCTCCAAATACAAAGGGAAGCTGGTCGTCCTTCTCTGGAGACCGACCCCATGTTTGAGGGAACCAATTCCGATGTGTTCTCAATCCTGGTCGCACATTTCTGGAGGGTATTCTTCGGTCGGCCGGCTCCGCATTCTAGCCTCCTGGTCATCCTTTCTTCTGGCGGAAGCTCCTGGTCGGCCAAAGCGCTAAAAACGACCTGTGATGGCGTGACAGCTGGAAACAACTGGTGACAACTGGCAGTGGCATTTCCGTAAATACCAAAAATACCGACCAGACCCCTGAATACAAGATTTCAGCCATTTCTCCGCCTATAAATAGGACCCTACCTCCATCATTTGAAGGGGACTTTTTCTGGAACTACGAGGAGGTGCTGCCTAATTGCTTTTGGGATTTCTCCAAGCATTCTTACATCTCTTCTCTATGATTGATCATAAGTCTATGGGACATTGGAGCATGAGGAGCATAGCTTGCATGGAGGAACAAGCATGAGCATTTCACACACTTCTTCATCTCTTCTTGATCATTCACCCAAAGACCTAAGGAGCTTTCATCCATGGCATCCGTAAAGGGATTGGCATAAAATACTTCAAGCTTTCATCCATTCTTTCAATTGGTTGTAAGGACAAATGCATGTCAAAGGAGCTTGTATGAATGTATAATGGAGCAAATGTTGTAATCTTTTGGTGATTAATGAAATCCAACCTTCAAAGTGGACGTAGACTCGAATAAGAGTCGAACCACTATAAAATTCTTGTCTTCTTTCTTTATTTTGGTATTTTTGATGTTTTTGAATGTTAGATATGGCCTCACACAACACTAAAGGTTTTCTAACGCCCCGCCTCTGAAAAGGTGACGTGCTTTCTAAGCATCTCGCCTCCGATTAGGTAACGTGTTTAGAAATACCATTTTGGTTGTTATACCAATTTTCGGTATCAACAACCATTAATGTTAGTAAATATAGGACAATATTTTCGGTTTAGCATTGAGCCAACGATATAATCTAGTGGCTAAATTCTTGTTTTATAATCAAAGAAGAATGAATATCAGATCAGTGGCTTGCTTGTTATATTGCTAAGTATGCATAACCAATGTGATAACGTGATTAGTGGTCGTTTTTATAACATAAATGTATTTTCTCATTTACTTTCCCATTCAATATTTTCACATCCCTTGCATTTTCACATTTTACTTTCCTATTCAATATTTCTCCTACATAAATGTATCTACTTATTTAAATGAAATTTTATACTTTTTGTTTTTATCTTTTCAATCATACCATATATAGCCATGTAATATGTTGTGTGTTGTGTTTGTTCAGAAAATCAAGTATGATGATATTATGTGTTGAACATTGGAAAGCTTTATCCCCTGACAAAGTATTTATTCATTGTTACATTCCTTACAAGCATTTTTTACTGGGTTTCATCCTATTGTGTTAAGTTTTAAACATGGTTGTCTGTGTGAATTTCCATATAAATGGGTATTTTAATCCTTTCTCTTTATCTTTACGTATATTTTTATTTATCTTTCAATGTGTAATTAGCTTATGATCTCCTAAAAGAAGCATATTATTCTGTGTGTGTAGGTGTATGTGTGTGTGTGAAAACAATGACATTTAAATCTTTTTTTAATTTCCACTACGCATATAATAACTTGACATGATTACTATGAATTGTCATTAACAGCCTGTATCTCATACTGTTCATATATTTACTTCCCACCTTTCGCTTTTCACGCAAGCTCTTCACCATGAACTGTTTTCCGCTTCTCTCCTTTTCCTTCCTGCATGAAACCGTGACCTTTCCACTTCCCATATTTTACACCGTGCCATTTTCCCCTTGTTCCAAAAACCATCATCCCACCATCAAGAAAGGAGGCCCACTGCCCTTCACCGCTCCAACACAGCAAAGCTCCGCCAACTTCCTCCGTCTCCTCATCACATCCTCTACACCGTGCGCACCACCAGTTCAAACTTGCAACAGCCATGGAAAATCCGGCCTGGCCACACATGAAACCCTCTTATGTGCTTCCTTCCCCTTACTATCGAACAACTCCTCTTTCCTCTTTGCTCCTATTTTCATTTCGTCCGTCTGTTCTTTAATATATATATATATATATATGTATGTATATAAGGCGGATGTGGTTTAGTACGTAGGAGGAGGAAGATTTAATTTGCTAAAACAATGGATCAAAGAAATGAGGTATGCAAGAGGAGGGAACAGAGTAGTGTGTATTTATAGTGAGAGATTGTTTAGAGACCACGAAAGTAATACCTTGGAAAGCACAAAAACAGACAACGTGATGCCCACGAAAAAAATAAATGGATTGGGAAACACGGTCTTGAAAGATTGCGGGGCACGCTGGTGTTAAAGGGGAGAATAACGTTGAGAGCACAATTGAAATAGCTTGGGAAATACGAAAATAAACACTTTGATACGCACGAAATTAAAATGCACGTGGGAAGGACGGTTTCAAAAAGGGTTGGAGAGCACAAGCTGAATTACTGATTATTTTAATTTTAATTTTATGTCAGTATTAAATTTTACTTCTAACCAGTTTTATCGGTAACCGTTAAATATACGTACTGCACATACAACTTCAAACGAAAAGAAAAATAGATGCATCACTATTTCTCAGTTTTTTCTAAATCCAATGGAACTTGTCTCGTCAACAATTGACTCCATTTGCACAACGTTATTATTTTAATTTATTGGTTCACTCTTAAATTGCACGCACAGATACAACAACTTCGATTGGCTCCAAACTGGGGAACTAGCAATAATCAGTGATACGTATTCCCATAAACTTCTTTTTGTCGAAAATGGAGGTCATTTGAAAAAGGGAACTATTTTAAGTTCTATATAATATCGAACTATTTCCCATGTGCGAAGCACGGGCCTCATCATAAGGTAAGAAACGCATTGATTTGAACGTTCTATTTCTTACGATTATTTAATTTCATCATCAATTGTCGTTGAGTATTTTATGTTAGTACCGATATACGTGAATTTCACATTGTAAATTACGAAATGCCGCAACGTTTACGAGTTCGAATTATATAAATATACGTTCAATCTTCGTTATATAAACGAATTATACATTATAAATCCATTTAAAATACAAAATCAATATCTAAAATAATAATATAATTTAAATATCTAACCAGCAAAAATACGGGATGTTACAGACTTAATATGGATGACGATATGGATAGCATACAGATAGCAGTGTTGAAATCATCTATGTTGAGTGATTAAATAAAGGAAAATTTGCTGGTTTAGGCATCTTTTTAGAACCTATAATGGAAAAGGCTAGTTTTAAAACTAATTATAGATTTGGACCACTTTTCATATACTGGCGTTATCCCAGATAACGCCAGTTAATTTTATTTTTATTTCTTTTGAAAGCGTTATCTAAGATAACGCTTAAAATAACCATTATCTAAGATAATGTCCCAAAGAGTATAAACCCTTTTGAACCTTTCTTTCTGTCCTTATTTCCAGTTTCTTTCTATTTCGAGCAAAATACTAAAAATTTCGCCCTTATCATTTCTAGGCCAAAAATCAAATTTTTCCTCTACAAATAACTCAACGACCTCCTCTTATTGTCAACTGCCTCCTGTTAGTAAGTTTACCTGACTATGTTGTTTAAAGTTTGTAATTTCTGAAATTTAGGGTTTTCATGTTTATGAATTTCTACTCTAATCCCTTCTTTTGTGGAATAGATGCGTTTTTAAGTTCTACAAGTTATAGCTTACATCAACTATTTCATGATTTTCGGTTTTATATGTGTATGTTTAAAGCTAAATTAGTGATTAAAGTTCAAATAATCCATATTTAGTCGTGTATTTGTATGTGTTTGTGCATGTGCATGTGCATGTGTATGTTCATGTTGATAGATTAGTGGGTAAAGTTCCAAATAACCATATTTAATATGTGTATGTTTAAAGTTAAATATGTGATTAAAGTTCAAATTATCCATATTTAGTTGTGTATTTGTTGATTGAGTGATGTACTAATGCATGCATCTTAACTGTTTACAGACTAGGAAGAAATGGAACACAGAACATATATGTATTCATCCAAGGCATACGAAGCAGACAAAGCGTGACCAAGCTGAATGTAGCAACCCGAAATTTCAGAACCAATTTAAAATTTTGATTTAAGATATTTTAAGGAATATAGGAATATAAATTGGTTATTTTTTTAAATAAAATTTGAGAATAGTTTTAATATTAGTTTTTAGATTTAATTTGACTTAAAAAAAACTCAGTAAAATTATTAAATTGATTTATAAGCCTTGTATTTGAAAAATTTTAAAATTCGATTTTTAAAATCATCGCAACCCTTAAAAAGTGAAATTTTGCTAGCGAGCTCAGAATTCGACGAGACCAATTTTATTGGATTCAGAATAATAAGTCATGGCTAAATTTCAAATTTCGCGCAAAATGGAGTTAGTATGTAGCCATAAGAGGCAAACCTGTTTGGGCCAAAACTGATAGTCAGTATACAAAGGAAGGTTATTAAGACGATCCTAGAATCGGATGACACTTTTTTTTCAGATTCATATCATCAAATAATGGAAGAATACAAAATTTCGTAATTTTTGGAGTTAGCGTGTGGGCGTGCAAGAAGAAAATGTACGCGAAAATCAAAATTTTGAAGCTAATTTGAGCTTAATTGAGAAATTAAACGGAAGGTCAAACGAACACGGAATTCTACGAAACTTGATTCGCTGGATTCGTAACTCCGTATATTATCTTATGTCAAAATTTCATGGTGAATGGAGATCGTTTGCAGTCGGGCAATCAGAGAGAAAGAGCGACGAACTCTCTTACTTAAAACATTTTCCTTCTTCTCTTCCTTCAGTTTTCTCCCTTCCTCCTTTCTCCCTCTTTTCTTTTTAATGGCCTCCATCCTCCCCTTGTAGCTGCCGCACCCTCCAACACCCGCCGCTGGCAGTCAACAACCACCACCTCCTTCTCTCCTGCTCCTCTCTTTCCTCCTCCTCTCTCTTCCTTTACAAACCATAAATCACCTCTACAAGCCCTAAACCACCTCCCCAGCCTCCACCACCGCAATCACCCCCTCCCCTCCGACTTGCACCGACCTACCACCACCTACATCCCCTCCTCCTCCGGCCGTGGTCCTCACTTCATCCAAAAAAAACCTCTTTTACAAAAATCCCGTTTTGCAAAAACACCCCCTCTTCCCTCTTCACTCAATAACTTTCAGTCCGTACATTTCTAGCCAAGGCCTTATAAACGTAAGTTGTATAACTCTTTTTTCTCTACAAAATGAATATTTAAAAATTGAATTTTTTTAAAAACGAATTTTGGGGTTTGAAGTTGTTCTAAGAACACGGCCGAAGTTCACAGGCCTGGAGTTGTTTTTACCGATTTCCTGCGAATCCGAGTATTTTCGAAGGAAAGCGCCTTAGGGAAAAGTTTTCCAGAATGGCGTTTTCATGGTTGTGACCATGTTTGGTGAAGATTGGAAGTTGTATGCAGACTACGGAGCCAGAATGGTGATTTCGAGTTGCGGAGAGCTATAACGGCGATTGCGCGATGAGAAGACCTACATAAGAAGTGTCATGGCCATTGGATTAGCTATTGGTTGAGAACTATCTCACTCAAACCATTTTTATAGTTATTATATCTGTGACTGAATATATACTGACTGCGTATGATTGAAATATTTGTTTGGTGAGTGATGGATGTTTACAGTTTTAATGATATCATTATTAAACTGTGATTGTAAGTGTTAACAAATGAAACATTCATATTATAAATTATTCTGTGATGATAATTTACCCACCCATCACCCAAATAATAGTTAGTCCACATGGATTCTGTTGTAAACCCCACGCAGGTATTGGGAAAATAATTTCACACATCGCCCAAGTGTACAAATAATAATTGATTATTTATTGGTTGAAAACCCCGCATGGGTGTTGGAATGATATTTGATTAACACTAATCCCAAATGTTTAGAATTGGATGTTCGTCGAATGATTGACATAGCGTTATTTAATTGTTTAATGCTTATATGGTTGTAGATGCACTCCGGATGTGAATTGAATGTTTAATAGTTGTTTATAACTATTGTTGAATACATGCGATGTATCAAATCGATATAAATAAAATTATGGTAATTGATCGAGTCACTGTCGAATTCGGAAATAACGAATTATTTTAATATAATAATCAATGAAGAATCAAAATATGGTTTTGATGTCCTATTTTGGATGGACACAAAAATATTAAAATTTGGTTTTGATGTCCGATTTTGGATGGGAACAAAAATGGCCAATTTTTAAAATGACTAAAAATAGAGAGAAAAACATGTTAAACCATATTAAATGATTGGGAAAGATTTTTGGACGAAATATTCCACTTTTGTAAAGATAAAAGATAATGTTATCAGAGTAAGCTGTTTATCAACTTGAGTAGAGAACTAAAAGAAATTATATGATTTTGATATAACCGGAATTTATAACATATGAATTGGAAAGTATTTGAATGGAACTAATCTTCAAAATATTTCTATTGACGGCAAAAAATGTCGCAAACACCAAAGATTCCCAATTACTATGAATTATAAATATGGTCGCACAGACAAGAACATATTTCAAACATAAGCAGTAAATAACACAAGAGATTTATAGTGCTTCGGCCTCAGTAAGGGCCTACGTCCACTTTGAAGAGTCATTGGAATATTATTAATCACTTGGAAGAAATTATAAGGTTGAGACTATCTCACGATATCTCATTGCATTCATGCTTTATGATATATGATGTCATAATTATCATATATTGAATAATAAGGAAAAAGACAATCTTGTCCTCCTTCTTTCTCAAAGAGGAGATGCCATTAATGAAGCTTTATGGAGGTCTCTAAGCTCTAGAATTCTCTCTCTTTGAAGTGTGAGGCCATGGGGTATTTAAAGGAAGTGGTTAGGTGGGGGTTAGTTAGAAGTAGGTAGAAATGGGGACCATCTTCCAGAAATTCGCGCCTCCTGCAATTGGCCTTCGGAAATTCGTACCTGGGCGAGGTACGAAATTTCGCGCCTGATAGGTACGAAATTTCGCACCCGGCTGGGTGCGAAGCGGATTTTGGTGAGAGGATTTGTTAAGGCTAGTTGACTCCGTCGGCGCGGCATTGTGGCGGCGAAGGTGCGAGGTTCTTGCTGGTAGGATCTTTCTTCGGTCCTTGCCTCTGCACTTCCTGAGTTTTGCCCTTGGCCCCGGCTTCACGCGATAGGTTGAGTAGAGCGTGTCTTGAGTACTTTGGGTGACCGAACCAAAAGGCTGGTTAACATTTGTCCCCCAAAGTACGTCTTGTCTTGACGCCTTGTCTTGACATGATGTTCTTTGGAATGAAAGTCGAGATGGTAGTTGGATTGCAGATTTATCCTGCAAGTTATTGGAGAAAATGTATCAGCTGGCGGGCTCTTTTGTTATGGAATCGTGAGCGAGCTGCTGTTGGATTGGTATCGTGCTTGCGTAGCTGAGTGTCTGCATGGTGCCATCATCGCGTGTTTTAGGCGACGGGGACCTTGGCGGGAGATGAGCATACGCGGAAGAGAGAATTTTTTTTTGGGATGAATTTCGAACCCTACAGGCTCGAATCATCGAACCGTAGTGGCTCGAGAATTCGAACCGTAGTGGCTCGAAAATTCGAGCCATAGGTTCGAAACTTCGAACCCAAGAGGATCGAAATTTCGAGCCTAGACTTGGAATATGAAAGGTTTTCTTCTTTTCATTATATATAGACCCTCCCCTCCTTTTCCTTCCTTCTTCTATTTTCGTGTCGACTGCCATTGTTCTGAAAACTTCGATTCTCGACCACTTTGACTTGAAAATTTCTGAGGTAAAAGACTTGGTCGAGCCGAGGGAAGGGGAAGGGAGGTTGAGGTGCGACGGAGGAGGCTTGAGGGCTCATGCCTGAAGGGAGGTTCGGAAATTCGAATCTGTGGGGGCTCGAATCTTTAATTTGAACCCTGTAGGGTTCGAGATTCTGAGCCCTTGGGCTCGAATCTCCGAGCCTTGACGGGTTCGAGGCTTCGACCCCCCCTGGGGTTCGAATCTTCGAACAACCAGGGCTAGAATTTTCGAACCCGAAGGGTTTGAAATTTCGAGCCACTGCGGTTTGAATTTTCGACCCCAAGGTGTTCAAACCTTCGAGGTGCCCGAGCCCGGGTGTTTTCGAAAACTTCGTGCCCCGGGGCCTGGTTGAGTGTTGTGCTTTGGCCAGAATGTCGGCTTTCTCCACCTCGAACTTTGATTTCCTGACTTCCTATCCTCAGAATTATACACTGTTTGTTTGATTGTATGAATGTACCATTGTTGTCATGGATAACTGCACGGATGGGAAATTAGAACCTTCACATAGGATAGAGCATATATCTGGACTGTGGCTGAACTGTAAAAATCTTTAACGTTCCTATGCGCGCTCTCATTCTTTGCATGACACTGCATACACACTTGTTAATCTTTATCAACACGAGGGGTACATGTCATTTTACTACAATGTCTAACACTGGTACATTGAAGTATAGCAAGCCATGCAAACAAGATCACAGACTGAGAAACTTCTGGAAGCCGAGGCTTCCCGGCCATCGTCTAATTCTTTTGCTTCTACTTCTGACTCTACGGACAACACTAGCTCCGGAGGCAGCGAGCCTGAGACTAACGAAGGGTCGACTCCTTCTCAGACAGGGAGTTCGCCTGAGGTGTCGAAGCACGAGGGTCATACTGAGAGGTTACATTCTCCAATTGTATACTACGAGATGGAAGACATAGATATTATGGAGGGTGGTGAGCCGCCTGCCCCAGTGGCTCCTGACATGCTCCCTGATGCAGTCATTTTGGACAATCCTCCGGATTTAGTTCCATCGCGCTTGGATGCCGCGACTGTTAGAAAGTTGTCTTTGCCATTTAATATCCCTGAGGGGGAGGCTCATGCCCCTGGATCCGGAGAAAGGGCTCACACACCGCCAGAAGGCTTTACTGCTTGGAATCGACATGCTTATGTTGCGGGATGCGTGCCTTGGCCAATGATTTTATATGGGAAATGCTATTTTATTTCCGCCTTGCACCCTCACAGCTGCATCCGAACTCTTATTCTTCGCTCTTGGGTACTTGTGTTCTCTTTCGAGAGTTTCTGCATCGGGATACTACTGAAGATGATATTCGGTACCTTTTCCATTTCAGACGGTCGACTGGCGCATCGTCTTCGCAATGGTTCTTGGAGGCATCTCCAGCTACTAAGTTTTTTGTCGGAAAGTGGCTCAGACCGTTGGTGATAAAGCAAGATTGGTTCTTTGTTTGCTTCCCTCTCGGATTTGCGAGGAGATGGGTAAAAGGAAGTGAGCATCTTTAATCTTCGCCTCCTTTTTCCAGAAGTTTCCGAGCTTTGTGACTCATAGTTTTTGATTGTGGTAGGGACTCTCGAGGAACCTATTGGCGACGAGTATCGGCAATGTCTCGATGCTTTGCGAGCTATTCCTGAGGGGTCCCGTATGACGGATTCTGTGGTAGATCAGGATCGCCTCTGGCATGCTGGATTGCTTCCGGCCGACCGAGCCATAATTAGGCCTGCAGTGGCAAGTAGTGTACCTAAGGGGAAAGCAGCGGAAAGCCCTGCTGCCCACGCTTTGAAGAGAAAGATGGCTCCTGGCGAGCTCGGGCCTAAGAAAGTCATTAATTTTTAGGAGGGCGTTAGTGGTGACAAGGATGGTAGCGCAGAGGCGGTTGCTCGGGACGAGGAACTTATTGACGCTTCTACCCCGCTCCCGATGGAAGGGGCAGGGAAAGAAGCATTGGCCAGTCCTCACTCTCCTGCAACCTCTCTAGAAGCTACCACCTCCCTTGAGAGAGTAGATCAGTTCGCTGGTCTGGATGCGGTTCCCGTTGACTTGTCTTTGTGGCTGAGCGCAGCTAGTATGGAGGATATAGCTCGTGCCGCGTAAGGACTAACACCTTCAACTGAGGGATAATCTGGTTTGTTGAGAGAGCACTTAGGACACACACTTGTACACACTAAACTGCATAAAAGAGCGCTTGCACGTGCTGCTCGACTGACTTTGCATTGTTCCTTTGACAGGTGATATGGCTAGAGGAAGCGGGGGCGAGGTCGTGGAGACCGCAACCGTCCTGAGAGTGCTTTTATTGACTCCTTCAGGAGGGGAGCTAGCCTGTATGGCGATGTCCCACCACCGCGAGGTCATGGTAGCGGGAGTCGTCACTAAGACAGGTCCTCATCTTCTGTGACTCTTCCTCCCCCTCCTCCTTCGATCCGAATGTACAGTGGGGGTTCGATGCTTCATCCAGGAGGGTTGAGTCGTACACCATTAGCGACTCCGTTCGTCACCGTCCCGCTGGCTCTTGTTCAGACAACCAAGGAAAGAGGGGCACCGTTCGACCTGCCGAGTCCGAGTAGGGTAGAAATGGAAGATTTGACTGAATCCCAAGTTCAAGAGCTTTCCCCGGAGGAGAAGAAAGCGTTTTTGATGCATCATTTCCCTCGACTCTATTTTGATGATCTACCATCTCTCCCCGATCTTCGTCCACCTCCCAATAGGGCCGTTGGAGAGATATGGAATCATGTGAAAGCCACGTATCACCAGGTCAACGAGCTCACCCAATACTCCCATCATTTATCAGATCTGGTTAGGGTGAAGAACTTGCATCTTTTGGATCAGCAAATAGTCATTGATGCCGAGAAGACTTCCGTCGCCAATCTGAATACCGAAATTGGTGGGTTTTCCTCTTTCCTTTTTTATGTCTGTTGGGGGTCGTTTTCTCCTGTACCTTTGAATATCGACTCATGGAGTTCGTGGATTTTCAGCCGAGTTGAAGCAGGGGTACGAGACACTCAAACAGGAGGCGGATAATTCTCGCTCCACGTTTACAGAGACCATAGCTGACTTGACCACCCAGAACATGACTCTGAAGAAGGACAAGGCCGATGTGGATCAATTCTGCGTCGAGTTGGAGAGGGAGAACGCCAGAATCTTCCAGCTTTAGGAAGATAATAAGGCTTTGCAAGCTGAGAATGATCGCCTAAGGAGGGAGCTTGAGGCGACGAGGAAAGTGAAAGAGGATGCGGAAGCCAGCAATCGAGATGTGTTGGGCACCATTGAGGGGTCGGAAGCTGAGCGCCTGAGAGAAGTGGAGCAACTGAAGAGCTAGCTAGCGGACGCAGAGTTCCGGGCGTATTCGATTGTGGAGGAGGATTGTAACACCCCACGTCCATTAATGTCACTCACAAAGGGAATGCATTAACTTCTATGGAGCGTTTTAAGTGAGTATAGAACAGAAACTTAACAACAAGATAGATATAAACAGTACTTAAAAATTTAAAACTTTATTCATTGCAACGGTAAACACATAAGTTTGATTACATCATCAAAAACCAGGGTCAAAGTACATAATATCCGTCTTGACTAAATCAAAGTACATAAATTGAAAGACATGACCCCAGTACAAAATAGCCATAAATAAGAGAGGCTGAACTTTACTTCAGCGATCCAAGCAACTTCTAAAAGCAGAGATATAGCTGTCCAAAATCAAGCTCCACTGGTGCTAGTTCCAACCTGAGCACCTGGGGGGGGGGGGGGGGAAGGAAGAAAAGAGGAGGAAACAAAGGGGGTCAGACATAAACTCTGGCGAGTGCGATAACTTTAACAATATAATTACCAAAAATAACTAGGCCAAGGCATAAGTTGGAAAATAAGGAAACGACTGTGAACAATTGAGTAAGATAGAGTAAAAAAGGAAATAAGATGAACAAAGATAACGTTAAAGTGCACCTAAACCACTATAAGATATTTACTATACTGCACCACCACTACTATACTGCACCACCACTAGTTACCCTAAGGTTGATCCCGCCTACAGAACTTAATAATGATAATGGTAGTTTCGTGCACCCCTAGTTGCCTTCATAGGTGCCGCCTGCCCCTATCTCCACTAGGTGTACCCACTACCCCCATGCGATCGGCTCCCTAACTCGTAGATACCCGTGATGGCCCCATAGTGGGGTGTATCACTGCCCAAAGTGGCAACCCGATACCACCAATAATGCACGACTTATACCTACACGATGCAACAACGTCTTACCTACCAGCCCGGGCCCACACACGCACATGAACCCATTAGACTTGCGTTGCCACCGCCAACCCGTTTTGGCCTCTTACAGTCAAGCCCAGTACGCGTGTCCCGTCCTCGACTTGGGTCGAGCCCACAAAGATACTTATGGTTACTGGTTGAAACGGGCCCCCATTACTTGACACAAGCTATTCACCTAAGCTTGGTCCCCTCTAGTACATCCCACTTAACCCTCTTCTTATTCATGTTCACTTACATGTTTCAATTTTGGTTAAGTATTTCTGATCGCATTTCAAATGCCACCCAAGGTACCCACTAGATTCCACATGCCACCCAAGGCACCCACTTAACCCCCTCATGTCCCACTACATGTTTATCTGGTTAAGTGTTTCTTAATTCATTAAGACCGTAACCTTATAAAGACCTCTCACATTAGACTGGCATTTATGGCAGCTGGATTTGCCGGGCGGATCCGGGCAGTCTTACACCACAAACGAGCCTAATCTCGTGTCTTTACAATTGTTACGTATTTAATTTATGCCTAAGACCTCCCACATTAGACTGGCATTTGTGGCAGCTGGATTTGCCGGGTGGTTCCGGGCAGTCTTACACCACAAAAGAGCCTAACCTCGTGTCTTAGACGATTAATTACTCCTAATTAATCATTCCCCAATTTGAATTAATTTCCCTATTCTAATTATCAATCCATTCCAAATTTAACTATGGCCATAATTGACTCAATTATGTCCATCTATTTATGGTATGCAAAACCATACCAATTTTCATCACAAATTTATTTTATGCCTTTTAAGCCATTTATGCCAATTCTTAATATTAAATCTTTTAATATTATCCCATTACCCCATGTTATACGTTCGTTCGTTTAACGTAAAATATATGTTAGACTCGAATAGTCTAACTCATGGAATAAAAAGAAAACATCACAACATACGTATAATTAAAGATAGATCTAAAGATAAAGGGTGAACTTGCGTGTGTGAATGATGTCCTACATCTAAAACTTGCATAGGCCAAAGTTACAACTTGCATAAAACTGCATATGTCATAGATCCAAATCTAAAGGTGTAAACTTGTTAGGTAATGGTCACAACTTGCATAAATCATGTATGTCATAGATCTACATCTAAAGGTGTAAACTTGAATAGGCAATAACCACAAACTTGCATAACATGATTCATATTCCAAACTCATATATTTATATAAACTTTCATATGTGATTTATGCAACATAACAATGGTGTAAACTTACCTCTAAACATGTAAACTAGCATGTAGAATTTAGCATATAACTCACACATGTCATAGCCTAACTTTAGATCTAAAATAGATGTCATGAAACATGTAAGGTTATACATAATTTTCACTAACTTTCATATGATTCATGTCTAAATCAATATCTAAACTTGCATTCATACATATGATTTATCATACGAATCAACATAACCAAACTAGCATATGAACAACATGATGATTTGATTATACATAAGCCAATCATATGATTACAACATAGATGATAGCATCACAACTTTACAACATAGATGATAACATCACAACATAACATCATAGAATTTACAACATGTATGATAACATCACAATTTTACAACATAATTATAACATGCGGTCAATAATTCACATCATATCCATATAATCCACATCATAACTTAATCCAATTAAATTGCTAATTATTTTATTAAAGAAATCGAACTCACAACTCAAAGAAGGTCTTGAGTTCTGAATTCTGAAGATGAATTAGCTTTCCTTTGAAGAAGATTCGTTGTTAGAGTTGAAAAGAATTGAATTTGATTAGCTTTCTTCTCTCTAATTGGTGGCGGTTATTCTGAGTTGCAAGGTGATGGCATGGAGGCCATGAGTCTAATTTTATTTTGATTTTAGGGTTTGAGTCTATAGTTGTTTTTATAGAGTTTAGCATTAGTTTAGGCCGTCCGATCAACCCAGAATTAATCCCAGCCAATCCGAGCAGATCAGAAACCCTAATGAGTCAGCACACAGTCATTAACAGGTCACAAATCAAATCTGCCCGGGGGAGGGGGGGGCAGGTCGACCCTATGGTCGACCTGGTTAGGGTAGGTCGACCCCCAGGTCGACCTGGCCCTGGTGGGAATTTTCCCGCCTAGCCTGTTTGACTCTGAAATTTGAATTTTCTGAAATCTGTTTAAATTTTTCTGAAACTTTCGATGGCCATAACTTCTTCATACGAAGTCCAATTCACGTAAACTCGGACTCTATCTCAACCAGAATTCCGAGACGAACACAATGGCGCAACCTGTTTCCCTTGATTCCCACATCTGAGATTAGTTATTCTTTAATTTGTTACTTTAGTGTTAACAGAAATACGGGGTGTTACATTCTTCCCTCCTTAAAGGATTTCGCCCCCGAAATCTCCAAGTTAAGGAGAATGCATATCCTAACATCCAAGCAACCATCTTCTCAACCATCAAACATCGGCATCCATTGTCGTTATGAAATTCCTAATGCTGTATGAACATATGCAAGAAGTGTGTGTATATGCTCTCTATCTAATGCAAAATCAGGCGGTTTACTGATTCAATTGACCTCCTTAATGAAAACCATGATAGTGCCATGCGTCCATTATGCATGCGAAAGAATCCTATCGATACATATTATTTCTATATGTGTGCACAACCATTCACCAAAATGCAGCAACCATATGATAGTACCACCATTATACATCCATTAACTTAAATATGTACACACATTTATATGCAATATGCAATATGAAGTGACTGAGCCGATCTAGTGCCTAAAGTGTGTGTATATGTATCCACGAGCAACCACTAGCAAACACTTGCATCCACATGCATCCATCATACATAATATGTCTCAAACACATGTTTCAACCATAGGACTACCCTATCTAAAGGTCAAAGATACTAGCGAGAGGACATACTAAAGATAAAACAAGTACAAGCTAAGCAATAAAGGAGAAACTAAAAGACATACCCTCAAAAGGAAAAGGGTACAATGAACGCATCTTCTCTTCCGTCTCCCAAGTAGTGTTGCTCTCATCATCTCCCCATTGCACTTTAACTAGCCTGACCTCTCGATTCCTCAACTTCTTAATCTCCGACCCAAGAATGCACGTAGGAGCTCGTCGCATCGCGCTCGATCTCCACCTCTCTAAGAAAGCTCGGCTCTACCACTTCTGCGGTTTCGTGCAAGCACTTCCTCAAATGTGAAACATGGAATACGCCGTGTACACCCCTAAGACTCTCGGGAAACTCCACTCTATACGCCATCTGTCCAATCCTTTCCTTAATAGGAAATGGCCCTACGAACCTTGGTGCTAACTTCCCAACGGACCCAAAGTGAACCACATTCCGTAACGGAGACACCTTGACAAAGACCATGTCCCCAATATCAAACTCAAGATCAGTCCTCCTCTTGTCTGCATAAGATTTCTGCCTATCTTGCGCCGTCTTCATCATCCTTCGAATCAAATCGATCTTTTCCAAAGTCTCTCTAATCATATCGGGCCCAAGCAAGATCTTATCTGTAGACTCCCACCAACATGTAGGCGAACGACACGGCCGTCCATAAAGAGCCTTGAACGGTGCCATGCCAATGCTAGACTGAAAGCTATTATTATATGTGAACTCCACCAATGGAAGATGTTCCTCCCATGTACCTCCGAAGTCTAAGACACACAACCTCAATAAGTCCTCTAGAATACGATTCATCCTCTCGGTCTGGCTGTCCGTCTGAGGATGATATGCGGTGCTCAAACATAATTGAGTCCCTACCGCCTCTAGCAAGCTCTTCCAAAACTCACTAGTAAAAATAGGATCGTGCTCGCTCACTATGCTAGAAGGAACACCATGCAAACGAACTATCTCTCGAATGTATACGGAGGCTAACCATGGAGCAGTCCTCTTACTCTTCACGGGAATGAAATGGGCGCTCTTAGTAAGTCTGTCTACCACGACCCAAATTCCCATATTACCCTTCCTCGATCTCGGTAACCCATCAACAAAGTCCATCGAGACACTTTCCCACTTCTATTATAGGACCTCCAATGGGTGAAGCAACCCACTGGGCTTCTTTTGCTCTGCTTTTACTTGTTGACACACCAAGCATCTAGCGACAAACTCAGCCACATCCCTCTTCGTGCTGGTCCAAAAGTAAACTCGTCTCATGTCCATGTACATCTTGTCCCCGCCGGGATGGATGGTCATCTTCGAACGATGTGCATCATCAAGAATGGTCTTCCTCAAATTCTCATCCCGTGGTACACAAAGTCTACCGTCCCTACGTAACCAACCCTTATCATCTAGGGTATACCTACTGAGATGGCTCGATAACTCCCCTCTTTTGAGCTTCTCTACCAACTCAACCAACTGTGGGTCATCTCGCTGTGCCTCACCAATCCGTCCCAAAAGCGTAGGTCTGACCTCTAAGGATGCTAGCAAACCGGGTACAAAGTCAACGGATGGTCTAAAGTCAAACGTAGAGATGAACTCTAAGCTTCGCCGCTCAACAAACAACGGACTCAAGGATATCCTTTTCCTACTTAAGGCGTATGCCACCACGTTACCCTTGCCAGGGGTATATGCTATTTCGAAGTCGTAGGATGCTAGGAATTCCATCCACCTTTGCTGCCTCAAGTTCAAGTCCTTCTGAGAGAACAAGAATTTTAGTGATTTGTGGTCAGTG
Organism: Allium sativum; assembly: GCA_030737875.1. NCBI lineage: Eukaryota > Viridiplantae > Streptophyta > Magnoliopsida > Asparagales > Amaryllidaceae > Allium > Allium sativum. The sequence continues at coordinate 454,668,296 of CM060915.1, read as the reverse complement.
AACAATTCGAATTTCTCGCTAAGAAGATAATGGCGCCAAGACTTAAGGGCGAAATCAATAGCGGCCAACTCTAGGTCATGTGTAGGGTAATTTCTCTCATGCACTCTCGACTGCCTTCCACCATAGGCTATTACCCTTCCCTCTTGCATTGAGACTGCGCCTAGTCCTATCCCACAAGCATCGGTATAAACGGTAAATGGCTTACTCCCATCTGGCAACACTAAGACTAGGGCTGTGGTCAAAGCTCTCTTTAAATATTGGAACGCATCATCACAATTTACGTCCCATGCGAAAACTAGGTTCTTCTTCGTCAAGCGTGTTAATGGGGCTGATATTTTTGCGAAGTCTTTGATAAACTTCCTATAGCAGCTAGCCAACCCTAAGAAACTCCTCATCTCGGTAGCGTTTTCAAGGACCTTCCAATCTTGGATGGCCACTACCTTCGCGGGATCCACAGCTATCCCTTCTTTGGAAACCACGTGCCCTAAGAATCTCACTTCCTCCCTCCAAAAGTGACATTTAGAAAATTTAGCTTTAAGGCTATGCACTCGAAGAGTCTCCAACACTTCCCTAAGATGTAGGGCATGCTCTTCCTCGCTCTTAGAAAAGATCAAGATGTCGTCCACAAAGGCTACCACGAATTTATTAAGGTACTCCCTAAACACCCTACTCATCAAGTCAACAAAGTATGCAGGGGCGTTTGTCAAACCGAAGGGCATCACAAGCCACTCGAAGAAACCGTCTGGAGTCCTAAAGGCAGTCTTGTCTATGCTATCCTTAGACATTCTCAACTGATGGAAACCCGTGGCTAAGTCCAACTACGAAAACAATGAGGTGCCAACTAACTGATCGAAGAAATCATCAATCCTCGGCAGTGGGTGTCTATTCTTCTTAGTAAGCTTATTAAGTTCTATATAGTTCACACAAAGTCTAAGGGACCCATCTGCCTTCGTGGCAAATACTACTAGAGCACCCCACTCCGATATACTACGTCTGATGAACCCCCTCTCAAGCAACTCCTTCACTTGCTTACTGAGTTCTCTTCTCTCTCTTAGAGCCATGTGGCGCACTGGCAATGCAACTGGCTTTCCATTATCTACTAGATATATTCGAAAGTCTATCTCACGTTTTGGGGTAAACCCCTCACCTCATCAAAGACATCAACTTATTCACGGACTATACGAACAGAATGTAAATCATCATCGGATCCGTCAAGGGATTCCAGGTAGCTAAGCGTTACTGGACCTCTAGGGTCACAAGAAATATCAAGGATCTTTCCACAACAAGTCATCAATCTAATTACCCTTCTTTCACAATTTAGGATGGCCCCGTATCTAGTTAGCCAATCCATACCTAGAATCAAGCCGTAGCCCATGAAGCCAAGAACAAAGGCGTTGCATTCGAACTCAACGCCCAAGATAAACACTCTCAAATCCCGACAAATCATAGAATGATGAGCCGAACCACCAATAGGATTTGAGACTACTAAGGGATCCATAACTAGACTAGTATCTAGGTGCAGTGTTTCAACTAATGATGTAGAGATAAACGAATGTGATGCGCCAGAATCGAATAAAGTTCGGACAGGATGATCAAACAAAAAAAACTAAACTTTCAACGGAAATTGCTCTACCTCGTTCTTGCAGCGGTGGGACCACGAGAGCCTGGACTTGTCCCCTAGCCTGCCCTGGTGCCATAAGAGCCTGCACCTGTCCTCCCGAGGTAGACCCTGCCCTCTGCCCTTTCTTTGGGCAGTCCTTAATCAGATGTCCCGCTTCGCCGCAGTGGAAACAACCATTCTTCTTTTACTTCCTACAATCTTTGCTTAGATGGCCGGGTGTCCCACTAGGGATGGCAATGGGGCGAGGCGGGCGCGGGTAGTACGACCCCATCACCCGCCCCATTGGGTGATTTTTTGCCCCGTGCTCGCCCCATACCCACGCGGGTACCTGTTAAACGGGTTTTAAACAGGTTGCGGGTAATGACGGGTATTCGTGGATATCCATTATATTTATTCAAATTATATTTTAGTCGTTTATTGAAATTATTCAAATGTACATTTAGTAAAAAAACAAATTAGACCAATGCTCAAATGTTAACTTCAAAATACCAATACATATTTAAACCAACATCCAGAAATGAAGAGTCAACAAAAGAAGTATCCATCAAAATATCAACAACAATTTATAAATTGTTGAGTAAAAGCATGCACACAAATACTGAACAGCTAACAATAATATGTTTTTTGAATTGACTATTGATAATAAAAAACATTCAATACGGGCACGTGTACCCACGGACATGGATATCTTACTATCCGTATCCCCCCCATTAATTAACGGATATTAAAAATACCCGTTTATTTTACCCACGGATACCCATTTAACTATCCGTTTCATATCCATGACGGATTTTACCCACGGATAACCGCGGGTACGGATTTTTTTCCATCCCTATGTCCCACAGTTAAAACATCTTTTCTTTCCCTTACCATTGTTGCCTTTACCACCTTTCTTGTTCTGTTGTTGCTGTTGCGGCTTCTTTTGATCCCCTTTCTTCTCAGGTGCCTTATTAGCATTGGCGCCCTTCTCCTCTTCATGCATAAGCGCCATGTCAACTAGTCTCTCAAAAGTAGCCCCCATGGGGATGTGGGTCATAGCTAACCCATGAAACGGCTCATTCAAAACCTTAACAAATCTCAGGGCCTTCTTTTCTGGAGTATTCACCAAGTCCAAGCCAAATCTCGCCAACTGGTTAAACTTGTTGACGTATTCTTTCATCGATAGATTCCTTTGCTTCAATGCCAAAAATCTTTCCATATATAAATTTTCTTCAGCTCGTGAGAGAAACTTCGCCACAAACCTCCGCCTGAAGTCTGCCCATGTATCAACTGGACGCTCCCCATTAGTGACCTCCTACCAAAACGAGGCCTCATCCTTCATTAGCCAGACAGCTAACTGGACCTTTCTTCCATCATCCACTTCAAAGATTCCAAACAATTATTCCACCTCCTTTATCCAATTACGAGCTTCAACAAATGTTTCCATCCCCGTGAAAAGGTTTTATACCCATTGCCCGAAAGTCGTTACATATCTTCGTAAAAGTATCGACACGAGGAGGAGGAGGAGGAGCAATTGCTGGACCTGCGGTGGCGGCCCTAGTCTCTAAATACCTCCTAAACCATCCTGGTATCGGTATCCCCTTGGGTATCTCGGGAATTCCAGACATGCTGAAACGAAAAAGGAAAGATTCAATACAAAAGAATCGAAGGAAAGATATATGGCTCTTGGGGTTATGCTTTCTAAAACAAGCTTTTCTCTTGAAAATACTTTCCTTAAAACATACTTTTGAAGGTACTTCTTTATAAAAGTTGTTTTTGAAAAACGGTTTTTCAATATTCATATCTGTTCTGGTAACCTTCAGCTCTGATACCACGTGTAACACCCCACGTCCATTAATGTCACACATAAAGGGAATGCATTAACTTCTATAGATCGTTTTAAGTGAGTATAGAACATAAACTTAACAACAAGACATATATAAACAGTACTTAAAAATTTAAAACATTATTCATTGCAGCGGTAAACACATAAGTTTGATTACATCATCAAAAATCAGTGTCAAAGTACATAATATCCATCTTGACTAAATCAAAGTACATAAATTGAAAGACATGACCCCAGTACAAAATAGCCATAAATAAGAGAGGCTGAACTTTACTTCACCGATCCAAGCAACTTCTAAAAGCCGAGAAATAGCTGTCCAAAATCAAGCTCCACTGGTGCTAGTTCCAACTTGAGCACGTGGGGGGGGGGGGGGAGGAAGAAAAGAGGAGGAAACAGAGGGGTCAGACATAAAGTCTGGCGAGTGCGATAACTTTAACAATATAATTACCCAAAATAACTAGGCCAAGGCATAAGTTGGAAAATAAGGAAATGACTGTGAACAATTGAGTAAGACAGAGTAAACAAGGAAATAAGATGAACAAAGATACCGTTAATGTGACGGCCCGCCCCGCACCAACCGACATTTACTCCAAAGGTGCGCTGTACACATGTCCAGTTAGCACGGAACGGGTCGTGAGAAGGAAAGGGAAGAAGGAAATGAACATACAAAGAACCTGTAGAATGTCTCACAGCGCATAGAACAAAATATAATAATAACATACTTGACATAAAACAGGAGAGACAGTGCATAAGCTGAAAATCAGAACTAAACATCATAGCAGCGGAAATCCAAAATACAGCTTATTACAACTTTCAAACTGTCTCAAAGCAAAAGAAAGATAAAGGAGGTACACTACTAATGCCCAAGTAGCGACCGCCAACGACACAGGGAGAATGTGTGTATATATATATATCATACGTGGAAGCCTCCTGCCCGCCTCCGAATCAGCTACTCGCGCATCACCAGCTAACCTGTCTCTAGTCTGTTCGTGTGAGCACCCAGAGTAATAAGAGGAGACATAAAACTCTGGGTCAGACATAAAGCCTGGTATGAGCGATAAGCATCTAAAGTGAACAATAACAGGTAGACTAAAACATACCTGAACCTGGACCTGCAACCAAAGAGTTAGCACTACATACTGTACAACACTCTAAGGTACCATATCAAACGGTGCAAAAATACGGAGGTGGGGGAGGTGTGCATGTCATAGGGATGGCAAACAATCAAACATAGCATCCATCCTCACATCTCTCACTCAGTGCGTAAAGCATACGATATTCACCACTTCGATCACCCAACATACCTTGCTACGATCACTCTGCCCCATGAAGTCATAAATGGCTTCACTGCACTGATAACGTAGCCACTAATCCTTTGCTATGTCCACTTTGCCCCATGGAGTCACAAGAACCCCACTGCACTGGCTCATAGCCTTACCAATCCTTACTATGTCCACGTGCCCCATGGAGTTATTCACCCCTTCTACGCTGGCTCATAGTCTTACTACGCATCACCTTGCCCCTCAGGTCATAATGACCCTACTGCACTGATAACGTAGTCTTGCTACCATCACCTTGCCCCTCAGGTCATAATGACCCTACTGCACTGATAAGTAGCCCATCATTCATTCTTAGTGGTGAATCGAAGTTATGAACGTCGACAACTCCTTAGCACACGTCCCGCAGCAAAGTCCAACCATGAAGTGAACTCATCGGTTCCCAACTGGATCCTGAGCTCTAACTTCCCATATTGGACTACCTTTGCATCTCGGGTTATTGGTCAATACTGGGTCGGGTCGGGTTCCTTCTCAAGCCATCGGTTCGGGTCGGGTATCCTCCATCTGTTCGGTTCGGGTCTTCTTCTGGTGCGGTTCGGGTCGGGTGCCACTCCATCGGTTCGGGTCGGGCGTTTCTCCTCGGTTCGGGTCGGGTGTTATCTCCCTCCAGCTCGTGCCTCCGTTCCGATCCGTCTCCTCGTCCTTCACATGCTCCTATCCGATCCATTCTCATGCCTCCGCTCCGATCCGTCCTCCCTAATCCGATCTGATCCCAGTTCAGTTAGCGTGGCCTTACTTTTTGCCATTTTTCCCAAGTGCTGGGTTCCGATCCGATCGAATTCCATTGCTCAGTTCAACATATCCGATCCGACCCCCATATCCGATCCGAACCCTGCACTGTTTTCTGAAACTGTTCCAGCAAGTGTTTACGCCATTCGACGACGTTTTCGACCATTCTAACTATTGAAATCAATCACAAAGCATTTCATACAGTCATAGCAACATGCATAATCAACCACAAACATCAAAACATCAACATGATAGGTTAAAATGGATCAAACATACCCAAAACCCCATATTTCCCCTAAGCATATTTAGGTGAAACTAATGATAGGATTAACAAAACTTAACCCAAATTCATATCAGAGGTCTAAAACATCATTTAGGAATTTATGAACATTTTTCCCGAATTTTATCATGCTTAAATTCGCTAATTAACACTAATCACTCCTAATTAGCCATAAATAGTGTAAAACTATGCAAATCACTCACCTTAGCCACAAATAAACTAAGATCTGAAATAAATCTCTGATTTGATGCGAATCTCAATGCTAAACAGCAGCTCCAATGTTGCTTTGGTGTAGATCTCCCTTGATTAGATGTTGCTAAGCTTAATCCTTGACCAAAAGATGATTTGGAGGTGATTTAGAGGTTAGAGGCCATTTTTAGGGTTCCTTGGTGATAAGTGGAGGCTAGAAAATGAAATGGAATGATCCTCTATCTCATTTCAGCCTCCCCATAACCCAAATCCCGAAATGGGTCATGGGCCTACTCACTAATCACCCGATTTGGCCCGGTTAAGCAGTTTTTCACCCTCCAAACCTTATTTCAGCCATATCTCCCAAACGGTAAGTCCGTTTGGCTATTATGACCACTATACGGAAAGGTAAACCATCAAACGAATCCAATGGAAGTGGTTTCAGGTCAAAATTCCTTTCCAATCAAAAGTTATGGCCAAAACAGTACCAACCAGGGGCAAAATGGTCATTTAAAAATCGACAAAAATCATGAACATGGGAAATGACTCTAATGGATGTTTCCCAAAGTTACATGACCATACGACTTCATACGGGAAAGAAATAAATATTCTACGATCCCCCGATGCGTAGAATGCGGGTCATTACGCTCTCCCCCCCTTATGAAATTTCGCCCCCGAAATTCCCTAATCAAAACATACACAAAGATCCCGCATGCCTATCAATCATAAAACAACAATCAAACATGCAACCAAGCACAACAAGTCTACCCTAGCATGCGGAAAACTAAATTACAAAGTAAATCTTACCAGGCAAAGAGTTCTGGATATGCCTTCCTAATGCTCTCCTCTGTCTCCCAAGTGCAATCATTCTCGTCCTCGCCCCACTGAACCTTGACTAGCTTCACCGCCTTCCTTCGAAGTTGCTTCGTATCGTGCCCCATAATACGAATCGGCTTGCGGTTCCCAACCTCCTCGGGTTCTACTTCGAAGTTCTCTAACTGATCAGGTGAAATAGTCATATCTGAGTCGTGAACGAACTTCCTTAGTTGGGAAACATGAAACACATTGTGAACTCCTGCCATCTTCTCTGGTAAGCCAACTCTATACGCCAAATTCCCGACTAATTCAAGAACAGGGAATGGGCCAACAAATCTTGGTGCCAACTTGCCTCTCCTGCCAAATCGTATCACGCTCTTCAACGGAGAGATCTTGACAAACACCAAGTCACCAACAGAGAATTTCAAGTCTCTTCTCCTCTTATCAGCATAACTCTTCTGCCTATCTTGGGCAGCTTTCATTCGTTGCTGAATGATCTTGATCTTATCAGAAGTTTCTCTCACCACATCTGGTCCAAGCACAAACTTCTCGCCAGTTTCTATCCAACATGATGGTGAGTTGCATGGTCTTCCGTACAAAGCTTCATATGGAGCCATACCGATACTGGATTGGTAGCTATTATTATATGCAAACTCTACTAGATGCAAATGGTCATCCCATGATCCACCAAAATCCAATATACACGCTCTCAAGAGATCTTCCAATATACGATTCACCCTCTCCGTCTGACCGTCGGTCTGAGGATGGTATGCGGTATTGAGATGCAATACTGACCCTAGAGCCTCTTGTAAGCTCTTCCAAAACCCACTAGTGAACAACGGGTCTCGGTCACTCACAATGCTTTTGGGTACTCCATGAAATCTCACTACCCACTTCATATACAATTCTGCCAACTTGGCTGTCGTTCTGGTCGATTTGACTGGTATAAATCTTGCACTCTTAGTCAATCGATCCACAATTACCCAAATGCTATCATATCCTGATCTAGTCCTTGGTAAACCATCGATAAATCCATCGAGACTTGTTCCCATTTCCATTCGGGAATTTCTAATGGCTGCAACAACCCACTAGGCTTCTTTTGCTCGGCTTTAACTAGCTGGCAATTCATGCATTTGGATATAAACTTCCCAACGTCTCTTTTCATCCCTTCCCAGTAGTAAGTCTGTCTCATGTCTCGATACATCTTATTACCACTGGGATGTATAGTCAGTTTTGAGTGATGACATTCTCTAAGCACTTCATCCCTCAAACCATTCACGTTGGGCACAACTAGTCTTCCATTCTTTCGAAGCCATCCATCTCGATCAAGCCCATACACACTCATCTCCTCACTGTCGATGTTCATCTCTAACTTGGAGATGATTTCCAATAGATTAGGATCGTTCCTCTGGCTGGAACCAATCCGCTCTATCAAAGTGGGCCTGATCGTCAAACTAGCTAGCATAACTGGGTCCAATTCGCACTTTGGTCTGAAATCAAACCCCGCGATATACTCCAGTTGCTTCCATTCAAGAAACATTGCCCCTAAGCTGGCATGTCTCCTACTCAAGGCATCGGCTACCGTATTACCCTTCCCAGGTGTGTATGCGATATCAAAATCATACAAAGCCAAGAACTCTAACCATCTCTGCTGACGGAGATTCAGATCTTTCTGAGAGAAGAGATACTTTAACGATTTATGATCGGTAAACAACTCAAATCGTTCTCCCAAGAGATAGTGTCTCCACATCTTCAGCGCAAATACAATCGCTGCCAATTCCAAATCATGGGTAGGATACTTCTTCTCATGCGGCTTTAGCTGTCGACTAGCATAAGCTACAACCCAACCTCCTTGCATCAATACTGCACCCAGTCCGGTACCACAAGCATCCGTGTATACCGTCATCTCTTCATTCCCTTTAGGAATGACTAACACTGGCGCACGCGTCAACTTCTCCTTTAGACTCTTGAAGGCATCCTCACACACACCGTCCCAGACGAAGGACTGATTCTTCTTAGTCAATTGAGTCAACGGTGCTGCTATCTTGGAGAAGTCCTGGATAAGCTTACGATAATATCCAGCTAATCCCAAGAAACTTCTCACATCTGTTACATTCTTGGGTGTAGGCCAATCCTGTACCATAGCCACCTTCGCAGGGTCCACGGCAATACCACTCTCTTAAACAACATGACCCAAGAATCTTACTTCCCTTCTCCAAAAATGACACTTAGAGAATTTCGCTTTCAATTGGTGTTTCCTCAACACCTCCATCACTATCCTCAAGTGTCCCTTGTGTTCCTCCTCTGTCCTTGAATAAACAAGGATATCATCCACGAACACAAGAACAAACTTATTCAACTGATCTCTGAATACTCGATTCATAAGATCCACAAAGTAGGCTGGTGCATTGGTCAACCCAAACGGCATGACCAACCACTCATAAAATCCAGACGGCGTCCTAAATGCCGTTTTTGGAACACTCTCATCCACTACTCGTAGCTGATGAAATCCTGTCGTGAGGTCCAACTGGGAGAACACTCTAGCTCCTTCCAGCTGATCAAACAAATCATCTATCCACGGTAGAGGATACTTATTCTTCCTTGTCACCTTATTCAACTCGCGATAGTCCACACACAAACGAAGGGAACCATCTGCCTTAGTGGCAAACACAACTGGTGATCCCCACTCGGAGACACTTCTTCTAATAAATCCCTTCTTCAAAAGATTGCTGACTTGCACCCCGAGCTCTCGCTGCTCCCTTGGTGCCATACGACGAAGTGGCATCACTATAGGTCTGGCATCTTTCACTAAATCAATACGGAACTCAATCTCTCGGTGTGGTGGAAGCCCGGTCACCTCCTCGAAGACGTCCGGATACTGGCCAACCACGGGCACATCTGACAACTCATCCTGCGGGATGTCGAGGGAATTTACAAAACTAGCCATAACCCCATCACTAGGTAGACTACCAAACACTACCCTCCGCCCATCATCCGCCCTCACTGTCACCAAAAAGCCCTCACAGTCTACCACCACCCCGTATCTTTGGAGCCAATCGACTCCCAATATAATGCCATACCCAGTAAAGCCCAAAACAAAGCAATCACATACAAACATACATCCATGACTCGATAAGACCAAATTCCTGCAAATCATACTAAGGCTAGTCGAACCACCAATCGGGTTCGTCACAACCAATGGTCTATCGACTATCTCGGGTTCCAGTCCCAACCTATCTACCAGGTCACTAGATATGAAGGAACGGGAAGCCCCAGTATCAAACAAAACTCGAACTGGTACATCATAAATAGAAAGCATACCTTGAATAACAACATTCTTTCCTTTCTCTGCCGCAGTTGGGGCATTCGACGAAGAAGGAACAACATCAATAGCATATGCTTTCACAATCTGCTTCTCCTTAAGAGGTTGCGGACACTTATCCTTCTGATGTCCCACTTGACCACAGTTGTAGCACTTCCTTACCGCTGGCTTGGCCCGACATTCTTTAGCATAATGGCCCTTCTTTCCACAGCTGAAGCACTCAACATCTTTCTTACTCTTTTTCTGGCCACCCTTAGATTGGTCCTGCTTCCTCTTATTCTGAGAGTTACTCTTGCCTCCACCGCCTGCTTGCGGCTTTGGCCCTTCTGCAGATGCAGCCTCAGTCTTTGACTTAGGGTAAAGAATCTCTGATCTCAAAGCTTTCCCCACGATCGATTCAAAAGTCTCATCGATGTGGTTGATAAGCCTTTGCCCCAAGTATCCATCCAAAACAGTAATAAACTTCTCATTCTTCTTCTCAGGAGTGTCGATAAGAGACAGTCCATACTTCGACAAAGTGTCGAACTCAGCAATATAATCAGAAACTGCCCTCCCATTCTGTTTGAGTTCCAAGAACCTCTTGAACAATACTGACTTCTGGGCAGCTGGAATAAACTTCTCGCTAAAGCGAGCCTTGAACCGATCCCATGTAACCTGGTCCTCTGGAGTAGCTGTTCTAATGGCATTCCACCAATTCATCGCTCGCCCTTGCAGCTGACGAGACGCTAGCCTTCTCTTCATCGCATCCTCAAGACCCAAGTCATCGAAGATACGGTCACAACTATCCATCCAATCTTGAACATCTGTGGCCGACTCCGTTCCGTGGAACGGCTTTCCACCAAGATTAGTGTAATCCTTGCACAACTTGGCGAAATCGACCCTAGGCGCCTGCACTACTGGGCCAACACCAACTTCGGGATTGGGAACTGCCCCTTGCACTTCTCTAAGCATGTCTCTCATGAGGTTAGTAAACATCGCCCTCATATCAGCGGCATTCCCATGGTTGGTCCCTCTACCAGCACCCCTCGTGTCTCGGCTCATCGTCTATCTGAAAAGGGAAACGATTAACGACCCCATAGTGGTGCTAGTGCAGTGCGACTTCATTCTTATACTACTAATAGTATATATATACATAGCTTTTGAAAACCAAAGTAATCACAAATACGCGCTCTCATATACGTACTAACTCTCCCTAGTGTCTTTCCCTAGGTTAACTACGCAACCTAGAGCTCTGATACCAAGTGTGACGGCCCGCCCCGCACCAACCGACATTTACTCCAAAGGTGCGCTGTACACATGTCCAGTTAGCACAGAACGGGTCGTGAGAAGGAAAGGGAAGAAGGAAATGAACATACAAAGAACCTGTAGAATGTCTCACAGCGCATAGAACAAAATATAATAATAACATACTTGACATAAAACAGGAGAGACAGTGCATAAGCTGAAAATCAGAACTAAACATCATAGCAGCGGAAATCCAAAATACAGCTTATTACAACTTTCAAACTGTCTCAAAGCAAAAGAAAGATAAAGGAGGTACACTACTAATGCCCAAGTAGCGACCGCCAACGACACAGGGAGAATGTGTATATATATATATATCATACGTGGAAGCCTCCTGCCCGCCTCCGAATCAGCTACTCGCGCATCACCAGCTAACCTGTCTCTAGTCTGCTCGTGTGAGCACCCAGAGTAATAAGAGGAGACATAAAACTCTGGGTCAGACATAAAGCCTGGTATGAGCGATAAGCATCTAAAGTGAACAATAACAGGTAGACTAAAACATACCTGAACCTGGACATGCAACCAAAGAGTTAGCACTACATACTGTACAACACTCTAAGGTACCATATCAAACGGTGCAAAAATACGGAGGTGGGGGAGGTGTGCATGTCATAGGGATGGCAAACAATCAAACATAGCATCCATCCTCACATCTCTCACTCAGTGCGTAAAGCATACGATATTCACCACTTCGATCACCCAACATACCTTGCTACGATCACTCTGCACCATGAAGTCATAAATGGCTTCACTGCACTGATAACGTAGCCACTAATCCTTTGCTATGTCCACTTTGCCCCATGGAGTCACAAGAACCCCACTGCACTGGCTCATAGCCTTACCAATCCTTACTATGTCCACTTGCCCCATGGAGTTATTCACCCCATCTGCGCTGGCTCATAGTCTTACTACGCATCACCTTGCCCCTCAGGTCATAATGACCCTACTGCACTGATAACGTAGTCTTGCTACCATCACCTTGCCCCTCAGGTCATAATGACCCTACTGCACTGATAAGTAGCCCATCATTCATTCTTAGTGGTGAATCGAAGTTATGAACGTCGACAACTCCTTAGCACACGTCCCGCAGCAAAGTCCAACCATGAAGTGAACTCATCGGTTCCCAACTGGATCCTGAGCTCTAACTTCCCATATTGGACTACATTTGCATCTCGGGTTATTGGTCAATACTGGGTCGGGTCGGGTTCCTTCTCAAGCCATCGGTTCGGGTCGGGTATCCTCCATCTGTTCGGGTCGGGTCTTCTTCTGGTGCGGTTCGGGTCGGGTGCCACTCCATCGGTTCGGGTCGGGCGTTTCTCCTCGGGTCGGGTCGGGTGTTATCTCCCCTCCAGCTCGTGCCTCCGTTCCGATCCGTCTCCTCGTCCTTCACATGCTCCTATCCGATCCATTCTCATGCCTCCGCTCCGATCCGTCCTCCCTAATCCGATCTGATCCCAGTTCAGTTAGCGTGGCCTTCCTTTTTGCCATTTTCCCCAAGTGCTGGGTTCCGATCCGATCAAATTCCATTGCTCAGTTCAACATATCCGATCCGAGCCCCATATCCGATCTGATCCGAACCCTGCACTGTTTTCTGAAACTGTTCCAGCAAGTGTTTACGCCATTCGACGACGTTTTCGACCATTCTAACTATTGAAATCAATCACAAAGCATTTCATACAGTCATAGCAACATGCATAATCAACCACAAACATCAAAACATCAACATGATAGGTTAAAATGGATCAAACATACCCAAAACCCCATATTTCCCCTAAGCATATTTAGGTGAAACTAATGATAGGATTAACAAAACTTAACCTAAATTCATATCAGAGGTCTAAAACATCATTTAGGAATTTATGAACATTTTTCCCGAATTTTATCATGCTTAAATTCGCTAATTAACACTAATCACTCCTAATTAGCAATAATTAGTGTAAAACTATGTAAATCACTCACCTTAGCCACAAATAAACTAAGATATGAAATAAATCTCTGATTTGATGCGAATCTCAATGCTAAACAGCAGCTCCAATGTTGCTTTGGTGTAGATCTCCCTTGATTAGATGTTGCTAAGCTTAATCCTTGACCAAAAGATGATTTGGAGGTGATTTAGAGGTTAGAGGCCATTTTTAGGGTTCCTTGGTGATAAGTGGAGGCTAGAAAACTGAAATGGAATGATCCTCTATCTCATTTCAGCCTCCCCATAACCCTAATCCCGAAATGGGTTATGGGCCTACTCACTAATCACCCGATTTGGCCCGGTTAAGCAGTTTTTCACCCTCCAAACCTTATTTCAGCCATATCTCCCAAACGGTAAGTCCGTTTGGCTATTATGACCACTCTACGGAAAGGTAAACCATCAAACGAATCCAATGGAAGTGGTTTCAGGTCAAAATTCCTTTCCAATCAAAAGTTATGGCCAAAACAGTACCAACCAGGGGCAAAATGGTCATTTAAAAATCGACAAAAATCATGAACATGGGAAATGACTCTAATGGATGTTTCCCAAAGTTACATGACCATACGACTTCATACGGGAAAGAAATAAATATTCTACGATCCCCCGATGCGTAGAATGCGGGTCATTACAGTTAAAGTGCACCTAAACCACTATAAGATATTTACTATACTGCACCACCACTACTATACTACACCACCACTAGTTACCCTAAGGTTGATCCCGCCTACAGAACTTAATAATGATAATGGTAGTTTCGTGCACCCCTAGTTGCCTTCATAGGTGCCACCTGCCCCTATCTCCACTAGGTGTACCCACTACCCCCATGTGATCGGCTCCCTAACTTGTAGATACCCGTGCTGGCCCCACAGTGGGGTGTATCACTCCCCAAAGTGGCAACCCGATACCACCAATAATGCACGGCTTATACCTACACGATGCAACAACGTCTTACCTACTAGCCCGGGCCCACACACGCACATGAACCCGTTGGACTTGCGTTGCCACCGCTAAACCGTTTTGGCCTCTTACAGTCAAGCCCAGTACGCGTGTCCCGTCCTCGACTTCGGTCGAGCCCACAATGATACTTATGGTTACTGGTTGAAACGGGCCTACATTACTTGACACAAGCTATCCACCCAAGCTTGGTCCCCTCTAGTACATCCCACTTAACCCTCTTCTTATTCATGTTCACTTACATGTTTCAGTTTTTGTTAAGTATTTCTGATCGTATTCCAAATGCCACCCAAGGCACCTACTAGATTCCACATGTCACCCAAGGCACCCACTTGACCCCCTCATGTCCCACTACATGTTTATCTGGTTAAGCGATTCTTAATTCATTAAGATCGTAACCTTATAAAGACCTCTCACATTAGACTGGCATTTGTGGTAGCTAGATTTGTCGGGCGGGTCCGGGCAGTCTTACACCACAAACGAGCCTAACCTCGTGTCTTTACAATTGTTACGTATTTAATTTATGCCTAAGACCTCCCACATTAGACTGGCATTTGTGGCAGCTAGATTTGTCGGGCGGTTCCGGGCAGTCTTACACCACAAAAGCGCCTAACCTCGTGTCTTAGACGATTCATTACTCCTAATTAATCATTCCCCAATTTGAATTAATTTCCCTATCCAAATTATCAATCCATTCCAAATTTAACTATGGCCATAATTGACTCAATTATGTCCATCTATTTATGGTATGCAAAATCATATCAATTTTCATCACAAATTTATTTTATGCCTTTTAAGGCATTTAATCCAATTCTTAATATTAAATCTTTTAATATTATCCCATTACCCCCACGTTGTACGTTCGTTCGTTTAACGTAAAATATATGTTAGACTCGAATAGTCTAACTCATGGAATAAAGAGAAAACATCACAACATACATATAATTAAAGATAGATCTAAAGATAAGGGGTGAACTTGCATGTGTGAATGTTGTCCTACATCTAAAACTTACATAGGCCAAAGTTACAACTTGCATAAAACTGCATATGTCATAGATCCAAATCTAAAGGTGTAAAGTTGTTAGGTAATGGTCACAACTTGCATAAATCATGTATGTCATAGATCTACATCTAAAGGTGTAAACTTGCATAGGCAATAACCACAAACTTTCATAACATGATTCATATTCCAAACTCATATATTTATATAAACTTGCATATGTGATTTATGCAACATAACAATGGTGTAAACTTACATCTAAACATGTAAACTAGCATGTAGAATTTAGCATATAACTCACACATGTCATAGCCTAACTTTAGATCTAAAATAGATGTCATGAAACATGTAAGGTTATACATAATTTTCACTAACTTGCATATGATTCATGTCTAAATCAATATCTAAACTTGCATTCTTACATATGATTTATCATATGAATCAACATAACCAAACTAGCATATGAACAAGATGATGATTTGATTATACATAAGTCAATCATAGGATTACAACATAGATGATAACATCACAACTTTACATCATAGATGATAACATCACAACATAACATCATAGAATTTACAACATGTATGATAACATCACAATTTTACAACATAGTTATAACATGCAGTCAATAATTCACATCATATCCATATAATCCACATCATAACTTAATCAAATTACATTGTTGATTATTTTATTAAAGAAATCGAACTCACAACTCAAAGAAGGTCTTGAGTTCTGAATTCTGAGTTCTGAAGTTGATTTAGCTTTCCTTTGAAGAAGATTCGTTGTTAGAGTTAAAAAGAATTGAATTTGATTAGCTTTCTTCCTCTCTAATTGGTGGCGGTTATTCTAACTTGCAAGGTGACGACATGGAGGCCATGAGTCTAATTTTATTTTGATTTTAGGGTTTGAGTCTATAGGTGTTTTTATAGAGTTTAGGATTAGTTTAGGCCGTCCGATCAACCCAGAATTAATCCTAGCCAATCAGAGCAGATCAGAAACCCTAATGAGTCAGCACACAGTCATTAACAAGTCACTAATCAAATCTGCCCGGGGGGGAGGGGGGCAGGTCGACCCCCAGGTCGACCACCAGGTCGACCTGGTTAGGGTAGGTCGACCCCCAGGTCGACCTGGCCCTGGCGGGAATTTTCCCGCCTAGCCTGTTTGACTCTGAAATTTGAATTTTCTGAAATCTGTTTAAATTTTTCTAAAACTTCCGATGGCCATAACTTCTTCATACGAAGTCCAATTCACGCAAACTCAGACTCTATCTCAGCCAGAATTCCGAGATGAACACAATGGCGTAACCTGTTTCCCTTAATTCCTACATATGAGATTAGTTATTATTTAATTTGTTACTTTAGTGTTAACATAAATACGGGGTGTTACAAGGATATCAAGAACATGCTGGTAAAAGCCCTAAGGTTCCGTGGAATCTCTTGGATGAGTGACTATTCCCACGAGCTGGCTCGGACCTGGGAAAGGCTGGTCCCGTACGAGGCCTTCTTCCGTGGAGTGGAAGTTGGGACCTTGGACGAGCGACAACTTATGACTAACCTCTTGACTGCGGAGGAGCATGAAAAATTGGAGGAGGGTAGGAAGTTGCTACTCGAGGACGCGGAGAAAGAAAGGCTGGAGATGCTCACCGCCGAAAAGGGAATGTTTGTTGTGCCAGGAAGTGTTATGGTAGCAGTGGATCTTGCGGAGGGAAGCTATTCTCAACCCTCAGTTCCTGGGTCGGTCACTACGACTGACCCGGCTGCTTCAACCCAAGTTCCAACCGAGCATGATATTGAGCATTCTGACCCAGGCGGTACTGAGCTCCTACTGCCTGTCGTGTCGGAAGTTCCTTCGGCTCTTTCTGCGCCACCCTTGGTTGGAGGCAAACTCTCTTTGCAATCCATTCCAGTGGATGATGTGATCATCGAATTTGAGGGTTAACCGATCGTGCTTTTATTGTGCAGCCCCTTCTGGAGTAACTTCAGCGTTGGACCCTGCCCTCGTGAACCCACAAACAACTTAATCTGGGCTAGGACTTTGGGGGACTCGGCTTGGAGAGAGTGGAGATCAGCTTGATACCTTCTTGAGGATCAGAATAACTCCCAGCGTTTACGAGGGCCTTCTTGATGATGAGGGAGAGGAGGTAGATGGGCAAAGTGGGATTTCCCGAGGTCTGATGGAGGCAAGGGTGGCGCAGGATGATGGTTCTGTGCAGGAGATCGTAGCAAAGGTCACGGAGGATACTGCGGAGAGGGTTGTTGGGGCTGTTGCCTAAGGGCAGACTGATGAGGAGGCTGAGAGGAAAAGGCTAGCTTGTGAGGCTCAGAAGAAACAGAGGGACGAGGATGCCCAACGAAGGGCCATTGAAGCCCGTGAGAAAATCAGGGCTGACTTTTCTGCGCGTGAGTCCCAGAAGCTCGTCGATCGTCAAGCCGCTAAAGAGGCCTAGGAGAAAGCCAACGGGATAAGAAAAAGACTCCGGAGGCAAGCGCAGTCGTGACCGGTCTTCCTGCTGGAGGTACCCCCTTATTGTGCCGCCAGGTTCCCCTGCTGATGTTACTGAGATCCCTAGTGGCGACAAGGCGGGCAAGAGGCGTCTCTCAACTTCTCATGGGTCGACCACTTCCAAAGGGAGCCGAATTGGGAAAGGATGGTCTAGCAAGAGGAAACCCGGCTCCACGGACGAACCATCAAGTGCAGAATCTATAAAGAAGAAGCACAAAGACAAGAGGAGGAAGCATGATTAGCATTAGTTACTTAAGTATGACTTTAGGGCTCATTTTGTTAGTGTAGGCCGATAGTTTACGCGAGTTCGGCCCTTGCTTTTGGTTTTTCAAGGCATGGTGTGGTTCTCATGTACACCCTACCATTAGAAGGAAAAGATATCAGTAGTGTAGTGGGTCGTAATGTGTGTGTGTTGTAATGAAAAGTGAATTAGTAAAGATCGCATTTTGTGTTAACTGTTCGGATGTTCCCCCCATGTTTTCGGGCGTCCCGTACTAGCATAGGCATACTTATCATTACATTCAACAAAAAAGCGATTGTGAGTGTTGTGCCCCAGGTTGGTGATTCCCGGGGGTGTGATTGAGTGTCGTGCTCTGGTTTGTAGTTCTAAAGGGGCATAAGACAGTGCGCAGGCTTCTAGTAAGTCTCCCTCAGCTTAGGAGACCCGTAGTTTGCGAAGCCCGGCTAGAGCACCTGCTGTTTTTCTTGGGTTGCGTGTGATTAAACTCAAGAGTAGCGGAGCCGCATGACGTCGCATTATGTGGTTTGTTCGGTGTAGGCTCCCCTATCGTTCATCGGGTTGGGGCGAGCCTGAGGGCGTCGTCGTTCGCCTGGAAAGAGAAGCCCGGATCATCAGCTCGTAAGGTCCGATCATAGTCGTGGGCTACCATTCAGCCTTGAGAGCTATGGGGATGTGACGATTTAAGGGACGGTATTGGTTCTGCGCCAAAGTACGACCGACACCCGTAGCTCAAGGAGAGTTCATGTTGCCCCGTCAAGCTGTTGGGTGGTTGAACGATTTATCCTCGACCTTGATTTTGGGTCAAGGTTCGAGTTAGAGGTTATTTATACTCAGTCGCACCGCGGGCTGGCAACTCGAGTAGCGTGGCCGGGTCCCGTGTTTGGGATGACGGTCGTTGCCAATGTGGTTAGGCCGCGGGATTGATCCGTGGTTGATATGGCGATGCAGACCCCCATGTTGGGAGTTGGTACAACGGTGTCTAGAAACTAGCTGTCGGGGTTAGCTAATTATGTCGCATGAGGAGTGAACACAGAGTGGGGGGACAGAATGATGAACATCACTTCCATTAATAACTTTTGGCATGAATAGCCATTACAAAGCTTTAAATCATCACAAAACAAAACATCGCTGGAAAACATAAACAACCATATGCTAAGTTATGTGAAATAATGGCGGAGATGTTCACTGTTCCAAGACCTTGGTAGTTCAGCTCCATCTACGGTGGCAAGCTTGAAAGTTCCATTGCTGAGTCTTCACAGAATGGAGTACGGCCCTTCCCAGCGCGGAGCGAGTCCTGCTGGCAGAGGGAAGACCTTTTATAGGACGAGGTCGCCGATGTTGAGGTCCTTGTGGCGGACTCGAGAGTTGTAATACCGAGCGACTCGTTGTCGTTGTGCAGTGGCACGTAGATCGGCTTCGTTTCTTTTTTCTTCTAGCAAGTCAAGTGACCCCAGAAGCATGTCCTGATTCGTCTTTGGATCAAAATAGGTGTCACAATGAGACTGAAGCTCGAGCTCGATGGGGATGACGACTTCGGACCTATAAGAAAAGGCGAAGGGCGTGTGCCCGGTTACTGTCTTGTGAGTTGTTCGGTAGGCCCACAGGGCTAGAGGAAGTTCGTCTGCCCACATGCCCCCGACCTTCTCGAGGCGCTTCTTGATGATGGATTTGATGATTTTGTTGACCGTTTCAACCTATCCATTGGCCTGGGGGTGAGCTACGGCCGAGAACCTTTTTTCGATGTCATGCCGCTGACAGAAGGACTTGAATTCGCCACTCTCGAATTGAGTGTCATTGTCTGAGATGAGGGCATGATGGACCCCGTATCGAGTAATGATGTTGCGCACCACGAAGTTGATCATCTTCTTGGTGGTGATAGTGGCGAAGGCTTCGGCTTCCGCCCATTTGGTAAAATAATCTACTGCGACGATGGCGTATCGTGCCCCGCCTCTGGCCATGGGAAGAGTTCCAATGATGTCGATTCCCTACATGGCGAGTGGCCAGGGGCTGGTCATCTGTGTCAGTTCCGTCAGCGGGTCTCTTGGGATCTTAGAGAAGCGTTGGCATTTGTCGCACTTGCGAGCATAGTCTGTGGCGTCTTGGTCGGGCATGGGCCAGTAGTAACCATGTCGGAGTATCTTCTTGGCCAGTGTTTTCCCCTCTGTGTGGTCGCCGCATTCGCCTTCATGCATGCTAGCGAGAATTCTTTGGGCATCGCCATGGGCCACACACCTAAGTAAGGGGATAGAGAAGCCTCTTCGATGTAATATCCCGTCTACGAGAAGGTAGCGGGCTAACTGGTGGGTGAGCTCTCGCCGTTCTTTGCGGCTCTCTGGGAGGGTCCCCATGTCGTAGGTAGCTCTCAATTGGCGTCATCCATGATTCCCGTTCTGGTTTGGCAGTTATGGCCATGCTGGTTTGAATTGGATTGATACTGGGGGAGTTTCGTACTTCGACGAGGGAGAATCCCAAAAGCTGCGGGTCTTCAGAACTCGCCAGTCTGACCAATGAATCGGCTTTTTCGTTTTGCTCTCGCGGAATGTGAGTGATAGTGAAGTGGTCAAAGTGGGTGAGCAGCTTCTGTACTTGAGTTACGTACAGAGCGAGCCTTTCAGCTTTCGTTTGGTACTCGTCTATCACTTGGTGTACGAGAAGTTGCTAGTCGGAGAAGATTTGGATAGTTCTCAGCTTCAGCTCGATCGCGATTCTCAGCCCGGCTAACAATGCCTCATATTCCGCATCGTTATTGGTAGCAGAGAAATTCATCTTTAATGCATAGTGTATTGAGCGTCCTTCAGGTGTGATGAGTACGATACCGGCTCCCAAACATTTGATGTTGGAGGATCCGACTACGAACAACTTCCACACGTTGTCGGGGGTTTCGGCGTCTTCTGCAGAGGTTCCCTCAGGCACCGTGAATTCTACTATGAAGTCGGTAAGGGCTTGCCCGAGGATGGTTCGACGGGGAATGAATGTTATCTCGAACTGACTTAGTTCCATACTCCACTTCAGCAGTCGACCGGATGCCTCAAGTCGTTGCAGGACCGGACGCAGCAGTTGGTCGGTGTAGAATTTTATGGGATGAGCCGGGAAATGTGGCCGGAGCTTCCGGGAGAATATTAGTAAGCAGAATGCCAGTTTTTCGAGCTTTGGGTAGTTCTTCTCAGCCTCTATCAGTCGTTTGCTTATGGTAGACGGGTCGTTGGATGCGATCCTCGAGTCGAATCAACGCCGAGCTGATTACCTATGGAGAAACAGCCAAATAAATGTATAAGTCCTCGTTGTCTATAGGCTTAGATAAGATGGGTGGTCTCTCTAAGTGATTCAGGAGCTCCTTGAATGCGGAAACGCATTCAGGGGTCCACTTGAAATTGCGTTTCCCTTCTCGAAGTAAATCAAAGAAAGGAATGCACTTGTCGATAGCCTTAGAGATGAATCGACTTAAAGCGGAGATCTTCCCATTCAAACTTTGAACATCCTTGATGTTCTCGGGGATTCGGATATCCCGAATGGCCTGGATTTTCTCAGGGTTAGCTTTGATTCCCCGGGCATTGACGATGAAACTTAGAAACTTTCCTGAGGCGATGCCAAAGGAACATTTCAGAGGATTGAGTTTCATGTCATGCTGGCGTAGGACATCGAACATTACGGAGAGGTCGTGGACGTGACTGCTAGACACTTTCGATTTAACTAGCATGTTGTCCACATACACCTTCATGGATTTCCCGATTTGATTTTTTAAGAGTTGATTAACCATCCGTTGATATGTAGCACCGGCATTCTTGAGGACGAAAGGCATGACGCGATAGCAGTAAAGTCCGCAGTCGGTTATGAAGGAGGTATGATCCTAGTCGCAGAGATCCATCGGGATCTGGTTGTAACCGGAGTAGGCGTCCATGAAAGATAGTAGTTGGTATCCGGCGGTTGAGTCGACTAGCTGGTCGATCTTGGGGAGCGGGAAGCTGTCCTTCGGGCAAGCTTTGTTCAAATCAGAGAAATCGATGCACGTCCTCCATTTATCATTGGCCTTCTTGACCAGAACCGGATTGGAGACCTGCTTGGGGTAGTAGGCTTCGCGGATGAAGTTGTTGTTTAACAGGCGATCGACCTATTCTTCGAGTGCCTTGGACCTCTCGGGCCCCAGGAAGCGGCGCTTCTGCTTGACTAGATGGATTTTAAGATCTATGCCCAATGAGTGGCAAGCAATTGTGGGGTCTGTTCCCTTCATATTGGAATGAGTCCATGCAAATACGTCCAAGTTGTCTTTCAAGAAATCCATGAGGTCATCTATGATGGCTGGGTGCAGGTGCGATTCTATCTTCAGTACTCGTGATGGGTCATCGGGGGTAACGGGTACATCCATCGTGGGATCGACTGGAGTTGGTCTCTCGTACTCGGGCCCTTCGTCATTCCTTGGGTCAAGGTCGTCGGAAAGACAGGAGTGGCGCCTAGGCCAGGGCCCAAACGCCGCTGATTGCTATGCTGAGGCGGTCATGGCGCAAAAGGGGCGAGTATTGCTTTACCCTTGTCCCTATTGCGTGCATTTTTCCATTCTATTGCGTAACATTCCCTGGCACTGACTTGGTCGCCTCTGACTGTTGCGATCCCGTTTTATGTTGGAAATTTCATTAGGAGAGACCATGGCGATAAGCAGACGCAGAATTCTGTGAGGAAGGGGCGTCCGAGGAAGACGTTGTATGATGAGGCAATGTCGATAACCACGAAGGTGAGGATTCAGACTCGGCTTCGATCCCCGTGCCAAGTTCAATGGGTAGGTCGATGCTCCCACCGAACAGTTGGATGCCCCATTAAAGCCGTCAATCGTGGAGTGGCATGGTTTGAGGTCTTTTGCTTCTAACTTCATCTGATCGTAGGCGGCTTTGATGATGATGTTGACCGAGCTTCCCGAATCGACCTATATCTTTCGGACGGTTGCAGCGCCAATTTGAGCCGTTATGACCAAAGGATCGGTGGTCGGGATTTCAATTCCCATGGACTGCCTTTCGTGGAAAATGATGTCATCCCGCATCGTTTTCCGAAGCTTGGCCGGGGTGAATTCATCGGGAGCAGAGCAAGACTCGTAGGTTGCATGTTTAATGGAACCCACGTATTCCTCCATTTTTCAAAAGTTGTCATGCATGAGGCTCGGTCCACCGTATATAGTGTTGATCACGATCCCTCGCCTTGCGTTAGACGGTCCAGGGGCCATCTTGGCGGCCGTTTGAGGAGTTGGTGCTGAAGGTTTTGGATTGGCTCCGGGTGGAAAAGGCTCTTGAACATATCGTTTGAGCCGCTTCTCGCGGATGAGTTTTTCAATCGCATCTCAAAGCCGTCGACATTTATTTGTATTATGTCCACACATGTTGTAATATCAGCAGTATCTCCCCGAGTTCTTCTCGGAGTTGGTCGACTCCCTTGTGAGGGGTTTCAGATATGGCAGAGTGTTGCATGTTTTCAAGTAGATGGTCTCTGGATTTTCATTTAATGGGGTATATGTCTCGTAAGCGCGGTAGGGGTCGGGCTTCCTTGGCTCTATTTGGACCTGGTTGCCGCCCCGGCCGCCTTGTCCCTCGTTGCTTGGTCTCTGTCTAGGGGGTCCTGCCCCCGTGTTCGGATTGGGGGGTCTTCCTACTTCTTGAACCCGAGGGCGGTTATTTGTGGTGTCAGTCCGAGGGTTGGTGGGGCAGATGGCGTCGAAGACGCGGTTCCGCCTTGCTTCTTCTTGGCATAAGAACTGCCCCCACTTTCTCATAGAAATCATCGAGGCTCTTCGGTTGCTTTTGGTTAATCCATGCCCTGAATTCGGAAGTAGGAAGGACTCCTTTAGCTAGCTGGAAGAGGATGGTGCGCGGATCCGGATCCTCGACTTCGGCGATGGCGATGTTGAACCGGGAAAGGTAGCTTTTAAGTGATTTCGTAGGTCCTTAGTATAAGTTGGAAAGGGTAGGGGGTTCTTCGGAGTCGGAATGTGCATTCTAAACTGCTTGACCAGCTGTGTCGCTAATTAGCCGAAGTTGTGGATGGTATCAAGCGGGAGACGAGAGAACCATAATAGAGCGGTCCCTGACAAGAAGACCGGAAAGCATTTGCATTTGGCTGGATCATCGCCTCTTCTCGAGTCCATTTGCCACTCATAATGGTTTAAGTAAGAAAGCACAAGAGTCAGTGGTGCCGTCGTAGAGTAGCATCTGAGGCATGCTAAAGCGTCACGGCCATTCAGCTTCATTAACTCTTCGAGAGAAAGGGTTGCGCCTAATGTGCGCTTCCCATGAATCATGAACATTTCCTCGCATCTCCCTCATGATCCTTCGGACCATGTCGGGAAGGCAGGTCGGATGAGGGTCCGCCATTGGGACCCATGGGTTTTGGCGAGGTTCCGGAGTTCTGGCACGAGGGTATCTTCTAGGATGGTTGTCTTCATCGTCTTCTTCCATGTCTTCGACATCTATAATGGGAGCCTGGCGAGCGTGATAAGGTGGGGGTGAGGGGGGTAACGCGGATCCGGTTCTGGAAAAGCATGGGCCTCCTGAATGGTGGGTTCACTGTCTCGGCGGGCGGCCTCTGAGTCTTGTCGAGGATGAGGTTGGTTAGTAGGAGTGGGTCCTTCATTGATGATTAGGCGAGTATGATCCCAAGGTTGGGCATCCTCGCCATAGGTAACTGTCGTTCGGTCATCGTTGCCATTGGCGTATCCATTGCCATTGCCATTGTCGAGGGTGTTAGTTCGGAAGGCGAGTTGTTGATGAGACTAAACCTTCTTCTTTGGTATGGGCCCCTTGACTCGGAAAAGGAAGTTTCCGATGTTGGTGGCCGAGGACGAGCATTGTTCCGAGCTAGTTGTAGTTGAGCGACGACGCGCTGACTTTCGTTATGTTGGCGCATAAGGTCGATGTTATTCCTTAGCCCTTGATTGAGCTCGACGGTTGTACTCTCATATTTTTCACTAAGCATATGGATTTGCGCTTGTGTTGCGGGCGCTTCGGGGTCCACAATAGGAGGTTCAGTTTCATTAGTGGCCGGGATGTCTGTCGGTTGAGGTTGTCTAGATGTACCGGCCTCGGCTGCGGTTGAAGAGCCGATTTTTGCATTCTTTGACTTCTTTACCATCGTACGCGGACTCGACAGCAGGTTAAGCAGGGAACCTTAAGCTTAACGAAGTCAAGATGGTAATGTGCAAGAAAGACGCAATATCCGAGTTTTCTCAGTGAAAGCACCAAATGTTGACAGCAAAAAATGTCGCAAACACCAAAGATTCCCAATTACTAGGAATTATAAATATGGTCGCACAGACAAGAACATATTTCAAACATAAGCAGT
Source organism: Allium sativum (assembly GCA_030737875.1). Taxonomy (NCBI): domain Eukaryota; kingdom Viridiplantae; phylum Streptophyta; class Magnoliopsida; order Asparagales; family Amaryllidaceae; genus Allium; species Allium sativum. Next base: position 454,642,910 of record CM060915.1, on the reverse strand, counting down.
AAATAATGCAAGAGATTTATAGTGGTTCGACCTCAGTAAGGGCCTACGTCCACTTTGAAGAGTCGTTGGAATATTATTAATCACTTGGAAGAAATTACAAGGTTGAGACTATCTCACGATATCTCATTACATTCATGCTTCATGATATATGATGTCATAATTATTATATATTGAATAATAAGGAAAAAGGCAATGTTATCCTCCTTCTTTCTCAAAGAGGAGATGCCTCTAATGAAGCTTTATGGAGGTCTCTAAGCTCTAGAATTCTCTCTCTTTGAAGTATGAGGCCATGGGGTATTTATAGGAAGTGGTTAGGTAGGGTTTTGGTAGAAGTAGGTAGAAATGGGGACCATCTTCCAGAAATTCGCGCCTCCTGCAATTGGCCTTCGGAAATTAGCACCTGGGCAAGGTGCGAAATTTCGCACCTGATAGGTGCGAAATATCGTACCCGCTGGGTGCGAAGCGGATTTTGGTGAGAGGATTTGTTAAGGTTAGTTGACTCCGTCGGCGCGACGTTGCGGCGGCGAAGGTGCGAGGTTCTTGCCGGTGGGATCTTTCTTCGGTCCTTGCCTCTGCACTTCCTGACTTTTTCCCTTGGCCCTAGCTTCACACGATGGGTTGAGTAGAGCGTGTCTTGAGTACTTTTGGTGACCGGACCAAAAGGCCGGTTAACAATTTCGATATTAGATTCCGTGATTATACGGATATCATTGAGGAATTTGGAAGACACAGATATCGTTATTTCCAATATGATACGTGTTGGTTCCAGAATTTGATATTGAATATAAGCTGGTATGATTTCTATTCATAGCCTTGTCTTTAATATCAAATTGGATTTTGGGTTTGTTGTGAATGGTGTCTTTAATAACACTGTTCTTAACCTTGCTAAAAGTGAAGTTTTCCAATTAATTAATATATTGGAATTAAATGGAATTGGATTCTGGGTTTATCGTGAGCGATGTTTTAAATTATATTCGTTCTTAATCCCAATTAATAGTGAGGATATGATTTAGAATTTATAAATCTTTTAATTAAGTTTTAAGGAAAATTTCCAAAGTTTTCCAATTTAATACATCAAATTGGAATTGAGTGGAATTCGATTTAATGATAATCGCGATGAGCTTCGAGGAACGAAGACTATTACTATTTATTGAATTTAAAAGGCTTTGTCATTATTACACTTATAGTACTAGTCTGTTACGGAAATTTATATCAATTGGATTAATCTAATTTCAGTGAAAGTTCCATTTTAATGGAAGATGATTTGGGTTATCATGAGCTGTGTTTTAAATAACATTAGTTCTTTAACCTAGTTAAAGACATGATTAATTTCCTAAGATTGAATAATCATTAAATAATGTTTTTTGATATTAAAAATAAATGGAGTTTTAACGATTCTTCAATTAGATCGTAATGTAAATGCGGTAATAAATTTCCGAATTCAAGAAATGTTCAAGATGGAGTACCACCAGTTTTACTCCATGCAATAGTTAAATCTTTAATTAGATTTGATTGTTAAATGGTAATTAAATTTATCGATAACGTAATGGGTGTTAGATATGGTATGAGTACTACTGGTTTTGCTCTATGAGATGAATAGATTGAGATAATAAACTGAATGATTACTTCGGTTAGGCTCGTTAATCCCGACTAGTTGTATAAACCTTAATTTGGTTTAAAATTGTGAAAAGATATTATAAAATCTTTTGCAATGGTTTTCAAAGAAAGTTTTAAACAAGTGGTTTATATGAATTAAATCTTTGATACGATTTGTGGGAACAATTCCCAATGTAATGAATATTTGAATAAAAGAATATTCTGGATTGGAATGAGGCGTACGATGTGTTATTATATCACTTGATTATAAGAACGCATGTAATTTGGGAAGACCAGGTTTAACCCATTCTGAATAACTGATACGACGATTAAAAGTCGACGATGAAGCGGTGGCTGAAGACCGGAGATCTTCACATCGAATGGATGATTACTGATGTCTTGATTGGGCTATACACCCAAGACAAGGTAGTAAGTAGTTATCATCCAGACGTACTTGGAGACTGACCAGATATGCGAGGGCCTCTCTCCTATATTGGACATATGGGACGATGAACAAGACGTCTCCAGTTTCGTTCAGACCTAGAATGGACCTGCAAACGGATTGTATGTCTAACATTGTACTTTGCGCTATATTCGATGATCTCTGCTAAATATATATCTGTTTAATGACGGAGAATTTATTCTCTTGCTTAACACCCTTCTTTGAGACATACGAGCTTATTGGTTATATATTGGTAGAAATCAATGGTACAATATGGATTGACAATGTTGCATGCTGAGTTGCGTGGATCAAAGCTTTTATTGAAAAGCAGGGCTTTGTGGTTGATGATCAAAGTATAGCTCTAATATAGCATTGCTTTGTGTATAGCGTTAATTCGCGAGCTTCACACCCCGGTGTGAACCAAAAACGGGATGAAGGTCAGCAGGGAGAACATGCATTTCTTTCTAGCTAGGAGTGATGTCTGGGTATGGAGCCCAGACATTTTACATATGAGGATGATGAATAGTGAGGTACCTCGAATATGGCTGACTAAAAGGCCCTTGATGGTCGTCATACTAACCAGATTTTAGGTCCCATAGAACCACGAAACGTATTGTTCAGGAATAACTAATCCACAAACGTAAGAGTGGACCAGCCCTGCATGATCCGAAGGGCTCACCCGTGTCTGGGTCCTGAGTCATGGGCTAGATTGGCTCGAATCAGATGAGGAAGATCCCTTGCCTAGGGTCATAGATGGAAATCCAATTTTCAATACACGACTTTCGATTTCAGTTGTGGACCTATATGGTGACATAGTAGGATGGGGCACTATGCCTTCTATGAATGATACATTTATATTTGAAGTTGTTTTCTGCACTATGCACTAATAATAATAAAAGAAAAATTACGCGTATCAAGCGTATTTGGCTATTATAAGGTAAAACTCTATCCTTCGGTTTGTGTTGCATTGTGTGATGGGACCCGAGTCTTATAATAGCTTCATTTTTATAGAATTGCGAGTTTTTATTTAAGGTATTCTTGAAAGAAAATCTATTCCGTGTTATATGGCGTGGTCCCTTGATTTACCCAACATTAAAATAGAATAAATGTTTCAGTTCTCACACCAGTCCCATGACAGATTCCGAGTTTATTGTTTTCACCTTAACTCTAGGTGTCCATATTGTCCACACGACAGCTAGTAGTTTCAGTTTTCACATATATTTCTTTTCATAGATCCTGGATTAATGCTGGAGCTATATTCGGAAAGCTTTGTATCTGTGTATTTTTTTAGCTGTGGTAGTTGATTTGTTCCGCTGCACATTATATTTATGCATTTATATTTCCGATGCAATGTAATTTAAAATCTCCGATATTTTTCGCTGTATATTATTTATCTTGTACTCTGATGTAAATTGTTGTAATAACAATGAAATGTTCTCCTGTTTGTGTTCTGATGAGTCGTGTTCTCAAAGCAATTCGCCTTCTTTTTCGGTTTAGGCCGGCCGAGAAGTTTGAGTGGCTACACTGAAGGTTTTAACTTAATTTCCGGTTAAGAATCTATTCGGTGATCCGCTAGGTAGTGCATTTTAGCTCATGGATTTGGTCGGGTATTCATGCTTTTTAGCTTTATTCAAGTGACAAATGTTGTTTCACTTAACTAAATGAAAATTGCAACACCTTGCAGTTCAACAATTTATTTTGAAGCAACTTTTACTTTTTTTGAAGCAATCTGTGTAGTGTAAGTATTATAAATTTGTGTTGCTCCAGGGAAGTGTTTTCCTGGGGTTATCTCTTTTTCTTTTGCATCAATTGGAAAATAGATAACCCTATGAGAACACTTCCCATGTACAACAACACAAATTTATGTTACTTACAATACAACGTTTGCTTCAAAAATAGTAAAAGTTGCTTCAAAATATATTGCTGAACAACAAGGAGTTGCAGTTTTCGTAAGGTTGAGTGAATCCGCATTTGATACTTGAACAAATCTAATAAGGATGAATACCCAACCAGGTCCCTGAGCTAAAATGCATCCATCTGGTGGATCACCATGTAACACCCCGTATTTTCTGAGAATATATAAAAAAAAATGGTTAATTATGAAGAAGTTATTAAGCCTTGAAGTTTATATGCATATGAGAGAAATATATATAGATATATATAAAAATTAAAAAAATATACATGCAAAAAGGATTCAAAACAGCAAATTGGGAGGGGAAATAACCGAACCGGCCCATTTTTGAGGTCGACCCGAGCCCTGCTGGGTCGACTAGGGGTTAATCCAGGGTGTTTGGCTGTCATCCCGTGGGCCGATTCGCTCAAATGCAGATTTTGCATTTGAATGGTTCTCATGATTCAGGGTTAATCTAATGGTCCTAAATAACTTCCTACACTTATATATACATCCCTAACCTAAACCTAAATCTCATATACAATTCTCTAGCCTCCATTGCTCTCTTTCTCTCTAAATAAATAAATAAATAAATCAATGGCGTCTCTACTCTGCTGAAACCTAAGCTAGGACTTGTGCTTCTTCTTCCTCCAATTCTGATTAGGACTAAAAGAGAACAGCTACAACACCTTTTTCTTTTAGAATCCAACCAAGGCAAGTACAGTTATTCTCCGCTATAAACGTTAATTATAATTTTGATATGCTTTTAAATCTGAGTTTGAGGTTGTATATATATTCTCTTCTGTTAGATCTGTTTTCTGTGACTGTTCTGTATTCCTTTCTTCTTTTCTGTTTCTATAGCCAGGCTACCACGAGCCTGTGCCCAATCTCATAAAGAGATTAACGTACGAACGCAAAATTTGGGACAATTAATGAATGATGCGAAATTTGACAAGACTGAATTGAACGTATGACTTTAGATCTGAAGCATAAAATATATTGGACATGTGACTTGGGATTGGATGCATAAATTTGATTATGAACATGTAATTTATATATTGCATGCATAGAGTATGTTGTAATTTAGATATGTAACTAATTAGAGAAATGAACATATGTTATTTAGACCTGTAATTAATTAGAAAAAAATGAGCATATGTTGTAAACTAGATTTAGATTTATGCATATTCTGTGATAAAAGAAAAGAGGAACCATTGTATGTTTACATATGATTGGAGACTTTTGACAAAATGCATATAAAAGTCAAGATTTGATTTTTAGAAGATATAATTTAAAGATTTAGATTGTTGGTTATATTTTGCATTATGATTCATGACTTGAAAAGAAGAAGGATATGGAAAGTTAGGTGTAAAGATTTACATTAATTAGGATATCTATTATTGTGATTACACCTAAATAGGATTTTTTGGATATATGGCACGCATTGTAATTAATGATTATATTTGGTATAATTTACATGTGAATCTGCTGTAAAATGCTAGTTTAACAAAAATTGGAACATACGTTATATGGTAAATTATGTCCATATTCTGCGCTATGTAAATTTATGCAAACATGGAATATATGTTCATATTGTGAATCATGACAATTATGTAGGCATATGAATTTAGGCCTAATTTATGATTAGGCAAGGCATGTAAATAGAACCTTTAGAAATATTAAATCTGCTAAATCTGCTAATTTGCTAAGTTGCCTAAACTGCTAGTTCTGTTATATGGCCTAGACTGCTATTTAGATTGAAATGCCTAATCTGTTAAATTTGTCTGTTGAGATGCCTAATCTGTTATGTGCTAAAATCTGCTAAGTTGCTTAATCTGCTAAATCCGCTAAGTCGCCTAATCTGAAAATCTGTTATATGTTAAATCTGTTACCTGCTATATCTGTTGTTTTGATATAATTAGTCTGTTATTGGCGTAATTTGAATTGACTATAGTAATGAATAATTGACATGTATATTAGGCATAGGCATAAATGCTAAACTATTAATTAATTGACCGCAAAGATAAACATGGCTAACTCGAGGTTAAAATGAGCTTGCGGCGTAAACCTGCCCGGAACCGCCCGGCACATCCAGTGGCCGCAAACAATAGGTTCTAATGTGAGAAGTTAGTCATAACATGCGCAAGACACGAGGTTAGGTCTGGCTTGTGGCAGAAGTCTGCCCGGAACCGCCCAGCATATCCAGCGGCCACAAGCTACCGACCTAATGTGAGAGGTCTGTGCATTAATAATTAATTAATGCAAATCTAAGATAAGAATGACGTCTAAAACGTATTGGGGAAAATAGGGTTAAACCAACGGGATTAATAGGTGTAGTAAAACCCGTCCATGAATCTGTAGGCCCAATACAAAGTTAGACAAATCTGAAAAATCTGTACATCTGACCCGTTAGTCTGAAAACTTGTTAACTTAATTTTTGAACTAGTAAATCTGAATTCTGTATGTCTGAACTAGTAAACAAGTTAATCTGAAATCTGATAGTCTGGGGATACAAGGTTAGGAGGGGATTTACTTGTGTCATCTGTTGTTTGGGACCCATATTAGTCAGTAACCCTTTCTGGTATCAAAACTTTGACCCAACAGTAAGTAGGGTCCGGGCATGCTTACTGAACTAATTATAAGAGGTTCATTCTGATAATGGTGAGGGGTGTTGATGGTGCGTTCCAACCGGGTCATGTGCGTGCATGGATCCCGGTCTGCCTCTGAGGATGTAAGACGCCGTGACATCTGTAAATAGGTCTGTGCCAATTGGTTGTCACTTTAGGGAGTGATACACCCTGCTGTGGGGCCGACACAGGATATTTAAGTATTAGGGAGCCGATCGCTTGGGGTTGGGTTTTAGGGTACACTTAGTTCTGTCTGTTTCTGTTGGTACCGTCTGTTTCTGTTGGGTGGTAACACCCGTCTGTTTCTGTGTGGTACCGTCTGTTCGGGTGGTAAAGGCCCATTACTAGTGTACACCTAATTCTACATTCTGTTTCCGTAGGGATTAATCTGTTTCTGCTTCTGTCTGTTTCTGATCGGGTAGTAAAGGCCCATTATTAGTATTCTGTTTTGGTTAAAGTATTCTATACCCGTTCCTGCTTCAATTTAGACATTAGGGTGACACCTAATTCTGATATACTATTATTAGTGCAGAGAAGTGTAAAGCAATAGTTTATGTCATTCTGTTCTTCTGTTATATCTGCTACACCTGTTACGGTTCTCTCATCCAGTTTTAAGTTCATGTCATATTATTATTATCTGTTCATATGCTGAAAGTCACTGGACTTGCCAGACTTTATGTCTGACCCTTGTTGTTTCGCCTCTTTTCTTCCGTTTCCCCCCTAGGTTTTCTAAGGAGGGAATACTCTAGCTAGATCCGGACTTCTTCTGCTTGAAGTGCTTAAAGTATGGCTTGTCTTCTTCTGTGGGGATTATGATTTTAAACCATGCATTTTGAAAGCTTTTGTACAAGACTGATATTTTGTACTTGAATTCTGAGATTTGAAAGGATGTAACCATATTGATTTTTGTTTTCGTTGTAATAAAGTCAAAAAATTTCAAGTACTGTTTTATCTATCTTGTAAGTTTCTGTTCTGTTTACTAAAATGCTCCACCAAAGTTAAGGCATTCCCTTTGTGAGTGACCTTAACGGAGGTGGGGTGTTACACACCATGTAGATTCTTAATCAGAAATTAAGTTAAAACCTTTGGCTTGTGTATGTTATGTTCAATATGTAATTCAGATATGTTGTTGATATGTTCGATATGCAATTTAGATATGTTGTTGCTATGTTCGTTATGTAATTTGAATATGTAATTTAGATATGTTATTCTTAGTAATTTGTATATGTTATTGTTATGTAATTCAGATATGTTATTGTTATGTTCCTTATGTACGTAATTTGAATATGAGTATGTTTTGTTGATGAACATGTAGTTGCAGCTGCCTGAATATGTAGGGAGTTTGATCACTGCCTCCTTTTGAGGCAGTGAACATTTTTAATAGCATTATCCCAAATAACACAATTAAAAATGTTCACTACATAGCTAAATTGTTTTCATCTACTTTTCCACCCACTTTCATTATTCCCTTTCACTTGGGTTCTTTCCGAAAACTCTATAAATGGCAACCTAGTTTTAAACCTCTTCTCAATTTCAAAAACCTACCAAGTTGTATCCAAGTATTTGTGATTGTGCTGGAAATCAGGTTAGATTTTACATTCAAGTTCTTTGATAGGTTAAAATTTTTGTTTCTCTTGCTATTCTCTATGGTTCTACTATGTAGCTATTACACCTTTGTTGTGGGAAAAAAATGGATAATTGGGAAATTGATGATGAGACAATGATGAAAATTTATGACGACTTTGAAAAAAATCATATTAGTAGGGTGGTAGAAGATGGTTTAACGAATGATGTTGATTTTATTCTTGAGACACAACTTGATGTTATACAGCAGGATCCACAGATACAGAATTTAGACGACGCAGTGGTTAAGGTTCTTCCAAGACGGGGATTACCGGGTAGAGTGACGGATGCAATAATGTCGTATCGCAGCATACATGCGCTTAACAGCTTACAACCTCCTTGAGTGTATTGTAATTGTGGTGCATAATGTGATATAATTGTTTGTAGAAATGAAAGAATGCTGCGAATATTATGTGGATCATAAAATTCGTCCTAAACAAATTGCATGTTGCAATTTTCTCAAATGGTTAGATCTTGAGATGTGTCCTAAAGGGGTTGAATATGCATTAGAGATTCAAGCGGAGAACAAATGATTGCAAAAACAAAATTTAGAGTATTGGAACACGTTAATGAATCGAGGGTACAACTTTATAGAGTACCATCCTGGTGGATCCGGCACTAGACCGAGTAATAGGAAGTAACTATATTACGAATGTGTTGTAACTCCATTAATTATGAACTTCATATAATGTGCTGAAGAATTATGTACCAAATTATGTCGTATTGGCTATGAATGAAATTCAGATGATTTATGTAATACTGAAAAGTTATAAGTTCTACTGTAATGACCCGCATTCTACGTATCGAAGGATCGTAGAATATTTATTTCTTTCACGTACGAAGTTGTATGGTCATGTAACTTTGGGAGATGACTGTTGGGGTCATTTCCCATGTTCATGATTTTTGCCGATTTTTAAATGACCATTTTGCCCCTAGCTGATCTTGCTTCGGCCATAACTTTTGATTGAAAAGGAGTTTTGACCTAAAACCACTTCTGTTAGATCCGAATGATGGTTTACCTTTTCGTAAAGTGGCCACATTAGCCAAATAGACTAACTGTTTGGGAGATATGGATGAAACAAGTTTCAGATGGTGAAAAACAGCTTAACCGGGCCTAATTTGGGTGATTATTGAGTGGGCCCATAACCCATTTCGGGATTAGGGTTATGGGAAGGCTGATAGGGTTAGGAAGTTCAGTTTCTATCATTTTCCAGCCGTCACTTTTTGTTCCTTCAAGTTTAGCCATGGCCTCCACTTTCTAAAACACCCCAAATCACCTTCTAATCGCTAATTAAGCCAAATCTACATCAAATCAAAGCGGATTAGCACAAGAATCGAGGTAGAACTGCTGTATAGCCTTGGGAACAGCGCCAAACAAAGAATCATTTCATATTTGGTAATTTTTTTATGGCTAAGGTGAGTAATTTGCATAGTTCCTTACTAATTATGGTTAATTAAGGGTAATTAGTGATAATTAGCGAATTTATACATGTTAAAAATCTGGAAAAATATTGATAAATTTCGAAATATTATTTTAGGTCTCTTTTAGAGAATTTGGTTATTTTGGTTAAGTTTTGCTAATCCTATCATTAGTTTTGCTTAAACATGCTTAAGGGAAAAATATGGGATTTTGGCTATGTTTGATCCGTTTTAACCTATCAAATTATCGTTTTGGTGTTAGTGGTCAATTCTGTATGTTGCTATGACTGTATTGTATGTTTTGTAATTGATTAGAAAAGTTAGATTGGTCGAAAACCCCGAAGAATGGCGTAAAACAGTCGCTGGAAAGAAGTACAGGAAATTAGCAGAACCGGATCGGATCGGAGGAGGGGAGCACGAACCGATCTTGGAGCACTACCCGATCCGAACCGCTGATGGATGGTGGCACCGAACCGACCCCTTTCATTTGAAGCTCCGATTCAACCCGTCCATCTGGAGAGCCATCCGACCCGAACCGCTTGGAGACCCCGATCCGAATAGGAGTCGAGCTAGAACTGGTGATGAAGACCCGATCCGATCCGAAGCCCCATTACGAACCGATCGCGATCCGAACCGAACTGATTTGGATGGTGAGCACGATCGCGATGTAGATGATCATAGACAGAACTACTTCAAGTAGCACGATCCGAAGAATAGTGAAGAGGAGCATATCCGAACCGATCCGGAGAAGACCAAAACCCGAGATGCAAAGGAAGTCCAAATAGGAAGTAGAACTCAGGATCCAGTTGGGAACCAACGAGTTAGCTTCGTGATTGGAATTTGCTGCGGGACGTGTGTTAAGGGGTTATCGATGCCTATAGCTTTGATTCACCACCAAGACGGATGTTAGGCTACGTATCAGTGCAGTGGGGTGGTTACTACTCCATAAGGCAGAGTGATCGTAGCATGGTTATGAGCCAGTGTAGTGGAGTTGTTATGCCTTCATGGGGCTGAGTGGACATAGCAAAGACTAGTGGCTATGGATCAGTGTAGTGGTGTCATCATGACTCCATGGGGCAGAGTGATCATAACAAGGAATAGGGTGATCAAAGTGGTGGATGTCGTATGCTTTACGCACTGAGTGAGAGATGTGAGGATGGTTGCTATGTTTGATTGTTTGCTTTCACTATGACATGCACGACCCCACCCCCGTATTATTTACACCATATGTTAGTGGCACCTTAGAGTATTGAGCGGTATGTTGTGCTAACTCTTTGGTTGCAGGTCCAGGTTCAGGTATGGTTTAGTATACCTGTTATTGTTCTGTTTTGATGCTTATCGCTCATAACAGACTTTTGTCTGACCCAGAGTTTTAGGTCTCTTCTTATTACTCTGGGTGCTCTTAAAAGGGAAGACTAGAGACGGGTTAGCTGGTTGCGTACGTGTAGCTGTTCGGAGATGAGCAGGTGGCTTACACGTACTATTTGCTATATATCCTCCATCTGTCACTGCTGGTCACTACTTTGGGAATTAGTAGTTTACCTTTCCTTTCTTTTGCTTTAGAAACTGTTTTAAAGTGGTAATAATGATGATGTGGAACATAAGCTGTAATTGGATTTTCCGCTGCTATGATGTTTAATTTTCAGCTTATGCACTGTCTCACCTATTTATGTCAAAGTATGTTATTATTATATTTTATTCCATGCGCTGTGAGATATTCTCCAGGTTCCTTGTTAGTTCAAACTCCATTTTCTTTCTTTGGCGACCGTCCCGTGCTAGTTGGACATTGGCACAACGCACTTTCATGGGAAATGTCGGCTGGTGCGGGGCGGGGCGTCACATTTGGTATCAGAGCTCTATGTTGCGTAGTTAACCTAGGGAAAGACACCAGGGAGAGATAATACGTATATAAGAGCACGTTTTTATGATTATTTTGGTTTTCAAAAGCTATATATACTATTAGTATAGCTAAGGATGAAGTCGCACTGTACTGACACCGCAAAGAGGGTGGTTAATCGTTTCTCTTTACAGATTGAACGATGAGCCAATATACGAGGGTTGCTGGTAGAGGAGACAACAATGGGAATGCTCCTTACTTGAGGGCTATGTTTACTGAATTCATGAGAGAGATGCTTAGAAATGTGCAAGGAACAGTTCCCAATGCTGCAAATGGTGCTGGTGCAGCGGTGCAGGCGCCTAAGGCCAATTTCGCCAAGCTATGTAAGGATTACACTAGTCTTGGTGGAAAGCCGTTCCATGGAACGGAATCGGCCACGGATGTTCAGGATTGGTTGGATAGCTGTGAACGTATTTTCGAAGACTTAGGTATCGACGATGCGATGAAGAGAAAGCTAGCGTCCCGTCAGCTGCAAGGACGGGCGATGAATTGGTGGAATGCTATTAAGGCAGCTACTCCAGAGGACCAAGTTACATGGGATCAGTTTAAGGCCTAATTCGGTGAAAAATTTATCCCAGCTACTCAGAAGTTAGAGTTATTTAGGAAGTTCTTGGAGCTAAAGCAGAATGGTAGAGCTGTCTCGGAGTATATTGTTGAGTTCGATACTTTATCAAAGTATGGATTATCTCTTATCGACACTCCTGAGAAGAAGAACGAGAAGTTCATAACAGGCTTAGGTTAGTACTTGGGGGAAAGGCTTATTAACCACATCGATGAGACGTTTGAATCGACTATGGGGAAAGCATTGAGGTCAGAGAGTCTTTGCCCTAAGTTGAAGACTGAGGTTGCATCTGCAGAGGAGCCAAAGCCGCAAGCAAGCGGTGGAGGCAAGAATGGTTCTCAGAATAAGAGAAAGAAGAATCAGACCAAGGATGGCCAGAAGAATAAGAAAGACGTTGAGTGCTTCAGCTGTGGTAAGAAGGGCCACTATGCCAAAGAATGTCGGGCCAATCCAGCGGATAGGAAGTGCTTCAACTGTGGCCAAGTGGGACATCACAAGGATAAGTGTCCGCAACCCCCTAAAGAAAAGCATATTGTGAAAGCATATGCTATCAATGATGTTCCTTCTTCGTTGAATGCCCCAACTGCGACAGAGAAAGGAAAGAATGTTGTTATTCAAGGTACGTTTTCTGTTTATGATGTTCCAGTTAGAGTGTTGTTTGATACCAGAGCTTCCAGTTCCTTCATATCTAGTGACCTGGTAGATAGGTTGGGATTGGAGCCCAAGATTATCGATAGACCTTTGGTAGTGACGAACCTGATTGGTGGTTCAACTAGCCTTAGCATGATTTGTCGTAATGTGGTCTTATCGAGTCATGGATGCATGTTTGTTTGTGATTGCTTTGTTTTGGGCTTTACTGGGTTTGGCATTATTTTGGGAGTCGATTGGCTCCAAAGACACGGGATGGTGGTAGACTGTGAGGGCTTTTTGGTGACAGTTAGAGCGGATGATGGGCGGAGGGTAGTGTTTGGTGGTCTACCTAATGATAGGGTAATGGCTAGTTTTCTAAATTCCCTCGACATCCCGCATGATGAGTTGTCAGATGTGCCCGTGGCTGGCCAGTATCCGGACGTCTTCGAGGAAGTGACTGGACTTCCACCACATCGAGAGATTGAGTTGCGTATTGATTTAGTGAAAGATGCCAGACCTATAGTGATGCCACTTCGTCGTATGGCACCAAGGGAGCAGCGAGAGCTCGGGGTGCAAGTGAGCAATCTTTTGAAGAAGGGATTTATCAGAAGAAGTGTTTCTGAGTGGGGAGCACCAGTTGTGTTTGCTACCAAGGCAGATGGTTCCCTTCGATTGTGTGTGGACTACCACGAGTTGAATAAGGTGACGAGGAAGAATAAGTATCCTCTACCGTGGATAGATGATTTGTTTGATCAGTTGAGTGGCGCGAGAGTGTTCTCCCAATTGGATCCCGCGACAGGTTTTCATCAGCTTAGAGTGGAAGCTGAGAGTACCTTCCGAACGCCGTCTAGATTTTATGAGTGGTTGGTCATGCCATTCGGGTTGACCAATGCACCATCATATTTTGTGGATCTTATGAATAGATTATTCAAAGATTGGTTGAATAAGTTTGTTCTTGTGTTCGTGGACGATATACTTGTTTATTCGAGGACAGAGGAAGAACACAAGGAACACTTGAGGATAGTGATGGAGGTGTTGAGAAAACACCAATTGAAAGCAAAGTTTTCTAAGTGCCACTTCTGGAGGAGGGAGGTGAGATTCTTGAGCCATGTTGTTTCATAGAATGGTATCGTTGTGGACCCAACGAAGGTGGCTGCGGTACAGATTGGTCTACGCCCAAGAATGCAACGGACATAAGAAGTTTCTTGGGATTAACTGGATACTATCGTAAGTTTATCCAAGACTTGTCCAACATAGCAGCACCGTTGACTCAGTTGACCAAGAAGAATCAAGCTTTTGTCTGGGACGAAAACTGCAAGAATGCATTCAAGTGCCTAAAGGGAAAGTTGACATGTGCACCAGTGTTAGTCATTCCTAAGGGGAATGAAGAGATGACAGTATATACGGATGCATGTGGTACCGGACTTGTATTGATGCCAGGAGGTAGGGTTGTAGCTTATGCAAGTCGGCAATTGAAACCGCACGAGAGAAGATACCCTACCCATGATTTGGAATTAGCAGCGATTGTGCTCGCGTTGAAGATGTGGAGACATTATCTCTTAGGAGAAAGATTCGAGTTGTTTATCGATCATAAATCGTTAAAGTATCTCTTCTCTTAGAAGGATCTAAATCTCCGACAGCAAAGATGGTTAGAATTCTTGGCTTCCTATGATTTCGGCATCGCATATACCCCAGGAAAGGGCAATGCGGTGGCTGATGCATTGAGTAGAACACATGCCAGTTTAGGGGCTATGTTTCTAGAATGGAAGCAACTGGAGTACATCGCTGGGTATGATTTCAGACCAAAGTGCGAATTGGATCCAGAAATGTTAGCAAGTTTGATAATCAGACCGACTTTGATTGAGCGGATTGGTTCCAGTCAGAGGGACGATCCTAACCTATTGGAAATCATCTCCAAGTTAGAGATGGGTAGAGATGAGGAGATGAACAAGTATGGGCTTGATCGAAATGGATGGCTTAGAAAGAATGGAAGACTTGTTGTGCCCAATGTCAATGGATTGAGGGATGAAGTACTTAGAGAATGTCATCACTCAAAACTGATTATACACCCCGGTGGTAACAAGATGTATCGAGACATGAAGCAGACCTACTACTGGGAAGGGATGAAAAGAGACACTGGGAAGTTTATATCCAAATGCATGAATTTCCAGCTAGTTAAAGCTGAGCAAATGAAGCCTAGTGGTTTGTTGCAACCAGTAGAAATTCCAGAATGGAAATGGGAACAAGTCTCAATGGATTTTATTGATGGGTTACCAAGGACTAGATCGGGTCATGATAGCATTTGGGTGATTGTTGACCGATTGACCAAAAGTGCAAGATTTATACCCGTCAAGTCGAATAGAATGGCAACTAAGTTAGTTGAACTGTATGTAAAGTGGGTAGTGAGATTTCATGGAATACCCAAGGGCATTATGAGTGACCAAGATCCGTTGTTCACTAGTGGATTTTGGAAAAGCTTACAAGAGGCGTTAGGATCAGAATTACATCTCAGTATCGCGTATCATCCTCAAACCGACGGTCAGACAGAGAGGGTGAATCGTATATTAGAAGATCTCCTGAGAGGTTGCATATTAGACTTTGGTGGATCATGGGATGACCATTTGCATCTAGTAGAGTTTGCATATAATAATAGTTATTAATCCAGTATTGGTATGGCTCCATTTGAAGCTTTGTACGGAAGACCGTGTAACTCACCGTCATATTGGATAGAAATTGGTGAGAAGTTTGTGCTTGGACCAGATGTGATAAGAGAAACTTCAGATAAGATTAAGGTTATCCAACAGTGAATGAAGGATGCCCAAGATAGGCAGAAGAGTTATGCTGATAAGAGGAGAAGAGAATTAAAGTTCTCCATTGGCGACTTGGTGTTTGTCAAGATTTCTCCGTTGAAGAGCGTGATACGATTTGGTAGGAGAGGCAAGTTGACACCAAGATTTGTTGGTCCATTCCCAGTTCTTGAGCAAATTGGGAATTGGCATACAAAGTTGAATTACCAGAGAAGATGGCAGGAGTTAATAACGTATTTCATGTTTCCTAGTTAAGGAAATTCGTGCACGACCCCGATGATATTATTTCACCTGATCAATTGGATGACATCGAGGTTGAACCCAAGGTGGTTGGGAACCGCAAGCCTATACGTATTGTTTGGGAACGATATGAAGCAACTTCGAAGGAAGGCGGTGAAATTAGTCAAAGTTCAATGGGGTGAGAATGAGAACGACTGTACTTGGGAGACAGAGGAGAGCATTAGGAAGACGTATCCAGAACTCTTCGCCTGGTAAGATTTCCGTTTCGATTTAGTCTTTCTGCATGCTAGGATAGGTTTGTTTTGTTTGTTTTGCATGTTTGATTGTTGTATATGGCTGGTAGGCATGCGTGATCCTTTGTATGTTTTGGGTTAAGGAATTTCGGGGAGGAAATTTCTTAAGGGGGGGGGGGGGGGGAAATGTAATGACCCGCATTCTACGTATTGAAGGATCGTAGAATATTTATTTCTTTCACATACTAAGTCGTATGGTCATGTAACTTTGGGAGATGACTATTGGGGTCATTTCCCATGTTCATGATTTTTGCAGATTTTTAAATGACCGTTTTGCCCCTAGTTGATATTGTTTCGGCCATACCTTTTGATTGGAAAGGAGTTTTGACCAAAAACCACTACCATTAGATTCAGATGATGATTTAACTTTCCATATAGTGGTCACATTAGCCAAACGGACTCACCGTTTGGGAGATATGGCTGAAACAAGTTTCAGTTGGTGAAAAACAGCTTAACCGAGCCTAATTTGGGTGATTAGTGAGTGGGCCTATAAGCCATTTCAGGATTAGGGTTATGGGATGGCTGATAGGGTTAGGAAATTCAGTTTCTATCATTTTCCAGCCGCCATTTTTTGTTCCTTCAAGTTTAGCCATGGCCTCCACTTTCTAAAACACCTCAAATCAACTTATATTCGCTAATTAAGCCAAATTTGCATCAAATCAAAGAGGATTAGCACAAGAATCGAGGTAGAACTGCTGTATAGCCTTGGGAACAACGCCAAACAGAGAATCATTCTAAGGTGAGTGATTTGCATTGTTCCTCACTAATTATGGTTAATTAAGGGTAATTAGTGATAATTAGCGAATTTATACATGTTAAAAATCTGGAAAAATAGTGATAAATTTCAAAATATTATTTTAGGTCTCTGTTAGAGAATTTGGTTATTTTGGTTAAGTTTTACTAATCCTGTCATTAGTTTTTCTTAAACATGCTTAAGAGAAAAATATGGGATTTTGGCTATGTTTGATCCGCTTTAACCTATCAAATTGTCCTTTTGGTGTTAGTGGTCAATTATATATGTTGCTATGACTGTATTGTATGTTTTGTTATTGACTAGAAAAGTTAGATTGGTCGAAAACGCCTTCAAATGGCGTAAAACAGTCGTTGGAAAGAAGTGCTGGAAATTAGCCGAACCGGATCGGATAGGAGGAGGGGAGCACGAACCGATCGTGGAGCACTACCCGATCCGAACCGCTAATGGATGGTGGCACCGAACCGACCCCTTTCATTTGAAGCTCTGATTCTACCCATCCATCTGGAGAGCCATCTGACCCGAACCGCTTGGAGACCCCGATTCGAATAGGATTCGAGCTCAAATTGGTGATGAAGACCCGACCCGATCTGAAGCCCCATTACGAACCGATCGCGATCCGAACCAAACTGATTTGGATGGAGAAATCCGACCTGACCCAATGTGGATGATCACAGACAGAACTACTTCGAGGAGCACGATCTGAAGCATAGTGAAGAGGAGCATATCCGAACCGATCCGGAGAAGAACAAAACCCGAGATGCAAAGGAAGTCCAAATAGGAAGTATAACTCAGGATCCAGTTGGGAACTAACGAGTTAACTTCGTAATTGGACTTTGCTGCGGGATGGGTGCCAAAGGGTTATCGACGTCTATAGCTTTGATTCACCACCAAAACGGATGCTAGGCTACGTATCAGTGCAGTGGGGGTGGTTATTACTCCATGGGGCAGAGTGATCGTAGCATGGCTATGATCCAGTGCAGTGGAATTGTTATGACTTCATGGGGCAGAGTGGACATAGCAAAGACTAGTGGCTATGGATCAGTGCAGTGGTGTCATCATGACCCCATGAGGCAGAGTGATCATAGCAAGGAATAGGGTGATCAAAGTGGTGGATGTCGTATGCTTTACTTACTGAGTTAGAGATGCGAGGATGGTTGTTATGTTTGATTGTTTGCTTTCACTATGACATGCATACCCCCACCCCTGTATTCTTTACACCATATGTTAGTGGCACCTTAGAGTATTGAGCGGTATATTGTGCTAACTCTTTGGTTGCAGGTCCAGGTTCAGGTATGGTTTAGTATACCTGTTATTGTTCTGTTTTGATGCTTATTGCTCATACCAGACTTTTTCCTGACCCGGAATTTTATGTCTCTTCTTATTACTCTGGGTGCTCTTAAATGGGCAGACTAGAGACAGGTTAGCTGGTTACGTACGAGTAGCTGTCCGGAGATGAGCAGGAGGCTTACACGTACTATTTGCTATATATCCTCCCTCTGTCGCTGTTAGTCACTACTTTGGGCATTAGTAGTGTACCTTTCCTTTCTTTTTCATTAGAGACAGTTTTAAAGTGGTAATAATGATGATGTGGAACATAAGCTGTAATTAGATTTTCCGCTGCTATAATGATTAATTTTCAGCTTATGCACTGTCTCACCTGTTTATGTCAAAGTATGTTATTATTATAATTTATTCCATGCGCTGTGAGATATTCTACAGGTTCCTTGTTAGTTCAAACTCCCTTTTGTTTCTTTGGCGACTATCCCGTGCTAGTTGGACATGGCACGACGCACTTTCATGGGAAATGTCGGCTGGTGCGGGGCGGGCCATCACAACTACAAACATAATACAAATACACGAATTTATATAGCTTAAGTACATCGATTCTTCTTATTACCAACGACCTCACATTTACTGCACCTGTTTCTTTTTGGAGTTCGACCTTCATCATTGTATCGAACATCTTGTTGGTAGCTTGTACATGGTCGAAATCCTAAGGATATAGTATTCAAAGGATTAAAGCTTGATAATTCATTTCAATGAAAAATTCTATCATCGGTATTTTGACATTCAATGTTATCATCCACAGGAGCTGTTTCTTCTGCTAGTTAAACCCGTTTTCTCTTTAAAACATAAAGCTCTATGGATTTCGTTGTCATTGAAAACTTTATATCTACATCATCATTATCGGCTATTTTAATGGCTTTCGATCTAGAATCCGTAAGACAGTTACATACTAAATCAATGTTAAGTTCATCGGATTTAATCTCAGTCGATTTATATACCAAAATTTTCAACTGAACCAAGTTACATACTCGAAGTACTTTTGCAGGTTTATGAGAGCCTCCAACATTTTTGCCAAAGTTAACGTCGTCTACCACCAATTCACCATCATAATAACATATGGTAGGAATATATTTAGGAGCCATTCTATACAAAACAACAACAAATTAACTATCTATAGAGAATTAAAAATTCAAATGTCAATAGACATACATTGAACACAATAAGATCTATAACTTGTCAATTGGTGAGAAGATCTTCTAAAAAAAAGTATGATTCTAATATTTTATGCGTGTTATACAAAAGGGAAAACTTTTTTTTGCAAAAGTGGAGCTATGAAATAATGAAGGAAGGAGGAAACGGGAGAGGAACAAAGGGGTTATTGGCCTCTCTAGGCATTATTCCAGATGACGCTAGTTCAAAATTTAATCTATGAAGGCATCATCAGGGATAACGCCCTTGGAAAAATAAAATTTGGAACAAGCATCATTTATGACAATGCAAGCGTATAAAAAAATGGTTTATTTCTGTAATTAATTTTGAAACTGGCCTATTTGTGTTAAAAAATTTCGAAACTGGTCCAAATAAAAAAAAATCCTTAAATAAATGATGTTGCTTTTGCTAATTTAGCTATTAGTACTACATTAATATTTATGAAACTTATTTAATGATTGATTATTTTTGTAAGTAGGCGAAAATGGTTTCACCACGTTGTTTTATATAGCTTAATATGTTAACTTGAACATTTTTGTTTATGTACAAGTTAGTTTGATCGACTTCATTTCCTTTATATCCTTTTACTTCCGCATTCTTTAAGCCTCTTGTCCAAATATTTCATATTAGTTTGAAAAAGTTTTTGTTAGTCTAATAAAAGAGCAAATAGCTTCAATTGAAAAATAGTACTTAAATCTATATACAAGATAAATTTTGAGAGTTGGCTGATCATAAACATATAGTATTGTGATTTTTTTGTAGGGTTTTTTAAAAGAAAATCTATATCTCAGCTCGTCATGTTGTGATTTGTGACATGAAATCACATATATTAATGAAGATTGATGTATTAATTGATTGATTGATTGATCAATTAATTAATTGACTGATTGATTTGATTGATTAGTTGATTGATTGATTGATTGATTGTATCATAGAAGGAAAGAAATGAATAATTTTATTTTGGATATATTTCTGAGGGGCAAATTGGATGTTTGCCTAGGCCTTTTATTCTCCTATATTAGCAGCTTCTAGGATTGGATTAAGAGCAATTGATTGAGACTGAAATAGTTAATCCAAAGGTTTCTGCTGTTCTTAATTGTTCTCATTCTCCAACAAAAGTTGTTGTGTCATCTAGAATTCTTTCCCTTTCTCAATAATGTTATTGATTCTTTTAATTTTGTTTATTTTTGGTTGTTGATCCATTGTTTGTAAACAAAATTTGTTTTGTTGAATCAATAAAGTGGGTGGTATGGTGGAATATCTTGTATTTGTGTGTATAATTTCATATCCGTGTTGTTTTCCATAGAAATCATCTTTAAGTAATTAGGTGAACAAGATCCTGGTCGCTTCCGCAAAGGCACAATTTACCTAACAATTGGTATCAGAGCTAGAGCATTGCAAAGCTTAGAATGATTTCAGATTGAAAAAAAAAATCATTTTTTGATGTCGGATATGATGGCGTTTCTGAAGGTGACTATTTTTTAGGGAAGAAATTGGGGGATATGGAAGCCTAAGATGGAGGATGTGTTTTACCTCAATGATCTTCATGATTCGATTAATGGAGATGAGATGAAGCCCTCTGGTGTGGATGAGGGAATGTGGAAGAAGATGGATAAGAAGGCGATTGCCTTGATTCAGCAATACCTTAATGATTCAGTATTCCATCATGTGGCTAGTTGTGAGTCCACGAAGGATTTGTGGGACAAGTTGGTATCTTTGTATGAGTCCAGGATTGCTACAAGTAAGGCTTTTCCGGTTCAAAAGCTTGTTCAGCTGAGATTGGATGAGGAGAAGTCTGTTGTAGGGCACCTTAATGAATTTCAAGATGTGATCAATCAATTGGCAAATCTGAAGGTCAATTTTGATGATGAGTTACAGGATCTTTTGCTGATGAGTTCGCTTTCAGAAATTTGGGAAACTTTGGTTGTTTCATTGAGTAGCTCCAATGCTAGCAGAACTATCTCTTTGGAAACGGTACAAAGCAGTCTTTTGAATGAAGAACTAAGGAGAAAAGGGTCTGCTTTGAAATCAATTCGAGGTGAGGCTACGGTAGCAAAGGACTCGGGGAAATATACGAGAAGGAAGAAGAAAGGGGCTAATGCTAAAAGTGCCATCACTTGTTACTGTTGTAATAAGCAAGGTCACATATGCAAATATTGCCATGCTTATCAAAGGGATAAGAAGAAGGTTGCGGATGGTGATAGTAGTAATGATGAGGCACAAGAAGGTCTTGCTGCAGGTTCCTTTAGTGATGTTTCTTGTGATGTCCTGTTTAGCAAAGTTAATCCTTGGAAGATGGATTCGGGAGCCAGTTTTCACATTTGTAAGGATGTGAAGTATTTTTCTTCTCATGAGAAGGATGTTGACATGATTTGAACAACCAATGGAGTAGAGCTACCAGTTTGTGGTATTGGATCTATCCGGTTTCGTATGCATTATGGCATGGTGAGAGATGTCTCTAGAGTTAGACATGTACCCGCGAGTTTGTATAACCTCATTTCTCTCAATCAGTTGGATTGCCGTGGTTGCAATTATGATACTCAAGGTGGAGTTTTGAGAGTGAAGTAGGGTGGTCGTGTTGTGATAAGAGGAGTCTTGGAGGAGGGAAACCTAAATAGATTGGTTGGTTCTGTAGTCAACTGTGGAAGGCAAGTGACAGTTGAAGAACCTGGTCCACAGTAAGGTGGAGATGTTAATTTGCTCACTGCTGATGGTATAGACAGGGGTCTTCATGTTGATGATGCTCGAGGGATCCAGAGTGATCAAGGAAGGGGCTCATATTAAGTGGTAGATGGGTGTCGATGTGGAAAATCTACAAGGTGGAGATCCTCATGACATTACAAGCCTTTTTAGACTGTTAGTATTGCGTGGTGCATCACGGGGGGAAGATGCATTTTTTTGGTAAGCGGTGGGTTGTGTTTGTAACGGTTTAATTGAGAGTAGGCGTCCTTGAAAGAGCTAGATGACTTGTGTGTTGGAAGTTTGTTTGATGTGATGTGATTTCATATCAAGGTGTAGTGTTGTGATTTGAGACATGAAATCACATATGTTAATGAAGATTGATTTATTGATTGATTGATTTGATTGATTAATTAATTAACCAATTGATTTGATTGATTAGTTGATTGATTAATTGATTGGTTGATTAGTTAATTGATTTATTGATTGTATCATAGAAGGAAAAAATGAATAATTTTATTCTGTATATATTTCTGAGGGGCAAATTGGATATTTGCCTAGGCCTTCTTTTCCCATATATTAGCAGCATATAGGATTGGATTAAGAGCATGAGATTGAGACCAAAATACTTAATCCAAAGGTTTCCACTATTCATTATTGTTCTCCTTCTCCAACAAAAGTTGTAGTCATCTAGAATTCTTTCCCTTTCTCAATAAGGTTATTGATTCTTGTAATTTTGTTTTTTGGTTGTTGTTGATCCATTGTATGTAAACAAAATTTGTATTGTTGAGTCAATAAAGAGGGTGGTAGGGTGGACTATCTTGTGTTTGTGCATGTAATTTCATATCCATGTTGTTTTCCATAGAAATCATCTTTAAGTAATTGGGTGAACAAGATCCTAATCGCTTCCGCAAAGGCCCAGTTTTCTAAAACGTCATGTACATGTTTTTTTTAGTGTCTATGACAACAAATTAGACACTTGACATCATAAAGAACTTCCTATGCTCAATGCTTTCTACATTTATCCCTATAACAACATAATATCAAACTGTAATTGCATGATCCATTAAGGTATAAAATAAAATAAAAATGAAACAATAATAGTTAATTAGTTGTGCATTATATAATGTATTACTGTGCCATATTTCAACCTATGGTAAATAATGTATTATATTCTTCAAAGTCTATTTCTGTACGTGACACGAATGCATAGATAAGTATTTTTATTTGTTTTTGCAATTTTCCTTCTAAAATTTGTTTTTTGCATGTTTTATTAGATTTATCATTAGGAACTTAATTTTCTTAGGCTAAACATAGAGATAAGTAGGCATTGATAACATATTATTGAAACATTCGAATGAAATATTGTTCAATGTGTAAAGTACAAGATGGAATAAGCCTTAACACAACTTTAGCTGAATGTGAAGTTGGTTTCACCGAGTGTTGGAATTTCTAAATGCTTTATGATTAATAAATCATGAAATACCACATTTAAATAGATGACCCAAGTTGATTTAATTGAGATGAAATCGGAGAAAGTAAATGAATTAGCGGAAGTCATACCTGAATCCATAGATGTTTACAGAGAGGATTAACCTGGTTAAGAGAAGGTTTTTATTTTCAAACCCAACACAAGCTTTAGATCTGAGTTGATGGTTGTTGCTTTCATAAACTGATTACGAGAAAAGATAAATCAAAAATTGGATATGATCTTCTAAATTGATATAAACCATATTAGAATTATTTTTCATAGAAAAGATTATGAGAATAACTAAAGCTTGTGTAATTCGGGCACCATAACCCAGTACCTATAATAGTGTGATATTTTCAATTTGGCCTTTCAACAAATTGGAAATCACTCCACTCTTTATGCATTCTTTCCATGATAGTTACATCTTTGAGCCTTATTTATTTTATTATTTTATTTGACCACTTTAAATAGGCTTTACACCGAAATAATGTAACACGTTTTATTTTACATATGTGGTCCATATGTTGAAATTTTCAAACAATCTCTCTCTGGATCACATGTGTAATAACTTTTAAAATGTGTTTAATTTTATGAGCTTCAAAATTTGCTATTTATAATATATGGTATATATGAAACAATCTCATCCATTGACTGTGTTGACAAAGGATCAAAGAAGTATATGTTACATTTATTGTAACAGGACCCATCTATGGTCACATTTACTAGTACAATCAAATGACATGGATCAATCATAGATACATAGCATGGAAATTACATGAAATGTGATCTATACATTCTTTTTCCAACTAGTCTTTCTTTAGTAGGATCAAATGTTCAATATTTGAACAACGTAGAGTGCAAAGAAAAATTTATTATTTTACTGATCAGAAAATGAACTCGATAAATATATTAGTAACCGGAGTATAAAGCAACGAGTCATACGAAAATACCAAATATACTCCCACCGAACAAAATATCCTTACCAGTATATCCTTACAAAAAAATTACATCAATTGAGCTATATGCTCATGCAAGACCTTAAGTGATAATCCTTTTGTAAGCGACTCTGCCATAATGGAGTTTGTCAAGTACACTTTATGAATTACAATATATTTTAACACTCTTCCTTTATTGAAAAATAATATATTATTTGTTGTCACAATGTTACTTCAATGGTCATTCAATTCTTTATCAATAACCCATAGATTTATGGCAGAATTTTATAATTATTTTCCATAGTTGGATGTCTTGTAATTAAACATAAACAATATTTCCATTGTAGTGGAAGCTATAAGTGTTTGCATGACACTTTTTCTATATGGTTCCACTCTATATTATCATTACGTTAAGTGGATCTTTTGCAATAATGATATTTGAAAAATATTCAGATCGTAATTCTTTATTATCTCCAACCAATCTGATCTTTTATCTAGTGTGGTGTTAAGGGTACCCCAATATCCACTTCCTAATGTCGCGGCTAAAAAATACGTCTACACTTGATATTACACTCTTCTTGATATCACACACTTAAAAAATAGGGGTTGCCACGCTCTTAATCCTATTTTTGTTTCGATCGATTATCGTTCGTCCTCATTTCTAAAATCGATCAACTTCTTATTAATATTACCTTCTCAGTAATCTGCTACATCTGCTTCTAAAATTTTATTTTTGTCAGTTATGATATCTGGATTTTTATGCATAACTCTTCCTTAGCCTCCACTCACATCTGCCTTTAAAAGTATTTTGTACTGATATTTTTTAAATAGTCTGCAGTTAAGATGCATTGGCCTATATTTTTGAAATAACATGAATTTAACATCCCGTAAATTTAGATCGTTTGAATACTGAATTAATTGAATTTAATCCTTGAATTTATAATGGTTTGAAAATAAATTTTAGGATATTATTAATAAACGATTTCAAATTTATTTCTAATAAACAACCATTTATGATTAGATGAATGATGATTTATTACAATGGAAACAATTATTAAATTTTGTGGAATTATTATCTTTGAAATATTATTTATAAAAGGAAAGATAGTTGTCAATCGTGAAATAATAACCATAATAATATTGAAATGGTTGGCATTAGAATTTAAATTCAAACTTTAATTCCGTACATGAAAATACATACGTTTGTTTAATTTAAGTAAATTTAAATTAAACATTAATTATGGAAGTTTCAACAGTTTTAATAATGTACGATTTAAATGGGGCAATTACTCGAAATATTATGTAAAATTTTGCAGTCAAATTTAATTACGAAAATCTGATATTAGGAATACGTGCAATTTAATATAGCAATGAAGGAATTTTCGTAGTAATGTACAAAAGTTCATTTCATTTGTAATATAGAGAAAATTTTAAATAAGTTAGATCATTACCAATAAATTGAATTTAATATAGCAACTGAAATGGTAAACATTTGGATTGGAAACATTACACCTTTTTCGAACAATTTGATTTACCTAGTAATTGAAACGGTAAATTTTGCAGTCAAATATAATAAACTGAATTTAATATAGCAATGTAAGTCTGGTTTCTTCGAAATTAATGTCGTCCCTTTCTCTGAATCCAGTCGCATTCGTTCATTTAATAAACGAAATAAAGGAAGGTGAATCATTTGATTTACCTACCCTTTTCTTTACGTTCTTTTTCTATTCCTTGCAATATTATATAAAGTAAAGCAATATGTCTTTCCTGATCCATTTCAAATCAACTGCCTCTCACCTCTTTTATCTCTTCTGCAGTTTTTCCTCATTAGATAAGATCCAAATCCACAAAAATAACTCTTATATTATTGTATAAAATTTATTTCTGCTGCAAACTATTTATTATGTGTCTGTGATTCTATGTTATTTTGTTTAAACCTGCTAAGCTAAATAACTACCCGTCATTTTGAACGTTCTGAGTTGGTTTAATTACCGACTTGAAGCGGTCAAAAAGGCAGGGCGTTACAAGTGGTATCAGAGCTTTGGTTCATACAAAGCTTAGCTTATCCAGGTTAAAATCTCATTAGAGATAGAGTAGCAATACTCTAGAATGAGTGGAATTATCACCAGAATCACTATAGAGAGAGCGTATTTTGAAATTATAAATTATTTTGAAATTTAATAATTTTTTTGAAAAGCGTAATTATTTTGAAATATAATCTTTGACTAGAGTTTTGTGTATTTTATCGATGTCGATGTTGGACTGTCAAGTATGTACAGATTTTGAATATACGCCTAGCTAACGTATATACAAAGTACAATATGTGCGAGACTGATATAGAATCACATTCTAGTCGCTTGGAAATAATTCTGGGGATGATCGCGACATCACTAGTATTCATTTTCAAGTTTCGAAAATGGGATGACTGTATTGTTCCGATTTAAACGTCGATAAATACTTGAAACTGATAAGATAAGCATGTTTGGATAAAATTTAATAAAATGTTTTGATAAATTAATATAAACTAAAATAGATAAGCGGAATTTAAATAAGCGACATATTAAATATATTGTAAAGTATAAATTGAAATTGCAAATGAATTGCAATGAAATTGGGAGTAATTTGAATAAAGATTCAAATAGAAATGAATGTTTGAAAATATAATTTTGCCGTTTCATTTGTTGTGTTTGTTGGCTTTGACCAGCCGTTATCGTTCGCCTATCGTTCGAACCATTCGTGCTTAAAATTTTGAAACTGTCCAAATCATATCCCGATCCATTGAATTGCTTTAACAAAATCTATGGACAAATTGAAATTTGAAAATTGGTTTAAAACAAAGAACATGGAATGAATGAAAAAAATCAAACTTCAAATGAAAATTTTGAAATAAGAAATTTGGGTTATGATCTAACTTGAACACTTAGTTCAAACTGAAAGGTTTCCAATTGAACTTTTAGTTAAATTTGAGTTTGATTACGACATTGAAATCGATGGTAGCTAAATTTTGTAAAGCTCGGGAAATTTAGTTCGAATTGGAATATTTCCTAGAAATAGTATTATTTTATAACTATTATATGTTTTATTATTGTTTTATGTGAACTAAATTATAACTTTTGTCTATCTTATTTAATTATTCTCTACCAAATCTATTTTGATTTTCAAACTATTCTGCAAACTATTTTATATTAATATATATTTAATTTATCCAAACCTATTTGTCAAACCTAATTTACCTAAACTATTTTATATCATAACTTATCTAGTTTATTTAAATTCTATTTTTCTAAAGACTTATTTATTCGAACCTATTTTATTTCAAGCTTACTGTTTTAAAACTAATTTGAGATAAATTATTTATTCCCAATCCGAGCAATTTAGTCCGAAGTTATTGAATGTAAATATTCAACTGAATAATGATATTTTGTGATGTGTAACCTAAATCAAATGTGAATTCTGAAATTTGATTAATTTGTAAATATGAACTAGATTTGAAATGAAATTGAATATTCGAATCAATTGTAAAATCAAAACTAAATTGGTATTGAAATTGAATTTCGTGAAATCTTATATAATGGAATTAGTATAAGAATGATATGTTGAAACGTGATTAGGACAAATAATCTTATGAAAATTAATATTTATGTAAGTGCGATATATGCGAAACGTGAAATGAAGTATTATATATATAGTATATATGTTTGAAATAAAGATATGGAAATATCAATTATAAATGAAACTTACTCCATGGAATTGAGATATCTTACAGATAACTATGTAAGTACATTGAACTTGAAATTGCGACTTGATAAAACGGAATTCGTACGAGTTATGTTGAAATTTACTTGTTAAGTTATATGGAAAATGATTTATGAGAGATTTGAAAATATCAAGAACGAATGTTATTCGAACATGAAACAAATCCAAACGGTAAATTCTAAAATGTTAGAATTTGGTAATTGATAATCTTATATTTATATATAAGTGTGGAAATGAAATAGTTTTGAAAGCTATGACTATTAAAATATTTGAATTCTGCAAAAATTGAACAATTTGATCCTTATATATAAAACTGGAAGTTTTATAAGTTTGTAGTGAATTTGATATTACTGATTTGAACGAATCCCAATTGGAAAGGAAGAAAAAACTTATGTAAATGGAATTTTATATAAGCACGATATATGCGATGTACGAAATGAAAAATACGATATGTAGTATTATTTGTTTAGAAGTCGAAGATATGGAAAGTACTTTCTATCGAAAATCGTGATCCTACTCAATAGGGTTGCGTTGGAACTCCGCATTGGGTGTCCATCGGAAATCGCGAACCTACTCAGTAGGGGTTGCGTTGGAACTCCACTTGACGGGAGTGTCCATTGGAAATCGGTGTCCTACTTGGTAGGAACACGTACTAGAATCCCACTCAGTGGGGTCATTTTGATTTATTTATATTCACTTGATGTTTCATAGTGTAATTCGAGGGGCGAGATGCCTATAGTTACAAGCGATTCCACTTGGATAGTGGCGTAACCGCTGCGTAACTGCGATCTATAACCATAGCGAAATTTGAGGGGAAAGATGCCTATAGTTACAAGCGATTCCAATGGGATAGTGGCGTAACCGCCGCGTTACTGCGATCTATGGCAATAATTATGGCGAAATTTGATGGTTGTGATACCTGCGGGCACAAGCGACTTTACTGGGATAGTAGTGTAACCGCCCATGTCCGCGATCCATAGGGGAATGTATTTTCCATATCTATTTTAAAAGTTTTAAGTATTTTCACTGGAAGTTGAAACAAGTATATTGAGCACTTAGAGATTTTTAGTCATGCGTCTGATCAACATATGTTTAAAACTTTTAAGAACGAAAATAAACTTGTTAAGCCTTATAGTTATAAAGTATTTTGACGTTAACTAACAAATTAATGACATAAAAAATTAACATTGTATCACCTCAACATAGTAAAATATGAAAGAGATATTAAATGTTTTGCAAGTTCACAGCTTTGTAATAAATCAAAATACTAATTTTCGTCTCCAGAAAGGAAAAGAACTAATGGAATGAATATGTAGTTAAACATAAATCATTCTATTCGCATAACAGTTTTGATTTAGTTTGAATATAAAATGTTGATTCTAAATAGAATTGTTTGCTCGATTTTCAACAATGAATTTCTAAATAGAATTTTGATATGAATCTGAAATTCTCTATCATAACTTATTGCTATGCAAGGAGAATAGAAGTTTCTTGTCAATAAGTCGAATTTGAAATTCGCACTAGAGTGATTGGGTTATCAATACTAATTGGAATCATAATTTTGTATTTACACTAGCAATTGATGTTGATAAGCGAATGAATTATATATCGTTAAATTACTAGTTATTTACTATGTTCCTTTTCGATGACGAAAAGTTCTGAGTAAGGGAGAATGTAACATCCCGCAAATTTAGATCATTGAAATTTTGAATTAATTGAATTTAATCCTTGAATTTATAATGGTTTGAAAATAAGTTTTAGGATATTATTAATAAACGATTTCAAATTTATTTCTAATAAACAACAATTTATTATTAATGAATGATGATTTATTACAATGGAAGAAATTATTAAATTTTGTGGAATTATTAACATTGAAGTATTATTTATAAAAGGAAATATAGTTGTCAATTGTGAAATAATAACCATAATAATATTGAAATGGTTGGCGTTAGAAATTAAATACAAACTTTAATTCCGTACAAGAAAATACATACGTTTGTTTAATTTAAGTAAATTTAAATTAAACATTAATAATGGAAGTTTCAACGGTTTTAATAATGTACGATTTAAATGGTGCAGTTACTCGAAATATTATGTAAAATTTTGTAGTCAAATTTAATTACGAAAATTTGATATTAGGAATACGTGCAATTTAATATAGCAATGAAGGAATTTTCGTAGTAATGTACAAAATTTCATTTCATTTGTAGTATAGAGAATATTTTAAATAAGTTAGATCATTATCAATAAATTGAATTTAATATGGCAATTGAAATGGCAAACATTTGGATTGGAAACGTCACACCTTGTTTGAACCATTTGATTTACCTAGCAATTGAAACGGTAAATTTTGCAGTCAAATTTAATAAATTGAATTTAATATAGCAAAATAAGTCTTGTTTCTTCGAAATTAATGTCGTCCCTTTCTCTGAATCCAAATCACGTTCGTTCGTTTAATAAACGGAATAAAGGAAAGTGAATCATTTGATTTATCAACCCATTTCTCTACGTTCTTTTTCTATTCCTTGCAATAGTATATATAGTAAAGCAATATGTCTTTCCTAATCCATTTCAAATCTACTGCCTCTCTCCTCTTTTATCTCTTCTACCTTTTTCCTCATTAGATAAGATCCAGAACAAAAAAAAAGAATCCAAATCGTTTTCCCAATTCAGAAATAATGGCTCCATTCTCAAAATAATCGATCTGCTTCGCCTTCCACTGAAATTTCCTTAACCTTGTCCCATCGCTTCCTCCTCCAATGATTCAACGTCCGCCTTCAACACCTAGA
The DNA here is from genome assembly GCA_030737875.1 of Allium sativum. Taxonomy (NCBI): domain Eukaryota; kingdom Viridiplantae; phylum Streptophyta; class Magnoliopsida; order Asparagales; family Amaryllidaceae; genus Allium; species Allium sativum. The sequence goes on along the minus strand of CM060915.1, from coordinate 454,612,000 downwards.
GCCACCTCCACTTTGCTCCACCATGGTCTGCCTCTTCTAAAATTTTGAATCCCTCCCGTCCCTCGCAACAACCACCGTGTCACCAAATGGAAGCACCGCCACCTATCTCTGCTAACGAACGCCACTATGCCGAAGCTCTATCCGATGCCGCGTGCTGCATCCATAATGATTGCTGAATCTTTTTTTCTCCATTGACCGATTGTAAGTACTCTTACGATTAAAAATATTTCATGCATACGACTTCGGTTTTACACTGATATTATTAGTTTATCAGTTGACTTTGGCTGTCTTGAATTGATTTATCAATGCATGTTCTTTTTATTGTTATGTATTAAATTTGTAATTGGAAAAAGTTTTGATGCAAGGGTACGGTAATGATGTATAGGATCTGTATTGATAATTAGTGAATATTTTGGTCAAACTATTCATCCAGTGGTTTACTCTTTAATACGAGCATCAACATAATGAATGTCCTTATCTGAAACATTTTAGTGGTCGTGTTAGCATCATACTCATGTAAAGGATCTAACTCGTGAACTAAAACCGTTTATCCTTTGGTATTTTCACCTCTTCTTTGTGTGTTAGCATCATTCTCATTTTTGTGAGAATGTGAATCAGGCTTTCAAATAATTTCCTAAGGATAACTCTTGGTGTCTACAAAATATAGTATAACGAAAAAGAAAGAAAACAGCGTGCTTTAGTCATTTGATGTTGATTTACCATGAGATTTCCAAACCGTTGGAAATTAAATAAACCATTTGCTGTGAAAAGTCACAAATTTTTACATTTCATGTCTGATATAAATCGCACTATGTTTATGAAATACACATGCATACCGGAGTCTGGTGGCGCATTCATTTATATTTTGGGCGAATGGGTTCATTTTAGATTTAACATATGAAATAATACCCTGTTCCTTGCGCTTGAAACCCTCGCTCATTTTGCATGTCGCATGCATGTCTCATTATTCATGTCTGTCTAGTCAAGTTGCATTGTTTCTTGTCAGAACTCTTTGCCCATGGAATTTACTCCGCATACATGCTACATTTGAAATTTCCATGCACGTCCCACTTTTGGTTGCCATGCATTTTTCTGTATGAACACATGCTTGGAAAATATGTGTACACTTGTACTTTGTCTTCATGTTAGCTAGCTATTTCACTTGACTATATACTGTTGCTATTTGGGGTTACTACCATTGCATATGTTTGAACTAGGTGATTTTCTTTTGCCTCTACTTTTCATGATGCACCCTTAACTCAAGTTGTTGCCTGCCATTTATTACCTCACTTGATGTTTAATTATGACGTGTGTCCCTTTCATTGTGACCATAAAAATAATTACTATAGGATTTTTGCTATACTCGCTTCCTACTATTTGGAAATAGATGTGTGCCACATTGGATGCCATGTTTGTAACATTTATTTTCGGTAGTTCACTGAATTGGTATACTCAAGTTATTTAATATATTATATACTGATTATATTTATGTGTTTATCAAAGTGTGCTAACTTGAAATAAGTTTAATCCTGACTCGGCTGTTTTGTGATTTGCATGGAGCGCTCGGGTCAGGTCCTAAATGTTCCAGATTTAAAGAATCAGCGCGAAACTAGAGAGGAATGTGAAGACGCATCTAGCGCGCACTCGTCAAAACTGTAAAAATAATAATAATAATGCATGTATATATATTTAATATTTTCAGCTGTACAAATTTTGTAAAAAAAAACTATGATATTATTGTATAAAATTTATTTTCGCTGCAAACTATTTACTTTGTGTCTGTGATTCTATGTTATTCTGTTTAAACCTGCTAAGCTAAATAACTACCGACATTTTGAACGTTCTGAGTTGGTTTAATTACTGACTTGAAGTGATCAAAAAGGCAGGGCCTTACAATGAAGTTTTACTTTGTATCAATACTTTTGAAATAATTTGTTGTTGATGACCTGCTAATCTTCCATTTGTCATCGTGTGGGGTTGAGAAAATTGAATAAAGCAAGGTTTTCTGGTATAACTAGTGATACTTACTTTAAGTGGGTATATGTTCTTATTCATAAAATGCAATAACGCTTATAATGGTTGAATGCTTGTAATGGTTGAAGAAGACAACGATTCAATTCGTAAGAGAGATTAGGGTTGAATACGTGATTAGTTTGGCAAATAATGGTTGAATGAGAGATTATAATGAAGAGGTAACATGTTATTAGGAAACACACAAAAATTAATAAGTTTTATTTTTTTCAATTGCGGTATTAGGAAGAACATATTGGGGTGCCCTTAGCACCACACTTTATCTATAAGCATATAACTTTTTATTTTATTCCTTAAAGATACCTCATAATCATTTTGGTAACTAACCTGTGATCCACTTCCAATTTCAATAATATATCTTCCAAATAACACATGCAACATCATTATGTGTATATAACTTGGTATGCACTAGAATGCAAGTAATGAAAAGGAATTTCGCTCGATCCGAATCGATCGCTAAACCGACCAAGACCGCTCGAAACCCCTGATTGTTTTGAGAACACGACAAATCGGAACGCAAACAAAAGAACATTTCATTGTATATGACAATAATTTCATCAGATTACAAGAATATACAGTGTATGAATCAATATTACACTTCATAAAATATCAGAGATTACAATACATTACATAGCGGTGGAAAATGATACAAAACACAACTGAAGGAGATATAAGGATACAAAGCTTCCCGAATATCATTCCAGCTGTAAACCAGGTTCCTGCGAAGATAAATCTACAAAACCAAAACTACTAGCTGCCCTATCGAAAATAAGGGCACCCAGAGTTTACGTTAAAACAATAAACTCCAGGTCAATCATGTGACTGGTGTGAGAACTAAAACAGTTATTAATCTTTATTTTAAAGTTAGGTAAATCAAGGGACCACGCCGTATAACACGGAACGAGTTTCCTGCCAAGAATACCAGTGCATAAAACAAACAGCGCAATGATAAATAAAGAAAAATGAAGCTATTATAAGACCCAGGTCCCATCACACAATGCAACGCAAGCCGAAGGATAGGATTTTTACCTTATAATAGCCAAAGAATGCTTGATACGCTAAATTTCATCTTTTATTATTACTATAAGTGTATAATGTATAAAACAACTTCAAATCATAAGTATCAATCATAGACGGCATAAGTGCCCCATACCACTATGACGCCATATATAGGCTCTACAAATAAAACCGCAAAGTCACGTATTGGAAGCTGGATTTCCATCTGTGAACCGAGGCAAAATATAGTCCTCAACGAATTCGAGACTCTCTAGCCCGAGCCTCAGGCAAGCGCGCAGACAAGCCTTGGATCGTCAGGGCCGGTCCACCGATGTGGATTATTATGCCTGAACACTATGTTTCCCCGCCCTTTGGGGCGTAAATGAGCCAAATGACTCCATTGTCTCCACACAGTCACCGATATATCCGAGGCAACTCGCAACAGCAACAACCACACAGGTGAAAATAATATAAATGTCAGGGCTGGTAGGTCACTGACACCACCCTAGATAGAAGGAAACACATGCCCTCCCTGAGGTCCTCCCGTTTCTGGTTCACAACCGGGGCGCGAATCAACGCTACACAAAGCTATGCTACACAGGCTGTGCTTTGATCATCAACCACAAGACTTTGTTTTTCAACAGAGGCCTTGATCATTTGCCACTTAGGCATGCCACACAGGAAATTCACTCCATGCGATTGATATCCATCAATATATAACCCCTGAGCTCGTACGTCTCAGAGAAGGGCGTTAACCAAGAGAATAAATTCTCCGCCGCCAAACAGATATATATTTAATAGAAATCAATCACACAGAATAAAATCCAATGTCAGACACATAGTCCATTTACAAGTTCGTTCTGGGTCTGAACGAAACTGGAGGCACCTTGTACCTCGCATATCCATCGATCTCCAAGTATGTCTGGACGACCACCAACTGATTCCTTCCTCTTGGGTGTACAACCCAATCCAGATCATCAGCAATCACCCAAACGATGTGAAGACCTCTGGTCCTCGACCACCGTCTTCATCCTCGACACCACGTCGAATCAGTTATTCAGAATGGAATAAACCCGGTCTTTCTGAATAACTCGCGTATATAATAAACAAGTGTTACACAAACACAACATACGCCTTATTCCAGTTCGGAATATTCTTTTATTCAACTATTCTTATACTCTGGGAAAGGTTCCCATTAATTTTATCAAAGATAAATTCTTTAAATTTATTCTTTAATCTTCTTTTGAATATCAATTCAAACTAGTCGGGATTAGCGAACCTCACCTAAGTAATAATTTATTTTATTTCCCAATCCCAACCTATTCATCCCATGAAGTAAAACTGGTCATACTTCATATCTAACACCACGGTGTTGTCGGTAAATTCAATTACCATTTCACGTTCAAATCTAGTTAAAGATTTAACTATTGCCTGGAGCAAAACTGGTGATACTCCATTCTCGATCATTTCAATCTAATTAAAGATTCATTAAAACTCCACTTAGTTTTAATCTTCCCAAAAATCAATATTAATGATTGCTTAACTTGGGAAATCATATCCTGTCTTTAACTGGGTTAAAGAACCAATGTCATTTAAAACACCTTTCACTATAAACCCAAAATCACATTCCATTGCAATTCAATTATTGAAACTTCGGGTTACTTTTAAAACACTTTCAAATCCAATTTATTTATTTCAAATATAAATAAATTATTATTCTAGTTGAAAACTAGTTCATTTCGATAAAAATCTATTTTTATCTTTTCAAATTTGGAATTTTTTGTCTCAATTCTTTAGAAATCATTTATTATGATTTTACACAAATTATTACTATTTTTAATAATTTTATTAAGGCCCATACAGTCGATTTCCATCAATGGCCATCGAACTGCACTTATAGTGACCTTTTCCAAATTTGATTTGGACGTAATTCCAAATCCAACCATTAGATTTCAAATCTCTAATATTCGTTAGAAACCTCTTTTGGATATGAACCCAATGGTTCTGGTTTTAGGAGAATTCGATGGTCGGATCTCCCGTAACGTCCATTCGAAGTCAATGGTCGAAATTCGCGAACTGCCGCGGCGCGTTCTATTTAGGCCATTATATATATATAATATTATATATATTTCGTCGATTTCCTTTCAAAACGTATTTTATAAGTCGTTTTAAATTCGTTTTCGAAACGATTTCAACTTCATATTCAATTTCGAATAAAAATTGAATATTCCACATCATCGATATACAAATGATAATATTTTCAAAACGTTATATTTTGAAATCACGTTCTTTTCTATATTCATTATAAAAATGAATAAAATCGATATAAATATCGTTCACATCAAAATGGCGTCAAACTAGTCAACACGGCTTTTATTCAATACATGAATGTTTATTCTATTCAACACATAAATATTTATTCTATTCAACACATGAATATTTATTCTATTCAACACATGAATTTTTATTTCTATTCAACACATGAATTTATTTCTATTCAACACATGAATTTATTTTCTATTCAACACACGAATATATATTTTATTTCAACACATGAATGTATATTTTATTTCAACACATGAATTTATTTCTATTCAACACGTGAATTTATTTCTATTCAACACATGAATTTATTTTTATAATATTCCTTATTTTCCAAATTGGAATGAGGCCCAATCAATTACCATATAATGTTAATTATATGGATTTTCTACAACACATGTATATAATAGCAACGATAAATCACCAACCATCATCCAGAGTGCACCACACAACTGCATAAGCATTAAATATAAATAATTAAGGCTTACACAGTCTGTCAACCCACCGATTGACATACAACCAAACAATCGGGATTAGTGTACGTCAAATATCATCCCAATACCCGTGTGGGGTTCCAAATCAACAAACATAGATTTTTATTTGTGCAGTTGGGCGATGTGTAAAAATTTTCGTCCCAATCCATATGAGTTAAATCGGTGTACATAAACAAATCGTTCGATTTGTAAATGAACATTTATTTTTCTTCAACACATGAATATATATTTTATTTCAACACATGAATATATATTTTATTTCAACACCTGAATATATATTTTATTTCAACACATGAATATATATTTTATTTCAACACCTGAATATATATATTTTATTTCAACACATGAATATATATTTTATTTCAACACATGAATATATATTTTATTTCAACACATGAATATATATTTTATTTCAACACATGAATATATATATTTCACACATCACAATCAACAGTCAAATTTCACTACACATCAATCAAACAAACAAGTTATCCATGGTCTGTGGACGACGGGTGTCGGGTGCTGCTAAGCACCATCTGCATCCTAGTTTATATTTCAGCTAGAAAATAAAATAAAAGTGAGGAGTTCTCACTGATTAGCTAAACCCAAACGCCATGACTCTTCATATGTAGGAAATCTTCGCCGTGCTCGCCTTCTGTCACTTTCGTTGTCTATATCCACTACATATATAAAAATCGCATTTTTACTTCGCTTTCAAAATGATAAAAATAGCATCTTTAACACGATGTTTTCATCATAAAGATTATATTTTTATAACGCTACTTCGAATATAAAGATCGAATTTTTATATCGTCGATATAAGAATCACATTTTTATCTCAATATATATATAATAAAAATCAGATTTTTATTTCGCTACACATATAAAAATTATATTTCTATATCTCTACATATATAAAAATCATATCTTTATACTTTCTATAATATGAAAAATCTAATCTTTATACTTTCTATAATATAAAAATCATTTTTTTATTCTTCCTAAGATATAAAAATTATTTTTATATATCGCTTTCTTCATGATAGCAATCCGACCTTTTTTTATTTACTGATTTTCCTATTTTTCTAACACTTATTACCGTAAATAAAATTAAAATAAAGCTAACCTTATAATAAAATCGGATTTTTCCTTTGGAGGAGGGGCCATGGCTTGTCAGCGGCGGTCGGTGGAGGAGCTGAGGGCGCGCAGGGGACGGGTGAGGCTAGGGGACGCGGCGCATTCGATTTGGGTTAAGGGGGGCCCGCGGTCTTCGTTTGTGGAGGAGGAGAGAGGGAGGAAGGGCTTGCGCACTGGAAGGAGAGGGGGAGAGCATCGCGAGGGGAAGGCTTCGGTGGTGGGCGCGCCACTTGGGGGGGGCGATGGGGTGGCAGTGGAGGTTCCCTCCCATCGCCCCTTCCTTTTCTTTTTTTCTTTTTATTTTTTTTAGAAACTGAAATCGATTTCTGAAGGAAGAAAAAAGGGGGGAGTGATATAGGAAAAAATATATATTATTTAATTATTTCAAAAGGTATTTTTTTATTTTGACCTCGAAACGAGACCCACTGCCTGTCATCCCTAACTAATTACCCTCATTACGAACACAATGAGATATGTATCGTAAGCTGATTCGACTGTTTCGATCATTTCCGTCAAAATCAAAATATAAATCTATATATTGAATTTGAACGCACATTTCAATTTACCGGGGCCACATACGGACTCTAAAAATTCCCAAAAAATATTTTCTAGATTCGTATTGACGATACGGTCCTAACAAAACTAATTTCGTCAAATTCTAAGACCGTTTGAAAAATGGTCATTTTCTGGTCGATCGAAATTGACTGAAATTATTAAACGCGTTTTCTTTTGCCGCGCTCACATATTGATTCAGAAAATTATGAATTTTGAAATCTAGCAATAACATGACATCACGGATCCAAAAAAAGTGGTTTCGTCGAAAACCGAGGTCGTTTGCAAAATTTCCATTTTTTAGAGCCAGAATTCCATTGCGACTATTATGAGTTTTCAACTGGACATATCTCCGCTACGAAATTTTGATTTTTCGGATTCGTTGGAAAGATATTCTCAAATAGATTCTAATATTTTTGGTTTCGCTAAAATCCGGTTTATTTTGAATCCTGTACATTTATTTGAAATTTGAAATCAAAATTTCAAACTACCGTGCCATTTTCAATTCCTTTTATAATTTAAAATAATTATTTACATTCTAATGATGATCTATATAAATATATAAGTTCTAATTCTATTAAAAACAAATTTATCGTCGTTATTATTTAAAATAATCATTTTAAATATTCAAAATTCACTAAAATTGCCAAAATAAAATTTTTAAATTGGCTTGGATTTCCGGGTTATTACAATCTCCCCCACTTAAAACTTTTTGTCCCCGAAAAGGAACGAAGCCGAAAGTTGTCTAACTAATGAACTCAACTTTCATTATTTTCATTACGACTTAAGTTCTTCAACTTTTCAGTTTCTAAGAACTTTTCAAAATTTTCAAAAATTTGGCTAACACCCTAAATTTTCGAAAAATTTCGCCATACCCTCCCTTGCACCGGGAGCTTCGGGATATTTTAAATAACCTACCATGGCCCTCACCAATCCAAAACGAAAAACAAACAGCCAAGCGGCTAGCCAATCGGCTCATAAAATCGTAAAAAACCCAAGAAATACAATAAACATGTACCTATTTGTCGGGCAAACAATTTTATTCCTCTTCTCTAGCCTCCTTGCTATGACCTGTTCAATGTAAGTACATGTATATGCATGCAAATGCGACAAATTTTCAATACAATTCACTATTTGGTCAATTTGGCTAAAGGTTCAACATTTAATTAATCACAACAATAATCAAACAACACAATCAGCAATCAATTAGTTGATTATCATTTGAAATTCATAACTTTGATGTATAGTCAAAAATCACATTTTTGGTGCCAAATCACAACAATAGGCCCTATATAATTTTGGTTCTCACTCCAGTCAATTGGAATCATATAGAAATCCCACCTTCGACACTCGAATATAAATGGTGATGATGATGCACCATCATCAGGATTATTCCCGGGTGACTAGAGTGTGATTCTATATCTATCCAGTATATTAAAACTTCAAATACACGCGGATCAGACGTATACACAAAATCTTTATATACTAGATTGCCTAGATCAATAAAAATAAATATTCAAATACGAATAACTGAATTAAATTTTCAAAACAAAACTCGTTTTCATTTTAAGAATATACTCTTCACACTCGTTCTAGGATACTACTGATCCCATCTCCAACGAGTCATTCCCGTTGGATATTACTAATCCAATTTCTGATGAATTCTTTCGTTTGGTTCTAACGTGTCTTGCTCTCCAGTCTCTGTAAACCAAAGCTCTGATACCAACTGTAGCGAAAAGGAATTTCGCTCGATCCGAATCGATCGCTAAACCAACCAAGACCGCTCGAAACCCCTGATTGTTTTGGGAACACGACAAATCGGAACGCAAACAGAAGAACATTTCATTGTATATTACAACAATTTCATCAGATTACAAGAATATACAGAGTATGAATCAATATTACACTTCATAAAATATCAGAGATTACAATACATTACATAGCAGCGGAAAATAATACAAAACACAACTGAAGGAGATATACGGATACAAAGCTTTCCGAATATCATTCCAGCTGTAAACCAGGTTCCTGTGAAGATAAATCTGCAAAACCAAAACTACTAGCTGCCCGTGTCAAAAATAAGGGCACCCAGAGTTTAGGTTAAAACAACAAACTCCAGGTCAGTCATGTGACTGGTGTGAGAACTAAAACAGTTATTAATCTTTATTTTAAAGTTAGGCAAATCAAGGGACTACGCCATATAACACGGAACGGGTTTCCTCCCAAGAATACCAGTGCATAAACAAACAGCGCAATGCTAAATAAAGAAAAATGAAGCTATTATAAGACCCAGGTCCCATCACACAATGCAACGCAAGCCGGAGGATAGGGTTTTTACCTTATAATAGCCACAGAATGCTTGATAGGCTAAATTTCATCTTTATTATTACTATAAGTGTATAGTGTATAAAATAACTTCAAATCATAAGTATCAATCGTTGATGGAATAAGTACCCCATACCACTATGTCGCCATATATAGGCTCTAGAAATAAAACCGCAAAGTCACGAATTGGAAGCTGGATTTCCATCTATGAACCGAGGCAAAAGATAGTCCTCACCGAATTCGAGACTCTCTAGCCCGAGCCTCAGGCAAGCGGGCAGACAAGCCTTGAATTGACAGGGACGGTCCACCGATGTGGATTATTATGCCTGAACACTACGTTTCCCCGCCCTTTGGGGCGTAAATGAGCCAAATGACTCCATCGGCTCCACAAAGTCACCGATATATCTGAGGCGCCTCGCAACAGCAACAACCACACAGGTGAAAATATTATAAATGTCATGGCTGGTATGTCACTGGCACCATCCTAGCTAGAAGGAAACGCATGCCCTCCCTGAGGTCCTCTCCCGTTTCAGGTTCACAACCGGGGTGTGAGGTTCGCGAATCAACGCTACACAAAGCTATGCCACACAGGCTGTGCTTTGATCATTAACTACAAGACTTTGTTTTTCAACAGAAGCCTTGATCATTTGCCACTTAGGCATGCCACACAGGCAATTCACTCCATGCGACTGATATCCATCAATATATAACTCCTGAGCTCGTACGTATCAGAGAAGGGCGTTAAGCAAGAAAATAAATTCTCCACCGTCAAACAGATATATATTTAATAGAAATCAATCACACAGAATAAAATCCAATGTCAGACACACAGTCCATTTACAAGTTCGTTTTGGGTCGAAACGAAACCGGAGACACCTTGTACCTCGCATATCCATCGATCTCTAAGTACGTCTGGACGACCACCAACTGATTCCCTCCTCTTTGGTGTGCAGCCCAATCAAGATATCAGCAATCACCCAAACGATGTGAAGACCTCTAGTCTTCGACCACCGTCTTCATCCTCAACACCACGTCGAATCAGTTATTCAGAATGGGATAAACCCGGTTTTTCTGAATAACTCGTGTATATAATAAACAAGTGTTACACAAACACAACATACGCCTCATTCCAGTTAAGAGTATTGTTTTATTCAACTATTCTTATACTCTGGGATAGGTTCCCATTAATTTTATCAAAGATAAATTCTTTAAATTTATTCTTTAATCTTCTTTTGAATATCAATTCAAACTAGTAGGGATTAGCGAACCTCACCAAAGTAATCATTTATTTTATTTCCCAATCCAAACCTATTCATCCCATGAAGTAAAACTGGTCATACTTCATATCTAACACCATGATGTTATCGGTAAATTCAATTACCATTTCACGTTCAAATCTAGTTAAAGATTTAACTATCACCTGGAGCAAAACTGGTGATACTCCATTCCCGATAATTTCAATCTAATTAAAGATTCATTAAAACTCCACTTAGTTTTAATCTTCCCAAAAATCAATATTAATGATTGCTTAACTTGGGAAATCATATCCTGTCTTTAACTGGGTTAAAGAACCAATATCATTTAAAACACCGTTCACTATAAACCCAAAATCACATTCCATTCCAATTCAATTATTGAAACTTCGGGTTACTTTTAAAACCCTTTCAAATCCAATTTATTTATTTCAAAAATAAATAAATTATTATTCTAGTTCAAAACTAGTTCATTTCGATAAAAATATATTTTTATCTTTTCAAATTTTGAATTTTTCATCTCAATTCTTCACAAATCATTTATTATGATTTTACACAAATTATTACTATTTTTAATAATTTATCAAGGCCCATACAGTCGATTTCCATCAACGGCCATCGAACTGCACTTACAGCGACCTTTTCCAAATTTGATTTGGACGTAATTCCAAATACAACCGTTAGATTTCAAATATATAATATTCGATACGGACCCAACGGTTCCTGTTTTAGGAGAATCCGACCGTCGGATCTCCCGTAACGTCCATTCGAAGTCAATGGTCGAAATTCGCGAACTGCCGCGGCGCGGCGCGTTCTATTCAGGCAATTATATATATAATATATATATTATATATATTTCGTCGATTTCCTTTCAAAATTTATTTTATAAATCGTTTTAAATTCGTTTTCGAAACGATTTCAACTTCATATTCAATTTCGAATCAAAATTGAATATTACACATCATCGATATACAAATGATAACATTTTCAAAACGTTATATTTTGAAATCACATTCTTTTCTATTTTCATTATAAAAATGAATAAAATCGATATAAATATCGTTCATGTCAAAATGGCGTCAATCTAGTCAACACGGCTTTTATTCAACACATGAATGTTTATTCTATTCAACACATGAATATTTATTCTATTCAACACATGAATTTTTATTTTTATTCAACACATGAATTTATTTCTATTCAACACATGAATTTATTTCTATTCAACACATGAATTTATTTTCTATTCAACACACGAATATATATTTTATTTCAACACATGAATATATATTTTATTCCAACACATGAATTTATTTCTATTCAACACATGAATTTATTTCTATTCAACACATGAATTTATTTTTATAATATTCCTTATTTTCTAAATTGGAATGAGGCCAAATCAATTACCATATAATGTTAATTATATGAATTTTTGTACAACACATGTATATAATAGCAACGATAAATCACCAACCATCATCCAGAGTGCACCACACAACTGCATAAGCATTAAATATAAATAATCAACGCTTACACTGTCTGTCAACCCATCGATTGACATACAACCAAACAATCGGGATTAGTGTACGTCAAATATCATCCCAATACCCGTGTGGGGTTTCAAATCAACAAACACAAATTTTTATTTGTGCAGTTGGACGATGTGTAAAATTTATCGTCCCAATCCATATCAGTCAAATCGGTGTACATAAACAAATCGTTCGATTTGTAATTGAACATTTATTTTTCTTCAACATATGAATATATATTTTATTTCAACACATGAATATATATTTTCTTTCAACACCTTAATATATATTTTATTTCAACACATGAATATATATTTTATTTCAACACCTGAATATATATTTTATTTCAACACATGAATATATATTTTATTTCAACACATGAATATATATTTTATTTCAACACATGAATATATATTTTATTTAAACACATGAATATATATTTCACACATCACAATCAACAGTCAAATTTCACAACACATCAATCAAACAAACAAGTCATCCATGGTCTGTGGACGACGGGTGTCGGGTGCTGCTAAGCACCATCTGCATCCTAGTATATATTTCAGCTAGAAAATAAAATAAAAGTGAGGAGTTCTCACCGATTAGCTAAACCCAAACGCCACGACTCTTTATATGTAGGAAATCTTCGCCGTGCTCGCCTTCTGTCACTTTCGTTGTCCGTAGCCACTACATATATAAAAATCGCATTTTTACTTCGCTTTCAAAATGATAAAAATAGCATTTTTAACATGATGTTTTCATCATAAAGATTATATTTTTATAACGCTACTTCTAATATGAAGATCGAATTTTTATATCGTCACTATAAGAATCACATTTTTATCTCAACATATATATAATAAAAATCATATTTTTATTTCGTTACACATATAAAAATTATATTTTTACATCTCTACATATATAAAAATCATATCTTTATACTTTCTATAATATAAAAAATCTAATCTTTATACTTTCTATAATATAAAAATCATATTTTTATTCTTCCTAGGATATAAAAATTATTTTTTTATATCACTTTCTTCATGATAACAATCCAATCTTTTTTTATTTACTAATTTCCCTATTTTTCTAACACCTATTACCTTAAATAAAATTAAAATAAAGCACACCTTATAATAAAATCGGATTTTTCCTTTGGAGGAGGGGTCATAGCTTGTCAGTGGCGATCGGTGGAGGAGCCGAGGGCGCGCAGGGGGCGGGTGAGGCTAGGGGAGGCGGCGCATTCGATTTGGGTTAAGGGGGGCTCGCGGTCTTCGTTTGTGGAGGAGGAGAGAGGGAGGAAGGGCTTGCGCGCTGGAAGGGGAGGGGGAGAGCATCGCGAGGGGAAGTCTTCGGTGGTGGGCGCGCCACCTGGGTGGGCCGCGATAGGGTAGCAGCGGCGGTTTCCCTCCTCACCCCTTCCTTTTATTTTTTTAGAAACTGAAATCGATTTCTGAAGGAAGAAAAAAAAGAAATATATATATATATATATATATATTATTTAATTATTTAATTATTTCAAAAAGGTATCTTTTTGTTTTGACCTCGAAACGAGACCCACCGCCTGTCGTCCCTAGCTAATTACCCCCATTCCGAACACAATGGGATATGTATCGTAAGCTGATTCGACTGTTTCGATCAGTTTTCGTCAAAATCAAAATATAAATCTATATATTGAATTTGAATGCACATTTCAATTTACCGGGGCCACATACGGACTCTAAAAATTTCCAAAAAATATTTTCTAGATTCGTATTGACGATACGGTCCTAACTAAACTAATTCGTAAAATCCTAAGACCGTTTGAAAAATGGTCATTTTCTGGATGATCGAAATTGACTGAAATTGTTAAACGCGTTTTCTTTTGCCACGCTAACATATTGATTCAGAAAATTATGAATTTTGGAATCTTGCAATAACATGACATCACTGATCCAACAAAAGCGGATTCGTCGAAAACCGAGGTCGTTTGCAAAATTTCCATTTTTAAGGGCCATAATTCCATATCGACTATTCTGAGTTTTCAACTGGACATAACTTTTTATCACCGCTATGAAATTTTGATTTTTCGGATTCGTTGGAAAGATATTCTCAAATAGATTCTAATATTTTTGGCTTCGCTAAAATCCGGTTTATTTTGAATCTTGTACATTCATTTGAAATTCGAAATCGAAATTTCAAACTACCGCACCATTTTCAATTCCTTTTATAATTTAAAATATATATTTATATTCTAACGACGATCTATATAAATATATATGTTATAATTTTATTCAAAACAAATTTATCGTCGTTATTATTTAAAATAACCATTTTAAATATTCAAAATTCACTAAAATTGCCAAAATAAAAATTTTAAATTGGCTCGGATTTCCGGGTTATTACAATGCACATCGCATTTCTTTCATTTCAAGGATGTTAGCATTTAACTGTTTTGGTAAAAGGGAATCAACTCAATCATGGTTTACATATCAAACCTTTTAAGCACTTATCTTTCTAGTTTTATTTTTATAATAATCCAAATATCACTGCATGAACAATAATAATATATTTGAACTCCAAATACAAAAGACCAATCCATAGGTGGGTTTTAGTTTCTTCCATATCCCCATTAAGAAACATGACTTTAATCTTCATTAGATAACGCTCTAAAGTACACGGTGCAATAAGCTTCAAGTGATTCTAAAGTGTGCTTTATTAAGTCCAAAGAAATATATTCTTCAAAGAAACAAAAATTTGCTTTTAAGAATAGTGTTTCCAATAAAAGAGCCTTATAAAATTACATACTACCCACTTGATCCCTTTTTGGCTTTGAATAATTATCATAACCAATGATCTTGTTACTTAAGTTAGAGGGAAATTTCAAACTTTATTATCCATATAGATTTACACTATATGTTCATATCTTAAATCCACATTTTTAATTAGTAACTCGTATGGATTGATGTAAGTCAAAAGAATCATCTTTACCAATCCATTATTTATCTTTATGAAGAAATACAACGTGATTATCTGGAATAACGTTTTTTCCTTTAAAGTGTATTTCCTTAGCGATCTTGCATTTTGAGGTTATTGAATCTGTTTTCTTGAAACAGTAAACCTTAATATGAAGAAATTCTTTTTAGCATTGTGTTATTATGCTTCCTAATTTACTTCTTGTTAATGGAAGTATACAAATGTTATATATTATTGAAAGATGTAACTATAGCTGAATCAAAAACAATGATTCTCTTAAAAAACAATATTTCATACTTTACTAAAAATTAGTTTAACATTGTTTGATTATAGTTCTTAATTCATTTCTTGGTAATGAAATGAAACAAATAATATGCATTATCCAAAGAAGTAACTGTAGTTGAATCAGAGATGATTCACTATAAAAAAAATGATTATACTTTATTTCTCCCCCACATTTAACATCCTAAAGAAGTTGTTGCATTTCCCATCGTCAAACTTCTCTTTAGTGTAGGTTCATAAAATTATACCTTTGAAGTCGCTTAGAAAATAACCCAAGTATTTTCTGCCTTTTTGATATCTCAATCTAGAATTCCTTAATAAGCTGAAATATATAATTATACTAGTCACCACCAAAACAAATTTTGAGATATCATAAAGCTATTCAACATAAGAAGACATAATTTATATATCAATCATTAGGAGCTTTAATTACATAAATGATTGAATTTATTCACAGATAAAAATTATTATTTATTAATGAACAACAATAACCTATTTGTTCATATTAGAAATAAAAAACCAAATCTCTCTAGACGACAACATAAAAAAAATCAAGTAAATTCAAATAATTTAACTGAAACCTCAGTAATTACTTAAAATAAATATCTAATATAGGTTACCTATATGTCTGCATATTTCATTAAAGAAACAACTATAAATATATTTGTATATTATTTCTTTTCTTCTAGATTCTTAGCGACTTCATTATCTTCATTTGTACATCTGTTTACAATGTATGTCAGATGAGTACTTCCAACATATTTATCATGCTTCATATTTCTTATTTTTACCATAAACCAAAATAAACTCAATAAGAGAACACTTTATTCTTAAATTATTATCATACAATAATAATATTCTTTAAATAATTTTGTATCAAAAATTAATAATAACTTGAGATCTTTTAACTTCTAAAGCAAAAAAATTCTATATAGTACTCATTTATATTTCTTTTACTTTGACTTTATGGAATCATGCACACAAATTTTACTTGTTTCCCCTTATTGATTCCATAAAGTTTTTTTCATTCCCAATAGATAACTCATCAAAATTAGTTATCCTTACACATAGAATATGCTTGAAAAACTTTGAAAATACTTTACCCTACAATATGTTTTCTCTTACTATTTAAATCATGCCACTTTCCAATATTTTTTATAATATTAAAAGAACATTTAACTATAATTGGGCGGATTAAGGCCTCCTTAACTATAAGAGCTAGAGCTATGAAGTCATCTTACAATTCCTTATTGATAGTCCCATAGAAGATGAGCATGTTCTTAATATTGTTAGACACTTAAGTCAAATTAGTTGAAAAGCAAACAAAAATAAAGATTGTGTAACAACTCGGAAAATCATAACCAATTTAAAATTTTTATTTTGGCAATTTTAATGGATTTTGAATATTTAAAATGATTTATTTTAAATAATAACGACTAGAAATTTATTTTTGAATAGAATTAGAACATATAAATTTATTTAAATCGAAGTTAGAATATAGATATTTATTTTAATTATAAAAGGAATTGGAAATGGCGCGGTAGTTTGAAAATTCAATTTCAAACTTCAATTGAAGGCACATGATTCAAAATAAATCGGATTTTAGTGAAACCAGAAATATTAAAATCTGTTTAAAAATTATCTTTCCAACGAATGTGAAAAAACCAAATTTCATAGCGGGAATAAAAAGTTATGTCCAGTTGAAAATTCAGAATAGTCGTTATGGAATATATATATATATATATATTAATATAATATATAGCCATTTTGCAAACAGCCTCCGTTTTCGATGAAACCACTTTTGTTGAATCCGAAATGTCAAATTATTGCTTGATTCCAATTTTCATAATTTTTGGAATCAATATGTGAGCATGGTAAATTTAAATGTCTTTGGTTAATTTAGTTTAAATTTAATTGACTGGAAATTGGCCGTTTTTTAAAACGGTCTACAAATTCGATGAAATTAGTTTTGTTAGAACTGTATCGTCAAAACATAGCTAGATTTATTTTCCTGGAATTTTTGGAGTCAGTATGTGGCCCCGGTAAATTAAAATGTGCATTTGAATTTAAAATATATTGATTTATATTTTAAATTTAATGGAAACCGGTCGAAATAGTGGAATTGGCTTATGGGACATATCCCATTGTGTCCGAAATGGGGGTATTTAGCTAGAGGCGACAGTTGTTGGAGTTTGTTTGGAGTTCGTAATTATAAACAAGTGAATTTAGGATTAATTAATAAAATAGTAATATATATTTATATGTAAATAAATATAAATACGGTCAAAAACCCTAGGGTTATTAACAACGCGATCAACCTATTTAGAGCCGCCCCAATTCGATTTTGACGATTAAAATCATCAATCTTTCTCCCCTCAAATTCGATTAATCCACTCAATAATATTCGAATCACCCAAAGACAAAATCGATGAGCTCATGGAGCTATGTAAATCCGACGGTTATGATCGGGTTTAGCGTGGTGAGTTGGGAGATTTTGGGGCTTAAACACTAACTTTTTGAAGTGGGTTTCTGGGTGAGAGGAGATTTCGAGTTCATCAGTAATGGGGGGCGACGGTGGAGGAAGCTTCGGGCTTCCGGGCAGTCAACTCAGATCGTGTCCAGGCTGTCTCGTTTGGCGTGCAATTGCGGGTAGAGGGAACGAGGTTCAGCCGATATCAGAACGAAAAAGGAAGAAAAAAAAACAATGGCCATATTTTAATTAATCAAGGTAATTAGATAATTAATTCTATTTAATGTAATTAACATTCAAACCCTTATAACTCTTTCAAACTGAATCAGAATCGAACGAAACTGAGAGCGTTGGACTCGCAACGATAATATCTACAACATGGAATCAGTCTGGACGAGAACAGAGCAAGTTACAGACTTTGATTGAATTGAACATCTTGTTTAATTTAGTAAAAACAAATTGTTATTCAAACAATTTTCTATCTGACCAATGTGAGAACCTCTCACTATAAAATTATTTCTGTACAGTTATTTATTTTATAACTGCAGCTATGAACTGCTCCCTATCATCCACAGACCATGGACGATTTATTTGGTTGTATTGTGTTGTGATTGTGATGTGAAAATAATATATATATGTATATATATATATATATATATATATATGAAATGGAATATATATATATATATGAAATGGAAAAATAATATATATATATATATATGAAATGGAAAACTATATATATAAAGTGAAATGGAAAAAAATATAAAATGAAATGGAAAAAAATATATATGAAATGAAAATATATGTATATGAAATGAAGTGGAAATATATATATATATATATATAAAATGAAATGAAAAAAAAAATATGAAATGAAATGGGAAAATATATATATATATATGAAATGAAATGGAAATATATATATATATATATATATATATATATGAAATGAAATGGAAATATATATATATGAAATGAAATGGAAAAATATATATGAAGTGAAAATAATATATATATGAATTGAAAATAATATATATATGAAGTGTGAATAAAATATATATGAAATATGAATGGTATATATATAAAGTGTGAATGAAATAAATATTGGTTGGTCAAAATATTATTTTTAACACATATATGAGATGTATAAAATTTTCATGTAATGGAATATACAATTTTGATTTAAAATTGAAATGAAAGTTGAAATCATTTTTAAAACGATTTATAAAATACGTTTTGAGTGGAAATCGATGAAATATAATATATATATATATATATTATATATATATATATATATTATATATATATATATTTAATGGCCTGAATAGAACGTGCCCCGCCGCAGTAGTTCGCGAATTTCAACCATTAACTTCGAATTGGCATTACGAGAGATCTGACCGTCGGATTTTCCTAAAACTAGAACCGTTGGGTTCGTATCGAAAAGAGCTTTCCAAAGAATATAAGAGATTTGAAATCTAACGGTTAGATTTGGAATTATGTCCAAATCAAATTTGGAAAAGGTCACTATATGTGCAGTTCAATGGACGTTATTGGAAACTCACTGTACGGGCGTTGATAAAATAATTAAAAAAATCAATAATTTGTGTAAAATCATAATAAATGATTGGAAAAGAACTAGGATGAAAAATTCCAGTTTTGAAAAGATAAAAATATATTTTTATCGAAATGAACTAGTTATTCACTAGAAACAATAATCCAATATTTTTAGATAAATAAATTGGATTTGGAAAGGGTTTTAAAATAACCAGAATTTTCCAATGTATGAATTGGAATGGATTTGAATGGAAATAATCTTCGGAATATTTCGATATTGGATTCCGTGATTATACGGATATTGTTGTGGTAATTTGGAAGATATATATATATCATTATACCCAATACGATATTTGTTGATTTCAGAATTTGATATTGAATATAAGCCGATATTATTTTCTTTTCAGAGCCTTGTATTTAATATCAAATTGGATTTCGGGTTTGTCGTGAATGGTTTCTTCATTAACACTGTTCTTAAACCCAATTGAGAAAAGATTAAATCTTTAATTTAGATTTAATGAAGTTTACCAATTAATTAATATTTGACTGGAATTGAATCGAAATTGGATTTTGGGTTTGCCGTGAATTGTGTTTAAATGACAGTAGTTCTTTAAACCGAGTAAAAGCAGGATTAATTTTCAGAAATTTGAACAATCAATAAGAAATGATTTTCGAGATTGAAACCAATTGGAGTTTGAATAAATCTTTAATTAGATTGTGAATGAATAAATGGTAATTAAATTACCAAAACATGAAATGGGATTAAACCAGTGCCTTAAGGTTAGTGGTCAGCGGTGTAGCCTGCTCCATGCGTAGGAGGTGCACATATATATATCGAGTTGGAGGGGCGCTTACTGCCCTGTCTGAGGGAAGATTCCCGATATTTGGTTGCATACTTGTTTGTATTCATTGTGATGATTTGGAATTCATATTTCCAAAGATTTTGGTTTGAGATCCCAAAGTGAAATCTACTTTGATATAAAGCTAGATATGTATTTCAAACGATTTGAAATAGAAATCGGGAAATAAAGTCCAAAGGAATAATTTCTGTAAATTGAATTGGATTTTGAAAACCTAAGTGTGGGGATTAACCTAAATGGGTAGGTTGGGATATTGCATGTTGATTGATGCATAGTAGATCCATATCTCTATTACTGATTGTTATTTATACACTGGCATTCATAGGGGTAAACCTGTTCCGTGTTATACGGCGTGGTCCTGTGATTTGCCTTATCATTTAAATAAGTTAATTTTAACTGTAGAGTTTCTCGCACCGGTCCCATGACTGACCTATAGTTTGCTTTTCCTTTGCACACTTGGGTGCCCCTATTTTCCACGCGAGAAGTCGAGTGGTTTGTTTTGCAGATATTTCATTTAGCAGGATTCTGGATCGAAGCGAAAAGCTGTGTCCAGAGTATTGATAACCTTCCACTGTATTATTGTAAGTTAATCTTCCGCTGTATTATATTTCGATATATTCTGATATAGTCTATACTCTGATGTAATATTATTATGATGTTTATAAAAGTCTTCTGTTATTTGTTCTGATGTGTTGTTTGCCCAGAGTTAGCGTATGCGGGATTCGAATGGTCTTGGTCAATTTAGCGATTGATTAGGTCTGGGCGAAATCCGTATCGCTACATATGGTATCAGAGCTCGAGAACAAGACACATTAGAACCGAACGAAAGAATTCATCGGTGATTGGATTAGTAATATCCAATGAGATTGGCTCGTTAGAGATGGGATCAATAGTATCCTAGAATGAGTTGGAAGAGTGTTATTTTTAAAATAAAAATGAAACAAATTTTGTTTTGAAATTTTATATCAAATTATACATATTTGTATATTTATTTTATATTGAAATTGGACTATCAAGTTTAAGAAGAATTTGAATATATGCCTTGCAAGCGTGTATTCGAAGTCTCAAATATACTAGGTAGATATAGAGTCACACTCTAGTCGCCCGGAGATAATCCTGATGATTACTATAGTATCATCAGCATGTATGTTCGAGTTTCGAAAGTGGAATATCTATATATTTCCAATTGATTGGTGTGAGAACCAAAACCTTATGTTGAATTTATTGTTTGGAATATGACACTAAAAATATGATTTTTGAATATGTATACAAAATTTATATGTTTTGGAAATTTAATTCACAAATTGATTGCTAGTTGTGTTGTCTGATTATTAGTTCAACTAAATAAGAATATTTGAATAATAAATCCAATATGAGAATGAAAAGTTGAATTGAACCAAATCAAAACCAATATGTGAATGAAAGGTAAAATTTAGCCAAATTGAATTGAATATGGAACTAAATTGAAAATTGATTAGAACTGCATACATGTACATGCATATATACTGAACAAGTCATAACAAAGAGGCTAGAGAAGAGAAATAAAATTGTAGGCCCGACAAATAGGTACATGTTTACCATTTAATTGGGTTTTGGTGACGTTATGAGCCGATTGGCTAGTAGCTTGGCTTTGCCATTTTCTTTAGGATTGGTGAGGGCCCTATGAGGCAAGTTGCGGTTTTAAATATCACCCCGTACAAAGAAGGATATGGCGAAATTTTTCAAAAATTTAGGATGCTAGCCAAATTTTTGAAGAATTAAAAAATTCTTATAAACTGAAAAGTTGAAGAATGAATGCCAGAATGAAAGTTGAGTTGGTTAGTTAAACAACTTTCAGCTCCGTTCCTTTTCGAGGATGAAAAGATTTTAAGTGGGGGAGATTGTAACAACCCGGAAAATCAGAACCAATTTAAAATTTTTATTTTGGCAATTTTAATGAATTTTGAATATTAAAAATGATTTATTTTTAAATAATAACGACTAGAAATTTATTTTTAATAGAATTAGAACATATAAATTTATTTAAATCGAAGTTAGGATATAAATATTTATTTTAATTACAAAAGGAATTGGAAATGGTGCGATAGTTTGAAAATTCAATTTCAAATTTCAATTGAAGGTACAGGATTCAAAATAAATCGGATTTTAGTGAAACTAGAAATATTAGAATCTATTTAAAAATATCTGTCCAATGAATGTAAAAAATCCAGATTTCATACAGGGTTAAAAAGTTATGTCCAGTTGAAAATTCAGAATAGTCGCTATGGAATATATATATATATTAATATAATATATAGCCATTTTGCAAACGACCTCCGTTTTCGACGAAACCACTTTTGTTGAATCCGGAATGTCAAATTATTGCTTGATTCCAATTTTCATAATTTTTGGAATGAAAATTTGATCGTGGTAAATTTAAACGTGTTTGGTCAATTTAGTTTAAATTTAATCGACTGGAAATTGACCGTTTTTCAAACGGTCTCCAAATTCGACGAAATTATTTTTGTTAGGACTGTATCGTCAAAACATAGCCAGATTTACTTTCTAGGAATTTTTTGAGTCATTATGTGGCCTCGATAAATTAAAATGTGCGTTTGAATTTAAAATATATTTATTTATATTTTAAATTTAACGAAAACCAATTGAAACAATGGAATTGGCTTACGGGACATATCCCATTGTATCTGGAATGAGGGTATTTACCTAGGGGAGATAGTCGTTGGAGTTTGTTTGGAGTTCGTAATTATAAACTAGTGATTTTAGAATTAATTTAATAAAATGATAATATATATTTATATATAAATAATCATAAATACGGTCAAAAACCCTAGGGTTATTTACAACGCGGTCAACCTATTCAGAGCCGTCCCAATTTGATTTTGACGTTTAAAATCATCATTTTTTCTCCAGTAAAATTCGATTAATCCATTCAATAATATTCGAATCACCCAAAGACAAAATCGATGAGCTCATGTAGCTCTATAAATTCGACGGTTATGATCGGGTTTAGCGCGGTGAGTTGAGAGATTTTGGGGGTGCAAACGCTGACTGTTCGAAGCGGGTTTCAAGGTGAAAGGGGATTTCGAGTTCATCAGTAATGCGGGGCAATGGTGGTGGAAGCTTCGGTCTTCCGGGTAGTAAACTCAGATCGTGTCCAGGCTGTCTCGTTTGGTGTGCAATTGAGGGTCTCGCAATGACGATATCTGCAACATGGAATCAGTCTGGACGAGAACGTGGCATGTTACATATTTTGATTGATTTGAACATCCTGTTTAATTTAGTAAAAACAAATCGCTATTCAGACGATTTTCTATCCAACCAATGTGAGAACCTCTCACTATAAAATTATTTTTGTACAGTTATTTATTTTATAACTGCATGTATGAACTGTTCCATGTTGTCCGCAGACCATGGATGATTTATTTGATTGTATTGTGTTGTGATTGTGATGTGAAAATAATATATATATATATATGAAATGGAAAAATAATATATATATATATATGAAATGGAAAAATATATATATAAAAAAAATGAAATGGAAAAATATATATATATGAAATGAAATGGAATTATGTCCAAATCAAATTTGGAAAATATCGCTGTAAGTGCAGTTCGGTGGCCGTTATTGGAAACTGACTGTACGTGCCTTGATAAAATAATTGAAAATATCAATAATTTGTGTAAAATCAAAATAAATGATTGGAAAAGAACTGGGATGAAAAATTCCAGTTTTGAAAAGATAAAAATATATTTTTATCGAAATGAACTAGTTATTCACTAGAAGCAAAAATCCAATATTTTTATATAAATAAATTGGATTTGGAAAGGGTTTTAAAATAACCAGAATTTTCCAATGTATGAATTGGAATGGATTTGAATGGAAATAATCTTCGGAATATTTCGATATTGGATTCCGTGTTTATACAGATATTGTTGTGGGAATTTGAAAGATATGTATATCGTTATACCCAATACGATATTTGTTGATTTCAGAATTTGATATTGAATATAAGTCGATATTATTTTCTATTCAGAGCCTTGTATTTAATATCAAATTGGATTTCGGGTTTGTCGTGAATGTGTCTTCATTAACACTGTTCTTAAACCCAATTGAGAAAAGATTAAGTCTTTAATTAAGATTTAATGAAGTTTACCAATTAGTTAATATTTAATTGGGATTGAATCGAAATTGGATTTTGGGTTTGTCTTGAACTGTGTTTAAATGACAGTAGTTCTTTAACCTGAGTAAAAGTAGGATTAATTTTCAGAAAGTTGAACAATAAATAAGAAATGATTTTAGAGATTGAGACCAATTGGAGTTTGAATAAATCTTGAATTAGATTTTGAATGAATAAATGGTAATTTTTAATTACCAAAACATGAAATGGGATTGAACCAAATTTACTTGGTTGTTGATATTCATGATTGTGTTTGATTGATTGTTTGGATTGTGCTCGACCAGTTTATGAGCAAGATATGCTTTTACATTTAGCATTGGGTTGGTGAAACACCCCACCCTCCATTAAGGTCACTCATAAGGGACTACCTTAACTTTGGTGGAGGTTTGTAAGTAAAGTCACTGATAAAACACAAGAAAGATATAAACACATATGTATATAAGCAGCGGAAAACATCAGACTTTTATTTCATAAAAGTACTTGTTCATACAACACATTTCCATAATTGTCTCATAACAACTTCCAAAACATTACAACATCATTTCTTTCTTGGTTTTTAAATAAAGAAGCATAAAACATGATTAAAACTACATAAATCCCCATAGAGTGTGACCAATAGCCATAGCCAAGGAAAGAGACTCCAAACTGTACATCAACTATCTTGAAGCTTTTAAAGAATCTGACTAAGCTGAGTTATTTCCTCCCTGTGGACCTGGG
Organism: Allium sativum; assembly: GCA_030737875.1. Lineage (NCBI taxonomy): Eukaryota > Viridiplantae > Streptophyta > Magnoliopsida > Asparagales > Amaryllidaceae > Allium > Allium sativum. The sequence continues at coordinate 454,586,336 of CM060915.1, read as the reverse complement.
GGGAGCGGACGGAAGAAAAGAAGACGAAAGAAAATAGGGTCAGACATAAAGCCTGGTAAGTCTAGTGACTCTTCAGTATGAGAATAAGAATAAGGGCGTGATAGGTATAAACTGGAACAGGAAAGTATCATAAGCTAAGATAAAGTAGTTTTGAAACGAATATACTATCGCACCCCACACTATATCTCTGCACCTACTTGTATTTATTCCGACTAGCACCCTATCCTGAGGGTGAAGTGATCCCGTTTCTAAAGATGCACCCTATGCTGAGGGTAAATGATCCCGTTTCTAAAGATGCACCCTATGCTGAGGGTAAAGTGATCCCATTTCTAAAGATCGGCTCCTACTCACATAATTACATGTGTCTTACGGCCCCCAGAAATTGTAGATACCTATGCTGGCCCCACCATGGGGTGTATCAAGTCCCATGGTGGCGACCCGACACAAACCTTAGAATGCATAGGTTATACTACTGGTGCCCCCAGTGCCCTGCTTGTCTGCTCCGAAGTGTGTGCACGCCCGCACTCCGTTAGAACCCACACTGTTGCACCCACCGCCGTCGCTTTGACCGCTTACAATCAGCCCAGTAATCGTGCCCCACCCTGCCTAGTTTCAGGGTACCATGATACCTAATTGGGTTACTGCTGAAATGGGTCCCCGTTACTAGGGTTTTCTAGTCAAACATGCTAAGTGGTTAAGTGTCTGTATTTACCTAACCCCACCCATCAATTTCATTAACATGCTGAATTGGTTAAGTGTTTTTAGTTAACTTAACCCTACCATCTGTCCTTAGCCTTTTAAAGCACCAACCACTCACATTAGTCAGATATTGTTACGGTTACTGGATGTGCCGGTCGGTTCCGGGAAGATTTACACCGTAACTCAGTCTAACCTTGGGTCCTTATTGGGCTTCATGCTTAACCACCCACATTGGATAGGTATTGTTGTGACTACTGGACAGCCGGGCGGGTCCGGGCAGATTTACATCACAACTCAATCAAACTTCGTGTTAAGCATATTCATATTTTCTAAATTTACATATTTGTCTTTATCACTTAATATATGTAAATTTCTCAACAATTAAATGCTGTGGCCCACTTTCCAAGTTTAACCTTTTTGGTATAAAGAATTTATACCGTTTAAATGCCACCAATTTTGGCATGTGACAAACATGCCAATTTCATATATTTTTATGACAAGTTTTATTAATATTCCCAACGTTACCCCGTTTAAACATTAGGCTAACGATCTTAGCCTAATTTTCGTTCGCATAATCTTAACATATGATATTAGGCTAAAAACTTAGACTAATTTAGCGCACACAAATAGGCATAAGGGAATTCATAAACATAAACATAACATAGGTGTAAACTTGGCATTTTTGGCATAGTCTATATGAACATCATAGGTGTGAACTTGCAAAATGGCCAACATGAATGTCATAGATGTGAACATGCAAAATAGTCAATATACATATATGTGAATTTGCATCATAGCCTAAATCAATTTTACATATATGTGAATTTGCATTGAAATAAGGGTCTAACCAAATAGGTGTCACACGAATTAGCATATGATTTAGACAACATAGGTCTAAACTTGTTTTTGGATTTAGGCATAACATCGAACATCACTAGCACATGACAAGAATATGACATTTTCATAAATATGTATAACTTTATGACAAGGGTGTGAACTAGATCCAATCGCATATCTAATTACAACATGAAATATGTACTAAAGTGGATCTTGACATAGATCAAATTAGAAACTTGCAACTTTTGTATAACATAGGGGCATGTATATGAACATAACTATTTAGGCATAAAGATTTCTAGAATAAAGTATATACATGAGGTTCTAATCACAAACGACCTATATAATCACATAAACATGAACTATACAACTTGCTTGTGATGTTATTGTCATTCTAAAAGTACAGTAGGATCAACATCAATCTTAATTATACCACAAACATCCCAATTTCATTCGCAACACAATCATTTCAATACATAGATATGAATTAACATCGTCGTTACATAATAGCACAATTCCACTTCCAATTTACATCGAATCAAGTCTTAGTTTTATTCTCATCGGAAAAATCACTATACTTACAACGAACGACGAACCTGGATTCTAGATTCTGAATTCTGGATTTGATATGCTTTCCTTTGGGTAGACTAACGTTGTTTTGATTCGTGTTTTGCTTTAGTATTGGCTTGTCTCTAGGCTTTCTAACTGACAGCCACTCCTAGTTTCTTTCCAGCAGCATGACGGCTTTAGTATTATATTATTTGTGTGAATTTAGGGTTAGACTTGAGTTGTATTTATAGAATTTCAATCTAATTAGAGCCGTCGATGAAGCTAGAGTGAATCCAGACCATCCATCTCAAGAGAAGCCAATCAGAAAGTGACATGTAAGCCCTAGTGACTCACTCAGCCAAGCCTCAGAATTCGACCAGATCCTGACCAGGCCAGCCATGGCCTGACTAATAGGTCTTTCTGACCTGGGCGCACTTGGCAGGTGCGCCAGTGCTAAAATTGTACTGGCGCACTTCCCAAGTGCGCTAGTTAAATTTTGTTCTGGCGCACTTCCCAAGTGCGCCAGTGCATTCTGACCCGTTTCTGGTTTTTTTGCCCAACTTCGTTTGTCCATAGCTTCTTCATACGATATCCGTTTTACGCAAACTTGGACTCTATCTCAAGCAGAATTTCGAGACGAACGCAATGGCGTAACCCATTTCCCTTTATTTCATCATTTAGAATTAATTATACTTTAATTTGTTAAGTTACAGTTAACAGAAAATTTGGGGTGTTACAGTTGGATATAAATACTGGTATGCTAACATCTTGTGTAACACTTCACGATTTGACTATGAGATGTGTAGCGATGTTATTGTGTTCATTTCAAATTTAATTATTGATTTTGAAATGATATTTTTCTTAAGTGAAAAGAAATATATTCCTGATTTTGGATAGGGAATGTTTTACAAAGAATGTTTTATAAAACAGATATGATTTCGAGGCCTAAGCCCGAAGATTTCTAAAATAATTTATAAATATATTATGTGTTACATTGTAGTTCAACACATAATAGATTAGTTTCTATTGATGATATATCTGTTTGGTGATGGAGAATTTATTCTCCTGCTTAACACCCTTCTTTGAAACGTACGAGCTCAAAGTTTATGTGATTAATAGTGACTAATCATATATATGAATTGCTGATGTGTAGTACTATAGTTTTAAAGTACTTGTGATTATTATGTTGTGAAATGATTTTCCCCACTTCGGGAGATAAAATGATTTAGCAAGTGTGTGGCTAGAGATCGGGTGACCTGGACGACTAAAAGTATGGGCTGGATCCAGTACCTTAGGGTGAGTGGTCAGCAATGTAGCCTGCTCCATGCGTGGGAGGTGCACATATATATATATCGAGTTGGAGGGGTGCTTACTGCCCTGTCTAAGGGAAGATTCCCGATATTTGGTTGCATACTTGTTTGTATGCATTGTGATGATTTGGAATTCATATTTCCAAAGATTTTGGTTTGAGATCCCGAAGTGAAATCTACTTTGATATAAAGCTAGATATGTATTTCAAATGATTGAAATAGAAATTGAAAAATAAAGTCCAAAGGAATAATTTCTGTAAATTGAATTGGATTTGGAAAACCTAAGTATGGGGATTAACCTAAATAGGTAGGTTGGGATATTGCATGTTGATTGATGCATAGTAGATCCACATCTTTATTACTGATTGTTATTTATACACTGGAATTCATGGGGGTAAACCCGTTCCGTGTTATACGGCGTGGTTCTGTGATTAGCCTTATCATTTAAATAAGTTAATTTTAACTGTAGAGTTTCTCATATTGGTCCCATGACTGACCTGTAGTTTTCTTTTCCTTTGCAAACTCGGGTGCCCCTATTTTCCACACGGGCAGTCGAGTGGTTTGTTTTGTAGATATTTCATTTAGCAGGATTCTGGATCGAAGCAAAAAGCTGTGTCCAGAGTATTGATGGCCTTCCGCTGTGTCATTTTATTTGTTTCCGCTGCATTGTATTACATTTATTGTAAATTAATCTTCCACTGTATTATATTTTGATATACTCTGATATATTCTATACTCTGATGTAACATTATTATGATGTTTATAAAAGTCTTATGTTATTTGTTCTGATGTGTTGTATGCCCAGAGTTAGCGTATGCGGGATTCAAATGGTCTAGGTCGATTTAGCGATCGATTAGATCTGGGCGAAATTCGTATCGTTACAGATTGACATTATATGCTCATAGCCAAGTAACAACTATAGTAAATTCAAATAATTGGTTAGTCTCTTATCAAGATAACTATTACACATTGATATCAAGTCTTTGAACAATAATATCAATTGTCACTAGTAATCTTGTCGTAATGATCAAACACTGACAATAAATTCAAGTCAAGTAATAATCTTCCTTTGGGTCAGTTAATTATTCAGTCGTATAACCTTATAACTGTCACATATTTATCATCATACATGTGTAACTGATTCAGCCAAACACTAGCCTTCCTTTGGGCAGACTGATATTCGCATGAAAAACTACATACAAATTTCAAATATTTTCATGAACCACCACAATACGAGAGGTCACTTTGGTGATATGTTATTTCAGTTAGTTCATCATGAATGTAGGTTATTTACAGCTATAAAGAGACACCAAAAGTATATTTGAACTTATTTCTTACTTGTCTATACCATGTACCTCAAGTGCTATAAAACACGCAAAAATGATTAAGGTCCATGTAACAGTTAAAAATTCTAAAAAATAAAACTCTTACTAGGGCATAAAATGTCTCAATCATAGCTACTTCAATCCTTTTCTTTAGGTTGGGGCTATAGACATTCCCTTAATAAATATGATAATATATCATACATAAATCACATAACAAATGTCATAAATTAATGCCAGGATTAATGCCACATAAAATTATATATAAACTAAATGTCATATAAAATAATATTAATGAACATAATTACCATGATGTATATCTACATAAGATGCTACTATGCCATTTTACCTTTTTTATTACGAGAATACTTGACTAAGTCAGAAATGATGTAGTTTAGATAAACATGCAAACTATTGCTCTTTATATTTTATGCCGATCGAAACATGAAAGTGTAATATTTCTTCCACATGCGTATGTATCTATAAAAAATAAATGCATAAAAATATATGCCTTTTGTTATTCACCTAATTTTCGTAACCAAGTTATTTAATGCATTTATAATATAACCATAACAACCATAATTAATGCAATCATAATATATATAAAATGTAGTTGTCTGTTATGTGGTATAAAATATAAACTAATATCACATCTAATTTTTTGGCAAGGTAAGCCTGATTATAGTGATTGCACCACTGTTTATTAGAGATGCAAAGAAAAAAAATGAAGTTCTGCACAGGCACAGAAATTTCATCTGGTTTGAAATGCCAAAACACTATATCTGTAAAGAGGAGTGAAATGCAGAGTTTCAACTATTAAAAAGGACCAGACAATCAATCTCCCACCAAGGTGGAATATCCGGAGGTATCACTATCACCACCTATAACATTGATATACTCAGAAAAAAGTACAGCAAGGTTAGATACAAAGCACGGATTGGGACCGCGAAACTCGCATTCCCAAACCCAAGTAGAATCATGGAAAATTGTCTTGTTCTTCTGTCTTAGAACACCCTCCTGAATAAGCTCAAAGCTATCTCCCACTACCTGATATTCCAATCTTCTAGTATCATCTACTATGTCTATAACATATTTATAGTATTCATTATCATGTGGATCATATCTCATACCAGAAGCTTCATGTACCCAAGCGCGGTCATCTGACATCCAACATATCCCATCATTTTTAGGTTCCTCATCTGATGTTACCACTACATTTTCCATTAATTCTTCGTCACAGGTAGTAACATTACACTTCAATTCTTTATCAATACGCGGTTCTTCATCAACTATTTTTTATTTACCTTATTATTTTGCACCCATATACTAGGAAGAGTCTTCACGAGGGGAGATCGAACCTTAGAAGAACCAATAAGCTTACAAGTATCAAGAAGGTATCCAAAACAATGACATTTTGTGCATGTTTCCGGCTGCCAAGAGTATTGCACATTATTATAGAAATCAAAGCCCTCAATAGTAACTTTGAGCTGTTTTGGTAATGGCTTGCTAGGAGTTATTTCAATCAATGATTTAACATAAAAATCAAAGCCCTTAATAATAACATTGAATTAGCTATGCTTGGTTGGTTTCGCAGTCGTTTTTCAAGGCAAGATTACTTCTTATTCTTCTATTGAGATTTTGAACTTCTTTGTCCCTTGGGTAACAAATCACCTTTTTTCAGTCCAATTTAATTAGATCTCAAATTTTCTTTAGACAAGTGCTAAAAGCACCCAGCTATATTCTTCCGGCCACCATTCGGCTGTTAATACAACAACAAAGAAGCTGGGTGCTGGAAGAAGGAAGTCGGGTGCTTTTATCATCACTCTTTTCTTTATTATAATCCATTTAGTAGAGTCGAGCTTGATTTATATTTTTTCACAATTGCAGTGGATACATGTCTATATCTTAGTTGATTCTTTATTACTGTAATGGATGATGCTTCTTTGTTCCTTTTCCTTACATATAGAACCTTATTTTACCTTATTGGAAGTACGTAAGGGTACTTTTGATGATCCTAGTGGGTGTTGGATTTTTCCTTCTTTATGAGGTATTATAGAAGTGGAGCTGCAAATAGGAACTCCCCTTTTAGGGGGTACTCTAGTGGATGAGGATGAAGATAGAAACCCTCCTAGGAGCTAATCTAGAGTGGATGTCAGAGAAGAAAGGACACTCACTATAGAAGGTGATGCAGAATGGACGTCAAAAGTGTAAAGATCCTCCCTCTTGAAGGTACACTCGGAGAAGGCTAAATACGTTTCTTTGAAAATTTGCTTGTAAAATGATTTATGGCTAATTAAAATGCTTGAAGAAAACTCTTAAATAGTTCTTTGAAATCGATTTTCCTTTTTTATGTTTTGAACAAGCGTAGATCTCAAATAAGAGGCTAATTGGCCATGATTCGTGAATCAATGACCTTATAGTTGATGTAGACTTTTCCAATTATTGTTTTAATACAACTTTTGGTTTACAAGAAGTGAAGCCGAGTATGGAGTCAAATACAAAATTTGTTGACGTGAAGGGTGTGGATGAAGTGAAAGCTGAGCTAGAGGAAATTGTTCACTGCCTTCGTGATCCCAAGGTAATAGAGTTTGCCTACTGAACTAGATGCTAGATTTATATTTGCATGTCATTTTTTGCTTATGCTGGTTTTGTACCAATCCATAAGCCATTAAACTCGCACATGGAATTTGACAGTGCTACTTCAGATACTTGAACTTTCAGCATCTCTTATGTATTTGCTAAGAACATACGTTATCTCTTGTGCATTTGTCTTGCAAATGTGTTTGAGCTTACAATTTTCTTCTAGTAAGGGAATCACGTTTGTCATCCGAGCTAAGTTGGTGCACTGTTCATTGGCTCATGAGCTCCAATTTCCAGTTTTTTGGATAATCGTATCTGTAACCACTTGCTTCGTCATAAATAGCATATAACTTTCCTAACGAATAAGGTCAATGTATGTGCTTTCTTTTTCAAAAGTTCTCATTTGTCTGGAAGAAGTAATTATCTGGCTCAGAATGTAACGTTCACACTTTAATGGTGTGAAACTAATTATTTCTATCATGTCCAACAATTACAATGATTACTATTATTTAAATAATACTGATATTTACGGAATCTTTAGTACAACTAGAGGTAGGTGGATTTTTTTTCCAGGAGGATCAATCCATATTAGTAGTTTATTTATTGATTTATACTATTTTAATTTAATACTATCGCCAACTAACATGAAACTACCAAAAACAGAATTTTGAGATGATCTAGTCTCGGTTCTGATCGAATTCCAAATAAAGATGGTGGAATATTTAAATTTTCTCATAACCTTGAACCATAATTTATACATAATTTTAGTATGGAATTTGTTGTGATTATAGTTGAAACCAAAACCAAAATGCTTGAAGTTTTGAAATTTCCATCGAAACCTCGGACCTTAATCTGTATAGTGCATAAAATTTAACATGAATCCTTTGAATGTATGAATCTGTGCTTAAATCCCATTTGATTCAAATTCTATAGTTTTCAACTTGAATATCATTGAATTCATTTTTCTCGATGTATCCCTAAAACAAAAGTTCTCGGTGGCCAAAAGGTGCAAACATGGCAATTCCTCCTCCAATGAATGTATGCATAATGTAAAACATCCCTTGTTAAGTAGATATACAAGTTGTGAGTCAACTAATTTATTGTCTCTATAATCCAGGGTTACCCACCAGCGAGACGGACGCCATAGACACCGTATACAAAGTATTTAAAACCGTAATTTCAGGCAAACAAATTTTAGTACCATTTGTAATGGACCTTGTTCACAATAATACTAATAATATATCAACTCAAAGCCAGATGAGACAATAGATTGTGTGATCTTCATTCTCTATTCAAAAGGACCATGATATATGCTTTTGCGTTCTTTAATAGGCATTTGTGTTTGAAAGAATGAATTATTATTTGATATAAGATTCCTAGCTAACATTATGGCAATATCGGACTCCACATATTACTATATTCATATACCATCATGAGCTGTTCTTAAGCTTGCTATGCATACGTTATTTGCTGCAGCGATTCACTCATCTAGGAGGAAAGCTGCCAAAAGGTGTCCTACTGGTAGGTCCACCTGGCACTGGAAAGACGATGTTGGCAAGAGCCATAGCAGGAGAACTGGTGTTCCTTTCTTCGCATGCAGTGGCAGCGAGTTTGAGGAGATATTTGTTGGTGTTGGAGCTAGGACGGTCAGAGATTTATTTGCTGCTACCAAAAAATGAACGCCATACATTATATTTGTTGATGAAATCGATGCAATATGTGGCAGTCGCAATCCCAAGGATCAACAATACATTAAAATGACCCTGAATCAGATGCTAGCTGAGCTTGATGGCTTTAGAACAGAACGAGGGTATTATTGTCATTGCAGACACTAACTTTCTCGAGTCTTTGGACAAAGCACTGGTGCGACCAGGTCGATTAGACCATCACGTCGTTGTTCCCAATCCAGATGTAGAATGCCGGAGGCAGATATTGGAATCTCACATGCCAAAGGTATTCATATCAATTTTATTTTAGATTGTAACATTAAAGTTTATATTTAGGTTTTACGTGGGTATGAACTATAGTTGTAGAAACTATACATGATTCAAAATTCTTCTTTTCCCATATTACTGCACCAGCATATATTATTTGGATTATACCCATACTATCATTGACCGAATAGAAATATAGAATGAGCATGTGTTGATAATTCATGGAGAGGAAACTAGCTTTAACAAACCAAGTTTATTCTATTCAAGCACAAATCTCTAATTTTTTCTGTTGAAGTGCAAATCTTAACTTGTAATGACATTAGCAGGGCCATGATTTTTTTTAAACCTTACCAGTGTCATCCATAATTAATCTTTCGCACACAATGGGTTTGAGTTCTTCAAATTATGTTGATCTTTAAAGAATTAGAAATTGCTGATACAACTACTAGATGCAAGTGCAAGAGTATGTTGATCCTAAAATATGCCATGTGCAAATTTTCCTTATGATGCATGTATAAGAATGGTGGGAGATCCGTTAAAATCAAACATGTATATGAACGCGGACTCAACTGTGGATTCAGTGATATTCTGCAACCAATGTTTCTCAATAAGGACTGAAATATCAACTCAAGATATTAAAAATGCACATAATGGTTGAGCAAATCATTTTTAGAATACAATTCTTTTGGTGCTCCAGTTGTTAATATACTGACATTCTTATTAAATCTAAAGATGTGAAGTGTGGTTAGGAGAGTAGTTGTAGTTTTGAAATTGACTACCCAATGGCTTTAAATATAAAAGGACTGAAAGACAGTGATGCACCCTCATGATATGACACATTGTTTGACAACTTATGTTAGCGACATACAATAGCCAAATAGTAAAAAAAATCATTAGAGAGATTTTACCATTTTTATCATATGAGAGTTAATTATCAAATAAAAAAATGGAATGTGACTATATCGTGTATTTGATTCCGATCAAATGATCCGCAGCAGCCAATAGATCTCATGGTAACAAAATGTATTATTCTAAGGTATATCAAGATTCAGTTCCCGGTTCATATTTAGCTCGATTATGAGTTCAGTCGTGAATTTAAGGTGTCAGTTATGGGTTTGGTTATGAGTTCGGTTATGCGCTCGATTAAGGAGTTGGTTATGAGTTCACATTATATATATATATATATATATATATATATATATATATATATATATATATATATATATATATATAGAGAGAGAGAGAGAGGAGGGTTATATGACACCCCATTTTTTTGCCTTTCTTTTACCCCTCATTTATATCCAAGTATTTATAGTTAAATAAGTTAGTGGAGGAAGAGAGAATTAGTGGAAGGAGAGAGAAACGGGAATGATTGGTGGAAATCAGGGGGCTAAAGGGGTGCTGCACTATTTTGGGTGCTCTTGAACGCTCCTCATATATATATATATATCGTATGTTTTGTTATGGGATCAATTTTAGATTCGATCATGCGTTAGGTTATTTTATCAATCATTACCTTATGAGTTCGGTTATGGGCTTTGTTAAGAGCCGGTTGTATATCATGGGATGAGCTATAAGCTCACTTTATGTGTTTGGTTATCGTCCCAGTTGTGATATGGTTATCTGTTTGGTTACACGTTTGGCTGTATTCAAATTTCGTTGTATTTACTTATTGTTCATTATTTTGTGAAGCTTTTAATGGTTTTAACAAATTAAAACTGCACTGCAAATACTTCTTACCTCAACGGTTCTCTTTTTATTGATAACTTTGTCTTTCTAATATAAATAAGAAAGGCAACCTCCAGATTGTTGCCAGTAACCATTAGGTTCAGACTCTACCGTTACACGAAAATAGCAAAAATAAAGTATTGTGGCTGAATTCTTTATTCAACGGTGTATGAGTGTAGTAAATGTTCAGTGTCTCCTAAATAGGTAAATTCGTGCATTTCTTTACCAAAATAATTTGAAATGGATTCTGTTTTTCAAGGAAGTAATATATGCATACATCGGCTTGGAGAAATATAAGTAAACATGGATGCCAAGTTTTAGATGAACTGGCTCACATTGCCTTGGAGAAATAACAGTGAACCTGGATGTCAGAATAACCGAAGGATAAAAGTTTTTTAAAATTTTATTATTTTTTAGCAAGTCTTCTCAAAAGCTTGTCTTTTAATATTTTGTTGATTGTTATTGTATATAGAACATGTATAATTCTGTGAAGCTTTCTACCAATGCATGTAATAAAAGTTTGACAGTAAGCTTATAAGAAGTGCATATAGTGATTTCCCAACGTATCTAAATCTCCATTTAATAAAAACAATTATTATGTAATAGTTTCATGATATTCTTATATTTATTTCAATTATCTTATATTTTTATCAACTTTATACTCTTTTAGGCATACATTATTGATTTTGAAATATTGGACGGGGAATATGAATGAACAAGGCGACTTTAGGATAGATTATTTGTCCATACAAAATTTGAGGCTTCTCCTGCTGTTGATAAAAAGGGCGACGACAAAGATACACAGCCATCCAATGACAAACAACACAAAATGGAGTGCATTCAAAGATATTGAGGTATTCCATTGTACGTGAACACTTGTTTCATTCTTGCATATAAATTGTTATGATGATAAATATACGCCCCTTCATGCTAGCTGTTTTTGAGAGAGATATTGGTTACTTCAGAATATCTGCACCCAAGCTAAATGAGGATAGAGCAACGTTTCTAGAAGAATGGCTCAATACAGAAAGTTGATTCGGTAGCCTTGGGGAGTCAGTATTGTTCAGAAGAAATTGTGTAGGAAAGTTAAGATAAAGATACCTATTTGTGCTGAGGATGGCATTCAATACGGGTATGCTTTCTTAATCCCTTGTCTTAAGTTCCTGAGAAGTTTAACATGTTAGATTTTCGGTATGAGACTCATTGGTGGGTTATGTGCATTTATAAGTAGTATATCGATTACATATTCCCTGATGAAGTCATGATGGCTTCAAATTTAAAGATTCTGAAAGCAGCCTTAGTGGAAGAAGCAGAAACGATGAGGACTGAAGCTCTTTGCTATGTTTTTGGAGATTATGTAATTTGGAGTTGTATTTTCTTTAGTCTTCATTACTCACCCATTCCAACAATATGTTATAAATAATCAGTGACATTTGAAAATTAAATTTATACTTTCCTGTAATAGTTAGATTATGTTAGTGATATTAATAATGTTTCTGAGCAAGCCGCGAACCTGATTTTTGTTCTCATATATCTAATTAATTTAAATTTACACTTTCCTGTAATAGTTGGATCACGGTTGACTATATTAATAACGTTTATGAGCAATCTGTGCTCCTGATTTTGTATCTCTAATTAATTTATGGTCTACTATGGTCATATTTGATTATTTATCCAAATACGTTGTTGAATACTGATGGGTGTCTTCGAGAACATATTTAATGCATGCAGGTGTTATTTTCTTGAAATAGGATCATCTAAGGCTACAACTGCACGGTCAAATTGAGAAGATACCAAAGGAAACTTCAAGATTAGGTGCTGAGAACAGTTCATTTGAGAAAGCGATGCAGTTTCCACTCTTTGTAAAAGAGAAAACATATTAAGAAAATTTGATAGGTGGTTGGTTGAATTAATATTTTTCATTAAATGCAAAAGTGTAATTTAATAAGAATTGTAAATTAATGTTGTTCTTTTCTTTTGAAAGTCCTAGGTCTGTTATAAAGGAAAAAAGTTGGGTCGTTCATTTGTTTTTATGTGTTTTTTTACATATTTGGATATAATTTGAAGAGTTACCTTAAATTTAATAACTTATCATTAAATTTTATGTTTCTAAGGCCTACTCATAAAATTACAACTGAGAGTGTAATTATAATTAGGATATATTTTATGTGTTTTTTTTACATATTTGGATATAATTTGGATATTGTGTCCTTTTTTTGTGAATATCGTGGGTAAGATAATGACAACTGAGAGTGTGAACTAGACAATAAACAGGGGACCTAAGAATTCTATCAAATTACATGCAATATCTCCACTGTATCCATATGTTAGAGATATTTCAAATCCAAACGTTTCTAATTCCGTTAAATCATTTATGTACCATGCATTCGTTCAGCTATGCTGCCTTGCTTTCGCTAGGGACGTCATTTCTTTGGATCATGAATTTTGTTCTTATATAAGAGCGTAAAGTAGATTATAGTATTACTCTGAATGGTTTTCACTAAGTACGTATATCATATCCTTATATAAGTGCCTTCCTTGCATAAGTGTTTTTACTCTCGGTTATCGTAGTGTACCCTCAAACTCAAAAAGGGAATATCACTTAAAGCTGATTATAAAGAAAAAACTCGAGGCTAGCATTTCTTAATAGATAATGCCATAAAGGCATGCATTTTACATGTAAATTCTTTTTCTATATATTGAATATGTTTAACGTATTAAAAAATGTCAAAAAGTTAAAACCATATTATTATTTTTCATTCAAATCATGTTTGAATTTCGTTCCTCATATATATATATATATATATATATATATATATATATATATATATATATTTGTGAATTTCATTCTAAGAATATACCCATTATGTAATCATTAGGTATGTTTCTGGAATATGCTCGCTTGTAGGCTCGGTTATGAAGTTGGTTATATGAAGGGTCTCGGTTACGGGCTCGGTTATGGCCTCGTTTATGGACATGTGATCGGCTATGGGTTTGGTTATGGTCTCGATTATGACTTAGTTTAAATGTTTGGTTTTAACCCCAGTTATGGCCTAGGTTTATATTTTGGTTATGGGCTAGGTAATTCCATCGGTTATGAAATAAAGGCTAAATTAGAAAATATAAAAAAATATAAAATATTAATCATTAAATATAAAATGTAAAGTATATATTACAAATTATATAATATAATGTACAAAGTATAAAATATAAATTAAAAAATATTAAACATAAAGTATAAATTATAAAGTATAAATTATGAGCTTGATTAGAGGTTTGATTAAGACCTCATTATGAGCTCAGTTAGGGTTTTGGTTATTGGCACGGTTATGGGCTTGGTTATGGACTCAGTTATATGAAGGGTCTCAGTTATGGGCTCAATTATGGATTTGGTTATAGACAAGGTTTTGGGATATGTGAAGGGTCTCAATTATGGGCTCAGTTAGGGTCTCGGATAAGAGCTTGGTTATGAGCTTGGCGATGGACTCTATTATGTGAAGGGTCTCGATTATGTGATTGGTTATGGGCTCGGTTGTGGACTCAGTTATGGACTTGGTTATGAGTTCGGTTATGGGTTAGGTTAAAGATTTGGTTATCACCTCAATCATGACCGTGGTTATAAGCTTAGTTATTACCTAATTTATGTAATAAATGCTAAATTATAAAAAATAAAATAAAAAATATTAATCAAATATAAATAACTAATTTTAGTTACAAGCTAGATCATAACTTCGATTAAGAGCTCAGTTATACATTCAGATGCAAGCTTGTTTAAGAGCCCGATTATGGGCTTGGTTATAAGATAAGTAATGTGTTTAGTTTTGGCTAGGTTATGGTCTCGGTTATGGGCTACAATTATGAACATGTTTATGGGCTCGGTTATGAGCAACAATTATAAAGTATAAATTATAAATTATAAAACATAAAATATAAAGTATAAATTATAAAATATAAAGTATAAAATATAAAGTATAAAGTAAATAATATAAAGTATAAAGTATAAAATATAAAATATAAAGCATAAAGCATAAAGCATAAAATATAAAGTAAAAACTATAAAGTATAAAATGTAAAAATATAAACTATAAAATATAAAGTATAAAGTAAAAAATATAAAGTATAATGTATAAAATATAAAATATAAAATATAAAGTATAAAAATAAAATATAAAGTATAAAATATAAAGAATAGAATATAAAATATAAGGCATAAAATATAAAATATAAATTATGAGCTCGATTATAGGTTTGGTTAAGACCTCATTTACGAGCTTAGTTAGGGTCTCGGTTATTGGCTTGATTATGGACTCGATTATGACCTCGCTTGTGGGCTCGGTTACGAAGTCGGTTATATGATGGGTCTTGGTTATGGGCTTAGTTATGGACTCGGTTATGGACATGTGATCGGTTATGGGTTTGGTTATGGTCTCGGTTATGACCTAGTTTAAATGTTTGGTTATACCACCAGTTATGACCGTGATTATGGGTTCAGTTATGGTCTAGGTTTAGATTTTGGTTATGGGCTAGGTTATTCCATCGGTTATGGAATATAGGCTAGATTAGAAAATAAAAAATAAAAAAATAAAACATATTAATTATTAAATATAAAATATAAACTATATATTAAAATTATATAATATAAAGTATAAAATATAAAATATAAAACATAAATTATAAATTATGAGCTTGATTAGAGGTTTGGTTAAGACCTCATTATGACCTCAGTTAGGGTTTTGATTATTGGCTCGGTTATGGGCTTGGTTATGTACTCGGTTATATGAAGTGTCTCGGTTATGGGCTGAATTACGAATTCGGTTATGGGCACGGTTTTGTGATCGGTTATGTGAAGGGTCTCGAATATGGGCTCAGTTAGGGTCTCGGTTATGTGCTTGGTTATGAGCCTGGTTATGGACTCTGTTATGCGAAGGGTCTCGGTTATGTGATTGGTTATAGGCTCGGTTGTGGACTCAGTTATGGGCTTGGTTATGTGTTCGGTTATGGGTTAGGTTAAAGGTTTAGTCATGACCTCAATCATGACCGTGGTTATAAGCTCAATTATTACCTAATTTATGTAATAAATGCTAAATTATAAAATATAAATATAAAATATTAATCAAATATAAATAACTAATTTCAGTTACAAGCTAGATCATAACTTCGATTAAGAGCTCAGTTAAAAATTCAATTGCAAGCTTGTTTAAGAGCCCGGTTATGGGCTTAGTTATAAGATAAGTTATGTGTTTAGTTTTGGCTAGGTTATGGTCTCGGTTATGGGCTACAATTATGAACATGTTTATGGGCTTAGTTATGGGATACAATTATAAAGTATAAATTATAAAATATAAAATATAAAGTATAAATTATAAAATATAAAGTGTAAAATATAAAGTATAAAGTAAATAATATAAAGTATAAAGTATTAAATATAAATCATAAAGCATAAAGCATTAAATATAAAATATAAAGTAAAAACTATAAAGTATAAAATATAAAAATATAAACTATAAAATATAAAGTATAAAGTATAAATATAAAGTATAAAATATAAAATATAAAGTATAAAATATAAAGTATAAAATATAAAGAATAAAATATAAAATATAAAGCCTAAAATATAAATTGTAAATTATGAGCTCGATTATAGGTTTGGTTAAGACCTCAATTACAAGCTTAGTTAGGGTCTCGGTTATTGGCTTGATTATGGACTTGATTATGACCTCACTTGTGGGCTCGGTTACGAAGTCGGTTATATGAAGGGTCTTGGTTATGGGCTTAGTTATGGACTCGGTTATGGCATCGGTTATGGACATGTGATCGGTTATGGGTTTGGTTATGGTCTCGGTTATGACCTAGTTTAAATATTTGGTTATAACACCAGTTATGACCGTGATTATGGGTTCAGTTATGGTCTAGGTTTTGATTTCGGTTATGGGCTAGGTTATTCCATCGGTTATGGAATATAGGCTAAATTAGAAAATAAAAAATAAAAAAATAAAAAATATTAATTATTAAATATAAAATATAAAGTATATACTAAAATTATATAATATAAAGTATAAAATATAAAATATAAAACATAAATTATAAATTATGAGCTAGATTAGTGGTTTGGTTAAGACCTCATTATGAGCACAGTTAGGGTTTTGATTATTGGCTCGGTTATGGGCTTGGTTATATACTCGGTTATATGAAGGGTCTCGGTTATGGGCTCAATTACGGATTCGGTATGGACATGGTTTTGTGATCGGTTATGTGAAGGGTCTTGAATATGGGCTCAGTTAGTGTCTCGGTTGTGTGCTTAGTTACGAGCTTGGTTATGGACTCTGTTATGCGAAGGATCTCGATTATATGATTGGTTATAGGCTCGGTTGTGGACTCAGTTATGGACTTGGTTATGAGTTCGGTTATGGGTTAGGTTAAAGGTTTGGTTATTGCAATAACCCGGAAATCCGAGCCAATTTAATTTTTTTATTTTGGCAACCTTGATGAATTTTGAATATTTAAAATAGATTATTTTAAATAATAATGACGAGAAATTTATTTTGAATAGAAACAGAACGTATATATATATATATATATATATATTTGAATCGTTGTTAGAATATAAATAATTATAAAAGGAATTGAAAATGGCGCGGTAGTTCGACAATTCGATTTCAAATTTCAATTGAACATACCGGGTGCAAAATAAACCGGATTTTAGCGAAACCAAAAATATTTGAATCTAATTGAGAATATCTTTCCAACGAATCCGAAAAATTGAAATTTCATAGCGGGAATCAAAAGTTATGTCCAGCTGAAAATTCAGAATAGTCGTTATGGAATTCTGGCCCTTAAAAATAGCCATTTTGCAAACGACCTCGGTTTTCGACGAAACCACTTTTGTTGGATCCGTGATGTCAAATTATTTCTAGATTCCAAAATTTGTAATTTTCTGAATCAATATGTGAGCGTGGCAAAGGAAAACGCGTTTGACCAGTTTCAGTTGATTTTAATCGACTGGAAAATGGCCATTTTTCAAACGGTCTCAGAATTCGACGAAATCAGTTTTATTAGGACCGTATCGTCAATATGAAGCTAGCAATAATTTTTCTGTAATTTTTAAAGTCCGTACGTGGTCCCGGTAAATTGAAATGTGCATTTAAATTGAATATATAAAGATTTATATTTTAAATCCAACGAAAACGGGTCATAACGGTCGAATTGGCCTGCGATACATATCCCTTTGTGTTCGGAATGGGGGTAATTAGCATGGGACGACAGTCGTTGGGTTTGAATCGAGATTCGAAATAAAAGTCAACCTAGTTGGAAATTAAATTAATAAATAATGTATATATATATATATTATATTAAGCCCTCCCTCCCTCACTTCTGTTTCTCCTTCGTTCAAAACAAAAGAAAAGAAAAAAAAACCCCGACGAACCCTAAACTGCGACCCCATAGGCGGCGCCGCCCACCACTGGGCTCCCCCACCCGACGCGCCCCCCTTTCTTCTTCTCCTCTCCCTCCTCTCCTTCCTGATGTCCACCGTGCCCTCCCCCTTCCTCAAATCGCACGCAAACCACCACTTCAGCCACTTCTTGGCCCCACCGCGGATCACCTACACCAACCCCTATGCCTCAGCAACCCCTTCGCCGCCCTCTCTGACAATCAGCCCGACAATGGGCCCTCCTACAACCGAAATCCTTTATTTTTCACAAGAAAAAGTTAGTTTTTATTTGTTCATTTAGTTTAAATTAAATTTTTGTAATTAAAATCAGTTTTTATTTTGATAATATAGTTTTCTTCTGACTTTTATATATGTTCATGGTTTTAAAATGAAATATATATATATATATATATAAGTATAAAAATAGTTTAAATAGGAAAATATTGAATTTTTAAATATGGAAAAATATAATTTTTATCTATAGAAAAATAAGATTTATGTATATAGGTTAGAGAATTAAAGAAAGACGGGATTTTTAAAATATAAAAAGATTTGATTTTTATCATTATAAAGATGCGATTTTTAGATTAGATAAAAATATGGTTTTATCGTATGAAAGAAAAATATTTCTAGTTCATAAAAATATAATATGAACATCATTATAAAGGTTTGAATTTTATGATATGAACGTCGCTATAAAGATTCGATTTTTAAATAATGAAAGATTTGATATTTAAACAAAAAGATAACAGATTTTTAATTATAAAAATTTGATCTTTAGTAGTATAAAAATACGATTTTCATATAGTAGAGATAGTAAAAATATAATTTTTATATTATGTAAAGAATAAAAATATAATTTTTATATGTGTAGTAAAGTAAAAAATCGATTTTTATATATGCATTAGCAAAGTAAAAATTCGATTTTTATATATTCATTAGCGATAGGAAAATATGGTTTCTATAATGAATAGCGACATAAAAATATTATTTTTAGTTCGATAAAAATATAAATTCTGTCGTATGTATAAAATAATATTTAGAATGGGATAAAAATAGAATTTTCCTATATGTAGTGAAATAAAAATGTGATTTTTATATATGTAGTAGCTACGGACAATGAAATTGACAAAGGGCGGGCACGACGAAGATTTCTACATAAGAAGAGTCGTGGCGTTGGTTTAGCTAGTCGGTGAGAACTTCTCACTTTAAATCTACTTTTCTAGTTAGAAATATATACTAGGATGTAGACGGTGTTTAGTAGCACCCGACACCCGTCGTCCAAAGACCATGGACGGCTTGCATGCTTGTTTGATGTGTTGTGAAATTTGTTTATGATGTTGATGTGAAATTGATAATAAAACCTTCATGTTTTGGAATAAAAATATTTTATCGTTAAAAATATAATTTTTAACGTGATTGTGAATAAATAAATATTCATTTACAAACCGGACGTTTTGTTTATGTACACCTATTTGAAAGATATTGATTGGGACGATAAATTTTACAGGTTGCCCAACTGCACAAATAATATTCAGTGTTTTTATATTGAAACCCCACACGGGTGTTGGGATGATATTTGGCGTACACTAATCCCAATTATTTAATTGTATGTCGATCGATTGGTCGACAGACTGTGTGAGCGTTAATTATTTATATTTGATGCTTATGCAGTTGTGTAGTGCACTTTGGATGATGGTTGATTATTTATCGTTGCTATTATATACATGTGTTGTATGGAATCCATATAATTAACATTATATGGTAATTGATTGGGCCTCATTCCAATTGGGAAAATAAAGAATATTATAAAATAAAGATTCATGTGTTGACAGTACACATTTGTTGAGATTAGTCATGTGATGAACGAAATATTTTTAGCCATAAAATTTACATCTTTATCATATATAAAATTAGAAACTAACTGGAAAATAGATAAGATGAGTGGTCTCCTGGGTATTGATCTGATGTTGGTTTCGGCCTTCGGGGTTAATGCTTAGGGGATCGTTCTCTTACTAATTTACGGCTGGAGTTTGATTAAAAATTAAATGATAGAAATAATTTTTTTATAAAATATATTAAATAACAAAAATAGTCACATGTTGACAGTACTCATTTGTTGAGATTAGTCATGTGTTGAAAGAAATATAGATTCATGTGTTGAATAGAATAAATATTCATTTGTTGAATAGAATAACGAAGTTATTGAAAAATATAAAGCCGTGTGGATTAGAGATGCGCTATTTTGACACGAACGATATTTATATCGAATATATTCGTTTTATAATGAATACTGAATAGATTTTTAAAAATCGAATATTAAAAAAAATGAATTCGAATTGAATTGAATAAAGAATGAATTCAAATTGAATTGAATATAAAATGAATTCGAATTGAAATGAATTCAAATCGAACTGTAATCGAATTGAATTGAATATAAAATGAATTCGAATTGAAATGAATTCAAATCGAACTGTAATCGAATTGAAATTGAATTAAATAGAAATGCAATTGGAAATCGAAGTGAAATCGATTTGGAATGAATTCAAATCGAATTGAAAACGAACTGAAATTGAATTGAAATCGATTTAAATTGAAATCAAATAGAAATGAATGTAAAATGAATTTATAATGGAAAATTCAATTTTGATTTGAATTTGAAATGAAGGTTGAAATTGTTTTTGAAACAAATTTGAAACGATTTATGAAATTCATTTTAAAAGGAAATCGACGAAATATATAATATATATATATAATGGCCTAAATAGAACGTGCCGCGCCGCGGCAGTTCGTGAATTTCGACCATTGGCTTCAAACAGACATTACGGGAGATCCAACCGTCGGATTCTCCTAAAACCAGAACCGTTGGGTTCGTATCGAAAAGAGCTTTCCAATGAATATTAGAAATTTGAAATCTAATGGTTGGATTTGGAGATACGTCCAAATCAATTTCAGAAAAGGTCACTATAAGTGCAGTTCGATGGCCGTTGTTGGAAATCGACTGTACGGGCCTTGATAAAATTATCAAAAATATCAATAATTTGTGTAAAATAATAAGAAATGATTTAGGAAAAATTGGGATGAAAAACTCCATATTTGAAAAGATAAAAATAGATTTTTATCGAAATGAACTAGTTTTGAACTAGAATTAAAATCAATTTATTTTTGAAATAAGTAAATTGAATTTGAAATGGGTTTTAAATAACCAGAATTTCCATTATATGAATTGGAATGGAGTTGAATCGAAATTGTCTTTGGAATACTTCGATATTAGATTTCGCAATTATACAGATATTTTGGAGAAAATTTGGAAGATATATTTTATATCGTTATTTCCAAAGGGATATTTGTGGGTTTCAGAATTTGATATTGAATATAAGCCGATATATTTTCTATTCAGAGCCTTGTATTTAATATCAAATGGGATTTGGGTTTGTCATGAATGGTGTGTTCATCAACACTGTTCTTAAACCCCGTTGAGAAAAGATTAAATCTTTTTGTTTAGATTTAATGAAGTATTCCAATTAATTAATATATTTAATTGGAATCGAAGTAGAATTGATTTGTGGGTTTATCGTGAACGGTGTTTTAAATAACACTTGTTCTTTAACCCGATAATAAATAGAATGTGATTTGGGTTTATCGTGAACTGTGTTTTAAATGACATTAGTTCTTTAACCCAGTAAAAGGAGTTTTAATGAATCTATAATTAGATTGAAATGTGAATTGATAATTTAAATTATCAAATTTGGAAAATGATCGAGAATGGAGTATCACCAGTTTTGCTCCAAAGCGATAGTTAAATCTTTAATTAGATTTGAACGTGAAATGGTAATTAATTTTACCGATAACATCGTGGTGTTAGATATGGAGTATTACCAGTTTTGCTCCTTGGGATAAATAGGTTGGGATTGGGAAATAAAATAAATAATTACTTCGGTGTGGTTCGCTAATCCCGACTAGTTTGGAAAACCATGATATGGTTTGAAATGACATCCAAAGGATGATTAAAGAATAAATTTGAAAGAATTTATCTTTGATAAAATTAATGGGAACCTTTCCCTAAGAATGTGAAATTTAGAAACTAATTGTAGGTTATCTAAGAAGAATGGTTTCCTGAGTATTGATCTGATGTTGGTTTCGGCCTTCGGGGTTAATATTTGGGGAATTGTTCTCTTGCTAATTTATGGTCGGTGACTGATAAATTGGTATGAGGCATATGTTGTGTTTGTGTAACATTTGTTTATTATATACGCGGGTTATTCAGAAAGGCCGGGTTTATACCCATTCTGAATAACCGATTCGAAGAAATGTCGAAGATGAAGACGGTGGTCGAAGACCGGAAGTCTTCACATCGTTTGGGTGATTACTGATGATCTTGATTGGGCTGTACACCTAAGAGGAGGGAATCCGTTGGTGATCGTCCAGACGTACTTGGAGATCGATGGATATGCGAGGAAAGTGCCTCCGGTTTCGTTCAGACCCAGAACGAACTTGTAAATGGACTGTGTGTCTGACGTGGGATTTTATTCTGTGTTGATTAATCTCTATTAAATATACATCTGTTTGGCGGCGGAGAATTTATTCTCTTGCTTAACGCCCTTCTCTGAGACGTACGAGCTCAGAGGTTGTATATCAATGGACATCAGTCGCATGGAGTGAATTGCCTGTGTGGCATGCCTAAGTGGCAGATGATGAAGGCTTCTGTTGAAAAACAAAGCCTTGTGGTTGATGATCAAAGCACGGCCTACGTGGCATAGCTTTGTGTATAACGTGAATTCGCGAGCCTCACACCTCGGTATGAGTCAAAAACAGGATATGGACCGTTGGGAGAACACGACGTTTCTTTCTAGCTATGGGTGGTGTCAGTGCTTAAACTGGCTGACATTTATATTATTTTTACCTATGTGGATGTTGGATTGCGAGGCGCCTCGATTATAGGTCTTTAAGGACCGGGAAACGTGTGTTCAGGAATAACTAATCCTCAAACGTAAGGGAGGACCAGCCCAGCCGATTCCAAGGGTTACCCAGAGTGCGTAGTCCTGAGGCATTTGCTAGAGTGTATCGAAGCGGGGAGGAGCTTGCCCCTTGCCTCGACTCATGACGGACATCCAATTTCCAATACGAGATATTTCAGTTTTATTTGTAGAGCCTAGTATGGCGACATGATATATGGTACTCATGTCGTCTATGATTGATACTTATGATTGAAATTGTTTTGACACTATACAGTTATAATAGTATCAAATGATTTGTTTTAAACGTACCAAGCATGTTTGGCTATTATAAGGGAAACCTCTATCCTTCGGCTTGTGTTGCATTGTGTGATGGGACCTGGGTCTTATAATAGCTTCATTTTTCGAAAAACATTGCGCTGTTCATTTATATGCACTGGTATTCTTGGGAGGAAACCCGTTCTGTGTTATACGGCGTTGTCCCTTGAATTACTCTCTTTTAAAGTAAAGTTTTAATAACTGTTTTATTTCTCACACCAGTCACATGACTGACCTGGAGTTTATTTTTTTAACCTAAACTCTGGGTGCCCCTATTTTCGACACGGGCAGCTAGTAGTTCTGGTTTTGTAGATTTATATTCACATGATCCTAATTTACAGCTGGAACAATACTCAGAAAGATCATTATCCGTGTATTACTTCTAGTTGTGTATTGTATTATTTTCCGCTGCAGTACTGTATTTAATTCTCTGATACCCTCTGATGTATTTTATTTATTCATACTCTGTATATTCTTGTATTCTGATGGAATTGTTGTAATTAACAATGAAATGTTCTTCTGTCTGCGTTTTGATGTGGTTTGTTCTCAAAGTATCCGGGCTTTCCTTACCAGGGAAGTTACGGGCTACTACAGTTGGTATCAGAGCTCTGGTTTACAGAGCTCGAGAACAAGACATATTAGAACCATACGAAAGAATTCTTCAGAAATTGGATTAGTAATATCCAATAAGAATGACTCGTTAGAGATGGGATCAGTAGTATCCTAGAACGAGTGTGAAGAGTATATTTTTAAAGTGAAAACAAATTTTGTTTTGAAATTTAAACCATTTCATACGTATTTGAATATTAATTTATATTGAATTTGGACAATCGAGTATATAAAGATTTTGCATGTACGCGTCATGAACGTATATTCGAAGTTTTAATATACTGGATAGATATCGAATCACATTCTAGGAACCCGGAGATGATTCTGATGATTGATATATCATCATCAGAATTTGTGTTCGTGTTTCGAAAGTGAGATATCTATATATTTCCATTAGACTGGTGTAAGAACCAAAATTAGCTAGAATACATTGTTGTGAATTGGCATCAAAAATGTGATTTTTGTATATATATCAAAATTATGAATTTGAAATGATAATCCACTAATTGATTGATGGTTGTGTTGTTGTTTAGTTGTTTGAAATTTTGAACGATTATGCCAAATTGAACCTAACATTGAACTGTATGGAAAATTGTTTGAAAATGCATGCATATACATGTACTTACATTGGACAGGTCATAGCAAGGAGGCTATAGCAGAGGAATAAAATTGTTTGCCCGACAAATAGGTACATGTTTACCATAATTTACTGTTTTGTTTGGGTGATGATGATTTTATGAGCTGATTGGCTAGCCGCTTGGCTTTTTCTTTTTCTTTTGGATTGAAGAAGGCCATGGGAGGCTATATGAAATATCCCGAAGTCCCCGGTGCAGGGGAGGTTATGGCGAAATTTTTCGAAAATTTAGGGTGTTAGCCAAATTTTTGAAGAATTTGAAAAAATTCTTAGAAACTGAAAGGTTGAAGAACTTAAGCCGTAAAGAAATAATGGAAGTTGAATTGATTTGTAGATCAACTTTCAGCTTCATTCCTTTTCGGGGACGAAAAGTTTTAAGTGGGGGAGATTGTAATAACCCGGAAATCCGAGCCAATTTAAAATTTTTATTTTGGCAACTTTGATGAATTTTGAATATTTAAAATAGATTATTTTAAATAATAACGACGAGAAATTTATTTTGAATAGAAACATAACATATATGTATATATATATATTTGAATCGTCGTTAGAAAATAAATAATTATTTATAATTATAAAAGGAATTGAAAATGGCGCGGTAGTTCGATAATTCAATTTCAAATTTCAATTGAACATACTGGGTGCAAAATAAACCGGATTTTAGCAAAACCAAAAATATTTGAATCTAATTGAGAATATCTTTCCAACGAATCCGAAAATTTGAAATTTCATAGCGGGAATCAAAAGTTATGTCCAGTTGAAAATTCAGAATAGTCGCTGTTGAATTCTAGCCCTTAAAAATAGCCATTTTGCAAACGACCTCGGTTTTCAATGAAACCACTTTTGTTGGATCCATGATGTCAAATTATTGCTAGATTCCAAAATTCGTAATTTTCTGAATCAATATGTGAGCGTGGCAAAGGAAAACGCGTTTGACAAGTTTAACTTGATTTTAATCGACTGGAAAATGGCCATTTTTCAAACGGTCTCAGAATTTAATGAAATCAGTTTTGTTAGGACCGTATCGTCAATATGAAGCTAGAAATAATTTTTCTGTAACTTTTAAAGTCCGTACGTGGCCCCGGTAAATTGAAATGTGCATTTAAATTGAATATATAAAGATTTATATTTTAAATTCAACGAAAACCGGTCGTAACGGTCGAATTGGCCTGCGATACATATCCCATTGTGTTCGGAATGGGGGTAATTAGCTAGGGACGACAGTCGTTGGGTTTGAATCGGGATTCGAAATAAAAGTCAACCTAGTTGGAAATTAAATTAATAAATAATATATATATATTATATTATAGCCCTCCCTCCCTCACTTCTCTTTCTCCTTCTTTCAGAACAAAACAAAAGAAAAAAAACCCGACGAGCCCTAAATCGTGCCCCCTAGGCGGTGCCGCCCACCGCCGGGCTCCCCACCCGACGCACCCCCCTTTCTTCTTCTCCTCTCCCTCCTCTCCTTCCTGATGACCACCGCGCCCTCCCCCTTCCTCAAATCGCACGCAAACCACCACTTCAGCCACCGCCTGTCCCCACCGCAGATCGCCTGCACCAACCCCCATGCCTCAGCAACCCCTTCGCCGCCCTCTCTGACAATCAGCCCGACCATGGGCCCTCCTACAACCGAAATCCTTTATTTTTCACAAGAAAAGGTTAGTTTTTATTTGTTCATTTAGTTTAAATTAAATGTTTGTAATTAAAATCAGTTTTTCTTTTGATAATATAGTTTTCTTCTGACTTTTATATATGTTCATGGTTTTAAAATGAAATATATATATATATATAAGTATAAAAATAGTTTAAATAGGAAAAGATTGAATTTTTAAACATGGAAAAAAATATAATTTTTATCTATAGAAAAATAAGATTTTTATATATAGGTTAGAGAATTAAAGAAAGGCGGGATTTTTAAAATATAAAAAGATTTGATTTTTATCATTATAAAGATGTGATTTTTAGATTAGATAAAAATATGGCTTTATCGTATGAAAGAAAAATATTTCTAGATCATAAAAATATAATATGAACATCATTATAAAGGTTTGAATTTTATGATATGAACGTCGCTATAAAGATTTGATTTTTAAATAATGAAAGATTTGATGTTTAAACTAAAAGATAATAGATTTTTAATTATAAAAATTTGATCTTTAGTAGTATAAAAAATACGATTTTTATATAGTAGAGATAGTAAAAATATAATTTTCATATTATGTAAAGAATAAAAATATAATTTTTATATGTGTAGTAAAGTAAAAATTCGATTTTTATATATGCATTAGCAAAGTAAAAATTCGATTTTTATATATTCATTAGCGATAGGAAAATATGGTTTCTATAATGAATAGCGACATAAAAATATTATTTTTAGTTCGATAAAAATATAAATTCTGTCGTATGTATAAAATAATATTTAGAATGGGTTAAAAATAGAATTTTCCTATATGTAGTGAAATAAAAAAGTGATTTTTATATATGTAGTAGCTACGGACAATGAAATTGACAAAGGGCGGGCACGACGAAGATTTCTACATAAGAAGAGTCGTGGCGTTGGTTTAGCTAGTCTGTGAGAACTTCTCACTTTAAATCTACTTTTCTAGTTAGAAATATATACTAGGATGTAGACGGTGTTTAGTAGCACCCGACACCCGTCGTCCACAGACCGTGGACGGCTTGTATGCTTGTTTGATGTGTTGTGAAATTTGTTTGTGATGTTGATGTGAAATTGATAATAAAACCTTCATGTGTTGAAATAAAAATATTTTATCGTTAAAAATATAATTTTTAACGTGAATGTGAATAAATAAATATTCATTTACAAACCGGACGGTTTGTTTATGTACACCTATTTGAAGGATATTGATTGGAACGATAAATTTTACACGTCTCCCAACTGCACAAATAATATTCAGTGTTTGTGTATTGAAACCCCACACGGGTGTTGGGATGATATTTGGCGTACACTAATCCCAATTATTTAGTTGTATGTCGATCAATTGGTCGACAGACTGTGTGAGCGTTAATTATTTATATTTGATGCTTATGCAGTTGTGTAGTGCACTTTGGATGATGGTTGATTATTTATCGTTGCTATTATATACATGTGTTGTATGGAATCCATATAATTAACATTATATGGTAATTGATTGGGACTCATTTCAATTGGGAAAATAAAGAATATTATAAAATAAAGATTCATGTGTTGACAGCACTCATTTGTTGAGATTAGTCATGTGTTGAACGAAATATTTTTAGCAATAAAATTTACATCTTTATCATATATAAAATTAGAAACTAACTTGAAAATAGATAAGATGAGTGGTCTCCTGGGTATTGATCTGATGTTGGTTTCGGCCTTCGGGGTTAATGCTTAGGGGATCGTTCTCTTACTAATTTACGGCTGGAGTTTGATTAAAAATTAAACGATAGAAATTAAATTTTTATAAAATATATTAAATAGCAAAAATAGTCACGTGTTGACAGTACTCATTTGTTGAGATTAGTCATGTGTTGAAAGAAATATAGATTCATGTGTTGAATAGAATAAATATTCATTTGTTGAATAGAATAACGAAGTTATTGAAAAATATAAAGCCATGTTGATTAGAGATGCGCTATTTTGACGCGAACGATATTTATATCGAATATATTCATTTTATAATGAATATTGAATAGAGATTTAAAAATCGAATATTAAATAAAAAAAATGAATTCAAATTGAATTGAATAAAGAATGAATTCGAATTGAATTGAATATAAAATGAATTCGAATTGAAATGAATTCAAATCGAACTGTAATCGAATTGAATTGAATATAAAATGAATTCAAATTGAAATGAATTCAAATCGAACTGTAATCGAATTGAAATTGAAATGCAACTGGAAATCGAAGTGAAATCGATTTTGAATGAATTCAAATCGAATTGAAAATGAACTGAAATTGAATTGAAATCGATTTAAATTGAAATCAAATAGAAATGAATGTAAAAAGAATTTATAATGGAAAATTCAATTTTGATTTGAATTTGAAATGAGGGTTGAAATTGTTTTTGAAACAAATTTGAAACGATTTATGAAATTCATTTTAAAAGGGAATCGATGAAATATATAATATATATATTATATACATAATGCTCTGAATAGAACGCGCCGCGCCGCGGCAGTTCGTGAATTTTGACCATTGGCTTCGAACGGACATTACGGGAGATCCGACCGTTGGATTCTCCTAAAATTGGAACCGTTGGGTTCGTATCGAAAAGAGCTTTCCAATGAATAATAGAAATTTTAAATCTAATGGTTGGATTTGGAGATACGTCCAAATCAATTTCAGAAAAGGTCGCTGTTAGTGCAGTTCGTTGGCCGTTGTTGGAAATCGACTGTACGGGCCTTGATAAAATTATCAAAAATATCAATAATTTGTGTAAAATCATAAGAAATGATTTGGTAAAAATTGGGATGAAAAACTCCATATTTGAAAAGATAAAAATAATTTTTTATCGAAATGAACTAGTTTTTAACTAGAATTAAAATCAATTTATTTATGAAATAAGTAAATTGAATTTGAAATGGGTTTTAAATAACCAGAATTTCCAATATATGAATTGGAATGGAGTTGAATCGAAATTGTCTTTGGAATATTTCGATATTAGATTCCGCGATTATACAGATATTTTGGAGGAAATTTGTAAGATATATTTTATATTGTTATTACCAAAGCGATATTTGTGGTTTTCAGAATTTGATATTGAATATAAGCCGATATATTTTATATTCAGAGCCTTGTATTTAATATCAAATGGGATTTGGGTTTGTCGTGAATGGTGTGTTCATCAACACTGTTCTTAAACCCCGTTGAGAAAAGATTAAATCTTTTTATTTAGATTTAATGAAGTATTCCAATTAATTAATATATTTAATTGGGATTGAAGTAGAATTTATTTGTGGGTTTATCGTGAACGGTGTTTAAAATAACACTTTTTCTTTAACCCTATAATAAATATAATGTGATTTGGGTTTATCGTGAACTGTGTTTTAAATGACATTAGTTCTTTAACCCAGTAAAAGGAGTTTTAATGAATCTGTAATTAGATTGAAATGTGAATTGATAATTTAAATTATAAAATTTGGAAAATGATCGAGAATGGAGTGTCACCAGTTTTGCTCCAAAGCGATAGTTAAATCTTTAATTAGATTTGAACGTGAAATGGTAATTAATTTTACCGATAACACCGTGGTGTTAGATATGGAGTATTACCAGTTTTGCTCCATGGGATAAATAGGTTGGGATTGGGAAATAAAATAAATAATTACTTCGGTGTGGTTCGCTAATCCCGACTAGTTTGGAAAATCATGTTATGGTTTGAAATGACATCCAAAGGAAGATTAAAGAATAAATTTGAAAGAATTTATCTTTGATAAAATTAATGGGAACCTTTCCCTAAGAATGTGAAATTTAGAAACTAATTGTAGGTTATATAAGAAGAATGGTTTCCTGAGTATTGATCTGATGTTGGTTTCGGCCTTCGGGGTTAATATTTGGGGAATTGTTCTCTTGCTAATTTACGGTCGGTGACCGGTGAATTGGAATGAGGCGTATGTTGTGTTTGTGTAACATTTGTTTATTATATACGCAGTTTATTCAGAAAGGCCGGGTTTATACCCATTCTGAATAACCGATTCGACGAAATGTCGAAGATGAAGACGGTGGTCGAAGACCGGAAGTCTTCACATCGTTTGGGTGATTACTGATGATCTTTATTGGGCTGCACACCCAAGAGGAGGGAATCAGTTGGTGATCGTCCAGACGTACTTGGAGATCGATGGATATGCGAGGAAAGTGCCTCCGGTTTCATTAAGACCCAGAACGAACTTGTAAATGGACTGTGTGTCTGACATGGAATTTTATTCTGTGTTGATTGATTTCTATTAAATATACATCTGTTTGGCGGCGGAGAATTTATTCTCTTGCTTAACGCCCTTCTCTGAGACGTACGAGCTTAGAGGTTGTATATCGATGGACATCAGTCGCATAAAGCGAATTGCCTGTGTGGCATGCCTAAGTGGCAGATGATCAAGGCTTCTGTTGAAAAGCAAAGTCTTGTGGTTGATGATCAAAGCACGTCCTACGTGGCATAGCTTTGTGTATAACGTGAATTCGCGAGCCTCACACCTCAGTATAAGTCAAAAACGGGATATGGACTGTTGGGAGAACACGACGTTTCTTTCTCGCTATGGGTGGTGTCAGTGCTTATACTGGCTGACATTTATATTATTTTTACCTATGTTGATGTTGGATTACGAGGCGCCTCGATTATAGGTCTGTAAGGACCGGGAAACGTGTGTTCAGGAATAACTAATCCTCAAACGTAAGGGAGGACCGGCCCAGCTGATTCCAAGGGTTACCCAGAGTGCATAGTCCTGAGGCATTTGCTAGAGTGTCTCGAGGCTGAGAGGAGCTTGCCCCTTGCCTCGGCTCATGACGGAAATCCAATTTCCAATACGAGATAATTCGGTTTTATTTGTAGAGCCTAGTATGGCGACATGATATATGGTACCCATGCCAAATGATTGATACTTATGATTGAAATTGTTTTGACACTATACAGTTATAATAGTATCAAATGATTTGTTTTAAACGTACCAAGCATATTTTGATATTATAAGGGAAAACCCTATCCTCCGGCTTGCGTTGCATTGTGTGATGGGACCTGGGTCTTATAATAGCTTCATTTTTCATAAAAGCATTGCGCTGTTCATTTATATGCACTGGTATTCTTGTGAGGAAACCCGTTCCGTGTTATACGCGTGGTCCCTTGAATTACTCTCTTTTAAAGTAAAGTTTTAATAACTGTCTTAGTTCTCACACCAGTGTGACGACCCCATTTCCCGTACTGACGGTGACAAGGGTAATCTTTGGAATATAACACATAAATAGATAACAGCAGAACAGAATTAAATAAATACACCAGATAATGAACAATAGAATATACTGGATAAATGTAATCATCAGAGTTACACAGTATACAGGATCATACTTAGTACAAATACAGTTCAGCTATACATAAATGTCTACAGCGGAAAAACAAACAAAATATGTACAATAGGAGCTGAACAACATAAAAAGAGATAAATGATGGAATCCATCTTCAGCTCCAGCTATCCAGAAAAGCCTGCTAAACCTGAACATAAGGTTGCCCGTGTAGAAAAAGGGGCACCCGAGTTTGAAAGTGAAACAAACTACGAGTCAGTCATGGGACTGGTATGAGAAATCTACTCAACACATTTAAAATATGGCTAATCATAGGACCACGCCACTTTCGTGGAACGGGTTTACTCCATTGGATTGCCAGTTCTTTAAAACAAATCATTCTTTTAAATATCGCAATGCTTTTTATAAAAATGAAGCCATTATAAGACTCAGTTCCCATCACACAATGCAACGCAAACCGGAGGATAGAGTTTTTACCTTATAATGGCCAAGATATGCTTGATACGAATAAAACGAAAGAATTTCATATTATTGCTAGTGTTTATATGTTTCAAAAGCCATTCCAAATCATAAGTATCAATCATAGACGGCATTAATGCCCCATACCACTATGTCGCCATATATAGGTATATAATCAAAACTGCACGATGCCGTGTTTGGAAATTGGATTTCCGTCCTGAACCAAGGCAAAAGATAGTCCTTACCGAATTCATGACGCTCTAGCCCGCCCCTCAGGCACAGCCGCAACCGTACCTTGGATCGTCAGGGCCGGTCCACACGAAGTGGATTATAATGCCTGAACAATGCATTTCTCCGCCCTTTGGGGCGTAAGTGAGCCAACGAATGACTCCATCGGTCCCGGATCGACCGATATTTCCGAGGCGCCTCACAACAGTAACAACCACATAAGTCAAACTCGTCAGGGCGTGTAAAACCACTGACGCCACTTCTAGCTAGAAAGAAAACGCTCGTCCCCCCTGAGGTCCTTTCTCCCGTTTCTGGTTCATACCGGGGTGTGAGGCTCGCAAATTCACGTTATACACAAAGCTACGCCACACTGGCGGTGCTTTGATCATCACCGCAAGACTTTACTTTTCAACAGAAGCCCTGATCACTGCATCTTAGCATGCCACACAGGCAATTCACACCGTGCACAGATGGCTATCAATCACACAGAATAAATTCCAATGTCAGACACACTGTCCATTTGCAAGTCCGTTCTGGGTCTGAACGAAACCGGAGGCACTATATACCTCGCAAACCCATCGATCACCGCGTACGTCTGGACGATCACCACTCATTATCCATATTTTGGGATGCCTCCCAATCAGGACCTCGGTTACCATCCAAACGAGTTGAAGATCTCTGGTCTTCGACCACCGTCTTCATCTTCGATTTCTTATCGTCGATTCAGTTATTCAGAATGGGATAAACCCGGTCTTTCTGAGAAACTCGCGTATATGATAAACAAGTGAAACACAAATACACATACACATCTTTTTAATTCATTAGTCACTAACCGTCAATCAGTAAGAGAGCGATTTCCCAAATATTAACCCCGAAGGCCGAAACCAACATCAGATCAATACCCAAGAAACAATTCGACTTAGCCAACCTTCAGTTAATTTCTAAATTTCACATCCATATCGTTTATAATATTTTATAACGATTTATCGCTATTTTTATTTATTTTAAAATAGCCAATTTATTCAAAACGACGCTTCGGGCCATAACGCGGCCGTGGCGCTGTTTTTCTCCTGATTTGATTTACACATATATGAAAATCTAACCATTGAATCTTCACAAAATTTACATCATTAGAAAGATCTTTTCAAAACGAATCCAACGGTTCCAGTTTCGGGAAAATCCGACGGTCGGATCTCCCGGTATAATCGTTTGAAGTTTCGATTTCAAAATACGAACTGCAGCGTCGTTATTCGATTAAATATAATTATATATATATATATATATATATATATATAAATATAATCGATTCTGGCGCTGTTTTTCTTCAGATTTGAATTAAACATTCCAGACGATCCAACCATTGGATTTTTACAAAGTTGGTGCCGTTGGAAAGATTTTTCCAAAGCGAACCCAACGGTTGCGGTTTTTGGAAAATCCGATGGTCCGATCTCCCGCACTAATCGTTTGAAATCACGGTTTCAAAATACGAACTGCAGCGTCGTTATTCGATACATTTCAATTCCATATATATATATATATATATATATATATATATATATATATATATCGATTCTTCGATTTCAAAACTATATGAATTTCATATATTTGATAAAAATGATATTTTTATCTAACTGTCTTCTATTTCAACACTTCACTATTTTTTTTACAATTCATGTATATAATAAAAATGTTATTTTTAATGTAAAACAATTTATTTCAAAAAACACGACTATTTTATATAGTTCATATAGATGATAGAAATATGAATTTTATTATAAAACAATTTATTTCAAAACACGATTATTTTATATAGTTCATATAGATGATAAAAATTTGATTTTTATTATAAAACAATTTATTTCAAAGTATGAATACTATTCAACACATGAATTTCAATTCAACGAATGAATTTCGATTCAACACATGAAGGTTTTCTATAATTTGTATATATCGATAAAAAGGTGATTTTTATATTTAAAACAGGAATACCATTCAACACATGAATTTCAATTCAACGAATGAATATCGATTCAGCACATGAAGGTTTTCTATAGTTTGTATATGTCGATAAAAAGGTGATTTTTATATTTAAAACACGAATACCATTCAACACATGAATTTCAATTCAACGAGTGAATATCGATTCAACACAAGAAGGTTTTCTATAGTTTATATATATAGAGTAAAAATGTGATTTTTATTGTTAAAACAACTTATTCAAAACATGATTACCATTCAACACATGAATATGATTCAACGAATGAATTTCTATTCAACACATGAAGGTTTTCTATTCAACAGACGAATATAATTTCAACACAGGAAAATAATTCTAACACATGAATATTATTCAAAATTTCGGCTGCATAACGGCAGGGTAGTTAAAACCGGGACCGTCCCTGGTACGGCTCCTCGCTATACCTTAAAACCTCGTGGTTTTAGACAATGGGGAATCATGCATCTAGTTCGCACGCAGGCGACATGTATATATTTTTAATTTCCACTAACTAATCCTATGTGGTTTCAACCAAATATTTCTCAACCACAAACTGGTATTTTTCAACCACAATCAATTAATTTCAACCACAAACAATTTCAATCAACCATTCGCTATCAATCAATTTTCACACCAATCACAACCAATAAATATCGTCCATGGTTTGCGGACGAGGGGCGCATATATATATATTTATATATATATATATATATATATTTATATATAGCATTTCACTTCTATTTCAACACATATATAATTTTTACAACGCATATACAACTTATATATTGAACGTACAACTTATACAACGCTTATACAAGAGGTGTACATTGCTTATATAACTCATACATCGACTATATAATTTATACATCGTCGTTTTCCATATCGTTTATAAATTAGAAATCTCACATTGGGTTCCACCCCACCAAAAATAGCAGAATGCTCAGAAAAATATGCGGTCTCTTCTAGAATGTAGAAGACGTCCACACGGTCATGATGTTTCCTGTTTCATCGAATTTCGTCAAGAAACGAAAAAGATATGATTTTTACAGTGAAATCAAAAACGGTAGCTCTTAGAAGTGCTATTATATGGTTAATTAATATAACAGCCGTATACCTTGTTTGATGTTCAAAACTAGGTCTTCATTTAACTTCAAATCCGTAGATCTTGGTCTAGATCAGGTTATACGACGTCGAAGGCCTTGGAGCAGGCTACCCACGCCTGGTGGTGGCGCTGGGTTCGAACCACCCTAGAGAGAGAAAACAAGGCCGACGCGGTGGACCTTTCCTGGCACGAATCTCGAGAACGACGCAACTATAGGAGGCAAGGCCGGGATGGATTTGAAGAGCTCGGGGAGATCTTCAAAAAGTTGCAAAGGGTCGGGGGTCAACGAGGTGCGTGGTGGCCGGAAAATGCTCGGGAACTGGCGAATGGGTTTCCGCCGTCGAGCAGCTGATACAGGGGGGGGGTTTATTTTTTTTATATTTTTAAATTAATGAAAGAAAAAATTCTATTGGCCGATGGTTTTAAAAAGGGGTTTTCTGACACGACCTCCAATCCAAACCCAACGACTAACGGCCCTAGCGTTTTACCCCCATCCCGAACACAATGGGATATGTTTCGAAGGCCCATTCGAATGTTTCAGTCAGTTTTCCTTCAAATTAAAATATAGAATGTTCAATATTTAATTTGAACGTACATTTCAATTTGCTGGGGCCACATACTGATTCTAAAAATTCCCGAAAAATAAATATAGCTATGTTTTGACGATACGGTCTCAAAAAACTGATTTCGTCAAATTCTGAGACCGTTTGCAAAAAGGCCCATTTCTGGTCGATCCAATTTAACTGTAATTGACCAAAACACGTTTTCCTTTGCCATGCTCACATACTAGCTTCAAAAATTATGAAATTTGAAACATAGCAATAACTTCACATCCCGGATCCAACAAAAGTGGTTTCGTCGAATTCTGAGGTCGTATGCAAAATGGCCAATTTCACGGGCTATATAAATTCCATAGCGACCTTTCTGAAAATTCATTTGGCCATAACTTTTGCTTTCCGCTATGAAACTTCGATTTTTCAGATTCATTAGAAAGGTATTCACTAACAGATTTAGATATTTTTGGTTTCACTCAAATCCATTTTGTTTTGCACCCGGTACAGTCAGTCAAAGTTTGAAATGAAAATTTGAAACTGCCGCGCCATTTTAAGCCTTGTTTATAATTAGAATTAATTATATTCGTTTTCAAATGTTGATTCAAACTTACCTTTAATCGTTATTATTTAAAATATTTATTTTAAAATTTTAAAATCCATTATTTTACCCAATTTAAAAATTTTAAATTGGTTCAAATTTTCCGGGTCGTTACAACCAGTCACATGACTGACCTGGAGTTTATTGTTTTAAACTAAACTCTGGATGCCCCTATTTTCGACACGGGCAGCTAGTAGTTTTGGTTTTGTAGATTTATATTCACATGATCTTGATTTACAGCTGGAACGATACTCGGAAAGCTCTGTATCCGTGTATTACTTCTAGTTGTGTATTGTATTATTTTTCCGCTGCAGTACTGTATTTAAATCTTTGATACTCTCTAATGTATTTTATTTATTCATACTCTGTATATTCTTGTATTCTGATGGAATTGTTGTAATTAACAATGAAATGTTCTTCTGTCTGCGTTCTGATGTGGTTTGTTCTTGAAGTATCCAGGCTTTCCTTACCGGGGAAGTTACGGGCTACTACAGTTATGACCTCAATCATGACCGTGGTTAAAAGCTCAGTTATTACCTAATTTATGTAATAAATGCTAAATTATAAAATAAAAAATATAAATATAAAATATTAATCAAATATAAATAACTAATTTCAGTTACAAGCTAGATCATAACTTCGATTAAGAGCTCAGTTATAAATTCAATTTCAAGCTTGTTTAAGAGCCCGGTTATGGGCTTGGTTATAAGATAAGTTATGTGTTTAGTTTTGGCTAGGTTATGGTCTCGGTTATGGGATACAATTATGAACATGTTTATGGGCTCGGTTATGAGAAACAATTATAAAGTATAAATTATAAATTATAAAACATAAAATATAAAGTATAAATTATAAAATATGAAGTACAAAATATAAAGTATAAAGCAAATAATATAGAGCATAAAGTATAAAATATAAAATATAAAATATAAAGCATAAAGCATAAAATATAAAATATAAAGCAAAAACTGTAAAGTATAAGGAAAAAAATATAAAGTATAAAGTATAAAATATAAAATATAAAGTATAAAATATAAAATATAAAGTATAAAATATAAAGTATAAAATATAAGGAATAAAATATATAATATAAAGCATAAAATATAAATTATAAATTATGAGCTCGATTATAGGTTTGGTTAAGACCTCAATTACGAGCTTAGTTAGGGTCTCGGTTATTGGCTTGATTATGGACTCGATTATGACCTCGCTTGTGGGCTCGGTTACGAAGTCGGTTATATGAAGGGTCTCGGTTATTGGCTTAGTTATGGACTCGGTTATGGCCTCGGTTATGGACATGTGATCGGTTATGGTTTTGGTTATGGTCTCAGTTATGACCTAGTTTAAATGTTTGGTTATAACACCAGTTATGACCGTGATTATAGGTTCAGTTATGGTCTAGGTTTAGATTTTGGTTATGGGCTAGGTTATTCCATCGGTTATGGAATATAGGCTAAATTAGAAGAAAAAAATTAATTATTAAATATAAAATATAAAGTATATATTAAAATTATATAATATAAAGTATAAAATATAAATTATAAAATATAAATTATAAAATATAAAACATAAAATATAAAACATAAAATATAAATTATAAATTACAAATTATGAGCTTGATTAGAGGTTTGGTTAAGACCTCATTATGAGCTCGGTTAGGGTTTTGATTATTGGCTCGGTTATGGGCTTGGTTATGTACTCGGTTATATGAAGGGTCTCGGTTATAGGCTCAATTACGGATTCGGTTATGGACACGGTTTTGTGATCAGTTATGTGAAGGGTCTCAAATATGGGCTCAGTTAGGGTCTCGGTTATGTTCTTGGTTACGAGCTTGGTTATGGGCTCCGTTATGCGAAGGGTCTCGGTTATGCGATTGGTTATAGGCTCGGTTGTGGACTCGGTTATGGACTTGGTTATGAGTTCGGTTATGGGTTAGGTTTAAGGTTTGATTATTACCTCAATCATAACCGTGGTTATAAGCTCAGTTATTACCTAATTTATGTAATAAATGCTAAATTATAAAATAAAAAATATTAATCAAATGTAAATAACTAATTTCAGTTACAAGCTAGATCATAACTTCGATTAAGAGCTCAGTTATAAATTCAATTGCAAGCTTGTTTAAGAGCCCGGTTATGGGCTTGGATATAAGATAAGTCACGTGTTTAGTTTTGGCTAGGTTATTCTCTCGGTTATGGGCTACAATTATGAACATGTTTATGGGCTTGGTTATGAGCTACAAATATAAAGTATAAATTATAAATTATAAAACATAAAATGTAAACTTATAAAATATAAAATATAAAATATAAAGTATAAAGTTAATAATATAAAGTATAAAATATAAAATATAAAATATAAAGCATAAAGCATAAACCATAAAATATAAAATATAAAGTAAAAACTATAAAGTATAAAATATAGAAATATAAAATATAAGGTATAAAGTAAAATATATTAAGTATAAAATATAAAGTATAAAATATAAAATATAAAGTATAAAATATAAAGTATAAAATATAAAGAATAAAATATAAAATATAAAGCATAAAATATAAAATATAAATTATGAGCTAGATTATAGGTTTGGTTATGACCTCAATTACGAGCTTAGTTAGGGTCTCGGTTATTGGCTTGATTATGGACTTGATTATGACCTCGCTTGTGGGCTCGGTTACGAAGTCGGTTATATGAAGGGTCTCGGTTATGGGCTTAGTTATGGACTCGGTTATGGCCTCAGCTATGGACATGTGATCAATTATGGGTTTGGTTATGGTCTCGGTTATGACCTAGTTTAAATGTTTGGTTATAACACTAGTTATGACCGTGATTATGGGTTCAGTTATGGTCTAGGTTTAGATTTTGGTTATGGGATAGGTAATTCCATCGGTTATGGAATATAGGCTAGATTAGAAAATAAAAATAAAA
This sequence comes from Allium sativum, assembly GCA_030737875.1. Taxonomy (NCBI): domain Eukaryota; kingdom Viridiplantae; phylum Streptophyta; class Magnoliopsida; order Asparagales; family Amaryllidaceae; genus Allium; species Allium sativum. Next base: position 454,546,573 of record CM060915.1, on the reverse strand, counting down.
AATATTAATTATTAAATATAAAATATAAAGTATATATTAAAATTATATAATATAAAATATAAATTATAAATTATAAAACATAAATTATAAATTACGAGCTTGATTAGAGGTTTGGTTAAGACCTCATTATGACCTCAGTTAGGGTTTTGATTATTGGCTCGGTTATGGGCTTGTTTATGTACTCGGTTATATGAAGGGTCTCGGTTATGGGCTCAATTACGAATTCGGTTATGGGCACGGTTTTGTGATCGGTTATGTGAAGGGTCTCGAATATGGGCTCAGTTAGGGTCTCGATTATGTGCTTGGTTATGAGCCTAGTTATGGACTCTGCTATGCGAAGGGTCTCGGTTATGTGATTGATTATAGTCTCGGTTGTGGACTCAGTTATGGGCTTGGTTATGTGTTCGGTTATGGGTTAGGTTAAAGGTTTGGTCATGACCTCAATCATGACCGTGGTTATAAGCTCAATTATTACCTAATTTATGTAATAAATGCTAAATTATAAAATAGAAATAGAAATATAAAATATTAATCAAATATAAATAACTAATTTCTGTTACAAGCTAGATCAAAACTTTGATTAAGAGCTCAGTTATAAATTCGATTGCAAGCTTGTTGAAAGAGCCCGGTTATGGGCTTGGTTATTAGATAAGTTATGTGCTTAGTTTTGGCTCGGTTATGGGCTATAATTATAAACATGTTTATGGGTTAGTTATGGGTTGGTTATGGGCTACAATTATAAAGTATAAATTATAAATTATAAAACATAAATTATAAAGTATAAATTATAATATATAGTATAAAATGTAAAGTATAACGTAAATAATATAAAGTATAAAGTATAAAATATAAAATATAAAGCATAAAGCATAAAATATAAAATATAAAGTAAAAACTTTAAAGTATAAAATATAAGTTATAAAATATAAAATATAAAGTATAATGTAAAAAATATAAATATAAAGTAAAAAATATAAAATATAAAGTATAAAATATAAAGTATAAAATATAAAGAATAATATAAAATATAAAATATAAATTATGAAGCATAAAATATAAAATATAAATTATGAGCTCGATTATAGGTTTGGTTAAGACCTCAATTACGAGCTCAATTAGGATCTCGGTTATTGGCTTGATTATGGACTCGATTATGAGTTTCCTTGTGGGATCGGTTATGAAGTCGGTTATGTGAAGGGTCCCGGTTACGGGCTCAATTATGGACTCGGTTGTGGCCTCGGTTATGGACATGTGATCGGTTATGGGTTTGGTTATGGTCTCGGTTATGACTTAGTTCAAATGTTTGGTTATAACCCCAGTTATGACGGTTATTATGGGTTCAGTCATGGCCTAGGTTTATATTTTGGTTATGGGCTATGTTATTCCATTAGTTATGGAATATAGGCTAGATTAGAAAATGAAAAATTAAAAGTATTAATTATTAAATATAAAGTATAAAGTATATATTACAAATTATATAATATAAGGTACGAAGTATAAAATATGAAGTATAAAGTATAAAACATAAAGTATAAATTATAAATTATAATTTACGAGCTTGATTAGAGGTTTGGTTAAGACCTCAATTATGAGCTCAGTTAGCGTTTTGGTTACTGGCTCGGTTATGGGCTTGGTTATGGACTCGGTTATATGAAAGGTCTCGGTTATGGCTTATGGATTCAATTATTGGCTCGGTTATGTACATGGTTTTGTGATCGGTTATGGGTTTGGTTATATGATAAGTTATGTGTTTAGTTTTGGCTCGGTTATGGTCCCAATTATGGGCTACAATTATGAACATGTTTATGGGCTCGATTATGGGCTACAATTATAAAGTATAAATTATAAAACATAAAATATGAAGTATAAATTATAAAATATAAAGTATAAAACTTAAAGTATAAAGTAAATAATATAAAGTATAAAGTAAAAAATATAAAGCATAAAGCATTAAATATAAAATATAATGTATAAAATATAAAATATAAATTATAAACTATAAACTTTAAATATAAAGTATAAAGTAAAAAAAATGAAGTATAAAATATAAAATATAAAGTATAAAATATAAAGTATAAAATATAAATTATAAAGTATAAAACATAAATATAAAATATAGATTATGAGCTTGATAATAGGTTTGTTTAAGACCTCGGTTACGAGCTCAGTTAGGGCCTCGGTTATTGGCTTGATTATGGACTCGATTATGAGCTCGCTTGTGGGCTCGGTTATGAAGTCGGTTATATGAAGGGTCTCGATTATGGGCTCAGTTATGGACTCGGTTATGGCCTCGGTTATGGACATGTGATCGGTTATGGGTTTGGTTATGGTCTCGGTTATGACCTAGTTTAAATGTTTGGTTATAACCCCAGTTATGACCGTGATTGTGGGTTCGGTAATGGCCTTGGTTTAAATTTTGGTTATGGGCTAGATTATTCAATCAGTTATGGAATATAGGCTAAATTAGAAAATATAAAATATAAAATAGAAAATATAAAATTTAAAATATAAAATATAAAATAATATTTATTCAATATAAAAATAAAGTATATATTACAAATTATATGATATATAGTACAAAGTATAAAATATAAATGTTTGTTATGTGATCGGTTATTTGATTGGTTATGGGCTCGGCTGTGGACTCGGTTATGGAATTGGTTATGAGTTCGGTTATGGGTTAGGTTAAATGTTTGTTTATGACCTCAATTATGAATGTGGTTATGAGCTCGATTATTACCTTTGTCATGAGCTAGGTTTAGAACCCGGTTATGGGCTCGGTTATTGGATCGGTTATGGAATAAAAGCTAAATTAGAAAATATAAAATATAAATAACTAATTTCGGTTACAAGGTAGATCAAACCTCGATTAAGAGCTCAATTATAAATTCAATTACAAGCTTGTTTTAGAGTTCGGTTATGAGGTCGGTTATGGGTTTAGTTTTGGCTTGGTTATGGGCTAGGTTAAAGGTTGGTTATGATCTCAATTATGACCGTGGTTATGAGCTCAGTTATTACCTTAGTTATAAGCTAGATTTACAAGATGGTTTAATAGCTCAGTTATGGAATTGGTTATGGGATACATTATAGGTAAGGTTATGGGCTCGGTTATTACCTTGGTTACGAACTTTGTTTAGAGCTTGGTTATGTTATCGGTTATGAGCTAGGTTATTGGCTCGGTTAGGACCATTGTTATGAGCTTGATTATTACCTCTGTTATGGGCTACGTTATATATCTTACTTATTGTCTCGGTTATGGGATCGGTTTTAGGCTCGGTTATGGTTTAGTTTATTGGTCGATCATGCGTACAATGTACAGTTATGGCTCGGTTATGGGCAAGGTTATGGGCTCAGTTATGACCTCGATTATGACCGTGGTTATGAGCTTGGTTATTACTTTAATTACGAGTTACATTATAGATCTGGTTATTGCCTTGGTAATGGGATCAGTTATAGGCTCGGTTGTGGTTTAGGTTATTGGCTTGTATGCGTACAATGTACCGTATGGCTTTGTTATATGCTCGGGTATAGGCCTAGTTATTAGCTCGGTTATGGGCTTAGTAGTAATTTGTTATGAAATATAAAATAAAATATAAAATATAAAATATAAAATATAAAATATGAATAAAATATAATATAAATAACTAATTTCGGTTACAAGCTACATCATAACGTCGATGAAGAGCTCAATTATAAATTCAATTACAAGCTTGTTTAAAAGCTCGGTTATGGGATCAGTTATGGGTTTGGTTTTGGCTCGGTTATGTGCCCAGTTATGGGCTCGGTTATAGGCTAGGTTAAAGGTTTGATTACCTTAATTATGACCATGGTTACGAGCTTGTTTGTTACCTCAATCATGAGCTAGGTTTAGATATCGGTAATGGGCCCGGTTATTGGATCGGTTATGAAATTAAAGCTAAATTAGAAAATATAAAATATAAAAGCTAAATTAGAAAATATAAAATAAAGTATAAAATATAAATTATAAAATAAAATATAAAATATAAAATATAAAATAAAATATAAATTATAAAATATAAATAACTAATTTCGGTTACATGCTATATCATAACCTCGATTAAGTGCTCAGTTATAAATTCAATTACAAGCTTGTTTAAGAGCTCGGTTATGGGCTCGATTATAGAATCAGTTATGGATTTGGTTTTGGCTCGGTTATGGGCTAAATTAAAGGTTTGGTTATTACCTCAATTATGACCGTGGTTATGTGCTCGGTTATTACCTCAGTTATGAGCTAGGTTTAGATCTTGGTTAAGGGATCGACTATTGGATCGGTTATGGAATAAAAGCTAAATTTGAAAATATAAAATATTAAAGCTAAATTAGAAAATAAAAAGTATAAATTATAAAATAAAAAATAAAAAATAAAATATAAGGTCTAAAATATAAAATATAAAATATGAATAAAATATAAATAACTAATTTCAGGCTCGTTTAATAGCTTGGTTATGGGCTTGGTTATAGGATATGTTTTGGGTTTAGTTTTGGCTCGTTTGATTCTACACCCAGTAGGGATTAATTAACCGAGTGGGTACTTATGACACGTAAAAGACATCCGGACGCAAGGCCAATCGGGTACCTATGACACGTAAAAGACATCCGAGCACAAGGCCTAATTGGGTACATATGACATGTAAAAGACATCCAGACGTAAGGCCTAATCGGGTGCTTCATCAACGATTTTGCACCCACTAGGGATTAATTAACCAAGCGGGTACCTATGACACGTTAAAGACATTTGGACGCATGGCCTAATTAGGTACCCATGACACGTTAAAGACACTCAGACACAAGCCATAATTTCAAAACCGAATACTCGCAAGAAGTTTCTAAGTGGACATCTAACATCTTTGATTTTTTGTGGAAATCACTTCTTGTTATTTTGTTTTCAACAAATACTCGTAAGAAGTTTCTAAATGGACTCTTATTCATGTATGCCATGAATTTTTGATTCAAAATATTTAAAACATAGAATCAATGTTTTAAAATATAATATTACAAATTATATATTACAAATTATAAAATATAATCAATAAAAAAGTATATATTACAAATTATATAATATATAGTACGAAGTATAAAATTATAAAATATAAAATATAAAACATAAAGTATAAATTATAAAATATAAATTATGTGCCTGATTAGAGGTTTGGTTAAGACCTCATTATGTGCTCAGTTAGGGTTTTGGTTATTGGATCGATTATGGGCTTAGTTATGGACTCGGTTATGGGCTCAATTTTGGATTCGGTTATGGATACAGTTTTGTGATCGGTTATATGAAGGGTCTCGATTATGGGCTCAGTTAGGGTCTCGGTTATGCGCTTGGTTATGGACTCTGTTATGCGAAGGGTCTCGGCTAAGTGATTGGTTATGGGATCAGTTTTGAGCTCGGTTATGGCCTATGTTACGGACATGTGATGGTTATGGGTTCGGTTATGGTCTCGATTATGGACATGTGATCAGTTATGTTTCTGTTATGGTCTCGGTTAAAGATTTGGTTATGACCACGGTTATGACTGAGATTATGGGTTTAGTTATAGGCTAGGTTTAGATCTTGGTTATGGGCTTGGTTATTCCATTGGTTGTGGAATATATGCTAAACTAGAAAATAAAAAATATTAAAAAATATAAAATATTAATTATTAAAAATAAAATATAAAGTATATATTACAAATTATATAATATAAAGTACAAAGTATAAAGTATAAAACATAAAGTATAAAGTGTTAAACATAAAGAATAAAATATAAAGTATAAATATAAAGTATAGTATAAAACATAAAATATAAAGTGTAAAATATAAAATATAAAATATGAAGTATAAAATATAAAATATAAATTATAAATTATAAATTATTAGTTATAAATTATGAATTATAAAAAATAAATATAAATATAAATTATAAAGTATAAAATATAAAGTATAAAGCATAAAATATAAATTATAAAATATAAAATATAAATTATGTGCTCGATTATAGGTTTGGTTATGGACTCGGTTATGTGAAAGGTCTCGGTTATAGGCTCTGTTATGGACTCGGTTATGGCCTCGGTTATGGACATGTGATTGGTTATGTGAAGGGTCTCGGTTATTGGCAAGGTTATGGAATCGATTATGAACTCGCTTATGAGCTCGGTTATGGACTCGGTTATGTTAGGGGTCTCAGTTATGTCCTCAGTTTTGAGCTCGGTTATGGCCTAGGTTATAGACATGTGATCGGTTATGGGTTCGGTTATGGTCTCGGTTATGGGCATGTGATCGGTTATGGGTTCAGTTATGGTCTCGATTATGACCTAGGTTAAAGGTTTGGTTATGACCACAGTTATGACCGTGATTATGGGTTCAGTTATGGGCTAGGTTTTGATCTTGGTTATGGGCTTGTTTATTCCATCGGTTGTGGAATATAAGCTGAATTAGAAAATAAAAAATAAAAAATATTAATTATTAAAAATAAATTGTAAAGTACATATTACAAATTATATAATATAAAGTACAAAGTATGAAATACAAAGTATAAAGTATTAAACATAAAGTATAAAGTGTAAAACATAAAGAATAAAATATAAAATATAAAGTATAAATATAAAGTATAAAACATAAAATATAAAGTATAAAATATAAAGTATAAAGTATAAAGTACAAAATATAAATTATAAATTATATGTTATAAATTATGAATTATAAAAAATAAATATAAATTTTAAAGTATAAAATATAAAGTATAAAATATAAAAGTATAAAGCATAAAATATAAATTATAAAATATAAATTATATGCTCGATTATAGGTTTGGTTATGGACTCGGCTGTGTGAAGGGTCTCGGTTATAGGCTTAGTTATGGACTCGGTTATGGCATCGGTTATGGACATGTGATCGGTTATGTGAAGGGTCTCAGTTATTGGCTCGGTTATGGAATCGATTATGAGCTCGCTTACGAGCTCGGTTATGGACTCGGTTATGTGAGGGGTCTCAGTTATGTGCTCAGTTTTGAGCTCAGTTATGGCCTAGCTTATAGACATGTGATCGGTTTGGGTTCGGTTATGGTCTCGGTTATGGACATGTGATCGGTTATGGGTTCGGTTATGGTCTCGGTTATGACCTAGGTTAAACGTTTGGTTATGACCACAGTTATGACCGTGATTATGAGTTCAGTTATGGGCTAGGTTTTGGAACTTGGTTATGGGATTGGTTATTCCATCGGTTGTGGAATATAAGCTAAATTAGAAAATATAAAATATAAAATATTAAAAAATATAAAATATTAATTATTAAAAGTAAAATATAAAGTATACATTACAAATTATATAATATAAAGTACAAAGTATGAAATACAAAGTATAAAGTATAAAACATAAAGTATAAAGTGTAAAACATAAAGAATAAAATATAAAATATAAAGTGAAATATAAAGTATAAAGTATAAAACATAAAATATAAAATATAAAGTATAAAATATAAAGTATAAAATATAAAGTATAAAATATAAATTATAAATCATAAGTTATAAATTATGAATTTTAAAAAATAAATATAAATTATAAAGTATAAAATATAAAGTATAAAGCATAAAATATAAATTACAAAATATTAAATATAAATTATGTGCTTGATTATAGGTTTGGTTATGGACTCGGTTATGTGAAGGGTCTCGGTTATAGGCTCAGTTATGGACTCGGTTATGGACATGTGATCGGTTATGTGAAGAGTCTCGGTTATTGGCTCGGTTATGAAATCGATTATGAGCTTGCTTATGAGCTCGGTTATGGACTCGGTTATGTGAGGGATCTCAGTTATGTTCTCAGTTTTGTGCTCGGTTATGGCCTAGGTTATAGACATGTGATCGATTATGGGTTCGGTTATGGACATGTGATCGGTTATGGGTTCGGTTATGACCTAGGTTAAAGGTTTGGTTATGACCACAGTTGTGACAGTGATTATGGGTTCAGTTATGGGCTTGGTTATTTCTTCGGTTATGGAATATTAGGTAAAATTATAAAACAAAAATAAAATAAAATATTAAATTTAAATATAAAGTATATATTACAAATTATATAATATAAAAAACAAAGTATAAAGTATTAAACATAAAGTATAAAACATAAAGTATAAAATATAAAATATTAAATATTAAATATAAATATAAAATATAAAATATAAAGTATAAAACATAAAATATAAAGTATAAAATAAAAAATATAAAGTATAAAATATGAATTATGAATTATGAATTATAAAAAATAAATATAAATTGTAAAGTATAATATAAAGTATAAAATATAAAGTATAAAGCATAAAATATAAATTATAAAGTATGAGCTTGATTATAGGTTTTGTTATGGATTTGGTTATGTGAAGGGTCTCGGTTATAGGCTCAGTTATGGACTCGGTTATGACCTCGGTTATGGACATGTGATAGGTTATCGGTTCGATTACGGTCTCGGTTATGACCTAGTTTAAAGGTTTGGTTATGAATTGGTATAAAATATAAACTAGAAAATAAAAAATATAAAAAATATTAATTACTAAATATAAAATATAAAGTAATATTTCAAATTATATAATATAAAGTACAAAGTATAAAATATAAAGTATTAAGTTTAAATTATAAAGTATAAAGTATAAAGTATAAAATACAAAGTATAAAATATAAAGTATAAAATATAAAATATAAATTATGATCTTGATTAGAAGTTAGTTTAAGACCTAAATTATAAGCTCAGTTCGGGTTTTGGTTATTGGCTCGGTTATAGGCTCGGTTATGGGCTCGGTTATATGAAGGATTTCGGTTATGGGCTAAATTATGGATTCGATTGTAGGCTTGGTTATGGACTCGGTTATGTGAAGGGTCTCGGTTATTAGCTAGGTTATGGACTCGATTATGAGCTCGCTTATTGGCTCTGTTATGGGCTCGGTTATATGAAAGGTCTCGGTTATGGGATCAATTATGGATTTGATTATGGGCTCGGTTATGTGATCGATTATGTGAAGGGTCTTGACTATGGGCTCGGTTATTGGCTCGGTTATGTGAAGGGTCTCAGTTATGAGATTGGTTATGGCTAGGTTATGTGATTGGTTATGAGTTCGGTTAAGGATTAGGTTAATGGTTTGGTTATAACCTTAACCATAACCGTGATTATAAGCACAGTTATTACCTAATTTATGTAATAAATGCTAAATTATAAATTATAAAATATTAATAAAATATAAATAACTAATTTCGGTTACAAGCCAGATCATAACTTCGATAAAGAGATCAGTTATAAATTCAATTATAAGCTTGTTTAAGAGCCCGGTTATGTGCTTGGTTATAAGATAAGTTATGTATTTAGTTTTGGCTCGGTTATGTTGTTGGTTATAGGCTACAATTATGAACATGTATATGGGCTTGGTAATGGGCTACAATTATAAAGTATAAAATATAAATTATAAAATATAAAGTATAAAATATAAAATATAAAATAAAAAATATAAAGTATAAAGTTAAAGTATAAAGTATAAAACATAAAGTATAAAATAAAAAAAAATAAAAAAAAAAATAAAAAGTATAAAATATAAATCATGAAATATAATATATAAAATATAAATTATAAATTAAGAAAAATAAATATAAATTGTAAAGTATAAAATATAAAGGACTTCCGCACGCAAGGCCTAATCGGGTACTCCAGCAACGATTCTGCATCTATTAGGAATAAGTTAACCGAGTGGGTACCCCTGACACGCAAAAGTCATCCGCATGCAATGCCTAATCGGGTATCTATGACACGTAAAAGCTTTCCGCATGCAGAGTAATTGATACTCCAACAACGATTCTGTACCCAGTAAGAATTAGTTAACCGAGTGGGTATCCATGACACGCAAAACTCATCCACACGCAAGGCCTGATCGGGTACCTATGCCTTGTAAAAGACATCCACATGCAAGACATAAATCGAGTACTCCAGCAACGATCCTGCATCCAGTAGGAATTAGTTAACCGAGCGGATACCCATCACACGCAAAAGACACATGCACGCAATGTCTAATCGGGTACCTATGACACGTAAAAGACTTTCACATGCAAGGCCTAATCGGGTAATCCGGCAACGATTCTGAACTCAGTGGGAATTAGTTAACCAAGTGAGTATCCGTGACACACAAAAGTCATCCGCATGCAATGCCTAATCGGGTACCTATGACACGTAAAAGACTTCCGCACGCAAGGCCTAATCGGGTACTCTAGTAGATTTTCCACCCAGTAGGAATAAGTTAACTGAGCGGGTACTCGTGACACGCAAAAGACACCCGCATGAAAGGCCTAATCGGGTACTTATGATATGTAAAAGACTTCCTCACGCAAAGCCTAATCGGGTACTCCAGCAACGATTCTGCACCCAGTAGGAATTAGTTAACCGAGCAAGTACCTGTGATACGCAAAAGACACACGCATGTAATGCCTAATCGGGTACCTATAACATGTAAAAGACTTCTACACTCAAGGCCTAATCGGGTACTCCAGCAACGATTCTGCACCCAGTAGTAATAACTGAACCGAGCGGGTACCCATGGTACGAAAAAGTCATCCGCACGCAATGCATAATCGGGTACCTATCATATGTAAAAAACTTCCGCAGGCAAGGCCTAATCGGGTACTCCAACAACGAATCTGCATCCAGTAGAAATTAGTTAACCGAATGAGTACCCATGACACGCAAAACTCATCTGCACGCAAGGCCTAATCGGGTACCTATGACACGTAAAAGACTTCCGCACACAAGGCCTAATCGGGTAGTGCAACAACGATTCTGCCCCCAGTAGGAATTAGTTAACCGTGCGGATACCTGTCACACGCAAAAGACACCCGCACACAATGCCTAATCGGGTACCTATGACACGTAAAAGATTTCCGCACCCAAGGCCTAATCGGGTACTCCAGCAACAATTCTGCACCCAGTAGGAATTAGTTAACCGAGCGGGTACCCGTGACACGCAAAAGTCATCCACACACAATGCCTAATCGGGTATCTATGACACATAAAAGACTTCCGCACACAAGGCCTAATCGGGTAGTCCAGCAACGATTCTGCACCCAGTATGAATAAGTTAATCGAGCGGGTACCCATGACACGCAAAAGACACCCGCACACAAGGACTAATCGGTACCTATGACACGTAAAAGACTTCCGCACCCAAGGCCTATTCGGGTACTCTAGCAATGATTCTACACCTAGTAGGAATTAGTTAACCGAGCGGGTACCCGTGGCATGTAAAAGACAACCGCACGCAATGCCTAATCGGATACCTATGACACGTAAAAGACTTCCGCATGCAAGGCCTAATCGGGTAATCCGACAACAATTCTGAACCCAATAGGAATTAGTTAACCAAGCGGGTATCCGTGAAACGCAAAAGTCATCCGCACGCAATGCCTAATCGGGTACCTGTGACACGTAAAAGACTTCCGCACACGAGGCCTAATCGGATTATTCAGAGAATCACATGTTTGCTTCCAGATAATACTAACATAAAATATATGTTAAGGAAACTTAACAATACGTAAGTGTTCATGGCATTTCCTGTAAGGATGTGAAGAAAAATATAATTGCAGATACTATGTAAACGTAACTAAATAGATTTGTGTGTTATCTGCCTCTTTTTAAACAACAGGAAGTAATCTGCAATTATAATGGTCATTATTTCAGCTCCAACTGTCAAGATAACAAAAATAAGCAAAAAGTTAACAATACTTAAAGTACACATATGCTGAAAATAAAATTAAAATTAAAATTAAAATTCAAAAAATAACATGTGCAAACAATGAAATATTTATTAACATGGTTATCGTCATCCTTTTGCAGTCAACTGCATCTGACCATATCTACCAATGACATATATGACATATAATTCAAAGGCAATATCCTGAAAATATGAACTATAAACAAAGAAGTTAAAATTGAATTCCATGCACCATATGGATAATATTTTATGTATAGCCACCTTGTCATCAAGTATGTCATAAATACCAAAATTCAAGAGCGAGAACCAAGTACGACAAAAAAGAATACCGAATCCCATGCACTACTAGAAATCTTCAATTTACCAACGCATTTTGGCGTTATTTTGGGGTCGCTAAATGATTTAGTGTCATCATAGCGACACTGGAAGCTTCGATGAAAAAACAGGCATCACTGAATCATTTAGCATTACTAATGTGTCAAAAAACAAACGTTACTATGGTATCCCTAAATTTTAGCGATGCCATTACGATGCCTATTTTATATCAACATTTTATGGTTACATTGGCATCGCTATATTTTCAAGGAGGCCATAATGATATCAATTTTCTCAACTATCATCAATACAATCAGGTTCTAAATAATTGCAAGCACCAACATCAGGATGTAAATTCCACAATTTCACATATTATTATTTACTGTAAATGTCGCATCACAGTTTTGGTTACAACATCAGCAATTTCACTGAATAATTTAAACATCTAACAGTAAAATGGATACAACAAAAAAATAATGCAATACATAACTAAGAGACAGAAAACTCATCATATATATGCATGAAAAAACAACCGAATTTAGCACTATTATATACACGTAAAGTAAAATCCAGTAAAAAAATACAAATATCAAAAGTACTGCTTAGGCAGATGATTAACCTTTCCAAATAGTACACACAAAATAATATTACATGGGCCGATCAATCATTGCCTTCTGTAAAAAACATCACAACATCACCATTCACCAACTTAAAACCAAACCAAAGCCTATCCTCTTTCATCCGCCAGTTGACTAGTACATCAGTACTTGGGTCATAGTGAATTTTGGCTTCTTCAGGAGCAAGGCCAACTATAGCTTTTTTTTATTCCATTAACCATACCAAGAGCACGCTCCACAGCTTCTGAACAGCTTGTACAAACCATTCTTTTTAATCTTAACCGGCAAACAGATATATCTTGATCCAATTATTTATCAACCAGGTAGCCTAAGTCCTCAATGGTTTCAAAGCTTTTTTAACCTGTATAGAAGAGAAAGTTAAAGGTTAAAATTCATTTGTAGTTCATCACTTCACTCCCCAAATAAACCTAAGCTTCAAAAAATGGACAAATTTATCAGAAAAGAATTTAGTAAGAATAACAATGTTAACTAGCTTACACTAATTACTTCAGGTCTATACTTTATAGCAGCCTAGCCCTGAAGTGCTGACACCGCAATACATCGGCCTGCTTCCAGCTGGAACGATGCTCGCAAACACGTGGAACCCTTGGAACATATATCCGGCAAAACACTTTTTTACATGGTATGTAGTCATGGTGCCTGCACCAAATTACACTATAGTGATAATAGGAAGATTCAATGAAAAGAGTTGAGTATTTACTTGGAAGTATAAAGCATATGTATATATATATGCATGGGCTTCGTATTTCTACTAAAGAGTTCCTCTATAGTACACGAATTTTCATTCCATCCTAAGATTTTTGCAAACAACAATATAAACAATAGTAACATGCACCCACTTAACTGTCCTCTGACAGTCAGCAACTATCAATATGTAATTTGTCTGTAATGTCGCCAGGTTAATGTTTGTGAATATCCGTGGTGATGTTGGTAGGGAATATCTTCTTGCTATTTGCGCCGAGCATATGTAAGGCTTTACAACTTTGTCAAAGTTTTGATTAACGTATTGCTAAAAACAGCTAGTATGTAAACTTTGTAAAACCTTTATTTTATCAATCATTACATGCGAAAGATGTTACATAAATTCTCTGAAGGAGATTGGCCATGCGAGACATGCCAGCTCAAAAAGCAAATTGGAAAGAAAATTATAGATAATCACAAAGAAACCACATTCGTGCCTGGAAAAGCAGACTTAACACTGGTCCTGAAACTACATCAGTATCTCTTTTAGTAGATTGTCATGCCAAATTTTCAATCACACAACCATTCAATAAGTATCCTTATTTTGTATGGGCCTAGCACTAAGCTGACAGAGTAATAACTAAAGATACTAACAACACAAAAATTAGACATTAATGTAAAATTGGTGAAAGATGTAGCACGGTAAGATATAAGTACTACAAGGGGAAATTTTGGAAAATATTACCATGTTCAGAATTTTGAACATCAAAGCCCTTATCCTAACATGATAAACTGCAAAGAAAACGTCAAACATGGACATGAATCATGATCAGATCTTTAGAAGAAAATAACTGTTAAGCTAGAAAATAAAATACCTGTGACTCTCAAAGCAACTCCAAACGACATCATTGGACCCATAACCGAGAAAACTTTATGCATAGGACTGAAAAATTTAAGAAAGAAGCCATACTTTATACACAAAAAGTCAACAAATATTCAATCTGATTCTACGATTAAAACTTTTAGCTTAAAAATGAAATTTGATAGCTCAAATAAAGATTAGCCTATCTGTGAAATGTTTGTAACAAGTGGCTGAGCATGTCGCTGCAATGTGATAGTATTAAACTAGAAAATATTTGTAAAGGGTGTTAACTGAGCTTTGCAACTAAAACATTAATAACTAAATGCAATAAACAAACAATTCAAACGCTGTGCAATAGTAAGAAAACATATATGAATGATGCCAAAGATTTCTAACCACAATGAAGAATTATTACAGGTATTTTATAAAACGACATCATTCAACCAAAATAAAGTGGGGCTGCATACTAGAAAATATGAGTGCAAAGATAACTTTCTTCACAATATGTGCTTTTCTTTATTCAATACCTTCAACTAAAGTAGAAGATCCCTACAGATTTTCTGGATCGGTCATTTTACTTTTTGAAATTTTCCCTCTCGATGTCAAGCAACAAGTAAACTTTTCACACATTACACATACAGATGTGTACAATCTGAAATTGTAGTGTTTAATGTTAATAATAATATATTCATATTATTTAATTGAACTAACATTCATAGAATATATTGTCAACCTTCTAATATTTACACTCAAACGTGAAGGTACAATCTACATGCCATAACGACTCAACTAACCATTTACATAGTTTAGCAGATAAAATTAACAAAACATTTTACTATATCAACCATAACCGTGTCAAAGAAAGACTAAATCCTTAGGCTCTTTAGATATCAGAATCTATTGGCTTATTAATTGTGTCATTCCTGTGGAGGTTATTGTATGATCCTATAAATAAACCATTTCTACTATACTTGGTTACAAATCCAGAGAACATGCAAAGGTGATCAAACTGATCAGTGAATAAGTTAAATTATAGCATCTTTATTATTGATAATCTAACAACTGTTGGCACTATAATAATTCTATAAATAAGAACAAGAAAACAGTAAAGGTATATATGGAATAAAACAAAACCTATGATTAAATTCTGCAATAAAGAAAAGAAAACATAACAGAAGTCGTTACTAAACACAATCATATCTCAGCAAATCAAAAGTTATTTTTGCATTAAAAAATGAGATAAACCACATGACCTGCAAATTGAAAATTTAAAAATCAACAGATTATATAGTAAAGAAAGCAAAGGTACCTTTGCAAGCACTAATAATCATCATAAGTTGATGTTTCCTGCCAACGTCGAGTCACCATGACGTCGCTAATCTATGTTAGAAATAAGCACTTACTCTGCAAACGCGTAGATAAAATACTGATGCCTTTATGATAATTTTTTTGTGAAACAAAATGTTTTTGACGTCACTACGACATCGCTAAATTTCTTTAGCGTCGCAGCTATGTAGGTAATTTCTAATGCATTCGAGACGCTAAATTTTAAATATCATAATATTCATGGCGTCACTAAGGCATAACAAAGACTCACACATGTTGTCTTAGTGATGTTTTACTGACGAAATTTAATTTAGCGACGCCAAATCGACGTCGAGTCGTTGTGGCATCACTAATTTACGTCAGAAATTAGCAGTTTTTCTTGTAATGATACTAAGTCTGTTGACAAATAATATTCAAAAATGTGTTTTATCATTGACTATTATGGCCTAACTATGATCAAGATGCAAGCGAACACACCATAATAATAATACGTTATCTTTTAACATTAAAACAGTAATTTCAGTACGAAAGCAAATCATTCCAACTTTAGCTACCTACAAAAATAAGAATTCACCTTTACTCCTATTTGCATAATTTAATAGTGTATTTATTGTTTTATACTTTTATTTGTGATTTTCTTTGTTTTAGCATAAGATGCAAGAGAAGCGAGGTACAAATCCCCAGAACGTTGAGATGTAAGATTTCTCATTAAAAATAAAATAAAATCACACAAGTTTGACATACTAAATTAAACTGAACATATTTGATAACTCCAACACCAAAGATTACAGAAATGCCAATGAAGATGAAATTTTGTACTTTGCAAAGTGAAAAATATTGAGTACATTAAAGAAAAATTAATAATTATGAGTTTTATAAGATTTTGTTTCCAGAACAAGAATTGCATGCACAATAGAGAGAAGTGGTGCATGGCTTGTCTTGAAACTGAGCATTTTAGTTATATGATCAAATCTACAAGGAAAGAACATGAATGTTATTATAAAGGAAATTTAGTTTTTGGACATTCAAAGAGGATTAATGATCAGAAGTATCTTTTATAATGAGCTCTATAGGATTTTGTTTGGTTAGAAAAATTCAACAAATAATAGTAGTGAATATTCAATGAAAGATAATCATTTTAATAATGTCACGGTAAGAGCTGAAAATTGAAATCTTGGCATAATCAAACATTAACCTTAAAAAAGAAGAGAAACCTATGACATGCTTTATCCACAAAGTTTGATTAGAAAACTTGTTAACATATCATATCAATAGCAATAGACGATAATTCGTACCTTCTAAAATTTTACAATCCTGTATCAATTCTTAACATCAAATAAAAAGTGAAATTTTCTGAAATTTTGTACCTGGAGTTTAAATCCAAATAATGATGGAACCTCTAAGGATTACATCGAACTACTTGAGCTTCGTAGGGTTTAAACTGCACGAGCAGCTTAGGGTTCAAATCGAAGGAGCGGCCTGCCATCATGGAGCAGTTACGAGCTATGTTGGAATATTTGAGAGGAAAATGAGAAGGATCTGCGAGAAAAAGAACTAACGATTCGTGAAAGGCAATTTTCATCGAGAGAAAAGGGAGGAGAAGGGCAGTTCGTGTATTTTAAAAATAACCTTTGTCCTGCAAACTAATTAAAATGGACGATAAGCACTTGAATAAAATGAAAGGGTACATTCTGGTCTCGGAAAATTAACATTTGAAACAGCTGTCCTAGAAACAAATTCAAGCCGACTAGAAGGTACTGCTACCTAATTTCCAGTTCGATAAATGTATAAATAAAATAAATGATATCGTTTCATTTTAGATCTAAGTATGCAAAAATATCTCAGAAGAAGCATACCTTATTCAAAATTTCTAAAATATCCCAAATACTATATATATAGGATCTGTAACACCCTATAATTTTAAATGTTAAAATTAACAATTTTAAGAAGACTTAATTGTTAAATTGAGAATTAAGGGAAATGGGTTATGCCATTGCGTTCATCTCGAAATTCTTCTTGGAATAGAGTCCAAGTTTTCGTAAATCGGACTTCGTATGAGGAAGTTATGACCCTCAGAAGTTTCAATAATTTTATATAAATTTAAAACAGTTCAGAATAAAAAATTAAAAATTAAAAATTCAAATGAGAAGCGGGCTGGGCGAGGTTTCTCCCGCCCAAGGCCAGGTCGACCAGGGGGTCCACCTACCCTATACAGGTCGACCAAGGGGTCGATCTGGGGGTCGACCTACCCTCTAGGGCAGATCTAAAATGTGACGATCCTGACTTGTTGTTAAGGCTTACCTAACCTGTTGCCGAGTCACTAGGGCAGAGGTGGCAATTCTAGATAACTCTATCTAGTCTGGACGGTTGTGATTGCTCCCATGATAATCTAACGGTTTAGGTTGATTTAAACTTCTATATAAGCACGCATAGACTCAAGCCCTAAACCTAAACTAAATTTGTCTCTTGGCCACCATGCTGGTGCTAGAATAGTTCTTCTTCCTAAAGCTTATGGATTTGCAAATCTGAATTCTAATACAAAAGACGAACGAATCATTCTCTTCTCTAATCCGTCTCTGTGAGTGCAATTTTTTTCACAAAATAATTAATAAATTAATTATGATGAGTTATAATTGGGATTATGAGAACATGTATGTTGAATCATGTGATGTTACTTAATTTTGTTACCGTCTGTTGGTGAACATATGACAGTTTTGTTAATTTATGTTGGTAGATCTATTTCATATGTCCAATCACATATGTTTAACTTGATTCATTTTATGACATCAGTTTATATGCAAGTTTGGGATGTAAATCATATGCTAATTTGTATGTGAATCTTATGCAAGTCTGTTTTTACATATGCTAGTTGTATGTGAATCTTATGCAAGTCTGTTTTTACATATGCTAGTTTGTAAGTGAATCTTATGCAAGTCTGTATGCGAATAATACATAAGTATTATATGTGAATCAAGTATATACATATGCTAGTTTATATGCAAAACATGTGATAAATTCATATGCAAGTTTGTAGAAATCCATATGCAAGTTCAAGTGAAAACTATATTCACATTTTAGGTGAAAACTATGAATTCATTTGCAAGTTTAGGTGAAAAACCATATTCACATATGCAAGTTTAGGTGAAACCCATATTCATATATGCAAGTTCACAATTTCATGTTTAGATCTATATTTAGATCCATGGTAGTTTATGCAAATTTATGTTCTATATTCTCATTTCCTATGCAAGTTATTGGCTCTGCAAACTTATGTTATAATTCTTATTTTCAAGTTAGATCTATTTTATGTGTTATGCAAGTTGTGATGTTTCTTTTCTTTTTTATGAGTTGGACAACTTGCGAGTCTAACATATTTCATATAAAATCATACAAATAGCGTGGGAGCGATGGGAAATTAATAATTATGCAAATTGTGAATTGACATAAAATGGCTTTAAAGGCATATAAATAAATTTAAGACACTAATTGGTATAATTTATATACCTGAAAATATGGACATAATTTAGGTGACAATTATGGACATAGATTAATTTGGAAATTATTGATAATTTGAATAGGGATAATTAATTCATTTTGGGGTGAAATAATTATGTGTAATAATAAACGCCTAAAACACGAGGTTATACTCGTTTGTGGTACAAGACTGCCCGGACCCGCCCGACAAATCCAGCAACCACAAACGGTAGTCTAATGTGAGAGGTCGAAGGCATAAAATAAATGCGTAACAATTGTAAAGACACGAGGCTAGACACGTTTGCGGTATAAGACTGCCCAGACCCGCCCGGAAATCCAGCAACCGCAAATGGTAGTCTAATGTGGGAGGTCTTACAAGGTTACAGTTATAATGAATTAAGCAACACTTAACCAGGATAAACATGTGGTGGGACATAGGGGTTAAGTGGGTGACATGGGTGACATGTGAAATTCGACTAGAAAAACTTAACCAAATTGAAACATGTAAGAAGACATGAAAAAGAAGGAGTTAAGTGGGTGACATGGATGACATGTGAAATATGATTAGAAACACTTAACCAAAATGAAACATGTAAGAAGACATGAAAAAGAAGGGGTTAAGTGCGAAATCCTAGTGGGGACCAAGTATAGGTGGAAAGTTTGTGTCAAGTATGAGGGACCTTTTTCAAACCAGTAACCTATTAAGTATCTTTGTGAGCTCGAGTTAGATCGAAGACGGGACACGCTTACTGGGTTTGATTGTAAGAGGTCAAAACGGGTTAACGGTGGCAACGCAAGTCCAACAGGGTCATGTGCATGCGTGGGCCCGGGCTGGTAGGTAAGACGTTGTTGCATCATGTAGATATAAACCGTGCATCTCTAATGGTATCGGGTTGCCACTTTGGCGAGTGATACACCCCACTGTGGGACCAGCATGGGTATCTACGAGTTAGGGAGCCTATCGCATGGGGGTATTGGGTACAACTAGTGGAGATAGGGGCAGGCGACACCTATGAAGACAGTTAAGGGTACACGGAACTGCCATTATGATTATTATGTTCAGTAGGCGGGACCAACTTTTAGGGTGACTAGTAATGGTGCAGTATAGTAATTATCCTATTGTGATTAGGAGCGAGATTAACGCCAGAATATTCCTTTTGTTTTCTTTGTCATGCCCACTTGTTTCACAGTCATTTCTTGTTTTACCAGTTTATGCCTTATCCTAATTACTTTTATAATTATGTTGTTAAATTTATTGGACTCACCAGACTTTATGTCTGACCCCCTTTGTTTTCGCCTCTTTTCTTCCTTTTTCCCCCCTAGGTTCTCAGGGTGGGACTAGTGCTAGTGGAGCTTAATTTGGATCTCTTTCTCTCTCTTTCAGAAGTGCTTGGATTGCTGAAAGTAAAGTTCATATCATCTCTTTTATGGCTACTTATGTTGGGGTTATGCTTTTTTACTTTATGTACTCAAAAAACAGTTTGTCAAGATGGATATTAAGTGTACTTGGTTTTATTGTTGGTTTTTGATGTTGTTGTAACCAAACTATTTCTCCGCTGCAATAAAAGTGGTTTTAAAATTTTCAAGTACCAATATATGTATATGCCTTGTTATATTCTTTTCTATACTCCAATAATACTCCATGAAAGTTAATGCATCCCCTTTAAGAGTGACATTAATGGACGTGTGGTGTTACACGTGGCATCAGAGCTGAAGGTTAACAGAACAGATAAGAGATTTTGAAAAACTGTTTTTTTTTTCAAAAGCATTTTATAAAGAAATACTTTCAAAAATATGTTTTAAGGAGAATATTTTCAAGAGAAAAGTTTGTTTTAAAAACATAACCCCCAAGAGCCATATATCTTTCCTTCGATTCTCCGTTTTGAATCTCTTCCTTTTTCTTTTCAGCATGGCTGTGTTACCCGAGATACCCGAGGGAATACCGATACCAACTTGGTTCAGAAGTTATCTTGAGGCTAGGGCCACCGCCGCTGGCCCAACAGACATTCCTTCTCCCCCAGCTGTAGCCGCTCCTCCTCCCCCTCCCCGCGTTGATACTTTTTCAAAGATATGCAAAGACTTTCGACCAATCAGCAGGAAACCTTTTCATGGGTAAGAAACGTTTGTTGAAGCTCGAAATTGGCTTAAGGAGGTGGAAGATTTGTTTGGTATCTTCGAGATAGAAGATGGAAGGAAGGTCCAATTAGCTGCATGGTTAATGATGGATGAAGCCTCGTTTCTGTGGGAGGTCACGAATGGAGAACATCCAGTGGAGACATGAATGGATTTCAGGCATAGGTTCAAGATGAAATTTCCCTCACGAGCAGAAGAGAATTTATACATGGAGTGGTTCTTGGCATTGAAGAAGGGGAATTTATCAGTAAAGGAGTACGTCAACAAGTTCAATCAGTTGGCGAGATTTGGCTTAGACTTGGTGAACACACCTAAAAAGAAGGCCTTGAGATTCGTTAAAGGTTTGAATGAGCCGCTACATGGGTTGGCTATGATCCACATTCCTATGGGGGCTACCTTTGAGAAACTGGTTGACATGGTGCTTATGCATGAAGAGGAGAAAGGCGCTAATGCTAATAAGGCACCGGAAAAGAAAAGGGATCAAAAGAAATCATAGTAGCAACCTAAGAAAGGTGGTAAGGATAACAATAGAAAAGAAAAGAAAAGGTGCTTTAATTGTGGAACACCAGGTCATCTGAGCAAGGACTGTAGGAAGAAGAAGAAGACTGGCTGTTTCAACTGTGGTGAAGCAAGATATCTGATTAAAGACTGCCCGAGAAGACAAGGTCAAGGGCAGAGGGCAGGGTCTACTTCTGGAGGGCAGGTTCAGGCTCTCATGGCACCAAGGCAGGCAAGAGGGAAGGTTCATGCTCTCATGGCACCAGGACAGGAGAGAGTAGAAACATTTCCATTGAAAGTTTGGTTTTTCTATTTGATCATCCTGTCCATACTTTGTTTGATTCTGGCGCTTCACACTCGTTTGTATCTGCTTCGTTAGTTGAAACACTACACCTAAATACTAGTCTAGTTACGGCTCCCATAGTAGCCTCAAATCTTATTGGTGGTTCGGCTCATCTTTCAATGATTTGTTGGGATTTGAGAGTGCCTATCTTGAGCGTTGAATTTGAATGCAACACCTTCGTTCTTGGCTTCATGGGCTATGGGTTGATTCTAGGCATGGATTGGTTATCTAGTAACTGTCCTATCCTCGATTGTGAAAAGAGAGTGGTTAGACTTATTACTCGCCTCGGCAACACTCTCGGAATCTCTTGTAATCCCATACATTCTGTTATTCTTAGCTACCTAAAATCTCTTGATGCGTCTGTTGAAAACTTACAGTCTGTTAGAGTAGTCCATGAATACTCAGATGTATTTGAAGAGGTGAAGGGCTTACCTCTGAAGCAGGAGATAGACTTCCGCATATGCCTTGTTGATAATGAAAAACCCGTAGCTCTACCCGTAAGACACATGGCTCCAAGGGAGAGAAAAGAGCTCAGTAGGCAAGTCAAAGAGTTGCTTGAAAAAGGGTTTATAAGGCGGAGTATTTCTGAATGGGGTGCTCCAGTAGTATTCGCAACCAAAGCGGATGGTTCACTTCGCCTATGCGTTGATTATAGGGAGCTAAACAAGCTGATCAAGAAAAATAGGCACCCACTTCCAAGAATAGATGACTTGTTTGATCATCTTGTAGGTGCATCGGTTTTCTCCTAACTAGATCTGGCTACCGGATTCCATCAGCTAAGAGTGGCTGAAGACAGCATTGATAAGACTGCGTTCAGAACCCCGGATGGTTTCTTCGAATGGCTTGTCATGCCTTTCGGCTTGACAAACACACGTGCTTACTTCGTTGACTTAATGAGCAGGGTGTTTAGGGAGTTCCTTAATAAGTTTGTGGTGGTCTTCATAGAAGACATTTTGATTTTCTCGAAGAATGAAGAAGAGCATGCTTTGCATTTAAGGGAAGTCATGGATACTCTTCGGGCACATCAGCTGAAAACCAAATTCTCCAAATGCCAGTTCTGGAGAGAAGAAGTGAGGTTTCTTGGACATGTGGTGTCCAAAGAGGGGATAGCTGTGGACCCCATAAAAGTAGTTGAGGTGCAAGATTGGAAGGTTCCACGGAATGTAACCAAAGTCCGAAGCTTTCTCGGGCTAGCGGGCTTTTACCGAAAGTTCATTAAAGATTTGGCAAAAATCTCAGCCCAACTCACAAGATTGACAAAGAAGAACCTAACTTTCGCTTGGGATTTGGATTGCGATATTGCTTTTCAACGTTTGAAAAGGGCTCTAACAACAACCTCAGTTCTGACATTGCCTAATGGGAGCAAAATGTTTACCGTATATGTAGACGCATGCGGTACAGGGTTGGGTGCCGTCTTGATGCAAGAAGGCAAGGTAGTTTGCTATGGGGGAAGGCAATTGAAGGTACATGAGAAGAGCTACCCAACGCATGATTTAGAGCTAGCTGCCATTGTTTTCCCTCTAAAGTCATGGCGACATTACCAACTAGGAGAAAAGTTTGAATTGTTTACTGACCATAAATAATTAAAGTACCTTTTCTCACAGAAAGATTTTAACTTAAGACAACAAAGGTGGATGGAATTTCTGGCCTCATATGATTTTGAGATTTCCTATACCCCTGGCAAGGGCAATGTGGTAGCAGACGTCTTGAGTAGAAAGAAGTTGACCTTGAGTCCTCTCTTTGTAGAAAGGCAAAGCTTGGAGTACATAGCAAACTTTAACTTTAGACCCTCCTCTGAAATTGTACCGGTCTGTTAGCATCGCTAGAGGTGCGGCCTACTTTTTTGGACTCAATAGGAACTGCGCAACGAGAAGACCATCAACTAGTTGATATGATGGATAAGCTAGTTAGGGTGAGGCTTCTAGTCACCTCAATAGATACTCCATCGATGATAAGGGTTGGTTGAGACAGGATGGAAGGCTATGCGTCCTACAAGTAAGGGATCTAGTGAAGACAGTTCTCGAAGAAGCACACCATTCTATGCTGACCATACACCCAGGCGGAGACAAGATGTATAAAGATATAAAAAGGGTTTTCTTTTCGAATGGCATGAAGAGGGATGTAGGTGAGTTCGCCGCTAAGTGCTTGATATGCCAGCAAGTCAAAGCGGAGCAGATAAAGCCTGGTGGACTGCTTCATCCTCTGGAGGTCCCACAACGGAAGTGGGATAACATTTCGATAGACTTTATTGATGGGTTGCCTAGGTCAAGAAGGGGAAATACAAGTATTTGGGTAATAGTGGACAGGCCTACTAAAAGCGCTCACTTTATACCTGTTAAGAGTAAAAGGACTGCCTCGTCCCTAACATCCATTTATCTTAAAGAGATAGTTCGACTCCATGGGATACCCTCTAGCATAGTGAGTGATCGAGATCCTATCTTTACAAGCGAGTTTTGGAAGAGTTTGTAAGAGGATGTAGGCACAAAATTATGCTTAAGCACGGGCTATCACCCCCAAACCGATGGTCAGATGGAAATAGTGAACAGAGTATTGGAAGACCTCTTGAGATTGTGAATTCTTGACTTTGGAGGGACATGGGGGATCATCTTCCTTTGGTGGAATTCTCCTACAACAATAGCTACCAAGCCACCATAGGTATGGCGCCCTTCGAAGCTTTATTTGGAAGACCATTCCAATCACCAACTTGTTGGTGGGAGTCTACAGACAAGCTCGTACTTGGGCCAGACATGATTAGAGAAACCTCAAAAAAGGTGGACTTGATAAGAAGACGAATGAAGCCTGCACAAGATAGACCGAAGTTCTACGCAGACAAAAGAAGGACACACCTTGAGTATGAGGTTGGAGATAGGGTGTTCCTTAAAATATCTCCTTTGAGGAATGTCATTCTCTTAGGGTCCGTAGGAAAGCTAGCACCAAGATTTGTAGGACCATTTCCTATCATTGAAAGGATTGGGACGATGGCTTACAAAGTAGAGCTACCCAAAAGGCTGACTGGAGTTCATAATGTTTTCCATGTTTCTCAACTACGAAAGTGCTTACATGAGTTTGCGGAAGTGGTGGAACCAAGTATACTAGAGGAGGTAGAAGTGGAACGAGAAGCGACTGTGAGGAGAATTCCAACTCATTTCTAGGGTACGGAAGTTAAAAAGCTACGCAACCGTGAAGTCAAGCTTGTTAAAGTTCAATGGAGTGACGCTGAGGAAGACGCGACTTGGGAAACTGAGAGGAAAATACGCGCAACCTACCATTTTCTTTTCGAGGGTACCTCCTTGATCTCTTTTTCCATAAGTTTATTCATGCTTATATCTATCTTTTAAGTATGTCTCCTCGGACCTATTCTTTATCCCTAGGTAGAAACCAATGGATGTAAACATGTATTTGAAACATGTTATGATTGATGGTTATGAGTGGTTGCAAGTGGTTGCTAGTGGTTGCTCGTGGATGCATGTACACACACATTAGGCACTAGATCATCTCAATTACTTTCATATTGCATATAAATGTTTGTGCATATTTAAATTAATAGATGTATAATGGTTATGTTATCATATGGATGCTGCATTTTGATGAATGGTTGTGCACACATGTAGAAGTAATATGTATCATTAGTACTCTTTTGCATGCATAATGGACGCATGGCACTATCATGATTTTCATTAAGGAGGTCAACTGAATCAGTGGACCGCTTGATCTTGCATTGGATAAGGAACATATACACACACTTTTTGCATATGTTTAAACGGCATTAGAAATCTTGTAAGGACAATGGATGCTTGTGTTTGATGGTTGAGTAGATGGATGATTGGATGTTAGGATATACATTCTCCTTAACTTGGAGATTTCGGGGGAGAAATCTTTTAAGGAGGTGAGAATGTAACACCCCGTAATTTTAAATATTAAAATTAACAATTTTAAAAAGACTTAATTGTTAAAATGAGAACTAAGGGA
Source organism: Allium sativum (assembly GCA_030737875.1). Taxonomy (NCBI): domain Eukaryota; kingdom Viridiplantae; phylum Streptophyta; class Magnoliopsida; order Asparagales; family Amaryllidaceae; genus Allium; species Allium sativum. Next base: position 454,520,597 of record CM060915.1, on the reverse strand, counting down.
AATGGGTTACGTCATTGTGTTCATCTCGAAATTATGCTTGGAATAGAGTCCAAGTTTTCGTAAATCGGACTTTTTATGAGGAAGTTATGGCCCTCAGAAGTTTCAGTAATTTATTTAAATTTAAAATAGTTCAGAATAAAAAATTCAAAATTCAAACGAGAAGCGGGCTGGGCGGGGTTTCTCCCGCCCAAGGCCAGGTCGACCAGGGGGCCGACCTCCCCTATACAGGTCAACCAGGGGGACGACCTACCCCCCGGGGCATATCTGAAATGTGACGATCCTGAATTGTTGCTGAGGCTAACCTGACCTGTTCCTGAGTCACTAGGGCAGAGGTGGCAATTCTAGATAACTCTATCTAGTCTGGACGGTTGTGATTGCTCCTATGATAATCTAACGATTTAGGTTGATTTAAACTTCTATATAAGCATGCATAGACTCAATCCCTAAACCTAAACTAAATTAGTCTCTTGGCCACCGTGCTGCTGCTTGAATAGTTCTTCCTAAAGCTTAGGGATTTGCAAGTCTGAATTCTAATACAAAAGACGAATGAATCATTCTCTTCTCTAATCCGTCTTTGTGAGTACAATTTCTTTCACAAAATAATTAATAAATTAATCATGATCGGTTATAATTGGGATTATGAGAGCATGTCTGTTGAGTCATCTGATGTTACTTAACCTTGTTATCGTCTGTTGTTGAACATATGACAGTTTTGTTAATTTATGTTGGTAGATCTATTTCATATGTCCAATCACATATGTTCAACTTGATTCATTTTATGACATCAGTTTATATATGCAAGTTTGGGATGCAAATCATATGCTAATTTGTATGTGAATCTTATGCAAGTCTGTTTTTACATATGCTAGTTGTATGTGAATCTTGTGCAAGTCTGTTTTTACATATGCTAGTTTGTATGTGAATCTTATGCAAGTCTGTATGCGAGTAATACACAAGTATTATATGTCAATCAAGTGTGTATATATATATATGCTAGTTTGTATGCAAAAGATGTGATAAATTCATATGCAAGTTTGTAGAAATCCATATGCAAGTTTAGGTGAAAACTTATTCACATTTTTAGGTGAAAACTATGAATTCATTTGCAAGTTTAGGTAAAAAACCATATTCACATACGCAAGTTTAGGTGAAACCCATATTCATATATGCAAGTTCACAATTTCATGTTTAGATCTATATTTTGATCTATGGTAGTGTATGCAAATTTATGTTCTATATGCCCATTTCCTATGCAAGTAATTGGCTATGCAAACTTATGTTATAATTCTTATTTGCAAGTTAGACCTATTTTATGTGTTATGCAAGTTGTGATGTTTCTTTTCTTTTTTATGAGTTAGACTACTTGCGAGTCTAACACATTTCATTTAAAAACGCATGAATTGCATGGGGGCGATGGGAAAATATTAATTATGCAAATTGTGAATTAACATAAAATGGCTTTAAAGGCATATAAATAAATTTGAGGCACTAATTTGTATAATTTATATACCTGAAAATATGGATATAATTTAGGTGACAATTATGGACATAGATTAATTTGGAAATTATTGATAAATTGAATTGGGATAATTAATTTATTTTGGGGTGAAATAAATATGTGTAATAATAAACGCCTAAGACACGAGGTTAGACTCGTTTGTGGTATAAGACAACCCGGACCCGCACGGCAAATCCAGTAACCACAAACCATAGTCTAATGTGAGAGGTCAAAGTCATAAATTAAATGCGTAACAATTGTAAAGACACGAGGTTAGACACGTTTTCGGCATAAGATTGCCCGGACCCGCCCGGCAAATCCAGCAACTGCAAACGGTAGTCTAATGTAGGAGGTCTTACAAGGTTACTGTTATAATGAATTAAGCAACACTTAACCAAGATAAAAATGTGGTGGGACATGGGGGTTAAGTGGGTGACATAGATGACATGTGAAATACGATTAGAAACACTTAACCAAATTGAAACATGTAAGAAGACATGAAAAAGAAGGGGTTAAGTGGGAAATCCTAGTGGGGACCAAGCATAGGTGGAAAGCTTATGTCTAGCATGGGGGACCTTTTTCAAACCAGTAACCCATTAAGTATCTTTGTGAGCTCACGTTAGATCGAGGACGGGACACGCTTACTGGGTTTGATTGTAAGAGGTTAAAAAGAGTAAACGGTGGCAACGCAAGTCCAACGGGGTCATGTGCATGCATGGGCCCGGGCTGGTAGGTAAGACGTTGTTGAATCATGTAGATATAAGCCATGTATCTCTAGTGGTATTGGGTTGCCACTTTTGGGAAGTGATACGCCCCACTGTGGGACCAACACAGGTGTCTACGTGTTAGGGAGCCGATCGCATGGGGGTAGTGGGTACAACTAGTGGAGATAGGGGCAGGCGGAACCTATGATGACAGCTAGGAGTGCACGAAACTACCATTATGATTATTATGTTCAGTAGCCGGATCAACTTTTAGGGTGACTAGTAATGGTGCAGTATAGTAATTATCCTATAGTGATTAGGACCCACATTATTGCCAGAATATTCCTCTTGTTTGCTTTGTCATACCCACTTGTTTCACAGTCATTCCTTGTTTTACCAGTTTATGCCTTATCCTAATTACTTTAATAATTATGTTGTTAAAGTTATTGGACTCGCCAGACTTTATGTCTGACCCCCTTTGTTTTCGCCTCTTTTCTTCCTTTTCCCCCCCAGGTTCTCAGGGTGGGACTAGTGCTAGTGGAGCTTGATTTGGATCTCTTTCTCTCTCTCTTTCAGAAGTGCTTGGATTGCTGAAAGTAAAATTCAGCTCATCTCTTTTATGGCTACTTATGTTGGGGTTATTCTTTTTACTTTATGTACTCAGAAAACAATTTGTCAAGATGGATATTAAGTGTACTTGGTTTTATTGTTGGTTATTGTTGTTGTTGTAACAAAACTATTTCTCCACTGCAATAAAAGTGGTTTTAAAAATTTCAAGTACCAATATATGTATTTGTCTTGTTATATTCTATTCTATACACCAATAACACTCCATGCAAGTTAATGCATTCCCTTTGAGAGTGGCATTAATGGACGTGGTGTGTTACAGGATCAAGAGCACCCCAAATAGTGTAGCATCCCTTTAGCATCCCTAATTTCAACCACACAATCCCCTTTCTCTCTCCTTCCTGTAACTCTCTCTCCCCCCACTATCTTATTTAATAATAAATGAGTATCTCTCATTAAGGGGCTTTAGGGGTGCCACAAATTTGGGATGCCATGGAACCCTCCTCATATATATATATATATATATATATATATATATATATATATATATGTCCGAATTACTTAAATCAAGGAGCTAGATTCATATTTCCTTGCATAAATGGTTTTATATTATTCAAATCATCCTATAACATCAATAAACATTAAAGGAAAACAACTACATATAACATATTCAAAATGTTCTTTCACATTGAAGTTCATAACTAATTCAGAATAATATGCGATAACGTTTTATGTTATGGCCAACAAAAAATGTTTTTCAAATTTAGAGCTATTCAGATTATTTCCTAAAAATATTAATGACTTTAAAATTTTAATTGTTTAGATCTATCTTTCGAAACCAAAAGAGTTTCATAAATGAGCCTTTATTTTAAATGCAAAAAAAGGTGCAAAATTAAATCCAAATCTTCACCAAAAAAAAGGAAATTTTCCTAATGAAATCAATAACGGATGGCTTTGATGCCACTTATTGGAATTTCTATATACTTTATGATTGAAAAATCATGAAATCCCATATTTAAATAGATGACCCAAATTGATTTAATTGAGATGAAATCAGAGAAAGTAAATGAATTCGCGGAAGTCATACGTAAATCCATAGATGTTTATAGTGATAAGATTAAATTGGTGAAGATATGGTTTTATTTTCAAACTTGACACAAGCTTTAGATCTGAGTTGATGGTTGTTGCTTTCATCAACTGATTAAGAGAAAAAACAAATCAAAAATATATAAATTGGACATGATCTTCCAAATTGACATAAACGTAGACCTGAATTATTTCCCATAAAAGTGATTAGGATAATAACCAGAGCTTATGTAATTCGGGGACCATAAGCCAGTATCTATAATAGTGTGATATTTTCAATTTGACCCTTCAACAAAATAAAAATCACTCCGGTCTCTACGCACTTTCCCTCATAGTTACATCTTTAAGCATTATATATTTTATTACTTTATTCGACCTCTTCAATTAGGCTTTACATTGAAATAGCATAACACATTTTATTTTATATATGTGGTCCACATGTTGAAATTTTCCAGCATTGAGTTGTTGCAACTCAGTTTTCAAAATCGAGTCAGAAATCAGTTTTGAAAACTGAATCGCAACTCAGTTTTGAAAACTGAATCACAACTGGTTTCACTAAGTTGTTTCAACCCAGTGTTAACCCTGAGTTGCCAACCCATTTTTCAAAACTGACTCGCAAGAGGTATACTAAGCAAACCAATTTCAGATTCTGTTTTGTATTACTATTTTATTTTCCATTCATTTATGCATGTCTAGTATACTAAGCACACATATTTTTCCAAAATTCAGTGAGAAATAAGAATAAAATAGAAAGAAAGAAAAGGTACACAACATAGAAACAAACCAAATAAGCTGGCTTATAAATCTCATTTAATTGGTAAACAAGATAAGTTAGAAGTCAAACCAGTTGGTATTGTAAATGGTGATATCTTAATGGTGAAAAAGCATTTTTCAATATTATTACATGTAACTACAAATAATCCGATTTAGTGGTGTTATTTGTTTCAGTCTTAGGTTACATGAATATTATATCCATTTAATCACCTTTAATATTTGAGATTTACTAGTAGCATGATCCATGTAATTAAATTATCCTTTTGTAATGACGAATGAATTGGTGTCCAACAAATGTAATTATTTAACCCTAGATGTAAAGGCACTTACACAAGGCAGTTCTTATAGAATAATATAAATTCAGATTTTACCAAAACTCCCTACATTTATTATCAAGGTAGTACTTGTATGGAATTATATAAATTCTTAATAGTAGTGCTTTCTATTTGCAGGTAACCACTCTAGCAAATAGCTTCAATAAAAGAAAATCAAGTTAGCTTTGTTTTCTGAAGAATAGGTAAATCCTTGTTCCACAAAAAGTAATGTAAGTTCATATTAATACCTATTATCGTCTTCTATCATCAAAAATATAAATTTGTTTTTTGACTTACACTAGTTTGAATAGTTTAACTTGGTTCACTCTGAAATTCTCTAAATGAATTTTTTATAAGTAATGCCAACAAATTGATAGTTGTCCCCTTGATTTGACTATTTTTGCTACATTCTTTGAATGTTTTCAATTATTATTGAGTAAACTGCTTTTAAAAAAAGAACTCAGTTGCTTGTACCCAATACTGATTAGGCAGAGTTGACTAAATACTTCACGTTTAATTTTTCGCTTGAAAACTTTGTTGAAAATTATAGCTTTCAAGTTTTTTCATATGTCTAAACCAATCACATGGTTTGAGAACATGGTTTTGATCCTTCTGTTACACCCCGCATTTTTAATATAAATTAAAATGTATATATATGCATAGATAGGTTAATAATGGTGATGTGCAATGAAAATTAATTAACATGAAAGAGAAGGAAAGATTAATTCAATGGCAGTGTACGTAACAGAGAAGATAATAAAATAAATATACTTTATTTAAATATCGGGAATTAAGTAAAACGGACATCACCATTGCGTTCGTCTCGAAATTATGCTTGGAGCAGAGTCTAAGTTTTCGAAAATCGGACTCCGTACGAAAGAGTTATGGTCTGCGGAAGATTCAACAAAAATTCAGAAAAATACCCAGGCAAGTTGACCTGGGGGTCGACCTACACAGGGAGGTCGACCTGGGGGTCGACCTACCCAAGGTGGTTTGACCTGGGGGTCGACCTCCCCCCTGATTTTTCCAGATCTGGGAAGTGACCATTTTTGGTTTGTTGTACGGACCGGATGGCTTCTACGTTAATCCTAGGGCTCTAAAACGCTATCTACACCTATAAAATAGTGCCTAGACCTAACCTAATTCATAAACAATTCCTTCTACGCCTCCATACCGCCAAGCTTCAACCAAACATGGCCACCGCCCCAAAACCCTAAACTAATTGAAAGTTCTTCACAAACTTGGGAGTTTAATCAAATCAAGAAGCAAAGTTCTTCATCAAAAATTAATGCTCTTCACCAATAATCAAATAAGAAGATTAAATCAGCGTTCTACATCAACGACAAATCACTTATTTCTCTAATCCAGTCAATATGAGTGGATTTGAACTATATTTGTTGTATAATGTTGCTTCTATCGTTTACCATTCCCCATAATGAATATGATGTTAATTTAATAAGATCTGTTATTTTATTTATGCCTACATTTGAGTTCACTCTTTTTTATCCTTTTCCCTTTTTATTTTTAGATCTAGGTAATCTCGAACCTAGAAGAAATCTTATTATACAATACGCACGGTTGGAATATGGGGATATCAGAATATAATCCAAAATTTTGGGGTTTGCGGCATAACAATTGTTATTGCATATATTGGGCATAATATATTTTATGCAGTCGAGGAATATAATCTACGCTGAATAGTGCGCAACTATGAATTTTGATTTATGATGTTAATATGAAATTGTGAAAATTTAATTGGAACTATTGGATATGGAATTGGTATAATTCAATATTAACAACATGTAATTAGATAACATGGATTGGTGAAATTTATTTGTGACATGAAAAGTAAGCCTAGAGGGTGAATTAGATTAAATGTATGAACGTGGGAATGTTGGGATATATATTGGGAAAATATTGATTATATGAAATTGGGAATAATTGGATATTGGAAGTTGACATTTTTGGGTATGAATAACATGGAATTAGTGAATTTGGCTATAATTGGATAATCTGGGTAATATGAAAATTGGCTAACTATTATGTAATTGGTGTAATGAATGGAAAATTGGAAATAGGCATAAAAATGAAATATAATTAAGTTGAATTTGGAACATATGACATGAATTTGGGGTTTGGGTGAAAGACGATTGTTAATGAACTCCTATGACACGAGGTTAGACGCGTTTATGGTGTAAGACTGCCCGGAACCGCCCGGCAAATCCAGCAACCACGAGCGGACGTCTAATGTGAGAGGTCAATGACAAGAACTAGGGACGTAATGGTTTATGACACGAGGTTATGTGCGTTTGTGGTGTAAGACTGCTCGGAACCACCAGACAAATCCGGCAGCCACGAACGGATGTCTAATGTGAGAGGTCATACATCGTTATGGCATTATAAATAAATTAAGAAATACTAACCATAGTAAGACATGTGGGTGACATGGGTGTAGTTAGAGGGTTAAGTGGGTGATATAAATGATATGTAAAGCATGACTAATGTGTACTTAACCATTGTAAGACATGTGATGTAAAACATGACTAAGGTAGACTTAACCGTAGTAAGACATGTGTAAGATATGGAAACTATAATAAAGGGGGTTAAGTGGGACACGTGTGACATGTGAAACAGAATTTAGATATGCTTAACCAAATGGGACCCATAACGATATCATAAATTAATTGAATTAGGTAAAGTTTAAGTAACGGGTTAAGTAAAAGGAAGGGTTAAGTCAAATCTAAAATTTATGACACATAATGGGGGAATGATAATTACCTGTTATAAACTTGAGTTGTGGTGAAGTAAAATTAAATAATAGGAAAACTTGTCATAGGGACAAGGGAAGGTTATGATTTAAGATGTAATACAAGACTTGAAGGGTGGGACGACTTATACTATGAAATAAGTTAACCTAAAATTAATGATAAGAAATGGGGAATGATAAATAACCTATTATGAGTAAACTTGAATAAGGCAAGAAAGGATAATAGGTGGAAATTATAACTTATCGGACATGATAAGTTATAGGAAACAATAACGAAGATGAGAAAACTTATATGTAAAGATTTACTTAAATTAAGTGGTTTGGAAAGGAGAAATGTGAAATTAAAAATGATATAACTTATATGAGTGGAAAAGAAGTAAATTAGAATCATATATGTTGGTTGGGTTGAGTAATTCTTCGGGTGCCAGTCTGATGTTGATTTCGGTCTTCGGGGCTGGTGTTCAGAGGGTTATTCCCCTAATCAGTTTGTATGTGGGATAAGGCATACTTAACTATGAATTAAGCATAACATGTTGTTGTAACCCAAAGAGGGAATAATTTATGAAATTGGAAAATAACATGTTGTGGGCTTGTTAGTAGACTAAAGTGGGTTAAGTACAAATTAAATTAATAAGCAAGGGTAACTTAGTGAATACGAAAAAAAGGAAGCTAATGTGAATAACCAAGTTAAATGAGGACGTTGACGAGGTGGCACAAGCATGAAATAAATGGTTAGACTTAGGGTCTAATGACATATAAAACTAAGGCACTTGAAGCAGTCCGTACGTTGTAGGATGAATACCCAACGAGGTAGATTATGATAGTGTCATAAGGCATGATGAGGGCGCACGTTCTCCATTTTGGTGGCTCCAACGAACTAGAAGGGGAAGCACGCGGCTTCCTGAGACGTTAAAGGTGCTCATGGTAGTCCTCTGTAGTTGTTTAGCTTCAGGCTAGGATTACAGAGGTTGAGTCTGCGCAGAACTACCAAGAGGGTGGGCCTTGACCGCACAAGTAGGGGGCAGTCAGAATGTTGTACGCGGTGCCATTAAGGGTGGTTCGGCGATTGCCTCTAGCGGAGGTGGAGGGTCAAGACCAAACGATGGAAAGATCGTCGGACGCCTGTCACCAGCAGCCTAAGGAATGCGAAAAGTCAAGTGCTAACCCCTAGAGATCGTTTACCTTTGCTATCAAGGGACGGGTGCGGGGAGACCCCACATGGAAGTTTAGATTGTTTGCTTATTAGGGGTGGTCGCTTAGCTCGTGTAGTCTTTACTAGTTGAGGGGAGGGCTGAGGTAGGGCCATAGCCACCATAGAAAAACCAAACCCGAGGGATATCTGTACATTGGATACTCTTAGAGGCAGGCCCATACAGATATAGAAAAGCTCCCGACTGAGTTCCGTGTTTTCTGGTGTAGCCCTGCCACGAAACTTGGGTGCACAAGTAGAGGTTACGTGCAGTAGAAACATCGAGTACAATTGATGACACGTAAGTGGGAAAGTCTAGGTACAACCATGTCTGCTCTGGGTAAAGAATCGTAGACTAGAGGGCATTATTCGGTGATGGAACCAAACTCGATCGAATAGTACGAGGATAGCAGTCAGTACGCTTACATAGCACTGCGATAGTGGTTCTATGCGGATGTAGCGTTGCACGTTACTATGGCGTAGGATAAGGGACTGCGCATATTACTATGGCGATACGAGGGAGACCGTGCGAGTGGGGTATCATGGGGTGTATCTCAGTTTGGGGGTAGCTACATATACACTATATTAGGTTAATCTACTAGGGGATAGATGGGTGTGACGTGTGTGTAAGCTTTGAGTGCTAATAACACGTATTACCTAATAAATAAGAAAATGTAATTGAACGGTATATGTAGGGTTATTCAAGAAGTGTAGTTTAAATTCATTCACACAGAACTTATGTTCTGACCCCCTCCTCATAATATTCGCAGGTTAGACATAGACTTATAGCTTTGGGAATATTGATTTAGTAGTATTGTGATTAAGGTAAAGCTATGTTTTAAAATATATTATATTTTATTCCTTCCGCTATGAGGTTTTTTTCCATACTCTGACATATCTCTTTTCTCTGTCTTTTCTGCAGGATACCAGAGCAACCAACTCGGGTCTCGATGGATTGAATGTTGAAAAAAAATCTCGGTCTGTCGAAATCCGGGTTGTCACATCTGGTATCAGAGCTTCGGTTTAGAGATCTTAGGGAGATATTGAGTGAACATATTTGTATTTTCTAAAATATAAATATATTATATATATAAACCTAAATCCATAAAGTAGCCCACTAGGTAGGGAAAGAGTTGGGATATTTAGTTTGTACACTAAAGTAATAAACGTAGAAATTTTTGAGACCTTAGGTGGTTTGGTTGGAAAGCGTACAATATGAATTGGTATTTGAGAAAGAAAGTATGCCATAGAATTAAAACTGGAATGTTTTTTCAGAGTAGTGGGTTCGGAAGTGAAACCTTATATATTGGAAAAGGTTAAGATGTGGAAAATGGATCAGCAATATATATAGTCGAGAGAATTGAATTTGTAGAAGTGCCTAGGAAAGCCTAGTTGAGTTGAAGACCCGTTTTGAGTCTAAACCAATGATAAACTTTTAAGAACTTGAATTTGTAAAAGTATTTGTGGTATTTTCCAAGATTTAATCTTAAAAGTATTCTAATAAATGCATGTTGTGTTTTAAAGTAAAGTGGGGTATATTTTGAGAAACAATGATTTCGTGTTTTAAAAGAATTCTCTCATAAAAAGGTGCATATTATGGAGCATAAATAGCTTGCTAGTTTTCATATATGAAAAGAAGTTTGGAAATCTCTATTCGGTTAACAATAAAATTTTGATTATTGTTTTAAAAGGAAATTTTGTTGGGTGGACAAAATAAGAATAGATATTTGCACCTTAGCAGCCAAAGTTAACATTGTAAATAGGAACAGTGTAACTCAATAGTCATCCTTGTCTACTCTAGTTTGTGATTTGAAATTTTTTTTTTTTTTTGCAATTTTACTTTGTAACATGTTTTTATGGTTTGAGAAAAGCAAGTTTTGAAAAAATAATAAAAGTTTTACCACTTTAGTTTTTTTTGAAAGAAGAATGTAATAAAAAGAAAGAAGGCCAAACCATGTTTTAAAAATGGAGTAGTTAAGGATTAAGGCCTAGAAAGAACGAGATAAAGTTAAAGTTATTAGAACCAATTGGGAATTCGTTGAGATCAGAAATTCTCCGAGTGTCAATCTGATGTTGATTTCGGTCTTCGGGTTTGATACTTAGAGAGTATTTTCTTGCCAATTTACAGTCAGGGATTAGATAATATTAAACTAATGGAAATTTTCCCGTAGAATGCATAAGCATTGAGAAACCTAGGTTTGTTGCTTGAGAAAAAGAAAAAGGATTGTTGCTTGAAAGAGAAGTATACGCTAGTAATACATAGCATGGACTAGTGGGGACTACTAGGTAGTGTAGGTCAAGCAAGTGTATAGATCCTGTTGAGTTGACTCGTGACATAAGCCCTGAGATTCTTGCCCATAGTAGTAGCTGTGTAGGATGCTGTTTGAGTTAAAAACGAAAAGGCTTATTTGAAAATAATAAACTTAAGTAATTTGATTAAGTCAAATAAACTACGAAAGAATCTAGCCTAACTAAAAAAGAAAACAACAGAATCAATCAAGCAGCAAAACGAAAACGGGAGAAGAAAATGGAAAATCTTAAGAAAAAGATGAATAAATATTAAATTTTTCCAAGATAAGTGGAAAACGAGAAGAAATTTTCTTATTTGATTGTACTTTGATGGGAACATAGGAAATCTTTATAGAATAGTCATATAAAAATCCAAGTACGATTTGAAAACAAAAATGGAGAATGTGAATTTTTCCGTTTTACACCGTTTCGTAACATAAGAAATCAAATTTGGAAAATTAGATTTTTCTAAATTTCGAATTTAATGATGGTTGGTAAGATTTTTTGATGCGAAAATTGGATGAACTATGCTCTTACACAGTAAGAGTGTAGGAAAATTTGGATGAAAAACGTTTTGATTTTTCAAAAATATTGCATTCATATAGAACTACCAGTATATTTAGGATGTGAGCATCATGTTTTGAAAGAGTTTTTAAAGTTTGCATACATATAGGTGGATCCAAATTAGGTATACATACTTTACTATGATGTATCTCACTTTGCACATGTGCAAAATGTTTGCAACAATTGGATGCACACTTGATGGATGGATGTTGCGAGGGATTATCTATTTTACTCTTACCGAATTTCGAGGACGAACTTCTTTAAGAGTAGGAGAATGTAACACCCTGCATTTTTAATATAATTAAAAATGTATATATATGCATAGATAGGTTAATAATGGTGATGTACAATGCAAATTACTTAACATGAAAGAGAAGAAAAGATTAATTCAATGGCAGTGTACGTTACAGAGAAGATAACAAAATAAGTATACTTAATTTAAATATCAAGAATTATGTAAAACGGACTTCATCATTCCGTTCGTCTCGAAATTCTGCTTGGAATAGAGTCCAAGTTTTCGAAAATCGGACTTAGTATGAAAAAGTTATGGCCTGCGGAAGATTCAACAAAAATTCAGAAAAATACCCAGGCAGGTCGACCTGGGGGTCGACCTACACAGGTAGGTCGACCTGGAGGTCGACCTACCCAAAGTGGTCGACATGGGGGTCGACCTTAGTGTCGCTCTCCCCATTGATTTTTCCAGATCTGGGCAGTGACAATTTTTGGTGTTTTGTACGGACCGGATGGCTTCTAGTTCAATCCTAGGGCTCTAAAACGCTCTCTACACCTATAAAATAGTGCCAAGACCTAACCTAATTCATAAACAATTCCTTCTACGCCTCCATGCCGCCAAGCTTCAACCAAACATGGTCGCCGCCCCAAAACACTAAACTAATTGCAAGTTCTTCACAAACTTTGGAGTTTAATCAAATCAAGAAGCAAAGTTCTTCATCAACAATTCATGCTCTTCACCAATAATCAAATAAGAAGATTAAATCAGCATTCTACATCAACGACAAATCACTTATTTCTCTAATCCAGTCAATGTGAGTGGATTTGAACTATATTTGTTGTATAATGTTGCTTCTATCGTTTACCATTCCCCATATTGAATATGATGTTAATTTAATAAGATCTTTTTTTATGCCTACAATTGAGTTCTCTCCTTTTTATCCTTTACCCTATTTATTTTTGGATCCAGATTATCTCGAACCTAGACGAAATCGTATTATACAATACGCATGATTGGAATATGGGGATATTGGAATATAATCCGAAATTTGGGGTTTGTGGCATACCAATTGTTATTGCATATATTGGGCATAATCTATTTTATGCAGTCGAGGAATATAATCTACGCTGAATAGTACGCAACTATGAATTTTGATTTATGATGTTAACATGAAATTGTGAAAATTTAATTGGAACTATTTGATATGGAATTGGTATAATTCAATATTAACAACATGTAATTAGATAACATGGATTGGTGAAATTTATTTATGACATGAAAAGTAAGCCTAGAGGGTGAATTAGAATATATGTATGAACGTGGGAATGTTTGGATACATATTTGGAAAATATTGATTATATAAAATTGGCTATAATTGGATATTGGAAGTTGACATTTTTGGGTATGAATAACATGGAATTAGTGAATTTGGCTATAAGTGAATAATTTGGGTAACATAAAAATTGGCTAACTATTATGTAATTGGTGTAGTGAATGGCTAATTGGAAATAGACATAAAAATGAAATGTAATTAAGTTAAATTTGGAACATATGACATGAATTTGGGGATTGGGTGAAAGTCTATTGTTAATGAATGCCTATGACACGAGGTTAGATGCGTTTGTGATGTAAGACTGCTGGAACCGCCCGGAAAATCTAGCAACAACAAGCGGACTTCTAATGTGAGAGGTCAACGACAAGAACTAGAGGCGTAACAGTTTTTGACCCGAGGTTAGGCACGTTTGTGGTGTAAGACTGCCCGGAACCGCCCGACAAAACTTACAGCTACGAGCGGACGTCTAATGTGAGAGGTCATGCATCGTTACAACATTATAAATAAATTAAGAAATACTAACCATAATAAGACATGTGGGTGACATCGGTATGGTTAGAGGGTTAAGTGGGTGATATAAATGACATGTAAAGCATGAATAATGTGGATTTAACCGTTGTAAGACATGTGATGTAAAACACGACTAAGGTAGACTTAACCGTAGTAAGACATGTGTAAGATATGGAAACTATAATAAAGGGTGTTAAGTGGGACACCTGTGACATGTGAAACAGAATTTAGATATGCTTAACTAAATGGGACCCATAACGGTATCATAAATTAATTGAATTGGGTAAAGTTTAAGTAACGGGTTAAGTAAAAGGAAGGGTTAAGTCAAATCTAAAATTTATGACACAGTAATGGGGGAATGACAATTACCTATTATAAACTTGAGTTGCGATGATGTAAAATTAAATAATAGGCAAACTTGTCATAGGGACAAGGGAAGATTATGACTTGAGATGTAATACAAGACTTGAACGGTGGGACGACTTATACTGTGAAATAAATTAACTTAAAATTAATGACAAGAAATGGGGAATGATAAATAACCTATTATGAGTAAACTTGAATAAGGCAAGAAAGGATAATAGGTGGAAATTATAACTTATGGGACATGATAAGTTATAGGAAACGATAAGGAAGATGAGAAAACTTATATGTAAAGATATACTTAAATTAAGTGGTTTGGAAAGGAGAAATGTGAAATTAAAATGATATAAGTTATATGAGTGGAAAAGAAGTAAATTAGAATCATATATGTTGGTTGGGTTGAGTAATTCTCTGGGTGCCAGTCTGATGTTGATTTCGGTCTTCGGGGCTGGTGTTCAGAGGGTTATTCTCCTAATCAGTATGTATGTGGGATAAGGCATACTTAACTATGAATTAAGTATAACATGTTGTTGTAACCCAAAAAGGGAATAATTTATGAAATTGCAAAATAACGTGTTGTAGGCTTGTTAGTAGACTTAAGTGGGTTAAGTATAAACTAAATTAGTAAGCAAGGGTGACTTGGTGTGTACCAAAAAAAGGAAGCTAATGTGAATAACCAAGTTAAATGAGGAAGTTGACTAGGTGGCACAAGCGTTAAATAAATGGTTAGACTTAGGGACTAATGACATATAAAACTAATGCGCTTGAAGCAGTCCGTACGTTGTAGGATGAATAACCCAACAAGGTATATCATGATGGTGTCATAAGGCACGAGGAGAGTGCACGTTCGCTATTTTGGTGACTCCAACGGACTGGAAGGGGAAGCACGCGGCTTCCTGAGATGCTAAAGGTGCTCCTGGTAGTCGTCTGTAGTGGTTTAGCTTCGGGCTAGGATTACAGAGGTTGGGTCTGCGCAGAACTACTAGGTGGGTGGGCCTTGACTGCACAAGTAGGGGGTAGTCAGAATGCTGTACGCGGTGGCATTAAGGGTGGTTCGGCGATTGCCTCAGGCGGAGGTGGAGGGTCAAGACCAAACGATAGCAAGATCGTCGGACGCCTATCACCAACAGCCTAAGGAATGCGAAAAGACAAGAGTTAACCCCTAGAGATCGTTAACCTTAGCTATCAAGGGACGGGTGCGGGGAGACCCCACATGGATGTTTAGATTGTTTGCTTATTAGGGGTGGTCGCTTAGCTCGTGTGGTCTTTACTAGTTGAGGGAGGGGCCGAGGTGGGGACATAGCCACCATAGAAATACCAGACCCGAGGGGTATCTGTACATTGGACACTCTTGGAGGCGAGCCCATACAGATATAGAAAAGCTCCCGACCGAGTTCCGTGTTTTCTGGTGTAGCCCTGCCATGGAACTTGGGTGCACAAGTAAAGGTTATGTGCAGTAGAAACATCGAGTACGATTGACGGTACATACGTGGGAAAGTCTAGGTACAACCATGTCTGCTCTGGGTGGTGTATCGTAGACTAGAGGGCATTATTTGATGATGGAACCAAACTCGATCGAATAGTACGAGGATAGCAGTTAGTACGCTTACATAGCACTGCGATAGTGGTTCTATGCGGATGTAGCGTTATACGTTACTATGGTATAGGATAAGGGACTGCGCATAATACTATGGCAATACGGAGGAGACCGTACGAGTGGGGTATCACGGCCCCAGTTTAGGGGTAGCTACATATACACTATATTAGGTTAATCTACTATGGGGTAGATGGGTGTGACGTGTGTGTAAGCTTTGAGTGCTAATAACACGTATAACCTAATAAATAAGAAAATGTAATTAAACAGTATATGTAGGGTTATTCAAGAAGTGTAGATTAAATTCATTCACACAGAACTTATGTTTTGACCCCCTACTCATAACATTCGCAGGTTAGATAGAGACTTATAGCTTTGGGAATACTGATTTAGCAGTATAGTAATTAAGGTAAAGCTATGTTTTAAAATATATTATATTTTATTCCTTCCGCTGTGAGGTGTTTTTACGTACTCTGACATATCTCTTTTCTCTGTCTTTGCTGCAGGATACCAGAGCAACCAATTTGGGTCTCGATGGATTGAATTTTGAAAAAAAACCGGTCTGTCGGAATCCGGGTTGTCACACCTTTAAAAATTTTAGTTTGGCAATTTCAGTTATTTTGGAATTTCTGGTGTAAGTTTTTGTTTCGTATTTCTAATAACTAGCATTATGAAATTGCATAATCAATATAAATACATGGATTATTTGATCATTGTCTAACTGTTTTTTAAATATAATATTTATTTCTTTTGCAATTTTGCTTTTGAAATCTTTTTTTGCATGTTTTTGTAGATGTATCTGTTAGAGCCAAAAATGGCTCTAACACCAAATTAGTAATTGTTCTAATAAAATGAAATCAAAAAGAAAAGGGAAACACATGATTTATAGTGGTTCGGCGTTAAAGCGCCAACGTCCACTTTCTACTTTTTGAATTGATGATTTGGATATAAGTACACTAATGATTCTCACTCAAATCCACTCATACCATACATAGATCCACTCAATTCTCTCAAAAATATAGTTTGAAAGATGATTATGATTGGAATATAGTGATGAAATCCGGTTGACAAGAGGGCTTTGAGTTTTGAATTTGCCAAAAGATCCCTTCAAATGACCCTTGGAGGTGTATTTATAGGTGAAAAATCTCCCTGGAGTGGCTCTGGATCGAGGACACGTGGCGACAATCCTACTCAGTTCGGTGATGGGGGCTTTGTAGATGATGCCAACACATAGCAGTTGTGGGCGAACGTAGGATAATGGGTATCTAACTGCTCCGCATTTTAAGGAGTGGTGGGATGTAACAGTCTTTCATTTGCCTCGTCTCGGTTCGGAGATACGGAGAAAAAAGAGGAGCAGATCGAGCTACCTCGATCTGACCTAGATTTGTCCCAGCATCTTCTGATTTCTGTCTCGTTTCCTTTTATTTTGGCTTTAGACCCCCTATCCGATCTGAGCCCGCAGTGTACGCTTTTCTGATCAATACTCTTCATCAATTCCACTTTTAACTTTGTGTAGCCTAGTTCACAAAGTAGGCTAACATTTTGCCCCCTCGAAGTGCACGTCTGCCGAAGATGGAGTGTGATTCAAAATTGTCTGTGTATTGGTTTCTGAACTTGGATCGTTGAATAGTCACTCCCATTCATTCGTAGGGTTGTTTCGCTTCTTAAAGTCACAACGTTTGTCGTCTATATATACACCATAGAATGCACAAATTGCTTCTGTTGTTTCAAATTATTTCGAGAACTTTGCTTGATGTCCAACAGCTCCTCCAGGTAAGATTTTGTATGCTTCTCCTTAAGTCTAATTCATGTGCTGAATTAATGTCTGAGGTTCTGCATGGGTTCGGGTCCGATCCATATAGCATTTCCTGAATCTCAACATCATTAAGAGAATGGGCCAAATGTCCATGGGCCAGCCTTCCGGTCCGAGCGGAGCCATGTTGGCAGGAATACAAAGGGCCACTCCACACTCATACATAAGTTTACCATTTTCTCCATTCCTCTCTTCTTCCTTTCGTTTCTATCTTTTTCCAGAGTTCGCACAAAAGTGAAGAACAAAACCCAAATTCCCAAAACTTCAGAATTCTCCTTTAACCTTCGAATCGAACACATAGGTGGGTTAACAACTCCGATTAACTCCATTTTACTTGATTTCGATTCGAATTCATGAATAATTTGGGCGATTTCAGTATGGTATCTAGTTGATCTCAACGCCATGCTTTCCTCCTCCTCGTTACCATCGTTGATGGCCTCGTCGCCGCCTCGAGGCATTTGCAGAGGAGGCTTGAAATTAGCGTTGGCTACGCCAACTCATAAGCACTTAGCTTTGATTTGGCTTTTTTGGCAAGAGGTTGGGTAGGAGACGAAGGAGCGGAGAGGAAGAAGAAGGGAGAAATGGGGTAGGTTCAGGTTGGATGCTCTAGAGGGATAAGACAAAGAGAAAGGGTCGGTTCGGGTCGAATGCTCCATGAAGATAAGGAGTGGCTATTAAGGATAGTGGGTTGGACTGGTTTGGGTCGGAGGAAGGAATTAACGTCGTGGTAAGAGGTTGAGATGAGCAAACAGATCTCTCGATGCTGATGTTGTTCGGGTCAGGGTCAACTGATCTGGATGGATTTATCTTCTTCTTGACTCCTCCCATCCGACCCCATCCCTTATCTTCGTTCTGAACCTGTCTGCTTATGTGAATCACCTGAACCCTCTTGATGACTACGTGAACATCGAACCAATTATAGCATGCACACCCGAACAGATCCGAAGACATTCAGTTTAACGTGCAAGGACTACCCAACTAATTCAAATAACACTGACTTTGGTCTATGACTTTGTGGACAGTTAGGATAGAGCCTTTTAATCATGATCAAGCTTTCAAGGCTATTGTGAACACTCGAATGTTTTGTCAACTTTCTGCATCGTGCTCTTATACGCTTATTCCATGTTATTGTACACACTTGCACACTTTAGCTCACAAACTTGCACGGGGGACGCGGGCTACTTTACTCTAACCCTTGCTATTGTTGCTTTAATAGTATATCAGACATGACTGAGAGACGCTCATCTAGACTAGCAGAAAGAAGAGAAGCTGTAGGAACATCTGAAAATTCTGTCATTGAAGATGTATCTTTGTGACGGCCCGCCCCGCACCAACCGACATTTACTCCAAAAGTGCGTTGTACACATGTCCACTTAGCACGGAACGGGTCGCCAGAAGGAAAAGGAAGAAGGAAATGAACATACAAAGAACCTGTAGAATGTCTCACAGCACATAGAACAAAATATAATAATAACATACTTGACATAAAACAGGAGAGACAGTGCATAAGCTGAAAATCAGAACTAAACATCATAGCAGCGGAAATTCAGAATACAGCTTATTACAACTTTCAAACTGTCTCAAAGCAAAAGTAAGACAAATGAGGTACACTACTAATGCCCAAGTAGCGACCACCAACGACACAGGGAGAATGTGGGTATATATATATAATACGTGGAAGCCTCCTGCCCGCCTCCGAATCAGCTACTCGCGCATCACCAGCTAACCTGTCCCTAGTCTGCTCGTGTGAGCACCCAGAGTAATAAGAGGAGACATAAAGCTCTGGGTCAGACATAAAGCCTGGTATGAGCGATAAGCATCTAAAGTGAACAATAACAGGTAGACTAAAACATACCTGAACCTGGACCTGCAACCAAAGAGTTAGCACTACATATTGTACAACACTCCAAGGTACCATATCAAACGGTGTAAAGATACGGAGGTGGGGGAGGTGTGCATGTCATAGGGATGGCAAACAATCAAACATAGCATCCATCCTCACATCTCTCACTTAGTGCGTAAAGCATACGATATTCACCACTTCGATCAGCCAACATTCCTTGCTACGATCACTCTGCCCCATGAAGTCATAAATGACTTCACTGCACTGATAACGTAGCCACTAATCCTTTGCTATGTCCACTTTGCCCCATGGAGTCACAAGAACCCCACTGCACTGGCTCATAGCCTTACCAATCTTTACTATGTCCACTCTGCCCCATGGAGTCACAAGAACCCCATTGCACTGGCGCATAGTCTTACTACGCATCACCTTGCCCCTCGGGTCATAATGACCCTACTGCACTGATAACGTAGTCTTGCTACCATCACTTTGCCCCTTAGGTCATAATGACCCTACTGCACTGATAAGTAGCCCATCATTCTTTTTTTTAGTGGTGAATCGAAGTTATGAACGTCGACAACTCCTTAGCACACGTCCCGCAGCAAAGTCCAACCATGAAGTGAACTCATTGGTTCCCAACTGGTTCCGGGATCCTGAGCTCTAACTTCCCTTATTGGACTACCTTTGCATCTCGGGTTATTGGTCAATACTGGGTCGGGTCGGGTTCCTCCTCAAGTCATCGGTTCGGGTCGGTGTCCTTCATCCGTTCGGGTCGGGTCTCCTTCTGGTGCGGTTCGGGTCGGGCATTCCTCTGGGTTCGAGTCAGATGCTTCTCTTCGGGTCGGGTCGGGTGCTTCCCTTCGGGTCGGGTCGGGTGTCCCTTCTTGGTTCGTGCTTTCGGTCCGTCTTCGTGCTCCCTTTATGTGCTCCTATCCGATCCGCTTTCGTGCTTCCGCTCTGATTCGTCTTCGTGCTTCCGCTCCGATCCGTCCTCCTCGATCCGATCCGTCTTCCTTTATCTGATCCGATCCCAGTTCAGCTAGCGTGGCCTTCCTTTTTGCCACTTTTCCCAAGTGTTGGGTTCCGATCCGATCGGATTCTTTGCTCAGTTCTACATATCCGATCCGAGCCCCCTTATCCGATCCGATCTGAACCCTGCACTGTTTTCTGCGATTGTTCCGGCAAGTGTTTACGCCATTCGATGACGTTTTCGACCATTCTAACTATTGGAATCAATCACAAAGCATTTCATACAGTCATAGCAACATACATGATCAACCACAAACATCAAAACATCAATATGATAGGTTAAAATGGATCAGACATACCCAAAATCCCATATTTCCCCTTAAGCATGTTTAGGTGAAACTAATGATAGGATTAGCAAAACTTAACCAAATTAACCCAAATTCATATCAGAGGTCTAAAGCATCATTTAGGAATTTATGAACATTTTTCCCGAATTTATTGGTGTATAAATTCGCTAATTAACACTAATTACCATTAACTAGCCATAATTAGTGTAAAACTATGCAAATCACTCACCTTAGCCACAAAATAAACTAAGATCTGAAATAATTCTCTGATTTGATGTGAATCTCAATGCCAACAGCAGCTCCTATGTTGATTTAGTGAAGATCTTCCTTGATTAGGGGTTGCTAAGCTTAATCCTTGACCAAAAGATGATTTGGAGGTGATTTAGAGGTTGGAGGCCATTTTTAGGGATCCTTGGTGATAAGTGGAGGCTAGAAAACTGAAATGGAATGATTTTCCATTTCATTTCAGCCCTCCCATAACCCTAATCCCGAAATGGGTTATGGGCCTACTCACTAATCACCCGATTTGGCCCGGTTAAGCAGTTTTTCACCCTCCAAACCTTGTTTCAGCCATATCTCCCAAACGGTAAGTCCGTTTGGCTATTATGACCACTCTACGGAAAGGTAAACCATCAAACGAATCAAACGGAAGTGGGTTCAGGTCAAAATTCCTTTCCAATCAAAAGTTATGGCCAAAACAGTACCAACTAGGGGCAAAATGGTCATTTAGCAATCGACAAAAATCATAAGCATGGAAAATGACTCTAATAGATGTTTCCCAAAGTTACATGACCATACGACTTCATACGGGAAAGAAATAAATATTCTACAATCCTATGATGTGTAGAATACGGGTCATTACACTCTCCCCCCCTTAAGAAATTTCGCCCCCGAAATTCCCTAATCAAAACACACAAATAGGTTCCCGCATGCCTATCAACCATAAAACAACCATCAACATGCAAAACAAGTAAAATAAGTCTACCCTAGCATGCGGAAAACTAAATCGCAAAGTAAGTCTTACCAGGCAAAGAGTTCTGGATATGCCTCCCTAATGCTCTCCTCTGTTTCCCAAGTACAATCATCCTCGTCCTCGCCCCACTGAACCTTGACTAGCTTCACCGCCTTCCTTCGAAGTTGCTTCGTATCGTGCCCCACAATACGAATCGGCTTGCGGTTCCCAACCGCCTCGGGTTCTACTTCGAAGTCCTCTAACTGATCAGGTGAAATAGTCACATCTGAGTCGCGAACGAACTTTCTTAGTTGGGAAACATGAAATACATTGTGAACTCCCGCCATTTTCTCTGGTAAGCCGACTCTATATGCCAAATTCTCGACTAGTTCAAGAACAGGGAACGGGCCAACAAATCTTGGTGCTAACTTGCCTCTCCTGCCAAATCGTATCACGCTCTTCAACGGAGAGATTTTGATGAACACCAAGTCACCAACGGAGAATTTCAAGTCTCTTCTCCTCTTATCGGCATAACTCTTCTGCCTATCTTGAGCAGCTTTCATTCGTTGTTGAATGACCTTAATCTTATCTGAAGTTTCCCTCACCACATATGGTCCAAGCACAAACTTCTCGCCAGTCTCTATCCAACATGATGGTGAGTTGCACGGTCTTCCGTACAAAGCTTCATATGGAGCCATACCGATACTGGATTGGTAGCTATTATTATATGAAAACTCTACTAGATGCAAATGGTCATCCCATGATCCACCAAAATCCAATATACACGCTCTCAAGAGATCTTCCAATATACGATTCACCCTCTCCGTCTGACCGTCGGTCTGAGGATGATATGCGGTACTGAGATGTAATCTTGACCCTAGAGCCTCTTGTAAGCTCTTCCAAAACCCACTAGTGAACAACGGGTCTCGGTCACTCACAATGCTTTTGGGTACTCCATGAAATCTCACTACCCACTTCATATACAATTCTGCCAACTTGGCTGCCATTCTGGTCGATTTGACTGGTATAAATCCTGCACTTTTAGTCAATCGATCCACAATTACCCAAATGCTATCATATCCCGATCTAGTCCTTGGTAAACCATCGATGAAATCCATCGAGACTTGCTCCCATTTCCATTCGGGAATTTCTAATGGTTGCAACAAACCACTAGGCTTCTCTTGCTCGGCTTTAACTAGCTGGCAATTCATGCATTTGGATATAAACTTCCCAATGTCTCTTTTCATCTCTTCCCAGTAGTAAGTCTGTCTCATGTCTCGATACATCTTATTACCACCGGGATGTATAGTCAGTTTTGAGTGATGACATTCTCTAAGCACTTCATCTCTCAAACCATTCACGTTGGGCACAACTAGTCTTCCATTCTTCCGAAGCCATCCATCTCGATCAAGCCCATACACACTCATCTCCTCATCGACATCCATCTCTAACTTAGAGATGATTTCTAATAGATTAGGATCGTTCCTCTGGCTAGAACCAATCCGCTCTATCAAAGTGGGTCTGATCGCCAAACTAGCTAGCATAACTGGATCCAATTCACACTTTGGTCTGAAATCAAACCCCGCGATATATTCTAGTTGCTTCCATTCAAGAAACATTGCCCCTAAGCTGGCATGTCTCCTACTCAAGGCATCGGCTACCGCATTACCTTTCCCAGGTGTATATGCGATATCAAAATCATACGAAGCCAAGAACTCTAACCATCTTTGCTGACGGAGATTCAGATCTTTCTGGGAGAAGAGATACTTTAACGATTTATGATCAGTAAACAACTCAAATCTTTCTCCCAAGAGATAGTGTCTCCACATCTTCAGCGCAAATACAATCGCTGCTAATTCCAAATCATGGGTAGGATACTTCTTCTCATGCGGCTTTAACTGTCGACTAGCATAAGCTACAACCCTACCTCCTTGCATCAATACTGCACCTAGTCCGGTACCACAAGCATCCGTGTATACCGTCATCTCTTCATTCCCTTTAGGAATGACTAACACTGGCGCACGCGTCAACCTCTCTTTTAGACTCTTGAAGGCATCCTCACACACTCTGTCCCAGACGAAGGACTGATTCTTCTTAGTCAACTGAGTCAACGGTGCTGCTATCTTGGAGAAGTCTTGGATAAACTTACGATAATATCCAGCTAATCCCAAGAAACTTCTTATATCTGTTGCATTCTTGGGCGTAGGCCAATCCTGTACCGTAGCCACCTTCGCAGGGTCCACGGCAATACCACTCTCTGAAACAACATGACCCAAGAATCTCACTTCCCTTCTCCAAAAATGACACTTAGAGAATTTCGCTTTCAATTGGTGTTTCCTCAACACCTTCATCACTATCCTCAAGTGTCCCTTGTGTTCCTCCTCTGTCCTTGAGTAAACAAGGATATCATCCACGAACACAAGAACAAACTTATTCAACTGATCTCTGAATACTCGATTCATAAGATCCACAAAATAGGCTGGTGCATTGGTCAACCCAAACGGCATGACCAACCACTCATAAAATTCAGACGGCGTCCTAAATGCCGTTTTCGGAACACTCTCATCCGCTACTCGAAGCTGATGAAATCCTGTCGCGAGGTCCAACTGGGAGAACACTCTAGCTCCTTCCAGCTGATCAAACAAATCATCTATCCGCGGTAGAGGATACTTATTCTTCCTCGTCACCTTATTCAACTCGCGATAGTCCACACACAAACGAAGGGAACCATCTGCCTTAGTGGCAAACACAACTGGTGCTCCCCACTCGGAGACACTCCTTCTAATAAATCCCTTCTTCAAAAGATTGCCGACTTGCACCCCGAGCTCTCGCTGCTCCCTTGGTGCCATACGACGAAGTGGCATCACTATAGGTCTGGCATCTTTCACTAAATCAATACGGAACTCAATCTCTCGGTGTGGTGGAAGCCCGGTCACCTCCTCGAAGACGTCCGGATACTGGCCAACCACGGGCACATCTGACAACTCATCCTGCGGGATGTCGAGGGAATTTACAAAACTAGCCATAACCCCATCACTAGGTAGGCTACCAAACACTACCCTCCGCCCATCATCCGCCCTCACTGTCACCAAAAAGCCCTCACAGTCTACCACCTCCCCGTATCTTTGGAGCCAATCGACTCCCAATATAATGCCATACCCAGTAAAGCCCAAAACAAAGCAATCACATACAAACATACATCCATGACTCGATAAGACCAAATTCCTGCAAATCATACTAAGGCTAGTCGAACCACCAATCGGGTTCGTCACAACTAATGGTCTATCGACTATCTCGGGTTCCAGTCCCAACCTATCTACCAGGTCACTAGATATGAAGGAACGGGAAGCCCCAGTATCAAACAAAACTCGAACTGGTACATCATAAATAGAAAGCATACCTTGAATAACAACATTCTTTCCTTTCTCCGCCGCAGTTGGGGCATTCGACGAAGAAGGAACAGCATCAATAGCATATGCTTTCACAATCTGCTTCTCCTTAAGAGGTTGCGGACACTTATCCTTATGATGTCCCACTTGGCCACAGTTGTAGCACTTCCTTTCCGCTGGCTTGGCCCGACATTCTTTAGCATAATGGACCTTCTTACCACAGCTGAAGCACTCAACCTCCTTCTTGCTCTTTTTCTGGCCACCTTTTGACTGGTCCTGCTTCCTCTTATTCTGAGAGTTATTCTTGCCTCCACCGCTTGCTTGCGGTTTTGGCCCTTCTGCAGGTGCAGCCTCAGTCTTTGACTTAGGGTAAAGACTTTCTGATCTCAAAGCTTTCCCCACGATCGATTCAAAAGTCTCATCGATGTGGTTGATAAGCCTTTCCCCCTAGTATCCATCCAAACCAGTAATGAACTTCTCATTCTTCTTTTCAGAAGTATCAATGAGAGACAGTCCATACTTCGACAAAGTGTCGAACTCAGCAATATAATCAGAAACTGCCCTTCCGTTCTGCTTGAGTTCCAAGAACCTCTTAAACAATACTGACTTCTGGGCAGCTGGAATAAACTTCTCGCTAAAGCGAGCCTTGAACTGATCCCAAGTAACTTGATCCTCTGGAGTAGCTGTTCTGATAGCATTCCACCAAT
This sequence comes from Allium sativum, assembly GCA_030737875.1. Classification (NCBI taxonomy): domain Eukaryota; kingdom Viridiplantae; phylum Streptophyta; class Magnoliopsida; order Asparagales; family Amaryllidaceae; genus Allium; species Allium sativum. The sequence continues at coordinate 454,494,793 of CM060915.1, read as the reverse complement.
TCATCGCTCGCCCTTGCAGCTGACGAGACGCTAGCCTTCCCTTCATCGCATCCTCAAGATCCAAGTCATCGAAGATACGGTCACAGCTATCCATCCAATCTTGAACATCCGTGGCCGACTCCGTTTCGTGGAACGGCTTCCCACCAAGATTAGTGTAATCCTTGCACAACTTGGCGAAATCGACCCTAGGCGCCTGCACTACTGGGCCAACACCAACTCCGGGATTGGGAATTGCCCCTTGCACTTCTCTAAGCATGTCTCTCATGAGGTTAGTAAACATTGCCCTCATGTCAGCGGCATTCCCTTGGTTGGTCCCTCTACCAGCACCCCTCGTGTCTCGGCTCATCGTCAATCTGAAAAAGGGAAACGATTAACGACCCCATAGTGGTGCTAGTGTAGTGCGACTCCATCTTTATACTACTAATAGTATATACATACATAGTTTTTGAAAACCAAAGTAATCACAAATACGCGCTCTCATATACGTACTAACTCTCCCTAGTGTCTTTCCCTAGGTTAACTACGCAACCTAGAGCTCTGATACCAAGTGTGACGGCCCGCCCCGCACCAACCGACATTTACTCCAAAAGCGCGCTGTACACATGTCCAGTTAGCACGGAACGGGTCGCCAGAAGGAAAAGGAAGAAGGAAATGAACATACAAAGAACCTGTAGAATGTCTCACAGCGCATAGAACAAAATATAATAATAACATACTTGACATAAAACAGGAGAGACAGTGCATAAGCTGAAAATCAGAACTAAACATCATAGCAGCGGAAATTCAGAATACAGCTTATTACAACTTTCAAACTGTCTCAAAGCAAAAGTAAGATAAATGAGGTACACTACTAATGCCCAAGTAGCGACCACCAACGACACAGGGAGAATGTGGGTATATATATAATACATGGAAGCCTCCTGCCCGCCTCCGAATCAGCTACTCGCGCATCACCAGCTAACCTGTCTCTAGTCTGCTCGTGTGAGCACCCAGAGTAATAAGAGGAGACAAAAAATTCTGGGTCAGACATAAAGCCTGGTATGAGCGATAAGCATCTAAAGTGAACAATAAAAGGTAGACTAAAACATACCTGAACCTGGACCTGCAACCAAAGAGTTAGCACTACATACTGTACAACACTCCAAGGTACCATATCAAACGGTGTAAAGATACGGAGGTGGGGGAGGTGTGCATGTCATAGGGATGGCAAACAATCAAACAGAGCATCCATCCTCACATCTCTCACTCAGTGCGTAAAGCATACGATATTCACCACTTCGATCAGCCAACATTCCTTGCTACGATCACTCTGCCCCATGAAGTCATAAATGACTTCACTGCACTGATAACGTAGCCACTAATCCTTTGCTATGTTCACTTTGCCCCATGGAGTCACAAGAACCCCACTGCACTGGCTCATAGCCTTACCAATCTTTACTATGTCTACTCTTCCCCATGGAGTCACAAGAACCCCACTGCACTGGCTCATAGTCTTACTACGCATCACCTTGCCCCTCGGGTCATAATGACCCTACTGCACTGATAACGTAGTCTTGCTACCATCACTTTGCCCCTCAGGTCATAATGACCCTACTGCACTGATAAGTAGCCCATCATTCTTTTTTTTAGTGGTGAATCGAAGTTATGAACGTCGACAACTCCTTAGCACACGTCCCGCAGCAAAGTCCAACCATGAAGTGAACTCATTGGTTCCCAACAGGTTCTGAGATCCTGAGCTCTAACTTCCCTTATTGGACTACCTTTGCATCTCGGGTTATTGGTCAATACTGGGTCGGGTCGGGTTCCTCCTCAAGCCATCGGTTCGGGTCGGTGTCCTTCATCCGTTCGGGTCGGGTCTCCTTCTGGTGCGGTTCGGGTCGGGCATTCCTCTGGGTTCGAGTCAGATGCTTCTCTTCGGGTCGGGTCGGGTGCTTCCCTTCGGGTCGGGTCGGGTGTCCCTTCTTGGTTCGTGCTTTCGGTCCGTCTTCATGCTCCCATTATGTGCTCCTATCCGATCCGCTTTCGTGCTCCCGCTCTGATTCGTCTTCGTGCTTCCGCTCCGATCCGTCCTCCTCGATCCGATCCGTCTTCCTTTATCCGATCCGATCCCAGTTCAGCTAGCGTGGCCTTCCTTTTTGCCACTTTTCCCAAGTGTTGGGTTTCGATCCGATCGGATTCTTTGCTCAGTTCTACATATCCGATCCGAGCCCCTTATCTGATCCGATCCGAACCCTGCACTGTTTTCTGCAATTGTTCCGGCAAGTGTTTACGCCATTCGACGACGTTTTCGACCATTCTAACTATTGGAATCAATCACAAAGCATTTAATACAGTCATAGCAACATACATGATCAACCACAAACATCAAAACATCAATATGATAGGTTAAAATGGATCAGACATACCCAAAATCCCATATTTCCCCTTAAGCATGTTTAGGTGAAACTAATGATAGGATTAGCAAAACTTAACCAAATTAACCCAAATTCATATCAGAGGTCTAAAGCATCATTTAGGAATTTATGAACATTTTTCCCGAATTTATTGGTGTATAAATTCGCTAATTAACACTAATTACCCTTAACTAGCCATAATTAGTGTAAAACTATGCAAATCACTCACCTTAGCCACAAAATAAACTAAGATCTGAAATATTTCTCTGATTTGATGTGAATCTCAATGCCAACAGCAACTCCTATGTTGATTTAGTGAAGATCTTCCTTGATTAGGGGTTGCTAAGCTTAATCCTTGACCAAAAGATGATTTGGAGGTGATTTAGAGGTTGGAGGCCATTTTTAGGGATCCTTGGTGATAAGTGGAGGCTAGAAAACTGAAATGGAATGATTCTCCATTTCATTTCAGCCCTCCCATAACCCTAATCCCGAAATGGGTTATGGGCCTACTTACTAATCACCCGATTTGGCCCGGTTAAGCAGTTTTTCACCCTCTAAACCTTGTTTCAGCCATATCTCCCAAACGGTAAGTCCGTTTGGCTATTATGACCACTCTACGGAAAGGTAAACCATCAAACGAATCAAATAGAAGTGGGTTCAGGTCAAAATTCCTTTCCAATCAAAAGCTATGGCTAAAACAGTACCAACTAGGGGCAAAATGGTCATTTAGCAATCGACAAAAATCATAAGCATGGAAAATGACTCTAATAGATGTTTCCCAAAGTTACATGACCATACGACTTCATACGGGAATGAAATAAATATTCTACAATCCTATGATGTGTAGAATACGGGTCATTACAATCTTCTACCTCCGATTCAGGTTGGAATAGTGGGGGCCCAGATTACGAGATGGAAGCCCACAATAGTGAAGTATCTTCTGGAGGTGATGTCTCTCTCGGTGAGGAAGAAGAAGGAGGGGTAGGGGATAGCCATGTCCGCGACGAATTTAGGGATGCAGTTATCTTGGAATCGCCTAATGACTGGGTTGAATCGATGATTGATAATGACAGAATTGCCAGGATATGCTTAAAACACGGGATTCTCCAAAGAGATACTGTGGTGTCATCTAAAACATATCGTCCTCATAATCCACCGGAAGGGTATATGGACATCACCAGACTAATGTGTCTTGTTGGAGCAATACCCCATTCCCACCATTTATCATCGATTTTCTGAGACAAATGAGGATTGCCCCCATGCAGCTTTTTCCCAACTCTTACGCCTATTTGTATACTCTGTATATAGCCTATAAAGAAATTCTTGGTGAAGAGTTGACTTTCGAAGATGTTCATTTCTTTTACAACTTCAAACATCGAAACAATGAAACCCCGTCCTTCGTATATTTTTAATCGGTGCCGGAAAGAAAAATTATCACCATTCCGTTTAGTAGTAATGCTGAGGATCCAAAACCCGAAAGGTTTTATATTAAGCAATAGCCCGGGTGTGCCAGAAGATGGACCAGATCAAGTAGGGACTTAGATTTTTTTCGAGTTTTAGTTCCATCCTTTATCTTACATTTATTAAGCGTTGCTTATTTTCTCTTTACAGTTCCTAATCCTCCACAAGAGAAGCTTTCCATACAATTTGATCGTTTGAATCGATTACTTAATGGTGACCAAATTTTTTTAACCATTAAGGATTGTTTGGTGGATGAATATCTACGTCGGCACCGTCTACTTGCCATAACTCGTAGCATAGGACATGGAGAAGGGCCTTACATGTACATACCTCCAGTTGATATTATTCCTGAGATCGGAGATAGCTCAAAAAGTCCAACAGTACCTCTTAGGGACCCTCCTTCTCCATCATCGACTCAGGATGATGAACTAGCAAACATAGCTGAAAAGGACAGAGAAACTAATCCTCTTACTCTCCCTTCTGAGGAAGAAGTTACTCCCGTGAAATCCAGGGAGACTGCACATACTGGCCTCAGTACGGGCTCTGGTCTGTTTGGGGGGAATCACCACTTCAGGAAACACACTGCACTCTAGTACTGCACGTCACAACACATGAGCTTTATGTTAATGTTAACTCTAATATTCCTTCGTTTATTCTTATAGGACAAATGGTGAGGCAGCGATACTATATGTGAGATGTTCGTTCGAGTATTCCCCCAATGGATCTCGACAAGAGGCATAATCGGCATGAGAGTAGGGGCAGAGATGACAGGAGTGATCGACCTCCAAGGCCTTATCGGTCTTCCCGTTCTCGATCTCCACACCACAAAGACTCAGGCAAACGCAAGAATCAGCCTTCACATCATGAGAAGGATAAGTATAGCTCTAAGCCTCCTGCTCCATCTAAGGGCAAGACTCCTCAAGACGGTACCTCAAAAAGGGTTCCTGATCCAAAGGAGAAACAACCAGAATCGGGAAAGGATGAAGGAAAGAACCAAACCACCGCGAAGCTATCTCGTCTCACTGTTGACATAACTACCATAAGACCAGTTATTCTTAATGACGAGAACCAGTCCAGACTGAAAGTTCTGAGGCAGCAATTTCCCCAGCACCGTTTCAGGCACATGCACTTTATCCCAAAACTCAAACCGGTAGAACCTAATTGGGCTAACAATATCAAGGATACTATAGATTTCGTGGACGAACAATATAAGGAAATGAAGTATGCGAAAACTGTCTCTAAAATTATTAGCGATCTAATGGCAGAGGTAAAAACTATGGCTGAAACCGCCGAGTATGATACAAGGGCTATTGAAAATTCTGAGAGAGACCTGGAGGATGCCCAAGCTAAACTTGCTCTTGCACAACGTGACGCAGATAATTATAAGGGGAAACTAGAAGAATTACAAAAGCGCTATCATTTCGAGCTTGAGCCCCATAGTCAAGAGCGAATTGATTTAAAGAAACAAGCCGAGGATGCTAAATCTGAGAGCACTCGTCTCGCCAAAAGAAAGCAGACTTAGCCAAAAACACGCAGAGCTTGAGGCTAAGTTACTAGAAGCTGAAACGAGGGCGGCTCTTGCTGAAGGAAATGTAAACATGGCTTTGCAGCAAGTTGAGGAAGTCAACGAACAGCTTAAAGACACTCAAAGGGAGCTGTACAAGAGTGGTGAAACTATGGTTGGATTTTTTGCTCAGGTGATTCGTCACTGAAATCTTGCTTGGCTTAAGGACTATCCTCTTCCCCTCGTGTATGCATGGGACCAATTGGTCGAGTGGGAAAAAGCAAAACTTGGGGTTGACTCAATTGATGAGGACAAGCTGATGGAGAAGTACTTGAGAGGTGAAGAAACAACCCGCTTAGCTGCAGGGCGAAAACTTATTGTCGCTGCTATGGAGGAGGAAAGACGTTAAGCCAAGGGAAAGGATACCATTGAAATTGGTTCTTCTTCTGCCACAATCGAAACTGTTGTAGTAGAGGGGTATGATCCAGAAAGACTAGAGATTCCCAAGGTTTCTTCCCTACCTTCTATTGCCGGATTAACTCCCGAAGTCCCTGCTGCTCAAGTTGAGAAATCTGGTGAGGGAGTTTCTACTTTTCACCTCAATTTGCCAAAGTTATCTCGACCTTTCTTCACATTATTGGACAAAAAATTGAAGGTCCCGTGTTTTCTCTTGAGTTAACAACTGATACTTCTCGTCCTGTAGGTACCAAGTCAACTGATAAAATTGGCGACTCACAGAAGACAACTCCAGGTGAAGGGTCTACTGGAGAAACTCAGGAGAAGTGGGATGAAGTCACTGTCTCCAAATATAAAAGAGGAGCCGAGGAAAAGAAAGAGGAGGTTACTGACTAAGCTCCCGTGCCCCCCATCACTGAGACTTCTGACCATGGTGGGATGATAGATGCTCTGATAGAAGATGATGGTGATGAGGGACATGAAGAGGAGGATGATGTTGTTGCGACTGAAGCTTTGGGGAACGCCGATGCCATGACTTTGGCTAAAATAAAGGCCAAACAAGACAAGATCATGCAGGTGAAAGTCGAGGAAACGGACCCCGAAAGTCTTAACCCTCTAACTGTGGTGCCTCCTGGATCAAGGTCAGTTGTCAAACTTTCAACTAGATCAATTACGGAGGAATTTCTAAAAATCTTCTGTTGAGCCCAGTGCTCCAATTCCTGGGAAGAAATCTGTGGACTCCAGCACCCCAATTTCGGAGAAGAAGAAGAAAAAACGTATCATTACTCAAGCTGATAAAGAGGAGAAAGAAAAGCTTAAGTCTGCCAAGAAGGCAAAGTCTACTCCGAAGCCCAAATGAATACTGGTTTTGTCCTTTGTTTTATTTTATCTCCTAGTCCGCTATTGTTGTAACGAGCGTGGCCCTCGCATCTTTTGTCTAGCTTTCTTGTGTAAATCCATGTACTTGTGAATAAGGTAATCTACTTCCTGCAACATCGGATGTCAGCAAATTCATTATTTACGTGAGAATGCAGATAAACAACATGTCACATTATAATTGTACAATAAAGCCAACATTACTAAACAGTAAACAATATATATTGGGGACATGTGCGTTATGCCCCCAATCAATCTTGAATAGACTAATTGGCCAAGGCTTGTTCGATATTGATTAAGTTTAGCATTCAGTTGCCCCCGATTCTCTAGTGGGGCTAACTATCCTTTGACGTGGATGCTGGTCTTCTTAGCATCTTTATACTCTTCTGTCTCATAACCAGGTAAGAGTAACATTAAGGCGGTCTCTTATCAAGGTGCACCTTCATGCCTCAAGCAACGTCGTCTTCCCATCCTTTATACTCTCTCTCGTTTCATGAGAGTTCTAGTTAGGAATGTTGTCTTCCCATTCCTTCCATCCAGTTATGCAAACGGTAGTTTCGTTCGCTCCTACACGAGAATTTCTCTCAATTTTTTTTAAAATCTTAATTTAATGTTTAGCATTTCATGATTAGAACAAAACAATAACAAAACATAAGAATAGTGCAGGAAAATAAATGACACACGATGTTTTTATAGTAGTTCAGCTAAGTCGTAGCCTACATTCATATAAACGGACTTTTCAAGGCAAGTCGTGCCTCTTTACATAGTTCATAAAAAACAAAAGAAATCAATACATATTTAACTCAGATATTGCCGCAAATGCTGAGCACTCCAAGCTCTTGGAATCTCTTCGCCATCCACGATCATTAGCTTGAAGGTTCCTGTATCAAGCTTTCGTTGGATGGCATAAGGCCCTTCCCACTTTTGACCCAATTGGGTTGGAGGTGGGAAGACTCGTTTCAACACTAAGTCCCCAGGTTCGAAGGTCCTAGTGCAAACCTTTTCGTCATAATAACGTGCTACTTGGCGTTGATGCCTTGAAGAATGCAAGTCTGCTTCGTCTCTTTTTTCTTCAACCATGTCGAGGGACTCTAGTAGGAGTGCTCTATTTGTCATTGGATCATAGTATGTTACCCTATGAGAGGGGACTTCGAGCTCCACCGGGATTACTGCCTCCGATCCGAAAGAGAGTGAAAAAGGAGTACGGCCAGTTATCGTCTTAAAGGTTGTACTATTGGCCCACAAAGCTAGCAATAACTCGTCTACCCACTTGGCTTTGTCCCACTCCAACCGCTTCTTAAGAATAGATTTAATGACTTTATTTATCACTACAACCTGTCCATTTGACTACGGGTGAGCTACACCAGTATACCTTTTATCAATCTTGTATTTCTGACAGAAATTTTTAAATTCGGCACTGTTGAATTGGGTTCCATTATCAGTTATAATTGTTTTTGGTATCCCGAATCGACAAATAATATTTTTGACCACAAAACTTATCACTTTCCTTGCCGTGATCGTGGTTAAGGGTTCGTCTTCCACCCACTTCGTGAAATAATCCACGACAACGATTGCGTACTTTGCTCCTCCTTTGGCGATGGGTAAAACTCCAATAATATCAACTCCCCACATGGCAAACGACCATGGGCATACCATTAACTTAAGCTGAGTCGGATGTGCTTTGGGAATTTTAGCGAATCTTTGACATTTGTTGCAGCGTCGTGAGTAACCAGCTGCATCTTTATTCAAGGTAGTCAAAAATATCCGTACCGCAATACTTTCTTTGCCAAGGTTTGACCTACGGTGTGGTTCCCACACTCACCTTCACGTACTTCATGCAGTACACGCTTGATGTCGTCGTGTGCTACACACCATAACAGGGGCATGGAAAACTCTTGGTGATAAAGGATGTCGTCCTATAAAACGTATCTTGCAGCTTTACGTGTTACAGCTCGTCTCTCACTCTTCTTCAATGGGAGAATTACGCTATTGAGGAAGTTCTTTATTGGTGTCATCCGTGACTCCCTCTCTGGCTCAGTTTCCAAGGCTAGTTCAATTTCCATTAAGTCGAAGCTTAGTGATTCCAGTATCTCTATCGGAACCATCTCAGTTTCCTTTGGGTTGTCAGAACTCGCTAGCTTAGCCAGTCGATCTGCCTTCTGATTTTCCGCTCTTGGAATGAGTTATATTGTAATGTTCCAAGTTGCCTAGCAGCTCTTCCACTTTTCCAAGATAAGTAAGAAGCCGAGGTCCATTGGTCACGAACTCCTTCCGAATTTGGCAGACAACTATCTTGGAGTCACAGAATATATCCAATGTCCTTACTCCTAATTCCTTAGTGAGTTTCAGCCTGGCAATCAGGGTCTCATACTCGAAATCATTATTGGTGGCAGGAAAATCCAATCGTAGGGCATAGTATATGCATCGTCCTTTAGGAGTGATTAAAACAACTCCGGCGCTGGATCTTCGATCATTCTTGGCCCCGTCTGTATATAACTTCCACGGACTAAGCTCTAATTCGTGTTCCGAAGCAATAACTTTGTCATCCACTGTTTCTTCTTCAGGCATCGTGAATTCTGCTATGAAGTCGGCTAAGGCCTGCCCCCTTATTGATCTCTGCGGTTGAATATTAAAATCAAATTGGCTCAACTCGATATTCCAATTAAGTAATCGCCCGATGCTTCTGGTCTTTGCAACACTTGTCTTAGAGGTTGATCATTGTATACAACTATTGGATGAGCTTGAAAGTATTGACAAAGCTTTCGGGAGGCAATCAGGAGGCTATAAGCAAGCTTTTCTATTCTTTGATAATTACGTTCTGCATCGGCTAGCTTCTTGCTTACGTAGTATACAGGCCTCTGGACCTTGTCTTCTTCACGCACCAATGCTTTGCTGACAGCATGAGACGACACCTCCAGATAGACAAACAAATCCTCATGGTCCACCGGTTTTGACAATTTCGAGGTCTTCTCTAGTAAGTCCAATAGATTTTGGAAAGCCTCCACACAATCGAGTGTCCACTCGAAGTTACGTTCCCCTTATTTTATCAAATCGAAGCAAGGGACACACTTGTCCGTGGCTTTGGAGATAAACCTGCTTAATGCGGAAACCTTCCCTACTAGGCTTTGAACGTCCTTAATCTTCCATGGTACTTCAATATTCTTTATTGAACTTACCTGGATGGGATTAATCTCAATCCCTTAAGAACTTACAATGAACCCGAGGAACTTTCTTGATGCGACACCAAATGAGCATTTTAGAGGGTCCAATTTCATCCCATACCTTCGTAGAATGCCAAACATCTCTGCCAAGTCCTTTGTATGATTGGGAGACTGTCTAGATTTCATGAGCATGTCGTCCACATAGACTTCCATGGTTTTTCCAATTTGATTATATGATCAAGCGTTGATATATGGCTCCTGCATTTTTTAATCCAAATGGCATTACCACATAGCAATATAACCCTAAGTCTGTGATGAAACTTGTATGCTCCTGATCTGGAATATGCATGGGAATTTGATTGTATCCCGAATAGGCATCCATAAAGGATAGGAATTCGTGTCCGGCTGTTGAATCCGCCAGTTGATCAATCCTGGGAAGAAGAAAGCTATCTTTCGGACAAGCCTTGTTCAAGTCAGAGAAGTCAATGCACGTTCGCCACTTCCCGTTTGATTTTTTGACCAGGACATGATTCGATATCCAGTCGGGATATTTCGAGTCCTTGATGAATCCATTATCCTTCAATTTCTCCACTTCTTCCATCAGTGCCGTTGACCGCTCCGAGCCAAACATCCGCCTTTTTTGTTTGACCGGCAGGTGTTTGGGGTTGATACTCAAAGAGTGGCTCATAATAGCAGCCGTATCCCACACATGTCAGTGTGAGTCCAGGCAAACACATCCAAATTTGCCTTCAAAAAGTCGGCCAACTCTTTTGCTCGAATTGGATCTACCTGCGATCCAATCTTCAATACTTTTGTCGAATCCGCATCATCAATGGGAATGTCCATTGTTGTTTCATTAGGAGTTGCCTTTCGGTCCTCAGGTTCCTTATCCTCTTTGGGGTCTATATCCTTGAGCGCATCCCCGGGCGACTCTCTTGAGGCCGGACCCCTTAATTGCTATGCTGATTTTCCTTCGAAGGGGGAAAAGTGTCCTTGGGTTCTATATTCAACCCCTTCATTAACATCTTCAACTGTGTCATGTAGCAAGCTCGTCCTGTAGCTTGTTCACCTCTCATCACTCTTACTCCTGCGTCAGTTGGGAATTTAACCAGTAGGCACCAAGGTGCAATACATGCCCTAAACTCTGCGAGGGCCAGTCAACCCAAGAAGGCATTGTAGGGTGACTCAACATACAAAAATACAAATGGTGGGATTCTCACTCTCTGGCGATCTCCTTGTCCTAACGTCACCGGTAATTCTACATATCCCATCGGAGTAGTCGACGCCCCATTAAAGCCTCATATCCATCCTTCGTAGGGCTTCAAGTCTTTCGCTTCGAGTCTCATTTGTTCAAAGGCTTTCGTAAAGAGGACATTAACCGAGCTTCTGTTATCCACTAACACCTTATGGACTAAAGTGGGGCCAATGGCTGTAGTATTTACCAGCGGGTCTTCAACAGGTGATTGAATCCCAGTATCATCTCTACTACGGAATATGACATCATCTGACATTGTCTTATGTTGCTTCACTGGAGTGATGTCTTCGAGGTTATTGCACTCTCCTACCTAAAAGTGCTTGGTGGCATTAACATACTGATCCAACGCTTTGTAACTATGGCTAGCTAGATGAGGCCCACCTATAATGGTGTTGATGACAATCCATTTACCTTTCTGTTGGGCTACGGATTAGGAAGTAGGCTGGTTTTGGTTCGGGGCTTGCCCTCCTTGCCCTCTGTCCCGTGGGACAACCTTGTACTCGTCTAGCTTCCTTTCCCGCAATAATTTCTCAACTACATCTCTCAAATGGCGGCATTTGTTGGTAGAATGACCGTGAGTTCCATGGAATAAACAAAACTTTCCCGTAGCAATCTCTTTTTTCGGCTGAGTCTCTAGGTGGTGACTTTTTATATTGCAATACGTTGAAAGTATCCAGACAGAAGTTTTCCAATGTGTCACTCAATGGCGAATAGTTCTCAAAAGTTTGGAATCGAGGTCTTTTGCTGGCGTTGTTACCTCGATTCCTATTCCTCCTATTGTCATTGCCATTTCTATTGTTATTACCTTCGTTCTTGTTGCCGATGTTCACCTCAACCCTTCCGGAGCTGTCGCCGGAATGCTTTATTGCGACGTTTCTTTGAATTTCTTCCTTAAAAGCCCCTTCTCACTTTCTTTTTCTATTTGCATGGCCTTCCTCTTGTCTCAAGCGAATATTGGCTTTTTCGTTGAACAATTCCCTAGTAGGGGGTGATTTTTCGGTCAAGTAATCCCCGAATTCTGTGTCAGGGTCGACTCCTTCTATTAAGGCCATCAAAATGGTAGGTTCATAAGGTTCGTTGACTTCGGTAACAACAAGGTTGAAACGATCTAAGTATGACTTCAAAGACTCACCTGGAGCTTGTTTAATCCTTGACAACTCAATGACGCTTTTAGATTTTCAAGCGTGAAGTCGAAATTTGTTCATAAACATTCACTTAATTCTTTAAAGGTTGATTTCAACCGTGGAGGGAGTCAGGTGAACCACATCAATGCCACGTCTTTTAGATAAATCGGGAAGGAATTGCATTTTACAACATCTGGAGCTGCTGCAACGTTCATGAACCATGCATATCTCATCAGATGTTGTCTTGGGTCTGTTCTCCCTGAATACCGATCCATTTGTGGCAGATTAAATCGCCGAGGGAATTGGAAGTCCAATATATCAACTGTAAAGGGGGTGTGGCTTCGTTCAATGCCCAGTCCTTATTGGTGTAGTGTTGGCTTTAAGACATGATTTGGCGTACCACTGCCCATACATCAGCATTTGTTAATGTAGGCTCAGGCTCTTTGGCCCTAATGTTCGGATTACCCCTATGCTCCTGATTAAGGGATGTCCTCCTGTTTCTAGCGGTAGCTACTCTACTCTGTTCCTTACGATCCCGGTCAATCACGGGAGGTAGGAGTTAGAGGAGTTGTCCTTGTGTAGGATTAATAATATTAGGATCCCTGGGTAGAACGTGAGATCCACGCATGGGCAGCAACATAGGTTCTCTCAAGCTCGGGTCATCAGGTCCTAGCACACGATCAGCATCTTCATGGGATTCCAAAGATCCAAAGGTAAACTTATCAAGATTTTTAGGCCGTTCAAGTGGCCTTTTTTCATGAGGGCGCTCTTCATCCGAATGGGATGACTGGTCTGCTGCAAGGCGGCGAGTTGGAGAGGGTGTCTTCTGCCTACGAAGCTCATTGATTTCCCTACTCATAGTGATCATGATCTCTTGCATACGAAGACTGTCACGCTTGTGAGCTTCCAAAGCATCCCTAGTACTTTCAAGCATATCAAGGAGGCACGAAAAGTCTCTGTGTGTAACTGGTGCAGATGGAATAGGTTGTTCACTAGTCGTCGCGGTCGGTATCGGAGCATCAGTGGGTGCTCGAGTATTTGTACTAGCTTCAGCCACATTCAGGTCGGATCGGAGTAGGGAAGTGGAACCTGTTCGGTTCGGAGGAGAGGGAAGAGCAACGTCATCGTTTCCGTTTTGGTTTGGGGTCGAGCCTCCCATTCTATTCGAAGCAACTGGTTCGGATCATCCCGTATCGGTGCTCTGTCCCTGCGACCTCGCCACAATGGCTTGTGAATCTTCGTTAGCTTCATTGTCCCAAGCGCCTTGCATTTCTTTTCCTTTTCCTCTAGCCATAATATCCAATTCTTCGGTTATTAATGAGAAAATACTTGAAAATGTCGAAAATATAGGATTAACTTCTTTGAACTTGAGGGTCCAATAGTAGAACGATAATCCCAAAAAGTGGACAATTCAAAGACCTCTCAATGAAAGCACCAAAATGTTAGATCCAAAAATGGCTCTAACACCCAAATTAGCAATAGTTCTGATAAAATGAAATCAAAAAGCAAAAGCAAAACATACGATTTATAGTGGTTCGGTGTTAAAGAGCATACGTCCACTTTCTACTTTTTGAATTGATGATTTGGACATAAGTTCACTAATGATTCTCACTCAAATCCACTCATACCGTACATAGATCCACTCAATTCTCTAAAAAATATAGTTTGAAAGATGATTATGTTTGGAATATAGTGATGAAACTCGGTTCACAAGAGGGTTTGAGTTCTGAATTTGTCAAAAGATCCCTTCAAATGACCCTTGGAGATGTATTTATAGGTGAAAAATCTCCTTGGAGTGGCTCTGGATCGAGGACACGTGGCATCAATCCCACTCAGTTCGGTGATGGGGCTTTGGAGATGATGCCCACACATAGCAGTTGTGGGAAAACGTAAAATAATGGGTATATAACCGCTCTACATTTTAAGTAGTGGTGGGATGTAACCGTCTTTCATTCACGTCGTCTTGGTTCAGAGATACGGAGAAAAAAGAGGAGCGGATCGGGCTACCTCGATTCGATCCGGATTTGTCCCAACTTCTTCTGATTTCTGCTTCGTTTCCTTTTACTTTGGCTTGAGACCCCCTTTTAACTTTGTATGCTTTTTTGATCCGATCCGATCCGATCCGAGCCCGCAGTGTATGCTTTTTTGATCAATACTCTTCATCAATTCCCCTTTTAACTTTGTGTATCCTAGTTCACAGAGTAGGCTAACAGTATCATTGGGAAACTTGAATTTCTTCGGCTAAACTTAGAGACAATTAGTCAGTTCTAGCTCTGTTTTCAAATAGTTAAATAAGAAATTGTTTAATGTGTGAAGTACAAGATGGAATAAGCCTCAACAAACTTTAATCAAAAGTTGAATATGAAGTTGGTTTCACTGAGTTGTTGCAACTCAGTTTTCAAAACTGATTCGCAGCAACGCGACTCTATGTTAACACTGAGTGGAGTCGGTGCTCACTTTTCAAAAGTGAGTCGTGTCTCAGTTTCCAAAACATAGTCATTATGACTTAATTCGCTACAACACGACTCGGTGTTAACAATGAGTCGCTGCGACTCAGTGTCAAAACCGGGTCGCTGCGACTCAGTTTTAACATTAAGTTGCCAAATTAATTTTCAAAACTAAATGACAGGTAACACAGCGCCATTGGTATTAGAATATAGCCTCACTACAAGGAATTTGTTAGTAAAAAATGCGTGTAGTTATGTATATTGTATCATAATTGTGCAAATAAAAATGACTTTCTTGTTTTACTTTTGGGTGATGCCTTCCTTGTGTGTTTTAGCTATTTTTATTTTATAATAAATTGATTTGTAAAATAACTCCCTTGCTAAACGCTTGTTGAAGTTCCACTCTGTTCGAGGCTCTATCCATGGCTCTGGCCGGAGCAGTATGTTATTTCCATTGCAACAACCCTCTTGATGCACTTTAGGCATTCTTACATTTTAAATGCCAAAAAATTGTATTACTACAATATCTTCTCTACATCCATTGAGCTCACAAGTTATTTTTAAAGTGTAGATGTCAAATTAATTTTAAACATGTTGCAGATTAGAGTTCATGAAAACTTTGAAGTTCAATTCCTTCCTCTTGCTTAAGTCTACAAAGTTTGCTCCAAGTAATTTTATGTTTTTTTACTACCTAAGACAACTCATCACATAAAATTCGTATTTTTAGTACTGCTCCTCTTGGCATATAATATACAGGTAACCAGTATAGGACTGCTGTTGTGATAACTATTGGTATAAGTTCCGCTCCATTTGCCATAGAAAGCAAATTATTATCAATTATTAAACATATTCATAATCCTAAGAAATAATGAAGTGCACTCTAAGTAATGTAAATAGTCTACATATATTAGCACCCTTTAGTATGAATGAATGCTCAGTGGCTCAAATAATATCTTTTATTTAACTACTATTGGGCTTGGACTTTCAGATAATACCAGTATTATTATTAATGTAAATGGGCTGCGCAGCCTTGTACAGAATTATTATCGTTGCCTACAACTTGTATATAAAGTCATCATTTGTTCTCGATCATTAATTTCACTTTGTACATTTATAATCTTTCAAAAGAAATAAAAGTTCAAACATTTCTCTTTTATGGTATCAGAGCTCACAGCTAAATAGCAATCTTATTCAAAAAAATCATATCAAGAAAGCTTTTAAATCAATATGGAGAGTGAAGAAGGTGTTGTTTTTGATTCTCAGAGAATTCTCAACATCAAAGATGAACCTTTCATCACAAGTGCAATATTGTTCTTATTTTCTTTCGTTGCCTGGCCAGAAATTGATCAAAGAATACTCTCTTTCACATATTTCGACTGAGCATCGATCATCAGACTAGTATCTTCATCTAATTAGTGTTTTTCTCCAGTTTTTGGTTGTAGAGAAATCATATATCAACTTTCTTGCCATCCAAGAAACAATTTCCAACCCTCATCCATTCCAGATCCTGTAATCTCACACCAAATGTTGCAGGAAATAATGAAGCATTGAGTTCTACCATGTTCATAGTTGAAGCAAGCAGTTCCACCGCCGGTTCCATGACTTGATCAAACCAAAATGTAATGTAATCAATATCCCCTTAAATAAAGATAACTATAAGCATTTGAAATATCAAGTCGAGACAACATTAAGGGGGTACGCCTTCAAGAATATATCAGAGGTACGATCACCATTCCACCTGCAATAGTCATGGATAAAGATGGTAACCTAATTAATAATCAAGATTACATAATGCTTCAAAAGAAAGACATCATACTTGAATCATGGCTGGTATCATCTTTAAGCACAAATTTATTATCTCAGATTATAGGATGCACTACATCATATGAAATTTGGAACGCTGTAGAACAAATTTTCATTGCATAATCATCATCTAGAATTTTGCATTAAGGAAGTCAACTGATATGTATTAAGAAAGATGGTATGTCTATGAGTGAGTATTTGACCAAAATTAAGACTCCATATGATAGATTAGGACAACAGGCCACAAAATATCAGAAAGTGAATGGTTTAGTACATCACTAGTGGGTTAGATAATGATTATGAATCTGTTGTCACATTTATTGCATCACAAAGAGTTATTCCAGGTCTGCAATATGTTCACTCGATTCTTATTGCACACAAGGGAAGAATAGAGCAAAAGAAAATGTCACAAACAAATTATTCAGTTAACTATGCTGCTACTTCTAAACGCAAGAGTCAGTCATGAAACAATACTGGTCAAAATAACAATCAAGAACCCAACATCAACAGAGGTAATCAGCACCAAATGGGTAGAAATAGGGGAAAATGGAGTGGCAACAATCATGCTAAGTGTCAAATATGTGAAAATTTTGGTCACATTGCTAGTAAATGTTATTTCAAATTTAATTCTGAATATAATGTGGCAAGACAAGGTCTGTCAAATCAAGCTAGGCCTAACGTTAACATGGAACAAATCAATCAACAAAGAAACAGTTCAGAAGGCAACAAAGGATATGCAAACAATGTTGATGATTCTTGCAAGTCTGAAGATATAAATCTGGATGATTGGTATCCAGATTCAGGTGCGACAAATCACATAACTAGCAGCATGCAAAACTTAAATCTTGGCAGTAAAAGCTACTGAGGTATGCAAGCCATACATATGAGGAATGATGAAACGATAAGCATATCCAATATTGGTAATGGTTTCATCAATGGTAAGAGACAATAGTGTCTTAATAATTTTTACGTGTTCCTAATATAAAGAAAATTTTACTTAGTGTCTCACAATTTGCCAATGATAATCACGTGTACTTTGAGTTTCACCCCAAATATTGTGTTGTTAAGGACCTAATTGATGATAATGTATTACAGCAGGGTAGCACGGAAAATGGGTTTTATAGATTCAACAATTCCAAGACCAGAAACAACACATGTTATGGCAAACATGTTATAATGTTTAATTTAGTGCTAAGGTCATTAAGAACCTTTTTAATGTTTGGCATAGAAGGCTTGGCCATCCTAGTGTTAAAACTGTAAAAACGATATTGCATGATAATAAAATTTGTATTGAAAAGTTACCTGATACATTCATTTGTTCCCATTGTCAAATAAGCAAGTGCCACCAATTGCCATTTATTGATTCTGATGTTGTTTACAATAACCAACTTGAATTAGTTGCTGCATATCTATGGGGACCAACTCTAATTAATACTGATCATGGATACAGGTACTACCTATCTTTTGTGGATGCATACAGTAGATATTGTTGGATATTTTTTCTTAAAGCAAATCAGAAGTATATAATACAATAGTCCATTTTATCAAAAAATTTTAAAAACAAAATAATCATAGTGTGATATGCTTGCAAACAGATGGTGGGGGTAAGTTTAAACCTTTAAAGAAATTTTTTTAATGATAGAGGAATTAAATATATAATAACTTGCCCACACACATCCGATAAAAATGGTATAGTAAAGAGGAAACACATGCACATTGTTGATACAGGCTTAACACTGATGTCACAAGCATCTGTGCCACTAAATTTTGGGCAGAGGCATTTGCCACATCAGTATATTTGATAAATAAAATACCAACAAAAGTTATAGAGGGCAAATGTCCACATGAAAAAAATATGTAACACCCCGCATTTTTAATTAAGTACAATAAAATAAAATTTGTAGAGCTTCCAAAATTTGGTCACGGGATTAGCGTCATTGCGTCCATGGCAATTTTCTGGTCAATTTAGACCTATGGATTGTAGAAAATGGATTTAAGATAAAAGAGATACCTTTAAATGAAATATTACAACAAATATGAAAAGGATGTATAAGAAAAGAACAATGACCACCAATGTTTGTAGTCTTGTTAACAAAAGCCTATGTAATCCAGTTGGTAAGAGCATGTGACTTTCAAGAGAGTGGCGCAAGTTCAATTCCAATGGGCGCCAATTTTTTTTAGAGCAACGGTTGAAATAATACAAGTTCTAAGAGGAAGATATATATAAATGCACATATAAGGAAAATTATACTTATAAGGAACTATAAAATATACGTATACATGCATATGTAAATATACGCATATGTATATGCATATATATATATGTATATATATATATATATATATATATATACAGAAGAGAAATTCAAAATAAACCTGCAATCAATGAAAAAAGGTAAGAATTAAATGACGACATAACGTCGTCTGAATTTTGAAAATGAAATAAAAGTTGCGCGTATATTTATACGTGTAAAATGGCCATAAGAGGTTTTGTATACATATAAGGAGCTTATATGCAACTATAATATCTAAATTAATCAAAGAAGGTATAATGGGTATATTAATGAAACGTTTAAAACAAAAACCTTAAATACAGTACAAAAGCGCATATAGACCCAAATGGGTCAACCTAAAGGGGCTGGGTCGACCCAAGGGGCAGGTGGGTCGACCCAACGCTGATCTAGGAAGGTTCATTCGGCAAGTCTAAACTGTTATTCAAACCACATTCGTTGTCGACTCACCACTACATGTACAAGATCATATCCTCTTTCTTGAACACCTATAAATAGGCCAGCAGAGCCTAGCCTAAATCTCATATTTTCTGTGAGGTTGTCTCGACTCTGCCATTCTTCTTCCTCCTCAAATCTCTTCAGAAAATATAATAATTAGTCTTAGGAAATTCTTATTTAAGATCCGGGGGAAAAGAATGGATATCTACAAATGGGTGTTCAGAATTTTGATTGAAGTGAGGTAAATACTTGGATCTGATTAATTTAGATTTCTCTTCTTTCTCCCTTTTGCTTTTAGTTTCAGAATTGTGAATCCATGGTTATTTAGGTTCTAGATTCAGTTAGGAGGTTCATGGAATGCTAGGTCTGGGCCAGATTTATGAATTGGAAAGCTATTAGGTAAGTGGATTTAAATTATACCATTTTAAATAATGGTATATTTATCGTTTGTATCCCCCATTAATATGTATAATAAACCTATTGAATAATTAGTAATTATGATAATTGACTGTAAATCTGCTGAAATGTATAAATCTGCTGAAATGTAAACCTGCTGAAATGTAGACCTGCTGAAATATATAAATCTACTGAAATGTAAATCTGCTGAAATGTATAAACATGTTAAAATTTGTGGAAAGGATTGTTGTTGCATATAGACCTATTCTAATAACTTATTAATTGGATACTGTAAGTTAAGTTATAGTGAAATTAGGAATAATTGTACTATTGTATAAGACCTATTTCCATTAATCATATGTCTGAGTTGGAATTTATTGTAAATGCTGTAATTATGGAATTTACAACGAAAATGAATATTTGTTTAAGAATATTATTATGCCAAAAGACGGTAAATAGAATTAAAGTAAAGTTTGGAAGAATAAAATTGTCTACGTTTACAGTAAATAGAAAATTGTAACCACACTTAGACACGAGGTTAAATTCAAATTGTTGTAGAAGTCTGCCCAGAGCAGGCCGGCAAATCTAGCATCCACAAGTGGTTAATATAACGTGAGGGGTTCGGCGTGTAAGCATACATATAATGGTGCTAAGACACGAGGTTAAGTTCAACTTGTAGTGGAACCCTGCCTGGAACCGCCCGACAAATCCAGCATCCACAAGTGGTAGGCTTAATGTGAGAGGTCTGGTGCACAAACATGTACACTAATATATGTATATAAAAAAGGAAAATAAATGAATGGAAAAAATTAAAGGGATGATACAACAGTAAAAGTTTGGTTAGGATAAAGGAATCATGGGAAATGTGATAAACGGGGAATATAACCTATTATAATCAATCATATTAATGAGAATGTTATATGATAGGTAGGCTTGTCCTAGGGACAAGTGGAGATTACATTGTAGGTTATAATAAATGGAAAGAAACTTATTGATAAATCTTAGTTAAAGAGAACTAAGTAACCGAGTAATTCATATGTAAACTAAAAACCTGTAAACCTGCTACTTGTGATAAGAAAAACATGTTATTGTAAGGCTATATTTTGGCAGAGGTGTGATAGCTTTGGATACTAGCTAGGAAGTACTATTACTTTGGTAAGGCTATATTTGATTGTATTTTATTTTATCCATTCTGCTGTGAGATGTTTTCTGAGCTTTGATATATTTTATATCTCTGGATACTAGCTAGGTAGTATTATTACTTTGGTAAGGTTATATTTGATTATATTTTATTTTATCCATTCCGCTATGAGATGTTTTCTGAGCTCTGATATATTTTATATCTCTGTCTTTTCTGCAGGATTCCAGACTAGCCAACTCGAGTTTCGATAGATTGGGATTTTTTGAAAAAAAATCGATTTGTCAGAATTCGGGTTGTTACATCTAGTATCAGAGCCTAGGTTCAGGATTCCTGTATAGACAGTGAGTGAACGCATTTGTAATTTTTTTAAAAATATAATATATATATAATATTATATATATACATACACACACACCCCTAGATATATGAAAGGAACCTGCTAAATAGAAAAAGCAGAATATGGTAAGATTTAGGATATCTATTTTGTGCACTAAAGGAGTGGACGTGCAAATCTGAGACCCTTAGGTAATTTAGGTGGGAAGTGTACAGTATGCTTGGTAATAGAGAAAGATGCATCCCCCATATTAGTATCTGAAATGTTAGTTTTTCCGATTAGTGGGTTTGGCAGTATAATCTTATAAATTGAAAAAGGTTAAAAGATGGGAGGATTGACTTTGTGGGAGTGTCCATGAAAGCTTAGTTAAGTTAGAAACCCACTTTGAGTCTAACCCCATTGTTAACTTTTGAGAACTTGAAATTGTAAAAGCTTTTGGAAGATGGTTTTTGGTGTTTTCGAGTTTTAATCTTAAAAGTATTTTGATGATTGAAAAAAAATATGTAAAGAACATATTTGAAAATTACATATTGAGTTTTGATGTAAAATGCGGTATATTTTGCAAACGGTGATTTCTTGTGAATTTTTTTCTAGAATGGTTTCTCTTAGAAAAAGGTGCACATTATAGAGCATGTATAGCTCGCTAATTTTCAAGATGTATGGTATGAAAGGAATGAAAAATAGAACATAGAAAATGTTGCGTTTCGTTAAAAACTAAAATTTTCGAATAAGAAAATTTTGAAATTTCTTATCTTTTGACAATCATTTTTGATAAACGTTTTGACATAAAAATTTGTTAGGTAGACAAAATAAGTTGTAGAAATTAAGGATAGAGCATATGTTTGCACCTAGCTGTAAGTAACTAAAATAACATTATAAGCGTGAGCAGTTGTGAATCTGATTGAGAAATAGTTGTTCTTGTCCACTCCAATTTTTATGATTTGAAAAAAATGCTTTGGATATTAATGAGATGATATGCTTTTATGGTTTGGCAAAAATAAGTTTTGATAAGAAAAATAAAATTTTGACACTTTTAACTTTTAGGAGAAAAAAAATGAAATTAGAAGGCCAAACCACGTTTTTAAAATCATGGACTAGGTAAGGATTAGTACCTAGGAATGGCGGGAAAAGTTTTGAGGCTGTGAAGTGAATAGCAAGGATTATCCTAGAATAATAGTAGATTCCCGTAGAATGCGTAAGCATTATGAAGCCTAGAGTGTTGCTTGGAAAAGAGTATTAGTACACAACAAGGACTAGTGGTGACTACTAGATATTGATGGGCAAATATGCGTTTAAATCCTGTTGTTAGTTTCCTGTTAAGGAAAAATCTTTTCCTTTAGGAGAAAACCCGTTTTTATGTTCCTGTTGGGTAAAGAGGGTATACCTGATCCTATTATTTGAACCTTTTCTATTGTGGGGACATAGTCTTGCGGTTCTTCACCCATAGTAGTAGCTATGTAGAGTGTTTGTTTTATTATTTTAGTTAAAGGATTAGAAGACTTATTTGAAAATTAAACTTAGATTAGAGGATTAAGTAAAATAAGCAAAGAAAATAGTATTGGCATAACCAAAAAGGAAACAACAAGTTCAGTAAAGCAAAAAACGTGAAAGCTAAGAAAATGGAAACTTTTGAGAAAGGTGAATAAAAATGAAATTTTCCAAGATAAGTTGAAAAAGAAAATTTGTAACAAAGAAAATTTTCTTATGTGGGTTGAGCTTGGATATGAAAATAGGGAATCTTTATATAATAGTGGCATATACTCCTAACACAGATAGAAAAGGTAGATAAAAGAAAAACGGAAGAGGTGAAGTTTTCATTTTCCACATTTTTATAACATAAGAAATCAACTTTAGAAAATTTGTTTTTTCTGAAATTCAAAAAATATAGTTTCCTGGTAGGGTTTTGGATGAAAAAATTTGATGAATTACGCTCTTGTTCAGTAAGTTTATGGGAAATTTTGGATCAAAAAGCATTTTGATTTTCAAATATTGCATTCATTTAGAAATTGACAGTATATTTAGGATGTGCGCATCATGTTTTCAAATAGTTTTTCAAGAAAAAATTGCATTCATATAGGAGATACCGCTTAGGCCTTCATTTCATTCATTTACTATTATGTTGAATTACACATTGCACTAGTACACAAATGGTTGCAAAATTGGATGCATACATGATGGTTGTGATTTATGCGAGGACTTGCTTGATTTTACCTTCACCAAATTTCAGGGAGAAAATTTCCTAAGGATGGGAGAATGTAACACCCCACATTTTTAATTAGTAAAATAAAATAAAATTTGAGGAGCTTCCAATTTGGTCATAGGATTAGCATCATTGCGTCATGATGATTTTCTGGTCAATTTAGATCAATGGATTGAAGAAAATGGATTTAAGATGAAAGAGATACCTTTGAATGAAATATTGCAACAAACATGAAAATGAGGTATCAGAAAAGAACAATGACCACCATTGTTTTTAGTCTTGTTAACGAAAGCCTATGTAATCTAGTTGGTAAGAGCATGTGACTTTCAAGAGAGTGGCGCAAGTACGATTCCTACGGACGCCATATTTTTATTTTAGAGGAACGACTAAAATAATACATGTTCTAAGAGGTAGATATGTATAAATGCACATATAAGGAAAATTATACATATAAGGAAGTAAAAAAATATATGTATACAAGCATATGTAAATATATGCATATGTATGTGCAAATATATATATATATATAAAAGAGAAATTCAAAATAAAATTGCAATCAATGAAAATAGGTAAGAATTAAATGACGGCATAACTCCGTTTGAATTTTGAAAATGAAATAAAAGTTACGTGTATATATATATACGTAAAATGGGCATAAGAGGTTTTGTATACATATAAGGGGCTTATATGTAAATATAATATTGAAATTAATCAAAGAAGGTAAAATGGGCATATTAATAAAACATTTAAAACAAACCTTAAATACAACAGAAAAGCACGCGTAGACCCATATGGGTCGATGCAAGAGGTAGGTGGGTCGACCTACCCCTGATCTGGGCATGTTCACTCGGCAAATCTGGACTATTTTTCAAACAACACTCGTTGCTGACTCAGAATGCATTTACAAGATCATATCCACTTTCTTGAACACCTATAAATAGGCTAGCAGAGCCTAGCCTAAATCTCATATTTTCGGAGAGGCTGTCTAGACTCTGCCATTCTTCTTCCTCCTCAAATCTCTTTAGAAAATATAATAATTAGTCTTAGGAAATTCTGATTCAAGATATAATAGAAAATAATGTATATCTCAAATAGGTGTTCAGAATCCTAATCGAAGTGGGGTAAATTCTTGGATCTGGTTAATTTAGATTTCTCTTCTTTCTCCCCTTTTCTTTTAGTTTTATAATTGAGAATCCATGCTTATTTAGGTTCTAGATTCAGTTAGGAGGGTCATGGAATGCAAGGTCTGGGCCAGACTCATGAATTGGAAAGCTTTTAGGTGAGTGAATCTAAATTATACCATTTTAAATAAGGTATATTTATCGTTTGTATTCCCTGTTAATATGTATAATAACCTGCTGAACAATTAGTAATTATGATAATTGACTACAAGTCTGCTGAAATGTATAAATCTGTTGAAACGTAAACCTGCGGAAATGTTTAAATGCACTAAAATGTTGACCTACTGAAATACATAAATTTACTAAAATGTAAATCTGCTGAAATGTATAAACCTATTAAAATATGTGGAAAGGATTGTTGTTGCATATCGACCTGTTATAATAACTTATTAATTGGATATTTTAAGTTAATTTATCATGAAATTGGGAATAATTATATTGTTATATAAGACCTGTTTCCATTATCCATTTGTCTGAGTTGGAATTTATTGTAAATGCTGTAATTATGGAATTTACAATGAACATGTATATTTGTTTAAGAATATTATTATGCCAAAAGATGGTAAATAGAATTACAGTAAAATTTGGAAGAATGAAATATGTCCAAATGTAACTATGACGACCCCCCACAACCCCTACACTAAACCAGAGGTATAATGCGCAGAGAGGTGCACCAAGAAGCTATGGATGATCATCAGAGTAGGTAACACAAACGGAACCTGTCTTATGACTCACAACACGCGGATAAAGTATAATAGAACATATACAACAGGTAGTAATAGTAAAGGATAATTGCATAGAAATTTAAACGTCCACATCATCAAGGTAATATCCACAACATCTTAGGATCACGTCAGTAAATGTCTGTACAAATAGCCTCACTACAACACTCCAGAAAACATGACAGCGGAAAAAAGATACTAGATAGTTGTAAAGATAATACGCCAGCCTCCTGTTCGCCTTCGCACAGCAGCATCGTCCTTACTAATCACCTGTCACCTAGTCTGCCCATCCACAACCGGAAGAACAGCCCAAGGTAATCAGAGGGAAATATAAAACCTTGTGTCAAACAATAGTCTTAGAGAGCGATAAAACAGCTAACAAACATCAACAATAAAGTATATGAGAACAGATAGATAAAATACTAATCTACCTACAACACAAGAGAAGAACTCATACCTATCTTCCCCACATCGGACAATGGTAGCCTTTACAACAACATTTCAACAATACACTCAGGGAAATCAGAACACCCATTCAATCATGGTAAAGCACTCATGTCTTCCAAGTTACATATCTTATGTAAACCATCCTAATCGAACTCAACATTCCTCAAGCACAAGCCTTGGAGGCCTAAACCAATATCAGACAAGCACCCAAGGAACATCTCCTTTGACTTTGGGCAATTTACATGAGACGGTTCAAATAAAGCAACCAACCATCTATGACAGACTCTGGCTCTCACTGCCAATCCTACTTCGAAACCATCGTTAATCATAAGACGGCCAACCTTGTCATATGTCAAAGGCTAATGGTAACTCCAATTCTAGCATAAACTCCATACGCATTTCAACGATACATATGTATGTCCAACCATGACAACTAGGCCATTCAATGATACCCAGGGTACTCGACCATACAACCGGTCTTTTAGACGTCTCTATTGTACTCTTGGATCGAGCCTATTAGAACCTATGACAATGATAATCTCTCAGCCTTCAATATCTCTAGTCGTCCTCCCTGGCGGCTATTCATAGCTCAAGCAACCCTCTCGAGCAACCACTATCGACGAACTCAACACCCTTGAGTCGTCTGCATATTCGTTGCTTTACGATGATCAACGAACACTTCACAATGCTTCAGACATTCCTTCTTGAATTCTCAATTAAACTATAACCATTGATGACTTAAAAACAAGCTTCGTTCGGTCGACATTCTTTAGGTCCCGAACTCTTTAGGTCTTAATCCTTAGGTCTTGCTCCTTAGATTTTACTCCTTAGGTATTAAAACGACCTAAGACCTAACGATATAAGAAAAACGATGTGACCTTCAGAAAAACGACTTGAGCTTCAGAAAAACGACTTGAGCTTCAGAAAAACAACCTATGCTTTAGAAAAAAATACCTGACCTTCAGGAAAACGACCTAAGCTTCAGAAAAATAACCCAAGTTTCAGAATAACGACCTGACCTTCAGAAAAATGACCTAACTCCAGATTTGACCAAATTAACTCCAAACTGGACCAAATCTTCGCCAATTGACAACAACGATTCAAACAATTGATTTAAGTCATCCAAATCGATTAACTCAACAAGTAGCAATCATCTAAACATGAGAATTTCACTAAAATCCCGATAGATTAATAAGTAGACAAAATAATGGATCTAAACATGCATGAACACGAATTTACATAAGAAATCACTGGTTTTAAGTTGCTAGATTAGATCCTATAGAGATTCATGTGAAAATACGCTTACCATGATGTAGATCTATTAGAAAACACATGAAAATGATGAAATTAAGACAACACCCATATACTTGATTGAATCCATGTGAGAGATGCATATCACTCACCAATCTTCGATCTAGCTTAGAAATGATGAAATACCAAACCCGATAGCGTAGATCTTGCTTCTATCCGCTTGATTTGATGAAATCTATCCTCTCTCAATGTAGCCCTAGCTCTAAATTTTGTAGATCTTCGATTCTCTTCCTTCGATCTCGATTTTAATAGTGGAAAGGTGTTAGAGGAAGGAGGAACATAAGGCCACCAAATGAGAGAATAGAGAAAGTAGACTATTCTCCATACCTCTCACCCCTATTTATAGATTCCCACTAGCCCACTAATAGGCCTCTATAAATCAACCCATTAAGGCTCCCAAAACTTGGACAACAAACTAAAATACCTTAAAATAGTGATTCCTCCCAAACCGCCGAACCAAATCTCTAATGTGACCACTCTACGGATGGGGAAACATTATTTCCTTTTCAATGGCATATGTTTCAACACTTGGTTCGATTCCAGTCAAAAGTTATTCCCTGTACAAGACTGACAAAGGAAGAATCGTCACAAACAAAATTGGTAAAAATTATGTACATGTCTTACATCACCATAAACGACATAATAAAATGTGAGAATGATCCAACTCTCAGGGAATAAAATAAAAACATTTTACGATCCTCCAATACGTAAAATACGCGCTGTTACATTCTCCACCCTTTAGAAATTTTTCCCTTGAAATCCCAACAAACATAAGCAACCAAAGAAATTTTGCATGCCTATCATCCATGAGCAGCCAATTCTATCATCCGAAGTAGCAACCATTGGACTGTAACGACCCGGCTTTTTGCTCGGTTTTCGCAGGTAATTAATCCAACTTAAACCGTTCACAAAGACGGGTTGTTAGGGACACTTACACATTTGCACAAAATAAAAACAACTTTTCCATTATCATTAAAATAATATTATATCAGAGTTAGAAGAGGTACATCAGAGTACATTGGTTACACAGCGGAAATGATACTACACTCAGCAGAAGAATGCGATTGCTCCAAACATAATAGCTCCAGTTAAACCAGAATCTTGCTCCAACTAACTCTAAGGCTAAATCTGCGAACCAAACTACTAGGTTGCCCGTGTAAAAATTATGGGCCCCAAGAGTTTAGGTGTGAGAATAATAAACTCCAGGTTAGTCATGGGACTGGTGTGAGAACTCAAAACAGTTGTCTTTAGGGTTTATTTTAAAGTTAGGTAATTCACCGGACCATGCCGCCAATGCGGAATGGGTTTACTCCATGTGAATACCAGTGCATAGAAATCTGCAATGACTTTTTGAAGAAAATGAAGCTATCATAAGCTCGTCACACATCACACAATGCAAGCGCACTCCAAATGGGCGAGTTTTTCCTTATGACAACCAAAAATTTCTTCATACGTGAAAATCCTCTTTTACTACTATATTTAGTGTGAAAAACCTTTCCGTAAATAAATGTATTAATCTTAGCCAGCATAATGTCCCATCCCATTATACTGACAATCTTGCTGGTAACCAGCAGGCTATACAATCAAAACCGTATGGGCTCGTAGTGGAGATTGGGTTTCGAACATGATGGCTCTTGGTATAAAAGATCACTCGTGGGCTCACAAACTTTCTTGCGCGCATCATCCCAGTACTCGCGGATAACGTCCAGACTCAGACTCCGTTATACTAACCCACCATACATGAATCAGAGCACCAAACAAATTGCGTCCCAGACTGGGGACTTCGCAGTATCCTTTCATCATCACATCCCGATGCACCGAACATACGAAACGAACATAAAATTCTGACCACCAGTTTACCATCAATCCGGGGTGTAAGTTTCGTCGAGGTCATGATATACACAAAGCCACGCTTAAATAAGCCATGCTTTGATCATCCATAGCTCATCACATAACTTAAGTATGCTACATTGTCCATTCACTATGCATCACTGATTTCTATCAATATATAACCTCTAAGCTCATACGTCTTAGAGAAGGGTATTAAGTAAGAGAATAAATTCTCTGCCACCAAGCAGATATATATTAATAAAGATCAGGGCTACACAGTCAATTACAATGTCAGACACACAATCCATACAAGTCTGTTCTAGGTCTGAACGAAACAACAATCCGGAATTCCTTCACATACATTCGGGCTTCTTACCACTTAGCTGATATATAAAATCCATCGACGAATGGGAGCCAGCCATTCGAGACATTCAGCAAGTCGCCCTTACGACACGAAGGGTCCTGGTCTTCAATGCCGCCTCCAATGTCTTCAATTTATCCACAACGTCGTATTATTACTTGGAATGGTTTTTAGACGAAATTCCGATCCCGGCCTTTCCAAATAATAAGCGCAATTAAAAACACAATCACAGAACACACAGGCTTTCTACCAAATCTCCTTCCATTTTGGATTTCATTAAATTAAACTTCTTTAAATCTATTCTCAAATTATCTTTAACAAAATCCATATTTAACTCTTCTTCTTTAAAACACATCCCTTATATCCAAGATAATCTGGCCCCAAAGCCTTAATTAATTTTCCGTTTGATAACTCGTTATCAAAAATCCAGTTTCCTTTGTAAACCCTTACCCTACATTTCAACCCTAGTTTCCAATTAAATTGATTTTCCAACATTCCATTCTTTAATCTTAACTAAAAGATTATACTTTCTTTCCAATTGCTCACTTTTAATTCCTCAAATCAAAGATCTGATTAAATCCTCAAATTACGATATGAATTTCCGTAACTCACTCTCATTGGGTTTCAAGAATGATATTATTGAAGATACGATTCACGACAAAACACAAATCAATTGATATTGAGTATAAGTTACACAGAAATTGTATCTACTTATATTCGATATCAATTCTCATAATTAACGAATACTATAAGTGGAATAACTTTATAATAATATCTTCCAAATTACTCAAATAGTATACATTTACACCACAGAATTTCATATCAAATATCTGAAGATTATTTCTATCCCACTTATCCCAATCAAATTGGGAAACCCGTATCTTAATTTAAAGATTTATCCAAACCTTTGACATTAGATCTGGATAGAAATATCATCCACTTATACTTAATATTAATCTCTGTATCCAACTCATACTATAAGCGGAATAATAGTGAACTACCTTTTAAATTCCTCAAATAGTAAGAATCACTATCTACCGGATTAATATCAAACATCCGAAGATTTATCTCCAAGCATATCCAATTATTTAAAATTGAAAACCCATATTAATATCAATTTAAATTCCATATAAAATATTTCCAATATTTTTGAACCTTTGAAAACATTCCACAAATCATTTAGAAATGATTACTTGTAGTTCGAAAAATAGCTTGCGGGTTAAAAACTTCAAAATAGATTGTTTTCGAAGAAAGCGTTACAATAGTGTTTTTAAAAGCGTTACAAAACAGTTATCTTAATTACTTTGATCAAAACATCGCTTTTCTTAGTCAAAACTTAAACTTTACAATTCAAAACATTTTTTTACATAATTTATAATGATTTTACCATTTTTTCCATATTTTTAGAAACATTAAAAATGCCTGTTTATGGTTATGGTCGATAACTTCACTTATAGCGACCTTTTCAAGAATGGTTTTAAACATAACTTGAAAATTATAACTCGAATTTAAAATCTGCTTTCACTCATTTAAAGTCTCTTATTAATATAAATCAAATGTTTTTCGTTTCATGGAAATCCGATTTAGATTGCAAAAGCTATAAGCGTTTAAAGTTTGCATCTAAAATACGTAAATTGCCGTCATGCGACAAGCTCTATTTTGACCATAATAACCATTATTCTATGATTCTTCAAAATATCTTAGAAAAGCATTATATCCTTATATAACCCTTTTAAAATCATTTAAATTTAATTTCCAAATTATTTTGGATCTAAAATTCAACTTTCATAAATTCCAATTCATTTCTAAATTCAAATAACCTCAAATTAACCTTCCCATTCGTTGGATCAGTTAGGGATAGCCAGGGAGAGCAGGAAACTTTATTTTCAAACGCAAGCCTAGACACTATCCTCTCCGTCATCCTAGAATGTTCCGGTGTTTATTTATTCATTTAAAGGACTTTAACAATATATATGAATTCATACATATGGTCTTTTCCAATTATTAACCTTCGATTTTAATAATGATATTGCTTTTAATTATGAAGGAGATTTGTCGATCACCAATGTGATACCATAATTGTTGTGTCATAGTGTGTGCAAAACAACATCAACAACCATTTAAACATCCATAGCAACCATTATCAACATGATTCAATGAATCATAATTGTGCACAAGCGTTATAACACTGACGCTTAATAGTGTGTGTTCTAAACTTCGCTTCTATCATCCATCACAACAAATATCAATCATCATTATCCAATAATAATTCATCACTATATTTAAATTAGTCTAGCTACTAATTAAATATATAAACCGTGGTTATAGAGTTCTCACCTAACAGCTTTCCAAATCTTCACGGTAGGCGAGCCTAGCTAAGCGAACCGTCGGACAGTATTTCAGCGGAACGTCATCTTCACCAAAATATATATAATATAATATACACTAATCTCTCTTTATATTATAAGAGGAGGAGAAGAATGACGAAATTTGGCAAGGTGGTGGTGGAAAAGAGGAAGACTTATGCCATGGAAACCATGGCCATAAGCTTTAAGAAGAAGGTGGAAAGGAGGAAACGGAAATGGAATGGTAAAAAGTGGAGAAAGAGCCTCCTTATATAGGAAAGGAGGAGTAAGGAGGTAAAGACACATAAGGGGGCAAGTGACAATCATGCATGAAAGGGAGCATGCATAAAGACATGTGTCTTAACACTTGTCTTAAGAAGAAAAAATAACATTTGGAAGCACTTTCTTTTAAATGTTGTGAAAACTAAAGGAAACACTTAATTCTAATGCTACTAATTCGTGTTATGGTTTGACAAATCCGATGGAACGACAAATAGTGTCAATAAATCCAAACTCATTAATAATCATTCTCGTTTATAATTCAAATAAAATCTATCATACAACTTATCAAAATTATTAAATACTCTTAACCATATATATATATTTATATCAAATTCAAAATTAAATTCTAATTTAGCGAAAAATTCCAATTTTAAATTGGTTAAAAATTCTGAATCGTTACATTTTCGATGTACTCTGATGTACCTCTTGTAACTCTGATGTAATATTATTTTAATGATAGTGGAAAAGTTGTTTTTATTTTGTGCAAATGTGTAAGTGCCCCTAAAAATCCGTCTTTGTGAACGGTCTAAGTTGGTTTAATTATCAGCGAAAACCAAGCAAAAAGTCGGGTCGTTACACGGACCATGCACCCATAGCCATATCCTAGCACGTGGAATTCTAAAACAACCATAACACAAGTTACAATTATGTAAGGTGGTACAATACTAACGGGTTATACTGACGAAGAGATTCTGGATGGATCGCCTTCATGCTTTCTTCCATCTCCCATGTACAATCGTCGCCATCCTTATTCCAATGTACCTTAACTAGCTTAACTGTCTTCCTCCTAAGCTGTTTCGTGTCATTCCCTACAACATGAAGTCGCTTATGAGGTCTTGTAACTACGGTATCTACTTCTAGATCTTCGTAATACTCTAGAGATACCATCACAACCGAATCATGCACGCACATTCATAGAAATGACACATGGAAAACATTATGCACACTCGATATCTTCTTAGGTAACTCCAATCTTTATGTGAGCTTTTCAATTCGTTCAACTATCAGAAAGGCCCAACGAACCTAGGACCTAACTTTCCTTTGTTTTCGAATCGAACCACTTGCTTCAATGACGAAATCTTCACAAAAACCATATTGCCAACGTCGAATTTCAAATCCTTTCGACACTTATTGGCATAACTCTTTTGACGATCTTGGACTGCCTTCATTCATTGTCGAATGATCTCGATACATTCTGATGTCTTTCTATTCATCTCAGGCCCAAGTACAAACTTATCTCCAGTTTCTAACCAACATGCTATAGATTTACACGGCCTCACATACAATGCCTCGTATGGTGCCATCCCAATGCTAAACTGGTAGCTATTATTATGCAAAAACTCAAATAGACATAGATGGTCTTCTCATGATCTTCCGAAGTCTAACATGCAAGCCCTTAGGAGATCTTCCAAAACTTGATTGACTCTCTCGGTTTGAGCATCAGTTTGGGTGGATAAGCCGTACTCAAGCACAACATGTTTCCCAAAGCTTCTAGCAAACTCTTCCAAAATCCACTCGTAAATAATGGATCTCGGTCACTCACTATACTCTTTGGGATACCATGGAATCGAACTATCCATTTCACATAAAGTTCAGCCAATTTCGATGCTCTCCTAGTCGACTTGACAGGAATGAATCCTACACTTTTGGCCAAGCGATCCGTAATGATCCAAATCCCATCGTTTCCTGCCCTCGTTCAGGTAGTCGATCGATATTTGCTCCCACTTCCATGTAGGAACTTCCAGTGGCTGAAGCAAACCACTCGGCTTCTACTATTCAGCCTTCACCAACTAACAGTTCATGCACTCGGAAGTGAACTTCCCAATATCTTGCTTATCCCCTCCTAGTAGTAGATTCGCTTCATGTCTTGATACATCTTATTTCTACCGGGATGAATCATCAACTTTAGGTGATGACATTCCCTTATAACCTCATCTCTCAATCCGTCGATATTAGGAATAACTAGTCGCCCTTGCTTTCGAAGCCAACCTTCTCAATCGACATCGAACTCTTTCTTGTTTGGTTCCAAATTTTGGATAAACTCGATAAACTTCAATCTTGCTTTTGGATCTCGTCAACCCTTTCGATAAGAGTAGGTCTTATCGACAAGCTTGCCAACATTTTAGGTTCCAGCATACACCTTGGCCTGAAATCGAATCTTGCTAAATACACAAGACTCTTCCATTCCGAAAACATCGATCCCAAACCTGCATGCCTTCGACTCAATGCATCTGCAACTGTGTAACCTTTACCAGGAGTATAGGTTATACCACTTTATACGATGCCAGAAACTCTAACCTTTATTGCTGCCGAAGACACAAATCCTTTTGGGAGAAGAGACACTTCAACGACTTTTGATCCATGAGCAACTCGAATCGAACCCCAACAGGTAATGTCTCCACATCTCCAGAGAAAACACAATCGCCGCCAACTCCAAATCATGAGTTGGATAATTTCTTTCATGCGGCTTCAACTGTTGGCTCGCATAGACCAAAACCTTATCCTTCTACATTAACACTACTCCAAGTCCAGTGCCACTTACATCGGTGTATACCATCATCTCTTTATCCCCACTTGGAATAGTTAACACATGAGCACTTGTCAGTTTCTCCTTTAGAATTCCAAACGCTTGCTAACACTTTGCATCCCATGTGAACACTTGGTTCTTCTTCATTAACCATGTCAATGGTGCAACTATCTTGGAGAAATCCTTGATAAACTGTCGGTAATACCCTGCTAACCAAAGGAAACTCCAAACATCCATCGCAATTTTAGGTCTATCCCAGTCATGGATTCCTGCCACCTTAGCGGGGTCAACCGCTATTCCATTACCATAAACAACATGGCCTGAGAATCTCATTTCGCTCTTCCAAAAGTGACACTTCAAAAACATAGCTCTCAACTGATGCTTTCGCAAGACTTCCAACACAACTCTCAAGTGCATCTTGTGCTCTTCCTCATTCCGAGAATGAACCAGAATATCTTCTACGAACAAAAGCATGAACTTGTTCAACTGATCTCTGAAAATTATATTCATAAGATCCACAAAATATGCTGGCTCATTAGTCAACACAAATGGCATCACCAACCATTTGAAAAATACGGATGGTGTCCTAAAAGCAGTCTTTGGCACACTATCCTTAGCCACCCTCAATTGGTGGAACCTCGTTGCCAAATCCACCTTAGAAAACACTTTGGCTTCGTGAAGCTGATCTAATAAGTCATCTATCCTTGGCAACAGATACTTGTTCTTCTTGGTCACCTTGTTCAGTTCACGATAGTCCACACACAATCTTAACGAGACATGTGCACCCCACTTTGAAACACTTCTCTGAATGTGTCCTTTTCCTAAAAGGTCTCGAACTTGCTGTAATGACCCGCATTGTCAAGGGTATTATAATTAATTTATTTAATTATATAAATAGTGATTTAGGGAATTAAACCGTCGTTAATTTAATTATAGTGAATAATTAATTTAATCAAATAATATATTTAATTCAGAAATAATCAAAAATATTGGAAATCACAATATTCTGTGAACGGGGTCGTCCCTTAGATTTAATTCATCTTAGAGTTGAATTATATTGACGAATATATTCAGTCGATGACAGTCTGAACGTATAATTATATTATAATTAAAATCGAGCTCGAAATGGCGCTGCAGTTCGTAAATTGGCGATTCGAACTTCAACTGAATGTACAGGATTCGTTTTAAGCCGGATTTCTGTGAAACAAGAAACGTGTGGAGCTGGTGGAGCATATTTTTCTAGTGGAAGAGAAAAATCAGGATTTCGTCATGTAGATTTTGATTTACGTCCAAATCAAATTTCAGAAAAGTCGCTGTGAAATTCCTTTATAATTCGTAATGCTTTATATACGTTATAAAAGGATTTTCAATATAAATTTGAATATCGATTCAATCTGGACTCGGAATAACGAGCATATAATTTTTCTGAAGTTGTATGGTATTCCACTGTGAATATATACGACAATATTAATTTATTTATATTTTATTTTATTTTATTTAAATATATTTATATATTTAAATGGGTCATTCAGAGCGTTAAAAATAGCCAGTTTTGCAAACGACCTCAGAATTCTACGAAACTAATTTTGTTGGATCTACAACATCAAATAATTGCTAGATATCAAGTTTCGTGATATTTAGAGTCACCGTGTGGCCGTACTGACTTTTAATGTGAAAAACAGTCAGTATTTTGACAGTTAAAAATACGCTGTGTGAGCATACGAAGTCGGAATTCGACGAAACTAGTTTCGTTGGGACCGTAATGTCGAACTGAAGGTGCCTGTCCAGTTTCGTGATTTTTGGGTATCGTATGTGGTCACAGGAATTTTAGAGGACGGATAAAAATATCGGTTGCTTAGAAATTTATATAATAATCGAATAAAAATATTATAAAAAAATCCTATATAAGCATCCTTAACTTCTTCTAACCTAATTCAATTCACTTCTGGTCAACGGAAATTTTCCGCCGTCACATTTCTTTCTCAAACAAATTTCAGGGATTTTCATAAATCCAAATAAACTCAAATCAAATTCCTAAATTCCTCAAACCAGTTTCATGAGCTTCATAAGATGTTCCTCTCTATTTGTATATAGTTTTCAAAGCGTTCGGTCCCAGTTTTTGTTCGTTGGAAGCAGGAACAGCGTGACCTAGGGCTTACCAATTTGGGTATTTGAAACACCGATTCCAGTCTTGAATGTTGTAATTGGATACAGGGGTAAAAAACGCACTTGTATACTGAGTTTGAGGAAGTTCGACATATTTTATGGCTTGAGATGTACTGTACATCAGCTTGAAGACCCGATGCCGCGTCTCGAAGTTCCAGTTCGAAGTTGTGATTTTGGGTACGGTCCAAAAGAGGATCAAACGATACAAATTATCATGATTTTTGTTTAAATTTCGGTGGAGTAATGATGTAGTATTTTGGAGATGAAATGGCCGCTGCTCCTGTATATTGGTGCGTTCGATATGAGTTGGAGAACGAAAACCATATGCTGATGTTGAGCTGTTCGATTTATACATGAAGTTAGAGAGGATGGGTGGATATTTCAACTTGAATTTGGTGTGATGAAATGAAGATGCGGTAGGGGAGACAAGAATCGGCAGTAAGGAGATTGTTTCAGGAGCGAGATTTGTTGCTGTGTTGTTTGGGAAGAAAGTTAACGCGGGCCTGGGCTTTGTGGAGAGGAAAGATGGGCCGGGAAGTTAAGTTAAAGCCCATTTCCTTTCATAAATCATATTTTATTTTAATTTAAAATGTATGAACTTGTTAATCGAATAACTTCGTCATACTGAATCAGAATCACGAACCGTAAGTTGCGTTGGGACCGTATGGACGAGAGCTTCACAATGAAGCTGACAGGAAATGGATTGGGACTCGTATGAATTTATGGCGAAATAAATTGTTTGATTTAAATCAAATAACAGATTATCGTTCTTTAACGATGAACTGCAAATGTGAGTAAAACTCACCAACTCTGTACAGTTCTATTTTTACAACGTATTCTTAGAACTGTTAAATATTGTCTGTTTGACTGTGTGTTGATTGTTTGATTGAACTGCTAGTCAGTTAGTAGAAATTATATATATAAATATATATGTATATATATATATATATGAACCGTTAAACAATTATATGTCGATTTTGTTTATCAGAATATTTCATATCGAAGTGAAATCGATGTTAATCGTATTGTCTAACATCTGTGGATGCAGGGAAATAGGTCTGAGGAATCCAACTGGATTCCTCAACATTTATTTTACTGTGATTTATATATTGTGATATATAATGTGATATATAATCTGACATTGATTATGTGTGTTTGAACGATATTTATCGTTGTTACATGGTGTGTTAAATACCATAAGAAATACCAGAATGTGAAAAAGGGATTTTCAAAGTATATTTTGAAAATAATTTATTTATATAAAATCAATGGATTTTATATATAAAAGGAAAAGGATTTTTGAATAAGGAGATATATTTGTGAAATCAAATATAAAGGAATTATATTTGTTAATCAAATATATAAAGGAATTTATTTATTAATCGAATATATAAAGGAATTTATTTGTTAATCAAATACAAAGGAATTATATTTGTTAAACAAATATAAAGGGATTTATTTATAAAACAAATATAGAGGAGATATATTTGTGAAATCAAACATAAAGGAAAATATTTGTAAAACAATATATATAAAGGAAATTATTGTCAAACAAATAGAAAGAGGGATATTTGTAAAACATTTACAAATAGATAAGACATGATTTATTTATTTAGGGAATAAATAAAAGAGAAAAGATTTATTTATTTAGGAAATAAATAAAGAGTTAAAATGAATAGAGTAAAGGAGATATTTATTTGTTAAACTAAATAGAATAAAAGAATATTTATTTGTTAAATAAATAGGATAAGTAAAAGGAATATTTATTTGTTGAATAAATAGATAGATAAAAAGGGATATTTATTTGTTAAATAAATAGGATTTAAATCAAGGAATATTTATTTGTTAAATAAATAGGATTTAATCAAAGGAATATTTAATTGGAAGATAAACAAAACTAAATCAAAAGAATATTTAGAAGATGAATAGAAATGGAAATCTGTTTTTAACAGATAAATAGAAAGGATTAATTTATAAATAACAGTTTATAAATTTAATAAATAGTTATCATTTAATAAATGAAATATATAAGTCTGAACTTATATAGATAAGAGATATTGGTTTTAACACCGATAGTATAAATAAAATGGATACACAACACTTGTATAAGTGGAATAACATTATTTAAGAGAACATTTATAAAGTGTAGAACCGTTACTAAAAGTAAATCTTTATAAATAAATAAACGTTATCAAATAGGAGTTATTCGAATAAAGGAAATCGATTAGAGTTAGAAATAATCGATTAGAGTTAGAATTAACCAGTTAGAGTTAACCAGTTAGGTTAAACCATTAGAGTTAACCAGTTAGGTTAAACCATTAGAGTTATCCCATTAGGGTTATCCAGTTAGAAGTAATCAGTTAGATTTAATCAGTAGAGTTAATCGAATCAGAAATATTCGAGATGAGTTAATCGAAGGAGTTAATCGAATAGTAGATATTCGAAGTGAGATATTCGAAGTGAGTTGATCTAATCTAGTTATTCGAAAGGAGTTATCAAATCTAGTTATTCGAAAGGAGTTATCAAATCTAGTTATTCGAAAGGAGTTATCAAATCTAGTTATTTGAAAGAGTTAATCGAATATAGTTTATTCGAGTAGAGTTAGAGTTATCCAAATGGAGTTAATCGAGTAGAGTTATCGAATATCACTTATTCGAAGTAGAGTTATCGAATATAGTGTATTCGAGAGAAGAGTAATCGAATATTGGTTATTCGAGGTGAGTTAATCGAATCTAGTTATTCGAAAGGAGTTATCAAATCTAGTTATTTCAAAGTAGTTATCGAATATAGTTTATTCGAATAGAGTAGAGGAGTTAATCGAATACAGTTTATTCGAATAGAGTTAGAGGAGTTATCGAATATAGTTTATTTGACAGAAGTTAGGTGAAAAAGAATAAATCGATTAGAGTTAAATCAAATAGAGTTAATCCAATAGGGTCAGTCCAATAGAGTTAATTGAAAAGAGTTAATCGAATATAGTTGTTCAAAAGAAAGGTTAAGTAAGGAAGTTAGTTAAAGAAATATAAAGTGAACTTTGCCTTATTCAAGGTTAGAAGTGTTGCTCAGTTAAGGTCTGAGAGGTAGCTATACCCCAACTTGATTGACTGCGTTTTTAATTAAGAAATGGTTACGGTTTGAGAGTGAAATAGTTAAGTGGATTTAGTTAATAAGTATAATGGTTTAAGTTGGCATCGCGATGGTTTGTTTAACCATCTGTCTAAGTCCAATGTTTGAGTTTTGGAAATGTTTTCCAAAGAAGTATTGGAATTGTTTTCTAATACAGAAAACAAGGAATGGAAATGTTTTCCAGTGGTAATAAATATATTTTCTAAAATTAGAAAATAAGAAATATTGAATATAGGGAAATAGGAGATGAAAATGAACTAAAAATATAAATGTTAAATGATGTTTGTTCGATATAATTTCCATCTGGAAATAATATCGTTGTTTGCACACTTGTTTTTCTTTGATAGTTAACTCACAGACTATCGAAGTTTTGACCATTTTAACGTTGTTAATATGGAGAGACCGGTTGGATTATATTCCAAAAAACCACTCTGTATTGGCATAAGCGTTGCGAATCATATATGCCAAAGTTAATTGAAGACGGAGTATAATGCAAGGGCTGTTGTATAAGTCTTACATAACAGTGACTAAGATGGATATACTGAATAGTGCCTTCGGTTTGTCCAGTCCCAGGACAACTTGAATGGACGAAGGTCTGACAGAGTATATCCAATGGATCGCGTAAGTTGATCTGTTCAAACGTATTCACGTTTGGTGGCGGAGGAATTCGTTTCTCTTAGCTGTATACCCGTGTTATTTTTGGATAAGTCAATTTGTGATTTGGCGGGTATGACGATGTGACATTCTAAGTGAATAAGGATGACTTGTGTGGATGAATGTCTGACAGAGTATTTCCAGAAAGGTCACGCACATTGATTTCTTCAACCGTACCAAGAGTGGAAGCGGAGAAGGAAACTTCTTTAGCTAACACGTAATGTACTATTGTAGACGTCAATTAGTGATTTTCGATGGATCTGACAATGTGGCATTCAAAGTGAATCTGTTGTGATGATAAAGCATAGCTTCTAGCCTCATCAACCGGTAAATGACAGAAATCGGGCAGGCAGCATGGCTAAGTCGGTCGCAACGAAGTAGGGTGTATAATCACATATCTAGAGAATATTCATTTGTTTCTTAAATCTATCAATGTTGTCCCATATATATACGGGAACGGTTGCTGATCCCAACCGTTGGTGATATACATTCGATACACTCACGCAAAATGAGTGGTCAGTCATGTGTGGCTGAGTTACAAGATGTTCTTGTTGAACTCCAGTGTATCATTCCTAGAGTACACTGATCGGAAGGTGGTTCCATACCTTTTCATAGTTGGAAACCCATTACCCATTACGTGCTTGCGGTTTTGATTGTATACTATATATGTAGAACGTGAGATGAAAGCGTTTCTGCTAGATGGTTATTATTATTATTGTGGTTGATAGACATTATTATAATATCAAAAGGTTTTTGATATAAAGATATTTTGGATTCTCATAAGGGAAAACCTGTTCCGTATTCACGGCGTGGTCTTATGAGATATCATATACATGTTCAACTGTTTTAAACTGTTTTACTCATACCAGTCCCATGACTGACCAGGAGTTTATTTTGTTTTGTTCTAGCTAAACTCTTGGGTGCCTAAATTTGTACGGGTAGTCAAGTAGTTCAGGATTTTTCAGATCTATCTAAAGGAGCTTGGAGCAGGAGGCTTCAGCGTTAGTTATATAGAGTTTTGTTCCGCTGTGTTGTAAGTGCTGTACTCTGATAAGTGCTATTGTATACATAACTGTTATATTTCAAAGTTATGTTATCTATTATATGTTATTCGTTCCGTTGTGAGGTTCGTGTTACTCTGATGTTGTGTTCTTCTTCTTCTTCTTCTTCTTCTTCTTCTTCTTCTATTCTAAGTTTCTATCTTATCTTTCCTCACCCTCTAATTTCTTTCATTAATTACCGGGATTTTTCGATGTTTTGGTTATCGACATCGAGCTTATGTCGATAACCAAAGTCGCTCAAAATCTGGATCGTTACAGTTGGTATCAGAGCGAGGTTAAGAATTACCTTGGCTCTGTGGCGTGACTCGGTAGAGATAGGGTTAGTAATACCCTAGATTGAGTTTGAGTGTATATATACGAGTGCATATTTGTATTTGATATAAAAATGGTTTTATGTTGTGGAGATTCATTGGCTGAGTTGTTTATGAATTCAGGTCGATCAGTTTGATCCACTGTATCGGTAGGAGTTTATAAACACTCGAATACGATGAACCGTCATGGTATGTTTTGAAAGGAGGGTAAATAAAATAATTTTACCCGTATTTGATATATATTGGATTTATAATATATGAGATATATTGGTTGTTATTATAATCGAGTAAGATTATAAATCAAATGGTTATATATAACCAATCAGAATTCATATAAGTGAAAAATGTGAAATCAGAGGAGTTAAATCTGAAATTTCAATCAGAATTGAAATTCAAACTCTGGAAATTGCAATAAGTGTTTGGAAATGGATTTGGATTAAGTATACGAGAATTTTAAAATCCTGGGAGATTTTAAATTGTTTAAAGCATTTCAAATGGTATTTGGAATTGATTTCAAAGTGGAAAGGTTTAGAAATGGTTTTAAAAGTGATATAGTATTGAACTCACTTCGATAGCTGGAAAATAACCCTGATGATGACTGCAGCATCATCAGTGTTCATTTTCGAGTTGATAAGTGACGGATTACTACCAAGGATTTTGTTTATAAATTGTTTGAGAAAACAAGTTGTTTTGGTACTTTGAAATAAACACTTTGATTTTTGATATGATAAAGTAATTTAAAATTCCCAGAAAAAGATTGTTGAATTAAAACCAATTTGAATTGAAGGTTGGAAAAGCAATTGGAATTAAAATTGAAATCAATTAGGTGAAAATTGAATTAAATTGGGTTAGAATGATATCAAGACAAATTGGATTGATGAGTTAAGAATTTGAAATCAAGAATTGGACTTTGATTTGAAATGAAATTCGACTTAGGTATAAGCGAGTGGTTGAATTTGTGGATAAGAATTGATTGGAGTTTGATTGGAAATACATTGGTATATGCTGAATTGACAGCAGGTGAAAGGGATAGAGTTGATATGCCCGACAAAAAGGTACAAGTTTATATTTGATATAAGCATGAGATTTATGAGCCGAATTGGCAAGCCGCTTGGCTGTTTGATTTTCTTTTGGGTTGAAGAAGGCCTAGAGAGGCGAGTGGTGGTTTTACCGATAGGGCTGTACAAAGGAGGTTATGGCGAAATTTTCCGAAAATTTAAAGTGTTAGAAAATTTCCAAAATTTTTGAAAATTTTAGTTAGTCGAAATGAATAAATATTTTAGTCGATATTAATTGGTTCAGTTGAAATCAGAAATGAGGGGTAAACAAATCTTTGGAATTCCAATAGACAGTGTCGTCCGCTAACTTAGTAATTTCGAGGACGAAATTATTTTAAGTGGGGAAGAATGTAATGACCCGCATTGTCAAGGGTATTATAATTAATTTATTTAATTATATAAATAGTGATTTAGGGAATTAAATCGTCGTTAATTTATTATAGTGAATAATTAATTTAAGTAAATAATATATTTAATTCAGAAATAATCAAAAATATTGGAAATCACAATATTCTGTGAACGGGGTCGTCCCTTAGATTTAATTCAGCTTAGAGCTGAATTATATTGACGAATATATTCAATCGACGACAATCTGAACGTATAATTATATTATAATTAAAATCGAGCTCGAAATGGCGCTGCAGTTCGTAAATTGGCGATTCGAACTTCAACTGAATGTACAGGATTCGTTTTAAGCCGGATTTCTGTGAAACAAGAAACATGTGGAGCTAGTGGAGTATATTTTTCTAGTGGAAGAGAAAAATCAGGATTTGGTCATGTAGATTTTGATTTACGTCCAAATCAAATTTCAGAAAAGTCGCTGTGAAATTCCTTTATAATTCGTAACGCTTTATATACGTTATAAAAGGATTTTCAATATAAATTTGAATATAGATTCAATCTGGACTCGGAATAACGAGCATATAATTTTTCTGAAGCTGTATGGTATTCCACTGTGAATATATACGACAATATTAATTTATTTATATTTAATTTAATTTTGTTTAAATATATTTATATATTTAAATGGGTCATTCAAAGTGTTAAAAATAGCCAGTTTTGCAAACGACCTCAGAATTCGACGAAACTAATTTTGTTGGATCCGCAACATCAAATAATTGCTAGATATCAAGTTTCGTGATTTTTAGACTCACCGTGTAGCCGTACTGATTTTTAATGTGAAAAACAGTCAGTATTTTGACAGTTAAAAATACGCTGTGTGAGCATACGAAGTTGGAATTCGACGAAACTAGTTTCGTTGGGACCATAATGTCGAACTGAAGGTGCATGTCCAGTTTCGTGATTTTTGGGTATCGTATGTGGTCACAGGAATTTTAGAGGACGGATAAAAATAGCGGTTGCTTAGAAATTTATATAATAATCAAATAAAAATATTATAAAAAAAATCCTATATAAGCATCCTTAACTTCTTCTAACCTAATTCAATTCACTTCTGGTCAACGGAAATTTTCCGC
The DNA here is from genome assembly GCA_030737875.1 of Allium sativum. Classification (NCBI taxonomy): domain Eukaryota; kingdom Viridiplantae; phylum Streptophyta; class Magnoliopsida; order Asparagales; family Amaryllidaceae; genus Allium; species Allium sativum. Next base: position 454,450,656 of record CM060915.1, on the reverse strand, counting down.
CGTCATATTTCTTTCTCAAACAAATTTCAGGGATTTTCATAAATCCAAATAAACTCAAATCAAATTCCTCAAACCAGTTTCATGAGCTTCATAAGATGTTCCTCTCTATTTGTATATAGTTTTCAAAGCGTTCGGTCCTAGTTTTTGTTCATTGGAAGCAGGAACAGCGTGACCTAGGGCTTACCAATTTGGGTATTTGAAACACCGATTCCAGTCTTGAATGTTGTAATTGGATACAGGGGTAAAAAGCGCACTTGTATACTGAGTTTGAGAAAGTTCGACATATTTTATGGCTTGAGATGTACTGTACATCAGCTTGAAGACCCGATGCCGCACCTCGAAGTTCCAGTTCGAAGTTGTGATTTTGGGTACGGTCCGAAAGAGGATCAAACGAGACAAATTATCATGATTTTTGTTTAAATTTCGGAGGAGTAATGATGTAGTATTTTGGAGATGAAATGGCCGCTGCTCCTGTATATTGGTGTGTTCGATATGAGTTGGAGAACGAAAACCATATGCTGATGTTGAGCTGTTCGATTTATACATGAAGTTAAAGAGGATGGGTGGATATTTCAACTTGAATTTGGTGTGATGAAATGAAGGTGCAGTAGGGGAGACAAGAATCAGTAGTAAGGAGATTGTTTCAGGAGCGAGATTTATTGCTGTGTTGTTTGGGAAGAAAGTTAACGTGGGCCTGGGCTTTGTGGAGAGGAAAGATGGGTCGGGAAGTTAAGTTAAAGCCCATTTCCTTTTATAAATCATATTTTATTTTAATTTAAAATGTATGAACTTGTTAATCGAATAACTTCGTCATACTGAATCAGAATCACGAACCGTAAGTTGCGTTGGGACCGTATGGACGAGAGCTTCACAATGAAGCTGACTGGAAGTGGATTGGGACTCGTATGAATTTATGGCGAAATAGATTGTTTGATTCAAATCAAATAACAGTTTATCGTTCTTTAACGATGAACTGCAAATGTGAGTAAAACTCACCAACTCTGTACAGTTCTATTTTTACAACGTATTCTTAGAACTGTTAAATGTTTTCTGTTTGACTGTGTGTTGATTGTTTGATTGAACTGCTAGTCAGTTAGTAGAATTTTTTTTTTATATATATATATGAACCGTTAAACATTTATATGTCGATTTTGTTTATCAGAATATTTCATATCGAAGTGAAATCGATGTTAATCGTATTGTCTAACATCTGTGGATGCAGGAGTACAGGTTGGAGGAATCCAACTGGATTCCTCAACATTTATTTTACTGTGATTTATATATTGTGATATATAATGTGATATATAATCTGACATTGATTATGTGTGTTTGAACGATATTTATCGTTGTTACATTTTGTGTTAAATACCATAAGAAATACCAGAATGTGAAAAAGATATTTTCAAAGTATATTTTGAAAATAATTTATTTATATAAAATCAATGGATTTTATATATAAAAAAGGAAAAGGATTTTTGAATAAGGAGATATATTTGTGAAATCAAATATAAAGGAATTATATTTGTTAATCAAATATATAAAGGAATTTATTTGTTAATCGAACATATAAAGGAATTTATTTGTTAATCAAATATAAAGGAATTATATTTGTTAAACAAATATAAAGGGATTTATTTATAAAACAAATATAGAGGAGATATATTTGTGAAATCAAATATAAAGGAAAATATTTGTAAAATAATATATATAAAGGAAATTATTGTCAAACAAATAGAAAGAGGGATATTTGTAAAACATTTACAAATAGATAAGACATGATTTATTTATTTAGGGAATAAATAAAAGAGAAAAGATTTATTTATTTAGGAAATAAATAAATAGTTAAAATGAATAGAGTAAAGGAGATATTTATTTGTTAAACTAAATAGAATAAAAGAATATTTATTTGTTAAATAAATAGGATAAGTAAAAGGAATATTTATTTGTTGAATAAATAGATAGATAAAAAGGGATATTTATTTGTTAAATAAATAGGATTTAAATCAAGGAATATTTATTAGTTAAATAAATAGGATTTAATCGAAGGAATATTTATTTGGAAGATAAATAGAACTAAATCAAAAGAATATTTAGAAGATGAATAGAAATGGAAATCTGTTTTTAACAGATATATAGAAAGGATTAATTTATAAATAACAATTTATAAATTTAATAAATATTTATCATTCGATAAATGAAATATATAAGTCTGAACTTATATAGATAAGAGATATTGGTTTTAACACCGATAGTATAAATAAAATGGATACACAACACTTGTATAAGTGGAATAACATTATTTAAGAGAACATTTATAAAGTGTAGAACCGTTACTAAAAATAAATCTTTATAAATAAATAAACGTTATCAAATAGGAGTTATTCAAATAAAGGAAATCGATTAGAGTTAGAAATAATCGATTAGAGTTAGAATTAACCAGTTAGAGTTTACCAGTTAGGTTAAACCATTAAAGTTAACCAGTTAGGTTAAACCATTAGAGCTAACCCGTTAGGGTTATCCAGTTAGAAGTAATCAGTTAGATTTAATCAGTAGAGTTAATCGAATCAGAAATATTCGAGATGAGTTAATCGATTTGAGTTAATCGAATGAGTTAATCGAATAGTAGATATTCGAAGTGAGATAATCGAATCAGAGATATTCGAAGTGAGTTGATCTAATCTAGTTATTCGAAAGGAGTTATCCAATCTAGTTATTCGAAAGGAGTTATCAAATCTAGTTATTCGAAAGGAGTTATCAAATCTAGTTATATGAAAGAGTTAATCGAATATAGTTTATTCGAGTAGAGTTAGAGTTACCCAAATGGAGTTAATCGAGTAGAGTTATCGAATATCACTTATTCGAAGTAGAGTTATCGAATATAGTGTATTCGAGAGAAGAGTAATCGAATATTGGTTATTCGAGGTGAGTTAATCGAATCTAGTTATTCGAAAGGAGTTATCAAATCTAGTTATTTGAAAGTAGTTATCGAATATAGTTTATTCGAATAGAGTAGAGGAGTTAATCGAATACATTTTATTCGAATAGAGTTAGAGGAGTTATCGAATATAGTTTATTCGACAGAAGTTAAGTGAAAAAGAATAAATCGATTAGAGTTAAATCAAATAGAGTTAATCCAATAGGGTCAGTCCAATAGAGTTAATTGAAAAGAGTTAATCGAATATAGTTGTTCAAAAGAAAGGTTAAGTAAGGAAGTTAGTTAAAGAAATATAAAGTGAACTTTGCCTATTTCAAGGTTAGAAGTGTTGCTCAGTTAAGGTCTGAGAGGTAGTTATACCCCAACTTGAATGACTGCGTTTTTAATTAAGAAATGGTTACGGTTCGAGAGTGAAATAGTTAAGTGGATTTAGTTAATAAGTATAATGGTTTAAGTTGGCATCGCGATGGTTTGTTTAACCATCTGTCTAAGTCCAATGTTTGAGTTTTGGAAATGTTTTCCAAAGAAGTATCGGAATTGTTTTCTAATACAGAAAACAAGGAATGGAAATGTTTTCCAGTGGTAATAAATATATTTTCTAAAATTAGAAAATAAGAAATATTGAATATTGGGAAACAGGAGATGAAAATGAACTTAAAAGATAAATGTTAAATGATGTTTGTTCGATATAATTTCCATCTGGAAATAATATCGTTGTTTGCACACTTGTTTTTCTTTGATAGTTAACTCACAGACTATCGAAGTTTTGACCATTTTAACGTTCTTAATATGGAGAGACCGGTTGGATTATATTCCAAAGAACCACTCTGTAATGGCATAAGCGTTGCGAATCATATATGCCCAAGTTAATTGAAGACGGAGTAAAATGCAAGGGCTGTTGTATAAGTCTTACATAACAGTGACTAAGATGGATATACTGAATAGTGCCTTCGGTTTGTCCAGTCCCAGGACAACTTGTATGGACGAAGGTCTGACAGAGTACATCCAATGGATCGTGTAAGTTGATCCGTTCAAATGTATTCACGTTTGGTGGCGGAGGAATTCGTTTCTCTTAGCTGTATACCCGTGTTATTTTTGGATAAGTCAATTTGTGATTTGGCGGGTATGACGATGTGACATTCTAAGTGAATAAGGATGACTTGTGTGGATGAATGTCTGACAGAGTATTTCCAGAAAGGTCACGCACATTGATTTCATCAACCATACCAAGAGTAGAAGCGGAGAAGGAAACTTGTAACAACCCGTAAAATGCGGGCCAGTTTGAAATTTTTATTTTGGCAATTTTAGCCGAATTTTGATTATTTAAAATGAATTATTTTGAATAATATCGACGTGAAATTTATTTTGAATAGAATTCGAACGTATATATTATACGCGTCGTCGTTAGAATATATAATAATTATATATAATTATAAAAGGAATAGAAAATGGCGCGGTAGTTCGAAAATTCGATTTCTAATTTCAAATGAATATACAGAATTCAATATAAGTCAGAATTGAACGAAACAAGAAATATTTGAATCTGTATAACTATATCTTTGTAACGAAGTTAACAAACTGAGATTTCATCTTAGAAATGATAAGATATGTCCAGTTTAAAATTAGAAATAGTCGCTGTGGAATTTATATATATTTCTATATATATAAGGCCCTTAAAAATGGACATTTTGCAAATGACCTCGGATTTCGACGAAACCACTTTTGTTGGGTCCGGGATGTCGAATTATTGCTAGGTTTCAAATTTCATAATTTTTCGAATCAATATGTGAGCGTGGTAAAGGAAAACGCGTTTGACCGGTTTCAGTTGATTTTAATCGACTGGAAATTGGCCATTTTTCTAACGGTCTCAGAATTCGACGAAACTAGTTTTGTTAGGACCGTATCGTCAATACGAAGCTAGAAAATATTTTTCTGGAATTTTTCTAGTTAGTATGTGGCCCCAGTAATTTGAAATGTACGTTTAAAATTCAATAAAGTGATTTAAATGTAAATTAAACAGAAACTGATCGAAACAGTCGAATTGGCTTGCGATACATATCCCATTGTGTTCGGAATGGGGGTAATTAGCTAGGGACGACAGTCGGTGGGTCTTGTTTGAAGTTCGTATTGGAAAGCTACTTTTGGTGGAAATAAAATATTAATTAAATTATTAAATATATATAAACCATATAAACCCCCCCTTCTCCCTCTTAATCGGTCAACGCCCTGGGAATAAAAAAAAAAAGAAATCGAATCGCTCACCAGCGACGGAATCGCCCACCCTCGCCACCGTCGATCGCACGCCCCCCACCTTCCCTCCTCCGGCCGCCAAACAAGCCCAGCCCCCTTTCTCCGATGGGAAGCCTGCTAAGAAACCCCAACCCCAACGAAATCTGCCACTACCCGACCCCCTAGCCTGGCCGCCGCCCCCAGAACCACCCCCGCACCTTCCCCATCACCTGCAGCGACGCCAAGGCCCTCCTCCATCCGAAGGTCGATTTTTTTTACAGCGGAAAGGTGAGCCTTTATCATTATATTTTTATATCAGTTTATAATATGTGTGTAGAGTATAAAAATGGGTTCTTTTGCTTATACATGAACAATATAAAGCTACGATTCTTATTTGTATAAAGTTTCGATTTTTATGTAAGTAAAAACATAATTTTTACATATAGAAAGAAGTAAAAATATGATTTTTGTATTTTTAAAGTATTAAAAATATGATTTTTATATTTTTAAAGTATTAAAAATATAATCTTTACTATATAGAAATATTAAAAATATGATTTTTATATTTTTAAAGTATTAAAAATATAATCTTTATGGGATAGAGAATATAAAAATATCATCTTTGTGTATGTAACGAAATAAAAATCTGATTTCTTATTTTATATACGTTGAGATAAAGTGGTAATTTTTATAATGACGAAAACTTTATTTTTATAAAGGCGAAAACTTTATTTTTGAAAGGGTGAAATTTTTATACAAAGAATAAGGTGATAAAAATATAATTTTTTATCTATATAGTAGCGTTGTGAAAATATGCTTATTTTTATATATTGAATAGCATAGAAAAAAATTCGATTTTTATATATTGAACTTCGAAATAAAAATGGGATTTTTATATATTGAACTTCGAAATAAAAATGGGATTTTTATATATTGAACTTCGAAATAAAAATAGGATTTTTATATATTGAACTTCGAAATAAAAATAGGATTTTCATATATTGAACTTCGAAATAAAAATAGGATTTTTATATATTGAACTTCGAAATAAAAATAGGATTTTTATATATTGAACTTCGAAATAAAAATAGGATTTTTATATATTGAACTTCGAAATAAAAATAGGATTTTTATATATTGAACTTCGAAATAAAAATATGATTTTTATATATGGAATAGCATAGTAAAAATTCGATTTTTAAATATATGAAGTGATTATAAAAATATGATTTTTAAATTGAAAGTGAATAAATAAAAATGTGATTTTTATTTTAAAGACATCGAAATATAAAAATGTGTGATTTTTATATATATAGTGACTACGGGCAACGAAGATGACGAAGATAGGATAGCGACGAAGATTTCCTGCATTAGAAGAGCCGTGGAGCTAGGATAGCTATCTGTGAGAATTTCTCACCTTTCAATTTATTTTTCTAGTTATATATATATACTAGGATGCAGACGGTGCTTAGTAGCACCCGACACAATCGTCCACAGACCATGGACTTGTTTGTTTGGCTGTTTGGTGATTGATTGCGATATTGGTTTGAATGTGGTTTGTGGTGTGAAAAATCGAATCGATAAATTGGTTAGGATTAGACGTGCGCCGTTATAAGGCGAAGGAGTAAGGCTAGGTTAGACTCTTACTCCAAAATTTGTGGTTTGCATAACGAATTGTTTTGATTGATGTGTGAATGGCGTGGGCCTTCACTAGACCGGGGATAGGGCTAGGCCCTTGTCCCGTTTCTAGTATCGTGCCGTTATGCCGCCGAAATTTTCTAAAATATGTTAGACAATAAAAGTATCATTTTATTGTGTAAATGAATAATAGAAATTCATATGTTGGAATAAAATGTTTTATCGTTAAAAATATAATTTTTAACGTGAATATGAATATAGTGTAAGTGAATAAAATAAAATATTCATTTACAAACCAGACGGTTTGTTTATGTACACTGATTTGACTGACATTGATTGGGTCGATAAATTTTACACATCGCCCAACTGCACAAATAAAATATGTGTTTGATTGTTTGAAACCCCACACGGGTGTTAGGATGAAATTTGAAGTTCACTCATCCTGATTGATTAAATATGTCGATCGATTGATTGACAGGCTGTTATAAGCGTTAGATATCTATATTTGATGCTTATACAGTGTAGTGCACTTTGGTTGATGGTTGATTATCTATCGTTGCTATTATATACATTTGTTGTATGAAAATCCATATAATTAACTTTATATGGTAATTGATTGGGCCTCATTCCAATTTAAAAAACAAAGGATAATATGAAATAAAAGTTCATGTGTTGACAGTACTCATTCATTGAGATTGGTCATGTGTTGAACGAAATATTTTAATATTAAAATTTACATCTTTATCGATATGAAATAAAAGTTCATGTGTTGACAGTACTCATTCATTGAGATTGGTCATGTGTTGAACGAAATATTTTGATAATAACAACTATTTTGAAAAAGAAATATTTGAAATAGAATATTTGAAAATAGAAATTTATGAAGACGTGTTGACTAGATTGACGCCATTTTGACGTGGATCGATATTTATATCGATTTTAAAAGCGATTTCGAAATGAAATGGAATGAATTGAAAACGATTTCGAAATGAAATGAATTGAATTGAAAACGATTTCGAAATGAAATGAATTGAAAACGATTTCGAATTGAATTGAAAACGATTTCGAAATGAATTGAATTGAAAACGAATTCAAATTGAATTGAAAGTGAATTGAAATGAATTCAAATTGAATTGAAATTTGAATTGAATAGAAAGGAATTTTAAAACGAATTTATAAAGAAGAATTCAATTTTGATTTGAATTGAAATGGAAGTTGAAATTGCTTTTGAAACGATTTTAAAACTATTTATATAATTCGTTTTAAATAGAAATCGACGAAATATATATTATATATATTATATATATAATATAATGGCCTGAATAGAACGCGCCGCGCCGCGGCAGTTCGTGAATTTCGACCATTTATTTCAAACGGACATTACGGGAGATCCGACCGTCGGATTCTCCTAAAACCGGAACCGTTGGGTTCGTATCGAAAAGAGCTTTCTAACGAATACTAGAAATTGGAAATCTAACGGTTGGATTTGGAATTATGTCCAAATCAAATTTGAAAAAGGTCGCTGTAAGTGCAGTTCGATGGCCGTTGATGGAAATCGACTGTACGGGCCTTGATAAAATTATTAAAAATAGTAATAATTTGTGTAAAATCATAAGAAATGGTTTAGAAAGAATTGGGATGAAAAACTCCATATTTGAAAAGATAAAAATAGATTTTTATCGAAATGAACTAGTTTTGAACTAGAATTATAATTCTATTTATTTTTAAATAAATAAATTGAATTCGAGAAGGGTTTTGAAAATAACCAAAATTTCCAATGATTGCATTGGAGTGGATTTGAATCGAAATTGTCCTCGGAATATTTCGATGTTGGAATTCGTGATTATACAGGTGTTGTTATGGAAATTTGAAAGATATATATTTATATCGTTATTTCCAATATGACATTTGTTAATCGTAGAATTTGATATTGAATATAAGCCGATATATTTTCTATTCAGAGCCTTATATTGGATATCAAATGTGATTTGGGTTTGTCGTGAATGGTGTCTTCACTAACACTGTTCTTGAACCCAGTTGAGAAAAGATTAAATCTTTTTATTTAGATTTAATGAAGTGTACCAATTAAATAATGTTTAATTGAAATTGAATTGATATTGATTTTTGGGTTTATCGTGGACAGTGTTTTAAATAACACTCGTTCTTTAACCCGATAATTAATGAATGTGATTTTGGGTTTATCGTGAACCGTGTTTTAAATGACACTGATTCTTTAACCCAGTCGAAGATTAAAACTAAGTGGAGTTTTAATGTATCTTTAATTAGATTGAAATGATCGAAAATGGAGTGTCACCAGTTTTGCTCCAGGCGATAGTTAAATCTTTAATTAGATTTGAACGTGAAATGGTAATTGAATTTACCGATAACAATGTGGTGTTAGATATGAAGTATTACCAGTTTTACTTCATGGGATGAATAGGTTGGGATTGGGAAATTAAAACAAATGATTACTTCGGTAAGGTTCGCTAATCCCGACTAGTTTGAATTGAGATTCAAAAATAGAATAAAGAATAAATTCAAGGAATTTATCTTGGATAAAATTAATGGGAACCTTTCCCTATGAATGTGAAATTTAGAAACTAACTGTCGGTTAGCCAAGCAGAATGGTTTTCTGGATATTGATCTGATGTTGGTTTCGGCCTTCGGGGTTAATATTTGGGGAATTATTCTCTTGATTAATTTGCGATTAGTGACTAATGAATTGGAATGAGGCGTATGTTGTGTTTGTGTAACACTTTTATAATATATACGCGAGTTATTCGGAAAGACCGGGTTTATCCCATTCTGAATAACTGATGCGACGATAAGTCGAAGATGAAGACGATGGTCGAAGACCGGAAGTCTTCACGTCGTTTGGGTGATAACTGATGATCTTGATTGGGCTGTACACCCAAGAAGATGGAAACAGTTGGTGATCGTCCAGACGTACTTGGAGATCGATGGATATGCGGGGTACTAGGTGCCTCCGGTTTCGTTCAGACCCAGAACGGACTTGTAAATGGACTGTGTGTCTGACATTGGATTTTAGTCCGTGTGATTGATCTCTATTAAATATATATCTGTTTGGCGGCGGAGAATTTATTCTCTTGCTTAACGCCCTTCTCTGAGACGTACGAGCTCAGGGGTTATATATTGATGGATATCAAACGCATGGAGTGAATTGCCTGTGTGGCATGCCTAAGTGGCAATTGATCGAGGCTTCTGTTGAAAAGCAAAGTCTTGTGGTGATGATCAAAGCAAGGCCTTTGTGGCGTAGCTTTGTGTAACGTTGATTCGCGAGTTTCACACCCGGTATGAACCAAAAACGGGAGACGGACCTCAGGGAGGACTTGCGTTTCTTTCTAGCTAAAAGTGGCGTCAGTGGTTTTACACGCCCTGACGAGTTTGACTTATGTGGTTGTTGCTGTTGCGAGGCGCCTCGGATTGATCGGTCGTTCTCGAACCGATGGAGTCATTTGATGGCTCATTTGCGCCCCAAAGGGCGGGGAAACGTAGTGTTCAGGCATTTTAATCCACATCGGTGGACCGGCCTTGTCGCTCCTAGGGTCACTCGAGCTCTGATCCTGAGACATGGTAGGCTAGATTGTCTCGAATCGGTTGAGGACTATCTTTTGCCTTGGTTCATAGACGGAAATCCAATTTCCAAATACGTGACATTTGCGGTTTTATTTGTAGATCCTAGTATGGCGACATAGTGGGATGGGGCGCTCATGCCGCCTATGATTGATACTTATGATTTGAAGATGTTTTATACACTATGCACTTATTATAGTATCAAACGATTTGTTTTAACCGTATCAAGCATTCTTTGGCTGTTATAAGGGAAAACCCTATCCTCGGCTGCGTTGCATTGTGTGATGGGACCTGGGTCTTATAACAGCTTCATTTTTCTTTATTTAGCATTGCGCTGTTTGTTTTATGCACTGGTATTCTTGGGAGGAAACCCGTTCCGTGTTATACGGCGTGGTCCCTTGATTTACCTATTGATTTAAAATAAAGATTAATAACTGTTTTAGTTCTCACACCAGTCCCATGACTGACCTGGAGTTTATTGTTTTGACCTAAACTCTGGGTGCCCCTATTTTGACACGGGCAGCTAGTAGTTTTGGTTTTGCAGATTTATATTCACAGGATCCTGGTTTACAGCTGGAACGATATCCGGAAAGCTTTGTATCCGTATATCTCTTCTAGTTGTGTATTGTATTATTTTCCGCTGCTATGTATTTAAATGTAATTTAAATCTCTGATATTTCTGTGTAATATTCATTTATACTCTGTATATTCTTGTAATCTGATGCATTGTTGTAATATACAATGAAATGTTCTTTTATATGCGTTCTGATTTGTCCTGTTCTCAAACGATAGGGCGTTTCGAACGGCCTGGATCGGTTTAGCGACTGGTTCGGACTGGGCGAAATTCCTTGCCGTCACAAAACTTCTTTAGCTAACACGTAATGTACTATTGTAGACGTCAATTTGTGATTTTCGATGGATCTGGCAATGTGGCATTCGAAGTGAATCTGTTGTGATGATAAAGCGTAGCTTCTAGCCTCATCAACCGGTAAATGACAGAAATCGGGCAGGCAGCATGGCTAAGTCGATCGCACCGAATTAGGGTGTATAATCACATATCTAGAGAATATTCATTTGTTTCTTAAATCTATCAATGCTGTCCCATATATATACGGGAACGGTTGCTGATCCCAACCGTTGGTGATATACATTCGATACACTCAGGCAAAATGAGTGGTCGGTCATGTGTGGCTGAGTTACAAGATGTTCTTGTTGAACTCCAATGTATCATTCCTAGAGTACACTGATCGGAAGGTGGTTCCATACCTTGTCATAGTTGGAAACCCATTACCCATTACGTGCTTGCGGTTTTGATTGTATACTATATATGTAGAACGTGAGATGAAAGCGTTTCTGCTAGATAGTTATTATTATTGTGGTTGATAGACATTATTATAATATCAAAAGGTTTTTGATATAAAGATATTTTGGATTCTCATAAGGGAAAACCCGTTCCGTATTCACGGCGTGGTCTTATGAGATATCATATACATGTTCAACTGTTTTAAACTGTTTTACTCATACCAGTCCCATGACTGACCCGGAGTTTATTTTGTTTTGTTCTACCTAAACTCTTGGGTGCCTAAATTTGTACGGGCAGTCAAGTAGTTCAGGATTTTTCAGATCTATCTAAAGGAGCTTGGAGCAGGAGGCTTCAGCGTTAGTTATATAGAGTTTTGTTCCGCTGTGTTGTAAGTGCTGTACTCTGATAAGTGCTATTGTATACATAACTGTTATATTTCAAAGTTATGTTATCTATTATATGTTATTCGTTCCGTTGTGATACTCTGATGTTGTGTTCTTCTTCTTCTTCTATTCTAAGTTTCTATCTTATCTTTCCTCACCCTCTAATTTCTTTCATTAATTACCGGGATTTTTCGATGTTTTGGTTATCGACATCGAGCTTATGTCGATAACCAAAGTCGCTCAAAATCCGGGTCGTTACACTTGCACCTCTAACTCTCACTATTCCTTAGGCGCCATCCGCCTAAGAGGCATAACGATAGGTCTAGTACCCTTGACCAAATCGATCCTAATTTCGATCTCATGATGAGGCGGCAACCTTAGACCTCGTTAAAGACATCTTCAAACTCATTCGCGATCAGCACCGATGACAAGTCTTCCTGTGGAATCACAAGTGAATATAGTTAGCTTATGAAGACCCCTTCTTCGGGCTTACGTCTAATCAACACCTTTTTCCCTTCCACATCCCAAACTCTCACCTCTATCTTCTCGCAATTCACCCTTGCCGCATACCTCTTGAGCCAATCCATGCCTGAGATGATCCCAAAGCCAGTGAAGTTAAGAACAAAGCAATCACACACAGAAGAGCAACCATAACTCGACAACACTAGATGTAACAACCCAGAATTTGGGGCCAATTTAAAATTTTCATTCTAGAGATTTTAGAGGTGTTTAAATATTTAAAATAAATTATCTCAAATAAAAATGAATGGAAATTTATTTTGAGCAAAGTTAATGCAAATATATTCAAATAAATTACATAAAGAATTAGAAATAGGATGGTAGTTTGAAAAGTCAAACTTGAACTTTGACTAACTACACAAGATGCAGGATAAACCAGATTTTGATGAAACAAGAAATATCTAAATATGTTAATGAATATCTTTCTAACGAATCTGAAAAATCGAAGTTTCATAGCGGGAATCAAAAGTTATGGCCAAATGAATTTTCAGAAAGGTCGCTATAGAAAATAGATCGCCTTGAAAATTGACATTTTGCATACGACCTCGGAATTTGACGAAACCACTTTTGTTGGATCCGGAATGTAAAATTATTGCTAGGTTTCAGATTTCATGATTTTTGAAGCTAGTATGTGAGCATGGCAAAAGAAACTGTGTTTTGTCAATTTCGGTCAAAATTAATTGACTGAAAAATAGCCATTTTTCAAACAGTCTCAGAATTTGACGAAATAAATTTTGTTGGGATCGTATTGTCATAAGAAAGCCAAAAATATTTTTTCTGGATTTTTCTGACTTCGTATGTGACCCTAGTAAAATTAGAAAGTACGTTCGAATTTAATATAAAAAAATTAATTTGAAATTAAAAGAAAAACATACTATAACTTCAGAATTGGACTTCGGCAATAGCGCCATTGCGTTCAGAAGACGTCAAAACCTACTGTTCGACAGTCGTTGAGCGCGAATTGGAGTTCGTACGAAAAACCCTAATTTTGGGATTAAATAAATTAACTAATTAGAAAATACATGGCAATACTAGTATATATACGGCCTCTGTACGTACTCTTCTTCCCCGTTCGTTTCCTTCAGCCGCCACCGAAACCCACCACTTCTCAAAACTTCAAACTCTGATTTCTCCCTCAATTCTTAACGAAAACCTTCGCCATTTGTCACGTTTCGAAGAGATTTCAGAGCTCTTCGATTTTATACCCATTTCTCCCCGTCTCAAGGCCTGTAGCCGCCACCCCGACCCCGTAAAGCCGCCGCCGTTCAAGACCTCCCGCCGCCACCAGGCGCGTGCGCAACCCCCCCTCTTCGGGCGTTCAGCCGCCTCTCCAACCCCATCGACCTCCAGCAATCGGTTCCTGAAAACATCGACTATAGCTCCTGAATATCGAGATTAAAGTTTTGAACAAAAGGGTATGAAATTCATTTTAGAAATTGCCACGCTTCTGGCTGTGGCAACTGCAGTAGTTAAAAGTTAATTTTGTTCAAATTTTGATAATTAACACATACGAAATCCAAACTGAAAAATTTCAGATTGTGCGAGACCGTGATGGCAAATAGAGGTTGCTGAAATCAAGTGCGACCATTTTCTGAATTTTTCTATTCGCTTTAATCAAGGTGAGAATTTATTTTTAAATAAATTTAATTGTTATTCTTGCGTATGAGAAGTTGAGAATCAAAAATAAATGGATCGATGATGGATGTTAATATAAGTTGCAGATCTGAATTGTTGCGATGTTATGATATTAGATCTGAAATTTTGAGGGTTAGATATGAAACTTCCTCATTTAAATCAATTAATTAAATAATTACTTGGTTGTGACGCAGTAATCCTACAGTCAATCTTCAGATCTGTTTTGTTTAGATATGATTGATGATGTTGCTATGTTGCTATGATAGATAATTATAAATCTATATGTATTCATCACATGAATGTTATCACACAAAGTCGAACCTTATATTTTGTGTTATGTTATGATGTTGAAGTTGAACCGTTATGTTAATGCATTGAAATTGAACCTTGACATCAGAAACTTGACATTTTTATATGTTATTTTAATGTAATTTAGAACGATGAAGTAAAGTTGACATTTTTATATGTAATTTAGAACGATGAAGTAAAGATGAAATTTTTATATGTAATTTAGAACGATGAAAGAAAGATGACAATTTTATATGTTATTTTAATGTAATTTAGAACGATGAAAGAAAGATGACATTTTTATATGTTATTTTAATGTAATTTAGAACGATGAAATAAAGATGACATTTTTATATGTTATTTTAATGTAATTTAGAACGATGAAATAAAGATGACATTTTTTATGTTATTTTAATGTAATTTTGAACGATGAAGTAAAGATGACATTTTTATATGTTATTTAGAACGATGAAATAAAGATGACATTTTTAGATGTTATTTTAATGTAAATTAGAACGATAAAGTATAAATGACATTTTTAGATGTGATTATAATGTGAAATTTCACCGTATGAAAAGTTTACATTTTTATTAATGTAAATATATAGATTATTCACCGTATGAAAAATTTACATTTTTATTAATGTAAATATATAAATTATTCACCGTATGAAAAGTTTACATTTTTATTAATGTAAATATATAGATTATTCACCGTATGAAAAATTTACATTTTTATTAATGTAAATATATAGATTATTCACCGTACGAAACGTTTACATCTTTATTAATGTAAATATATAGGAATTTCACCATATGTAAAGTCTACATTTTTCTTTGTAATTAAAAGGTGAATTTCATCGTATGTCAAAATTTACATTTTTATATGTAAATCATAAAGTGGAATTATATTGTATGTTAAAAATTACATTTTTCTTTGTAATTAAAAGGTGAATTTCATCGTATGTCAAAATTTACATTTTTATATGTAAATTATAAAGTGAAATTATATTGTATGTTAAAAATTACATTTTTCTTTGTAATTAAAAGGTGAATTTCATCGTATGTCAAAATTTACATTTTTATATGTAAATTATAAAGTGAAATTATATTATATGTTAAAAATTACATTTTTCTTTGTAATTAAAAGGTGAATTTCATCGTATGTCAAAATTTACATTTTTATATGTAAATTATAAAGTGAAATTATATTGTATGTTAAAAATTACATTTTTATTTGTAATTAAAAGGTGAATTTCATCGTATGTCAAAATTTACATTTTTATATGTAAATTATAAAGTGAATTAACGTTGTACGTTAAAAATTACATTTTTCTTTGTAATTAAAAGGTGAATTTCATCGTATGTCAAAATTTACATTTTTATATGTAAATTATAAAGTGAATTAACGTTGTATGTTAAAAATTACATTTTTCTTTGTAATTAACATGGAAATTTCATCGTATGTTAAAATTTACATTTTTATATGTAAATTATATAGGAAATTATACCGTATGACAAAAACTACATTTTTCAATGTAGTTAAAAATTATATTTTTACAATGTGAATTAGATGTAGTAATTGCATTGTAATTAAAAATTATATCTTTACAATGTGAATTAGATGTAATGTTTGCATTTAAAAGTGAGATTTTGAATGTATCAAAATTACATTTGTTTTTACATGTAAAAGGAATATAGGAATTTGCATAGGAATTGAATTTACATTTTTTTATATATATAAATAAAAAGTATGGAATTTACATTTTCAATGTAAGTGAAAGAATGAATTTAGGATGCGGTAAGATTATTTTCATTTTTAAATGATTCAAAAATATGGTAAGTATCGGCAGTTGTGTAGAGCGTTGTTTAAATCAAACGACGTTATTGTGATTCAATGATTATATATATATATATATATAATTAAAATTAAACGAATAGGGCGTGGTAGTTCGCGTTTTGAAATCGTACTTTTAAACGACTATACAAGAAGATCCGACAGCCGGATTTTCTTGAAACTGAAACCGTTAGGACCGTCTTGGAAAAATCTTTCCAACGATATATATTACGTTAAGATCCAACGGTTAGATTCTGAGAAATGTGAAAATCAAAATTGTTTGAATGCAGCACCATAGTTGCCCACGGACTTAAGGCGTCGTTATATTAAAATTTTATTATTTAAATAATTAATATAGGAATGAATCATTAATAAAAATAATTAGTTATTAATGTATAAGAAGGATTTTAAATATATATATATATATACGAGGATTACTTGGAAAGACCGAGTTCTATCATTCTAAATAATCAAACGACGTTAATTGAAGTATAAAGATGGTGAATGAAGACCGTAAATCCTCCCTCGGATGGACAACGATCGAGACCTTGATTTGACTTGCTCCCAATTCAAAGGTCATGGCCTAAACGTACGTGTTGATTTCACGGGTTTGGCTTTCGCTCAGACCTAGAGCATAAGCTACTAAATGGATTATGTGTCTGACATTATACTCTATCAAATATCATGTTATCGAACTTTTGTCGAATGTATGGATGTTTGGTGGCGGGTAATTTATTCTCTTGCTTAACACCTGTTCATATATCTCGGCAATGGGTTGGTAGTACGGTATGGAGTGATGATGTAGCATGCTAAGATGCATATGATCAAGGTTTTGTTGAAAAGCAGGCCTTGTGGGACGATCAAAGCATAGCCTGTTTAGGCATAGCTTTGTGTACAGCGTGACTTCGCGAGCCTCACACACTGGCGGAGTCTAAAACGGGAGAAGGGAACACAGGGAAAGCAGCACGTTTCTTTCAAGCTAGAAGTGGTGATTGGGTTTTAACACGACCCAACATTTTACTTATGTGGATGATGGAATGAGGCGCCTCGGATGATAGGTCCTATAGGACTGGGAAACGTGTGTTCAGGAATAACTAATCCGCAACTCGTATGGGGGACCGGCCCTGCAGCTTTCCAAGGGTTCACTGCGGGGGATCCTGAGACATTAGCTAGAGTGTCTCGAATCGATAGGAGCTCCTCCCTAGCCTTGACTCATGATGGAAACCAAAATCCAAATACGACCCTACGAATTTGATTGTATTACTAGTATGGAGGCATAGTAGTATGGGATACTATTCTTCCTAGGATTTCTATATTTACTTTGAAATGTTTTAATATATTAATAATACTATTAAACTCGTATTTGCCGTATTTAGCATGTTTAATCACTATAAGGTAAAACCCTACCCTCTGATTTGTGTTGCATTGTGTGATGGGACCTGGGTCTTATGGTGATTCCATTTTTCTAAAAAGCATAACGTTGTTGTATGATCTATTTATCATTTGTTCTGACACTTTTATGCACGACAATCCATTAGAGTAAACCCGTTCCGCATTAGCGGCGTGGTCTTTGGATTTGCCCTATTAATAGTGATTTTTTCGTTAAGAATTCTCACACCAGTCCCACGACTGACCCGCTGTTTGTTTTCACCTTTTTGCAAACTCGGGTGCCCTCCTTTCTACATGGGCAGCCAGGTAAACAGGTTTATTCTATGCTTGGAGTCTTTTCAGTTGGAGTTGCTTACTATCTTGCTTGGATTTGGTTGTGGAGAGGTGATGGCTAGAAGCTTGAAGACACTTATCATTCGCTGCTTTTGCATTTTTATCATTCTTTTTATTTCAGACATTAAACTTGGTTTATTCCACGTTGTTTAAGTTGGAGTTGGAACTTATTTCTTTTCTGCAAACGTGATGTAATAATGTAGAATTCTGTGACTGTGGATTTTCTGTGGACTGATGACATTATATTTCCGCTGCTATAATGTTGTTACTCTATGAATTTCCTATGCTATGTTGTATCTGTGATATGTATTATTGTATTTATGTTGTATTCCAAATGATTAATCCTTACTTTCATACCGTGGAAGTTTGGGGTCATCACACTAGATCAGGACAAAGCATGCACAAACTGGATGAACCCCCTAACGGATTAGTCACGATCAATGGTCTATCACTAATCTCGGGTTCCAAACCCAAGAGGCACTCATTACAGATAAAAGAATGTGATGCCCTAGTATCGAAAAACACACGAATGGAAATACCACTAACAGAATGAGTACCTTGAACAACGACACCCTTTCCTTTCTCCTCTGCGGTGGGAGTTCTCGAAGAAGATGGTATAGCTTCCAAAGCATATGCCTTCACAACCTGCTTTCCCTTAGAGAATTCTGGACAATTCTTCTTCTCAGGCCCACGCTTTCCATACTTGAAGCACTTCTTCTCTGCTTTGGGATTCTTGCACTCATTCGAGTAATGACCCTTCTGTTGGCAGTTAAAACAAACTACCTCACTCTTAGGCTTTTTCTTGCCATCCTTTCCTTTTCATTATTGTTGCTTCCTTTTCGTATTATTACCACCTTGTTATGGTTTCTGAACTTTCTTGGTTGCAGCGACAACATTTGCTTCCTTAGAAAACAAGAACTCATGGCGAACATCTTTTTCTATAATCTTCTCAAATGGATTGTCAAGATGACCCACTAACAACCTTCTTATGTGGGTATCCAGATCCATAACAACTTCTTGTTCTTCTAATAGGGTGTATTAATGTATGAACGAGCATATCTGGACAAGGCCTCAAAGTTAGTAACATAGTGAAGCACATAACGACTATTTTGCTTCAGCTCTACGAACTTCTTGAACAAAGCATAATTCTGAGCAGTGGAATTAAACTTTGTCTCGAATTTAACTTGGAACTGCTTCTAACTTATTTCCTCCTCTGGAGTCTCAAGTGTAACTGAATTCCACCACTCCATAGCCCTGCCTTGAAATTTCCTTGATCCAAGCTTTCTCTTAGTTGCGTCATTCAAACCTAAGTCTCTAAAAATACTGACACAAGAATCCAACCACCTCTGAACCTCTTCAGTTGGCTCAGTTCCTTTGAATGGTTTTCCTCCTAGAGATGTATAATCTTTGCACAGCTTTGCAAAATCCACAACACTAGGCAACTGAACACCTACATCTACCGTGGCTGCCAATGGAGCGGGTACCCTTTGCATGAATGCCTCTATCATGGCTTCAAACATGGCTGGTAGTCTGGTGCACCGCCATTACCCCCTCCAAACACAACCCCTTTCCAAACAGTATGTCTTGATGCACGTCGACTCATTCTAAATCTACAAATTAGAATGATTAGCCACTTGCTAGAAAAGATGCTAAAGAAGTTCAAATGCTACTATACTATATAGTATCATATAGTATACATCCAACTTAAATCTATAAGTACGTCTCCCATACGTGATTGCGTCTTCGAACTTTGGCTGAAATCGTTAACCAGATCTCTGATACCAAATGTGAGGACCTACCATAATCCCTGTACTAAACAAGAGGAATAATGCGCTGAGAGGTGTACTAGATGGCTACGAACGATCATCAGAGTAGGTAACACAAACGGAACCTATCGTATAACTCACAGCGCAAGGATAAAGTATAGCAGAACATATACAATAGGCAGTAATAGTAAAGGATAATTGCATAGAAATTTAAACTTTCACATCATTAAGGAAATATCCACAACATCTTAGGATCACATCAGTAAATGTCTGTACAAATAGCGTCACTACAACACTCCAGAAAACATGACAGCAGAGACAAAGATAGTATATAGTAGTAAAGATAATAAGCTAGCCTCCTGCTTGCCTTCGCACAGCATCATCGTTCTCACTAATCACATGTCACCGATTCTGCCTATCCACAACCAGATGAACATCCCAAGGTAATAAGAGGGAAACCTAAAACCTTGAGTCAGACAACAGTGTTAGTGAGGTATAAAACAGTGAACAAATATCAATAATAAAGTATATGAGAATGGATAGATAAACATACTAATCTACCCACAATACAAGGGGAGAACTCAACCCTTTCTTCTCCACATCGGACAGTGATAGCCTTTACAACAACATTTCAACCATACATCCAGGGAAATCAGAACACCCATTCAATCATGGCAAAGCACTCATGTCGTCCAAATTATATATCTTATGTAAACCGTCCTAGTCGAACTCAGCATTCCTCATGCACAAGCCCAGAGGCCTAAACCAATATCAGACAAGCACCCAAGGGACATCTCCTTCGACTTTGGACAATCTTCATGAGATGGTTCAAACAAAGCAACTAATCAACCATGACGGACTCTGGCTATCACCACCAATCCTGCTTCGAAATCATCGTTAATCGTATGACGATCGACCTTGCCATATGTCAATGGCTAATGGTAACTCCAGTTCTAGCACAAACTCTATATGCCTTTCAACAATACGTATGTATGTCCAACCTTGACAACCAAAACTTTCAACGATACCCAGGGTACTCGACTATGCAACCGGTCTTTTAGACGTCTCAATTGTACCCCTGCTTTGAGCCTGCTAGAACCTACAACAGTGATAATCTCTCACCCTTCAATACCTCTAATCTTCCTCCCTAGCGGCCATTCATAACTCAAGAAACCCTCTCGAGTAACAATTATCTACGAACTCAACACCATTGGGTTGTTTGTAGATTCTTTGCTTTACGATGATTAACGAACAGTTCACAATGCTTCAGACATTCCTCCTTGAATTCTCGTCGAAACTATAACCATTGTTGACTCAAAAACAATCTTCATTTGGTCGACATTCTTTAGGTCCTGAAATCTTTAGGTCTTGCTCCTTAGGTCTTGCTCCTTAGATCTTCCTACTTAGGTCTTAAAATGGCTTAAGACCTAAGACCTAAGACCTAGGACCTAACGACCTAAGAAAAATTACCCGACCATTGTTAACTCAAAAACAAACTTTGTTTGGTCGACATTGTTTAGGTCTTGAACTCTTTAGGTCTTGCCCCTTAGGTTTGGCTTGTTAGATATTGCTCCTTAGGTCTTAAAGGGACCTAAGATCTAAGACCTAACGACTTGACCTTCAGAAAAACGACCTGACCTTTAGAAAAACGACCTGACCTTCAGAAAAACTACCTGACCTTCAGAAAAATGACCTGAGCTTTAGAAAAATGACCTGAGCTTCAGAAAATTGACCCGACCTTCAGAAAAACGACATGAGCTTCAGAAAAATGGCTCGAGCTTTAGAAAAAACATCTGACCTTCATGAAAATGACCTGAGCTTCAGGAAAATGACCTGACTCCAGATTTAACCAAGTTAGCTCCAAACTTGACTAAATCTTCGCCAAACGACAAGAACGATTCAAACAACTGATCGAAGTCATTCAAATCGGTTAATTCAACAAGTAACCATCATTTAAACATAAGAATTTCACAAAAATCACAATAGAGCTATATGTAGACAAATTAATGGATCTAAACTTGCATAAACAAGAATTAACATAAGAAATCACTGATTTTGAGTTGCTTGATTAGATCCTATAGCGATTCATGTGAAAATACACTCAACATGATGTAGATCTATGAGGAAACACTTGAAAATGATTAAATTAATATCAACACTCGTATACTTGATTGAATCCATGTGAGAGTTGCATATCACTCACCAAATCATCGATCTTGCTCAGAAATGATGAAATACAAATCTGGACAGCGGAGATCTTGCTTCTATCTGCTTGATTTGATGAAATCTATCCCCTCTCAATGTAGATCTAGCTCCAAATGGTGTAGATCTTCGATTCTCTTCCTTAGATGTCGATTTTAATGGTGGAAATGTGTTAGAAGAAGGAGGAACACAAGGCCATCAAATGAGAGAATGGAGAAAGTAAACTATTCTCCGTACCTCTCACTGCCTATTTATAGCTTCCCACCAGCCCACAAATGGGCCTCTACAAATCAACCCGCATTTTATGTATCGTAAGATCATAAAATATTTTTATTTTATTCCCTGAGGATTGGATCATTCTCATATTTTAATATGTTGTTTATGGGGATGTGAGACATGTCCATAATTTTTACCAATTTTGTTTGTGTCCATTTTGTCCCTGTCTGTCTTGTATAGGGAATAACTTTTGACTCAGGTTGAACCAATTACTGAAACCTATGCCATAGGAAAGGAAATGATGTTTTCCTTTCCGTAGAGTGGTCATATTAAATATTTGGCTCAACATTTGGGAGTAATCGCTATTTTAAGGTTTAACAGTTGGTTGTTCAGGTTTGGTAAGCCATCATGGGATGATTTGGAGAAGACCATTAATGGGCTGGTGGAGGATATAAATAGGGGTAGGAGGCATGGAGAATAGTTTACTTTCTCAATTCTCTCATTTGGAAGAGCGAGAGTTCCTCCATTTCTCCATTCCTTCACCTTTCCACAATTAAAGCTTAGAGACTCGTTGATCTATATCGTTTGAAGCTAGATCTACGCAACTACAAAAGAGGTCATTTAATCGAAGAATCTGGATCAAACTCATCGGAGTACAGAATCATATTTCATTGCTTTTAGCTTGTTGTGGAGAATTAGTGAGTAATACGCATCTCTCACATAGATTCGATCAAGTGTATGAGTGTTTGATCTTATTTTCCATCAAATTCAAGTTGTTTTTTAGATCTACATCATGGTAAGTTTAATTTCATATGAATCGCCATAAGATCTAATTTAGCAACATAAAACCGGTAGTTTCTATGTAATTTCACATGTTTATGCTGGTTAGATTCATTGTTTTGCTCATAAGTTTGTTTATCATGATGTTGGTGATGTTTACATAATTATTGTTGAGATTGTCATTTTCATATTGGTATTGATTTCATAACATGTTCGTGGGCATATTGGATGAACTGGATGAGTTGGTTTCGTTGAATTCGTAGTTTGGCAAAGTTTTTATCGAATTTGAGTTGGAAGAAGTTTGGATCGGCCAAAATATAGATCTGGATGCTTTGGATCGGTCACGAAGTACATGTAGTACAAAGTGAAGTACAAGGTGCAGTATAGATTTCAGGTCGGTCGGCTAAGGGAAACTTTCGGGTCGGTCATAAGTTGGGTCGGTCACAAGTTGGGTCGGTCGGTCAGGTCGGTCGATAACAAGCAGGGTCGGGTCGCTCAGAAGAGGTCAGGTCGGTCAAAAGGGACAAGGTTGGCCATATGTGATTGGATTGGTCAAGGGTGCAGGAGGGCGATCGGTCAAGCTGGTCGGTCTGTTTGGGTCGTCAGCTCCTAGAGGATGGGTCGGCCGCACAGGGCCCTTTCTAAAAAATTGTATTTTCGGGTACAATCCAGATTTAAACAAAAAGGGATTTTTAAAAAACATCAGGCAGATGCGCCCGAACCCGTGCTGCAGCGCAGTGTATTGATGTTGTGACTTCGAGGATAATTCAAGTGGAAATATTCGAAGTGTTGAGTGTGTTTGTTGATCGGTGTAGAACAATTAGTGATGTGGCAACTCAAAGGTCTTGAGCTGGTGCATAATTGTTGCTCGAGAAGGTTGCTTGAGCTACGAAAAGTCATCGGTTTATCGGGTTGGATGATTAGAGATATGATGGCCGAGAGATTATCATTGTCGTAATTTCTACCAGGCTCAAAGCAGAAGTACAATATGGACACCCAAAAGATCGGAGGTTGTTGGTCGAGTACCCTAGGTATCATTTAAAGGCTTAGTTGTCAAGGTTGGATAAACATACGTATCCTTGAAAGGCGTACTGAGTTTATGCTAGAACTGGGATTACCATTAGCTATTAACATATGGTAAGGTTGGACATTATACGATTAACGATGGTTTCGAAGCATGATTGGCGGTGATAGCCAGAGTCTATCATGGTTGACTGGTTGTTTGGTTTGTACCGTCTCACATAGATTGTCTAACGTCGAAGGAGGTGTTTTTTGGATGCTTGTATGATATTGGTTAAGGCCTCTAGGGCTTGTGCTTGGGGGATGTTGAATTCGATTAGGATGGTTTACATGAGATATATAATCTGGATGCTATAAGTGTTATCATTCGCTATTCTATTGCCATCAATGGATTGTTATTCCTTTGGTTGAATGGATTGTAAAGACTATCATTATCCGATGTGGGGAAGACGGGGATGAGGAGTTCTCTGGTGTTGTGGGTATATTAGTTTGTTTATTTACCCATTCTCATATACTTTATTGAGGATGTTAGATAGTTGTTTTATAGCTCACTAAGAATGAAGTCTGACTCAAGGTTTTATGTTTCTGTAACGACCCGACGGATTCGATGACAAATTTTGACAGTAATACGTAAAACTCGTATTACTTGCCGAAACCCAAGTATCGAAAACAACAGAGTTATTTATTAGAAATTTTTTTGAGGTTGGTATAAGAAAGAAAGAAATTTTATGATAGAAGAAGAAGATGATGAACAAACACAACACAGAGTCTCATATCGCAGCGGAACAAAATATAATATAAAAATAATCTTTGTTGAGAGCTTGAAAAATATACTTACAATCATCAGAGTACATCAATACACTTGGACAGTTATAACAACCTGTCCTTGTATCGAAAACACAGCGGAATAATAACTTTATAACACCTTACGTCTGAACTCCTCTAGCATGTCTTCTGAACTTCGTAGTATCCAATAATCTGGACGTGTACAACCCGGTCTAACCCAAGCATTACGAACACCGGGTCAATCTGGAGAACCAGAGTGAGAAAGATCCCAAAGTTTAAGGGGAATCATCCAAATTGATTTTAAAGTTCACAATCTTTTCGAAAGAAAAGGATAATCGTAAGACCAAATCCACACATAAATACGGACGGTTTTTACCTTACGATAACCCAAATCTTTTGAAATCATATATCTCTCAAAAAATTTCCGTTCCCTCTTTTTTAATTTTAATGGCAGCTGAGCCATTCCCTCTTCCCGCCCTATCACATCCAAACCATCCCCTTTCTCTCTCTTCAGCCCCAACGTCTTCTGTTAAAAGTCCCATCTTCCCGCCGCTTAAACGTCCCCCTGACCCAAATCCTCAACCTCCTCCGCCAGCCTCCATACCAAAACCTAACCCTCCTATACTACTGAACCCTCCCTCGCTCTCTAATCCCTCTTCATCCTCCCTACCAAACATAACCTTGGCTAAACCTAGTGTCCTATCGACTGAACAAGCTTGGACTAAACCACTGTTATTCCACCACCTACCTCGCAATGTAGGTCAGTACAAGCCTGTTCAGTACGATATCAACTACAGAGATAACAAAGCTGTTCCTTCTTGTAACATCGTTGAAGTAGGAACAAAAGTCTGGAAAAATTATGTTATGGGATTTTTCCTAGACAAACCGCTGTCTTACACGCTAGTTATTGAGACTCTGAAGTACAGATGGAATTTAAGAGGAAATTTTGATGTCAAATCTGATGGAACTATATTCCTTTTTGACTTTACAAATGACATGGATAAAGAGAAGGTAATTAGAGGAGATCCGATTATAATGAGGAATAAACTTTTCATCTTAAAACTATGGGACCCAAATGTAACAAACGTTTGTGGTTCAATTAAAGCGGTTCGTGTATGGGTAAGATTATCAAACATCCCTATTTATTTATGGTCAAATCCTGGAATAAATTGACTTGCAAACTATTTGGGGAGGCTAATATGTCTCGGTGGAGCTACTAAAGCTATGCAAAGAATTGAAGATGCAAAATGATTAGTGGAGATTACCCCAAATGTTGTATTAAAGAACGTCATACCAGTTTTGAACCCTGATGGATCCACGCAAATTGTAAATGTTGAATATCTTTGGCAGCCTGATATTTGTACTTTTTGCTGTGTATTTGGTCACACAAATATTTCTTCCAAGATTAGAAAAAAAACAATTGTTACTGAAGTAGAGAAATTAATGGAAAAGAAGCAAGAAACAGATAAGCAAAAAGAGGTAAACAAGGATGATAAAGTAGTTGATGTGCTGACAAAGAACACTTGGATAAGGGTTAATGCATATAAAAGGAGAAGTAACATAATCAAATATGCAGTAAGACAACAGAAGTATAGAAAGAAGACTAATAATGAAAATTGCATCAACGAAGCTGGTGGTTTCCTCAAGCCTAAAGACATAGTGCAAATCGCAAAATCAACAGTGCACAACAAATTTGATGCCCTTTACTCCACAGACACTAATGACACAATTGATGATAGTATAAAAGAAAGTGAAACAGAAGACAGAGAAGATGAGAATGACTTCGTAAGTGCTAATGAAGTTAGTGCAGTTGAAGAAATTAATATTCAAAGGAGTGGAGTTAATGAAGAAAACGATGAGAGAATCATAGAGGACATGCATGATACAGAGGCCAAAGGAAAAAGGAAAAAGGTTAAAAAGAAAAGCAAATGCAAGAATAGAGAAACAAACCAAATAGAGAGGGAAAAGGAAAAAGTTGATGAAACCTAAAGTGTTGCATGCAAACCTGATATCTTGCATGAGAAAACAAATGAAAAATTTAGTAGCAATTCTGCATTGATTGCAACGGCCTCAACCAATTTACCATCAACCACCTCACATGTTATATCGCCTCCCATTTCTTACCCAACTACCACCCTTAACCCATCTTTCCCTCCATCTTCTAACCTTAACTCAAACATACCTCATAATCCCAAATCAAAGCCACCTGACTCTAATAGCTTAATAGCCTCCCTTTTGCAAAAACTCCATAAAACTTCAACCTCACTTCCCAGTATTAAACTTAAGGCCAGAAAAGGAAATGCCACCATTGCATTAGCTCCCAATCCCTGTGACAGAAAGAAGAAGGGGAAAAAGAATAGAAATAAAAGTATCCCTGAACCGTACTTCCTCTCTCCCTTTGAAACTGATGGTGAATCAGACTCTTCCCATCAAAGTTTTTTCCACAAATCTCCTTCATCTTTGCTAAGAAGAACTAGAAGCAAGTCGAAAACTCCCATAGTTTGATCATGCTGCACAAAATGAGACCATGGAACATTAGAGGAGCTCACAAAAATCGAAACTCGACCAAATAAAAACCTTGATTTATGATCATAAACTCTCTCTCCATTCCATTTCTGAAACTAAGCTTAGTCCTATCCTATCTACTAAGGCTGCCGCTTATATCAACCCTTCATGTTTATCTGTTACTAACCATGATTTGGCTCCTTATGGTAGACTGCTAGTGATATATGATCCTTCTAAATACATTCTTTCTTCTATCCTATCAGACCATCAATTTATTCACTTTAAAGTCCATCACATTCCTACCTCTACTAACTTATACATCACCTTTGTATATGGAAGTAACTCTCGTGATGTAAGATAAAAAATGCTGGATTACTTTCCACATTTATCTCAAGACTCTCATCCATGGATTGTTATTGGAGATTTCAACTGCCCCTTCCTAACTAATCACAAACATGGCGGTATCCCTCTTACTATTGCTGACATGATTCCATTGAACAATGCTATGCGTGATGCCTCTTTGATTGAGATACAATCAACAGGTAGTCAATATACATGGTCTAGTGAAAGTTTAGATGTTCTGAGAACCTTAACTCGTATAGACCATGGCTTCATGAACCTTAAAACCCTTTCCACATGGCCAACCATAAATATACACATTCCTATGCCTCTTCTATCCGATCACTACCCCTTAATCCTCATGTTTGGCTCAGCAAATTTTATAAAAAAGGTAAATTTCAAGTTTTTTGACAACTGGACAACAAATGCTTCCTTTGTGCAGGTAGTCAATGAAGCTTGGAATCTGCATATTTTTGGAAATCCTATGTTGAACTTGTAGAAGAAGCTACAAATTACAAAAGAAGCTCTGAAAATGTGGTCTCAAAATTTTTATGGTAATGGAAGCAAACTTTCTTCTTCACTTTAAATTCAACTCAATCAGATCCAGGCTCTCACTTTTCAACACAATGCAACCACTGAGATGTACAAGCTAGAAAAAGAAATAGCGAAGCAACTTGAAGAAGTTCTTGTGACAGAAGCTAACATGGCATACCAGAAGAACAAGCAAAAATGGTCTTCCCAGGGTGATAGAAACGTTAATCTTTTTCGTGCATCTTTGAAGATAAAACAAGCTAAGGATTTTATTCATCATATAAAAGATGCTAATGGTATATACCACTTAGATGCTAATGCTATTGATACGGCTTTTCTGAACTACTATCTTGAGTTGCTGGGTTCGCAACCAATGGAAGCTGACCTAACTTTTCTTGATAACTTAACTCTTCCTACAATTTCAAATGAGATGCATGATGCTCTACTTAAACCTATTTTAGATGAATACATCAAAGACTCCATATTTACTATGCAAAAATCAGCTTCCGTTGGTCCTGATGGGTACACTGTGTCCTTCTTTATTCACTGCTGGCATATAATCAACCCGATTGTTTTGAAAGCAGTTCATAGTTTTTTCACTAAAAGCAAAATATTAAGCTCTATCAACTCCACAAATCTGGCGTTAGTTCCTACATCCACTTGTCCGTCTGATGTTACACAGTTCAGACCGATTGCTTGTTGCAACGTTATATACAAGGATATTTCAAGGATATTAGCTCGAGGACTGAAATTGGTGCTACCTTCGCTGATATCTCCTAATCAAGCAGCTTTCCTGCCTAATAGAAGCATATTAGATAATGTTTTGTTGTCCCATGAATTGTTGAATGGCTATACTAACAAAAACATATCACCTCTGCAATGCATAAAATTGACATAAGGAAAGCTTTCGATACAGTAAACTGGACTGCATTAACTAGCATATTAGAGAAGATGTTGTTTCCACCTAAATTTGTCAAATGGATTCAACTTTGCATATCTACAGTTAGGTATACTCCTGTTTTCAACGCACACTCGGTTGGTTATTTTAAAGGATGCAATGGTTTAAGACAGGGAGACCCTATTTCTGCATATTTATTCATACTAGTAATGGTAGTACTAACAGCAGCATTCAAGAATCAGGTACGACAAAGAAACTTTCACCTACATCCTAAATGCATATTACCTCAAATAAATTCTTTTGCTTTTGCGGATGACCTCCTAATATTCACCAAACCATCTCTGCATTCACTTCAAGCCATAATGAGCACCTTGCATTCCTTCCAAACCTTCTCCGGTCTTGGCATGAATATAGACAAATCCAAGATACTTCTGGCTGGCATTTCCACTCAGCATGCTAATGCCTGCTTATCGTTGACTGGAATGTATTTGATGGACTCTGAATTTAATTTTTTAGGGAATTCCCCTTGCTACAAAAAGAATTTCGATGACCCAATGCATTCCACTTTACAAAAAAATTACTTCCGTATTCTCAAGATGGGAAAATAGATTTCTATCTCAGCCGGGTAGGCTTGTTATCCTAAACGCGGTAATTTTCTCGATGACTGTCTACTGGTGCAGAACATTTCTACTACCTCAAAAACTTATTGACATGATTAGAACAGCAATGATAAAATTTCTTTGGTTTGGGAACATCCACTCAAACAAAATGACACTGATAGCATACCATAAGTTGGAAAAATCCAAATGTAAAGGGGGTTTAGGTATTTAAAATATAAGGAGTTGGAATGTTGCTGTTGTTGCTAGAAATCTTGACAACATAGTGATGCATAAAGACACAACTTGGGTTCGCTAGTGTGAGAAGCATAACCTCAAAGGAGAACAAATTTGGACAGCGCAAATAATGCAGCATCACAGCTGGGTCTGGAAAATGATATTAAAGGTACGTGATAAGATTATATACCACATAAAGATAAGAATATCTGCTGAGAGTAAAGCCCTATTTTGGAGTTCTCCTTGGATTGAAAAAGGCGTTGTACTAAATAAATTATTGTAGTATCATGATATACAACAGAGTGCCATCCCCAATAATGCTTTGGCTAGCACATACATCATTGACAGCCGAATTAGCCTCCCTTACATGAGCAGTGCAAGAATACAACCAGTGTAGCGGAAATACAATGGTGTGCGGTATCCTCAAGCGCCAACTAATGTAATTGAATGGACAGAGGCTAAGCCTGATTACAATACTGCTGAGTTATACGGGGTTTTGATGGGAGAAAATCAACTCAGAAAATGTAAGTGGAACAAGCGAACTTGGAATGTAAACAATAACGAAAGATTGAACTTCATGAGGTGGAAAGTTTATGTTAATGGCTTGAATACAAAGAAAAGAATGAGGAGCATAGGAATAAATACTCCGGTTACCAGCAGTTTTTGCAATAGTGGTGATGAAGACATTCAACATTTATTCTTCAAATGTCAGTATGCCAATTACATATGGAGGAAGATAAAGAGAAGAGGAGGATATGAAGCACCTCACATGAGGAATAATGAAGAATAGTTGAGCATCTACAAGGCAACGTGATGGAAGGAGTCACCCTCCTATAAGCTTC
This sequence comes from Allium sativum, assembly GCA_030737875.1. Classification (NCBI taxonomy): domain Eukaryota; kingdom Viridiplantae; phylum Streptophyta; class Magnoliopsida; order Asparagales; family Amaryllidaceae; genus Allium; species Allium sativum. Next base: position 454,419,856 of record CM060915.1, on the reverse strand, counting down.
TCATAATGCTTAAAGTTGCTCTTATAACCATCTGGAATTAAAGAAATGAAAGGGTATTCAATGGCAAACAAAGAAGTAGATCAGAATTATATCATGTGGCATGTACCATTATATGCAGTCAGATTCTTATATCACCATATGCTTTTGACCCCTACGTCAAATGCAAATGGTCCTGACCTTCTAAACCTTCCTTTTATCTAAATACTGTATCGTCTAATTTATGTTGTAAGACCTTCTTATGATATGCATATATGGTAGGGGCCATTAATCCCCGCTGGCTTTGCCAAAAAAAATAGTGTCTAAATACAAATAAATAGCAATCTAGCGGAACGCTTGCATCTCATGATTTACATATATAGTATACAATCAAAATCGCGGGCTCTTATTGGAGATTGGATTCCGACTATGATAAGGTATGGAACCACCTGCCGATAGAGTATCTCTAAGGCGAATACACTGGGTTCAACAAGAACGTCTTGCAACCCAGCCAAAAATGACCGACCACTCATTTCGCTTGAGTGTATCGAATGTATATCACCAATAGTTGGGATCAACAATCGTTTCCTGAAAGAGACAGCATCGATAGATTAAAGAAGCAAAAGGAATTTCTCTAGATAGGTGATTATACAACCTAATTGGAGCGACCCACATAGCCATGCTGCCTGCCCGATTTTTGTCATTTCCCAATTGCGAGGCTTGATGTTTGAATTCATCTTTAGAAAGTATAGCCATCGTTTACTTTGAATGCCACATCATCAGATCCATCAAATCACTGATTGACATCCACAAAAACACTCTGCAGCTGACAGAAGTATGTTTGTAAAAATCAATGTATGTAATTCTTAAGAAATACTCTGTCAAATATTCGTCCATACAAGTCATCCAGGTACAGGACGAACCGAATGTACCCTCCTACCCATCATAGGAATCACACTATAGATCAGTAGCGAGTAGTCCTTGTAAATCTATCGATTCCAACCAGTACATAATCATAGTTTATCTCTGGTTATAGGTCAGAGATTTTTAGTAATCCTTTCGCTTATGAAGATCCACGATCTTTAATTGCTCCATCTTCAATCTGCATCTTTGATGATTTCGTATTTTGCTAGTTCAGAATGGTTTTCAAATATAAATTCGATTCTGGTCTTTCTGTGACAGCAATCGTATTGGCCAAATTTGATAGTTGGTTATTTAACTATCAAATAAATAATCATGTGAATAAAATGAATATACTGGTTCAGTACTCGGCATTACTTGGTCTTTTTACCTAGACACCTGTTAATTATATTTTTAGAATCTTTCCGTGGTTGGAGTTATCTTTTACTTCTTATAAGAATATTCTTAAAAACCATTACATTTACATATAAACTTTCCGACTATAGTTTTCAATATTCTTTATGGAAATAATAACTTATGTTTTCCTCACTTCCTCTCGATTATAAACTAATATCATTCTTGGATAATAATGAGGCCATTCAAGATGGGGTATTTTATTTACCTCTCAGACCTTGAGAAACAACGTTCATATCTTCGGAATAAATAAAGTTTATTAACCACATGTTCTCCTTTGGAAACCTTATTTAAATCTTAACAATGTTTACTTCATTAATTATTAAGTAAACTGCTATTATACTTCTCCATTAATCTTTAATAGCCCTTTATAATATTATAACCAAGCTTCGATTCCATAAAACAATAGAATCTTTTATAAAGTTCTTTAAAACTTGTTTTCAATACTGTGTTTGTTTTAAATCAATTATAACTATCTTTAACAAATCTAATATGAATAATTTTACAAATTTTATACATATATATATATCATTATAATTATATCATTTAAATTATATTTATTTCTATCAAAACAATTCAACTTATCATCTGTAACAAACGTTACAGATTTCACTTCAAAACCTTATATTATAACTTTTCAAAGCATTCCGACAAATTATACATTGTCTAAAATCACATAGCGATCTTTTTAAAGATCTTCAGTTTATAAATCAATAGTTCAATTTATTGTTTGTAACGATTGTTACAAATTCATCATTTTCAAAACTCTTACTTTATTTACAAATTCGATTTCTAAATTATTATCGATAATTAACATTTCAATTACATTTCTAACTCTTAACTTTCGATTACAAAACTGTTTTGTAAATCATTTACGACAATTTATATTCATTGTCATTTACAAAACCTTTTACTTAGCTCATACTTTTGCCTTTGATTAAAATTCTGAACTTCAGAACATAATATTCGGAACTTCAGAATAAATCTCACTTCGTTATTTCATATCATTTCCCGCTTTGACAACCCCGTTTCAATCCCATTCACTTCACTTGATTTCATTATATAGTATTTCCAACTAAAAATCACCATTTTAACTTTACTAATCTTTTATAAACCTTACTTATAAAAATCGGTTTCAATATAAAACCCCTATACCTTGATTCCATCTTAATTCAAATGTTATATAAACATTTGTGTCAACCCATCGTACTCGCTTAAAATCACTTCTATAGCTTTATTATAAAAACTCGAATTAAATATAAATCCCTTTCACAAACTCTTGTTAGAATTCATTGGCGTTTCATTTCACCTTTGATTTGCTTACTTAAATGAATTCCATTTAAGAAAAGTAATCCTTAAATTATTAATAATTTAATTCCTCCCTTACTAAAGTAAATATTTAACTTCTTTAACCAATTCAAATAAATTCTTCCTTTTAAATTAATTAAAAATATAATTAATTTAAATAATTTCCTTTAATTGATTTCCTAGAACAATTAACCCCCTCTTAACCTTTATGTTAATTTATGTTTATTTGTTTTACATCTCATTAACATTCACATTTATTTTGTAAAACCATTTAATATTTTCTTATAAACTTAAATAAGCATTCATTTTCTTTTCACAAACATGTATTCAAAAAAAGGTTTAAAGATTTATCTTCAGTTATAAAAATAAATTTTATAACTTCATTCTTGTCAATTCACCTGACGGTGAATCAATATTTATAACCGATTGATTTATAGGCCACATGCTGCCAATTACTCAACCAATACTACCCATTGGTTAAAACAAAACAAACGTTGGATTTTTAGTCAGCGATCAACAATCAAATTAATCACCAAATCATAACAGTTCATATGAAAATAATATGAAAATAAATAATACTTAATATATGTGAGGAATCCAGTTTGATCCCTCCAACCTGTCCTTCTCTACATCAAAATGGATTATCTCAATTACAATACAACAATATATTTATTCATTAAGATAAACAGAAGCAGAAAATTTAACTAATAGCCGTCAATAAACAATTTAAAACATCCAATCTAGCATTTAGTTATTTAATTAATACGTTTATATTATTATAAACATAACCAATGAGGTAAGTTACCTCCTTTGGAAATAATTGTTAAAAATAACAATTGGTTTTCAACGTTTAACTTAACTCATTCAGTCATCACATATAAATATATTCAACATCAATCAACCAATTAACAATCATAGCACATAAATATTGAAACCCGACTTACATAAAAAATAGGTGGGATAAAACTAAGTGAGTTGAACTCACCTTAATTTTTGTTCATTGTTAGAACAGTTAGCTTCCAACTACGTCCAATTCCTTTCAAATCAGTTCTATACTGTCCTGTCGTCGATACAGTCCAATGCCTTAGGTCTTGACGGGTTCTGATATCAAAAGAGTGTGTTACATATTTTATAAGTGATTAGTTTAAATTAAATTTACTAAACCTAAATAAATTTTTATTAACGTTAATAACCATTCTCAGATAACAGTTGTGGAAATAATGGTATCAAATGGTTAATCCTATGACCATGTTCCAAATACTAGCAAAACTATAATGTCCTGTGGCACCAATTTTTCTGTTGTTGTTTAATCACCGTAGGCCATGTCAAATCAAGTCATGACTACACATCCAACTTAAAAGTCTGAGACTGCCATTTTAAAACTATAATGTATAATCCAGTTCCAATATTTGGCACGCCCACATTAATGAATGATCACGTTATTATATTAAACAAACCATTTGTTGGGATCCTATGTTAACCTATCATAAGTTCCTAACTTATAAAACTTACTACTGGATCAGGCTAGGCATGACACATTATATAGGTGATTAGGCAATTTAACTTATCATTAGGCACTTATAATTAGAATTAGACACAAAAGAAATTAGTTAGGCTTATTTAAGACCTTACTGTACATCTTTATTACCTGATGCACTCAAATCCGCATCCCTTCCACTTCTGATTCTCCTCATCGCCTTACAAACGATCACAGCAGCCACTACGCCCATGTATTTCTTCATTACATCAGCATATCCCCATACTCACGCCACGTTTCCCATCCCAGTTTCAAACCCATCACTTCACTATGACCACCAACACCGCTCCGACGGTCTGCCGCATATCGCACCCACCATTCGAGATCACCATAGTCTTCAACGCGATACCCACTGTTCCTATTCACAATGACTTCACCATCCATCAGTACACGGCCTCTTCATCCTTGTCGAATGCCATGCACGTCCACTGCCTTGTTCCTTTCAACGTAACCTTTCCTTAAAACTAAACACATTGCCCACCTGCTTCAAGTGTTTCATTACATTATTTCTCCCATGCTGTTCCCATTATACTTCTTCAAAAAGGAAAGAATGTGCCATCCTTACTCCCCCTTTCGACCACTATACTGTTAACTGCTACACAAATACTACTTTCATCCCATTCAAGAGCTTTCCCTTTCCTGCTCTGCTTTGAACGCCATGCACTCCTCTATCCCCTCTTCCCGTCCTATTTTTCCTTCTGAGCAACTTGTTGTTGATTCATGCACACGAGTCCTCCACATACTCCTCTTTCTCACGCGTATCTTTACTTTACTAATAGTTCCTTTCAGAACCCGTTCATTTCTTCATTAGTTTCCTCCTCTTGCCTGACGTTTTAAAACCCATACTCCACTAGCGAACTTGTTTTTAATTATATCATAAATTATATATAATCGAACTTCATTTTATAAAATAAATTCGATATAAAATCCATTATATTTCCAATATAATAAAATAAACAGATTTAAATATTCCAATTTAAATGGCAGAAAAATTTGGGACGTTACATTCTTCCCCCCTGAAAAGAATTTCGTCCCCGAAATTACATGTTAAAAGAATGATTCGAACTTGTAACGACTCGCCTTTTTGCCCGATTCTCGCTGGTAATTAAACCAACTTAAATCGTTTGGAAAGACAGATGGTTATGGGTACATACATATTTGAACGCAAACAACAGAACTTTTTCATTTCATTATAAAATTTTACATTAGAGTTCAACAATTCAGTGTATACCATAAGCTCAGTGGAAACAAAATGCTCACAGCGGAAGAAGTAAGACCAATACGAAACTGCAGCTCCAAACTAAATCCTGCTCGAAAAATAACCTGCAAACTAAACTACTAGCTGACCGTGCAAAATTATGGGCACCTAGAGTTTAGGTATAGGAACAATAAACTCCAGGTCAGTCGTGGGACTGGTGTGAGAATTCGAAAACAGTTCTTATTTAGGATTTATTTTAAGTTAGGAAATTCACCGGACCACGCCGCTTACGCGGAATGTGTTTAATCCATGTAGATTCCTCTGCACAGAGATTCGCAATAACTTTGGAAAATGAAGCTATCATAAGCTTGTCCCATATCACACAATGAAAATGCAGACCAGATGAGCGAGTTTTGCCTTATGATAACCAAAAATCCTTTAGTACATGAAAATCCTCTTTTAATACTATCATTATTGCATAGTATCGAAACCCATTTCACAAATAAATATATTAATCTTAGCAAGCATAGTGACTATGCCCACATATATAGTTTACAAACAAATCGAATGGCTCGTATTGGTTATTGGGTTTCCAACATGATGGTTCCTGGCACGAAAGATCATTGGAGGACACGAAGCTAAGTACTCCCGGTTAACATCCAGGCAATTTACAATGAATAAATAGCGTGAAATTACCTATCCCGGATAACATCCAGACATCGGACACCGTATATACTTTATTCCCTCAGGTTTCAAAGTAGATCTACCGCCGAGGCTTTCGATTTTCACTAGAGATTATTTATACAACCAAACCGCCAGTTTACCATAAAATCCAGGGTGTGAGGTTTGTCGATGTCATGATATATACAAAGAAATGCTTCAATAAGTTGTGCTTTGATCATCACTATCTCTTTTCATAACTCGAGTATGCCACATTGACAATTCACGACATGTCACTGATTTCGATCAATGCCTACCCTCTAAGTTCATATGACTTAGAGATGAGGATAATATATTGCCACAAATCTGATATATATATATATATATATATATATTAACGAAAATCAGTGCTATGTGGTCAATTTCAATGTTAGACACACAATCCATACAAGTCAACGGAACAACAACCCGAAAATATTCCATTATACTCAAATCTCATGCCACTTATAACCTCGCATCGGGTGTACGGCCCAATCCGAGACATCAGCTATCAACCCAAACAAATCCGAATATTCTCGATCTTCATTTATCGATTTCCATGTCTTCAGATTCTTTATAACGTCGTATTATTACTTGGAATGGTTTTCAGATCTATATCCAATCCCGAACTTTCCAAATAATAAGCGTAATTTGAAAATAGTAGCTATGGACTATATAAGTTTCTCAATTCAATTCTCCTTTCCAAATGTTATCACTTTACTTCGAATTAAGGTTGGATTTGTTTAATTCTCGAAAACCCCGTTATCATCTCATCCCTTTTCTTGACGTTTAATATTCGTTTCCATCCTTAAATTTCAAAAACAAATTACATTTGTTCGTCGATATCTCAAAATTTCCAAATCTTTATTTGGATTTGAATTTCTATTTAAATAATTTATATTTTCAGATATGAGTTTAAATAGAGTTAAATCGACTTTCACAAGCTCAGGCAAACACCATCGGAATCTGGATATGAATACGTTTTAATATTTCCGATAGTATTCGTCCGCTCCTAGAATTCCATATCAATTATCCGAAGACCAACTCTATCCAAATTCATTGTCTTTTTAATTCAAATTTCCCATATCTTATTAGTAATTAAAATAAATACCATATATTTTAAACTCTTTTCAAACCTTTCAATATAATTAACAGATCCTTTTCCATAATAGTTCGTGTTAAAAATCTTCAAATTCCAATTATTTCCAAAGAATGATGTAATAACGTTAAAGTGTTACGGAAAGCGTTGTAAAAATGGTTTTTAAACCAAATAGATCCAAAATCATTTCCAAATTCACAAATTTTATCTCAAAACACTTTTAAATAATAATATATAATTTATCGTATTTTTCTAGATTTTTAAATAATTTTTATAAGCCCATTTTATTCGATTTTCCATTACGGTCGCCGAACTGCTCGTATAGCGACCTTTTAAAATTTTAATTTAAACATAACTTGAAACCCATACGATGGAATTTGAAAATTCGTCTTTTATTCAAAACCCATTATCGATAGAAATCCGTCATTTTTCGTTTCATGTCAATTCGATTCAAAATGTTCAAGTTATAATTATTTGAAATTTAAATCAATGTTATCGAACTATCGCTGCGCGACGCGTTCAATTCATGCTATATAGTATTTTAAATAAGATTATCCAACTCCTTTTCCAAAATAAATAATATTAGAATAAAACCATATTCCAAATTCTCTTTTCTCGAAACAATACTTTTATATTCCAATTTAATGCAAAATTATTTTAAAATTCAATTTTTTTATTTTAAATTAAATTGAATAAACATAGTATTAAATTTAAAACTTATTTAATCACTTATTCGCATACAGTCCATTATTCCAATTTCCAATTACATTAAATTGAATATTTAATGACAATATTTCTCTAAACTTGTTCAATTATATCCCGTGAGAACTATTCCAGAGATCATAATTAAATTTCCAATTTTCATTTTAGATTATTTGAAATAATAAATACCAAACTCGGTTGAATCGTTAAAATTGTCGGCATACAACTAAGGTTGAATAAATTATTTTCTGATATAAAATTGCAAACCTAGTTTAACATTTAAATAACCATTGTAACGACCCGTCTTTTTGCCCGGTTTTCGTCAGTAATTAAACCAACTTGAACCGTTCATAAAGATGGATTGTTATGGGTACTAACATATATTGAACAAAATAACAGAACTTTTCATATCACAATACGATATTACATCAGAGTTACAAGGAATATCAGAGTTACAACATATACAGCGGAAGAAATAAATATACTCTCAGCGGAATAAGCAGTACGACATAGCGGAAACTCCAAACTCTAGCATGGAATCTAACTCAGAAAGTGCTTCGAATCCTGCTCCAAAGGTCTATAACTGTAAAACTAAACTACTAGCTGCCCATGTGAAAATTAGTGGGCACCCAGAGTTTAAGAAGGAACAATAAACTCCAGGTCAGTCATCAGACTGGTGTGAGAACATAAAACAGTTATTTCCGTTAGGGTTTATTTTAAAGTTGGGAGATTCACCAGACCATGCCGCTAATGCGGAATGGGTTTTTTCCATGTGAATACCCATGCATATAAAATCGCAATGACTTTTGGAAAATGAAGCTATCATAAGCTCGTCACATATCACACAATGCAAGCGCACACTAGACGGGCGAGTTTTACCTTATGATAACCAAAAATGCCTTCATACGTGAAAATCCTCTTTGATAGTATCATTAGTTTATAGTATGGAAAACCATTTCGAAAATAAATGTATTAATCTTAGGTGGTGTAGTACCCCATCCTACTGTCTCACTATATATATTTATACAAACAAAACCGAAGGGCGCGTATTGGAGAATGGGTTTCCAACTTGATGATTCCTGGCATGAAAGATCAATCGGAATTCAAACGAAGTGTAACACGGATTTTTCATCCATACATGGACACCAATTACAAATCGCGAGGTACATCAACGGTTTTCGTCCAGACACGGACCCCCGAACATACCCTATTCCCAAATTCAAAAGAGGTACCTCCACCGCAGCTATCAATCACAAAATCATGTGTATATATAAACAACCTAACCGCCAGTTTCTCATCATCTAGGGTGTGAGGCTTGTCGATGTCATGGTATATAGAAAGTTTCACTAAAATAAGCCGTGCTTTGATCATCATTAGCTCATTCCATAACTTAAGTATCCTACATTGTCAATTTTCCATATGTCACTGATTCAAATCAATACATAACCTCTAACAACATAACTTAAAGATGGAATAATCAATTGCCACAAACCCGATATATATATATATATATATATTCACAAGAATCAGTACTACGTGGTCAATTACAATGTCAGACACACAATCCATACAAGTCCATTCTGGGTTTGAACAGAACAAAATCCGAAAATCCTCAAATATATTAAGAGCTCATGCCACTTGTAACCTTGTATCAGGTGTACGGCCCGATTCGAGACATCAGTACTCAATCCAAACATCCCAAAGATTCTCGGTCTTCATTTACCATTTCCAAGTCTTCAAATAGCGTCGTATTTTTACTTGGAATGGTTTTCGGATGTGAACCCGATCCCGTCTTTCCAAGTAATAAGCGTACTTGTAACACCCCACCTCCGTTAAGGTCACTCACAAAGGGAATTCCTTAACTTTGATGGAGCGTTTTAGTAGACAGAACGGAATATTACAAGACAGATAAGTAGTACTTGAAAATTTATAACTTTATTACAGCAGAAGCAAAAATAAGTTCGGTTACATCTTTCTAAATCACAATACCAAAAACTCATGTACACAATTATCAGTCTTATACAAAATCCTTCAGAATGTAAAGTTTCAAAGCCATAATCCCCAACATAAACTGCCACGAAAAGATAGAGTCAAAGGCAAGCAATACTCCAAGCACTTCAAGCAGAGAGAATCAGAATCAAGCTCCTATGTTTCCACCCTGAGCACCTAGGGGGAAACAGAATGATAAGGGGCGAAAACAAACGAGGTCAGACATAAAGTTTGGCGAGTCCAGTGAATTCCAGCATATAAACAAATAATATTATCATGACATGTAAATAAAGCTGAATGAGAGATTACATCAACAGAATTAACTGATATACTTTAAGTTAACAGAAGAAACATAATGATGTAAACCAAAGCTATGTTCCTTACTTACATCTTACTTCTCTGCACTAATACTAGTATAACAGGGTTAGGTTTTACCCTAATGTCTAAACTGAAACAGAATCGGAAAAGAATAATCTACACAGAAACAAAATGCTAGTAATGGGCCTTCACCACCCTAACAGACAGAAGGTACATAAGCAGAATACTAATAATGGGCTTTTACCGCTCCAACAGATAGAAGGTACAGAAACAGAATACTAATAATGGGCCTTTACCACCCAACTAATGGGCCTTTACCACCCCCAACGGACAGAAGGTACAGAAACAGAATCGGAAATGGAATCAGAGACTGAAACAGAATAATACCTTCGGAAACAGAATGTTAGAATTAGGTGTACACTAGTAATGAGCCTTTACCACCCCAACAGATGGTACCACGCAGAAACTGACATGTGTTACCATCCTACAGAAACAGACGGTACCAACAGAAACAGACAGAACTAAGTGTGCCCTAAGTCCTACCCCAAGCGATCGGCTCCCTAATACATAAATACCCTGTGACGGCCCCACAGTAGGGTGTATCACTCCCTAAAGTGCCAACCTATTGGCACATACCTATTTACAGATGTCACAGTGTCTTACATCCTCAGAGCAGACCGGATCCACACACGCACATGACCCAGTTGGAACGCACCATCAACACCCCTCGCCATTATCAGAATGAACCGCTTATAATTAGTTCAGTAAGCGTGCCCGGACCCATACATAGCATGGGGTCAAAGTTTTGATACCAAAAAGGGTTATGACTAATATGGGTCCCAAACAACAGATGACACAAGTATTTCCCCTCCTAACCATGTGTCCCTAGACTAACAGATTTCAGATTAACTTGTTTACAAGTTCCAGACATACAGAGTTCAGATTTACTATTTCACAGATCAGACAATCAAGTTAACAAGTTTTCAGACTAACGGATCAGATGTACAGTTTTAACGGACTTACAGATTGTCTAACTTTGTATTGGGCCTACAGATTCACGAAACGGATTTGTTAAATTCATCAGTCCAGTTGGTTTAACCTTATCCACCCAACACGTTTTAGACATCATATTTATCTCAGATTTTCATTAATTAAATATTAATAAACAAACCTCTCACATTAGGTCGGTAGCTTGCGGCTGCTGGATATGCCGGGCGGTTCCGGGCAGACTTCTACCACAAGCCAGACCTAACCTCGTGTCTAAGCATATTTTAGTTATGCCTACGACCTCTCACGTTAGACTGACAATTTGCGGTCGCTGGTTAAGCCGGTTGGTTCCGGGCAGGCTTCTACCGTAAACGGAGTCTAAACTTGTGTCACAGCCACTTTATTCCATTATAGAAAATATCAGACTAATTATGTCCATTTAGCAGATTTAACTTCTTTACAAGTTACGGCAGATTATCCAAAGTTCTATTAACATGTTTTGCTCAATTTTAGATCGAGCATCCAAATTACAATTATTCAGCTTTCAACAGATTAAGCAATTCAACAGATTTAGCGGATAACAGTCTAGCAGATTAGGAAATTTAGCAGATTAGCAGAACAGGCAATTCAACAGATTTAGCAGATTAGGCAATTCAGCAGATTTAACATTTCTTAAAAATTCTATTCACATATCTTGCCTAATCATAAATTAAGCCTAAACTTACATTCTCAAATCATGGTCATAATTCATAATTCATTATATGCCCCCAAATTTTCGTTAAACTTTGCATAGTACAGAACACTCTCTAAAAGCCCCAAATCATGATATGAATTATGCCAAATTATAGCCTTTAATGCCAATATCCAAAAATCCATATTTAGACGCATTCACATTAATAGTTATCCTATTTTAATATAGGTCCTTATGCCTATGTTTCATATTCCTTTTTCAAGTCATGAATCGTTATATTAAATATACCCAAAAATCTAGATCTTTAAATTATATCCTCTCTAAATCAGATCTTAATTTTTATATGCATTATGTCCCCAAGTTTCAAGTCAAATGTTATCATTCAATGATTCCTCTTCTTCCAAATCACAGAGTATGCACAGATCTAGATCTAATTTACAACATATGTCCTTTTCTCAAATCAGTCATAGATCATTCATGTCCAATTATGCATTATTCATTATTTACTCCAAAATTTAGTGTTCGTGCATTAATCTCTTATGAGATTTGGCACAGGCTCGTAGTAGCCCGGCTATAGAACAGAAAAAGAAAGAAAGAGAATAGTCACTAAAAAAAGATCTGACATATAAGAATATGCATAACCTCAGATTCAGATTTATAGCCATGTCAAGATCATAATTAAAGTTCATATCTAAAAATAACTGTACTCACAAAAAGGGAATGATTCTTGTATTCTGGAATCTGTATTCTGACACTGAATAGCTCTCCTTTGGCGTAGACTATCGATTAGATTAGAAAATAGTTCTTCCCTTTTAATTATATTCAGATTGGAAGAAGATGCACTAGTTCTAGCTTAGATTTCAGCAGAGTAGCGACGCCATTATTTTATTTTAACTAGAATAGAGGCAGCGTATAGGCAGAATGAAATTGTGTGGAGAGAAAGTGAGGTTTGGGGTGTTTTTATAGGAGAATAGGATGATTTAGAGCCTTCAGATCAGTCCAGAAGTCATCAGAACCACCCAGCTCGAAGAAGGTCATCCAGCCACTCAGAAGAAGACATGTCATCATAGAACACTTCAGAATTCTGTGCTAGATTTGTATGGGCGCACGTGGCAGGTGCGCCAGTGTATTTTTGTACTGGCGCACATCACAAGTGCGCCAGTGTATTCTGGCTTGTTTCCAGTTTTTCTGCCTAACTTCGTTCATCCATATCTTCTTCATACGGTATCCATTTTACACAAACTCGGACTCTATCTCAAGCAGAGTTTCTAGACGAATGCAATGGCGCAACCCATTTCCCTTAATTCTTCCCCTAAAATTAAGTATACTTCAATTTGTTACTTATACGTTCACAGAAAATACGGGGTGTTACAGTACTTTAAAACAAAGCTATGGACTATACCGGATTCAATTTAATCTCCTTCCAATTATTGTCAATTTATGTTAGGACAAGTTGGATTCATTACACATTCCTTAAATTTCTTTTCTCCAAATCCTATATTCAAATTCCTTCATTCATTGTTATCCTTTCAACAAATCAAAATTTTGGTTTTAGAATCTCATACGCAAATATTTATTACTTTGAAATCTTCCAAAATATTTCAGAAATCCATTTTTATGGTTGAAAGAATAGTTCTTGATTCATACATAAATACCAAAATTCTTTCAAGAAAATATTCAAAGAGTTACATAAAGCGCTATAGGATAGTTATTACACTAAATGGTTCCAAAATCATTTAAGGGAAAACAAAAAATGCTTATTAACCTTCCAAAATTGTCTAGTTCAAAGAGTTTTATTTAAATTCCAAATTATCTCTTGAAATAACCATCCCGTTTGTTGGATCAGTTAAGGATAGCCAGGGAGAGCAGGAAACTATATTTTCCAAACCCAAGCCTTAGATGCATCCTTTCTGTCACCCTAGAACGTCCGGTATATATGTATATTGGAAGGAATGTCATTCATTTATATTTATATGATAACGGTTAAAATATAAGTTGTCTAACCTTCTTTAAAGTCATATTAGAGTTCACATTACTTTTCTAAACTTTTATTTAAATATACTTGAAGCTAAATGAAATGTTACCAAATTTGTTTAATCGTTCAAACTTACAAATGGTCTTTTAAAAGAAATGTTACAAAGTATAATAAATCAAACTAATGTTTAGTTATGAAACTCAAATTTTATTTTTAATTAAATCTCAATGCTTGTGAAACAAACGTTTATATAAGCTAATTGTTAATAAAATCAATTTCCCTTTTCAGTATGTTTCAAAACTTGCTTAATTGATTTCAAACTTATAAATATTGGTCTTCCAAATAATATAACTAAGGGTATTTAACAAATAAATGCTTGGTTACACATTTAAACCAAAAATTTCTTAAATTAAATTAAAAGTTTATGGAGGGATAAATATAATTCAAAATCAAAATTTAATTAAGATTCAAACTTGATTAAACATCGATGTCCAAACTATGTTTTAAGACATTAAAAAATCACTTTGTCTTATATGAACGTCGCGTAATTACACGCGGCATAGATTTCAAATTCATTAAAAGTCTACATTCAAAAATTTACTTTTAAATTTCATTTATTAACTTAAAATTATCATCATTAATATGAGAAGGAGATTTTAAATCGACTACCCATGTATCTCCACAACCAAGATGTGTGATACAACCAAATCTATACATATGAACACAACATGCAAGGTCTAAAACAATCATCAAATATGTACGCAAGCGTCACGTTAAGTAACGCTTTGTGTTTGGTGTGTTCTAACTACAATATCCATCACATACAATAACGGCCAATTCAACATCAAATGATTTTAATTATAACTGATTATAATTTAGCACTAACGATGATTAACTACTACACAAATAAATTTTAAATAATTGTTCTCACCTAAACTCTTTGTAAGAAACTTTCTCAAGCTCCGGTTTGAATTGCCGTATCCGCTACAACCATTGCCATCGCTCCCATATGAATGCGCCTACGTTGACTTCTCTCCTCTTTATCCTTACATATGTATTCATGCCCCATATCTACACAACACCACTTTGCTTCTTGCATGCCGTCATCTCCGTGCCATAACACTCGACTCAAGGCATCACAGTCAAGACGTGCAACATGACTTTCAACATCAAAACTTCCTGTTATTGTTTCCGTGTTTATTATTAAATGTACATATAATCTCCAAAGTGGGAGGAGGCCAAGCTTGGGTTTCATGTCTGAATCGAAAAGGAGCCGCGGGTTCTGAGCGTTTAAGGGTGAATGGTGGCGCTGATGTGACCAAGGACGGAGAGAGAATAGGTAGAAGGGTGCTTGCATGTGGGTATTAAGGGCTGCAGACTATTTAGAGAGTAGAGCGAGAGGGGTAGAACTTGTAGCGGGTTCGCGGAGGGTGTTTGGTGGTGTCGAAGGTGATGTGGCTGACTCTAGGCGATGCAGTCATGGGGTGGAGTGTTGAATGGTCTTTAGTGGGGTGCATGCAAGGTAGAAAGGCCGAGCGAGTTATGGGAAAGGCAGTGTCGGTTTGTTGGCCTAGGTTGATGACTATCAGCAGGTTTAACCTGTTGGGGGCGGAGCAAAGTTGTGGTCTTTAAGAAGAGGGAAAGGAAGAGATTCACGGTGAAAGGGTGGTTGAGTGAGTGGGAATGGCGGAGCTTTATAGCTGAAAGGTAAAAGCAGTCTTAGGAGCTGTACGCTAGCGGTGGAGTTGGAAGTAGCGACAAGAACTAATGGAGGTGACGGTGACTAGAAAAAGGGATGGTGAACATGGTGGTGGACTGGGGATAAATGATGGAGCTGAAATGCGCCGGAGGTGGGAATTGTAGTGTACTCACGCAAAAAGGGAGAGGGAAGTTTAAGTCAGTTGTTCATGAAAGTGGAAGTGAGGGAGTTCGCATTTGTGAAGTGGAAGAAAAGTGGAGTTGAAGATAAAAGAGGCAGAGCTGAAGGGTGATGAGTTAGCAAATGAGGTGAGGAGTGGAGAACTTTGTATGTACAGGAAGAAGAGTTACGTGTTATTTATAACGTGAGGAAGGGAGACCAACATCTGAAAGTGACAACACGTGGTATCCCATCTCTGTTACTAAAAATAATTTATTTGAATATAGCATTGGATCCACTGTTTACTGAGATTTCCAAATCTTGAGGTACTGTTACAAAATATTTATACTGATATGGTACGATTTTGGGTCTGCTGCCATATCTTAGACCAGATTTTCTCAGATTTTGTTGTCCACCCCGTCTCCCTTAAAGAAGCAAAATTTATTTTGTTTTCTATGAACGATATGTTAGGCTAACACGTGAACTAACAACATTGTTTATGTTATCAATTGAACGTTATAAATTCAGCCGTCATGCACCATAAATTGAATTCAATTGGTAGCGAATTTATTTGTTTCATTTTATTATACCTTACTTATACAAATATGCGTTGTATTATTAGTTTAATTACACCGTTTGTGCATCAAAATTCATTCCTTTCCTTTATCACATTAACTTTATCACAATTAATACTGTAATAAATTTGGATTTTAACGGTTAAAACAAAGTTTTTCACTATAAAAAATTCAACTTATAAATAGAGATTAATTTCCTCGTTTCATTGCACTATTTACTTAATGCTTCAACAATATTCTATTTGGCAAAAAAAATTCTACCTAAGATCAAAATTTGCTTTCTCTCTTTAATTCAAAGTTTGAATTACATATAAGGTTAGAATATTTTATTACATTAATTGTACTATAAATAGTACGGTAATAAATATAAACTTCTTGGTTTACAAAATTAGTCACCCTAAAAACTTCAAACTTTTGTTAATTTAACGTTTAGTTACTATTTACTTAATTGTTAGACCAAAACTGGTTCTAACACCCAAATTAGATATGATTTTAATGGAATAGAACTGAAAAGAAACGAAGAACACACGATTTATAGAGGTTCGGCGCTAAAGAGCCTACGTCCACTTTCTATTCTTTTAATTGATGATTTGAATGCAAATACAACAATGATTCTCACTCAAATTCACAATTACAATGCATAAGCTCACTCAAATCTCTCAAAAATAGACTTTAAGAGATGATTTTGATCTGAATATGGTTATGAAATTCGGCTATGAAGGAAGTTAGAACTGAGAATTTGTTAAAAGATCCTTTCAAATGCCTCTTGATGGTGTATTTATAGGTGAAAAATCTCCTCGAAGTGGCTCCGGTTTGGAACTACGTGGCACCCATCCCATAAGAGTTGGGTTCGGAGGCCTCCAGATGGTGACAGCACATCGATTTAGTGGGAGATCGTGGGAGGAAACGGTTGTGCTTAGTCTGAGTCTTCAGCAAACTCGTGTAGCAACGGTCAAAGGCTCAGAAAAAAGGGGTTCGGATCGGCCACCTCCGATCCGATGAGGCTACTTGCTTTCTTTTGGTGTCGCTGAAATACTTCTCCGAACCGAACCGATGTGATGTCTGCGTCTTTGATTTATGCTTCTTTCCTGTGCTGGTTCCCTCTGATCCAAACCGGTTGATGGCTTTCCCACTATTTGCTCTTTGTGTAGCCTAGTTCACAAAGTAGGCTAACATTTTGCCCCCTCGAAGTACACTCTTATTTAAGATAAAGTGTGCTTCGAAGTAGTTTACAAAACAGTCTTTGAATTAAAGCCATTGAATGATCGCTTCCATTTACTTGTTGAGACGTGCCACTTCATAAAGTCATGCTTTTTGTTGCTTATATATATCCACAAACCATATGAATTACTTTCTTCATTTTCAAACAACTTTGAGAGCTCTTTTTAATGTCCAGTGATTCCTACAAGTAAGCTTTTTCTTTATTTTTCCTTGAATTCAACCTGCATGCCAAGTCAATGTGTATAATCCCTTTTGGTTCGGACTCTGCCCCGAACGGATTTCTCTCTTGTATTGCTCAACACTGGATTAACAGGCCAAAATGCATTTGTGGGCTTGCAACTCTGGTCCGAAAGGGGGTAACAAGGCTGGGAATACGATGGGTCACTATAAACACGTATATAAACTCGCTGCCTATCTCCTTCCTCTTTCTTTTATTTTATTGCTCCTGTTTATCATATTTTACACCGAAACCCTATCTTTCAAAAACTCCAAAATTCTTCTCGTTAGTCTTCAAATCAAACTCATAAGTAGGTTAAAAAATTTGATTATCCTTGCAATAACTGATTTCAGTTAAAATTTGTGGTCAATTTCGAGCGATTTGGCACGGCCTTTGCCCGGCATCGATGCCTTGGCCTCCTATATAACACCCCACATCCGTTAGTGTCACTCACAAAGGGAATGCACTAAGTTCTGTGGAGCATTTTGGGTAAAAGATGCAGATAAATTACAAGACAGACATAAATTAAAACAGCGGAAAATAAAACTTTTCTTTATTGATAAAATAGTTTGTACAACGATTTCTTTATAATATCAGATTATCATCTGTCTTACAAAATAAAGAAGCATAAAAATAAATTTTTTTCCCCTATTTTTAGCAAGAGCCAGCCATAGCATCTGAAAAGAGAATCCAAGCAAAACTTCAGCAAATCTTCAAGCTGGAAAAGAGTGACAGTCCAACTTAATCTGAGTTATACTATTCCTTCCTTTACTACCTGGGGGGGGGGGGGGGGGACGGAAGAAAAGAAGACGAAAGAAAAAACAGAGTCAGACATAAAGCCTGAGTAAGTTCAGTAACTTCTAGCATGTGAACACGGAAAAACAAAACGACATGAATTAACTGAATACAAGATTACACCATGACGATAGGGTCAGCAAGTTTAGACAAGATAATCACAAGATATGCTAATATATGATAAACTGGATATGCTCTAATACTTTCGCCGCTTCGCTATTTCCTTGTTATACTAATTTCTATATCTCTGCACCTCCTAACTAGTGTCCTAACTAGTAATGATAACGTGATCCCAATCCCTGTATTTTCCATTGCCATCCATTTATTATTTATTACCTAGATTTAATCTAGGGTTTTCTATTAAGTGCTTTCTAGATTCAACTAGAGTTTACGCTATCTGCTGAACGCTTCTCGAATTCAGGATTTATGCCACCTAGTTCAACTAGGGATTATGCTACCTGTTGAAAGATGCCCCCAAGTCTAGGACACACTACCTAGAGTGGTATATGTTCCTATACTTCCCCACGCATGTATCGCGAATCATTATCGCTTGTCTAGATGCACATGTCCTGTAATGTGCGACCCGAGTCCTGTGTCATAGCAAATCAAGGAATACAGAACTCGGTCGGGAGCTTTCAGATATCTGCCGATGCAGATGCTAAGGTCTGTTTTTATTCCAGTGGCTATGGTCCCACTTGAACCCTCCCTCAGCTAATGAAAGGCACACCTTGGAAAATGAGAACTATACGCCGGTCCCCGGTGCCCCCACTATCCTATGGCCATCCTCACCCATAACTAGATAACAACTATATGGTCTTTTAGAGTTCTCCACCTTTCTGCTTCACGTATCTCGATTGACTCAAGATGGATGGTAGACGACGATTTGCTATCACAGGGCTACCGTTTTCTCGCCAAATCACGCCGGTCCATCATAGTCTTTAGGTTGCCATATATTGCAACCAAGGCATACCCCTGGTTCTTCTACGCAGACCTTAACCTCTGTGAGCCCAGGAGGATCATCTGCAGCCTCAAAGAGGGATACCAAGAGTACCCTCACGTCCCCTCGAAGCCTCGGGCTTCGTAACCCAATTCGTTGGAGCCTCCTTTTTACTCAGACCGACATTCGCTCCTTCCCTTGTCATACTAAGAATTACTACTTAGTTTTACTAACTAAGATTTACCACTTAGTTTCCAGAATCGTTGTTTTCTTAACTAAGGTTTACTTAGTTCTCTTTCCCGTCAATTTGGATTGGTTAAGTGTCATAGTCAATTCAAGCTAACTTAACCCTCCTCATTTACCCTGTTAAACTGGTTAAGTTTTATCAGTAACTCATGTTGACTTAACCCTACCACAAACCAAGTTATATTGGTTAAGTATTTATTACTTAACCCTACCCATTCACCCTGTGTTAGTTAAGTGTTCCTTTTTAACTTAACCTTGCCCGTCTGTTTTAACTAACATGTTATTATTAATGGTTAAGTATTATCCCTTCATGTTTTAGACTTAACCCCATTCCTTTATCACAACCTGATGGTTAAGTGTTCAAGTTTACTTAACCCTACGGTCTAGCCCAACTAACATATCAAATTGGCTAAGTGTATTAGATTTTACTTAACTCCGACCTCTGGTCTAGTTAACATGTTAATTTGGCTAAGTATTTTCTCAGTTACTTAACCCCTACAAATCTTGTCTTGTTACCATGTTAAGTTGGTTAAGTGTCCCCATGGACTTAGCCCTCCCATTCTAGCTTAACTGAGTTAGGTTGGTTAAGTGTTCCTATGGACTTAACCCTCCCATTCTAGCTTAACTACGTTAAGTGTCTACATGCACCTAACCCCACCCACCGGTCTGGTTAAATTGGTTAAGCGTCTTAGTTAACTTAACCCTACCCTTCTTGTTCTAGCTTTAACTAAATAAATTAAAGCTACGACCACTCACATTAGACAGATATTGTTGCGAATACTGGATGTGCCGGTTGGTTCCCGGCAGGTTTACATCGCAACTCAGTCTAACCTCGGGTTAGGCATATTCGTGTTTTCTAAGTTCAAAGGGTTTCAATTTATTTTCAAATCAAGTTTTGAAAGTAACCATCCCGTTCTTCCGATCAGTTAGGGATAGCCAGGGAGAGCAGGAAACTTGTATTTTCCAAACTCAAGCCTAGACACTATGCTCTCTGTCACCCTAGAACTTTCTGGTGTGTCATTAAAAGAGATGTCGTTAATAAACCTTTAATTTGTCTAAATTTACATTTCCTCATTCAGGCCAAATTCTATAAGTAAATTATTCCTAATTTACTTATTTCCTAATTACTCTTTTAATGTAAATTGTCAACATTTATTCTTACGGCCCATTCTCCCCTCTATATCATATTTATGCCCTTTTGGTATGTAAACTATACCAAATTAAGTGTCACTAACCATGATTTTGCTAAACCTGACAGTTATTCCCAATTATGGCCAATTTCACATTTATGCCAATATACTTACCGTGCCAAATTAGCTAATCCAATTCCGATTCAACATTCTAATTCACGTCAAACTAGACTTATTACTCTAGTTCACTATTCATGTAAATGCTGGATTTACACGTCAATACTAGATTCAAATTACACATCTTATAATTCATGTCAAATTTATCCAATTTGCATTTCTACGATCATGCCATAATACATGTTCCCAATTAATGCCAATTTCCAAGTTAAACTACGTTTTTAGTAAATTTCATATTTTGTCCAAACCGCATTCCCACCGTTCGTATAATCGTGATTCAGTCTAGATTATAAATAAAGCTAGGTTCGTAGAAAATAGGGAATGAACAAAAGATGCTATGCAAAAGATAGACATACTAATTGGCATAAAAAGGGTTGAATAACGACGTCGGTTCAAGAACATGGGTAGACCTAACTTAATAGGTAAATTCCCAAGGTCTAAAACCAAAGAAAACCAAGAATAGACAGAATAGGGATGTAGGTTCAAGAGCATGGTAGACCTAGGTAAATTCCCAAGGTCTAAAACCAAAGATAACCAAGAATAGACAGAATAGATGATCGGGTTTAGACCCAATTTCATAGTCACAAAACTTAAGCAACACTTTCCTAGTCATGAATCACAGGTGTTTAATCACAGATGTCCTTGTTACGTCATAGGCAATAGTTTATATTTCCTAATCAAAGGCATAGACTTAGTCAAGGAAATAATCCTCATAGTCACAGTCGCAGTCATAGGCAATGTTCATAGTCATAGGCAATGTCCATAGTCATTGGCAATGTTCATAGTCATAGGCAAATGTTCATAGTCATAGGCATATGGTTTTAAGGTCCATAGTTTCATAGTCACGGTCTTATTTGTCCTCGAATCATAACAGTTCTTAATTAGGTTCAAGAGTATAGGCACTGATTCGAATAGAGAGAGAGAGAGATTTGGCATATTCTTTTATTCCTTTAATTTCATGTCACGAACAGAGAAAAACGTTCAAATCTAAAAAGTAACCGACTTACAGAGATTAGATTAGAACAGAAAGATGGCGTTGCTAAGATTCGTAGAAAAAAGTCGTTTGAACCTCCTCTTGAATCCTAGCTTGACTTGAACCTCTTCTTGAAAATCTTTTAGCAGCATTTCCTCGTCTTGGTTTATTTTATATATATTATTTATTTATATATTTTCTCAAAGGCAGCATAAGGATAGAAAAGAATTGTGAATAGAGAAGAAGACCAGGGTTGTTTATATAGTGTTAGGCGGACGAACCTGGTCAGAAAACGTGACCAAATACATCAGAACGAACCAGGAGCAGAAAGCTGGAAAAAGCGGGGAGGTCGACCCCCAGGTCGACTACCCGATCGACCTGGGTGCCTTGGGCGGGAAAATTCCCGCCCAGTCCAATCTGGATCTGTTTTTGAATTTCGAACTCGATTTTCTGAACTGTTTTGAAATTTGAACTTTGCTGAATCTTCCGGAGGCCATATCTTCCTCATACGGACTCCGATTTATGAAACTCGAACTAGTTTTCACGCAGAATTCCGAGACGAACGCAATGGCATAGCCCGTTTCCCTTGATTCTGGTTTTAACTTTTAATTCCGCCATGATTTGTGAATCTTAGTGTTGCAGAATTTCAGGGTGTTACATTCTCCCCCAATTAAAAGGATTTCGTCCCCGAAATCTTCAAGTTAGGAAGAATGTGTCCTACCATCCAATCACCCATCTACTCAACCATTCAATCACATGTATTCATTATCCTTAAAATATTTCTAATGCTTTCATGTTCATATGCATAGTGTGTGTATATGTCTTTATCCAATGCAAAATCAGGCGATCTACTGATTCAGTTGACCTCCTAAATGCGAATCATGTCAGTGCCATGCGTCCAATCATGTATGCAAGCATCCCTAACTATGTAAATACTACATGCGTGCACAACCATTCATCCATATGCAACATCCATATGATAACATATCAAGTTCAACTTACAAACAAATACATATCTGTAAATGCAATATGAAAGCATCCGAACTTGATCTAGTGCCTAATACGTATGCATATGCATCCACGAGCAACCATTTGCAACCACTTGCAACCATCAACCATAACATGTTTCAAATACATGTTTACATCCATTGGTTTCTGCCTAAGGATCGCAGATACGACCTAGAGGATATAATTTGGAAAGAGAGAAACAAATATGCGTAAAGCTCCTAAACAATGAAATCAAGGACGCACCCTTAAGGAAAAGGGTATGATGCTAGTGTCTAGCCTTCTTGAGCTTTACTCCACTGTATCTTAACTAATTTAACTTCATGATTGTGAAGTTTCTGACCTCCATTTCCAAAATGAACAGGTGTCAATTACGGTTCCAAGTGTATGTGCTAAGTTGATTAGAGGTCTCCCTCTTATCCACCATGCCATAGCCATAAGGGTCGAAAGGTTACTACGTGCTTTGTACAGTGCCTGTCACAACTATTCATCTCTCACGCAAACCATCCTAGTCGAACTCGACATTCCTCAAGTACAAGCCCAGAGGCCTAAACCAATATCAGACAAACACCCAAGGAATATCTCCTCCGAATTTAGACGATCTTTGTGAGATGATATAAGCAAATTCGATAGCTATTCTCAAATCCCTACTAACAAAAATAAACTGGTTGGACCACCAATTGGATTTGAGACTCTAGTGGGATCTTTCTACTATACAAGTACTATGGTGCAGAGACTCAACTATGGAAGTGGACATGAACAAATGCGAAGAACTAAAACCAAAGGAAAGAGTACGAACAGTAAAACTAAATTCTTCCAACAGGACTTCACTACCTTTTTCCTTGGTACGCTCGGTGGTGAAAGTATGTACTTGCCTTCTGAAAATCTTGTTCCTCGTTCTTGCCCTTGTCCTTAATTATATGCCCTATCATACCCTAGTAAAGTTACTTCCTCTTGTCTTAGGTTTTTATAATTTCTTCCCCCTTTGTGAGCTAAATCTACATCCATGAATTCCACATCCTAGGGTTATGCTCCTTAGCCAAACTCCTCATCCCCTTCCATGTGTAGTCATGTTAACAAATCTCTCGAAAGCTGCCTCCATCGTCCGGAAACCCTATAAGCTTTGAAAGAAAACTGCCCGTAGGTGAAACAACTACGGCTATGGATTGAAGCCGGGGCACTACTTCGCCCATCGATGAGGTTACCTCCCAGAAAGCCAGGAGCCCCAGAGACTCAAGAAAGAAGGAGTCAAGAATTCAAACAAAGGAAGAGAAGATAATGCGTATGGCTTTTGGGGAATATGCCTTTAAAACAAATCTTTTCTCTTGAAAATGCTTCTTTTAAAACCGTTTTGAAAATAATTTTTCAAATCTTTTATCTGATCTGGTAACCTTCAGCTATGATACCATGTGTAACACCCCACATCCGTTAGTGTCACTCACAAAGGGAATGCACTAAGTTCTGTGGAGCATTTTGGGTAAAAGAAGCAGATAAATTACAAGACAGACAGAAATTAAAAGAGCGGAAATTAAAACTTTGCTTTATTGATAAAATAGTTTGTACAACGATTTCTTTATAATATCAGAGCATCATCTATCTTACAAAATAAAGAAGCATAAAAATACATTTATATTCCCCAATTTTAGCAAGAGCCAGCCATAGCATCTGAAAAGAGAATCCAAGCAAAACTTCGGCAAATCTTCAAGCTGGAAAAGAGTGACAGTCCAACTTAATCTGAGCTATACTATTCCTTCCTTTACTACCTGGGTGGGGGGAACGGAAGAAAAGAAGACGAAAGAAAAAACAGAGTCAGACATAAAGCCTGAGTAAGTTCAGTAACTTCTAGCATGTGAACATGGAAATACAAAACGACATGAATTAACTGAATACAAGATTACACCATGATGATAGGGTCAGCAAGTTTAGACAAGATAATCACAAGATATGCTAAGATATGATAAACTGGATATGCTCTAATACTTTCGCCGCTTCGCTATGTCCTTGTTATACTGATTTCTATATCTCTGCAAATCCTAACTAGTGTCCTAACTAGTAATGATAACGTGATCCCAATCCCTGTATTTTCCATTGCCATCCATTTATTATTTATTACCTAGATTTAATCTAGGGTTTTCTATTAAGTGCTTTCTAGATTCAACTAGAATTTACGCTATCTGCTGAACGCTTCTCGGATTCAGGATTTATGCCACCTAGTTCAACTAAGGATTATGCTACCTGTCGAAAGATGCCCCCAAGTCTAGGACGCACTACCTAGAGTGGTATATGTTCTTATACTTCCCCACGCATGTATCGCGAATTGTTATCGCTTGTCTTGATGCACATGTCCTGTAATGTGCGACCCGAGTCCTGTGTCAGGGCAAATCAAGGAATACAAAACTCGGTCGGGAGCTTTCATATATCTGCCGATGCAGATGCTAAGGTCTGTTTTAATTCCAGTTGCTATGGTCCCACTTGACCCCTCCCTCAACTAATGAAAGGCACACCTTGGAAAATGAAAACTATACGTCGGCCCCCGGTGCCCCACTATCCTATGGCCATCCTCACCCATAACTAGATAGCAAGTATATGGTCTTTTGGAGTTCTCCGCCTTTCTGCTTCACGTATCTCGATTGACTCAAGATGGATGGTAGACGACGATTTGCTATCACAGGGCTACCGTTTTCTCGCCGAATCACGTCGGTCCATCCTAGTCTTTAGGTTGCCATATATTGCAACCAAGGCATACCCCTGGTTCTTCTATGCAGACCTTAACCTCTGTGAGCCCAGGAGGATCATCTGCAGCCTCACAGACGGATACCAAAAGTACCCTCATGTCCCCTCAAAGCCTCGGGATTCGTAACCTAATTCGTTGGAGCCTTCTTTTTACTCAGACGGACATTCGCTCCTTCCCATGTTATACTAAGAATTACTACTTAGTTTTACTAACTAAGATTTACCACTTAGTTTCCAGAATCGTTGTTTTCTTAACTAAGGTTTACTTAGTTCTCTTTCCCGTCAATTTGGATTGGTTAAGTGTCATAGTCAACTCAAGCTAACTTAACCCTCCTCATTTACCCTGTTAAACTAGTTAAGTGTTATCAGTAACTCATGTTGACTTAACCCTACCACAAACCAAGTTATATTGGTTAAGTATTTATTACTTAACCCTACCCATTCACCCTGTGTTGGTTAAGTGTTCCTTTTTAACTTAACCTTGCCCGTCTGTTTTAACTAACATGTTATTATTAATGGTTAAGTATTATCCCTTCATGTTTTAGACTTAACCCCATTCCTTTATCACAACCTGATGGTTAAGTGTTCAAGTTTACTTAACCCTACGGTCTAGCCCAGCTAACATATAAATTGGCTAAGTGTATTAAATTTTACTTAACCCCAACCTTTGGTCTAGTTAACATGTTAATTTGGCTAAGTATTTTCTCAGTTACTTAACCCCTACAAATCTTGTCTTGTTACCATGTTAAGTTGTTTAGGTGTCCCCATGGACTTAGCCCTCCCATTCTAGCTTAACTGTGTTAGGTTGGTTAAGTGTTCCTATGGACTTAACCCTCCCATTCTAGCTTAACTACGTTAAGTGTCTACATGCACCTAACCCCACCCACCGGTCTGGTTAAATTGGTTAAGCGTCTTAGTTAACTTAACCCTACCCTTCTTGTTCTAGATTTAACTAAATAAATAAAAGCCACGACCACTCACATTAGACATATATTGTTGCGAATACTGGATGTGCCGGTTGGTTCCGGGCAGGTTTACATCGCAACTCAGTCTAACCTCGGGTTAGGCATATTCGTGTTTTCTAAGTTCAAAGGGTTTCAATTTATTTTCAAATTAAGTTTTGAAAGTAACCGTCCCGTTCGTCGGATCAGTTAGTGATAGCCAGGGAGAGCAGGAAACTTGTATTTTCCAAACTCAAGCCTAGACACTATCCTCTCTGTCACCCTAGAACTTTCTGGTGTGTCATTAAAAGAGATGTCGTTAATAAACCTTTAATTTGTCTAAATTTACATTTCCTCATTCAGGCCAAATTCTATAAGTAAATTATTCCTAATTTACTTATTTCCTAATTACTCTTTTAATGTGAATTGTCAACATTTATTCTTATGGCCCATTCTCCCCTCTATATCATATTTATGCCCTTTTGGTATGTAAACTATACCAAATTAAGTGTCACTAACCATGATTTTGCTAAACCTGACAGTTATTCCCAATTATGGACAATTTCACATTTATGCCAATATACTTACCGTGCCAAATTAGCTAATCCAATTCCGATTCAACATTCTAATTCACGTCAAACTAGACTTATTACTCTAGTTCACTATTCATGTAAATGCTAGATTTACACGTCAATACTAGATTCAAATTACACATCTTATAATTCATGTCAAATTTATCCAATTTGCATTTCTATGATCATGCCATAATACATGTTCCCAATTAATGCCAATTTCCAAGTTAAACTACGTTTTAAGTAAATTTCATATTTTGCCCAAACCGCATTCCCACCATTCGTATAATCGTGATTCAGTCTAGATTATAAATAAAGCTAGGTTCGTAGAAAATAGGGAATGAACCAAAGATGCTATGCAAAAGATAGACATACTAACTGGCATAAAAAGGGTTGAATAACGACGTCGGTTCAAGAACATGGGTAGACCTAACTTAATAGGTAAATTCCCAAGGTCTAAAACCAAAGAAACCCAAGAATAGACAGAATAGGGACATAGGTTCAAGAACATGGGTAGACCTAACTTAATAGGTAAATTCCCAAGGTCTAAAACCAAAGATAACCAAGAATAGACAGAATAGATGATCGGGTTTAGACCCAATTTCATAGTCATAAAACTTAAGCAACACTTTCCTAGTCATGAATCACAGGTGTTTAATCACAGATGTCCTTGTTATGTCATAGGAAATAGTTTATATTTCCTAATCAAAGGCATAGACTTAGTCAAGGAAATAATCCTCATAGTCACAGTCACAGTCATAGGCAATGTTCATAGTCATATGAAATGTCCATAGTCATAGGCAATGTTCATAGTCATAGGCAAATGTTCATAGTCATAGGCATATGGTTTTAAGGTCCATAGTTTCATAGTCACAGTCTTATTTGTCCTCGAATCATAACAGTTCTTAATTAGGTTCAAGAGTATAGGCACTGATTCGAATAGAGAGAGAGAGATTTGGCATATTCTTTTATTCCTTTAATTTCATGTCACGAACAGAGAAAAACGTTCAAATCTAAAAAGTAACCGACTTACAGAGATTAGATTAGAACAGAAAGATGGCGTTGCTAAGATTCATAGAAAAACAGTCGTTGAAGTCGTTTGAACCTCCTCTTGAATCCTTGCTTGACTTGAACCTCTTCTTGAAAATCTTTTAGCAGCATTTCCTCGTCTTGGTTTATTTTATATATATATATTTTCTCAAAGGCAGCATAAGGATAGAAATGAATTGTGAATAGAGAAGAAGACCAGGGCTGTTTATATAGTGTTAGGCGGACGAACATGGTCAGAAAACATGACCAAATACATCAGAACGAACCAGGTGCAGAAAGCTGGAAAAAGCGGGGAGGTCGACTACCCAGTCGACCTGGGTGACCTAGGTCGACTACCAAGTCGACCTGGGTGCCTTGGGCGGCAAAATTCCCGCCCAGTCCAATCTGGATCTGTTTTTGAATTTCGAACTCGTTTTTCTAAACTGTTTTGAAATTTGAACTTTGCTGAATATTCCGGAGGCCATATCTTCCTCATGCGGACTCCGATTTACGCAAACTCGGACTCATTTTCACGCAGAATTCCGAGACGAACGCAATGACGCAGCCCGTTTCCCTTGATTCTGATTTTAACTTTTAATTCTGCCTTGATTTGTGAATCTTAGTGTTGCAGGATTTCGGTGTGTTACATCCTCTCTCCTCGCCATCGTCGTTGGTGGTTCTGTCACCACCTCGAGGCGTTGGGAGAGGGGATTAGGATCCTGCAGGATATTTGAGCACGTAAGTGCTTGGTCTTAATTGGGTTTTTTGACATGGAGTTGGGTTTGGTGTTGGTTAAGCAAGATGGAAAATGGAGAAGATGAAGAAAAGGAGAGGAACTGGGATCGGTTCAGGTGTAGAAACGTTGGAGTGAAGGGAAGAGAGAGATGTTTACAAGACCGGATCGGGTCGGAGCAAAAAAAAGCAAAAAAGGGAAAACAAATCCTACCTGACCGGGTCGGATCGGAATAAGAGACAATGAGGGGAAGAGGCAAGATTATTCAAGTCAATCTGAACCGCTCTGAAAGACTACGTCCGAACCGATCCAGTTTTACTTACTGGGTGTGAATGTCTGCTTCAAATCGAAACATGACTTTGCCTCCCCCCGATCTGATCCCAATACACATACCCGAACCGAACCGAAGAAGTACAACTCAATGCGTGAGAATTTATCCAACTAGCTTAATCAATGCTTGGCATAACCTTCAACTTGATGAACAGTTAGGATAGCGCCTTACGAACATAACAAACATCAAGAAGTATTCTGAAACATTATTACTCCTTTGAATCTTTACATCTCGCTCTCATGTGTTTACTTTGCATCTTTGGTACATGTAGCACACACTTTAGTTCACATACACACACGGGGGATGCGGGCTATCTTACTCTAACTTATGTTATTACTTCTTCAGTAGTCTAGTGATCATGGCCGAGTGACGTTCATCTAGGTTAGCAAAGAAGATAGAAGTTGCAGAAACTTCTGAGAAATTTGCTCTTGATGACATATCTTCTTCCTCAGACCCCGAATGGGACGATGAGGGCCCAATTATGAAGTAGGAGCGCATAACTGTGAAACACCTTTTGATAGTGAAGTTTCTCTGGGCGATGAAGAGAAAGGAGGAATAAGAGATAATTGAGCTCCTGATGAGTTTGAGTCTGCCACTATATCGGAGTTACCCAAAGATTCTGTTGAATCGACGATTGATGACGACAGACTTGTACGAATATGTTTAAAGCACGGGATACTGAAAACAGATACCCTGGTGCCATCAGAAGCTGATCATCCCCACAATCCTCAAGAAGGATTTATGGCAGTTACCCGATTGATGTGTATGGTTGGGGCTATTCCACCATTTCCGCCTTTTGTCGTCGACTTTCTGAGACAGATGCGGGTTGCCTCCATGCAGTTACACCCCAACTCTTATGCTTATTTATATACCTTATACATAGCATACAGAGAGGTTTTAGGTATAGAGCCTACTTTCGATGACATCCACTTTTTTTATAATTTAAAACATCGGACTCAAGAGACTCTTTCCTTCTCCTATTTTGAATCAATCCAAAAAAGGAAAATTATTTCAGCTCCATTTAGCAGCAAGGCCGGCGATTCTAAGATCGAATGGTTTTATATCAAGCAACACCCGGGGTGCGCCAGGAGATGGACCAAATCAAGTAAAACATCGGTATTCTAGATCTCAATTTTGAATGTTCATGTCAACACACTAACCTGCTTTCTCTTTTATTCGCAGTTGATAACCCAAAACAAATATCGAATCAATTGTACTTTGATCGGTTGCATCGACTTCTCAATGGTGATCAAAAGTTTCTAACCAGCGACGAAGTTCTTAAAGATGAGTATCTCCATCATCAATGGTTACTATCCATTACCCGTAGCATAGGTCATGAGTCGGGTCCATATGTATACATACCCCCAGTGGACATTATTCCTGAAACAGGCGAGGGCTCGAGAAGTGCAACAATACCTCTTCGGGCTTCACCTTCTCCATCTTCAACCCAAGACAACGAGTTAGCCAACATAACCGAAAAGCACAGAGAAGTGTATACCGTGCCTGATGATGCTATTCCTCCTGAGAAGTCAACGTCCCCTAAAGAGCTGCCAGCAGATGCTTCTCAAGGAGATGTCCCTACTACCGACGATTCCACATCTCAGGGTTTGGGAGATCTCCCCCACCTGAAACCATCTATACTTCAGAGGACTTTGGCACAAATCCTTTAATTTTCACTTCTTCGGAGGAGGCTACTCCCGTGAAGGCCAAAGAGCCCACTCGTGCTGGCATGGCTTCGGACTCGGGTTTGTCGGGGGGAACACCACTTAGGATGCACCCAATACAATAGCACCACACTTCACAGCACTCACTTCTCATGTGAACACTGATTCTGAATTCTTTTACATTGTTGCGCACGTACAATGTCTCGCCCCTACTATGATGTCAGGAAAATACGTCGTAGCATGTTTAGACCCCCTTCTGATGTCGATCATGATCAACGTGAAAGCCGGGGTAAAGAGGACAGAAGGCCTCATGATTCTTATCAGCCACACACCTCGCGCTCTCGCTTCCCCGTCCGGTCGGATCCAGACCGATATAAAAGCTATCAGAGTCGTCGAGGAGAAGACACATCGCAGCCCAAAGACCGAACTTCTCCTGAAGACAAACACAGTCGGGAAAAAAGTCTACAGAAACATACCGATTCACGAAACAAACATAAGGTTTCTGAGAAGCGACCTGGAAAGAGTGATACATCCATCGTGCCTACTAAGCGTTGAGACACTGAGCTAACATACTGCAAACCTCCACCACTGGATGCTGGGTCCAAAGTTAAGCTGGCATATCTGGAGAAGCAGTTCACAGACCATTATTTTGAAAATATGACTTTCTTACCTGCTCTCAAGCCTATTTCCTCAAAGTGGGCAGATGAGGCTAAAACGAAGATTGACGCAGTCGAGAAGTAATACTCGGAGATGTTCAAGTATTCACGTAATCTCTCCAGAATCATTCGGACTTTAATTACAGATGTTAATTCAATGAAAAAGACTGCAGATGCCGATGAAAAGGCCTTGAAAAATTTGGAGAAGGACCTTGAGGACACATATGTCATCGCTCAATGAGATGCTAATAACTTCAAACAGCAATTCGAGGAGTTACAGAAGCGTTATCATAACTTACTGGAATCTCATAGTCAAGAGCGTTTGGAGTTGAAGAAATAAGCGGAAGATGCTAAGTCGGACAATGTCAAAATGCAACTGGCTTACAATACTTTTGAGCAAGAAAAAGCTGTGTTAGCGAGAAAAAATGCTGAACTGGAGAAACGAAACGCTGACTTGGAGTCCAAGTTAATGGAAGCCGAGAATAGGGCTACCCTAGTTTAGGGGAATGTGGAAAATGTCATTAAGTCTGCTGAAGAGACCCGAAAACAGCTATCAGAGGCTCAGGAAGAAGTGCATGGTTTTGGCGAATTACTTATTGAATTCTTCGCGCACATAATTCATCGCCGAAACATCTCATGGATTGAAGACTATCCAACTACCTTAGTTCATGCATGGAGTCAAATCATCGAATGGGAGAAAGAGGAGCTTAAGGTAGATTTCGTCGACGAAGATAAACTTATGGAAAAGTATCCGAGAGATGACGAGCCGGCACGCCTGGCCGAGGGGCGCCGCCTCATTGCCACTTCTATGGAGGAGGAGAAGCGGATGGCCAAACAAAAGAATATCCCTGAGGCTGGTTCTTCTTCAACTACTGCGGAAACTTCTGAAGTCGAGGGATATGATCCCGAGAACCCGGGGATCCCTCAGGCGTCTCGTTTATCTCCTATTCCCGAATCAGCGTCAGAGACGGCAGTCACTCCAATTGAGAAACCATCGGAAGGTATTTCTACCTTTTCACCTCAATTCGTCAAAGCCGTCTCCACTTTTCACCACATGATTGGGCAATCGATGGAGGATCCTTTATTTTCTCCTGAGTTGATAATTGTTGCTTCTCATTCTATAGGTGTTGAACCGACCGAGAAGACTGACATGCATCAGGGAACCACCACTAGGGTAAAATCCGTGGAAAAGACTCAAGGAGAACCGGATAAGGCTACCAGTGTAGAGTCAGGAAGGGGAGCTGAATTGTCTAAGGCCGACACTTCTCATGGTGACGAGATGATAGATGCCTTGAAAGACGACGGTGGTAGCGAGGGGCATGAAGAAGACCCTGATGTGGCTATAATTGGGGACTCAAAAAGTGCTGATGACGGCACTTTGGCTGAAATGAAAGCCAAACATGACAAGCGTATGCAGCTAAAAGTTGAAGACTTGAACCCCGAAAGCCTTAAACCCCCTGCAATGGTGGATCCTGGATCAAGGTTAGTCGTTAAACTTTCAACTAGGTCTATTACAGAGGAGCTTGCTAAAAAATCTTCTCTTGATTCTAGTGTTCCGACTCCTGGTAAAAAATCAACCGATTCTAGCACTTCGACTGCAGAGAAGAAAAGGCCGAAGCGCATTATGACTGATGCTGAAAAGGGGGCTAAGGCTCTCATAAAGCTGCCAAAAAATCCAAGTCCGCTCCAAAGCCCAAGTGACGGTGTGCTTTGTTTTATTTTGGCATTTAATTGGTCCGCAATTGTTGCATCGAGTGCGGCCCTCGCATACTTTGCTTGATTTCCCTGTACAAACTTACGTGTTTGTAAATAATAATAATTTATTACATATAATGTCTGATAGTTGTTAGTTTAGTACTTAAGTAAAAATGCAAGAACATGTCATATTACAATTATATAATGAAGTCATTATTGAGGGGAATATGCGTACACGTATATGCCCCAGTCAATCTTGGATAACTGAGCAAGAATTATTCAAGATTGATTAAATTCAAAATTCAATTGCCCCCAATTCTACGATGGGGCCATATTCCTTTCATCATTGATGCCTATTCTTTCAGCATCTTTATACTCTCCTGTCTCATATCCAGGTTGAGGTGGTCTCTCATCTAGGTGCACCTTCACGCCTCAAGGGACGTCATCTTCCCGTCCTTTATACTCTCTCTCAATTCTTGAGAGTTAGAGTTAAGAATGTGGTCTTCCCATTCGTTTATTTTGCAAACAATCATTTTATTTGTTCCTGCACATAGGTCATCTTCAACTTTCCAAATTTAACTTAGTATTTCGTGTTTCATAGTCACGATAGAATAATTGTTGAAGATAAAATAATGCAGAAAAGTAAATGACACACGATATTTTTATAGTGGTTCAGCTAAGTCATAGCCTACATCCACTTCATAATCCTTTGTTCAAATAAACAGACTTTTTAAGGCAAGTCGTGCCTTTTTACATAGCTTATGAAAACAAAAAGGATGACATTTCATATTTAGCTCAGATATCCTCGTAAGTGCTGAGTGTTCCAAGCTCTGGGAATTTCCTCACCGTCCACAGTCGTTAGCTTGAATGCTCCTGTATCTAGCTTCCATTGGATGGTGTATGGCCCTTCCCATTTACCCAATTGGGTCGAAGGCGGGAAGACTCGTTTCAGTACTAGGTCTCCTGGTTCAAAAGTTTAGAAGAGAACTTTCTGGTCATAATAATGTGCTACTTGATGTCGATGTCTCGAGGCACGTAAGTCAGCTTTATTTCTTTTTTCTTCAATCATATCAAGAGATTCTAGGAGGAGTGCTTTATTTATTATCGGATCATAATACGCCATTCGATGAGAAGGGACTTCCAATTCTATCGGGATCACTGCTTCTGACCCAAAGGAAAGTGAACAGGGAGTATGGCCGGTAGCCATCTTAATGGTTGTCCTGTAGGCCCATAAAGCTAATGGCAACTCGTCTACCCATCTAGCTTTGGCCCGTTCCAACCGCTTCTTTAGAATTGATTTAATGACCTTGTTTATGGCTTCGACCTGGCCATTTGACTACGGGTGAGCTACTGTAGTGTATCATTTATCAATCTTATATTTCTGGCAGAAGTTTCTGAACTCGATGCTGTCAAACTGCGTCCCATTATTGGTTATGATGGTCTTCGGTATTCCAAATCGACAAATAATGTTTCCGACCACAAAACTGATCACCTTCCTCGCCGTGATGGTTGTTAAAGATTCAACTTCCACCCATTTTGTGAAGTAGTCCATGGCAACGATCGCGTACTTAGCTCCTCCTCTGGAAATAGGTAACACTCCAATAATGTCAATTCCCCACATGGAAAACGGCCATGGACTTACCATCGACTTGAGCTGGGTCGGAGGCGCTCTGGGAACTTTGGTGAATCTTTGACATCTATCGCAGCGCCGTGAATATCAGCCGCGTCTTTATTCACGGTAGGCCAGAAATATCCATACCGTAATACTTTCTTTGCTAGGGTTTGGCCCCTAGTGTGATCTCCACACTCACCTTCATGCACTTCTTGCAGTACACGTTTAATGCCGTCATGTGCGATACATCGTAATAGGAGCATTGAAAACCCTTGGCGATAAAGGACGTCGTCCTGTAAAACGTATCTTGCAGCCTTGCGTCTTACAGCTCGTCTTTCGCTTTTTTTCAATGGGAGGGTTCCATTCTTGAGAAAATTCTTAATCGATGCCATCCAGGATTTTCTCGCTGGTTCAACTTCCAAGGCTAGCTCAGCTTCCATTAGGTCGAAACTCGATGATTCCGACACCTCTATCGGAACCATCTCGGTTTCTTTAGGATTATCAGAACTTGCTAGCTTCGCCAGTCGATCTGCTTTTTGATTTTCCGCTCTTGGAATGTGTGTTATGCTATATGCTCCAAACCTCCCAACAACTCCTTTACCTTTTTGAGATAAGCAATGAGTCGAGGTCCTTTAGCAGCAAATTCTTCCCGAACTTGGCATACAACTATCTTGGAATCGCAATATATATCTAGTGCCTTCACTCCCAATTCTTTGGTGAGTTTCAGCCCGACAATCAGGGCTTCATACTCGAAATCGTTGTTAGTAGCAGCAGACTCTAACTGTAATGCATAGTAAATAGATCATCCTTTAGGAGTTATTAAAACAACTCCAGCGCCGGACTTTTGATCATTCTTGGCTCCGTCTGTGTATAGTTTCCACTGACTAAGCTCTAACTCTCGATCCAAAGTAATTACCTTGTCACCCACCGTTTCCTCTTCAGGAATTGTAAATTCAGCTATAAAGTCAGCCAATGCCTACCCCCTTATTGATCTTCATGGCTGAAAGTTCAAATCAAATTGACTTAGCTCAATATTCCATTTAAGTAACCACCCCGACGCTTCGGGTTTCTGCAACACTTGTCTCAAAGGCTGATTAGTATATACAACTATTGGGTGTGCCTGAAGATAATGGCGAAGTTTGCGGGAAGCAATCAGGAGGCTATAAGCAAGCTTCTCTATCTTCGAATAATTACATTCTGCAGCGGCTAGTTTTTTTGCTTACGTAATATATAGGTTTCTGGACTTTATCCTCTTCACGTACTAATGCTGTGCTGACGGCGTGAGATGATACTGCCAAGTAGACGAACAAATCCTCATTTTCCACAGGCTTTGATAATATTGGAGGCTTTTCTAAGAAGTCTAATAGATTCTGGAACGCCTCCACACAGTCAGGAGTCCACTCAAAATTTTGCTTTCCCTGTTTTATGAGATCGAAGAAAGGTACACATCTATCTGTAGCTTTGGAAATAAACCTACTCAATGCAGCAACTTTTTCGGCCAAGCTTTGAATGTCTTTGATCTTGTGTGGTTCTTCAATGTCCCTTATTGCTGCTAATTGGTTAGGATTTATCTCAATTCCTCGAGAACTCACCATAAACCCCAGGAATTTTCCAGATGCGACCCTAAATGAACATTTTAGGGGGGTTTAACTTCATCCCATATCTTCAAAAAATATTAAACATTTCAGCTAAGTCCCTTGTATGATCGGAAGACAGTTTGGACTTTACAAGCATGTCATCCACATAAACCTCCATGGTTTTCCCGATTTGATTGTAAAACATGCGGTTGACTAGGCGCTGATACGTGGCTCCTGCATTCTTTAACCGAAATGGCATTACCACGTAACAATATAACCCCAAGTCTGTGATAAAGCTTGTATGCTCTTGATCTGGTATGTGCATGGGAATTTGATTGTACCCGGAATAGGCGTCCATAAAGGATAAAAGCTCTTGTACGGTCGTCGAATCTACTAGTTGATTAATTCTGGGGAGAGGAAAGCTATCCTTCGGGCATGCCTTGTTCAAATCAGAAAAGTCGATACACGTTCACCACTTCCCGTTTGACTTTTTGACCAGGACAGGATTCGATATCCAGTCGGGATATTTCGAATCCTTAATGAATCCATTATCTTTTAATTTCTCTACTTCTTCTTTTAAAGCTGCTGACCGTTCTGGGCCTAACATCCGTCTCTTCTGCTTGACTGGTGGGTGCTTTGGATTAATACACAAAGAGTGGCTCATGATGGCAGGCGAAATCCCACGCATGTCAGCGTGAGTCCAGGCAAACACATCCTGATTTGCCTTTAAGAAATCAGCCAATTCCCTCGCTCTAACTGGATCTAGTTGCGAGTTGATCTTTAGTACATTTGTTGAATCTGTTTCATCAACAGATATATCTATTGTTATTTCGTTGGGAGTTGCCTCCCTGTCCCCGGGTTCTCTATCCTCTCTGAGATCTATATCCTCGAGCACGTCTGAGGGCGACTCTCTTGGGGCAGGACCCATTAATTGCTATGCTGATGCCTCCTTTGGAGGGGCGGATTCGTCCTTAGCTTCTATATTCAACCCCTTCATTAACATCTTTAACTCCGTCATGTAACAAGCTCGTCCCGTAGCTTAGTCACCCCTCATCACCCCAACTCCTGAGTCAGTCAGGAATTTAAGCAGCAAGCACCAAGGTGCAATACATGCCCTAAATTCGACAAGGGCCGGTCGGCCTAGGAAGGCATTGTAAGGAGACTCCACATCAAAAACTTCAAATGGCAGGATACTTACTCTCTGGCGATCTCCCTGCCCTAGCGTGACGGGTAGTTCCACAAAACCCATCGGAGTTGTAGATGCTCCGTTAAAGCCACGTATCCATTCTTCACATGGCTTTAAATCTTTTGCTTCGAGTCTCATTTGTTCGAAAGCTTTCTTGAAGAGACATTGACCGAGCTCCCGTTGTCCACTAACACTTTATGGACTAAAGCAAGGCCAATTGTTGTGGTAATCACTAGTGGATCGTTGGTTGGAGATTGAACTCCGGAATCATCTCTATTGCGGAATACAACGTCGTCTAACATTGTCTTTTGTTGTTTTACTGGAGTAACGTCTTCGAGGCTACTGCATTCTCCTACCTCAAAATGCTTGGCGGCGTTCACGTACTGGTCCATTGCTTTAAAACTACGACCAACTAAGTGAGGTCCGCCTATAATAGTATTAATGACGATCCCCTTACCTTTTTGCTGAGCTGTGTATTTTGAAGCAGGCCGGTTGTGGTCCGGGGCATGTCCCCCTTGCCCCTTCTCCCTTGGGGCGACCTTGTACTCGTCTAACTTCTCTTATCGCAGCAACCTTTCGACGATATCTCTCAGATGACGGCGTTCATTGGTGGAATGACCGTGGGTACCATGAAACAAGCAAAACTTTCCTGTTGCAATCTCTTTCTCAGTGGAGTCTCTGGGTGGTGGTTTTTTGTACTGCAATATGCTATATGTATCTAAATAAATATTCTCCAACGTATCATTTAATGGCATATAATTTTCAAAAGTCTGGAATTTGTGTCTTTTATTAGAGCTATTCCCTCGGTTTCTGTTCCTTTTATTGTCGTTCCCATTTCCATTGCTATTAACCCCACTCTGTTTGCCAACATTTACTTCCACCTTCCCTGAACTGTCAACAAATTGTTTCACAGCAACGTTACTCTGGACACCTTCCTTCGAGGCCCCGTCGGACTCTCTCTTCTGATTTGCCTTAGCTTCTTCTCGCCATAAGCGGATATTAGTTTTTTCATAGAACAATTCTCTAGTAGGAGGTGGTTTTCCAGACAAGTAATCCCCGAACTCTATGTCAGGATCTACCCCTTCTTTCAAGGCCATCAGGATAGTTGGCTCATGGGGATCACTAACTTCAGTGACGGCCAGGTTGAAACGATCCAAATATGACTTCAAAGATTCTCCTAGGCCCTGTTTAATCCGTGACAATTCTATGACGCTCTTGGACTTTCGGGCATGAAGTCAAAACTGATTCATTAAGCGCTCACTCAATTCTGTGAAATTTGATATCGATCGAGGGGGGAATCAGGTGAACCACATTAACTCTACGTCTTCAAGATAGATTGGAAAAGCTTTGCATTTTACGGCATTTGGGGCTGCTGCCGCGTTCATGAACCATGCATACCTCATCAGATGCTGCCCTGGGTCTGTTCTTCCTGAATATCGATCCATCTGAGGCAAATTGAATCGCCGAGGCAACTGGAAATACAGTATGTCATCTGTGAAGTGGGTATGAATTCACTCAATGCCCCAATCTTCATTAGTATACCGCCGACTTTCGGATATAATCTGACGCACCATTGCCCATACATCGGCATTTGTTAATGTCTGCACAGGCTCTCTAGGTCTGATGTTCGGATTACTCCTGGGTTCCTAATCTGGGGATAACCTCCTGTTTCTGGCAGCAGCTACTCTACGTTGCTCTCTGTGCTCCCGGTCAATCTCAGGAGGTAGAGGTTGGAGAAGCTGTTGCTGCGTAGGGTTGGTAATATTATGATCCCTGGGTAGGATGTGGGATCCGCGCATGGGTAGCAACATAGGATGTTGCTGGCTCGGATCATCAGGGCCCAATGCATGAGCGGCGTCTTCTCGGGATCCTAAAGATCCAAAAGTCAATTAATCGAGGTTCTGAGGTCATTCAAGCAGCCTTCTCTCGTGAGGGCGTCCCTCGTCTGAAGAAGACGAATCATATGAAGCAAGGCAACGTGTTGGGGAAGGAGTCTTCTGCCTTCGGAGCTCTTGTAGTTCTCTACCCATAGTGATCATGTTTTCCTGCATGCGAAGGTTGTCACGCCTTTGGGCTTCCAATGCTTCTTTATGCTCTGAAGCATGTCAAGAAAACGTGAAAAATCTCCCTGGGTAATGGGTGCAGATAGATCAGGCTGAACATTAGTCATCGTGGCTGGAATCGGAGCGTTAGAGGGAGCTCGATTAGAAGTTCCAGCTTCATTCTGGTTCGGATCGGATCGGTTCACAGTGGCCTGGTGGAGTGGTTCGGATGGAGGGAGTGAGTGCCCTCGACCTCATTAGACCGGATCGGATCGGTGCCTTCCATTCGGTTCGGATTGGCGCCTTCCATCTGGTTCGGATCCTCCTGGTCGGAGAGGTCTGCTCCCGAGCTTTGAGCGTGTGACCTCGTTAACACGATGGCATGTTGATCTTCTCTAGCATCGTTTCCCCTAGCGCCTTGCACTTCTTTTCCTTTGGTCTTAGCCATGATACTCGATTCTTCAACAGTTATTCAACAAGTACTTAAAGATGTCAAAGATAGAAGATTAACTTCTTTGAACTTGAAAGCCCAAATAGTAGAATGATAATCCCAAAAAGGCTGAGAATTTGAAGATTTCTCAGTGAAAGCACCAAAATGTTAGACCAAAAATTGGTTCTAACACCCAAATTTGCTATGATTTTAATGAAATAGAACTAAAAAGCAACGAAGAACACATGATTTATAGTTGTTCGGCGCTAAGAGCCTACGTCCACTTTCTATTCTTTTAATTGATGATTTGAATGCAAATACAACAATGATTCTCACTCAACTTCACAATTACAATGCATATGGTCACTCAAATCTCTCAAAAATAGACTTTAAGAGATGATTTTAATCTGAATATGGTTATGAAATTCAGCTATGAAGGAAGTTAGAACTGAGAATTTGCCAAAAGATCCTTTTAAATGCCTCTTGATGGTGTATTTATAGGTGAAAAATCTCCTCGAAGTGGGTCCGGTTCAGAACTATGTGGCACCCATCCCCTAAGAGTCAGGTTCGGAGGCCTCCAGATGGTGACAGCGCATCGATTTAGTGGGAGATCGTGGGAGGAAACGGTTGTGCTTGGTCCGAGTCTTCAGGAAACGTGTGTAGCAACGGTCACAAGCTCAAAAAAAAGGGGTTCGGATCGGCCGCCTCCGATCCGATCCGATGAGGCTACTTGCGTTCTTCTGGTGTCGCTGAAATACTTCCCTGAACCGAACCGATGTGATGTCTGCGTCTTTGATTTATGCTTCTTTCCTGCGCTGGTTCCCTCTGATCCGAACCGGTTGATGGCTTTCCCACTATTTGCTCTTTGTGTAGCCTAGTTCACAAAGTAGGCTAACATTAATGATTTGATTAGAATAAATTAATCTTAACTATATTTTCCTATGCAATAAATTCTTTGTTCGAAATCAATAAATCGTTTCTCAACAGAATTTATTTCAAAAATTGATTAATGTCAAGTTTCAATATTCAAATGGCTCATTATTTTTTAACATCATATTCACAATGCACCTTTATTTTTAGTGTGAACACTGCATTAAATGACAGTCTAGATTGTACCTTAAGTATATTGTTAAACAATTCTAAATTTGTAGTTTTTACTTTCATAATCAACTCAAGTAAATAACGTTAATTCTGGAAAATATTTAAGCTGAGCTTATGTCTACAATTGTCGTTAAAAGTGGATACTTTGTTCAAAAAAATTAAATGTACATGTTATAATTGGAATGTCAAATATAAGCATATATATTCTTGTATAAATCAAATTACAAGATCAAAATAATAAATTTATAATGGTAATAAGTTTTGTTTTCTATAACAACATTAAATATTCAACCGGTTATTAATGTAAATCACATTTTGTTAATAAATTCATGAAATGGTTCGCACATATTGTTCAAAATAGACAAAATCCCAAATATAAATATTTATTTCATATGAAATCTTAATTTTAATTTATATTTTTAAATCCCAAAATTCCAAGGTCGTTACAGCCTCCCCCACTAAAAGCTTTTTGTCCTCGAATAGGGAAAGTTGTAAAATTTGCTTAAGTAAAATAAATCTTATTTATAAAATTTAATTAAGATCAATATATAAAACTTATTATATGAAAATATTAAGTAAAACTTAAATCATGGCATAAAATCTGACTAAGGACATTTGTTTATGTACTGTAAAAGAAGGCTATGTACCAGGTATAGAAGAATCTATGTAAATTAATTTTAAAATGGTATAATTACTTCGAAATAGGTCGTTTTGAGTAAAGCAGGTTACGAACAATTTAGTATAAGATATCCTTACATAGTTATAATAAATGGTTACTTGTAAATAGTTTAGCAAACTTGGTAGATAAAAGATATTACAATAAGATGGTAAATTAGTATGTAAATACAAAATATAGTATTAAGGTGTTATATGAATTACTCTGATTCAAAACGTTGGAAAGGCTCAAATTGATTTCTCCGAACTTAGAATCCGTTTATTTCAAACCATTGAAATACTACATATTTTCTTTTATATAGAGAATTATACTTTACTTCAGGATTTCAAACCAAATTTGCTTTCAAAATTTCATCATTCTTTAATCAATTATGTATTAATATTAGTTCGAGAAGTTTTCCTACATGACGGGCTACTACGTATCACCCCCCCACACACACAATCCAATCTCACCTTAGTTTTGTCACGGGTTACAGACCAAATTATTTCATATCCTGAAGTTGTAAATCATTTCGCAATCCATAATTTAAAAATATCAAAATTTTGTTGTTTCCAAATATTTCAAAGTATCGGGATTCAAGTCATTGAAACATTTCGAGCTTTTCAAATTTATATCAAACTTTATGAATTTCCAGTTGGTTTGAACATTCTTTACATAAGTTGGGTTTTCTTCTACTCAAGTCATTTTGTCATGAAATTTTTCTTTCAATAGTGGGAAATTCAATACGGTTTCAAAATCGGATCCCATGCAAATTCAGCC
Organism: Allium sativum; assembly: GCA_030737875.1. Taxonomy (NCBI): domain Eukaryota; kingdom Viridiplantae; phylum Streptophyta; class Magnoliopsida; order Asparagales; family Amaryllidaceae; genus Allium; species Allium sativum. The sequence goes on along the minus strand of CM060915.1, from coordinate 454,377,192 downwards.
TTACAGTTCAGAAATCATTTACCCTTCATATATCATTTTTATCTTCCTTTAGATAGGATTTCAAATTGTTCAGATAATTCCAAGATTTCCAAATAATGTTCATATCCTTACAATATTTCAAGAGTTTAATACAAAATATATATATATAGTAGTCATATTCATATAATTAAATAATCTTTTCATTCGAGATCCAAATATACGGTTTTATTCATTCTAATCTTCAATATCGAATCTTGTTTGGAAGGTTTCCTTATTCAACTAGTCGAACGGAAATCTCTTGAAATAGTTTTATTCAAAATACTATCACGCTTCCGCTGTGCTACTCTGATTTAGTATATGCATATTCAGGCTAGGGTTGTTCAATATTAATATAAAAATTTCATAACCAATTTTTTTTTAGTCGCTAGGTAAAACTTTTTTAAAGTAATCATCAAAATTATATAGTTTAAGTTTAGTCTTGTTGCAGAGGGTACGTATACATGGTCCGAGTCAAATTTCATGCATTCTAGTTACAGAGAGATGTATACCGAGCACAATACTTTACCAAGTTTGCAAGATAGAAGGGAACGAATGACGCTACTCAATGGTTCAGATCTAATGGTGGACTACCTTAGACCAAGATAGAAGAATAAAGTGCACTTAAGGATACAATTAGAGGTGGTTCAATAATACTATTTTTCCTTTTCGTTTATTTGACTATCTTCTTTACAATTAGCCACATTGTACCCTTTATTTCCCAGTGTTATCCATATTCAGGGTTCAATTATTTTAAGCTCTCCTAGTTTTGCTTCTCCAAATTTCGTTTTAGTTGTTTCAAAATAAATTTCTATGTAAGTTTATCAAATCATTTCATCTAAACTTATTTATTAAAATACTTAATTAGGTGATTTTAAGTATTCCTTGATGTTTCGATTGGAATTATACAGTCCCAACTCGAAAATGAGTACCGATGATGTTGCAATCATCATCAGTCCATCCCCGGGTGACTAGAGTGTGATTCTATACCTATCGAGTACATACAAGATTTCGTACATACGCGGGCCCTACGCATATTCGAAATCTTCATATAAACTGATAGTCCAATCACAACGTCGAGTAAAATACTTGAAAAATATCATTAAAAGTGGTATTACATTTCAAAATAGTTTACTTAGCTTCAAGTCGAAGTTTCAAAATATGCTCCCTCGTCGAAATATTCCAAATCTCATTCAAGGGTGTTCCTAACCTTATCTCTAATGAGATATTATAACTCTGATGAGTTCTATCTTTTGTTCAACATCTGTCATACCCAGTAGCTTTGTATAACCAAAGCTTTGATACCACAAACGTAATGACCCGTCTTTTTGCCCGGTTTTCGCCGGTAATTAAACCAACTTGAACTGTTCATAAAGGCGGATTGTTATGGGTACTAACATATATTGAACAAAATAACAGAATTTTTCATATCATAATACGATATTACATCAGAGTTACAAGGAATATCAGAGTTACAACATATGCAGCAGAAGAAATAAATATACTCTCAGCGGAAGAAGCAGTACGACATAGCAGAAGCTCCAAACTCTAGCGTGGAATCCAACTCAGAAAGCGCTTCGAATCCTGCTCCAAAGGTCTATAACTGTAAAACTAAACTACTAGCCGCCCATGTGAAAATTAGTGGGCACCCGGAGTTTAGGAAGGAACAATAAACTCCAGGTCAGTCATGGGACTGGTGTGAGAACATAAAATAGTTTTTTTCGTTATGGTTTATTTTAAAGTTGGGAGATTCACCGGACCGTGCCACTAATGCGGAATGGGTTTTTCCCATGTGAATACCCATGCATATAAAATCGCAATGACTTTTGGAAAATGAAGCTATCATAAGCTCATCCCATATCACACAATGCAAGCGCACACCAGATGGGCGAGTTTTACCTTATAATAACCAAAAGTGCCTTCATACGTGAAAATCCTCTTTAATAGTATCATTAGTGCATACTGTGGAAAACCATTTCGAAAATAAATGTATTAAACTTAGGCGGCATAGTACCCTATCCTACTATGTCGCTATATATATTTATACAAACAAAACCGTTGGGCGCGTATTAGAGATTGGGTTTCCAACTTCATGATTCCTGGCACGAAAGAGCAATCGGAATACAAACGAAGTGTAACACGACTTTTTCATCCATACACGGACACCAAATACAAATCGCGAGGTAGATCAATGGTTTTCGTCCAGACACGGACCCTCGAACATACCCTATTCCCAAATTCAAAAGAGGTACCTCCGTCGCAGCTATCAATCACAAAATCATGTGCATATATATATATCAACAACCTATCCTCCAGTTTCTCATCATTCGGGGTGTGAGCTTGTCGATGTCACGGTGTACACAAAGCTTCGCTAAAATAAGCCGTGCTTTGATCATCATTAGCCCATTCCATAACTTAAGTATGCCACATTGTCAATTTTCCACATGCCACTGATTCAAATCAATACGTAACCTCTAAGAACATAACTTAGAGATGGAATAATCAATTGCCACAAATCCGATATCTATATATATTCACAGGAATCAGTTCTACGTGGTCAATTACAATGTCAGACACACAATCCATACAAGTCCATTCTGGGTTTGAACAGAACAAAATCCGAAAATCCTCAAATATATTAAGACACCATGCCACTTGTAACCTTGTATCAGGTGTACGGCCCGATTCGAGACATCAGTATTCAATCCAAACATCCCAAAGATTCTCGGTCTTCATTTGCCATTTCCAAGTCTTCAAATAGCATCGTATTTTTACTTGGAATGGTTTTCGAATGTGAACCCGATCCCGGTCTTTCCAAGTAATAAGCATACTTTAAAACAAAGTTATGGACTATACCGGTTTCAATTTAATCTCCTCCCAATTATTGTCAATTTATGTTAGGACAAGTTGGATTCATTACACATTCCTTAAATTTCTTTTCTCCAAATCCTATTTTCAAATTCCTTCGTTCATTGTTATCCTTTAAACAAATCTAAATTTTGGTTTTAGAATCCCATACTAAATATTTGTTACTTTGAAATCTTCCAAAATATTTCAGAAATCCCTTTTTATGGTTGAAAGAATAGTTCTTGATTCATACATAAATACCCAAATTCTTTCAAGAAAATATTCAAAGTGTTACATAAAGCGCTATTGTAATGACCCGCATTTTTCGGCGTTGTAATAATTAATTAATTTAATTATTTAAAAGGTGATTAAGAGGATTTAATGGTCGTTGAATTAAATAGAAGTGAATATTTAATTAAAATAACAAATTAAATAATATATATTTAATTCTGAAATAATCAGAATTGGCAGAAATGGCGATATGGTGTGAACTGGATCTTCTGTGATATTTAATTCAGCTTAGAGTTGAATTAGAATAATGAATATATTTAAATAATGTCAGTTTGAATGTATAATTATATTATAATTAAAATCAAGCTTGAAATGGCGCTGCAATTCGTAATTTGGCGATTTGAACTTCAACTGAATGTACAGGATTCGTTTTAAGCCGGATTTCTGTGAAACAAGAAACGTATGGAGCTGGTGGAGTATATCTTTCTAGTGGAAGAGAAAAATCCGGATTTCATCGGGTAGATTTCGATTTACGTCCAAACCAAATTTCAGAAAAGTCGCTGTGGAATTCCTTTATAATTTGCAACGCTTTATTTACGTTATAAAAGGGTTTATAATATATTTGAATATCGGGTTTGAATTTAGACAAGGTTCTTTTGAGACATAACGATAATTTAAATTTTAGAATTTTACTGTAATTTTTAATTAATTAATAAGCAACTTTTTATTTGGAGTATTTTGCACCCTTACTCAGCGATTTTAGGGTTTCACAATATAAGTTAATCTACCGATATTATTACATTTTCGGGATCGCGGCACCTCACTGAACACGACTGTATTTTTATATCAGTCTGCAACGCTCATATATGAGTATAACCGTACATAGTGGTATGGGTAACTTGTTAGAACTATAAAATAAGATATCCTAGGTCATTTGGACCAACACGCCTCCTTTGTTTCAGCCGCACAAAGTCTTGGTCCTTAATCAAAAGAACGTGGACAAAACCAATACCTCCAAAACAAAAATAAAGAAACCCTATATAATCACTACAATTTCTCCTTAAACCTAATACGTTTTAATTTCTCGGATGAGAAACGAGCCGCCGGCTCCCTCAACGCAAAAAACAAAATTCGGACCTTCAAAGAAAATCAAAAGTAAATTAAACTCATCGCTAAAAATCTGTAAACTTTATATTCGAGACTCAATACTGTAGCAGTTCGAAATAGATGGGGACGAACTCGTGGAAGAGTGTGTGGGTTTGTAGCTGTGGAGAGGAAGTATGGGTGGGCGGAAAAATGTGGTATAGGAAGTAACGACGGAGTAGGGGTTTAATGGAAGAGACGTGAGGTGTTTTATGAAAAGAGGGAATTCATGGTATTGGAAGGATGTTGTTCTTGGTATTTGCGGTGGCATAAGACTTTACAAACAAAGTGGAAAAAAGGGTTTGAGTGAGAAGGGTCTTTACGCGAAGCACAGAAGGAAGTAAGGACGGGGTTGTAACACCCCACGTCCATTAATGTCACTCACAAAGGGAATGCATTAACTTCCATGGAGGTTATAAGTGAATATAGAACAGAAAAATTACAACAAGACAGATAATAAATAGTACTTGGAAATCTAAAACTTCATTTTATTGCAGCAGAAATTAAACATGTTTGTTACATCATAAAACCATAGATCATAACCAAGTACAATATCCATCTTCATAAAACCAAAATACATAATCCCATTACATAAATAGCCATTAAAAAGATAACAAGCTGGACTTTACTTCAACGGTCCAAGCTTTCCAAAGAGAGATGAAGCAATCCAATCAAACTCCACTACAGCTGGGCCCAACCTGAGGACCTGGAGGGGAAAAAGGATAGAAATGGAGGGGGTCAGACATAAAGTCTGGCGAGTATGATAATTCTAACAATACTACAATCAAAATAACTAGACTAAGGCATAAGCTAGATGACAAGTAAATGTCTATGAACTATTAGGTATGGAATGAGCAGATAAAGATAACGTGAAAGATAACGTTAAAGGCATACCTAGTTACTAACGAATAATTACTATACTGCACCGCACATTACTACACTGCACCGCACCAGTCACCCTAAAGGTTGATCCCACTTGCTTCACATAGAAACTATATATATAGCCTTACGTACTCCTAGCTGACTACATAGGTGCCGTCTGCCCATATCTCCACTAGGTGTACCCCACTACCCACTTGCGATCGTCTCCCTACTCGTAGATACCCGTGCTGGCCCCACAGTGGGGTGTATCACTCCCCTAAAGTGGCAACCCGATACAACTTGAGAATGCACGGCTTATACCTACACGATGCAACAACGTCTTACCTACCAGCCCGGGCCCACACACGCATATGAAACCCGTTGGACTTGCGTTGCCACCGCTCCCCGTTTTGGCCTCTTATAGTCAAACCCAATATGCGTGTCCCGTCCTCGACTTGGGTCGAGCCCACAAAGATACGTTTGGGATACTGGTTGAAATGGGCCCCCACAAGCTACCCACCTAAGCTTGTCACCACTAGTATATCCCACTTAACCCTCTTAGTCATGTTCATTTACATGTGTGTTTGGTTAAGTCTTACTAATCATATTTCACATGCCACTAAGGGCACTCACTAGATTCCTCATGCCACCCAAGACACCTACTTAACCCCCATGTCCCACTTTACATGTTTATCTGGTTAAGTATTTCTTAATTCATTCAGGCCATAACCTCATAAAGACCTCTCACATTAGACTGGCATTTATGGCAGCTGGATATGTCGGGCGGGTCCGAGCAGTCTTACACCATAAAAGAGTTTAACCTCGTGTCTTTACAACTGTTATGCTTTAGTTTAGGCCTAGGACCTCTCACATTGGGCTGACATTTGTGACCACTGGATTTGCCGGGCGGTTCCGGGCAGGTTTACGTCACAAACGAGTCCAACCTCGTGTCCTAAGCATTGATTATCACTAATAATCTTTTACCCCCAGTTTTAATAATTCCCTATCCAAATTATTAATTAAGTCCACTTTTAATGATGTCCATAATTGACTCAATTATGGTCATCTACTCATGGCACGCAAAATCATATCGATTGCACCCCAACTTCTTATTATTAAATCCTTAATATTACACCTACCCCACGTTTATACGTTCGCTTATTCAACGCAGAATATACGTTAGACTCGAATAGTCTAACTCATAGCACAAAGATAAATTATCACAACATATGAACAAATAAAATAATTCAATCATAATAGGGGTGAAACTTGCATAAACTACCCATGTTAAGGATGTAAAGGAGTCAACTTGTTAAATGTCACAATTTACATGATATGATCATACTCAAATTTATGTACAAACTTGCATAAGGGGGTTTTAGGCAACATAATGATGGTGTGAACTAGCATAGCATTTCACATATGTCATATCATAATTCTAGATGTCATGGCATATGTTCATAACTTTTACTAATCAACCTAAACTTACATATGTGACTTGTCATATAGATCAACATAGCCCAAACATGATGATTTGATTAACATGAACTAACTAGCATAGATAATAGCATCATGACTTTATAACATGTATGACTCATCTCAATTTAGCATAGAAACTCTCAACATACATAACATCATCATAGCATGATTTACAACATATAGGATACATAGCATAGGATTTGTAATATACATGATAGCATAAGGTTTACAACAACATATATGATAATTCACATCATCTACTCATAATCCATTCATGACTTAACCTAATTAATTTAATAATAATCTTGTTAAGACTATCATACTCACAATTTAGAGAAGAAAAGAGAGTTTTGCTTTTATTTAGAGTTGAGTAGAATTAGTATTTGATTAGCTTTTCTTCCTTCTTAGTTGGCGGCGGCTCCACTGAGTTCCATGGCGGCGGTATGACGGTAGCTATTCTATTTTTCTTATGAATTTGGGTGAGAGGCTACCTAGGTATTAATAGAGTTAGGATTTATTTTAGACCGTTAGATCAACACAGAACTAATCCCAGCCAACTAGATTAGGTCAAAACCCTAATGGGTCATCACTCAGTCAAAAACAGGCTCAATCAAAAACCCTAGCCGCCAGACCCAGGTCGACACCCAGGTCGACACCATAGTCGACCTGGGGGGGGGGGCAGGTCGACACTAGTGTCGACCCCCCAGTCGACCTGCCTGTGCGGGAATTTTTCCCGCCCAACCCGCTTCTGCACTTTTCTGTTTGAATTTTAAATTTCCTGCGAGCTGTTTTGAATTTTCTGAAACTTCCGATGGCCATAACTTCTTCATACGAAGTCCAATTCACGCAAACTCGGACTCTATTTCAACCAGAATTCCGAGACGAACACAATGGCGCGACCCGTTTCCCACAATTCTCAAGTCTGAGATTAGTTATCCTTTAATTTGTGAATATTAATTTTAACAAAATTACGGGGTGTTACATTCTCCCCTCCTTAAAGGACTTCGTCCCCGAAATCTTCAAGTTAAGAAGAATGTATATCCTAACATCAATCATCCATCTACTCAACCATCAAACATAGGCATCCATTGTCCTTATAGACTTCTAATGCTTTCATGTTTAAATGCACAGTGTGTGTATATGTCCATATCTAATGCAAAATCAGGCGGTCCACTGATTCAGTCGACCTCCTTAATGCAATTCAGGATAGTGCCATGCGTCCATTATGTATGCAAAAGTTCCTTAATGCAACATATTATTTATATATGCGTGCACAATCATCATCCGAATGCAGCATCCATATGATAAAACAAATCCTCATACATCCATTTTACTAAGTACAACCATATATATGCAATATGCAGTATGAAGTGACTGAGCCGATCAAGTGCCTAATAGTGTGTGTATATGCGTCCACGAGCAACCACTAGCAAACACTTGCATCCACTTTGCATCCATCATACATAACATGTCTCAAACACATGTTTCAACCATAGGATTATCCTAACTAAAGGTCAAGAATACTAGCGAGAGGATACTCTAAAGGTAAGATAAGTACAAGATAAGCGATAAAGGAGAAATTTAAAGGACACACCCTCGAAAAGGAATGGGTATCGCGAACGCATCTTCTCTTCCATCTCCCAAGTAGCGTTGCTTTCATCATCTCCCCATTGTACTTTGACTAGTCTGACCTCTCGATTTCTCAGCTTCTTGATCTCTGACCCAAGAATGCGCGTAGGAGCTCGTCGAATCGTCGCATCACGCTCTATCTCCACCTCTCTAAGCAAGTTCGGCTCTACCACTTCCGCGGTCTCGTGCAAGCACATCCTCAAATGTGACACATGGAATACGTCGTATACACCGCTAAGTCTCTCAGGCAACTCCACTCTATACGCCATCTGTCCAATCTTCTCCTTAATAGGAAACGGTCCTACGAACCTTGGTGCTAATTTCCCAACGGACCTAAAGCGAACAACGTTTCGTAATGGAGACATTTTGACAAAGACCATGTCCCCAACCACAAACTTGAGATCTGTCCTCCTCTTATTCGCATAAGATTTCTGCCTATCTTGTGCTGCTTTCATCCTCCTTCGAATCAAGTCGATCTTCTTCGAAGTCTCCTTAATCATATCGGGTCCAAGTGAGATCTTATCCGTAGATTCCCACCAACATGTAGGTGAACGACAAGGTCATCCATAAAGAGCTTCGAAAGGTTCCATGCCAATGCTGGACTGAAAGCTATTATTATATGCGAACTCAACCAATGGAAGATGCTCTTCCCATGTACCCCCAAAATCTAGGATACATAGCCTCAAAAGATCCTCTAGAATGTGATTCACCCTCTCGGTTTGGCCGTCCGTCTGAGGATGATATGCGGTGCTCAAACATAACTGAGTCCCTACCGTCTCTTGTAAGCTTCTCCCAAATTCGCTAGTGAAAATAGGATCGCGGTCGCTCACTATGCTAGAAGGAACACCGTGCAAACGAACTATCTCTCGGACGTATACAGAAGCTAACGATGGAGCAGTTCTCTTACTCTTCACGGGAATAAAATGGGAGCTCTTAGTAAGTCTATCTACTATAACCCAAATCCCCGTATTACCCTTCCTTGATCGCAGTAATCCATCCACAAAATCCATCGAGACACTCTCCCACTTCCATAGTGGAACCTCCAATGGGTGAAGCAACCCATCGGGTTTCTTTTGCTCCGCTTTTACTTGTTGGCACACCAAGCATCTAGTGACATACTCGGCCACATCTTTCTTCATACGGGCCCAAAAGTATACTCGCTTCATATCTTTGTACATCTTGTCCCAGCCGGGGTGAATGGTCATCTTCGAACGATGTGCTTCGTCAAGAATAGTCTTCCTTAGGTCATCGTCTTTTGGTACACAAAGTCTACCGTCCCTACGTAACCAACCCCTATCATCTAGGGTATACCTACGGAGATGGCTTGATGACTCCCCTCCTTTGAGCTTTTCCACTAACTCAACCAACTGTGGGTCGTCTCGCTGTGCCTCGCCAATCCGTCCCAAAAGCGTAGGTCTCACCTCTAAGGATGCTAGCAAACTGGGTACAAAGTCAACAGAAGGTCTAAAGTCATACATCGAAATGAATTCTAAGCTTCGCCGCTCAACAAACAAAGGACTTAAGGATAATCTTTTTCTACTTAAGGCATCTGCCACTACGTTACCCTTGCCAGGGGTGTATGCTATCTCGAAGTCGTAGGATGCTAAGAACTCCATCCACCTTTGCTGCCTTAAGTTCAAGTCCTTTTGAGAGAATAAGTATTTTAGCGATTTGTGGTCAGTGAATAATTCAAATCTTTCGCCAAGAAGATAATGACGCCAAGACTTAAGCGCGAAAACAATAGCAGCCAACTCTAGGTCATGTGTAGGGTAATTCTTCTCATGCGCTCTCAACTGCCTTCCACCATAGGCTATTACCCTACCCTCTTGCATTAAGACCGCGCCTAGTCCTGTCCCACAAGCGTCAGTATAGACAGTAAACGGCTTACTCCCGTCTGGCAATACTAAGACTGGGGCTGAAGTCAAAGCTCTCTTCAAACGTTGGAACGCATCATCACAATCTATGTCCTACTCGAAGACTAAGTTCTTCTTCGTCAAGCGTCAATGGAGCTGATATCTTCGCGAAGTTTTTGATAAACTTCCTATAGTAGCCAGCCAACCCCAAGAAACTTCTCACTTCGACAACATTTTTAGGGACCTTCCAATCTTGGATGGCCACCACCTTCGCGGGATCCACAGCTATCCCTTCCTTGGAAACCACGTGCCCTAAGAATTACACTTCTTTCCGCCAAAAGTGACACTTAGAAAATTTTGCTTTAAGTTTATGCGCTCGCAGGGTCTCCAACACTTCCCTAAGATGTAGGGCATTCTCTTCTTCATCCTTAGAAAAGATCAGGATGTCGTCTACAAAGACTACCACAAATTTGTTAAGGTACTCCCTAAACACCCTACTCAACAAATCAACAAAGTATGCGGGGGTGTTTGTCAAACCGAAGGGCATCACTAGCCATTCATAGAAACCGTCCGGAGTCCTAAAGGCAGTCTTGTCTATGCTATCCTCAGCCACTCTCAACTGATGGAAACCAGTGGCTAAGTCCAACCGCGAAAACACTGAGGTGCCAACTAACTGATCGAAGAGATCGTCAATCCTCGGTAGTGGGTGTCTGTTCTTCTTAGTAAGCTTATTAAGTTCTCTATAGTGCACACAAAGTCTAAGGGACCCATCTACCTTCGTGGCAAATACTATTGGAGCACCCCACTCCGATATACTTCGTCTTATGAACCCCTTCTCAAGCAACTCCTTCACTTGCTTATTGAGTTCCCTCCTTTCACGTAGAGCCATGTGGCGTACTGGCAAAGATGCTAGTTTCGCATTATCCACAAGATATATTCGAAAATCTATCTCCCGCTTCAGAGGAAAGCCCTTCACCTGCTCAAACACATCCGAATATTCTCGGACCACTCTGACAGATTGTAGATTTTCCTCAGACGCGTCAAGCGATTCTAAATAACTTAGCATAATGGAATTTATGGGACTACAAAAGATTTCGAGAGTGTTGCCAAGGCGAGTCATAAGCCTAACTACTCTCCTTTCACAATCAAGTACGGCCCCATTTCTGGATAACCAATCCATTCCTAAAATTAGCCCATAGCCCGTGAAGCCCAACACATAAGCATCACATCTAAATTCAACGCTAAGTATAGAAATTTTCAAATCCAAACACATCATGGACAAATAAGCTGAGCCCCCTATTGGATTCGAAACAACTAAGGGATCCTCTATTAAACTGGTGTTTAAGTGCAGTGATTCAACTAATGATGTAGAGATAAACGAATGCGATCCACCTGAATCAAATAAGGTACAAACAGGATGATCAAACATAAAAACTAAGCTTTCAACAGAAATTGTTCTACCTCGTTCTTGCAGCGGTGGGACCGCGAGAGCCTGAACTTGTCCCCTTGCCTGCCCTGGTGCCATAAGAGCCTGCACCTGTCTTTCCAAGGTAGCTCCTGCCATCTTCCCCTTCTTTGGGCAGTCCTTCACTAGATGGCCCGCTTCGCCACAGTGGAAACAACCAGTTTTCTTCTTCTTTCGGCAATCCTTGCTGAGATGGCCTGGTGTCCCACAGTTAAAGCATTTCTTCTTTCCCTTGCCATTATTGTCTTTACCACCCTTCTTGTTTTGCTGTTGTGGTTTCTTCTGATCCCCTTTCTTCTCAGGTGCCTTATCAACTTTATCGCTTTTCTCCTCGTGCATGAGTGCCATGTCTACAAGCTTCTCAAAGGTGGCCCCCATAGAGATGTGGGCCATAGCCAACCCTTGCAACGGTTCATTCAATCCATTAACGAACCTCAGTGCCTTCTTCTCCGGCGTGTTCACTAAGTCCAAGCCAAACCTTGCTAACTGATTAAATTCGTTGACATACTCTTTCACTGATGAGCTTCCTTGCTTCAATGTCAAGAACTTTTCCATATATAGATTCTCTTCTGCCCTTGAGAGAAACTTCGCCTCAAACCTACGTCTGAAATCCGCCCAAGAATCAACAGGACGCTCCCCATTAGTGACCTCCCACCAAAACGAGGCCTCTCCCTTCATCAACCAAGCTGCTAATTTAACTCTCCTCCCTTCTTCCACTTCAAAAATTTCTAGCAATTCTTCTACCTCCCTAAGCCAATCTCTAGCTTCCACAAATGTTTCTGACCCTTGGAAGGGTTTTCCACCCATAGCCTTAAATTCCTTGCACGTCTTTGCAAAAGTATCTACGCGAGGAGGAGGAGGAACGAGTGCAACTGATGGTGGAGGAACATTGGCCGGACCTGCGGCGGCCCTAGCCTCTAATAGCCTCCTATACCATCCTAGTATCGTTACACCGTCTGGAAGGTTAAGATCTTCAGCCATGGTGAAACGAAAAAGGAAAGATTCAAAATGGAGAATTCGAAAGATAAAGATATGGCTATTGGGGATTATGTTTTTCCTAAAAAAAACTTTCCTCTTTAAATTACTCATTAAAACATGTTTTTGAAAGCACTTCTTCCAAAAATACTTTAGAAAAATAGTTTTTCTAAAAATTTTATCTGTTCTGGTAACCTTAAGCTCTGATACCACGTGTAACACCCCATGTCCATTAATGTCACTCACAAAGGGAATGCATAAACTTCCATGGAGGTTATAAGTGAATATAGAACAGAAAAATTACAACAAGATAGATAATAAATAGTACTTGGAAATCTAAAACTTCATTTTATTGCAGCGGAAATTAAACATGTTTGTTACATCATAAAACCATAGATCATAACCAAGTACAATATCCATCTTCATAAAAACAAAATACATAATCCCATTACATAAATAGCCACTAAAAAGATAACAAGCTGGACTTTACTTCAACGGTCCAAGCTTCCCAAAGAGAGATGAAGTAATCCAATCAAACTCCACTAGAGCTGGGCCCAACTTGAGGACCTGGAGGGGGAAAAAGGATAGAAATGGAGGGGGTCAGACATAAAGTCTGGCGAGTATGATAATTCTAACAATACTACTATCAAAATAACTAGACTAAGGCATATGCTGGAAGACAAGTAAATGTCTATGAACTATTAGGTATGGAATGAGCAGATAAAGATAACGTGAAAGATAACGTTAAAGGCATACCAAATTACTAACGAATAATTACTATACTGCACCGCACATTACTACACTGCACCGCACCAGTCACCCTAAAGGTTCTTCCCACTTGCTTCACACAGAAACAATATAAATAGCCTTACGTACTCCTAGCTAACTACATAGGTGTCGTCTGCCCCTATCTCCACTAGGTGTACCCCACTACCCACTTGCGATTGGCTCCCTACTCGTCGATACCCGTGCTGGCCCCACAGTGGGGTATATCACTCCCTTAAAGTGGCAACCCGATACAACTTGAGAATGCACGGCTTATACCTACACAATGCAACAACGTCTTACCTACCAGCCCGGGCCCACACACGCATATGAAACCCGTTGGACTTGCATTGCCACCGTTCCCCGTTTTGGCCTCTTATAGTCAAACCCAGTATGCGTGTCCCGTCCTCGACTTGGGTCGATCCCACAAAGATACGTTTGGGATACTGGTTGAAATGGGCCCCCACAAGCTACCCACCTAAGCTTGTCACAACTAGTATATCCCACTTAACCCTCTTAGTCATGTTCATTTACATGTGTGTTTGGTTAAGTCTTACTAATCGTATTTCACATGCCACTAAAGGCACTCACTAGATTCCTCATGCCACCCAAGACACCTACTTAACCCCCATGTCCCACTTTACATGTTTATCTGGTTAAGTATTTCTTAATTCATTCAGGCCATAACCTCATAAAGACCTCTCACATTAGACTGGCATTTATGGCAGCTGGATATGCCGGGCGGGTCCGGGCAGTCTTACACCATAAAAGAGTCTAACCTCGTGTCTTTACAACTGTTACGCTTTAGTTTAGGCCTAGGACCTCTCACATTGGGCTGACATTTGTGACCACTGGATTTGTCGGGCGGTTCCGGGCAGGTTTACGTCACAAACGAGTCCAACCTCGTGTCCTAAGCATTGATTATCACTTATAATCTTTTACCCCCAGTTTTAATAATTCCCTATCCAAATTATTAATTAAGTCCACTTTTAATGATGTCCATAATTGACTCAATTATGGTCATCCACTCATGGCATGCAAAATCATATCAATTGCACCCCAACTTCTTATTATTAAATCCTTAATATTACCCCTACCCCACGTTTATACGTTCGCTTATTCAATGCAGAATATACGTTAGACTCGAATAGTCTAACTCATAGCACAAAGATAAATTATCACAACATATGAACAAATAAAATAATTCAATCATAATAGGGGTGAAACTTGCATAAGCTACCCATGTTAAGGATGTAAAGGTGTCAATTTGTTAAATGTCACAATTTACATGATATGATCATACTCAAATTTATGTACGAACTTGCATAAGGGGGTTTTAGGCAACATAATGATGGTGTGAACTAGCATAGCATTTCACATATGTCATATCATAATTCTAGATGTCATAATAGATGTCATAATAGATGTCATGGCATATGTTCATAACTTTTACTAATCAACCTAAACTTGCATATGTCATAATAGTTTGGCGTATTTATTTTATCATTAATAATGGATTAGAAAATTAAGGAGAAGTCAGGCTGATAATGTCAGGTATTGTCGAAATTGATAAATCTAAAAAAAAAAGGGAAATATGGCCATGACTATATGAATAAGCGATTGCGTTCTTGGCTACTGGGTGGTATTTCGGAAGAGGATTTCAAGATAGGAATTCTGGTGATATTTTGTGAATCATTGGAGGAGTCATGGACAGATGAAATCACCGGTATATGGTACGAAATGTTCCAGGAAATCTGGTTCTCCATTTATAGAAGATGAAACTGTGGAAGCACGTTTATTTGTGATGGGCCGACAAGTATACATATGGGTAAGGCCCATTATTGAAAAAAAATATAAATTTCAAATTTTATTTAAATTTCGTATTAACTTATAAATTGTATAACGTATGCATACGATGTCAGAATCGACAAAACAAGACCCGACAGGATCGTATGGACGGTGGCTACACCATGGAACTGTCTGGGAATGAAACAGAGCTCGTTACAATTTATAGCAAAATAAATTGTCTTTCTGAATCAAGCGATGGTTATCGTTATTAACGATGATCGTCCAATGTGAGTAAAACTCACCAACTCTGAACAGTTCTAATTTTTTAACGTATATTTAGAACTGATAAACGATGACTGATTGCTGTGGATTAACTATTTGGTTGAATTGCTTGTGTATTGGTTGAAATTATAGATACAATATATATCTGTATATATCGTTAATCAAATATCGCTTCTATTTTTCAGAATAATTCATACCAAAGTGAAATCGAAGTTATTATATTGTTTAACATCTGTGGCTGCAGGGAAACAGGTTGGAGGAATCCGACTGGATTCCTCAACGGCTATTTTATTATTTTCATATAGTGTGATATATGACGTGTTTTATAATCTGTTGTGGATTATATGTGTATGGATGATATTTGACATTATGACTTGATATGTTAAACACCATAACATACCAGAATGTGAAAAAGGGGAATTTTCAAATGGTATTTGAAAATAAAATATTTATAAAATCAATAGGGTTTTATAAATGAAATGTTTATAAATGAAATATTTATAAATAGAAATCTTTATAGGTAAAATTATATAGAAAGGGGAAATCTTTATAAATGAAATATTTATAAAGAAAAGGGAACATTTATAAAATCATAAGGTTTCATAAATGAGATATCTATTGGTTAAATAAATAGGAGATGTTAAACGAGATACTTATTTGTTAAGTAAATAAGTTATAAAAGAGATACTGACTTAGGAAACAAAATAAGTTATTAAAAGGATTTTTATTTGTTAAATGAATAGAATAAGATAAAAGGAATATTTGTTTAGAAAACAAATAAGATATTATATAGGAAATATTTGCAACACATTTGCAAATAGAGTTGAAAAGGAAATATTCGCAAACCATTTACAAATAGAGTTGAAAAGGAAATATTTGCAAACCATTTGCAAATAGAATTTAAAAGGGTAATATTTGTAAACCATTTACAGATAAAGATTTGAAAAGAAAATATTCGCAAACCATTTGCAAATGGAATTTAAAAGGGTAATATTTGTAAACCATTTACAAATAAAGATTTGAAATGGGAATATTCGCAAAACAATTGCAAATAGAATTTAAAAGGGTAATATTTGTAAGCCTTTTACAATTAAAGATTTAAAAAGGAAATATGGGTAAAGGCATTTGGAAATAAATAGATTATAAAGGAAATATTTATCTTTGGATAAATAGATATATATAAGTCTGAACTTATATATGAAGAAGTAAACAGATAAAAGGAGCAGCTTGATATTAAGTTAAATATTTATCATTTGGATAAATAGAATATATAAGCCAGGACTTATATAAAGAAGTAAGAATCGATTTCAACATTGATGTTTGAAACTGAATAAGGACAAAGAGTTAATCAGTTAGGGTTAACCAGTTAGAGTAAAACCATTAGGGTTAACCAGTTAGGTTAAACCGTAGAGCTAAACCAGTTAGAGTTAATCAGTTAGAGTTTAATTGATAGAGTTAAATCGAACTAGAGTTATTCAAATGGAGTTAATCGAATCTAGTTTATTCGAATAGAGTTGAAATGAGTTAATCGAATTTAGTTATTCGAAGAGAGATAATCGAATCAGAGATATTCGAAGTGAGATAATCGAATCAGAAATATTCGAAGTGAGTTGATCGAATCGAGTTATTCGACAAGAGTTAAATCAAATAAGATTTATTTAAAGAAATAGATTATCGAATATAAGTATTCGAAAGTAAGCAAATCGAATATAAATTATTCGAATAAGTTTTTCGAATAAGAGTTAATCTAGTAAGAGTTATTAGGTCGGAGTTATTCAAATAAGAGTTATATATTAGAGTTAACCGAATAGGAGTAAATAAATTAGTTGTCGTTACATTATTCGATTTAGGAAATAAAGAGTCATACTAAAGATAATATATTTCGGATGTAGGAGATTATAACACCATTGTTATAATCACGTAAGCTTGTAAAAGAAGGGGGTTCGTAAATAGAATCCGAGGGTGCGTAAGGAAGTGTTAAAGAGTTAAAAGATGAACTTACCCTATTTCGAGATTTGAAATTTTGTTCAGTTAAGGTCTGAGAGGTAGTTATACCCCAACTTGATTGACTTCGTTTTAATTTAGAAATGGTTAAGGTTCGAGAGTGAAAGTGGTTAAGTGAATTTAGTAAATAAGTATAGTGGTTTGAGTTGTCGTCGCGATGTTGATTTAAACATCTGTTTAAATCCAAGTAAAGAAGATTTGGAAATGTTTTCCAAATAGAATCAGAAACGTAATCAAATGTTGAAAATTGGAAATATGGATTAGAAATGGAAATGTTTTCTAGTGTTAACGTATATTTTCTAAACATAGAAAATATGAAAATATGAATATATATATATATGATTGATGATTGATTGATAGAATTTCCATCTGGAAATAATATCGTTGTTTTCACACGTGTTTTTCTTTGATAGTTAACTCACCGACTATCAAAGTTTTGACCATTTTAACATTGTTAATATGGAGAGACCGGTTGGATTATTATCCAAAGAACCCCTCTGTATTGGCATAAGCGTTGCGAATCATATATGCCAAAGAAAATTGAAGACGGAGTAAAGTGCAAGGACTATTGTATAAGTCTTAGATAACAGTGCCTAAGATGGATGTATTGAATAGTGCCTTCGGTTCATCTTGTTCCTGGATGACTTGCATGGATGAATGTCTGACAGAGTATTTCCAAAAAGGTCACGTACATTGATTTCTTCAACCGTACCAAGAGTTGAAGCGGAGAAGGAAACTTCTTTAGCTAACACGTAATGTACTGTTGTAGACGTCATTTAGTGATTTTCGATGGATCTGACAATGTGGCATTCGAAGTGAATCTGATGAAATGATAAGGCGTAACCTCAAGCATCATCAGCCGGTAAATGGACGAAATCGGGCAGGTAACATGGTTATGTAGGTCGCACCTATTAGGGTGTATAATCACCTGATCTAGAGTTTCATTTACTTCAAAAAAATCTATTGTAGATGCTGTCCCATTCGGGAAACGGTTGCTGATCCCAACCGTTGGTGATATACATTCGATACACTCAAGCGAAATGATTGGTCGGACATGTGTGGCCAGGTTGCAAGATGTTCTTGTTGAACCCAGTGTATTCGTCTCTTGAGGTACACTAGCGAAAGGTGGTTCCATACCTTGTCAGAGTTGGAATTCCATTACCCAATATGTGCTTGCGGTTTTGATTGTATACTATATATGTAGAACGTGAGATGAAAGCGTTTCTTCTAGAAGACTATTATATTGTGGTTGATAGACATTATTATAATATCAAAATGTTTTGATATAAAGATATTTTGGATTCTCATAAGGGAAAAACTCGTTCCATTATAAGGCGTGGTCTTATGAGATATCGTTTAATGGCTTAAACTGTTTAAATTATTTTACTCATACCAGTCTCATGACTGGCTCGGAGTTTGTTTTGTTTTGTTTTCCCTGAACTCTTGGGTGCCCAATTTTGTGCGGGCAGTCAAGTAGTCAGGATTTACAGATACTTGAAGAGCTTGGAGCAGGAGGCTTCAGGGTTATATAGCTATAGTCATTTCCGCTGTGTTGTAAGTGTTGTACTCTGATAATGTTATTGTGTACATATACTGATTTTATTTCAAGGATATGTTATCTATTATATGTTATTCGTTCCGCTGTGAGGTTCTTGTTAATCTGATGTTGTGTTCTTCTTCGATTCTAAGTTTCTACCTTATCTTTCCTCACACTCTAATTTCTTTCATTAACCATCCGGTATTTTTGATCCTTTGATGTTCGATATGCGTCGTATATCGGATAACCAAGATCGCATTTTTCCGGGTCGTTACAATTGGTATCAGAGCATACAGTTAAGTGAATTATCTTGGCTCTGTGGCGTGACTCGGCAGAGATAGGGTTAGTAATACCCTAAATTGAGTTTGAGTGTATATATACGAGTGAACGCATTTGTTATTCAATATAAAATTTTGTTTTATATTATGGAGATTTATTGGTTGAGTTGTTTATGGGTTCTAGTCGATCAGTTGATCCACTGTATCGATCGGAGTTTATAAACACTTGAATACGAGGAACCGTCATGGTATGTTTTGAAAAGAGGGTAAATGAAATAATTTACCCAAATTAAATTTTGATATAAAGGATTTATACTGGAATGATTATAATATATTGGATATATTGGTTGTGATTATAATCGAGTAAGATTATGAAAAGAGAAATGGTTATGTAAATAATCGATCGGAATTCATATAAGTGAAATATATGAAATCGAAATGAATTAAATCTGAATTTAAACCAGAAATTGAATTAAAATTCTGGAAAATTGGATAAGTGTTTGTAAATGGATTTGGATTAAAAATAAGGAAAATTTAAGATCTTGAGAGATTTTAAATTGTTTTACAAGCAGTGTGAATTATATTTCGAAATGAATTTCAAAGTGGAAATATTTAGAAATGGTTTTATAGTATTGAACTCACTTCGATCGCTAGAAAATAGATTCTGATGATGACAGCTGCATCACCAGTATTCATTTTCGAGTTATAAGTGACGAATTACTACCAAAGATATTGTTTTGAATTTGTTTTTGGAAAGACGTGTTGTATTGAATTTCAAAAAGGAAAATTTGATTTTTGAAAAGAGTAAACTGTTTAAAAACTCCCAGGGAAAGACTGTTTGAATTAAAAACAAATTTAACAGAAATCTGTGAAAGCAAATTTGAATTAAAGTATAGCCAGAAAAGTGGTAACTGAGATTGAATTAGAGTGATGTTAAGACAAATTGGATTGTGAGATTCAAATTTGAAGTTGTAATGTGATAATCAAGTTAAGAGTTGGGAATCGAGAAGAAACTCGAGTTGAAATGATATTTGGCTCAGATATAAGCGAATGGTTGTGTTGTGGATAAAAGCATATTGGAATTTGATTGGGATGATCCTTGTATCCGGTGAATTGATAACAGATGGAAAAAATATAATGATATGCCGACAAAAGGTACAAGTTTATATTTCTATTAGATATAAGATTTATGAGCCAAATTTGCAAGCCGCTTGGCTGTTTGATTTTCTTTTGGGTTGCAGATGGCCCAAAGAGGCGAGTTGGAGTTTGACCTATTGACCAGTACAAAGGAGGCGCTGGCGAAATTTTTCGAAAAGTTAAGGTGATAGAAAATTTTCAGGGATTTTTGAAAATTTTCGTTGATAAAAATAAATTAATATTTTAATTGAAGTTTATTAGTTCAGTGGAAACTGAAGTTAAGAAGTGAACAAATAAGTTCTAACCAGTAATATGTTTCTACCTTAGCAATTTCGAGGACGAAATTATTTTAAGTGGGGAAGAATGTAATGACCTGCATTTTTCGGCGTTGTAATAATTAATTTATTTAATTATTTAAAAGGTCATTAAGAGGATTTAGTGGTCGTTGAATTAAATAGGAGTGAATATTTAATTAAAATAATAAATTAAATAATACATATTTAATTCTGAAATAATCAGAATTGGCAGAAATGGCGATATGGTGTGAACTGGATCATCTGTGATACTTAATTCAGTTTAGAGTTGAATTAGAATAACAAATATATTTAAATAACGTCAGTTTGAACGTATAATTATATTATAATTAAAATCGAGTTTAAAATGGCGCTGTAGTTCGTAATTTGGCGATTTGAACTTCAACTGAATGTACAGGATTCGTTTTAAGCCGGATTTCTGTGAAACAAGAAACGTGTGGAGCTGGTGGAGTATATCTTTCTAGTGGAAGGGAAATATCTGGATTTCGTTAGGTAGATTTTGATTTATGTCCAAATCAAATTTCAGAAAAGTCGCTGTGGAATTCCTTTATAATTTGCAACGCTTTATTTACGTTATAAAAGGGTTTTCAATATATTTGAACATTGGGTTTGAATTTAGACAAGATTCTTTGAGACATAACGATAATTTAATTTTTAGAATTTTAATGTAATTTTTAATTAATTAACAAGCAACTTTTTATTTGGAGTATTTTGCACCCTTAATCAGCAATTTTGGGGTTTCACAATATAAGTTAATCTACCGATATTATTACATTTTCGGGATCGCGACACCTCACTGAACATGACTGCAGCGCTCATATATGAGTATAACCATACATAGTGGGGTGGGTAACTTTTTAGAACTATAAAATAAGATATCCTAAGTCATTTGGACCAAAAAGGGATCCATGCCTCCTTTGTTTCAGCTGCACAAAGTCTTGGTCCTCAAACAAAAAAACGTGGACAAAATCGATACCTCAAATACAAAAAAAAGAAACCCTATATAATCACTGTAATTTCTCCTTAAACCTAATACATTTTCATTTCTCGGATGAGAAACGAGCCGCCGACTCCCTCAACGCAAAACACAAAATTCGGACCTTCAAAGAAAATCAAAACTAAATTAATCCCATCGCTTAAAATCCATAAACTTTATATTCGAGACTCAATACTGTAGTAGTTCGAAATGGGTGGGGACGAACTCGTGGAAGAGTGTGTGGGTCTGTAGCTGTGGAGAGGAAGTATGGGTGGGCGGAAAAATGTGGTACAGGAAGTAACGATGGAGTAGGGGTTTAATGGAAGAGACGTGAGGTGTTTTATGAAAAGAGGGAATTCACGGTAATAGAAGGATGTTGTCTTGGTATTTGCGGTGGCATCAGACTTTGCAAACAAAGTGGAAAAAAGGGTTTGAGAGAGAAGGGTCTTGACGCGAAGCACAGGTGGGAGTACGGATTGGGTTCGATGGAGCAAGAGGTCACGGCACAGTAGGAGGTTTATTGTGAAGTTTTGTTAAGAAGGAAAGGGTATACCATGCCTAGGGGTTTGGACGTTTCACATGAGAAGGAATTTTGTTCAAGTAGAAGCAAGTTTGGCATATTTATTTTATCATTAATAATGGATTGGAGAATTAAGGAGAAGTCAGGCTGATAACGTCAGGTATTGTCGAAATTGATAACCCTAAAAAAAAGGTAAATATGGTCGTGACTGTATGAATTAGCGACTGCGTTCTTGGCTACTGGGTGGTATCTCAGAAGAGGAGTTCAAGATAGGAATTCTGGTGATATTTTGTGAATCATTGGAGGAGGCATGGACAGATGAAATCACGGATGTATGGTGCGAAATGTTCCAGGAAATCTGGTTCTCCATTTAGAGAAGATGAAACTATGGAAGCACGTTAATTTGTGATGGGCCGACAAGCACGCATATGGGTAAGGCCCATTATTGAAAGAAAATATAAAGTTCAAATTTTATTTAAATTTCGTATTAACTTATGAATTGTAAAACGTATGCATACGATGTCAGAATCGACAAAACATGATCCGACAGGATTGTATGGACAGTGGCTACACCATGGAACTGTCTGGCAATGAAACAGAGCTCGTTACAATTTATAGCAAAATAAATTGTCCGTCAGAATCAAGCGATGGTTATTGTTATTAATAATGATCGTCCAATGTGAGTAAAACTCACCAACTCTATGACAACCCGTATTTTAATAACATGTTATAACCATAAGTCAAGGCAGAATTAATTTTTAAAATAAGAATCAAGGGCAACGGGTTACGCCATTACATTCGTCTCGAAATTCATCTTGGAAACGAGTCCGAGTTTTCGAAAATCAGAGTCCGTATTACCAAGTTAGGACACTTCAAAGTTTGAGAAATTTCAAGTTCAAAAATAGCTCAGAAATCGAATTCAAATTTCGAATTCAAACCCCAGAACGGACTGGGCGGGAAATTTCCCGCCCAGAACCAGGTCGACCTGGGGGTCGACCATAGTGTCGACTTGCCCAGGACCAGGTCCACCGTAGATGTAACACCCCATGAATTCTATAACGCTAAGCTTCACAAATTAATGTATACTTAATTCTAAATGAAAGAATTAAGGGAAACGGGTTACGCCATTGCATTCGTCTCGAAATTCTACTTGAGATAAAGTCCGAGTTTGCGCGAATCGGACTCCGTATGAAGGAGTTATGACCTTCAGAAGTTTCTGAATCAAATTTAAATTCAAACAGCTCAGTATTAAATTCAAAATTCGAAATTCAGGTTCAAACTGGGCTGGGCGGGAAAATTCCCGCCCAGAGACCAGGTCGACCATAGGGTCGACCATAGTGTCCACCTGGTCAACCCAGGTCGACCATAGTGTCGACCTGGTCCCCCCCAGGTCGACCTGGGTGTCGACCTGGGTGTCGACCTGGCTGGCCAGGTCTAGCTCTGGCTCGAATTTCTGAGGCTCTATGTGTCACTAGTGCTGACGTGTCACCTCTTGATTGGCTCTCTGAACTTTGAATGGCCTAGATTCCTCCTATCTTCATCTTACGGCTCAAAACAACTTAAAAATCTATAAATACACCCTAAGTCTCAACTGAAAATTCACACAACAAAACGAGAAAGGAGTCGTCATGCTGCTAGGGAGGAATTAAACATAGCCGTCAAGAGAAAAGCCTAGAGACGAATCAAAACTAAGAAGAAGATTAAAGTTTAAATCAAACTTATCAACGCAACGTTAGTCTACCCAAAGAAGCACATCTCAAATTCAGAATTCAAAATCCAGAATTCAAGATTCTGCATTCGTTGTAAGTATAGTGACCTTTCAGAATATGAATATGAATTGTGATGTGATTCGATGTGAATGAAAATAGAATTGTGTTATTGTATTGTATAAAATTCTATGTATTGTGATGATTCTATCATGACTTGTGTATTGACGTTTGTGGCATAAATTGATTGATGCAAGCCTATTGAACAATTGTATATGAAAACAACGACACTTGCAAGTTTGTGGCAAAGATTAGAAATTGATCCCTTTATGTATATGTCGAAGGCATGGACTATGTATATTCCCTTAGTCTAAATTAGAATTTATGTAAACATGTTCTAGGTTTGAAACCTTTTATGCCTACATGACCCAAAACCTATGATATCATTTTCATGCCTAATTGCAAGTATAATTGGATCTATGTTAAGTATCGTTTGGGTTACATAAATTATGAAAATTCATGTTTAGTTGCAAGTATAATTGGATCTATGTTAAGTATCGTTTGGTTTTCATAAACTATGCAAGTTCATGATGAAATAGGCTATGTGATTAGATGCTATAATTGGACATTTTGGTGAATATACAACATGATAGTTTTGTGTTTGACATTATGCCAAGTTAAACATGTTTAAACACAAGTTTTTATTAGCCTAAACTATGCCATCGCATATGCCACCTACTTAGTTATACTTTGATTTGAATGCAAGTTCACATGACCCATCATTTATGTTAGTATCGCTAAATTGCAAGTTCATGCGCCACACACCCTTATATGTTGTAAAATATTACATGTTCTTGATTTCCCCTTTTCCTTACGCTTATAAAGTTGGGCTGAGTTGTGTCGAGCCCAACGTTTGTTATAACGTTGCGAACATATAAACGGGGGTAATAACGTTGGGTGTAAAACATGAAAACTTATATTGGCATGTTTGGCACATGCCAATGACAATGACATTTAAGCGGTATAAATTGTTATACCCAAGAATAAAAAGTATGACATTTACATATATAATAATAAAATATGTAAATTTAGAAAACACGATATGCTTAACCCGAGGTTGGATTGAGTTGTGATGTAAACCTGCCCGGAACCGCCCAGCTGTCCAGTAGTCACAACAATACCTATCCAATGTTTGTGGTTAAGCATCGAGCCTAATAATGACCCGAGGTTAGACTGAGCTACAGTGTAAACCTTCCCGGAACCGACCGGCATATCCAGTAACCGTAGCAATTCATGTCTAATGTGAGTGGTCTAGTGCTCCTAAGAGGCTAAGGACAGGTGGTAGGGTTAAGTCAGCTATAACACTTAACCAAATTCAACATGTTAACGAGAATTGATGGGTGGGGGTTAGGTAAATACATAAACTTAACCACTTAACATGTTTGACTAGAAAATCCTGGTAACGAGGGACCCGTTTCAGCAGTAACCCAATTTAGGTATCAACGGTACCCTGAAACTAGGCAGGGTTGGGCACGATTACTGGGCTGATTGTAAGCGGTCAAACGATGGCGGTGGTTGCACAGTGTAGGTCTAACGGGGTGTGGGCGTGCACACACTTCGGAGCAGACAACCAGGGCACCTGGGACACCAGTAGTATAACCTATGCCTTTTAGAATTTGTGTCAGGGCCGCCACCATCGGTCTTGATACACCCCAAGGTGGGACCAGCATAGGTATCTACAATTCTTGGGGGCCGTATGACACATGTTAACGCTAGTAGGAGCCGATCTTTCGAAAATGGGGATCACTTTACCCTCAGCATGTGGTGCCAGTTTGAATAAACTCAAGTAGATGCAGAGATATAGTATGGGTGCGATAGTACATTCGACATTTCCTTAGCTTGTGACACCATCCTATTTTTAGTATATATCTATCATGCCCTTTTCTTATTCACATACTGAAGAGTTACTAGATTTACTCAGGCTTTATGTCTGACCCTATTTTCTTTTCGTCTTCTTTTCTTTCGTTTCTCCCCCCAGGTCCACAAGGAGGAAACAGCTCAGCTCAGTCAGGCTCTGTACAAGCTCTAAGAACGTAGATGTATGATTTGGGTCTCTTTTGCTCGAATTATGGCTTTGGATATCACTATGGAGATTTCTGTCACTTTATTTATGTTTTCTGCTTCTTTGATAATCAAGAAAATTATGAGGTTGTAATGTTGGAAGTATTTTGAGACAATTATGGAATGTTTGTTTTGAACACGTATTATGAAATAAAAGTTTGTTCGGTTTTCCGCTGTTTAAAATATGTGTATTTATATCTGTCTTGAGTTTATCTGTGGCTTTTAC
Source organism: Allium sativum (assembly GCA_030737875.1). Taxonomy (NCBI): domain Eukaryota; kingdom Viridiplantae; phylum Streptophyta; class Magnoliopsida; order Asparagales; family Amaryllidaceae; genus Allium; species Allium sativum. The sequence goes on along the minus strand of CM060915.1, from coordinate 454,351,040 downwards.
TTATAAACCTCCACCAAAATTAAGGCATTCCCTTTGTGAGTGACCTTAACGGAGGTGGGGTGTTTCACTTGGTATCAGAGCATTGGTTTACCAGATATGATAAAAGTTTTTGAAATTGTTTTCAAAAAGAAAATTTATTAGGGATTTCGTGAAAATCTCAGCCCCACTCACAAGGCTAACAAAGAAGAATCTGGCGTTCACTTGGGATTTGGACTGCGAGTTTGCTTTCCAACGATTAAAAAGGGCTCTCACAACAGCCCCAGTTCTGACTTTGCCAGATGGAAGCGTTCATAGTATAAACGGATGCATGTGGAACGGGACTAGGCGCTGTTCTAATGCAAGAAGGAAGGGTAGTAGCGTATGGCGGAAGACAACTGAAAGTTCATGAAAAGAACTACCCAACCCATGATCTCGAGTTAGCTGCCATCGTCTTTGCGCTTAAGTCTTGGCGCCATTATCTCCTAGGTGAGAAGTTCGAATTATACACTGACCATAAATCGTTGATTTATCTCTTCTCGCAGAAGGATCTTAACTTGAGGCAGCAAAGATGGATGGAGTTTCTTGCCTCGTATGACTTTGAAATTTCCTATACTCCCGGCAAAGGCAACGTAGTAGCAGACGCGTTGAGCCGAAAGAAACTAACCTTAAGCCCTCTCTTTGTGGAAAGGCAAAGCCTAGAGTATATAGCCAGTTTTAACTTTAGGACCTCCTCAGATTTTGTACCGGGTTTGTTAGCATCTCTCAAAGTACGCCCTACTCTCTTAGACTCAATAGGGGCTGCACAATGTGAAGACCCTCAGCTTGTTGATGTGATTGATAAACTTATTAGGGGTGAGACTTCTAGTCACCTCAGTAGGTACGCCATCGATGATGAAGGTTGGCTGAGACGAGATGGAAGATTATGCATCCCACAAGCAAGGGAGTTGAAAAAGAAGGTTCTCGAGGAAGCACATCATTCCAAGATGACTATACACCCTGGCGGCGATAAGATGTACAAGGATATAAAAAGGACTTTCTTTGGAACGGCATGAAGCAAGACGTGGTAGATTTCGTTTCTAAGTGCATGACCTGCCAACGGGTCAAGGCGGAACAGAAGAAGCCTGGAAGACTACTTCATTCTTTAGAGGTCCCACAGTGGAAGTGGGAGAGCATTTCAATGGACTTCATTGATGGACTGCCTAGGTCGAGAAGAGGCAACACTAGCATTTGGGTAATAGTGGATAGGCTTACAAAAAGCGCCCATTTCATACCTATCAAAAGTAAAAGGACTGCCTCATCTCTAGCATCTCTTTATCTCAAGGAAATAGTTCGACTCCATGGGATACCCTCCAGTATTGTTAGTGACCGAGACCCTATCTTCACAAGCGAGTTTTGGCGGAGTCTGCAAGAAGCTGTAGGGACATAGTTATGTTCGAGCACGGCCTATCACCCCCAAACCGATGGTCAGACTTAAAGGGTGAATAGAGTTTTAGAGGATCTTTTGAGACTTTGCGTTCTTGACTTTGGAGGGACTTGGGAGGATCACCTTCCTTTAGTGGAATTTGCCTACAACAACAGCTACCAAGCTACCATCGGTATGGCACCCTTCGAAGCCTTGTGTGGAAGACCGTGCAAATCACCAATTTGTTGGTGGGAGTCTACGGATAAGCTTATACTTGGGCCAGACACGATTCGAGAGACTTCGGAGAAAGTGGACTTGATACATAGGAGAATGAAGACTGCCCAGGACATACAGAAATCCTACGCCGACAAAAGAAGGACCGACCTTGAGTTTGATGTTGGGGACAGGGTTTTCCTTAAGGTATCACCTTTAAGGAACGTCATTCGTTTTGGATCCGCAGGAAAGCTAGCACCAAGATTTGTAGGACCATTTCCTATCATCGAGAAGGTTGGAAAGATGGCCTATAGATTAGAGCTACCCGAGAGACTGGCCCGAGTTCACAACGTCTTTCATGTTTCTCACCTCCGGAAGTGTTTGCATGAGTCTGCGGAAGTGGTGGAACCTAGCATTCTAGAAGAAGCTGAAGTGGAACGTGAAGCAACTGTGAGGAGAGTTCCAACCCGCTTCTTAGGAACTGAAGTGAAAAAGCTACGCAACCGCAAAGTCAAACTCGTTAAAGTCCAGTGGAGCGACGCCGAGGAAGACACGACTTGGGAAACGGAGGACAAAATACGCGCTGCCTACCCTCTTCTTTTTGAGGGTACATCTTTGATCTCTCTTTTTCCTTAAGTTATGCTTTATCTATATTATTAGGTATATCTCCTCGGTCCTTTTCCTAACTCCTTAGGTAGAAAACAAATGGATGCAAACATATATTTGAAAACATGTTATGGATGATGGCTGCAAATGGTTGCTAGTGGTTGCTAGTGGTTGCTCGTGGATGCATATACACACACACCCTAGGGTATAGATCGGCTCAGTCACTTCATATTGCATATGCATATGTGTATTCTCATTTGTATATGGTTGAAACTTGATATGCTATCATATGGTTGTCGCATTTTTATGAATAGTTGTGCAGTCATGTAGAATTATGAGTAGGAAAATTTGCATACATAATGGATTCATGAGACTTACATGATTCGCATTAAGGAGGTCAACTGAATCAGTAGACCGCCTGATTTCTGCATTAGATAAGGACATATACACACACTATGCATATGATCATGAAGCATTAGAAGTTTTTTAAGAACAGTGGATGCCTGTGTTTGTTGGTTGAGTAGATGGACTGTTGGATGGTAGGGTATACATTCTTCCTAACTTTAAGATTTCGGGGACGAAATCCTTTTAAGGGGGGAGAATGTAACACCCCGTGAATTCTATAACTCTAAGCTTCACAAATTAAAGTATAACTAATTCTAAATGAAATAATTAAGGGAAACGGGTTACGCCATTGCGTTCGTCTCGAAATTCTGCTTGAGATAGAGTCTGAGTTTGCACGAGTCGGACTCCGTATGAAGGAGTTATGACCTTCGGAAGTTTTTAAATCAAATTTAAATTCAAACAGCTCCGTTTTAAATTCAAAATTCGAAATTCAGGTTCAAACTGGGCTGGGCGGGAAAATTCCCGCCCAGAGACCAGGTCGACCATAGGGTCGACCATAGTGTCGTCCTGGTCAACCCAGGTCAACCATAGTGTCGACCTGGGGGTCAACCTGGCTGGTCGACCTGGCTGGCCAAGTCTGGCTCTAGATCGAATTGCTGAGGCTCTATGTGTCACTAGGGCTGACGTGTCACCTCTTGATTGGCTCTCTGAACTTTGAATGGCCTAGATTCCTCCTATCTTCATCTGACGGCTCAAAACAACTTAAAAATCTATAAATACACCCTAAGTCTCAACCGAAAATTCACATAAAAAAATGAGAAAGGAGTCGTCATGCTGCTAGGGAGGAATTAAACATAGCCGTCAAGAGAAAAGCCTAGAGACGAATCAAAACTAAGAAGAAGATTAAAGTTTAAATCAAAATTATCAACGCAATGTTAGTCCACCCAAAGGAGCGCATCTCAAATTCAGAATCCAGAATTCAAGATTCTGCATTCGTTGTAAGTATAATGACCTTTCAGAATATGAATAAGAATTGTGATGTGATTCAATGTGAATGAAAATAGAATTGTGTTATTGTATTGTATAAAATTCTATGTATTGTGATGATTCTATCATGACTTGTGTATTGACGTTTGTGGCATAAATTGATTGATGCAAGCCTATTGAACAATTGTATATGAAAACAACGGCACTTGCAAGTTTGTGGCAAAGATTAGAAATTGATCCCTTTATGTATATGTCGAAGGCATGGACTATGTATATTCCCTTAGTCTAAATTAGAATTTATGTAAACATGTTCTAGGTTTGAAACCTTTTATGCCTACATGACCCAAAACCTATGATATCATTTTCATGTCTAATTGCAAGTATAATTGGATCTATGTTAAGTATCGTTTGGGTTTCATAAATTATGCAAATTCATGTTTATTTGCAAGTATAATTGGATCTATGTTAAGTATCGTTTGGGTTTCATAAACTATGCAAGTTCATGTTGAAATAGGCTATGTAATTAGATGCTATAATTGGACATTTTGGTGAATATACAACATGATAGTTTTGTGTTTGACATTATGCCAAGTTGAATATGTTTAAACACAAGTTTGTATTAGCCTAAACTATGCCATCTCATATGCCACCTACATAGTTATACTTTGATTTGAATGCAAGTTCACAGGACCCATCATTTATGTTAGTATCGCTAAATTGCAAGTTCATGCGCCACACACCCTTATATGTTGTAAAATATTACATGTTCTTGATTTCCCCTTTTCCTTACGCTTATAATGTTGGGCTGAGTTGTGTCGAGCCCAACGTTTGTTATAACGTTGCGAACGTATAAACGGGGGTAATAATGTTGGGTGTAAAACATGAAAACATATGTTGGCATGTTTGGCACATGCCAATGACAATGACATTTAAGCGGTATAAATTGTTATACCCAAGAATAAAAGATATGACATTTACATATATAATAATAAAATATGTAAATTTAGAAAACACGATATGCTTAACCCGAGGTTGGATTGAGTTGTGATGTAAACCTGCCCGGAACCGCCCGGCTGTCCAGTAGTCACAACAATACGTATCCAATGTGGATGGTTGAGCATCGAGCCCAATAATGACCCGAGGTTAGACTGAGCTACGGTGTAAACTTGCCCGGAACTGACCAACATATCTAGTAACCGTAGCAATACCTGTCTAATGTGAGTGGTCTGGTGCTCCTAAGAGGCTAAGGACAGGTGGTAGGGTTAAGTCAGCTATAACACTTAACCAAATTCAACATGTTAACAAGAATTGATGGGTGGGGGTTAGGTAAATACAGACACTTAACCACTTAACATGTTTGACTAGAAAATCCTGGTAACGAGGGACCCATTTCAGCAATAACCCAATTTAGGTATCAACAGTACCATGAAACTAGGCAGGGTTGGGCACGATTACTAGGCTGATTGTAAGCGGTCAAACGACGGCAGTGGTTGCACAGTGTATGTCTAACGGGGTGTGGGTGTGCACACACTTCGGAGCAGACAACCAGGGCACCTGGGACACCCGTATTATATCCTATGCCTTCTAGAATTTGTGTCGGGGCCGCCACCATCGGTCTTGATCCACCCCATGGTGGGTCCGGCATAGGTATCTACAATTCTTGGGGGCCGTATGACACATGTTAATGCGAGTAGGAGCCGATCTTTCGAAAATGGGGATCACTTTACCCTCAGCATGGGGTGTCAGTTAGAATAAACTCAAGTAGATGCAGAGATATAGTATGGGTGCGATAGTACATACGACATTTCCTTAGCTTGTGACACCATCCTTTTTTCAGTATATCTCTATCATGCCCTTTTCTTATTCACATACTGAAGAGTTACTAGATTTACTCAGGCTTTATGTCTGACCCTATTTTCTTTTCGTCTTCTTTTCTTTCGTTTCTCCCCCACCCCCTAGGTCCACAGGGAGGAAACAGCTCAGCTCAGTCAGGCTCCGTACAAGCTCCAAGAACGTAGATGTATGATTTGTGTCTCTTTTGCTCGGATTATGGCTTTGGATATCACTATGGGGATTTTTGTCACTTTATTTATGTTTTCTGCTTCTTTGATAATCAAGACAGTTATGAGGTTGTAATGTTGGAAGTATTTTGAGACAATTATGGAATGTTTGTTTTGAACACGTATTATGAAATAAAAGTTTGTTCAGTTTTCCACTGTTTAAAATATGTGTATTTATATCTGTCTTGAGTCTATCTGTGGCTTTTACTTATAAACCTCCACCAAAATTAAGGCATTCCCTTTGTGAGTGACCTTAACAGAGGTGGGGCGTTTCAATAGAGTCGACCTGGGTGTCGACCTGGTTGCCGAGCCCATTTTTGATCAGAGTTCACTCTGATGTTTCTAGTCAGATTTCTGTCTAAATTCATTGGCCAGACCCTATATAAACAGCCCCTAACTCTAGTCTCTCTACACCAATTCTCTCTGGCCTTATGCTGCTAAAACTCTGGTTGAGAAGTTAAAGAAAAGGGATTGCTTCTTCTCCAACAAGGCTACATGTAGAGTATTGCTGTTTGGGAGATTTCATTTAGACTCGAGATTCAACATCGCCTCTTTTTTTTTCTAATTCTCAAACCACGATCTGTAACCCCCATTTACATTTAGATCTAAACTTTAAACTAAATATGGACTTGTTGTAAATTGAAATTGAACCTAAGTATGACAATTATCTCGGATCTATCATTGTATATCTTGGATCTATCATTGTTCATTTTGGATCTAGTATTTTGGATGTACTATTTGTTCACGTTGGATCTATTCATCTTGAATCTTGACTTATGGTAATATTTATATGAAATTGATTTGGGACCTAAATATGTTATATATCTAAAACCCCCAATGTCCATAATATTCATGCCTGTGATGTTGAATTAGTTGTTATTCACAAGTTTGGGGTTATTATCTTATGTCAACTGTTACCATGACTATCACCTTATTTTTCTAGGTTTGATATTTGAGACCACTACTCCATATGCCAGTATTGTTGTAATCGTTTATCTCAAGTTATATCATGCTTGACTTGTAATCACTTTTGCCACCTTATGCCCGTTCTTTCTATGTTATACCCCAATTAGATTTGTTTGTATCAATTCGAATTCACATGCGATGGGAATACGATTTGGGTAGTTTAGGCAAACCTGAATTTACCTTGAACTTGGAACATGAACATTGTTATAACTTGAATCTGAATATGGACATGAAACTAACCTTGAAACTTGTCACGAACTTGATATGAGACTTGAACATGGTCATGACTCTAGAACGAACTTGAAAATGGCCAACTCGAGGTTGGGTTGAGTTTGCAGTGTAAATCTGCCCGGAACCGCCCGGCGAATCCAGTGACTGCAAATAATAGGATCCAATGTGGGTAGTTGGTCATATCGCACCTAAAACTCGAGGTTAGACTATGTTGTGGTGTAAATCTGCCCGCAACCGCCTGACAAATCCAATGACCACAACAACTAGTCTAATGTGAGAGGTTGGGGTGCATTAATGAATTTATGCTACATGATAGGGTTATGTCATGAACATGAAAGACAACACTTAACCAACTTGATACATGATTGGATAGGGTTAAGTCACGAATTTGAATGACAACACTTAACCCATTAAAAACCCTAGTTACGCGGTCCTTTTCAGCAGTAGCCCACTTAGATGTATCACGATACACTAGGACTAGACAGGGTGGGGCACAATTACTGGGCTGATTGTAAGCGACCAGAACGACGGCTGAGTTGGTGCGCCATTGTAGGTTCAGGCAGACTATGGTCGTGCACGTAGTCCGGAGTTGAAAAAGCAGGCATTGGGGACCAGTAGGTTTACACTGTGCGTGCTTGATTCGTGTCGATGGTTGGCACCCTAGGGCTTGATACACTCTAAGGTGGACCTAGCACAAGTGACTACATTTCGTGATTGGGCCGTATGACACAGACACGTGACGAGCTAGAACTTGTAGGGAGCCGATCGATTAGTAGATCGTACTATAGGACCCCGTAATGGGTCATTTCATGATATTGGGCCAAGGGATCATTTCATGGTAATACTTGACATGGGTTAGAATACTTACAGTTGGTGCAGCGAATCTTGAATATGCGATGCTAGACTTGACTTATCTTGTTATCTTTGTTATCATACCAGTCCTGTTATCATCCTTGTGTTTAATTCCAGTTTTCACATGTCTTGTTACTTTTACTAGTTTTTATGTTGAAAGTCACTAGGGCTTACCAGTTTTTGTGACTGACCCTTTTTCTTTCGCGCTCCTTTCCTATTGTTCCCCCCCAGGTTCTCAGGGAGGAAATGCTAGCTCTTAGCTTGGATTTAGCTTGCTTTCTGTCGGCTCATGTATGGTTTGGTCTTGAGCTATGCTATGGCTGCACTTCCGCTATTTTTGGGGAATAATTTACTTTTGTTATCTTAAGTTTATACTTTTTTATTTAGAACTTGATGTAATGGAATAATTTGTACTTTGGATATATGAGGTTTTGACCATTTTCTTAAAAGTAATGAAATTTGGTTTTTAATTTCTACCACTGGTTTATTTATGTTCTACCTTGTGATATCTCTGTGTATGTTTACCTAGATAATACTCCACCAAAACTAGTGCATTCCCTTTGTGAGTGACTCTAGCGGAGGTGGGGTGTTACATTTGGTACCAGAGCAAAAGGTTACCAGACGGGGCAAAAGTTTTTTTTTTTAAAACCCTTCTAAAACTATTTTCCCAAACCGTTTATAAAGAAGCATTTTTCAATTAAAGTTTTATGTTTGAAAAGGCTATTCCCCAAAAGCCATTAGCACTTTCCTTTGTTTCCTCGTTTGAATATTTTTCTTTTTCGTTTTTCAGCATGTCTGATCTTAACCTTCCTGAGGGAGTACCCGTACCTGGATGGTTTCGAAGGTACTTGGAAGCTAGGGCCAATGGCGCGGGCCCGACAGACATCCCTCCTCCTCCTCCCCCAGTGGCCACGGTTCCTCCTCCTCCTGGAACCGCCTTTTCCAAAATATGCAAAGACTTTAAAGCAATGGGCGGCAAGAACTTTGTTGGAGCTGAAACCTTCGTTGAGGCACGAAACTGGCTAAAGGAGACTAAAGACTTGTTTATTATCTTCGATGTGGAGGATCATAGGAAAGTTCAGTTGGCAGCATGGTTGTTGAAAGAGGAAGCTGCATTTTGGTGGGAAGTCACCAACGCTACCAGGCCAGTTGAGACTTGGGCAGACTTTAGAGAGAGGTTTGGGCTTAAATTCTTATCGTCAGTAGAAGAGAACCTTCAGATGGAGAGGTTCCTAACACTTAAGCAAGGGGACATGACCGTTAGGGAGTACGTGAATAAGTTTAATTAGCTTGCTAGGTTCGGATTGGACTTGGTTAACACAGCTCAGAAGAAGGTTGTACGCTTTGCTCGAGGATTGAACGTCCACTACACAGTTTGGCCATAACTGATATACCCATGGGGGCGACCTTTGAAAGCTTGGTGGATATGTCCCTACTTCATGAGGAAGACAAGAATAGCAAGAAGGAGGTTAAGCCTAATGAGACTCAGAATAAGGAGGTTGACTTCAAGAAGGGATGCAACAAGAATAACAAGAACAACAACAATACTAACAAACCACGTGAGACAAGGAAGTGCAACTTTTGTGGTATTACGGGACATCTAGCTAAAGACTGTAGAAGGAAGAAGAGAAAGTTGGGTGAATGCTTTCATTGTGGAGATATTGGACACATCAACAAAGACTGCCCTAAGAAGCAAGGGCAGGGGAAAGGGCAGGCCCAGCGAGTAGGACCTTCTGGAGGGCAGTTGCATGCTCTCAACACCACTCCAGCACTTGACCGAGGTAGTAATATTTCCGTAGAAAGCCTTGTTTACATTTCTGAATTTCCTGTTCGAACCTTATTTGACTCTGGCGCATCACATACTTTTATTTCTTCTGATGTTGTTAAAAATCTGCACCTAAGTACTAGTCTGGTTGAGGATCCCGTTATAGTTTTAAATCCAATTGGGGGCTCTGCTCATTTATCTATGATGTGTGTGGATTTGAGGATTTCTATCTTAAGCATAAAATTCACATGTAATGCTTATGTTCTCGGATTTATGGGATATGGTTTGATCCTAGGTATGGATTGGTTGTCCAATTATGGAGCCATTCTTGATTGTGAACGAAGGGTAGTGAGGCTCATGACTCGCCTTGGTAATACCCTTGAAATTTCTTGCAACCCTAAGGGTTCAGTCACGTTGTGTTATCTTGAATCTCTTGACTCGTCCATCGACGACTTGCAATCAGTAAGAGTGGTACGAGAATATCCAGATGTCTTTGATGAGGTGAAGGGGTAACCTCCTAAACGCGAGATAGACTTCCGAATTTATCTTGTTGATAATGCCAAGCCAGTTTCATTGCCCGTTAGGCACATGGCCCCACGAGAAAGAAGAGAGCCTAGTAAACAAGTTAAGGAGTTGCTTGAGAAAAATTTCATAAGACGAAGAATTTCTGAATGGGGTACTCCTGTGGTATTCGCTACTAAGGCGGATGGTTCGCTTCGTCTATGTGTAGATTATCGTGAGTGAACCAAGCTAACTAAGAAAAATAGACACCCACTACCAAGAATCGACGATTTGTTTGACCAGTTTGTGGGAGCATCTGTTTTCTCTCAACTCGATCTAGCCACAGGATTCCATCAACTTAGAGTGGCTGAGGATAGCATTGACAAAACTGCTTTTAGGACTCTAGATGGGTTCATCGAATGGTTCGTCATGCCATTTGGGTTAACAAATGCACCCAAGTACTTTGTAGATTTTATGAGTAGGGTGTTTCGGGAGTTCCTTAACAAGTTTGTAGTGGTTTTCATGGACGATATTTTGATCTTCTCAAAGGATAAAGTAGAGCATGCTAGATATCTCAAGGAAGTCATGGATACGCTTAGAGCACACCAGTTAAAGGCTAAGTTCTCCAAATGCCATTTTTGGAGGAAGGAAGTTCGGTTTCTTAGACATGTAGTTTCTAAGCAAGGCATAGCCGTGGACCCCGCAAATGTAGTTGCGGTGCAAGACTGGAAAATTTCTAAGAATGCAATGGAGGTGAGGAGCTTCCTCGGTTTGGCAGGCTATTATAGGAAGTTCACTAAGGACTTCGCTAAGATTTCAGCCCCTCTTACTAGGTAAACGAAGAAAAACCTAGTGTTTGCATGGGACATAGAATATGAGATTGCTTTTCAGAGACTCAAGAGAGCCCTCACCACAGCTCCAGTTTTGGCATTACCTGACAGAAGTAAGCTGTTTACGGTGTACACATATGCATGTGGCACAGGATTAGGCGTTGTCCTAATGCAAGAAGGGAAAGTGATATGCTATGGGGGTAGACAACTTAAAGTTCATGAGAAGAACTATCCCACACATGACTTGGAGTTGGCGGTGATCGTTTTTGCACTTAAATCTTGGCACCTTTATCTTATAGGGGAGAGGTTCGAGCTGTATACCAACCACAAATTGCTTAAGTACCTCTTCTCACAGAAAGATTTGAATCTGAGACAACAGGGATGGATGGAATTCTTGGCATCATATGACTTCGATATAGCTTATACCCCTAGCAAGGGTAACGTGGTGGCGGATGCGCTAAGTAGAAAAAGGTTGACCTTGAGCCCCTTGTTTGTTGAAAGGAAAAATCTAAAGTTTATAGCAATCTTTGATTTTATACCTACTGTTGAGTCATTGACTGTTACGTTAGCATCTCTTGAGTTAAGACCTACACTTCTAGATCAAGTAGGGACTTCGCAGAAGGAAGACCCACAAATAGTCGAAATCATGGACAAGCTGATTAGTGGTGAGACGTCAAGTCACCTCGGTAGGTATGCCATAGATGACAAGGGATGGCTAAGGCGTGATGGAAGGCTATGTGTTCCACAAGTAGGAGACTTAGTAAGCAAAGTCCTCGAGGAGGCGCATCACTCGAAGATGACCATACATCCCGGTGGGGATAAGATGTACAGGGATATGAAACGCATTTTCTTTTGGCCTGGAATGAAAAAGGACGTGGCAGAGTTCGTTTCGAAGTGCATGGTGTGCCAACAAGTAAAGGCCGAGTCGAAGAATCCCGGTGGGCTATTACATCCTTTGGAGGTTCCGCAATGGAAATGGGAGAGTATCTTGATGGATTTCGTGGCTGGACTGGTTAGGTCAAGTAAGGGAAATACTAGCATATGGGTCATAGTTGATAGACTCATGAAAAGTGCTCACTTCATTCCGGTGAAAAGCAAGAGGACCGCATCTTGGCAAGAGTATATTTACCTTCGAGAGATAGTACAGTTGCACGGGGTTCCCTCTAGTATAGTTAGTGATCGCGACCCGATATTCACTAGCCAGTTTTGGAATAGTCTACAAGAAGCAATGGGTACACGACTAAGTTTAAGCACGGCCTATCACCCACAGACGGATGGACAAACCAAAAGGGTAAATAGGATACTAGAGGATCTTTTGAGGCTATGCATTCTTGACTTTGGTGGTACTTGGGAAGACCATCTTCCTCTCGTGGAGTTTGCATATAATAATAGTTACCAAGCTAGCATCGGAATGGCACCATTCGAAGCCCTGTATGGAAGACCGTGCAAGTTGCCAACTTGTTGGTGGGAGACGACAGACAGGCTTATAATTGGGCCCGACATGATAAGGGACACTTCTGAGAAGGTTGAGTTGATACGAAGACGGATGAAAACGGCCCAAGATAGACATAAATCTTATGCGGACAAGAGAATGACAGACCTAGAGTTCGAAGTCGGAGATATGGTCTTTATAAAAGTTTCTCCTTTGCGCAATGTGGTTCGTTTTGGAGCGGTCTGAAAGCTAGCACCAAGGTTCATAGGACCGTTCCCTATCACTGAGAGGATTGGGCAGATGGCCTATAAAATAGACTTACCCGAGAAGCTGACCGGAGTACACAATGTCTTTCACGTCTCGCATCTCCGAAAGTGCTTACATGAGTCGGCCGAAGTGGTTGAGCTAAGCATCCTTGAAGGCATAGAAGTGGAAAGAGAAGCAACATTGAGGCGAGTTCTGATTCGTATCTTAGGAACGGAGATCAAGAAGCTAAGGAATCGAGGAGTCAAGCTAGTTAACGTACAGTGGAGTGAAGCCCAAGAAGACGCAACTTGGGAAACCGAAGAGAAGATACGCGCGCTTTACCCATTTCTTTTTTAGGGTATATTCTCGATCTCTTTTCCTACAAACTTGAAAACCTTTCGTATCGTGCTTTTACTACCTATGTTTGCCTTGTTATCTTCTCGGTCTTATCTTGAGAACTGTAGGTAGAACCATATGGATGTAAACATGTGATTGAAACATGTTATAGTTGATGTTTGCAAATGGTTGCAAGTGTTTGCAAGTGATTGCTAGTGGATGCATGACACACATTATGCACTAGATCAGCTCAGTCACATTTTCATGTTGCATATCCATGAGTGCTTATACTTGTACATGGATGGAACTTGTTATGCTAGCACTTGAATGTTGCATATGAATGAATGTTATGTGCACTCATGTAGAGATTATAAATTATGTTAGGAATTTGCATACATGTTGGACTCATTACACTAACATATTTTGCATTAAGGAGGTTTATTGAATCAGTAACCGCCTGATTTTTTGCATTAGATAAGTACATATACACACACTTACTGCATATGTTCATACAGCACTAGAAATCTTTTAAGGACAATGGTTGCCTGTGGATGATGTTTTGAGTAGATGGATGATTGGATGGTAGGATATATTCTTTCTAACTTAGAGATTTCGGGGACGAAATCCTTTAAGGAGGGGAGAATGTAGCAACCCGTATTTTAATAACGTGTTATAACCATAAATCAAGGCAGAATTAATTTTTAAAATAAGAATCAAGGGCAATGGGTAAAGCCATTACGTTCGTCTCGAAATTCTTCTTGGAAACGAGTATGAGTTTTCGAAAATCGGAGTCCGTTTGACCAAGTTAGGACCCTTCAAAGTTTCAAAAATTTCAAGTTCAAAAACAACTCATAATTCGAATTCAAACCCCAGAACGGACTGGGCGGGAAATTTCCCGCCCAGGACCAGGTCGACCTGGGGGTCGACTATAGTGTCGACCTTCCCAGGACCAGGTCGACCATAGAGTCGACCTGGGTGTCGACCTGGTTGCCGAGCCCATTTTTGAGTCAGAGTTCACTCTGATGTTTCTAGTCAGATTTCTGTCTAAATTCGTTGGCCAGACCCTATATAAACATCCCCTAACTCTAGTCTCTCTACACAAATTCTCTCTGGCCTTATGCTGCTAAAACTCTGGTTAAGAAGTTAGAGAAAAGTGATTGCTTCTTCTCCAACAAGGCTACGTGTAGAGTATTGCTGTTTGGGAGATTTCTGTTAGACTCGAGATTCAACATCGCCTCTTTGTTTTCTAATTCTCAAACCACGATCTGTAAGCCCCAGTTACTTTTAGATCTAAACTCTAAACTTAATATGGACTTGTTGTAAATTAAAATTGAACCTAAGTATGACAATTATCTCGGATCTATCATTGTATATCTTGGATCTATCATTGTTCATTTTGGATCTAGTATTTTGGATCTACTATTTATTCACCAGGGATCTATTCATCTTGAATCTTGACTTGTGGTAATATTTATATGAATTTGGTTTGGGACCTAAATATGTTGTATATCTAAAACCCCCAATGTCCATAATATTCATTCCTGTAATGTTGAATTAGTTGTTATTCACAAGTTTGGGGTTATTATCTTATGTCAACTGTTACCATGACTATCACCCTATTTTGCTAGGTTTGATATTTGAGACCACTACTCCATATGCCAGTATTGTTGTAATCGTTTATCTCAAGTTATACCATGCTTGACTTGTAATCACTTTTGCCACCTTATGTCCGTTCTTTCTATGTTATTCCCTAATTAGATTTGTTTGTATCAATTCGAATTCACATGCGATGGGAATACGATTTGGGTAGCTTAGGCAAACATGAATTTACCATGAACTTGGAACATGAACATTGTTATAACTTGAATATGAATATGGACATGAAACTTACCTTGAAACTTGTCACGAACTTGATATGAGACTTGAACATGGTCATGACTCTAGAACGAACTTGAAAATGGCCAACTCGAGGTTGGGTTGAGTTTGCAGTGTAAATCTGCCCGGAACGGCCCGGCGAATCCAGTGACTGCAAACAATAGGATCCAATGTGGGTAGTTGGTCATATCGCACCTAAAACCCGAGGTTAGACTATGTTGTGGTGTAAATCTGCCCGGAACCGCTCGGCAAATCCAGTGACCACAACAACTAGTCTAATGTGAGAGGTTAGGGTGCATTAATGAATTTATGCTACATGATAGGGTTAAGTCATGAACATGAAAGACAACACTTAACCAACTTGATACATGATTGGATAGGGTTAAGTCACGAATTTGAATGACAACACTTAACCCATTAGAAACCCTAGTTACGCGGTCCTTTTCAGTAGTAACCCACTTAGATGTATCACGATACCCTGGGACTAGGCAGGGTGGGGCATGATTACTGGGCTGATTGTAAGTGTAATGACCCGCATTGGCAGAGGTATTATAAGTAATTTATTTAATTATATTGATAGTGATATAGTGAATTTAATGGTCGTGGAATTAAATAATGGTGAATATTTAATTTAAAATATTAAATAAAATAATATATTTAATTCTAAAATAATCAAAATTGGCTGAAATGACGATATGGTGTGAACTGGATCATCTGTGATATTTAATTCAGCTTGGAATTGAATTTGAATAACGAATATATTCAATTGTCGATAGTTGAACGTATAGTTTATAATATAATTATAAACGAGCTTGAAATGGCGCTGCAGTTCGTAATTTGGCGATTTGAACTTCAACTGAATGTACAGGGTTGGTTTTAAGCCGGATTTCTGTGAAACAAGAAACATGTGGAGCTGGTGAAGTATATCTTTCTAGTGGAAGAGGAAAATCGAAATTTCGTCGTGTAGATTTTGATTTACGCCCAAATCAAATTTTAGAAAAGTCGCTGTGGAATTCCTTTATAATTTATAAAGGAATTATTTATATTTTAAAAGGAATTTCAATATAAATCGAATATCGGGTTGACATAGAAGTGAATATCAAGTTATAAATTCATATAGGAATATTCTAGAGTTGTATGGTATTCCACTGTGAATATAAATGATAATATTTATTTTTAAATATTAAATTTAATTATATTTAAATATATTTATATATTTAAATGGGCTATTTAGGGCTTTAAAAATAGCCACTTTTGCAAACAAAGTCGGAATTCGACGAAACTAATTTTGTTGGATCCGCAGTGTTAAATTATTGTTAGTTCTCAAGTTTCGTGATTTTTAGAGTCAGTGTGTGGCCGTATGGATTTTTAGAGTGAAAAACAGTCAGCATTCTAACAGTTAAAAATACGCTGTGTGAGCATACGGAGTCGGAATTCGACGAAACTAGTTTCGTTGGGACCGTAATGTCGAACTGTAGCTACATGTCCAGTTTCGTGGTTTTTGGGTATCGTATGTGATCACAGGAATTTTAGAGGACACAGAAAAATAACGTTTGCTTAAAATTTAATATAATAATCGAATACTAAATTATTATAAATATCCTATATAATAACTCAAATATCCTAAACCTAATTTCTATTTTTCCACAAGTCAACAAATGCGCCGCAGTATTTTTCTTTCTTACAGGAAGGTTTCGATCCTCATAAAATCAAATAGAAATCGAATGAAATTCTATAAATCAATAAATTAGTCTCTTTGGATTCACACAGTGATTCTCTCTGATCTGTTGCCCTCGATTGTTGGTGTGATGCAGTATTTCCGAGCTCCAGTTTTTGCAGTGAAGTGTGTTTGAATCTAGGGTTGGAAGTTGTGTGAAATTAAAGAAGAAGTGGAGTGTTTCGAGTTCATTTTCGGGTTCCGGAAGTAAGTCCACACCTACGATGCAAAAATGGGGAGGACCGGTGAGCTTTGAGGTCGGTACCAGTACGGGATTGGGTCGACGATGCAACTGGAGGAGGAACTCGAGTGGAGCATGTTGGGTATGAAGATGAAGAGACCGAGAAGCGGAGTCAATTGGTGAAGACCATTTTCGAATCCGTGGAGAATTAAGGGCGGAAGAGTGGATCAAAGAAGTCGAGTATGGTGAGGAGCGAAACTGAGCGACAAGATTTGGTATTTAGGGAAGAAAGAAGGCAAAGTGGGTGGGCTTTTGTTAGGATGTTGGGCCGGTGAAACAAGGTGTAACAACCCGTAAAATGCGAGCCAGTTTGAAATTTTTATTTTGGCAATTTTAGAGAATTTTGAATATTTAAAATGAATTATTTTAAATAATATCGTCGAGAAATTTATTTTGAATATAATTCGACGTATATATTATATACGTCGTCGTTAGAATATAAATATTTATATATATAATTATAAATAGAATTGAAAATGGCACGGTAGTTCGATAATTCGATTTCAAACTTCAATTGAATGTACCGGGTGCAAAACAATCCGGATTTTAGTGAAACCAAAAATGATAGGATCTAATTGATAATATCTTTCCAACGAATCTGAGAAATCAAAATTTCATGGCGGGAATCAAAAGATATGTCCAGTTGAAAATTCTGAATAGTCGCTATGGAATTCAGGCCCTTAAAAATGGACATTTTGCAAACGACCTCGGATTTCGACGAAACCAGTTTTGTTGGGTCCATGATGTTAAGTTATGGCTAGGTTTCAAGTTTCATAATTTTCTGAATCAGTATGTGAGCGTGGCGAAGGAAAACGCGTTTGACCGGTTTCAGTTGATTTTAATCGACTGGAAATTGGCCATTTTTCTAACGGTCTCAGAATTCGACGAAACCAGTTTTGTTAGGACCGTATCGTCAATACGAAGCTAGAAAATATTTTTCGGGAATTTTTCTAGTTAGTATGTGACCCCGGTAATTTGAAATGTACGTTTAAAATTCAATATAGTGATTTAAATGTAAATTTAACGGAAACTGATTGTAACAGCCGAATCAGCTGACGATACATATCCCATTGTGTTCGGAATGGGGGTTAAACGCTATGGACGACAGGCGGTGGGTCTCGTTTGGAGGTCGAAAATAAAAGTTGCTTTTTGGGATTAAATTAAATAATAAAATATATTTTCTATTCCCTCTCTCTCCTATTTTACATAAGCCCCCCCCCCCCTTCCTTTTATCTTTCCCGATTCACTTCAGAAAAAAAAAAAAAACAAATCGACCTAGAGCCCGCCAGCCCCTGTCGCACTCCCTCTCGCCAGCGTCGATCAGCCCCTCGCCCGACTCCACCTCCTCCCGCCAGTTCGATCGAGTCGCCCTAACCCCTTCCTCCTCTCCCCGCCCCTCTTCTCCTCCTCCATCAGCTGCGAGATCTGAAACCTCAAAGCACCCACCGTGAGCTCGATTCTGGAATGATGGGGCGCACCGAGCGCGACGCTCCTCCTGGCGATGGTGGCCCTCACGACAGAGCTGCATGTGGTCAACTCCGATGGTGCTCCGTCCCCTCCAGTGGCGCGCTAATCGAAGCCCAAGAGTAGGAGCTCAGTTCGAGCACGAAACAGTGAGCTCTTCGCAATTTATTTTAAAACATTTTTCTTTATGCAGTTTTTTTTTTTAAAATATAGTAGAAAACATTGTTTTAAAAATATAGTAGAAAACTTTGCTTTGAAAAATATAGTAGAAAACATTGTTTTAAAAATATAGTAGAAAACTTTGCTTTGAAAAATATAGTAGAAAACTTTGCTTTGGAAAATATAGTAGAAAACTTTGCTTTGAAAAATATAGTAGAAAACTTTGCTTTGAAAAATATAGAAGAAGATTTTGTTTTTAAACGAATTAAAAATATGATTTTTATATATTGAACTTCGAATTAAAAATATGATTTTTATATGTTGAACTTCGAATTAAAAATTCGATTTTTATATATTGAACTTAGAAGTAAAAATATGATTCGTATATATTGAATAGCGAAGTAAAAATTCGATTTTTACATAGGTAGTGAAAGCGGGCAACGAAGGTGACAAAAAGGCGAGAGCGATGAAGATTTCTATCAATGAAGAGCCGTGGAGCTAGGATAGCTATTAGTGAGAACTTCTCACCTTTCAATTTAATTTTTCTAGTTATATATATATACTAGGATGCAGACGGTGCTTAGTAGCACCCGACACAATCGTCCACAGACCATGGACTTGTTTGTTTGGTTGCAGAAATTAATTTGATGACTTGATTTGAATTGGTTGTTTGGTGAATTTGATTGATGTGTGAATGGCGTGGGCCTTCACTAGACCGGGGATAAGGCTAGGCCTTGTCCCGTTTCTAGTATCGTGCCGTTATGCCGCCGAAATTTTCTAAAATATGTTAGAAAATAAAAATATCATTTTATTGAATAAATGAACTGAATAGAAATTCATATGTTGAAATAAAATGTTTTATCGTTAAAAATATAATTTTTAACGTGAATATGAATATAGTGAATGTGAATAAATAAAATATTCATTTACAAACCGGACGGTTTGTTTATGTACACCTATTTGAATGACGTTGATTGGGTCGATAAATTTTACACATCGCCCAACTGCACGAATAAAGTATGTGTTTGATTGTGTGAAACCCCACACGGGTGTTAGGATGAAATTTGAAGTTCACTCATCCTGATTGATTAAATATGTCGATCGATTGATTGACAGGCTGTTATAAGCGTTGAATATCTATATTTGATGCTTATACAGTGTAGTGCACTTTGGTTGATGGTTGATTATTTTCAATGCTATTATATACATGTGTTGTATGAAAATCCATATAATTAATTTTATATGGTAATTGATTGGGCCTCATTCCAATTTGAAAAATAAAGAAAATTTGAAAATAGAAATTATGAAGCCGTGTTGATTAGATTGACGCCATTTTGACGTAAACGATATTTATATCGATTTTATTCATTTCAAAGTGAATTGAATTGAAAGTGATTTCGAAATGAATTGAATTGAAAGTGATTTCGAAATGAATTGAATTGAAAACGAATTCAAAGTGAATTGAATTGAAAGTGATTTCGAAATGAATTGAATTGAAAACGAATTCAAAGTGAATTGAATTGAAAGTGATTTCGAAATGAATTGAATTGAAAACGAATTCAAAGTGAATTGAATTGAAAGTGATTTCGAAATGAATTGAATTGAAAACGAATTCAAAGTGAATTGAATTGAAAGTGATTTCGAAATGAATTGAATTGAAAACGATTTCGAAGTGAATTGAATTGAAAGTGATTTCGAAATGAATTGAAAACGAATTCAAAGTGAATTGAATTGAAAGTGATTTCGAAATGAATTGAATTGAAAGTGATTTCGAAATGAATTGAATTGAAAACGAATTCAAAGTGAATTGAATTGAAAGTGATTTCGAAATGAATTGAATTGAAAACGAATTCAAAGTGAATTGAATTGAAAGTGATTTCGAAATGAATTGAATTGAAAACGAATTCAAAGTGAATTGAATTGAAAGTGATTTCGAAATGAATTGAATTGAAAACGAATTCAAAGTGAATTGAATTGAAAGTGATTTCGAAATGAATTGAATTGAAAACGAATTCGAAGTGAATTGAATTGAAAGTGATTTCGAAATGAATTGAATTGAAAACGATTTCGAAGTGAATTGAATTGAAAGTGATTTCGAAATGAATTGAATTGAAAGTGATTTCGAAATGAATTGAATTGAAAACGAATTCAAAGTGAATTGAATTGAAAGTGATTTCGAAATGAATTGAATTGAAAACGAATTCAAAGTGAATTGAATTGAAAGTGATTTCGAAATGAATTGAATTGAAAACGAATTCAAAGTGAATTGAATTGAAAGTGATTTCGAAATGAATTGAATTGAAAACGAATTCAAAGTGAATTGAATTGAAAGTGATTTCGAAATGAATTGAATTGAAAACGAATTCAAAGTGAATTGAATTGAAAGTGATTTCGAAATGAATTGAATTGAAAACGATTTCGAAGTGAATTGAATTGAAAGTGATTTCGAAATGAATTGAAAACGAATTCAAAGTGAATTGAATTGAAAGTGATTTCGAAATGAATTGAATTGAAAACGAATTCAAAGTGAATTGAATTGAAAGTGATTTCGAAATGAATTGAATTGAAAACGAATTCAAAGTGAATTGAATTGAAAGTGATTTCGAAATGAATTGAATTGAAAACGAATTCAAAGTGAATTGAATTGAAAGTGATTTCGAAATGAATTGAATTGAAAACGAATTCAAAGTGAATTGAATTGAAAGTGATTTCGAAATGAATTGAATTGAAAACGATTTCGAAGTGAATTGAATTGAAAGTGATTTCGAAATGAATTGAATTGAAAGTGATTTCGAAATGAATTGAATTGAAAACGAATTCAAAGTGAATTGAATTGAAAGTGATTTCGAAATGAATTGAATTGAAAACGAATTCAAAGTGAATTGAATTGAAAGTGATTTCGAAATGAATTGAATTGAAAACGAATTCAAAGTGAATTGAATTGAAAGTGATTTCGAAATGAATTGAATTGAAAACGAATTCAAAGTGAATTGAATTGAAAGTGATTTCGAAATGAATTGAATTGAAAACGAATTCAAAGTGAATTGAATTGAAAGTGATTTCGAAATGAATTGAATTGAAAACGATTTCGAAGTGAATTGAATTGAAAGTGATTTCGAAATGAATTGAAAACGAATTCAAAGTGAATTGAATTGAAAGTGATTTCGAAATGAATTGAATGGAAAACGAATTCAAAGTGAATTGAATTGAAAGTGATTTCGAAATGAATTGAATTGAAAACGAATTCAAAGTGAATCGAATTGAAAGTGATTTCGAAATGAATTGAATTGAAAACGATTTCGAAATGAATTGAATTGAAAACAAATTCAAAATGAATTGAAAGCAAATTGAAATGAATTCAAATTGAATTGAAATTTGAATTGAATAGAAATGAATTTTAAAACGAATTTATAGAGAAGAATTCAATTTTGCTTTGAATTGAGATGGAAGTTGAAATAGATTTTGAAACGAATTTTAAAACTATTTATATAGTTCGTTTTAAATAGAAATCGACGAAGTATATATTATATATATTATATATATAATATAATGGCCTGAATAGAACGCGCCGCGCCGCGGCAGTTCGCGAATTTCGACCATTGATTTCAAATGGACGTTACGGGAGATCCGACCGTCGGATTCTCCTAAAACCGGAACCGTTGGGTTCGTATCGAAAAGAGCTTTCTAGCGAATGTTAGGAATTTGAAATCTAACGGTTGGATTTGGAATTATGTCCAAATCAAATTCGAAAAAGGTCGCTGTAAGTGCAGTTCGATGGCCATTGATGGAAATCGACTGTACGGGCCTTGATAAAATTATTAAAAATTGTAATAATTTGTGTAAAATCATAAGAAATGATTTGTGAAGATTTGGGATGAGAGACTCCATATTTGAAAAGATAAAAATAGATTTTTATCGAAATGAACTAGTTTTGAACTAGGATTATAATTCTATTTATCTTTAAATAAATAAATTGAATTTGAAAAGGGTTTTAAAAATAACCAAAATTTCCAATGATTGCATTGGAGTGGATTTGAATCGAAATTGTCTTCGGAATATTTCGATGTTGGAATTCGTGATTATACAGATGTTGTTATGGAAATTTGAAAGATATATATTTATATCGTTATTTCCAATACGACATTTGTTAGTCGTAGAATTCGATATTGAATATAAGCCGATATATTTTCTATTCAGAGCCTTGTATTGAATATCGAATGTGATTTGGGTTTGTCGTGAATGGTGTCTTCACTAACACTGTTCTTGAACCCAGTTGAGAAATGATTAAATCTTTTTATTTAGATTTAATGAAGTGTATCAATTAAATAATATTTAATTGGAATTGAAGTGATATTGATTTTTGGGTTTATCGTGAACAGTGTTTTAAATAACACTCGTTCTTTAACCCGATAATTAATGAATGTGATTTTGGGTTTATCGTGAACCGTGTTTTGAAAGACACTGATTCTTTAACTCAGTTAACGATTAAAACTAAGTGGAGTTTTGATGAATCTTTAAATAGATTGGAAAGATCGAGAATGGAGTATCACCAGTTTTACTCCAAGCGATAGTTAAATCTTTAATTAGATTTGAACGTGAAATGGTAATTGAATTACCGATAACACTGTGGTGTTAGATATGAAGTACTACCAGTTTTACTTCATGGGATGAATAGGTTGGGATTGGGAAAATAACATAAATGATTACTTCGGTGTGGTTCGATAATCCCGACTAGTTTGAATTGATATTCAAGGGTGATTAAAGAATAAATTTAGAGAATTTATCTTGGATAAAATTAATGGGAACTTTTCCCAAAGTATAGGAATATTTGAATAAAAGAATATTCTGAATTGGAATGAGGCGTATGTTGTGTTTGTGTAACACTTTTATAATATATACGCGAGTAATTCAGAAAGACCGGGTTCATCCCATTCTGAATAACTGATTCGACGTGGGGTCGAAGATGAAGACGGTGGTCGAAGACCAGAAGTCTTCACGTCGTTTGGGTGATTACTGATGATCTTGATTGGGCTGTACACCCAAGAAGATGGAAACAGTTTGTGATCGTCCAGACGTACTTGGAGATCGATGGATATGCGAGGTACTAGGTGCCTCCGGTTTCGTTCAGACCCAGAACGGACTTGTAAATGGACTGTGTGTCTGACATTGGATTTTAGTCTGTGTGATTGATCTCTATTAAATATATATCTGTTTGGCGGCAGAGAATTTATTCTCTTGCTTAACGCCCTTCTCTGAGACGTACGAGCTCAGGGGTTGTATATTGATGGATATCAAACGCATGGAGTGAATTGCCTGTGTGGCATGCCTAAGTGGCAATTGATCGAGGCTTCTGTTGAAAAGCAAAGTCTTGTGGTGATGATCAAAGCACAGCCTGTGTGGCACAGCTTTGTGTAACGTGAATTCGCGAGCCTCGCACCCCGGTTGTGAACCAAAAACGGGAGAGGACGTCAGGGAGGGCATGCGTTTCTTTCTAGCTAGAAGTGGCGTCAGTGGTTTTACACGCCCTGACGAGTTTGACTTATGTGATTGTTGCTGTTGCGAGGCGCCTCGGTTATATCGGTTTCGGCCGATGCATCCTGGTCGGCAGACGGACCAGACTTGCACCCCATAGGGTGGGGAGACGCATGTTCAGGGTTTAGGTTTAATCCACATCGGTGGACTGGCCCTGAGGATCCAAGGGACACTCGAGCTCTGTTCCTGAGACATGGTAGGCTAGATTGTCTCGAATCGGTTGAGGACTATCTTTTGCCTCGGTTCATAGACGGAAATCCAATTTCCAAATACGTGACATTTGCGGTTTTATTTGTAGAGCCTAGTATGGCGACATAGTGGGATGGGGCACTCATGCCGCCTATGATTGATACTTATGATTTGAAGTGTTTTATACACTATGCACTTATAATAGTATCAAATGATTTGTTTTAAACGTATCAAGCATTCTTTGGCTGTTATAAGGGAAAACCCTATCCTCGGCTGCGTTGCATTGTGTGATGGGACCTGGGTCTTATAACAGCTTCATTTTTCTTTATTTAGCATTGCGCTGTTTGTTTTATGCACTGGTATTCTAGGGAGGAAACCCGTTCCGTGTTATAGGCGTGGTCCCTTGATTTACCTAACTTTAAAATAAAGATTAACTGTTTTAGTTCTCACACCAGTCCCATGACTGACCTGGAGTTTATTGTTTTAACCTAAACTCTGGGTGCCCTTATTTTGACACGGGCAGCTAGTAGTTTTGGTTTTGCAGATTTATATTCACAGGATCCTGGTTTACAGCTGGAACGATATCCGGAAAGCTTTGTATCCGTATATCTCATTCTAGTTGTGTATTGTATTATTTTTCCGCTGCGATGTATTTAAATGTAATTTAAATCTCTGATATTTCTGTGTAATATTTATTCATTTATACACTGTGTATTCTTGTAATCTGATGCATTGTTGTAATATACAATGAAATGTTCTTCTGTATGCGTTCTACTTTGTCGTGTTCTCAAACGATAGGGCGTTTCGAACGGTCTGGGTCGGTTTAGCGACTGGTTCGGACCAAGCGAAATTCCATCTCGTCACATTTGGTATCAGAGCTTTGGTTTACAAAGCCCAGAGAACAAGACACATTAGAACCATACGAAAGAATTCATCAGATATTGGGTTAGTAATATCCAATGGGAATGACTCGTTAGAGATGGGATCAGTAGTATCCTAGAACGAGTGTGAAGAGTAAATTTTTAAAATGAAAACAATTTTGGTTTTGAAGATTTAAATCAATTATTCGTATTTGATTATCTATTTATATTGATGTGGACAATCCAGTATATATAGATTTTGCGTATACGTCTGATCCGCGTGTATTCGAAATTTTAATATACTGGATAGATATAGAATCACATTCTAGTCGTCCGGAGATGTTCTGATGATGGTTCGAAACATCATCAGCATTTATTTTTGAGTGACGAAGGTGTGATCTCTATATATTTCCATTAGATTGGTGTGAGAACCAAAACTTATATATATAGCTAGAACACATTGTTGTGAATTGGCATCAAAAACATGATTTTCTGTATATATATCAAAGTTATGCATTTGAAAAACTAATCAACTAATTGATTGATGGTTGTATTGTTTGATTATAGTTTGAATAATTAAAATTTGAACCATTTAGTTCATTTGAGTCAAATATTGAATTGTATTGAAAATTGGTCGCATTTGCTGGCATATACATATATATCATTGAACAGGTCATAGCAAGGAGGCTAGAGCAGAGAATAAAATTTGTTTGCCCGACAAATAGGTACATGTTTATTACATAATTTACTGTTTTGTTTGGGTGATGATGATTTTATGAGCCTATTGGCTAGCCGCTTGGCTTTTTCTTTTTCTTTTTGAGATCTGAAGGACCGGGGAAGCTATTTGAAATTCCCCGATGCTCCCGGTGCAGGGGAGGTTATGGCGAAATTTTTCGAAAATTTAGGGTGTTAGCCAAATTTTTGAAATTTTGAAAATTCTCAGAAACTAAAGAGTTGGAGAATGGAAGCCAGATCGAGCGTAGAGTTGATTAATCAAACCACTTTCGACTTTGTTCCTTTTCGGGGACGAAAAGTTTTAAGTGGGGGAGATTGTAACAACCCGTAAAATGCGAGCCAGTTTGAAATTTTTATTTTGGCAATTTTAGCGAATTTTGAATATTTAAAATGAATTATTTTAAATAATATCGTCGAGAAATTTATTTTGAATATAATTCGATGTATATATTATATACGTCGTCGTTAGAATATAAATATTTATATATATAATTATAAATAGAATTGAAAATGGCACGGTAGTTCGATAATTCGATTTCAAACTTCAATTGAATGTACCGGGTGCAAAACAATCCGGATTTTAGTGAAACCAAAAATGATAGGATCTAATTGATAATATCTTTCCAACGAATCTGAGAAATCAAAATTTCATGGCGGGAATCAAAAGATATGTCCAGTTGAAAATTCTGAATAGTCGCTATGGAATTCAGGCCCTTAAAAATGGACATTTTGCAAACGACCTCGGATTTCGACGAAACCAGTTTTGTTGGGTCCGTGATGTTAAGTTATGGCTAGGTTTCAAGTTTCATAATTTTCTGAATCAGTATGTGAGCGTGGCGAAGGAAAACGCGTTTGACCGGTTTCAGTTGATTTTAATCGACTGGAAATTGGCCATTTTTCTAACGGTCTCAGAATTCGACGAAACCAGTTTTGTTAGGACCGTATCGTCAATACGAAGCTAGAAAATATTTTTCGGGAATTTTTCTAGTTAGTATGTGACCCCGGTAATTTGAAATGTACGTTTAAAATTCAATATAGTGATTTAAATGTAAATTTAACGGAAACTGATTGTAACAGCCGAATCAGCTGACGATACATATCCCATTGTGTTCGGAATGGGGGTTAAACGCTATGGACGACAGGCGGTGGGTCTCGTTTGGAGGTCGAAAATAAAAGTTGCTTTTTGGGATTAAATTAAATAATAAAATATATTTTCTATTCCCTCTCTCTCCTATTTTACATAAGCCCCCCCCTTCCTTTTATCTTTCCCGATTCACTTCAGAAAAAAAAAAACAAATCGACCTAGAGCCCGCCAGTCCCTGTCGCACTCCCTCTCGCCAGCGTCGATCAGCCCCTCGCCCGACTCCACCTCCTCCCGCCAGTTCGATCGAGTCGCCCTAACCCCTTCCTCCTCTCCCCGCCCCTCTTCTCCTCCTCCATCAGCTGCGAGATCTGAAACCTCAAAGCACCCACCGTGAGCTCGATTCTGGAATGATGGGGCGCACCGAGCGCGACGCTCCTCCTGGCGATGGTGGCCCTCACGACAGAGCTGCATGTGGTCAACTCCGATGGTGCTCCGTCCCCTCCAGTGGCGCGCTAATCGAAGCCCAAGAGCAGGAGCTCAGTTCGAGCACGAAACAGTGAGCTCTTCGCAATTTATTTTAAAACATTTTTCTTTATGCAGTTTTTTTTTAAAAATATAGTAGAAAACATTGTTTTAAAAATATAGTAGAAAACTTTGCTTTGAAAAATATAGTAGAAAACATTGTTTTAAAAATATAGTAGAAAACTTTGCTTTGAAAAATATAGTAGAAAACTTTGCTTTGGAAAATATAGTAGAAAACTTTGCTTTGAAAAATATAGTAGAAAACTTTGCTTTGAAAAATATAGAAGAAGATTTTGTTTTTAAACGAATTAAAAATATGATTTTTATATATTGAACTTCGAATTAAAAATATGATTTTTATATGTTGAACTTCGAATTAAAAATTCGATTTTTATATATTGAACTTAGAAGTAAAAATATGATTCGTATATATTGAATAGCGAAGTAAAAATTCGATTTTTACATAGGTAGTGAAAGCGGGCAACGAAGGTGACAAAAAGGCGAGAGCGATGAAGATTTCTATCAATGAAGAGCCGTGGAGCTAGGATAGCTATTAGTGAGAACTTCTCACCTTTCAATTTAATTTTTCTAGTTATATATATATACTAGGATGCAGACGGTGCTTAGTAGCACCCGACACAATCGTCCACAGACCATGGACTTGTTTGTTTGGTTGCAGAAATTAATTTGATGACTTGATTTGAATTGGTTGTTTGGTGAATTTGATTGATGTGTGAATGGCGTGGGCCTTCACTAGACCGGGGATAAGGCTAGGCCTTGTCCCGTTTCTAGTATCGTGCCGTTATGCCGCCGAAATTTTCTAAAATATGTTAGAAAATAAAAATATCATTTTATTGAATAAATGAACTGAATAGAAATTCATATGTTGAAATAAAATGTTTTATCGTTAAAAATATAATTTTTAACGTGAATATGAATATAGTGAATGTGAATAAATAAAATATTCATTTACAAACCGGACGGTTTGTTTATGTACACCTATTTGAATGACGTTGATTGGGTCGATAAATTTTACACATCGCCCAACTGCACGAATAAAGTATGTGTTTGATTGTGTGAAACCCCACACGGGTGTTAGGATGAAATTTGAAGTTCACTCATCCTGATTGATTAAATATGTCGATCGATTGATTGACAGGCTGTTATAAGCGTTGAATATCTATATTTGATGCTTATACAGTGTAGTGCACTTTGGTTGATGGTTGATTATTTTCAATGCTATTATATACATGTGTTGTATGAAAATCCATATAATTAATTTTATATGGTAATTGATTGGGCCTCATTCCAATTTGAAAAATAAAGAAAATTTGAAAATAGAAATTATGAAGCCGTGTTGATTAGATTGACGCCATTTTGACGTAAACGATATTTATATCGATTTTATTCATTTCAAAGTGAATTGAATTGAAAGTGATTTCGAAATGAATTGAATTGAAAGTGATTTCGAAATGAATTGAATTGAAAACGAATTCAAAGTGAATTGAATTGAAAGTGATTTCGAAATGAATTGAATTGAAAACGAATTCAAAGTGAATTGAATTGAAAGTGATTTCGAAATGAATTGAATTGAAAACGAATTCAAAGTGAATTGAATTGAAAGTGATTTCGAAATGAATTGAATTGAAAACGAATTCAAAGTGAATTGAATTGAAAGTGATTTCGAAATGAATTGAATTGAAAACGATTTCGAAGTGAATTGAATTGAAAGTGATTTCGAAATGAATTGAAAACGAATTCAAAGTGAATTGAATTGAAAGTGATTTCGAAATGAATTGAATTGAAAGTGATTTCGAAATGAATTGAATTGAAAACGAATTCAAAGTGAATTGAATTGAAAGTGATTTCGAAATGAATTGAATTGAAAACGAATTCAAAGTGAATTGAATTGAAAGTGATTTCGAAATGAATTGAATTGAAAACGAATTCAAAGTGAATTGAATTGAAAGTGATTTCGAAATGAATTGAATTGAAAACGAATTCAAAGTGAATTGAATTGAAAGTGATTTCGAAATGAATTGAATTGAAAACGAATTCAAAGTGAATTGAATTGAAAGTGATTTCGAAATGAATTGAATTGAAAACGATTTCGAAGTGAATTGAATTGAAAGTGATTTCGAAATGAATTGAATTGAAAGTGATTTCGAAATGAATTGAATTGAAAAAGAATTCAAAGTGAATTGAATTGAAAGTGATTTCGAAATGAATTGAATTGAAAACGAATTCAAAGTGAATTGAATTGAAAGTGATTTCGAAATGAATTGAATTGAAAACGAATTCAAAGTGAATTGAATTGAAAGTGATTTCGAAATGAATTGAATTGAAAACGAATTCAAAGTGAATTGAATTGAAAGTGATTTCGAAATGAATTGAATTGAAAACGAATTCAAAGTGAATTGAATTGAAAGTGATTTCGAAATGAATTGAATTGAAAACGATTTCGAAGTGAATTGAATTGAAAGTGATTTCGAAATGAATTGAAAACGAATTCAAAGTGAATTGAATTGAAAGTGATTTCGAAATGAATTGAATTGAAAACGAATTCAAAGTGAATCGAATTGAAAGTGATTTCGAAATGAATTGAATTGAAAACGAATTCAAAGTGAATCGAATTGAAAGTGATTTCGAAATGAATTGAATTGAAAACGATTTCGAAATGAATTGAATTGAAAACAAATTCAAAATGAATTGAAAGCAAATTGAAATGAATTCAAATTGAATTGAATTTTGAATTGAATAGAAATGAATTTTAAAACGAATTTATAGAGAAGAATTCAATTTTGCTTTGAATTGAGATGGAAGTTGAAATAGATTTTGAAACGAATTTTAAAACTATTTATATAGTTCGTTTTAAATAGAAATCGACGAAGTATATATTATATATATTATATATATAATATAATGGCCTGAATAGAACGCGCCGCGCCGCTGCAGTTCGCGAATTTCGACCATTGATTTCAAATGGACGTTACGGGAGATCCGACCGTCGGATTCTCCTAAAACCGGAACCGTTGGGTTCGTATCGAAAAGAGCTTTCTAGCGAATGTTAGGAATTTGAAATCTAACGGTTGGATTTGGAATTATGTCCAAATCAAATTCGAAAAAGGTCGCTGTAAGTGCAGTTCGATGGCCATTGATGGAAATCGACTGTACGGGCCTTGATAAAATTATTAAAAATAGTAATAATTTGTGTAAAATCATAAGAAATGATTTGTGAAGATTTGGGATGAGAGACTCCATATTTGAAAAGATAAAAATAGATTTTTATCAAAATGAACTAGTTTTGAACTAGGATTATAATTCTATTTATCTTTAAATAAATAAATTGAATTTGAAAAGGGTTTTAAAAATAACCAAAATTTCCAATGATTGCATTGGAGTGGATTTGAATCGAAATTGTCTTCGGAATATTTCGATGTTGGAATTCGTGATTATACAGATGTTGTTATGGAAATTTGAAAGATATATATTTATATCGTTATTTCCAATACGACATTTGTTAGTCGTAGAATTCGATATTGAATATAAGCCGATATATTTTCTATTCAGAGCCTTGTATTGAATATCGAATGTGATTTGGGTTTGTCGTGAATGGTGTCTTCACTAACACTGTTCTTGAACCCAGTTGAGAAATGATTAAATCTTTTTATTTAGATTTAATGAAGTGTATCAATTAAATAATATTTAATTGGAATTGAAGTGATATTGATTTTTGGGTTTATCGTGAACAGTGTTTTAAATAACACTCGTTCTTTAACCCGATAATTAATGAATGTGATTTTGGGTTTATCGTGAACCGTGTTTTGAAAGACACTGATTCTTTAACTCAGTTAACGATTAAAACTAAGTGGAGTTTTGATGAATCTTTAAATAGATTGGAAAGATCGAGAATGGAGTATCACCAGTTTTACTCCAAGCGATAGTTAAATCTTTAATTAGATTTGAACGTGAAATGGTAATTGAATTACCGATAACACTGTGGTGTTAGATATGAAGTACTACCAGTTTTACTTCATGGGATGAATAGGTTGGGATTGGGAAAATAACATAAATGATTACTTCGGTGTGGTTCGATAATCCCGACTAGTTTGAATTGATATTCAAGGGTGATTAAAGAATAAATTTAGAGAATTTATCTTGGATAAAATTAATGGGAACTTTTCCCAAAGTATAGGAATATTTGAATAAAAGAATATTCTGAATTGGAATGAGGCGTATGTTGTGTTTGTGTAACACTTTTATAATATATACGCGAGTAATTCAGAAAGACCGGGTTCATCCCATTCTGAATAACTGATTCGACGTGGGGTCGAAGATGAAGACGGTGGTCGAAGACCAGAAGTCTTCACGTCGTTTGGGTGATTACTGATGATCTTGATTGGGTTGTACACCCAAGAAGATGGAAACAGTTTGTGATCGTCCAGACGTACTTGGAGATCGATGGATATGCGAGGTACTAGGTGCCTCCGGTTTCGTTCAGACCCAGAACGGACTTGTAAATGGACTGTGTGTCTGACATTGGATTTTAGTCTGTGTGATTGATCTCTATTAAATATATATCTGTTTGGCGGCAGAGAATTTATTCTCTTGCTTAACACCCTTCTCTGAGACGTACGAGCTCAGGGGTTGTATATTGATGGATATCAAACGCATGGAGTGAATTGCCTGTGTGGCATGCCTAAGTGGCAATTGATCGAGGCTTCTGTTGAAAAGCAAAGTCTTGTGGTGATGATCAAAGCACAGCCTGTGTGGCACAGCTTTGTGTAACGTGAATTCGCGAGCCTCGCACCCCGGTTGTGAACCAAAAACGGGAGAGGACGTCAGGGAGGGCATGCGTTTCTTTCTAGCTAGAAGTGGCGTCAGTGGTTTTACACGCCCTGACGAGTTTGACTTATGTGGTTGTTGCTGTTGCGAGGCGCCTCGGTTATATCGGTTTCGGCCGATGCATCCTGGTCGGCAGACGGACCAGACTTGCACCCCATAGGGTGGGGAGACGCATGTTCAGGGTTTAGGTTTAATCCACATCGGTGGACTGGCCCTGAGGATCCAAGGGACACTCGAGCTCTGTTCCTGAGACATGGTAGGCTAGATTGTCTCGAATCGGTTGAGGACTATCTTTTGCCTCGGTTCATAGACGAAAATCCAATTTCCAAATACGTGACATTTGCGGTTTTATTTGTAGAGCCTAGTATGGCGACATAGTGGGATGGGGCACTCATGCCGCCTATGATTGATACTTATGATTTGAAGTGTTTTATACACTATGCACTTATAATAGTATCAAATGATTTGTTTTAAACGTATCAAGCATTCTTTGGCTGTTATAAGGGAAAACCCTATCCTCGGCTGCGTTGCATTGTGTGATGGGACCTGGGTCTTATAACAGCTTCATTTTTCTTTATTTAGCATTGCGCTGTTTGTTTTATGCACTGGTATTCTTGGGAGGAAACCCGTTCCGTGTTATACGGCGTGGTCCCTTGATTTACCTAACTTTAAAATAAAGATTAACTGTTTTAGTTCTCACACCAGTCCCATGACTGACCTGGAGTTTATTGTTTTAACCTAAACTCTGGGTGCCCTTATTTTGACACGGGCAGCTAGTAGTTTTGTTTTTGCAGATTTATATTCACAGGATCCTGGTTTACAGCTGGAACGATATCTGGAAAGCTTTGTATCCGTATATCTCATTCTAGTTGTGTATTGTATTATTTTTCCGCTGCGATGTATTTAAATGTAATTTAAATCTCTGATATTTCTGTGTAATATTTATTCATTTATACTCTGTGTATTCTTGTAATCTGATGCATTGTTGTAATATACAATGAAATGTTCTTCTGTATGCGTTCTACTTTGTCGTGTTCTCAAACGATAGGGCGTTTCGAACGGTCTGGGTCGGTTTAGCGACCGGTTCGGACCGAGCGAAATTCCATCTCGTCACACAAGGGTAAGCCCAAAAGAATTT
This sequence comes from Allium sativum, assembly GCA_030737875.1. Classification (NCBI taxonomy): domain Eukaryota; kingdom Viridiplantae; phylum Streptophyta; class Magnoliopsida; order Asparagales; family Amaryllidaceae; genus Allium; species Allium sativum. The sequence goes on along the minus strand of CM060915.1, from coordinate 454,317,928 downwards.
AAAAAGGAAATTTCAAGTTTTATTTAATTATAAATAGTGTACAAACTTATATAACGTATAACTTGGTCATACAAGGTCAGATTGACGAATCGTAAGTTGCATTGGGACCGTATGGATGAGAGCTTCACAATGAAGCTGACCGGAAGTGGATTGGGGCTCATTTGAATTTATGGTGAAATAAAATGTTTGATTCAAATCAAACAACAGTTTATCGTTCTTTAACGATGAACTGCAAATGTGAGTAAATCTCACTAACTCTGAACAGTTTATAATTTAGTGTTGTATTTTTAGAACTATTAAATGTTTGCTGATTGACTGTGTGTTGACTGTTTGATTGAACTGCTAGTTAGTTAGTTAAATTTCTATATTGATTCTGTTTAGCAGAATATATCATATGGAACTGAAAGTGATGTTGATTTTATATTGTATAACATATGTGGATGCAGGGAGACAGGTTGGAGGAATCCGAATGGATTCCTCAACATTTATTTTACTATTTTTCATATATTGTGATATATGATGTGATATATAATCTGTTGTCGATTATATGTGTTTGGACGATACTGATCATCGTGATTTGATATGCTAAATACCATAACATACTGAAATGTTGATAAGGGAATATTTTGAAAGTGATATTTGAAAATAAAATATTTATAAATGGAATATTTATAAATAAGAAATATTTATAAATTGGAATATTTATAAATAGGAGATATTTAGAAAAGGGAAAATATAAAATCAAAGAATATATTTGATAGGGAAATATTTGCAAACCATTTGCAAATAGAATAATAGAAAAGGAAAGATTTGTAAATCATTTACAAATAGAATTGATAGGAAATATTTAGAAAATAAATAGAGTTATAAAAAGGAAATTTGTTTGTAACTGAATAGGATGTTATAAAAAGGAAACCGTTATAAAAAGGAAAACGTTACTAAAAAGGAAATCATTTGTAAAGTGAAGAACCGTTACTAAAAGTAAATCTTTATAAATGAATAGTTTATTCGAAGGGAGTTAATCGAATATGGTATTCGAAAGTTAGTAAATTGAATATGTTATTCGAAAGGGGTTAATTGAGACGAGTTAGTTGAATAGAGTTAATCGAATCTTATTTATTCGAATAGAGTTAAACACATAAGAGTTATTGAATTAGTTATTCGAAAGGAGTTATCGATTATAGTTTAATCGAAAGGAGTTATCGATTATAGTTTAATCGAAAGGAGTTATCGATTATAGTTTAATCGAAAGGAGTTATCGATTATAGTTTAATCAAAAGGAGTTAAGTAAAAGGAGTTAATCGAATATAGTTTATTCGAATAGAGTTAAAGGAGTTATCGAATATAGTTTATTCGAATGGAGTTAAGTGAAACGAGTAAATCAATAGAATTAGTCTGATAGAGTTAATCCAATAGCGTTAGTCCAATAGAGTTAATCAATAGCGTTAGTCCAATAGTGTTAATTGATAAGGGTTAATTGAATAGAGTAAATTGAATAGAATTATCGAATAAGAGATAATTCGAAGGAGAGTTACGTAAGGAAGTTGTTAAAGAATTAAAAGGTGATCTTTGTCTATTTCAAGGTTAGAAACGTTGTTCAGTTAAGGTCTGAGAGCTAGTATTACCCCAACTTGATTGGCTTCGTATTTAACTAAGGAATGGTTAAGGTTCGGCAGTAAAGGATGGTTAAGGAATTAAGTTAATAAGCGTAATGGTTTGAGTTGGCATAGCGATGTTTTATCTAAACATCTGTCTAAGTCCAATGAAGGAGTTTTGGAAATGTTTTCCAAATAAGAACCAGAAATGTTTTCTGATATAGAAAACAAGCAATGGAAATGTTTTCCAGTGGTAGTAACATATATTTTCTAAATTTAGAAAATAAGAAATGTTGAATATAGGGAAACAGGAGATGAAAAATGAACTAAGGAGATAAATTTTTAATGATGGTTGATTGGATAGAATTTCCACCTGGAAATAATATCGTTGTTTGCACACGTGTTTTTCTTCGATAGTTAAATCACAGACTATCAAAGTTTTGACCATTTAAACGTTGTTAATATGGAGAGACCGGTTGGATTATTATCCAAAGAACCACTCTATATTGGCATAAGCGTTGCGAATCATATATGCCAAAGATAATTGAAGACGGAGTAGAGTGCAAGGGCTATTGTATAAGTCTTAGATAACAGTGTCTAAGATGGAAGTATTGAATAGTGCCTTCGGTTCATCCTGTTCCTAGATGACTTGTATGGATGGATGTCTGACAGAGTATTTCCAGACGATCACGTATATTGATTTCTCCAACCGTACCAAGAGTGGAAGCGGAGAAGGAAACTTCTTTTAGCTAACACATAATGTATGGTTGAGGATGTCAAATCGGTGATTTAATGGATTTGACGACGTGGCATTCAAAGTGAATATGGTGTGATGATAAAGCGTATCTTCTAGCCTCACATCTGGTAAATGACAAAAATCGGGCAAGTAACATGGCTAAGTCGGTCGCACCGAAGTAGGGTGTATAATCACCTGATCTAGAGTTTCATTTACTTCTAAAAATTTATTGTTGATGCTGTCCCATTAGGGAAATGGTTGATGATCCCAACTGTTGGTGATATACATTCGATACACTCAAGCGAAATGAGTGGTCGGTCATGTGTGGCCGGGTTGCAAGATGTTCTTGTTGAACCCAGTGTATTCCTCTCTAGAGGTACACGAGCGAAAGGTAGTTCCATACCTTGTCATAGTTGGAAACCCATTACCCAATACGTGTTTGCGGTTTTGATTGTGTACTATATATGTAGAACGTGAGATGAAAACGTTTCTGCTAGATGATTATTATATTGTGGTTGATAGACATTATTATAATATCAAAAGGTTTTTGATATAAAGATATTTTGGATTCTCATAAGAGAAAAACCCGTTCCGTTATACGGCGTGGTCTTATGAGATATCGTTTACTTGTTCAAGCTGTTTTAAACTGTTTTACTCATACCAGTCCCATGACTGACCCGGAGTTTATTTTGTTTTGTTTCTCTAAACTCTTGCATGCCTAAATTTGTACAGGCAGTCAAGTAGTCGGGATTTACAGATATACTAGAAGAGCTTGGAGCAGGAGGCTTCAGGATTATATAGCTATAGTTATTTCCACTGTGTTGTAAGTGTTGTACTTTGATAATGATATGTATATTCCAGTATAGATTTGTATTTCAAAGTTATGTTATGAAATATATTTATTCGTTCCGCTGTGAGATTCATGTTGCTCTGATATTGTGTTCTTCTTCTTCTTCTATTCTAAGTTTCTATCTTATTTATCATCACCCTCTGTATTCTTTCTATTAATTTCCTGATTTTCAGTTTAATTTGGGGTTGGACTTGTGTTTTTGGTCGGCTCAAATTGGACCAGACTTTCGGGCCATTACAGTAAGCGACCAGAACGACGGTTGAATTGGTGCGCCATTGTAGGTTCAGGCGGACTATGGTCGTGCACGTAGTCCGGAGTTGAAAAAGCAGGCATTGGGCACCAGTAGGTTTACATTGTGCGTGCTTGATTCATGTCGATGGTTGGCACCCTAGGGCTTGATACACCCTATGGTGGACCTAGCAGAGGTGACTACATTTCGTGATTGGGCCGTATGACACAGACACGTGACGAGCTAGAACTTGTAGGGAGTCGATCGATTAGTAGATCGTACTGTAGGACCCCATAATGGGTCATTTCATGATATTGGGCCAAGGGATCTTTTCATGGTTAATAATTGACATGGGTTAGAATACTAGTACAGTTGGTGCAACGAATCTTGAATTTGCGATGCCAGACTTGACTTTATCTTGTTATCTTAGTTATCATACTAGTCCTGTTATCATCCTTGTGTTTAATTCCAGTTTTCACATGTCATGTTACTTTTACTAGTTTTATGCAGAAAGTCACTAGGGCTTACCAGTCTTTATGACTGACCCTTTTTCTTTCGCCCTCTTTTTCTTTTGTTTCCCCTCAGGTTCACAGGGAGGAAACACTAGCTCTTAGCTTGGATTTAGCTTGCTTTCTGTCGGCTCATGTACGGTTTGGTCTTGAGCTATGTTATGGCTGCACTTCTGCTATTTTTGGGTAATAATTTACTTTTGTTATCTTAAGTTTATGCTTCTTTATTTAGAACTTGATGTAATGGAATAATTTGTACTTTGGATATATGAGGTTTTGACCCTTTTCTTGAAAGTAATGAAATTTGGTTTTTAATTTCTATCGCTGCTTTATTTATGTTCTGCCTTGTGATATCTCTATGTATGTTTACCTAGATAATACTCCACCAAAACTAGTGCATTCCCTTTGTGAGTGACCCTAGCGGAGGTAGGGCGTTACAAACTCTGAATAGTTCTGTTTTTATAACATATATTTAGAACTGATAAATGATGACTGATTGTTGTGGATTAACTGTTTGGTTGAATTGCTTGTGTATTGGTTGAAATTATAGATAACGATATATATCTATATATATCGTTAATCAAATATCGATTCTGTTTATCAGAATAATTCATACCAAAGTGAAATCGATGTTATTATATTGTTTAACATCTGTGGATGCAGGGAAATAGGTTGGAGGAATCCGACTGGATTCCTCAACAGCTATTTTATTATTTTTATATATTGTGATATATGACGTGGTTTATAATCTGTTGTTGATTATATGTGTATGGACGATATTTGACATCATGACTTGACATGTTAAACACCATAACATACCGGAATGTGAAAAAGGGGAATTTTCAAATGGTATTTGAAGATAAAATATTTATAAAATCAAAAGGGTTTTATAAATGAAATGTTTATAAATGAAGTATTTATAAATGAAATATTTATAAATAGAAATCTTTATAGGCAAAATTATATAGAAAGGGGAATTCTTTATAAATGAAATATTTATAAAGAAAAGGGAAAATTTATAAAGTCATAAGGTTTTATAAATGAGATATTTATTGTTTAAATAAATAGGAGGTGTTAAACGAGATACTTATTTGTTAAATAAATAAGTTATAAAAGAAATATTAACTTAGGAAATAAAATAAGTTATTAAAAGGATTTTTTATTTGTTAAATGAATAGAATAAGATAAAAGGAATAGAAAACAAATAAGATGTTATATAGGAAATATTTGCAACACATTTGCAAATAGAGTTGAAAAGGAAATATTCGCAAACCATTTGCAAATAGAGTTGAAAAGGAAATATTCGCAAACCATTTGCAAATAGAATTTAAAAGGGTAATATTTGTAAACCATTTACAAATAAAGATTTAAAAAGGAAATATTCGCAAACCATTTGCAAATAGAATTTAAAAGGGTAATATTTGTAAACCATTTACAAATAAAGATTTAAAAAGGAAATATGTGTAAAGGCATTTAGAAATAAATAGATTATAAAGGAAATATTTATCTTTGGATAAATAGATATATATAAGTCTGAACTTATATATGAAGAAGTAAAAAGATAAAAGGAGTAGCTTGATTTATAAATGATATTTGTAAATTAAGTTAAATATTTATCATTTGGATAAATAGAATATATAAGCCAGGACTTATATAAAGAAGTAAGAATCGATTTCAACATCAATGTTTGAAACTGAATAAGGACAAAGAGTTAATCAGCTAGGGTTAACAAGTTAGAGTAAAACCATTAGGGTTAACCAGTTAGGTTAAACCATAGAGTTAAACCAGTTAGAGTTAATCAGTTAGAGTTTAATCGATAGTGTTAAATCGAGCTAGAGTTATTCAAATGGAGTTAATCGAATTTAGTTTATTCGAATAGAGTTGAAATGAGTTAATCGAATTTAGTTATTCGAAGTGAGATAATTGAATCAGAGATATTCGAAGTGAGATAATTGAATCAGAAATATTCGAAGTGAGTTGATCGAATCTAGTTATTCGACAGGAGTTAAATCGAATAAGATTTATTCGAAGAAAGAGATTATCGAATATAAGTATTCGAAAGTAAGCAAATCGAATATAAGTTATTCGAATAAGTTTTTCGAATAAGAGTTAATCCAGAAAGAGTTATTAGGTCGGAGTTATTCAAATAAGAGTTATAGATTAGAGTTAACCGAATAGGAGTAAATAAATTAGTTGTCGCTATATTATTCGAGTTAGGAAATAACAACTCATATTGAAGATAATATATTTCGGATGCAGGAGATTATAACACCATTGTTATAATCACGTAAAATTGTAAAAGAAGGGGGTTCGTAAATAGAATCCGAGGGTTCATAAGGAAGTGTTAAATAGTTAAAAGATGAACTTACCCTATTTCGAGATTTGAAATGTTGTTCAGTTAAGGTCTGAGAGGTAGTTATACCCCTACTTGATTGACTTCGTTTTAATTTAGAAATGGTTAAGGTTCGAGAGTGAAAGTGGTTAAGTGAATATAATAAATAAGTATAGTGGTTTGAGTTGTCGTCGCGATGTTGATTTAAACATCTGTTTAAATCCAAGTAAAGAAGATTTGGAAATGTTTTCCAAATAGAATCAGAAACGTAATCAAATGTTGAAAATTGGAAATATGGATTAGAAATGGAAATGTTTTCCAGTGTTAACGTATATTTTCTAAACATAGAAAATATGGAAATATGAATATACATATATAGATATATATATATATATATATATGATTGATGATTGATTGATAAAATTTCCATCTGGAAATAATATCGTTGTTTGCACACGTGTTTTTATTTGATAGTTAACTCACCGACTATCGAAGTTTTGACCATATTAACGTTGTTAATATGGAGAGACCGGTTGGATTATTATCCAAAGAACCACTCTGTATTGGCATAAGCATTGCGAATCATATATGCCAAAGATAATTGAAGACGGAGTAAAGTGCAAGGGCTATTGTATAAGTCTTAGAGAACAGTGCCTAAGATGGATGTATTGAATAGTGCCTTCGGTTCATCCTGTTCCCGGATGACTTGTATGGATGAATGTCTGACAAAGTATTTCCAGAAAGGTCACGTACATTGATTTCTTCAACCATACCAAGAATGGAAGCAGATAAGGAAACTTCTTTAGCTAACACGTAATGTACTGTTGTAGACGTCAATTAGGGATTTTCGATGGATATGACAATGTGGCATTCGAAGTTAATCTGATGAAATGATAAGGCGTAACCTCAAGCCTCATCAACCGGTAAATGGTAGAAATCAGGCAGGCAGCATGGCTATGTAGGTCGCACCTATTAGAGTGTATAATCACCTGATCTAGAGTTTCATTTACTTCAAAAAAATCTACTGTTGATGTTGTCCCATTCGGGAAACGGCTGCTGATCCCAACCGTTGGTGATATACATTCGATACAATCAAGCGAAATGAGTGGTCGGTCATGTGTGTCCAGGTTGCAGGATGTTCTTGTTGAACCCAATGTATTCCTCTCTAGAGGTACACTAGAGAATGGTGGTACCATACCTTGTCACACTTGGAAATCCATTACCCAATACGTGCTTGCGGTTTTGATTGTATACTATATATGTAGAACGTGAGATGAAAGCGTTTCTGCTAGATGACTATTATATTGTGGTTGATAGACATTATTATAATATCAAAGGTTTTGACATAAAGATATTTTGGATTCTCATAAGGGAAAAACCTGTTCCGTTATACGGCGTGGTCTTATGAGATATCGTTTAATGGCTTAAACTGTTTAAACTATTTTACTCATTCCAGTCCCATGACTAACCCGGAGTTTATTTTGTTTTGTTTTCCCTAAACTCTTGGGTGCCCAATTTTGTACAGGCAGTCAAGTAGTTGGGATTTACAGATACTTGAAGAGCTTGGAGCAGGAGGCTTAAGGATTATATAGCTATAGTTATTTCCGCTGAGTTGTAAGTGTTGTACTTTGATGATGTTATTGTACACATATATTGATTTTATTTCAAGGATATGTTATCTATTATATGTTATTCGTTCAGCTGTGAGGTTCGTGTTACTCTGATGTTGTGTTCTTCTTCTTCTTCTATTCTAAGTTTCTATCTTATCTTTCCTCACCCTCTAATTTCTTTCATTAACTATTCGGTTATTTTCGATCCTTGGATGTTCGGTATGTGTCGTATATCGAATAACCAAGATCGCTGAATTTTCGGGTCGTTACAGCTATAGGATAGTTATTACACTAAATGGTTCCAAAATCATTTAAGGGAAACCAAACAATGCTTATTAACCTTCCAAAATTGTCTAATTCAAAGAGTTTTATTTAAATTCCAAATTATCTCTTGAAATAACCATCATGTTTGTCGGATCAGTTAGGTATAGCCAGGGAGAGCAGGAAACTATATTTTCCAAACCCAAGCCTTAGACACCATCCTCTCTATCACCCTAGAACGTCCGGTATATATGTATATTGGAAGAAATGTCGTTCATTTATATTTATACGATAACGGTTAAAATATAAGTTGTCAAACCTTCTTTAAAGTCATATTAGAGTTCACATAACTTTTACTAAAATGTTATTTAAATATGCTTGGAAGCTAAATGAAATGTTGCCAAATTTGTTTAATCGTTCAAACATACAAATGGTCTTTTAAAAGAAATGGTACAGAGTATAATAAATCAAACCAATGTTTTTTTTTGAGTAGAAAGGTAGAGGCAATAACTTGCCTCGCCATATATAAATACTGCGTATAGAAACATCGTCCTGTTGGTCACAATATTACAACCCAAACTGCTCACTAATGAGCCAAAAAGAAATATGACAACAACCATGCTCACGCAGGAGCTAACAAAATACATCAAGTTTTACAAGACATAGAACTGTGTGCAAAATAAAAGTGACCAACAGCAACCCAACCAAACAGCGAGGAACCAATCACCATGCTCCGCTGCTATCTGAAACAGAATCAACAAATAACCAATCGTCAATACCCATCCACTTATAGTAAAACTTTAGTACTTTAAAAAAAAGCATTCGATGAAGTAGCAGTGTTTTTGAAGCAACGATTGTTTCTTTCGTACCAAATAACCCAGCAAAAAGACAAATTAAGTAATGCAAGTTGTTTCGAAGGAACATGTTCCCAAAACCGTGCCTAGTGCCTCAGTGAATCTTTCCACATAAACATTTGACCCATACATAGAAAGCCAAATCGCAGCCATGAAATAAATGGGTATAATCTTCCTCCTCGATTCCACAAAACACACATGCAGCATCCACATTTATATTCTTCCTTCTCAACATACTTTTTGTATTTAATTTCCCATGCAAACAACCCACATATGCATTCGAACCTTCAGTGGGACGTTACAACCCCACATGCATGAAACGAACGTGAATTTACAATTAGAGAAATTCAAAAACTCATAACACTGCTTCACTGAAAACTTTGCCTTTACTCTCCACAAACATACACAATCCTCATCAATTAAATTCACATTCTCCAAAAGACAAATCAGTTTCAATAGCTGAAGTAAGGCCCCTCCTTCAATAATTCTATTGAAACTCAACTTCCACTTAAAACCAATAGCTGATGAATCATACACATCTGAAACATATGCCAGTTTATCACAAGAGATTGCATAAAGCAAGTCAAATTCTGAGCTCAGAGCAATTGGTAAGAGCCACTTATCAAACCAGAAGAAACTCCTTCTTCCATTATTAACCTTCAAACTAAATTGCACTTTAAATACCTGAGAGCAGCTAAGAACACCTTTCCAAAACACTGGGGGATGATCAACATTATTGTAGAATGAAAAGGCATCATCATAACATATATTAACTATCCATTCACACCACAGTGACTCTTTGTGAGATGAAATACTCCATAACCATCTGCATAATAGAGTTGTATTCATCTCTGTCAAGTTCAAAACTCCCAACCCCCTTGCTCTCTAGATTTACAAACTTGCTTCCAAGAAACTAAGCAAGTAGCAGCACTGGCATCACTTTTCCCTGTCCAAAGAAAACATCTCCTCACCGCATCAATCTTTTTTATAACCCAATCAGGAACATTATAAAAAGAAAACCATACAAAGGAGTAGCTGAAAGAACAGAATAAACTAAAATTAATCTCCCTGCTTTTGAAAAAGATCTTCCCTTCCATTTTGACAATCTGGCATCCACCAGGCTTATTAATGTGAACCAATCGTCCTTTAATAATTTTCTTGGTCTTATACAAAGTCCAAGATAACTCAGAGGAAAGGTACCAACTTTGCAATTCAACATTTCAGCAATTTCATCAGCAACTCCACAATCGGCCCCAACCACTAAAACCGAACTCTTGTGAAAATTTATCTTCAAACCAGAAATACTCTCAAATACATAAAGAATAAATTTGAGAGCAGCAATGTACTTACAGTCAGGATTACTGAAAATTATCGTATCATCAACATAATGAAGAGACGTGATACCACCCATAACAAAGTCTTCACCAAAGCTTTTCAAAATCCCATTCACACAACTTAATTTCAAAATCTGAGTTAAAACATTAGCAGCCAAATCAAACAACAGTGGCGACAACGGATCTCCTTGCCTCAGTCCCCTCTTAGAACTGAAGGACTTCCCAGCTATTCCATTCACAAATACATTAGCCTTGCTTTCTTTGAAAATGCCACTAATCCATCCAATCCATTTCCTACTAAATCCTCTGGCTTCCAATAGTTGCAGAATGAAATTCCAATCCATAGTGTCAAAAGCCTTAGCAAAATCCAGCTTTAGAAGAGCGCAAGGCAAAGAATTATGAAAACAGTAAGACACCACTTCTTGAACCAATGTTGCCCCTTCAAGAATGTATCTACCTTTAATGAATGCAGTTTGAGACTTGTCAATAAGTTTTTCCATGACCACTTTAAGCCTATTAGCAAGCACTTTAGTATTTAGCTTATAAGTGTTGTTTAATAAGCTAATTGGTCTAAAATCTGATGGAGATAAGTAGCCTTCCTTCTTTGGGATAAGAACAACATTTGCGTAGCTAATCTTCTCAAAGTTGATAGAACCATTCTCCAAATCTCTGAAAAGATTAATAATACCCACTTTGATCCAGCTCCAATATTTTTTAAAGAAAATTTTTGGAAATCCATCAGGTCCTGGTGCTTTATAATTAGGCATATCTTTCAAGGCAGCAAAAATCTCTTCCTCAGTAAAGCTTGAGTCTAAATAAGTATGATCCAAGCATTCTTGATATATGGCTTTCCAATCAACTCCCAAGCCCACATTTCTACTAGAACCAAATAGCTTGCCAAAAAAATCAGTGAAAATTTTATTTAAATCTTCTTGATTAGAAATCTCCACCCCCTCATGCTCAAATCTTATTTTCAATTAAATCTCAAAACTTATGGAACAAAAGTTTATATAAGCTAATTAGTAATAAAATCAATATCCCTTTTCAGTAAGTTTCAAAACTTGCTTAATTGATTTCAAACTTATGAATATTGGTCTTCCAAATAATAGAACTAAGGGTATTTGAAAAACAAATGTTTGGTTATACATTTAAATCAAAAAATTTCTTAAATTAAATTAAAAGTTTATGGAGAGATAAATATAACTCATCAAAATTTAATGAAGATTCAAACTTGATTAAACATAGATGTCCAGACTAAGTTTTAAGACATTACCAAATCACTTTGTCTTATATGAAAGTCGTGTAATTACACGTGGCGTAGATTTCAAATTCATTAAAAGTCTACATTCAAGAATTTACTTTTAAATTTCATTTATTATCTTAAATCATCGTCATTCATATGAGAAGGAGATTTTAAATCGACTACCCATGTATCTCCACAATCAAGATGTGTGATACAACCAAATCTATTGATATGAACACAACATGTAAGGTCTAAAACAATCATCAAATTTGTGCGCAAGCGTCACGTTAAGTAACGCTTTGTGTTTGGTGTGTTCTAACTACAATATCCATCACATACATTAACAGCCATTTCAACATCAAACGATTTTAATTATAACCGATTATAATTTAGCACTAACCATGATTAACTACTTCACAAATAAAATTTAAATAATTGTTCTCACCTAAACTCTTCGCAAGAAACTTTCTCAAGCTCCGGTTTGAATTTTCGTCTCCGCTATAACTATAACCATTGCCATCGCTCCCATATGAATGCGCCTACGTTGGCTTCGCTCATCTTATCCTCACATATGTATTCATGCCCCATATCTACACAACACCACTTCGCTTATGCCGTCATCTCCGTGCCATAACACTCGACTCAAGGCATCACAGTCAAGACATGCAACATGACTTTCAACATCAAAACTTCCTGTTATTGTTTACCCATTTATAATTAAATGTACATATAATTTCCAAAGTGGGAGGAGGCCAAGCTTGGGTTTCATGTTTGAATCGACAAGGAGCTGCAGGTTATGAGCGTTTAGGGGTGAATGGTGGCGTTGATGTGACCAAGGACAGAGAGAGAATATGTAGTAGGGTGCTTGCATGTAGGTATTAAGGGTTGCAGACTATTTAGAGAGGATAGGGAGAGAGGACTAGAACTTGTAGCGGGTTCGCGGAGGGTGTTTGTGGTGTCGAAGGTGATGTGGGTGACTCCAGGCGGTGCAGTCATGGGGTGGAGTGTTGAATGTTCTTTAGTGGGGGTGCATGCAGGGTGGAAAGGCCAAGCGAGTTATGGGAAAGGCAGTGTCGGTTCGTTGGCCTAGGTTTATGATTATCAGCGGGCTGAGTATGTTAGGGGCGGACCAAAGATGTGATCTTTAAAAAGAGGGAAAGGAAGAGATTCACGGTGAAAGGGTGGTTGAGGTAGCGGATGGCTGTTGGTTGAGTGTGTGGGAATGCCAGAGCTTTATAGCTGAAGGGTAAAAGCAGTCTTAGGAGCTGTACGCTAGCGGTGAAGTTGGAAGTAGCGGCAAGAACTAATGGAGGGACGGTGGACTGGAAAAAGGGACGGTGGACATTGTGGTGGACTGGAGATAAATGATGGAGCTAAAATGCGCCGGAGGTGGGAATGGTGATGTACTCGCGTAAAAAGGAAGAGGGAAGTTTAAGTCAGTTGTTCATGAAAGTGCAAGTGAGGGAGTTCGCATTTGTGAAGTTGAAGAAAAGTGGAGTTGAAGACAAAAGAGGCGAAGCTGAAGGGTGATGCGTGAGCAAATGAGGAGAGGAGTGGAGAACTTCATATGTAAAGGAAGAAGAGTTACGTGTTATTTATAACGTGAGGAAGGAGACCAACATCTGAAAGTGACAACACGTGGTATCCCATCTTTGTTACTCAAAATAATTTATTCGGATATAGCATTGGATCCACTATTTATTGAGATTTCCAAATCTTGGGGTACTATTACAAAATATTTATACTGATATGGTATGATTTTGTGTCTGCTGCCATATCTTAGACCAGATTTTCTCCGATTTGGTTGTCCACTCCATCTCCCTTAAAGAAGGAAAATTTATTTTGTTTTCTATGAACGATATGTTAGGCTAACACATGAACTAACAACGTCGTTTATGTTAGCAACTGAACGTTATAAATTCCATCGTCATGCACCATAAATTGAATTCAATTGGTAGGGAATTTATTTGTTTCCTTTTATTATACCTTACTTATACAAATATGCATTGTATTCTAAGTTTAATTACACCGTTTGTGCATCAAAATTCATTCCTTGCCTTTATCACATTAACTTTATCACAATTAATACTGTAATAAATTTAGATTTTAACGGTTAAAACAAAGTTTATCACTATTAAAAATTTCAACTTATAAATTGAATTTAATTTACTCGTTTCATTGCACTATTTACTTAACGCTTCAACGATATTCTACTTGGCAACAAAATTTTCTACCTAAGATCAAAATTTGCTTTCTCTCTTTAATCCAAAGTTTGAATTACATATAAAGTTAGAATATTTTTATTACATTAATTGTACTATAAATAGTACAGTAATAAATATAAACTTCTTGGTTTACAAAATTAGTCAGCCTTAAAACTTCAAACTTATGTTAATTTAACGTTCATTTACTATTTACTTAATGATTTGATTGGAATTAATTAACCTTAACTATATTTTCCTATGCAATAAATTCTTTGTTTGAAATCAATAAATCGTTTCTCAGTAGAATTTATTGTAACGACCCAGAAAATCTGAACCAATTTAAAAATTTTAAATCGGCTAAAATAATGGATTTTAAATATTTAAAATAAATATTTTAGATAATGGCAATGAAAAGTGGGTTTGAATCGACAATTGAAAACGAATATAATTAATTATAATTATAAACAAGGCCTGAAAGGGCGCTGTAGTTTCAAAAATCGAATTCAAACTTTGTCGGACTATACCGGGTGTAAAACAAAACGAATTTTAGTGAAACCAAAAATATTTAAATCTGTTAGTGAATACCTTTCCAACGAATCTGACAAATCGAAATTTGATAGCGGGAATCAAAAGATATGCCCAGTTGAAAATTCTGAATAGTCGCTATAGAATTCAGGCCCTTAAAAATGGACATTTTGCAAACGACCTCGGATTTCGACGAAACCACTTTTGTTGGATCCGTGATGTCAAATTATTGCTAGGTTTCAAATTTCATAATTTTTCGAATCAATGTGTGAGCGTGGCAAAGGAAAACGCATTTGACCGGTTATAGTTGATTTTGATCGACTGGAAAATGGCCATTTTTCAAACGGTCTCAGAATTCGACGAAACTAGTTTTGTTAGGACCGTATCGTCAATACGAAGCTAGAAAACATTTTTATGGAATTTTCTTAGTCCGTATGTGACCCCAGTAAATTGAAATGTGCGTAAAAATTGAATATACACTGATATATAATTTGATTTTGAGGAAAACCTATCGTAACAGCCGAATCAGCTTGCGCAACATATCCCATTGTGTTCGGAATGGGGGTAATTAGCTAGGGGCGGCAGTCGGTGGGCTTGATTTCGAGTTCGAATTAGAAATTAACCTTTTGTGGAATAAATAGAAAATAAATTAAATAATATAAAATTATATAAAAGTCCTTCCCTTTCCCCTTTCTCCCTCAGATCTCGATCGAAGAAAAAAAAAAGAGAAAGACGCGGCGCTCAGCCAGGAACCCACCGCCATCACCGCCTCCTCCAAGCCCACCGCTTCCACACCCCTCTCTCTCCTCCGCTTCACCCTCCCTCCTCCGCCTCGCAGGACCCACGAACCCCCCCCAAACCCGAAGCTGTAGCCCCAAACCTCCAAGACCGAACCCCTAGCTTCGCCTGCGCCACCCACGGCCTCACCACAGCCGGCCGCGCCCCCTGCGCCCCACCCCGACTTCGGCGAGCCACCTCTGGCCGCCTCACTCCAGCGCTAAAACAACCCCCTCGCCTCCTCTGTTGAAACCAACGTGGAAACCCCTTCTCCTCCGAAGCAAAGTAAGTTCTCTTTTCTTACTTTGTTTATTTCTTCTAGCTAAGAAAAGAAATACGAATTTTATTAGAGGAAAAAACTGATTTTTCCTATGCAATATCATTATAAAAGGCGTGATTTTTCTTATGTAATCAACATGGAAAAGACATGATTTTTGTGATAAGGAGAACTTGATTTTAAATAAGAAAGCTTAGATTTTTATTATTAGGAAAATTTAATTTGAAAAATAATTTTTCTTTGATATCAAGAATGTGTTTTTCTTGGTTTTTATTAATAGAAAAGACTCGATTTTTATGAATGGATTGGCGATATAAAAATATTTTTAGTTAGCTAAAGATATAAATTTTATCGTATATATAAAATCATATTTTGAATAGGATGGGAAAAGATTTCACCTTTGTCTGAAAAAAAATTCGATTTTTATATATTGAATAGCGAAGTAAAAATTTGATTTTTATATATTGAACATCGAAGTAAAAATTTGATTTTTATATATTGAACATCGAAGTAAAATTTTGATTTTTATATATTGAATAGCGAAGTAAAAATATGATTTTTATATATTGAATAGCGAAGTAAAAATATGATTTTTATATATTGAATAGCGAAGTAAAAATTTGATTTTTATATATTGAACATCGAAGTAAAAATTTGATTTTTATATATTGAATAGTATAATAAAAATTCGATCTTTACATATGTAGTGAATACAGGCAACGAAAGCGACAAAAGGCGAGAAAGGCGAAGATTTCTCTAAGTGAAGTGTCGTGAAGTTGGGATAGCTATCGGTGAGAATTTCTCACTCTTCAATTTCTTTTTCTAGCCATATATATATGTGTGGAAATTAAAGTGAATTGCTATATATAAATATATATATTTATATATATATATACGCCCACTCGTCCACAAACCATGGACGATATTTATTGATTGAAATTGTTGTGAAAATTGATTGATAGCGAATGGTTGTTTGGGATTGTTTGTGGTTGATATTGGTTGATTGTGGTTGAAAAATACCCATTTGTGCTTGAGAAATATTTGATTGAAACCACATAGGATTAGTTTGTGGAAATGAAATAAATATATACATGCCGCCTGCGTGCGAACTAGATGCATGATCCCCATTGTCAAAAACCGCGAGGTTTTAAGGTAGAGCGAGGAGCCGTACTAGGGACAGTCCCGGTTTTAACTACCCTGCCGTTATGCTGCCGAAATTTTGAATAATGTTCGTGTGTTTGAATTATTTTCATTTGCTTAAACTATATTTATTCATTGAATAGAAAACCTTCATGTGTTGAATTGATATTCATTCGTTGATTAGAAATTCATGTGTTGAATGGTATTCGCGTTTTAAATATAAAAATCGCATTTCTATCTATACATAGAAACTATAGAAAACCTTCATGTGTTGAATCGATATTCATTCGTTGAATTGAAATTCATGTGTTGAATGGTATTCATATTTTGAAATAAATTGTTTGATAATAAAAAAAATCATCTTTTATCGACTATATGAACTGTGTAAAATAATCTCGTTTTGAAAGAAATTGTTTTATGATAAAAATCCTATTTTATCACCAATATGAAATATATCAAAATAATAGTGTTTTGAAATGAGTTGTTTTACAATAAAAGTCACATTTTTATTGTATGCATGAATCGTTGAAATGTGAAGTGTTAAAAATAGCCACTTGTTCAAATAAACATATATGAGTTGAAATATTCATTAATTAGCTAATGAAATGATTTGTACCTATGTATGTAACCTTAGAGTGAATGGTGTTTTTAAACCAAATAGAAATCAAATATGAAGTTGAATAGAAAATGATAAATGATAAGAACTATATATATGTACATGCATATTCATTGAACAGGTTATAGCAAAGGGGCTAGAGAAGAGGAATAAAATTTTGTGCCCGACAAATAGGTACACATTTACTGTTTTGTTTGGGTGATGATTTTATGAGCCTGTTGGCTAGCCGCTTGGCTTTTTCTTTTTCTTTTTGAGATTAGAAGGACCGGGAAAGCTATTTGCGATTTCCCGATGCTCCCGGTGCAGGGGAGGTTATGGCGAAATTTTCCAAAATTTTAAGGCGTTAGTGAAATATTTGAAGTGAAAACGATATTGAAATCATTGAATGAACTATATTTATATAAATATATAAATATAAATAAAATTAAAACGAAACGTAGTCGTGCAGTTCGTGTTTTGAAACCGTGTTTTCAAACAACTAGTACGGGGAATCCGACCATTGGATATTCTCGAAACCGCAACCGTCGGGTTCGCCTTGGAAATATCTTCCCAACGGCACCAACTTTGTAAAAATCCAACGGTTGGATTGCCTGGAATGTTTAATTCAAATCTGAAGAAAAACAGTGCCAGAAGCGATTATATTTATATATATATAAATATAATTATATATATTTAATCGAATAACGACGCTGCAGTTCGTATTTTGAAATCGAAACTTCAAACGATTGTACCGGGAGATCCGACCGTCGGATTTTCCCGAAACTGGAACCGTTGGATTCATTTTGAAAAGACCTTTCTAGTGATGTAAATTTTGTGAAGATCCAACGGTTAGATTTTCAGATATGTGTAAATCAAATCTGAAGAAAAACAGCGCCACGGCCGCTTTATGGCCCGAAGCGTCGTTTTGAATAAATTAGCTATTTTAAAATAAATAAAAATAGCGATAAATAGTTATAAAATATCATAAGCGATATGGAATAGAAATAAACTGAATTTGCTCGATTTATGTGGCTTTTGATGGTTGAATGTGTTTGGTGTGAAAATACATTAAAGAACAAAATTGGTGTTGTTGAATGATTTAACCATTGAAATAAACTGATTTGAAAATCTAAATATACGTGAATTATTTGAAAAGCCCGAGTTAATTCTCATTTCAAATAATTGACCGACGATTGAAAGTCGAAGATGAAGACGGTGGTCGAAGACCGGAGATCTTCACCTCGTTTGGATGGTAACCGAGGTCCTGATTGGGAGGCATCCCGAAATATGGATAATGTGTGGTGATCGTTCAGACGTACGTGGTGATCGATGGGTTTGCGAGGTATTTAGCGCCTCCGGTTTCGTTCAGACCCAGAACGGACTTGTAAATGGACTGTGTGTCTGACATTGGATTTTATTCTGTGTTGATTTATCTCTATTAAATATACATCTGTTTGGCGGCGGAGAATTTATTCTTTTGCTTAACGCCCTTCTCTGAGACGCACGAGCTCAGAGGTTGTATATCGATGGACATCAGTCGCATGGCATGAATTGCCTGTGTGGCATGCTAAGATGCAGTGATCAGGGCTTCTGTTGAAAAGCAAAGTCTTGTGGTGATGATCAAAGCACCGCCTGTGTGGCGTAGCTTTGTGTATAACGTGAATTCGCGAGCCTCACACCCCGGTATGAACCAGAAACGGGAGCAGGACCTCAGGGGGGACGTGCGTTTTCTTTCTAGCTAGGGTGGTGTCAGTGACCTACCAGCCCTGACATTTATATACTTTTCACCTATGTGGTTGTTGCTGTTGCGAGGCGCCTCGGTTTGACCGGACGATCCGGGTCCGATGGAGTCATTCGTTGGCTCATTTACACCCCAAAGGGTGGAGAAACGCATTGTTCAGGCATTATAATCCACTTCGTGTGGACCGGCCCTGACGATCCAGGGTATGGTCGCGGCTGTACCTGAGACACGGGCTAGAGCGTCTCGAATTCGGTAAGGACTATCTTTTGCCTTGGTTCATGATGGAAATCCAATTTCCAAATACGACATCGCGCGGTTTTGATTGTATATATATATGGCGACATGATATATGGTACCCATGCCGCCTATGATTGATAGTTATGATTCAAATTGTTTTTGAAACGTATAAACACTAGCAATAATATCAAATGCCTTTGTTTTATTCATATCAAGCATATTTTGGCCGTTATAAGGTAAAAACTCTATCCTCCGGTTTGCGTTGCATTGTGTGATGGGAACTGAGTCTTATAACGGTTTCATTTTTATAAAAATCATAGCGATATTTAAAGGAAAGATTTGTTTTAAAGCACTGGCAATCCAATGGAGTAAACCCGTTCCACGAAAGTGGCGTGGTCCTGTGATTAGCCATATTATATATGTGTTGAATAAATTTCTCATACCAGTCCCATGACTGACTCGTAGTTTGTTTCACTCTCAAACTCGGGTGCCCCCTTTTCTACACGGGCAGCCTTGTATTCAGGTTTAGCTGGTTCTTTCTGGATAGCTGGAGCTGAAGATGGATTCTATCATTTATCTCTTTTTATGCTGTTCAGCTCCTATTGTACATATTTTGTTTGTTTTCCGCTGTAGACATTTATGTATAGCTGAACTGTATTTGTACTAAGTAAGATCCTTTATACTGTGTAACTCTGATGATTACTTTTATCCAGTATATTCTATTGTCCATTATCTGGTGTATTTATTTAATTTAGTTCTGCTATTATCTGTTTCTGTGTTATATTCCAAAGATAACCGTTGTCTCCGTCTAAACGGGATTTCGGGTCGTCTCAACGTGGTATCAGAGCTTTGGTTAAGCTTAGTTCTGGAATATAACATTTGAACGAACTCGTCAGAAATAGAACCGGTAGTGTTCTAGGACGGGTAACTCTATACAGATAGGATTAGTAATATCCTAGTATGAGTAAAGCAGGATGAAATTGCACCTCGATAGACACATTTACATTTGAAGTATGTGTTTCTATATTTTAAATTATCTTTTCTGTGACCTGACACTTGTTCTGCTAATTGCAGAAGTACTAGAAAAATGAGTGCCAGAAACAGAAGAAATGCAGAACCCGATCTAGATACTCTATTTAAGAGATATCGAAATCTGGGTGGAGCACAATTCCCGGGCAATGAATCTATTATTCAAACTCAAGCTTGGGTGAGCTCTACAGAAAGAATATTTGAGCGTTTCCAGCTGAGGGACGACCAGAAAAGATTAGTAGCATCTTGGGCGCTCAATGGAGAAGCTTTAATATGGTGGGAAACGATCATCAAAGATAATCCAGAAGGTGATATCACCTGGGATGGATTCAAAGAGATTTTCCTAGGAAGATTTACTCCTCCCGAAGCAACCGAGAGATTATGTGATGAATTTTCTTATCTAATACAAGGTGATATGACCATCCCAGAATATCATAAGAAATTCAACGAACTTGCTCACTTTGCTCCTCATCTGATTCAAGATCCAAAGAGGAAAAATCTGAGATTTATTCATGGCCTGCAAAGAAGATATCAGAATAGTGTAATGAGGAATGTGAAGCTTCCTTTCTCTGAAATGATATACATGGCTTATCAGTATGAAGATCTCCATAAGAAAGGAATGTTACGCGACGAAGAAGAAGTTCGTTGTAGTGACAAAGAAGAGTCGGAAACTGATATTCCAGAAGCCAGTACGAGGTCTGAGGCCAATGAGAAGCCCAGTGCTAAGAGAAAAAGGGCTAAGTCTGAAAAGGAACCTGCCACGACCACCGTATGCAGTAACTGCCATCAAAAGGGGCATTTGTCAATAAACTGCGGACCCTTGAAGAAGCGATTAAAAAGTGGGCTTCAATCCAAGAAGAATTTTCAAGGGAAGAAAAGGTGTAATCAATGTCATCGGTTTGGTCATGTAAAACAAGAATGCCGGCTGTTAAAAACAACCAAAGAAGCCCAGGTAAATGAAGTAGCAGAAACTTCTGGGCCCTCAGCTATTCAAGAAAGGCCAGATGTTTTAGAAGGCACGCTAACTGTCAAAGACATCCCAGTTAAAGTACTATTTGACACTGGCGCGTCACGAATTTTCATTGACAAAGATGCAGCTAAGAAACTGGATTTGAATTTGAAAAAGCTCAAGGAACCAATGACTGTCCAAAATCCGGTTGGGGGTTCCATTGATCTCAGTTGGGTTTGTGGAGTGTCGGTTTCTTTCTCTCGTTATCGGTTTCCTACCATCGCAGCCGTCATGAATTTTAAAGAGTTCGATCTTATCTTGGGGTTAGACTGGTTGACCAAATATGAAGCTGAAGTCAAATGCGCCGACAGAGTCGTAAAGGCGAAGATTAAATCAGGCGATTATATAACCATTCCCTGTGAAGGTCAGAATGCTAATAGAAAAGACTTCTGGGCAGCTTTGAATGTTTCTCCAGCTCAAATAGAAAATATCCCTGAAATCACTGAGAATATCCCTAACCTCATTAAAGATATTCCTGTCATCAAGAACTATGCGGATGTGTTCGAGGAAGTTGTTCGCTTACCTCCGCAGAGATAGATAGATTTCAAAATTGCTTTAATTCCGAATGCAAGGCCGGTAGTTCACACTATTCGAAGAATGTGCTTGAAAGAGAAGGAGGAATTAGACAATCAAACACGACAGCTAGTATGGAAAGGTCTGATCAGGCCTAGTTTCTCTGATTGGGGTGCAGCAGTGGTATTTGTCCCAAAATCTGACGGTACTCTACGGCTATGCGTGGATTATCGTGATCTGAACAAACAGACAATAAAGAACAAGTATCCATTGCCGCGGATTGATGATTTGTTGGATCGATTAAATGGAGCACAAGTATTTTCATGAATGGACCTAGCTACGGGCTTCCATCAACTTCGAATTGCCGAAGAGTGTGTTCCAATGATAGCATTCAGAGGTCCCGACTTATTCTACGAGTGGTTAGTAATGCCGTTCGGCTTATGTAACGCTCCAGCTTATTTCGTCGATCTAATGAACAGAGTATTCAGAGGAGTATTGAATAAATTTGTTCTGGTTTTCATTGACGATATTCTAATCTTCTCTAAATCGAAGGCCGAACAAGAAAAGCATCTGGAACAGGTTCTAGAAATTCTGAGACGGAATGTATTGAAAGCCAAGTTTTCCAAATGTATATTCTGGCAAGATGAAGTGAAATTTCTGGGCCATGTTGTATCGAAAGAAGGAATCGCTGTGGATCCAAGTAAAATCACGGCTATCCAAAATTGGAAACAGCCCAGTACTCCCACTAAAGTGCGCAGTTTTCTCGGATTGGCTAGCTATTATCGGAAGTTCGTTAAAGACTTTTCGAAGATATCTGGTCACTTAACGAAGCTTACAAAGAAGCATTCTAAGTTCAAATGGACTCCAGAAAGTGAGGAAGCTTTCGAAGAGCTAAAGTTGAGATTAACGACTGCTCCAGTGTTAACCATCATCGATGGCAACCAGGATTTAAAAGTATGGACTGATGCTTCTAGAGAAGGCCTTGGCGCAGTGTTAATGCAAAGAGGTCAAGTGATTGCTTATGCTAGCCGTCAACTGAAGCCGCACGAGAAAAACTATGTAACTCATGATCTTGAGTTATTGGCTATCATATTCTCTTTGAAAATCTGGAGACACTATCTTCTGGGCGAGAGATTTGAACTGTTTACAGATCACCAGTCGCTAAAATATCTGTTCACTCAGAAAGACTTGAATTTGAGGCAGCAACGTTGGCTGGAGTTCCTTGCAGCATATGACTTTGAAATTATATATACTCCAGGAAAAGCCAATGTCGTAGCTGATGCATTAAGCCGAAAGAATGAAATGATCGCCAGTTTTATTATCATGACTTCATTGCTAGAAAAGATATCTGCTCTTCAGGAGGATGATCACTTCATTCAGAAGATCAGAGGGATAATTCAACAAGGCGAACCCTCGAGTTTTCAAGTTGATAATGATGGGATTCTAAGGCTCAAAGGTCGAATCTGTGTCCCTAACATTCCTGAGCTGCGAAAGGAAGTACTGGATGAATGCCACAAGTCAAAACTCAGTATCCATCCGGGAGTAAGCTAAATGTATATCAAACGCACTTTCTGGTGGAAGTCGATGAAAAGGGACATTTCCTTATATGTTAGCCGATGCCCTACTTGCCAGCTAGTCAAAAGTGACCAACAGAAATTGGCTGGATTATTACAACCGCTGGAAGTTCCTGGCTGGAAGTGGGAACATATTTCTATGGATTTCATCGATGGTCTGCCCAGAACCAGAAAAGGGAATGACAGTATTTGGGTGATCGTAGATCGCTTCACGAAGACCGCCCATTTCATACCTGTCAGATCAAATAGAACCGCTCAGAGTCTGGCACAGATATACTTCAGGGAAATAGTTAGACTACATGGAGTGCCGCTCAGTATAGTCAGTGATAGAGATACAATATTCACTAGCAAATTCTGGGAAGCATTTCAAGTAGAACTCGGAACGAAGTTGAACTTGAGCACCGCTTATCATCCTCAGACAGACGGTCAGACTGAGAGGGTGAATCGCATTTTAGAAGATCTATTGCGGGCTTGTGTTCTAGATTTCGGTGGATCATGGGAGGACCATCTGCATTTGGCTGAATTCTCTTATAACAACAGCTACCAGGCGAGTCTGACAATGTCGCCATTCGAAGCATTGTATGGTAGACCGTGCCGATCTCCTGCTTGTTGGGTCGAGCCTGGAAATAGACTTGTGTTAGGGCCTGATATGATTCGCGAAGCTGCCGACAAAGTCGATTTTATTAAGAAGCGATTACTCGCCGCTCAAAGCCGACAAAAGAGCTATGCCGATAGAAGAAGAAGAGATATATCCTTTGAAGTTGGCGACTATGTATATTTGAAAGTATTGCCGATGAGAGGAGTTATCCGGTTCGGTAAAACTGGAAAGTTGGCGCCCAAATTCATTGGTCCGTTTCCTATTCTGGAACGGATCGGTACTCTCGCTTATAGGGTCAAACTGCCTAATTGGTTGCCTGAAATTCATGATGTATTCCACATATCTCAACTTCGAAAGCACGTTCATGATCCAGACTTGATCGTGGAAGAAGCAGCTCAACATGACATTGAAATAACCCCAGAATTAGCTGTGAGAAGAGAGCCGCTAAAGATAATAGGCAAAGAAACCAAAGAGCTGAGGAACAAGAAGGTTCGCTTAGTCAAAGTGCAATGGAGTGGAGATCCGCGATATTGTACTTGGGAAACGGAGGAGAGCATTCAGAAAGCTTATCCTAGATGCCGAGTAGATATCTCTGATTGACTCCGGTGCAAGGTACATTTACCCTACTTTGCACTACCATTCAATTCTCTATTCTGTTGCTATTTTCTTCCCATGGATGTGCACTATTTATTCTATACTCTGAATGTTAAAAACAAATTGGTTGTTGTATTGTGTGATTGTAGATTTATCAAACCACTTTCGACTTTGTTCCTTTTCGGGGACGAAAAGTTTTAAGTGGGGGAGATTGTAACGACCCAGAAAATCTGAACCAATTTTAAATTTTCAAATTGGCTAAAATAATGGATTTTAAATATTTAAAATAAATATTTTAGATAATGGCAATGAAAAGTGGGTTTGAATCAACAATTGAAAACGAATATAATTAATTATAATTATAAACAAGGCCTGAAAGGGCGCTGTAGTTTCAAAAATCGAATTCAAACTTTGTCGGACTATACCGGGTGTAAAACGAAACGAATTTTAGTGAAACCAAAAATATTTAAATCTGTTAGTGAATACCTTTCCAACGAATCTGACAAATCGAAATTTGATAGCGGGAATCAAAAGATATGCCCAGTTGAAAATTCTGAATAGTCGCTATAGAATTCAGGCCCTTAAAAATGGACATTTTGCAAACGACCTCGGATTTCGACGAAACCACTTTTGTTGGATCCGTGATGTCAAATTATTGCTAAGTTTCAAATTTCATAATTTTTCGAATCAGTGTGTGAGCGTGGCAAAGGAAAACGCATTTGACCGGTTATAGTTGATTTTGATCGACTGGAAAATGGCCATTTTTCAAACGGTCTCAGAATTCGACGAAACTAGTTTTGTTAGGACCGTATCGTCAATACGAAGCTAGAAAACATTTTTGTGGAATTTTCTGAGTCCGTATGTGACCCCAGTAAATTGAAATGTGCGTAAAAATTGAATATACACTGATATATAATTTGATTTTGAGGAAAACCTATCGTAACAGCCAAATCAGCTTGCGCAACATATCCCATTGTGTTTGGAATGGGGGTAATTAGCTAGGGGCGGCAGTCGGTGGGCTTGATTTCGAGTTCGAATTAGAAATTAACCTTTTGTGGAATAAATAGAAAATAAATTAAATAATATAAAATTATATAAAAGTCCTTCCCTTTCCCCTTTCTCCCTCAGATCTCGATCGAAGAAAAAAAAAAGAGAAAGACGCGGCGCTCAGCCAGGAACCCACCGCCATCACCGCCTCCTCCAAGCCTACCGCTTCCACACCCCTCTCTCTCCTCCGCTTCACCCTCCCTCCTCCGCCTCGCAGGACCCAGGAACCCCCCAAACCCGAAGCTGTAGCCCCAAACCTCCAAGACCGAACCCCTAGCTTTGCCTGCACCACCCACGGCCTCACCACAGCCGGCCGCGCCCCCTGCGCCCCACCCCGACTCCGGCGAGCCACCTCTGGCCGCCTCACTCCAGCGCTAAAACAACCCCCTCGCCTCCTCTGTTGAAACCAACGTGGAAACCCCTTCTCCTCCGAAGCAAAGTAAGTTCTCTTTTCTTACTTTGTTTATTTCTTCTAGCTAAGAAAAGAAATACGAATTTTATTAGAGGAAAAAACTGATTTTTCCTATGCAATATCATTATAAAAGGCGTGATTTTTCTTATGTAATCAACATGGAAAAGACATGATTTTTGTGATAAGGAGAACTTGATTTTAAATATGAAAGCTTAGATTTTTATTATTAGGAAAATTTGATTTGAAAAATAAATTTTCTTTGATATCAAGAATGTGTTTTTCTTGGTTTTTATTAATAGAAAAGACTCGATTTTTATGAATGGATTGGCGATATAAAAATATTTTTAGTTAGCTAAAGATATAAATTTTATCGTATATATAAAATCATATTTTGAATAGGATGGGAAAAGATTTCACCTTTGTCTGAAAAAAAATTCGATTTTTATATATTGAATAGCGAAGTAAAAAATTTGATTTTTATATATTGAACATCGAAGTAAAAATTTGATTTTTATATATTGAACATCGAAGTAAAATTTTGATTTTTATATATTGAATAGCGAAGTAAAAATATGATTTTTATATATTGAATAGCGAAGTAAAAATATGATTTTTATATATTGAATAGCGAAGTAAAAATTTGATTTTTATATATTGAACATCGAAGTAAAAATTCGATTTTTATATATTGAATAGTATAATAAAAATTCGATCTTTACATATGTAGTGAATACGGGCAACGAAAGCGACAAAAGGCGAGAAAGGCGAAGATTTCTCTAAGTGAAGTGTCGTGAAGTTGGGATAGCTATCGGTGAGAATTTCTCACTCTTCAATTTCTTTTTCTAGCCATATATATATGTGTGGAAATTAAAGTGAATTAGTATATATATATATATATATATATACGCCCCCTCGTCCACAAACCATGGACGATATTTATTGATTGAAATTGTTGTGAAAATTGATTGATAGCGAATGGTTGTTTGGGATTGTTTGTGGTTGATATTGGTTGATTGTGGTTGAAAAATACCCATTTGTGCTTGAGAAATATTTGATTGAAACCACATAGGATTAGTTTGTGGAAATGAAATAAATATATACATGCCGCCTGCGTGCGAACTTGATGCATGATCCCCATTGTCAAAAACCGCGAGGTTTTAAGGTAGAGCGAGGAGCCGTACTAGGGACGGTCCCGGTTTTAACTACCCTGCCGTTATGCTGCCGAAATTTTGAATAATGTTCGTGTGTTTGAATTATTTTCATTTGCTTAAACTATATTTATTCATTGAATAGAAAACCTTCATGTGTTGAATTGATATTCATTCGTTGATTAGAAATTCATGTGTTGAATGGTATTCGCGTTTTAAATATAAAAATCACATTTCTATCTATACATAGAAACTATAGAAAACCTTCATGTGTTGAATCGATATTCATTCGTTGAATTGAAATTCATGTGTTGAATGGTATTCATATTTTGAAATAAATTGTTTGATAATAAAAAAAATCATCTTTTATCGACTATATGAACTGTGTAAAATAATCTCGTTTTGAAAGAAATTGTTTTATGATAAAAATCCTATTTTATCACCAATATGAAATATATCAAAATAATAGTGTTTTGAAATGAGTTGTTTTACAATAAAAGTCACATTTTTATTGTATGCATGAATCGTTGAAATGTGAAGTGTTAAAAATAGCCACTTGTTCAAATAAACATATATGAGTTGAAATATTCATTAATTAGCTAATGAAATGATTTGTACCTATGTATGTAACCTTAGAGTGAATGGTGTTTTTAAACCAAATAGAAATCAAATATGAAGTTGAATAGAAAATGATAAATGATAAGAACTATATATATGTACATGCATATTCATTGAACAGGTTATAGCAAAGGGGCTAGAGAAGAGGAATAAAATTTTGTGCCCGACAAATAGGTACACATTTACTGTTTTGTTTGGGTGATGATTTTATGAGCCTGTTGGCTAGCCGCTTGGCTTTTTCTTTTTCTTTTTGAGATTAGAAGGACCGGGAAAGCTATTTGCGATTTCCCGATGCTCCCGGTGCAGGGGAGGTTATGGCGAAATTTTCCAAAATTTTAAGGCGTTAGTGAAATATTTGAAGTGAAAACGATATTGAAATCATTGAATGAACTATATTTATATAAATATATAAATATAAATAAAATTAAAACGAAACGTAGTCGTGCAGTTCGTGTTTTGAAACCGTGTTTTCAAACAACTAGTACGGGGAATCCGACCATTGGATTTTCCCGAAACCGCAACCGTCGGGTTCGCCTTGGAAATATCTTCCCAACGGCACCAACTTTGTAAAAATCCAACGGTAGGATTGTCTGGAATGTTTAATTCAAATCTGAAGAAAAACAGCGCCAGAAGCGATTATATTTATATATATATATATAAATATAATTATATATATTTAATCGAATAACGACGCTGCAGTTCGTATTTTGAAATCGAAACTTCAAACGATTGTACCGGGAGATCCGACCGTCGGATTTTCCCGAAACTGGAACCGTTGGATTCATTTTGAAAAGACCTTTCTAATGATGTAAATTTTGTGAAGATCCAACGGTTAGATTTTCAGATATGTGTAAATCAAATCTGAAGAAAAACAGCGCCACGGCCGCTTTATGGCCCTAAGCGTCGTTTTGAATAAATTAGCTATTTTAAAATAAATAAAAATAGCGATAAATAGTTATAAAAAATCATAAGCGATATGGAATAGAAATAAACTGAATTTGCTCGATTTATGTGGCTTTTGATGGTTGAATGTGTTTGGTGTGAAAATTACATTAAAGAACAAAATTGGTGTTGTTGAATGATTTAACCATTGAAATAAATTGATTTGAAATTCTAAATATACGTGAATTATTTGAAAAGGCCGAGTTAATTCTCATTTCAAATAATTGACCGACGATTGAAAGTCGAAGATGAAGACGGTGGTCGAAGACCGGAGATCTTCACCTCGTTTGGATGGTAACCGAGGTCCTGATTGGGAGGCATCCTGAAATATGGATAATGAGTGGTGATCGTTCAGACGTACGTGGTGATCGATGGGTTTGCGAGGTATTTAGTGCCTTCGGTTTCGTTCAGACCCAGAACGGACTTGTAAATGGACTGTGTGTCTGACATTGGATTTTATTATGTGTTGATTGATCTCTATTAAATATACATCTGTTTGGCGGCGGAGAATTTATTCTTTTGCTTAACGCCCTTCTCTGAGACGCACGAGCTCAGAGGTTGTATATCGATGGACATCAGTCGCATGGCATGAATTGCCTGTGTGGCATGCTAAGATGCAGTGATCAGGGCTTCTGTTGAAAAGCAAAGTCTTGTGGTGATGATCAAAGCACCGCCTATGTGGCGTAGCTTTGTGTATAACGTGAATTCGCGAGCCTCACACCCCGGTATGAACCAGAAACGGGAGCAGGACCTCAGGGGGGACGTGCGTTTTCTTTCTAGCTAGGGTGGTGTCAATGACCTACCAGCCCTGACATTTATATACTTTTCACCTATGTGGTTGTTGCTGTTGCGAGGCGCCTCGGTTTGATCGGACGATCCGGGTCCGATGGAGTCATTCGTTGGCTCATTTACACCCCAAAGGGTGGAGAAACGCATTGTTCAGGCATTATAATCCACTTCGTGTGGACCGGCCCTGACGATCCAGGGTATGGTCGCGGCTGTACCTGAGACACGGGCTAGAGCGTCTCGAATTCGGTAAGGACTATCTTTTGCCTTGGTTCATGACGGAAATCCAATTTCCAAATACGACATCGCGTGGTTTTGATTGTATATATATATGGCGACATGATATATGGTACCCATGCCGCCTATGATTGATAGTTATGATTCAAATTGTTTTTGAAACGTATAAACACTAGCAATAATATCAAATGCCTTTGTTTTATTCGTATCAAGCATATTTTGGCCGTTATAAGGTAAAAACTCTATCCTCCGGTTTGCGTTGCATTGTGTGATGGGAACTGAGTCTTATAACGGTTTCATTTTTATAAAAATCATAGCGATATTTAAAGGAAAAATTTGTTTTAAAGCACTGGCAATCCAATGGAGTAAACCCGTTCCACGAAAGTGGCGTGGTCCTGTGATTAGCCATATTATATATGTGTTGAATAGATTTCTCATACCAGTCCCATGACTGACTCGTAGTTTGTTTCACTCTCAAACTCGGGTGCCCCTTTTTCTACACGGGCAGCCTTGTATTCAGATTTAGCTGGTTCTTTCTGGATAGCTGGAGCTGAAGATGGATTCTATCATTTATCTCTTCTTATGCTGTTCAGCTCCTATTGTACATATTTTGTTTGTTTTCCGCTGTAGACATTTATGTATAGCTGAACTGTATTTGTACTAAGTAAGATCCTGTATACTGTGTAACTCTGATGATTACTTTTATCCAGTATATTCTATTGTCCATTATCTGGTGTATTTATTTAATTTTGTTCTGCTATTATCTGTTTCTGTGTTATATTCCAAAGATAACCCTTGTCTCCGTCTGAACGGGATTTCGGGTCGTCTCATTTATTTCAAAAATTGATTAATGTCAAGTTTCAATATTCAAATGGCTCATTGTTTGTTAACATCATACTCACAATGCCTTTATTACCTATACATTTGTTAATAGTTTTATGCTATAGAAATGATGCACACCCTAACTCTTCTTTGCAGCAAAACGGTTGAGGTAAAGTTGTAATCTTTATTAACTATACCCGAGGAAATAAATGTTGTTTTCATTTCTATTTTCCACCTGAAGTCAACATCTTACACAGTGCAAAAGATTGTGATTTTCTATTTCCTCACGTCTTGTATGCCACAATCATGTGCTCAAGTGCCGGTCCAAGCAGCTAAGGTATATAAAATATACTTCTTCTAACACACGTTGTTATTAAATAAAGGGGGGCCCACTGCTTTTTTTTTGGGTGAAGGGATGGACTGTTTTAAATGAAGAGATGGCGCAAGTTTCAAGTGGGAAGGAAGTTACGCGGGTGAAAGTTTGCGTGTGGGTATTAAAGGAGGCAGCGGCTTCTTGGAGAGGAGAGAGGGTAGGACCCACGTGGAAGGGAGTTTGGGTCACTAGCCGATAGTGGGCCGCTGGGTGGACTGGTGATGCAATGGAAGTGTTGGTGTTTCCAGAAATGCAACGGTGATGGGAAAATCCTGGGGAAGCCGAGAACTGAATTAAGGGGTGCTGCTGTTTAAAGATATCGGTGGTTCAAAGGAGAGGAGAGGGAGATGCAAGGTGTGGGGCGTAGTGGACTGGAGTTAGGTGACAACAGTAGGGTGGTGGGCGGAAATGGGTGTTGCGCCATTATTTGATGTGGAGCGAAGGAGTACGGGTGGTCGGGTAAGTCCAGTAAGGTTATTAATAGTCCTTGGTTGCTTATTGGGGATTCTAATACTGTTTTTCATAACCATGAAAAAAGAGGAGGCAACCCCATTCCTTTTTCAAAACTAGAAAGGATTGCTTGTTTTATGTTGAAGTCTGGATTAATAGAACCCCCATAGTGGGCAATAAATACACTTGGAAATCAGGTGAATTTAGAAATATTCACTGCAAATTCGATAGGGTTCTATTTAACCAGCACTTCATTAATCTTTTTCCTAGCGTGAATTGTAGTACATTGCCCCAAAACTCAAGTGACCACACTTCTATCCAAGTTTCCATCAATTCATAGAAAAATACTTTATGTAACTCTCCATTTAGATTTGTGAATGAATGGGTCTATGAAAAGGATTATAAGGATGTGGTCTCTAGTTGCTTTATTAACAATCTTTTTGGTACTGCTCAATATTAGTTCAGTAAAACCCTACTTTTGTTCAAGTCTAAGTTAAAAACATGGAACCCTTCTAGAAGAAGAAACGATATCAAAACTATTAGAGAAGAGTGCAACAGGCTGCAGAATGACTTTGACATCAATTGTTCAGACAAAAGCAAGGCTGAGAATTTTTTTAATGCTCAATCTAAGCTGGTTAACGCTCTACATATTAGCTCTATTAACCTTAAATAGAAAGCTAAAGTAGATTGTCTTACATCTGGATATGAAGCTAGTAAATTCTTCTATTCTAGAATGTCTAATAGGAAGAACAGGAATAATATTGGTAAATTAATTGACATAAATGGCAGAATAACTAATGATGATAAGAATATAGAAACTGAGGCTATTAGTTATTTCTGCAATTTGTACAACACTAGTAATCTTACAAATATTTTTCCTGATTTGGAGTTCAAATATTTTGCTAATAATAATAGTTCTGATATTCTTCTTGCTCCCATCAGGCAGGAAGAGATCAAAAATGTTATTTTTTTTAGCTAATAACGATAAAAGTCCTGGGCCTGATGGGTTTGGCGCTAAATTTTACAAAATACATTAGGGTGAGATGCATAATGCCTTGTGTGATTCTAATTCTGAATTTTTTGACTCAGGAAAACTTCTTAAGAGTATTAATCACACTTACATCACTCATATCCCTAAAGTGGAAAGCCCTTCTAGTTGAGATGATTACAAGCCTCTTGCCTGTTGTAACTTTATTTACAAAATTATTGCCTCTTTACATTGCAATAGATTGAAATGTTTTTAAAAATTTATTATTTCTGAGAACCAAAGTGCCTTTATTCCAGGCATGCTTATTTCAGAAAATTCCTTGCTTGTTCATGAGCTTGTTAGAAATTTTTAAATGAGGAATAAAAAACTCATGTGCATCAAGATTGATTTGCATAAAGCATTTGATAAAATTAGTAGGGATTTTATCATTTACATTATGCAGAAGATGGGTTTTGATAATAAATTCTGTGCTTTAATTAAGGAATGCATTTGTAATGTGTCTTACGCTATTATGATTAATGGTTCACCCAAAGGCTTCTTAAATAGCAACAGAGGAATAAGGTAAGGTGACCCTTCGTCACCATATCTATTCTCTATTGTCATGGAATACTTTTCTATGCAAATTTATTTAGAAGTACTTAAGGGGAACATTAAACCAATTAATAGAGTCAAACCACACATTACCCATTTATTATGTGCTGATGACATGATTTTATTTTTAAAAGCTGATAAAACAAGTGCTATTGTTGTTCACAAAATTTTGGAAAATATGGAGAAATTTGCTGGTTTGGTTGTTAACATAAACAATAGAATTTTTTTATTTTAGTAAGGATGTTCTTATTAAAGACGAAATTTTGCATCTTTTGAAGTTTAAAGAAGGTACTCTTCCTGTTAAGTATCTAGGCCTCCCTCTTAGCATAAATCAGATTAGTGAAAAGGATTGCACTAGATTATTAGATATGATCCAAAATAAGCTTGAGGGTTTGTCTGGAAAATTACTTTCCCTAGCTGGCAGAATGGAGCTCACACACATAGTTTTTTCTGCTATGGTTATGTATTGGGTTCGGTCTCACAATATTCCTACCAGTGTCATTAATAAAATTGATAGAATGTGCTCTAATTTTATTTGGAGAGGTAAATATCACAAGGTTGCCTAGGATATAGTGTGCAAACCTAAAAAATTTGGAGGTCTTGGGCTTAGAAATATTAAAAATATTGCTGAAGTTAGTAAGTTTAAATTGTTTTGGAAATTTTTGGATGGTAAATCTCTGTGGGCTAGATGGATGAGTGCTAAATATTTAAAAAATAGAAATTTCTGGCTAGTCAGAAAATAAATGCATCATTCTTATGTTTGGAAAAGCATTTTAGACTGTAGGGATATTGGTAAAAAAATTGATTTTCAGAAAACTAAAAGATGGTAGTCAAACCAGTTTATGGTTTGATCCATGGATCAGTGGTAACTCACTAATCAATCTTTTGGGTTGGAATAATTTATATATATTTGGGGGGTTAAGGACAAAGTACAAAATATTATTGTTAATAATTGTTGGAGCTTTCAAAATAACTTTGCTGCTCATATTTTTAAAAATTCTATCAGAGTCATTCATATTGATCAAAACTGTGTTAGGGATCATTGGATTTGGAATCTTTGTTCTAAAGATAAATTCTCCTTTAAAAAAGTTTGGGAGTATTTGCAAGGCAAAGAGGTAGAAGTTGAGTGGCATAAAATAATTTGGTGTAAATCAAATTGTCCCAAAATGGCACATTCTGCCTACTTTGCTATTTTAAATAAACTTCCAACTAGAGTGAACTGTAACAAGTGGAAAAAAGATTCTGATAGCACTTGGCTTCTCTGCAAAAATGAAATTTAAAGCTCCAAGCATTTATTTTTTGACTGTGTTTATTCTCAATATATTTTGTATAATGCCAAATGTACTCTGGGATTCAGTCACTCCTATGCTACTTTGAATATAAGAGGTAGCACAGAGTATATTTTAAAAAAAATTAAGCCCAAATCCTTCAAATTTATTAGAGCATGTGTTCTACTAACAGCTTCTATTTATTATATTTGGAGAGAAAGGAATCAGAGGCTTCACTCTGGTAAAGAAGTTAGTTGCTTACAGACTTGGAATATTATTCTGAATGACAGTAACATAATTATGAAAAAAGGCAACAGGCTCAACCAGGAAAACTTGCATAATCTAACTTATCAGAAAAATAATGCTAATTGTGAAAATCAAGTTGAAGATTATTTATTTAACGGCAAGCAACTTCCCAATAAAAAGTCCTCCGTTTTTTTCATTGGAGAAGGCAATTCCAGTCACACCTCCAGCTTTCAACACTGCAAAGGGAGTTATCATGACATTATTAATCATAATTCTATCCTTTCATTAAGTAAGAATTATAATGCCTTGTATTCACCTTTTGCAGATCATAATTCCCACTCCAACAACACTCTCTCAGAGAATTTAAAAGGTGTTTTAAACAGATCTGACATCCTTCGTGGGGCTTCCATCACCTCTGTTTACATGTCAAAACACAATGAGGGAAGTAGACATAATTCTAATCCATTAGTGCGTGATTTATTTTACAGTTCGAATAACAACCATTTGAATATACCTTTTTCAGAGGGAGGTTCCTCCAATAGTGATCCAGATCGATTAAAACACCTGGAAAAGAGGAAATTAGAAGGAAAATTTACTGCATTACACAGAATCGAGGACAATCATTACAAAAGCGGACTGAATAATCAGATCTATCACTTATCTGTTTGGTCTGATGGCGAGAATACCAGTAGAAGAAAATTGAAAGACAACAAAGGCTCAACAAGGCGAAAAAGAAACTTTGACTATATGAGAAGCTCAGATCCAGTGGAAATGAGCTTCCTGAATTACTTCGAGCTTCAGGGAAAACATTCGAGAAGCCAGAACTTTCAACTGAGAGAGTATGAAGAAACCTTAAAGTTGGATTTAAGGGAGATGAGAAGAGATATTAATGAAGATGCTATTTGGAAGCCGCCATGATAAAGGAGGAGACTTTCTTTCCTGAGTCGTCTGCCATTATCGAGTTTCTTTTTTCACTAGGGTTTATTTGTGTAAAATGTGGCAGCTAGTGTTTGTATCCTTGGCTATGTTTGGATTTATTATGTTGGCCTTGGGCCTGTTTTTCTCCTTTAAAAAAAAACATAATTTCAGTATTGTTTCACTTTACCCAATCCCATGGATATCCAATTACAGATCAAAGGAAAAGAGGAGGACACCGGGAGACGAGAGTACGTGGAAGAAATTTCTGATCCAGGAAGACATATGTACTGTAACACCCCACATCCGTTAGTGTCACTCACAAAGGGAATGCACTAAGTTCTGTGGAGCATTTTGGGTAAAAGATGCAGATAAATTACAAGACAGACAGAAATTAAACAGCGAAAAATAAAACTTTGCTTTATTGATAAAATAGTTTGTACAAAGATTTCTTTACAATATCAGAGTATCATCTGTCTTACAAAATAAAGAAGCATAAAACAACATTTGTATTCCCCAATTTTAGCAAGAGCCAGCCATAGCATCTGAAAAGAGGATCCAAGCAAAAATTCGACAAATCTTCAAGTTGGGAAAGAGTGACAGTCCGACTTAACCTGAGCTATACTATACCCTCCTTTAATACCTGGGGGGGAAACGGCAGAAAAGAAGACGAAAGGAAAACAGAGTCGGACATAAAGTCTGAGTAAGTTCAGTAACTTCTAGCATGTGAACATGGAAAAACAAAACGGCATGAATTAACTGAATACAAGATTACACCATGATGATAGGGTCAGCAAGAATAGACAAGATAATCACAAGATATGCTAAGCTAAGATAAACTGGATATGCTCTAATACATTCGCCGCTTTGCTATTTCCTTGTTATACTGGTTTCTATATCTCTGCACCACCTAACTAATGTCCCAACTAGTAACGGTAACGTGATCCTAATCCCTGTATTTTCCATTGCCTTCAGGCATACATATATTATTTGTTACCTAGATTTAATCTAGGGTTTTCTACCAAGTGCCTTCTAGATTTAACTAGAGTTTACGTTATGTGCTGAACGCTTCTCGGATTCAGGGTTTATGCCACCTAGTCCAACTAGTGCTACCTGTCGAATGATGCCCCCAAGTCTAGGACACACTACCTAGAGTGGTATATGTTCCTATACTTCCCCACGCATGTATCGCGAATCGTTATCGCTTGTCTAGATGCACATGTCCCGTAATGTGCGGCCCGGGTCCTGTGACAGGGCAAATCAAGGAATACCGAACTCGGTCGGGAGCTTTCAGATATCTGCCGATGCAGATGCTAAGGTCTGTTTTTATTCCAGTGGCTATGGTCCCACTTGACCCCTCCCTCAACTAATGAAAGGCACACCTTGAAAAATGAGAATTATACGCAGGCCCCCGGTGCCCCACTATCCTATGGCCATCCTCACCCATAACTAGATAGCAAGTGTATGGTCTTTTGGAGTTCTCCGCCTTTCCGCTTCACGTATCTCGATTGACTCAAGATGGATGGTAGACGACGAGTTGCTATCACAGGGCTACAGTTTTCTCGCCGAATCACGCCGGTCCATCCTAGTCTTTAGGTTGCCATATATTGCAACCAAGGCATACCCCTGGTTCTTCTACGCAGACCTTAACCTCTGTGAGCCCAGGAGGATCATCTGCGGCCTCACAGAGGGATACCAAGAGTACCCTCACGTCCCCTCGAAGCCTCGGGCTTCGTAACCCAATTCGTTGGAGCCTTCTTTTTACCCAGAGGGCATTCGCTCCTTCTCGTGTTATACTAAGAATTACTACTTAGTTCTACTAAGGTTTACCACTTAGTTCTCTTTCCCGTCAATTTGGATTGGTTAAGTGTCATTAGTCAATTCACTCTAATTTAACCCTCTTCATTTATCATGTTAAACTGGTTAAGTGTTATCAGTAATTCATGTTGACTTAACCCCATCACAAACCAAGTTATATTGGTTAAGTATTTCTTATTACTTAACCCTACCCATTCACCCTGTATTGGTTAAGTGTTCCTTTTTAACTTAACCTTGCCCGTCTGTTTTAACTACCATGTCATTAGTGGTTAAGTATCATCCCTTCATGTTTTAGACTTAACCCTATTCCTTTATCACAATCTGATGGTTAAGTGTTCAAGTTTACTTAACCCTACGGTCTAGCCTAGCTAACATATCAAATTGGCTAAGTGTATTAGATTTTACTTAACCCCAACCTCTAGTCTAGTTAACATTTTAATTTGGCTAAGTGTATTAACTTTACTTAACCCCACCTCCTAGTCTATTTAACATGTTAATTTGGCTAAGTATTAACTTTACTTAACCCCTACAAATCTTGTCTTGCTACCATGAGTTTGGTTAAGTGTCCCTATGGACTTAGCCCTCCCATTCTAGCTTAACTGTGTTAAGTTGGTTAAGTGTTCTTATGGACTTAACCCTCCCATTCTAGCTTAACTGTGTTAAGTGTAATTCTGAACCTAACCCCACCCATCAGTTTAGTTATCATGTTGAACTGGTTAAGTGTCCTAGTTAACTTAACCCTACCATTCTTGTTCTAGCTTTAACTAAATAAATTAAAGCCGCGACCACTCACATTAGACAGATATTGTTGCGAATACTGGATGTGCCGGTTGGTACCGGGCAGGTTTACATCGCAACTCAGTCTAACCTTGGGTTAGGCATATTCGTGTTTTCAAAGTTCAAAGGGTTTTGATTAATTTTCAAAACAGGTTTTGAAAGTAACCATCCCGTCCGTCGGATCAGTTAGGGATAGCCAGGGAGAGCAGGAAACTTGTATTTTCCAAACCCAAGCCTAGACACTATCCTCTCTGTCACCCTAGAACTTTCTGGTATATGTATTATAAAAAGAGATGTCATTAATAAACCTTTCTTTTTAATATAAATAAATTGTTAACAATTTATTCTCAAAGTCCATTTTCCCTTTTTCAAATGAATTTGGTCTATACCCTATACATTTGCCGTGCCTACTAATTGGACTTGTATTCCAGGCCCAAATCTTGATTTGCCTATCTTACAGTTTACAGCAATTTAGATCCAACACCCCCATTTACAGTTCATGCCAAAACTAGATTCTATATTCTAGTTTACAGTTTATGCCAAACTAGATTTTATATTCTAGTTCACCGTTTATACCCAAAACTTAAATTTGCATACCTACTACCTATTTTGTGGCCCATTTAACCATTTACCATTTACGCCTAATGTATGTAAATTATGCTAATATACTTATCATACTTAATTTAGCCACCCAATTCTGATTTAATATTCTAATTTCAGTTCGTGTCAAAACTAGACTTGTTATTCTAATTTTCATCAAATTATGCCTATTTCCAAGTTTTAGTCAAATTTCATGTTTTTTCCCAAAACATATTCCCATCGTTCATATAATCGTGATTCAACCTAGATCATAGGTAAAGCAAGATTCGTCGATAAAAGGGAATGAACAAAATGCCATGAATGAACGGACATAACAACTGGCATAAGATGCTAATTCACGGGCATATGGATTATGACATGAAAAGGGTTGAATAGTATAGATTCAAGAACATGTGTAGACCTAACTTAATAGGTAAATTCCCAAGGTCTAAAACCAAAGAAAATCAAGAATGGACAGAATAAAGATGTAGGTTCAAGAACATGGGTAGACCTAACTTAATAGGTAAATTCCCAAGGTCTAAAACCAAAGAAAACCAAGAATAGATAGAATAGAAAATCAGGTTTATACCCAATTTCACAGTCACAAAACTTAAACAACACTTTCCTAGTCAGGAATCATAGGTGTTTAGTCACAGTTGTCCTTGTTATGTCATAGGCAATAGTTTATGTTTTCTAATCAAAGGCATAGGCTTGTATTCATAGTCAAAGGAAATAATTCTCATAGTCACAGTCACAGTCATAGGCAATGTCCATAGTCATAAGCAATGTTCATAGTCAAAGAGGCATATGGTTCTAAGGTCCATAGTCACGGTCTTATTTGTCCTCGAATCATGACAGTTCTTAATTAGGTCCAAAGAAATAGGCACTGATTCGAATAGAAAGAATTGGCATACTCTTTTATTCGTTTAATTTCATGTCACGAAAAGAGAAACGTTCAAATCTGATAAGTAACTGACTTACAGAAATTATATTAGATTCGTAGAAAAACAGTCGTTGCTGTCGTTTGAATCTTCACTTGAAATTCTAGCTTGACTTGAACTTCTTCTTGAAAGTCTTGAGCAGCATTTCCTCGTCTTGATTTATTTTATATATTATTTTACTCACTTATTTATTCATTTCTTAGAGGCATCATAAGGATAGAAAAGAATTCTGAATAGAGAAGGAGACTAGGGCTGTTTATATAGTGTTAGGCGGACGAACTTGGTCAGAATGGCGTCCGGATACAGAAGAACGAACCAGGTTCAGAAAACTAGAAAAAGCGGGGGGGGGGGGGGTCGACCCCCAGGTTGACTACCCAGTCGACCTGGGTGCCTTAGGCGGGAAAATTCCCGCCCAGCCCAATCTGGCTCCGATTTTGAATTTGAATTCGCTTTTCTGAACTGTTTCGAAATTTGAACTTCGCTGAATCTTCCGGAGGCCATATCTTCCTCATACGGACTCCGATTTACGCAAACTCGAACTCATTTTCATGCAGAATTCCGAGATGAACACAATGGCGTAGCCCGTTTCCCTTGATTTTGATTATAATATTTAGTTTTGCCTTGATTTGTGAATCTTAGTGTTACAGAATTACGGGGTGTTACATTCTCCCCCACTTAAAAGGATTTCGTCCCCGAAATCTTCAAGTTAGGAAAAATGTGTCCTGCCATCCAATCACCCATCTACTCAACCATTCAATCACAGTCATTCATTGTCCTTAAAAGATTTCTAATGCTTTCATGTTCATATGCATAGTGTGTGTATATGTCTTTATCTAATGCAAAATCAGGCGGTCTACTGATTCATTTGACCTCCTTAATGCAAATCATGTCAGTGCCATGCGTCCAATCATGTATGCAAGCATCCCTAATTTTGTAAATACTACATGCGTGCACAGCCATTCATCCATATGCAACATTCATATGATAGCATATCAAGTTCAACCTACAAACAAATACATATCTATAAATGCAATAGAAAGCGTCAGAACTGATCTAGTGCCTAATACGTATGCATATGCATTCACGAGCAACCATTAGCAACCACTTGCAACCACCAACCATAACATGTTTCAAACACATGTTTACATCCATTGGCCTCTACCTAAGGATCGAAGATACGACCTAGAGGATATACTTTGGAAAAAGAGAAACAATTATACGTAAAGCTCCTAAACAAAGAAATCAAGGATGCGCCCTTAAGGAAAAAGGGTATGATGCTAGTATCTAGCCTTCTTGAGCTTTACTCCACTGTATCTTAACTATTTTAACTTCACGATTGTGAAGTTTCTAGCCTCCATTTCCAAAATAAACAGATGTCAATCACGATTCCAAGTGTATGTACTAAGATGATTAGAGGTCTCCCTCTTATCCACCATGCCATAACTATAAGGGTCGAAAGGTTACTACGTGCTTTTTAGAGTGCCTGCCACAACTATTCATCTCTCACGCAAACCATCCTAGTCGAACTCGACATTCCTCAAGTACAAGCCCCAAAGGCCTAAACCAATATCAGATAAGCACCCAAGGAATACCTCCTATGAATTTAGACAATCTACGTGAGATGATATAAGCAAACTCGATAGTTATTCTCAAATCCCTAATAACCAAAAATAAACTGGCCGGACCACCAATTGGATTTGAGACTCTAGTGGGATCTTCCTACTATACAAGTACTATGGTGCAGAGACTTAACTATGGAAGTGGATATGAATAAATGCGAAGTGCTAAAACGAACAGCAAAACTAAATTCTTCCAACAGGACTTCGCTACCTTTTTCCTAGGTATTCTCGGTGGTGAAAGTATGTACTTGCCCTTCTGAAAATCTTGTTCCTCGTTCTTGCCCTTGTCCTTAATTATATG
This sequence comes from Allium sativum, assembly GCA_030737875.1. Taxonomy (NCBI): domain Eukaryota; kingdom Viridiplantae; phylum Streptophyta; class Magnoliopsida; order Asparagales; family Amaryllidaceae; genus Allium; species Allium sativum. The sequence continues at coordinate 454,276,684 of CM060915.1, read as the reverse complement.
CCCTATCATACCCTAGTAAAGTTACTTCCTCTTGTCTTAGGTTTTTATAATTTCTTCCTCCTTCGTGAGCTAATTCTACATCCATGAATTCCTCATCCTAGGGTTGTGTTCCTTAGCCAAATTCCTCATCCCTTTCCGTGTGTAACCATGTTAACAAATCTCTCGAAAGCTGCCTCCATCGTACCGGAAACCCTATAGGCTTGAAAGAAAACTGGCTGTAGGTGAAACAACTACGGCTATGGATGGAAGTCAGACACGACTTCGTCCATCGATGAGGTTACCTCCCAGAAAGCTAGGAGCCTCAGAGACTCAAGAAAGAAGGAGACAAGAATTCAAACAGAGGAAGAGAAGATAATGCGTATGGCTTTGGGGAATATGCCTTTTAAAACAAATCTTTTCTCTTGAAAATGCTTCTTTTAAAACCGTTTTGAAAATAATTTTTCAAATCCTTTATCTGATCCGATAACCTTTAGCTCTGATACCACGTGTAACACCCCACATCCGTTAGTGTCACTCACAAAGGGAATGCACTAAGTTCTGTGGAGCATTTTGGGTAAAAGATGCAGATAAATTACAAGACAGACAGAAATTAAACAGCGGAAAATAAAACTTTGCTTTATTGATAAAATAGTTTGTACAAAGATTTCTTTACAATATCAGAGTATCATCTGTCTTACACAATAAAGAAGCATAAAACAACATTTGTATTCCCCAATTTTAGCAAGAGCCAGCCATAGCATCTGAAAAGAGGATCGAAGCAAAACTTCGACAAATCTTCAAGCTGGGAAAGAGTGACAGTCTGACTTAACCTGAGCTATACTATTCCCTCCTTTACTACCTGGGGGGAGGGGGGGGGGGACGACAGAAAAGAAAATGAAAGAAAAACAGAGTCAGACATAAAGCCCGATTAAGTTCAGTAACTTCTAGCATGTGAACATGGAAAAACAAAACGACATGAATTAACTGAATACAAGATTACACCATGATGATAGGGTTAGCAAGAATAGACAAGATAATCACAAGATATGCTAAGCTAAGATAAACTGGATATGCTCTAATACATTCGCCGCTTCGCTATTTCCTTGTTATACTGGTTTCTATATCTCTGCACCACCTAACTAATGTCCTAACTAGTAATGATAATGTGATCCTAATCCCTGTATTTTCCATCGCCTTCAGGCATACATTTATTATTTGTTACCTAGATTTAATCTAGGGTTTTCTACCAAGTGCCTTCTAGATTTAACTAGAGTTTACGTTATCTGCTGAACGCTCCTCGGATTCAGGGTTTATGCCACCTAGTCCAACTAGTGCTAACTGTCGAACGATGCCCCCAAGTCTAGGACACACTACCTAGAGTGATATATGTTCCTATACTTCCCCACGCATGTATCGCGAATCGTTATCGCTTGTCTAGATGCACATGTCCCGTAATGTGCGGCCCGAGTCCTGTGACAGGGCAAATCAAGGAATACAGAACTCGGTCGGGAGCTTTCAGATATCTGCCGATGCAGATGCTAAGGTCTGTTTTTATTCCAGTGGCTATGGTCCCACTTGACCCCTCCCTCAACTGATGAAAGGCACACCTTGAAAAATGAGAACTATACGCAGGCCCCCGGTGCCCCACTATCCTATGGCCATCCTCACCCATAACTAGATAGCAAGTGTATGGTCTTTTGGAGTTCTCCGCCTTTCAGCTTCACGTATCTCGATTGACTCAAGATGGATGGTTGACGACGAGTTGCTATCACAGGGCTACCGTTTTCTCGCCGAATCACGCCGGTCCATCCTAGTCTTTCGGTTGCCATATATTGCAACCAAGGCATACCCCTGGTTCTTCTACGCAGACCTTAACCTCTGTGAGCCTAGGAGGATCATCTGCGGCCTCACAGAGGGATACCAAGAGTACCCTCACGTCCCCTCTAAGGCTCGGGCTTCATAACCCTATTCGTTGGAGCCTTCTTTTTACCCAGATGGACATTTGCTCCTTCTCGTGTTATACTAAGAATTACTACTTAGTTCTACTAAGGTTTACCACTTAGTTCTCTTTCCCGTCAATTTGGATTGGTTAAGTGTCATTAGTCAATTCAAGCCAATTTAACCCTCTTCATTTATCCTGTTAAACTGGTTAAGTGTTATCAGTAATTCATGTTGACTTAACCCCATCACAAACCAAGTTATATTGGTTAAGTATTTCTTATTATTTAACCCTACCCATTCACCCTGTGTTGGTTAAGTGTTCCTTTTTAACTTAACCTTGCCCGTCTGTTTTAACTACCATGTTATTAGTGGTTAAGTATCATCCCTTCATGTTTTAGACTTAACCCTATTCCTTTATCACAATCTGATGGTTAAGTGTTCAAGTTTACTTAACCTTACGGTCTAGCCCAGCTAACATATAAAATTGGCTAAGTGTATTAGATTTTACTTAACCCCAACCTCTAGTCTAGTTAACATGTAAATTTGGCTAAGTGTATTAACTTTACTTAACCCCACCTCCTAGTCTAGTTAACATGTTAATTTGGCTAAGTATTAACTTTACTTAACCCCTACAAATCTTGTCTTGCTACCATGAGTTTGGTTAAATGTCCCTTTGGACTTAGCCCTCCCATTCTAGTTTAACTGTGTTAAGTTGGTTAAGTGTTCCTATGGACTTAACCCTCCCATTCTAGCTTAACTGTGTTAAGTGTCAGTCTGAACCTAACCCCACCCATTAGTTTAGTTATCATGTTGAACTGGTTAAGTGTCTTAGTTAACTTAACCCTACCATTCTTGTTCTAGCTTTAACTAAATAAATTAAAGCCGTGACCACTCACATTAGACAGATATTGTTGCGAATACTGGATGTGCTGGTTGGTTCCGGGCAGGTTTACATCGCAACCCAGTCTAACCTCGGTTTAGGCATATTCGTGTTTTCTAAGTTCAAAGGGTTTTGATTAATTTTCAAATCAGGTTTTGAAAGTAACCATCTCGTCCGTCGGATCAGTTAGGGATAGCCAGGGAGAGCAGGAAACTTGTATTTTCCAAACCCAAGCCTAGACACTATCCTCTCTGTCACCCTAGAACTTTCTGGTATATGTATTATAAAAAGAGATGTCATTAATAAACCTTTCTTTTGCATATAAATAAATTGTTAACAATTTATTCTCATAGTCCATTTTCCCTTTTTCAAATGCATTTGGCCTATACCCTATACATTTTCCACGCCTACTAATTGGACTTGTATTCTAGGCCCAAATCTTGATTTGCCTATCTTACAGTTTTCAGCAATTTAGATCCAACACCCCCATTTACAGTTCATGCCAAAACTATATTCTATATTCTAGTTTATAGTTTATGCCAAACTAGATTTTATATTCTAGTTCACCGTTTATACCCAAAACTTAAATTTGCATACCAACTACCTATTTTGTGGCCCATTTAACCATTTACCATTTACGCCCAATGTATGTAAATTATGCTAATATACTTATCATACTTAATTTAGCCACCTAATTCTGATTTAATATTCTAATTTCAGTTCATGTCAAAACTAGACTTGTTATTCTAATTTTCATCAAATTATGCCTATTTCCAAGTTTTAGTCAAATTTCATGTTTTTCCCCAAAACGTATTCCCATCGTTCATATAATCGTGATTCAACCTAGATTATAGGTAAAGCTAGATTCGTCGATAAAAGGGAATGAACCAAAATGCCATAAAGGAATGGACATAACAACTGGCATAAGATGCTAATTCATGGGCATATAGATTATGACATGAAAAGTGTTGAATAATATAGATTCAAGAACATTGGTAGACCTAACTTAGTAGGTAAATTCCCAAGGTCTAAAACCAAAGAAAATCAAGAATAGACAGAATAGAGACGTAGGTTCAAGAACATGGGTAGACCTAACTTAATAGGTAAAATCCCAAGGTCTAAAACCAAAGAAAACCAAGAATAGACAGAATAGAAAATCAGGTTTATACCCAATTCCACAGTCACAAAACTTAAACAACACTTTCCTAGTCAGGAATCATAGGTGTTTAGTCACAGTTGTCCTTGTTATGTCATAGGCAATAGTTTATGTTTTCTAATCAAAGGCATAGGCTTGTATTCATAGTCAAAGGAAATAATTCTCATAGTCACAGTCATAGGCAATGTCCATAGTCATAGGCAATGTTCATAGTCCAAGAGGCATATGGTTCTAAGGTCCATAGTTTCATAGTCATGGTCTTATTTGTCCTCGAATCATGACAGTTCTTAATTAGGTCCAAAGAAATAGGCACTGATTCGAATAGAAAGAATTGGCACACTCTTTTATTCGTTTAATTTCATGTCACGAAAAGAGAAACGTTCAAATCTGAGAAGTAGCTGACTTACAGAAATTATATTAGATTCGTAGAAAAACAGTCGTTGCAGTCGTTTGAATCTTCACTTGAAATTCTAGCTTGACTTGAACTTCTTCTTGAAAGTCTTGAGCAGCATTTCCTCGTCTTGATTTATTTTATATATTATTTTACTCACTTATTTATTCATTTCTCAGAGGCCGCATAAGGATAGAAAAGAATTGTGAATAGAGAAGGAGACTAGGGCTGTTTATATAGTGTTAGGGGGACGAACCTGGTCAGAATGGCGTCCGGATACAGAAGAACGAACCAGGTTCAGAAAACTGGAAAAAGCGGGGGGGGGGGGGCGTCGACCCCCCAGTCGACTTGGGTGCCTTGGGCGGGAAAATTCCCGCCCAGCCCAATCTGGCTCCGATTTTGAATTTGAATTCGCTTTTCTGAAGTGTTTCGAAATTTGAACTTCGCTGAATCTTCCGGAGGCCATATCTTCCTCATATGGACTCCGATTTACGCAAACTCGGACTCGTTTTCATGCAGAATTCCAAGACGAACACAATGGCGTAGCCCGTTTCCCTTGATTTTGACCTTAATATTTAATTCTGCCTTGATTTGAGAATCTTAGTGTTACAGAATTACGGGGTGTTACATGTACATTATTTTACAAGTGTTGAATGGGCCTTTATTTAATTACAAGTGTATAAATTGTTTAAATTTCTTTTTATTTTTAAATTTTCAGACTAGAGACAATGGTACGAATACACATATAGAAGAAATAAAGACAAAATGCTGATTATGATGCATGAATGACCGTTACCGCATGTTTTATTATCGTTTCCGAACGCAGATTATGGTCAACCGAGAACAAATTTAAACTGAATGAGAAACAATGAACCGTTCACAATTTAATGTGGAGTTAATAATAAAAGATTTTTAAGATGTTAAAACTTTAAAATTTCACTACAAATTAAATTTAACCAAAAGTAACAGTTTTGATAATTCTGTTTACATTAGCCTTTATCAAATATCATGATTCATTCATTCAAATTTGTATTTGAACTTAAGTTTCTATTACAAAAAAAACAAATTTTTAAACCAAAATATTTATCAAATCAAAATATAAAAGATTTCTAAATAAGTATTCTTATTAAATTCAATTTATATTTAAAAAGATCCACATTGATTATATATTAAATGTCGAAAATATTAGATCGCTACAGAACTCAATTATTTTAAATAATTAATATTGAATTATTACCAAAACAGATTCAAACTCTTTGAAATTTTCGAAATTTTCGCCAGCATCTCCTCTGCACGGCTTGATCGAAACAACTACAACTGCCACTACGGGCCTCAACTTCTCAAAAGAAAACCAAAAGCCAAATGGTTATCCGACTCAGGGGTATATCAATCACTCCAATCAATATATGTTAAGGCTTACCTATTTGTCGGAAACTCCAATTTCAAAGCAAATCAACTAATTGCGCTTCGTTTGTACTTCCAAGTAACCAAATCAATTCCATAGCTTTCTGCTATCTTCATTAAACTCACTTACAATGCCAATATCCAATATAGAGTAAAATAATTCTGTTTCATCTCAAAGTCGATTTTATTGCCAATTTATTATACTGGGATTTAATTCCTCACTTCCAATTCATTCAATCACTTATCAACTCGTTCTTGAATTTAATTTACCCAACTAACAACCAATAAATTAACCAATACACAACCAAAAAAATTTATATTATATTTACTTGTCTGTATTCAATTTGGTTAAAAATACGCTAATATCAATCGATAAATATCCGATTGATTACCATTATTATCCATTTAGTTTCCAAATCTCAAATTTATATTATTCAGTTTCATTTAACTAGGTTAAGTCTTATTTCCATATCCAATTCAATTAACTATTTGATTTCCCAAATTAGCTCTATCTCGTTCCATAATTCTATTTGAAATCTCAATCAAGTCAAGCAAAACAACCAACCAGCCAATATTACTATATATACTATGGAAAATTATTTCATTTTTCTATAAAAATATAATTTGGGTTAAATTATTTCATTTACCCTCTTTATAAAATAATATTGTGTCAATTTCTAATTCAAATGCTTCTCAACACTTGAATTGATTAATCAACACAATACAAAACATTTATGTAAAATAAACAAATATGTTCTCTCGTATATACACTCAAACTCAATCTAGGGTATTTCTAAGCCTATCTAAACTGAGTTACGCCACAGAGCCAAGGATACTACTTAACCAATAGCTCTGATGCCACTGTAACGACCCGACGGATTCGATGCCGAATCTCGACAATAATACATAAAATTCGTATTACTTGCCGAAACCAAGTATCGAAAACACCAGAGTTATTTATTAGAAAGAATTTAAAGGGTGGGATAAAAAAGAAAGAAATTTTAGAATAAAAGAAGAAGAAGATGGTGAACCGACACAACACAGAGTGTAACAACCCGGAAATCTGAACCAGTTTAAAATTTTTATTTTGGCAATTTTAGCGAATTTTGAATATTTAAAATGAATTATTTTGAATAATAACAACGAGAAATTTAATTTGAATATAATTAGAATGTATATATTTATACGCGTCGTCGTTAGAATATAAATAATTATTTTAAATTATAAATAGAATTGAAAATGGCGCGGTAGTTCGATAATTCGATTTCAAACTTCAATTGAATGTACCGGTTGCAAAACAATCCGGATTTTAGTGAAACCAAAAACATTAGGATCTAATTGATAATATCTTTCCAACGAATCCGAAAAATAAAGATTTCATAGCGGGAATCAAAAGATATGTCCAGTTGAAAATTCTGAATAGTCGCTATGGAATTCAGGCCCTTAAAAATGGAAATTTTGCAAATAACCTCGGATTTCGACGAAACCACTTTTGTTGGATCCGCGATGTCAAGTTATTGCTAGATTCCAAATTTTATAATTTTTCAAATCAATATGTGAGCGTGGCGAAGGAAAACGCGTTTGACCGGTTTCAGTTGATTTTAATCGACTGGAAAATGGCCATTTTTCCAACGGTCTCAGAATTCGACGAAATTAGTTTTGTTAGGACCGTATCATCAATACGAAGCTAGAAAATATTTTTATAGAATTTATAGAGTTGTTATGTGACCCCGGTAATTTGAAATGTACGTTTAAAATTCAATATAGCGATTTAAATGTAAATTCAATGGAAACTGATCGAGACAGTCGAATCAGCCTACGATACATATCCCATTGTGTTCGGAATGGGGGTAAAATGCTATAGACGACTGGCGGTGGGCCTCGTTTTGAGGTCATATGTAAAAGTCAACTTTTTCATAATTAAAATAATTAAAAATTGGAACCCTCTCTCCTCTCCCCTTAAATCTCTCTGGCCCCTCCCCCTTTCTGATTTTAAATCGACAGTAAGCAGAAAAAAAAAGGAAAAAACCACCGAACCCTAGGACGCGCCGCACCTCCTCCAGCGGCCACCGCTCCGTTGCCGCCTCCGCCCTATCTCCGGCACCCCCTCCGACGCCCTGGTCTCCCTCCCCTCTTCTGTCAAAATCTACGCCACAACAAAGAAAAACCGCCACGCCCTATCCTTAAAACCACCGCCTTGACCACCCTGGTCCCACCGTCGACCTGCCATGCCTCCCCCTAGCCCTGACGCCTGCCATTGACGCCACCGACCATCTCCGACGCGCAGAACTTTAGCCCCTCCTTAAACCCTTCGCTGTAAGTTTTTTTTTGATTTGTTTTATTTATCTACTTTTGTTTATTTTCTATGTAATGAATTTCATAGATTTAAAAATATGATTTTTATAAAGTAGAAGATTTAAAAATATGATTTTTATAAAGTAGAAGATTTAAAAATATGATTTTTATAAAGTAGAAGATTTAAAAATATGATTTTTATAAAGTAGAAGATTTAAAAAAATGATTTTTATAAAGTAGAAGATTTAAAAATATGATTTTTATAAAGGCGAAATCTTTATTTTTATAAAGGCAAAATCTTTATTTTTGAAATGGAATTTTTATCTATATGACATCGTAGTAAAAATTCGATTTTTATATATTGAATAGCGAAGTGAAAATTCGATTTTTAAATGTATGAAGCGATTATAAAAATATGATTTTCAAATTGAAAGTGAACAAATAAAAATGTGATTTTTATTTTAAAGACATCAAAATATAAAAATGTGTGATTTTTATATATGTAGTGAATAAGGGCAACGAAGGTGACAAAGATGCGATAACGATGAAGATTTCTATCAATGAAGAGTCGTGGTATTGGATAGCTATCGGTGAGAACTTCTCACTCTTCAATTCCGTTTTCTAATTATATATATATACTAGGATGCAGACGGTGTTTAGTAGCACCCGACACCCGTCATCCACAGACCATGGATGGCTTGTTTGTTTAATTGTTTGGTTGTGTAGTTGGTTAGATTATTTGGTTTGAATTGAATTGTTTGGTGAAATGAAATTGATTTGATTGATGTGTGAATGGCGTGGGCCTTCACTAGACCGGGGATAAGGCTAGGCCTCGTCCCGTTTCTAGTATCGTGTCGTTATGCCGCCGAAATTTTCTTAAATATGTTAGAAAATAAAAATATCATTTTATTTAAAGAATGAACTGAATAGAAATTCATATATTAAAATAAAATGTTTTATCGTTAAAAATGTAATTTTTAACGAGAATATGAATATAGTGAAAGTGAATAAAATAAAATATTCATTTACAAACCAGACGGTTTGTTTATGTACACCTATTTGAAGGACATTGATTGGGACGATAAATTTTACACATCGCCCAACTACACAAATAAAAATCTTTGTTTGTTGATTTGAAACCCCACACGGGTGTTGGGATGAAATTTGAAGTTCACTCATCCTAATTGATTAAATATGTCGATCGATTGATTGACAGGCTGTTATAAGCGTTAGATATCTATATTAGATGCTTATACAGTGTAGTGCACTTTGGTTGATGGTTGATTATTTTTCAATGCTATTATATACGTGTGATGTATGAAAATCCATATAATTAATATTATATGGTAATAGATTGGGCCTCATTCCAATTTAGAAAATAAAGAATATTATAAAATAAAGGTTCATGTGTTGACTGTACTCATCCGTTGAGATTAGTCATGTGTTGAACGAAATATTTTAATAATAAAATTTACTTCTTTATCACTATAAAATAAAGGTTCATGTGTTGACTGTACTCATCCGTTGAGATTAGTCATGTGTTGAACGAAATATTTGAAATAGAAATATTTGAAATAGAAATATTTGAAATAGAATATTTGAAAATAGAAATATATGAAGCCGAGTTGATTAGATTGAATTATCGATTTTATTCATTTTAAAATGAATATTGAAAAGTGATTTCGAAATCGCATATTTTGAAATGAAATTTGAATCAAATTGAATAGAAAACGAATTCGAATTGAATATATAACGAATTGAGTTCGAATTGAATATAAAACGAATTTAATTTCAATCGAATATATAATGAATTTGATTCAAATAGAAAACGGAAATGAATTGAATATAAATCGATTTCGAATTAAATTGAATAGAAAACAAATTGAATTCAAATGGAATGGAAAAACCAATTTGAATTGAATCGAATAGAAAACCAATTTGAATTGAATCGAATAGAAAACGACTTTGAAATTAGATTGAATTGAAAACGAATTCAAATTGAATTGAAAGCGAATTGAAATGAATTCAAATTGAATTGAAATTTGAATTGAATAGAAATGAATTTTAAAACGAATTTATAAAGAAGAATTCAATTTTGCTTTGGATTGAAATGGAAGTTGAAATTGTTTTTGAAACGAATTTAAAACTATTTATATAATTCGTTTTAAATAGAAATCGACGAAATATATATTATATATATAATATAATGGCCTGAATAGAACGCGCTGCGCCGCGGCAGTTCGCGAATTTCGACCATTTATTTCAAACGGATATTACGGGAGATCCGACCGTCGGATTCTCCTAAAACCGGAACCGTTGGGTTCGTATTGAAAAGAGCTTTCTAATGAAAATTAGAAATTCAAAATCTAACGGTTGGATTTGGAGATACGTCCAAATCAAATTTGAAAAAGGTCGTTGTAAGTGCAGTTCGATGGCCATTGTTGGAAATCGACTGTACGGGCCTTGATAAAATTATTAAAAATATCAATAATTTATGTAAAATCATAAGAAATGATTTGGGAAAATTTGGGATGAAAAACTCCATATTTGAAAAGATAAAAATAGATTTTTATCGAAATGAACTAGTTTGAACTCAATTTAAAACCCGGGTTTTTATTTTTAAATAAATAAATTAGATTTAAAAAGGGGTTTTAAATAATCGGAATTCCTAATATATTTGATTTAAATTGAACTAGAATTGATTTGTGGGTTCATCGTGAACGGTGTTTTAAATAACACTAGTTCTGTAACCCGATAATAAATATAATGTGATTTGGGTTTGTCATGAACTGTGTTTTAAATAACACCTAGTTCTTTAACCCAGTAAAAGGAGTTTTAACGAATCTACAATTAGATTGAAATGTGAATTTATAATCTAAATTACCAAATTTAGAAATTGAGCAAGGGTGGAGTATTACCAGTTTTGCTCCAAAGCGATAGTTAAATCTTTAATTAGATTTGAACGTGAAATGGTAATTAATTTTACCGATAACACCATAGTATTAGATATGGAGTATTACCAGTTTTGCTTCATGGGATGAATAAGTTGGGATTGGGAAATAAAATAAATAATTACTTCGTTGTGGTCCGCTAATCTCGACTAGTTTGGAAAAATCATAATTTGGTTTGAAATGACATCCAAAGGAAGATTAAAGGATAAATTTTAAAGAATTTATCTTGGATAAAATTAATGGGAACCTTTCCCTAAGGATATTCTGAATTGGAATGAGGCGTTCGTTGTGTTTGTGTAACATTTGTTTTCAATATACGCGGGTTGTTCGGAAAGTCCGGGTTTATACCCATTCTGAATAACCGATTTGACGATATGTCGAAGATGAAGACGGTGGTTGAAGACCGGAAGTCTTCACATCGTTTGGGTAATTACTAACGATCCTGATTGGGCTGTACACCCAGAGGATGGAAATAGTTGGTGGTCGTCCAGACGTACTTGGAGATGGATGGATATGCGAGGAAAGTGCCTCCGGTTTCGTTCAGACCCAGAACGGACTTGTAAATGGATTGTGTGTCTGACATTGGATTTTATTCTGTGTTGATTGATTTCTATTAAATATACATCTGTTTGGCGGCGGAGAATTTATTCTTTTGCTTAACGCCCTTCTCTGAGACGTACGAGCTCAGAGGTTGTATATCGATGGACATCAGTCGCATGGCATGAATTGCCTGTGTGGCACGCTAAGATGCAATGATCAAGGCTTCTGTTGAAAAGCAAAGTCTTGTGGTTGACGATCAAAGCACGACCTTTGTGGCGTAGCTTTGTGTATAACGTGAATTCGCGAGCCTCACACCTCGGTATGAGTCAAAAACGGGATAAGGACTGCAGGGAGAGCACGACGCTTCTTTCTAGCTTTGGTGGTGTCAGTGACTTACCAGCCCTGACATTTATATACTTTTCACCTATGTGGTTGTTGGAATGCGAAGCGCCTCGATTATAGGTCTGTAAGGACCGGGAAACGTGTGTTCAGGAATTGCCAATCCTCTAACGTAAGTAAGGACCGGCCCTGAAGATCCAGGGGTTGCCCAGAGTGCGTAACCCTGAGGCATTTGCTAGAGTGTCTCGAACGCGGAGAGGAGCTTGCCCCTTGCCTCGACTCATGACGGAAATCCAGTTTCCAATACGTGTATTGCGGTTTTAATTGTAGAACTAGTATGGCGACATGATATATGGTACCCATGCCGTCTACGATTTATATTTATGATTGAAATTGTTTTGACACTATACACTTATTATAGTATCAAATGATTTGTTTTAAACGTACCAAGCATGTTTGGCTATTATAAGGGAAAACCCTATCCTCCGGCTTGCGTTGCATTGTGTGATGGGACCTGGGTCTTATAATAGCTTCATTTTCCGAAAAAGCATTGCGTTGTCTTTTCTATGCACTAGTATTCTTGGGAGGAAACCCGTTCCGTGTTATACGGCGTGGTCCCTTGAATTACTCTCTTTTAAAGTAAAGCTTTAAATAACTGTTTTAGTTCTCACACCAGTCACATGACTGACCTGGAGTTTATTGTTTTAACCTAAACTCTGGGTGCCCCTATTTTCGACACGGGCAGCTAGTAGTTTTGGTTTTGCAGATTTATATTCACAGGATCCTGGTTTACAGCTGGAATGATATCCGGAAAGCTCTGTATCCGTATATCACCTTCAGTTGTGCTTTGTATTATTTTCCGCTGCTATGTAATTTATTGTAATCTCTGATATTTATCGAATGTAATTTTTTCATTTATACTCTGTATATTCTTGTATCTGATGGAATTGTTGTAATAGTAATTAAATGTTCTCCCGTCTGCGTTCTGATTTGTCATGTTCTCAACGTTCAGGGGTTTCGAACGGTCTAGATCGGTTTAACGACTGATTCAGATCGAGCGAAATTCCAGGCCGTTACATTTGGTATCAGAGCTTTGGTTTACAGAGCTCGAGAACAAGACACATTAGAACCATACGAAAGAATTCATCAGATATAGGATTAGTAATATCCAATTAGAATGACTCGTTAGAGATAGGATCAGTAGCATCCTAGAACGAGTGTGAAGAGTATATTTTTCAAATGAAAACAATTTTGTTTTGAAAATTTAAACCATTTTATACGTATTTGAATATTTAATTATTTTGAGTTTGGACAATCCGCTATATAAAGATTTTGCATATACGCGTCATGAACGTATATTCGAAGTTTTAATATACCGGATAGATATAGAACCGCATTCTAGTAACCCGGAGATGTTCCGATGGTGGTTCGAAACATCATCAGCATTTATTTTCGAGTGACGAAGGTGTGATTTCTATATATTTCCATTAGACTGGTGTGAGAACCAAAACTTATATAGTTAGAACACATTATTGTGAGTTGGCATCAAAAACATGATTTTTGACTATATATCAAATTTATGAATTTGAAACTCTAATTCACTAATTGATTGATGTTTGTGTTGTTTGTTTATTTGTTTGCTAATTTTTAACCATTATGCCTAATTGAATCAAATATTGAATTATATTGAAATTTGGCCGCATTTGCTTGCATATACATATACTTACATTGAACAGGTCATAGCAAGGAGGCTAGAGCAGAGAATAAAATTTGTTTGCCCGACAAATAGGTACATGTTTACTACATAATTTACTGTTTTGTTTGGGTGATGATGATTTTATGAGCCTATTGGCTAGCCGATTGGCTTTTTCTTTTTCTTTTTGAGATCAGAAGGCCTATATGGCAATTTCGGGATTTTCCCGTGGCTCCCGGTGCAGGGGAGGTTATGGCGAAATTTTTCAAAAATTTATGGTGTTAGCCAAATTTTTGAAAATTTGAAAATTCTCAGAAACTGAAAAGTTGGAGAATGTAAGCCAGATCGAACGTAGAGTTGATTAATCAAACCACTTTCGACTTTGTTCCTTTTCGGGGACGAAAAGTTTTAAGTGGGGGAGATTGTAACAACCCGGAAATCTGAACCAGTTTAAAATTTTTATTTTGGCAATTTTAGCGAATTTTGAATATTTAAAATGAATTATTTTGAATAATAACAACGAGAAATTTAATTTGAATATAATTAGAATGTATATATTTATACGCGTCGTCGTTAGAATATAAATAATTATTTTAAATTATAAATAGAATTGAAAATGGCGCGGTAGTTCGATAATTCGATTTCAAACTTCAATTGAATGTACCGGGTGCAAAACAATCCGGATTTTAGTGAAACCAAAAACATTAGGATCTAATTGATAATATATTTCCAACAAATCCGAAAAATCAAGATTTCATAGCGGGAATCAAAAGATATGTCCAGTTGAAAATTCTGAATAGTCGCTATGGAATTCAGGCCCTTAAAAATGGAAATTTAGCAAATGACCTCGGATTTCGACGAAACCACTTTTGTTGGATCCACGATGTCAAGTTATTGCTAGATTCCAAATTTCATAATTTTTCGAATCAATATGTGAGCGTGGCGAAGGAAAACGCGTTTGACCGGTTTCAGTTGATTTTAATCGACTGGAAAATGGCCATTTTTCCAATGGTCTCAGAATTTGACGAAATTAGTTTTGTTAGGACCGTATCGTCAATACGAAGCTAGAAAATATTTTTATAGAATTTATAGAGTTGTTATGTGACCCCGGTAATTTGAAATGTACGTTTAAAATTCAATATAGCGATTTAAATGTAAATTCAACGGAAACTGATCGAGACAGTCGAATCAGCCTACGATACATATCCCATTGTGTTCGGAATGGGGGTAAAACGCTATAGACGACAGGCGGTGGGCCTCGTTTTCAGGTCATATGTAAAAGTCAACTTTTTCATAATTAAAATAATTAAAAATTGGAACCCTCTCTCCTCTCCCCTTAAATCTCTCTGGCCCCTCCCCCTTTCTGATTTTAAATCGACAGTAAGCAGAAAAAAAAAGGAAAAAACCACTGAACCCTAGGACGCGCCGCACCTCCTCCAGCGGCCACCGCTCCGTCGCCGCCTCCGCCCTATCTCCGGCACCCCCTCCGACGCCCTGGTCTCCCTCCCCTCTTCTGTCAAAATCTGCGCCACAGCAAAGAAAACCGCCACGCCCTATCCTTAAAACCACCGCCCAGACCACCCTGGTCCCACCGTCGACCTGCCATGCCTCCCCCTAGCCCTGACGCCTACCATTGACACCACCGACCATCTCCGACGCGCAAAACTTTAGCCCCTCCTTAAACCCTTCGCTGTAAGTTTTTTTTTGATTTGTTTTATTTATCTACTTTTGTTTATTTTCTATGTAATGAATTTCATAGATTTAAAAATATGATTTTTATAAAGTAGAAGATTTAAAAATATGATTTTTATAAAGTAGAAGATTTAAAAATATGATTTTCATAAAGTAGAAGATTTAAAAATATGATTTTTATAAAGGCGAAATCTTTATTTTTGAAATGGAATTTTTATCTATATGACATCGTAGTAAAAAATCGATTTTTATATATTGAATAGCGAAGTGATAATTCGATTTTTAAATGTATGAAGCGATTATAAAAATATGATTTTCAAATTGAAAGCGAACAAATAAAAATGTGATTTTTATTTTAAAGACATCAAAATATAAAAATGTGTGATTTTTATATATGTAGTGAATACGGGCAACGAAGGTGACAAAGATGCGATAACGATGAAGATTTCTATCAATGAAGAGTCGTGGTATTGGATAGCTATCGGTGAGAACTTCTCACTCTTCAATTCCGTTTTCTAATTATATATATATATACTAGGATGCAGACGGTGTTTAGTAGCGCCCGACACCCGTCATCCACAGACCATGGATGGCTTGTTTGTTTAATTGTTTGGTTGTGTAGTTGGTTAGATTATTTGGTTTGAATTGAATTGTTTGGTGAAATG
This sequence comes from Allium sativum, assembly GCA_030737875.1. Lineage (NCBI taxonomy): Eukaryota > Viridiplantae > Streptophyta > Magnoliopsida > Asparagales > Amaryllidaceae > Allium > Allium sativum. Next base: position 454,260,758 of record CM060915.1, on the reverse strand, counting down.
AAATTGATTTGATTGACGTGTGAATGGCGTGGGCCTTCACTATACCGGGGATAAGGCTAGGCCTCGTCCCGTTTCTAGTATCGTGCCGTTATGCCGCCGAAATTTTCTAAAATATGTTAGAAAATAAAAATATCATTTTATTTAAAGAATGAACTGAATAGAAATTCATATATTAAAATAAAATGTTTTATCATTAAAAATGTAATTTTTAACGAGAATATGAATATGGTGAAAGTGAATAAAATAAAATATTCATTTACAAACCAGACGGTTTGTTTATGTACACCTATTTGAAGGACATTGATTGGGACGATAAATTTTACACATCGCCCAACTACACAAATAAAAATCTGTGTTTGTTGATTTGAAACCCCACACGGGTGTTGGGATGAAATTTGAAGTTCACTCATCCTAATTGATTAAATATGCCGATCGATTGATTGACAGACTGTTATAAGCGTTAGATATCTATATTTGATGCTTATACAGTGTAGTGCACTTTGGTTGATGGTTGATTATTTTTCAATGCTATTATATACGTGTGATGTATGAAAATCCATATAATTAATATTATATGGTAATAGATTGGGCCTAATTCCAATTTAGAAAATAAAGAATATTATAAAATAAAGGTTCATGTGTTGACTGTACTCATCCGTTGAGATTAGTCATGTGTTGAACGAAATATTTTAATAATAAAATTTACTTCTTTATCACTATAAAATAAAGGTTCATGTGTTGACTGTACTCATCCGTTGAGATTAGTCATGTGTTGAACGAAATATTTGAAATAGAAATATTTGAAATAGAAATATTTGAAATAGAATATTTGAAAATAGAAATATATGAAGCCGAGTTGATTAGATTGACGCCATTTTGATGTGAACGATATTTATATTGATTTTATTCATTTTAAAATGAATATTGAAAAGTGATTTCAAAATCGCATATTTTGAAATGAAATTTGAATCAAATTGAATAGAAAACGAATTCGAATTGAATATATAACGAATTGAATTCGAATTGAATATAAAACGAATTTAATTTCAATCGAATATATAATGAATTTGATTCAAATAGAAAACGGAAATGAATTGAATATAAATCGATTTCGAATTAAATTGAATAGAAAACAAATTGAATTCAAATGGAATGGAAAAACCAATTTGAATTGAATCGAATAGAAAACCAATTTGAATTGAATCGAATAGAAAACGACTTTGAAATTAGATTGAATTGAAAACGAATTCAAATTGAATTGAAAGCGAATTGAAATGAATTCAAATTGAATTGAAATTTGAATTGAATAGAAATGAATTTTAAAACGAATTTATAAAGAAGAATTCAATTTTGCTTTGGATTGAAATGGAAGTTGAAATTGTTTTTGAAACGAATTTAAAACTATTTATATAACTCGTTTTAAATAGAAATCGACGAAATATATATTATATATATTATATATATAATATAATGGCCTGAATAGAACGCGCCGCGCCACGGTAGTTCACGAATTTCGACCATTTATTTCAAACGGATATTACGGGAGATCCGACCGTCGGATTCTCCTAAAACCAGAACCGTTGGGTTCGTATCGAAAAGAGCTTTCTAATGAAAATTAGAAATTCAAAATCTAACGGTTGGATTTGGAGATACGTCCAAATCAAATTTGAAAAAGGTCGCTGTAAGTGCAGTTCGATGGCCATTGTTGGAAATCGACTGTACGGGCCTTGATAAAATTATTAAAAATATCAATAATTTGTGTAAAATCATAAGAAATGATTTGGGAAAATTTGGGATGAAAAACTCCATATTTGAAAAGATAAAAATTGATTTTTATCGAAATGAACTAGTTTGAACTCAATTTAAAACCCGGGTTTTTATTTTTAAATAAATAAATTAGATTTAAAAAGGGGTTTTAAATAATCGGAATTCCTAATATATTTGATTTAAATTGAACTAGAATTGATTTGTGGGTTCATCGTGAATGGTGTTTTAAATAACACTAGTTCTGTAACCCGATAATAAATATAATGTGATTTGGGTTTGCCGTGAGCTGTGTTTTAAATAACACCTAGTTCTTTAACCCAGTAAAAGGAGTTTTAACGAATCTGCAATTAGATTGAAATGTGAATCTATAATCTAAATTACCAAATTTAGAAATTGAGCGAGGGTGGAGTATTACCAGTTTTGCTCCAAAGCGATAGTTAAATCTTTAATTAGATTTGAACGTGAAATGGTAATTAATTTTACCGATAACACCATAGTATTAGATATGGAGTATTACCAGTTTTGCTTCATGGGATGAATAGGTTGGGATTGGGAAATAAAATAAATAATTACTTCGTTGTGGTTCGCTAATCTCGACTAGTTTGGAAAAATCATAATTTGGTTTGAAATGACATCCAAAGGAAGATTAAAGGATAAATTTTAAAGAATTTATCTTGGATAAAATTAATGGGAACCTTTCCCTAAGGATATTCTGAATTGGAATGAGGCATTCGTTGTGTTTGTGTAACATTTGTTTTCAATATACGCGGGTTGTTCTGAAAGTCCGGGTTTATACCCATTCTGAATAACCGATTCGACGATATGTCAAAGATGAAGACGGTGGTAGAAGACCGGAAGTCTTCACATCGTTTGGGTAATTACTAACGATCCTGATTGGGCTGTACACCCAAGAGGATGGAAATAGTAGGTGGTCGTCCATACGTACTTGGAGATGGATGGATATGCGAGGAAAGTGCCTCCGGTTTCGTTAAGGCCCAGAACGGACTTGTAAATGGATTGTGTGTCTGACATTGGATTTTATTCTGTGTTGATTGATTTCTATTAAATATACATCTGTTTGGCGGCGGATAATTTATTCTTTTGCTTAACTCCCTTCTCTGAGACGTACGAGCTCAGAGGTTGTATATCGATGGACATCAGTCGCATGGCATGAATTGCCTGTGTGGCACGCTAAGATGCAATGATCAAGGCTTCTATTGAAAAGCAAAGTCTTGTGGTTGACGATCAAAGCACGGCCTTTGTGGCGTAGCTTTGTGTATAACGTGAATTCGCGAGCCTCACACCTCGGTATGAGTCAAAAACGGGATAAGGACTGCAGGGAGAGCACGACGCTTCTTTCTAGCTTTGGTGGTGTCAGTGACTGACCAGCCCTGACATTTATATACTTTTCACCTATGTGGCTGTTGGAATACGAGGCGCCTCGATTATAGGTCTGTAAGGACCGGGAAACGTGTGTTCAGGAATTGCCAATCCTCTAACGTAAGTGAGGACCGGCCCTGAAGATCCAGGGGTTGCCCAGAGTGCGTAACCCTGGGGCATTTGCTAGAGTGTCTCGAACGCGGAGAGGAGCTTGCCCCTTGCCTCGACTCATGACGGAAATCCAATTTCCAATATGTGTATTGCGGTTTTAATTGTAGAACTAGTATGGCGACATGATATATGGTACCCATGCCGTCTACGATTTATATTTATGATTGAAATTGTTTTGACACTATACACTTATTATAGTATCAAATGATTTGTTTTAAACGTACCAAGCATGTTTGGCTATTATAAGGGAAAACCCTATCCTCCGGCTTGCGTTGCATTGTATGATGGGACCTGGGTCTTATAATAGCTTCATTTTCCGAAAAAGCATTGCGTTGTCTTTTCTATGCACTAGTATTCTTGGGAGGAAACTCGTTCCGTGTTATACGGCGTGGTCCCTTGAATTACTCTCTTTTAAAGTAAAGCTTTAAATAACTGTTTTAGTTCTCACACCAGTCACATGACTGACCTGGAGTTTATTGTTTTAACCTAAACTCTAGGTGCCCCTATTTTTGACACGGGAAGCTAGTAGTTTTGGTTTTGCAGATTTATATTCATAGGATCCTGGTTTACAGCTGGAATGATATCCGGAAAGCTCTGTATCCGTATATCACCTTCAGTTGTGCTTTGTATTATTTTCCGCTGCTATGTAATTTATTGTAATATTTATCGAATGTAATTTCTTCATTTATACTCTGTATATTCTTGTATCTGATGGAATTGTTGTAATAGCAATGAAATGTTCTCCCGTCTGCGTTCTGATTTGTCCTGTTCTCAACGTTCAGGGGTTTCGAACGGTCTAGATCGGTTTAACGACTGATTCGGATCGAGCAAAATTCCAGGCCGTTACATTTGGTATCAGAGCTTTGGTTTACAGAGCTCGAGAACAAGACACATTAGAACCATACGAAAGAATTCATCAGTTATTGGATTAGTAATATCCAATTAGAATGACTCGTTTGAGATAGGATCAGTAGCATCCTAGAACGAGTGTGAAGAGTATATTTTTCAAATGAAAACAATTTTGTTTTGAAAATTTAAACCATTTTATACGTATATGATTATTTAATTATTTTGAGTTTGGACAATCCGCTATATAAAGATTTTGCATATACGCGTCATGAACGTATATTCGAAGTTTTAATATACCGGATAGATATAGAACCGCATTCTAGTAACCCGGAGATGTTTTGATGGTGGTTCGAAACATCATCAGCATTTATTTTCGAGTGACGAAGGTGTGATTTCTATATATTTCCATTAGACTGGTGTGAGAACCAAAACTTATATAGTTAGAACACATTGTTGTGAATTGGCATCAAAAACATGATTTTTGACTATATATCAAATTTATGAATTTGAAACTCTAATTCACTAATTGATTGATGTTTGTGTTATTTGTTTATTTGTTTGCTAATTTTTAACCATTATGCCTAATTGAATCAAATATTGAATTATATTGAAATTTGGCCGCATTTGCTTGCATATACATATACTTACATTGAACAGGTCATAGCAAGGAGGCTAGAGCAGAGAATAAAATTTGTTTGCCCGACAAATAGGTACATGTTTACTACATAATTTACTGTTTTGTTTGGGTGATGATGATTTTATGAGCCTATTGGCTAGCCGCTTGGCTTTTTCTTTTTCTTTTTGAGATCAGAAGGCCTATATGGCAATTTCGGGATTTTCCCGTGGCTCCCGGTGCAGGGGAGGTTATGGCGAAATTTTTCAAAAATTTAGGGTGTTAGCCAAATTTTTGAAAATTTGAAAATTCTCAGAAACTGAAAAGTTGGAGAATGTAAGCCAGATCGAACGTAGAGTTGATTAATCAAACCACTTTCGACTTTGTTCCTTTTCGGGGACAAAAAGTTTTAAGTGGGGGAGATTGTAACAACCCGGAAATCTGAACCAGTTTAAAATTTTTATTTTGGCAATTTTAGCGAATTTTGAATATTTAAAATAAATTATTTTGAATAATAACAACGAGAAATTTAATTTGAATATAATTAGAATGTATATATTTATAAGCGTCGTCGTTAGAATATAAATAATTATTTTAAATTATAAATAGAATTGAAAATGGCGCGGTAGTTCGATAATTCGATTTCAAACTTCAATTGAATGTACCGGGTGCAAAACAATCCGGATTTTAGTGAAACCAAAAACATTAGGATCTAATTGATAAAATCTTTCCAACGAATTCGAAAAATCAAGATTTCATAGCGGGAATCAAAAGATATGTCCAGTTGAAAATTCTGAATAGTCGCTATGGAATTCAGGCCCTTAAAAATGGAAATTTTGCAAATGACTTCGGATTTCGACGAAACCACTTTTGTTGGATCCGCGATGTCAAGTTATTGCTAGATTCCAAATTTCATAATTTTTCGAATCAATATGTGAGCGTGGCGAAGGAAAACACGTTTGACCGGTTTCAGTTGATTTTAATCGACTAGAAAATGGCCATTTTCCAACGGTCTCAGAATTCGACGAAATTAGTTTTGTTAGGAAAGTATCGTCAATACGAAGCTAGAAAATATTTTTATAGAATTTATAGAGTTGTTATGTGACCCCGGAAATTTGAAATGTACGTTTAAAATTCAATATAGCGATTTAAATGTAAATTCAACGGAAACTGATCGAGACAGTCGAATCAGCCTACGATACATATCCCATTGTGTTCAGAATGGGGGTAAAACGGTATAGACGACAGGCGGTGGGCCTCGTTTTGAGGTCATATGTAAAAGTCAACTTTTTCATAATTAAAATAATTAAAAATTGGAACCCTCTCTCCTCTCCCCTTAAATCTCTCTGGCCCCTCCCCCTTTCTGATTTTAAATCGACAGTAAGCAGAAAAAAAAGGAAAAAACCACCGAACCCTAGGACGCGCCGCACCTCCTCCAGCGGCCACCGCTCCGTCGCCGCCTCCGCCCTATCTCCGGCACCCCCTCCGACGCCCTTGTCTCCCTCCCCTCTTCTGTCAAAATCTGCGCCACAGCAAAGAAAAACCGCCATGCCCTATCCTTAAAACCACCGCCCTTACCACCCTGGTCCCACCGTCGACCTGCCATGCCTCCCCCTAGCCCTGACGCCTGCCATTGACGCCACCGACCATCTCCGACGCGCAGAACTTTAGCCCCTCCTTAAACCCTTCGCTGTAAGTTTTTTTTATTTGTTTTATTTATCAACTTTTGTTTATTTTCTATGTAAGGAATTTCATAGATTAAAAAATATGATTTTTATAAAGTAGAAGATTTAAAAATATGATTTTTATAAAGCAGAAGATCTAAAAATATGATTTTTATAAAGTAGAAGATTTAAAAATATGATTTTTATAAAGTAGAAGATTTAAAAATATGATTTTTATAAAGGCAAAATCTTTATTTTTATAAAGGCGAAATCTTTATTTTAGAAATGGAATTTTTATCTATATGACATCGTAGGAAAAATTCGATTTTTATATATTGAATAGCGAAGTGAAAATTCGTTTTTTAAATGTATGAAGCGATTATAAAAATATGATTTTCAAATTGAAAGTGAACAAATAAAAATGTGATTTTTATTTTAAAGACATCAAAATATAAAAATGTGTGATTTTTATATATGTAGTGAATACGGGCAACGAAGGTGACAAAGATGCGATAACGATGAAGATTTCTATCAATGAAGAGTCGTGGTATTGGATAGCTATCGGTGAGAACTTCTAATTCTTCAATTCCGTTTTCTAATTATATATATATATATATATATATATACTAGGATACAGACAGTGTTTAGTAGCACCCGACACCCGTCATCCACAGACCATGGATGGCTTGTTTGTTTAATTGTTTGGTTGTGTAGTTGGTTAGATTATTTGGTTTGAATTGAATTTTTTGGTGAAATGAAATTGATTTGATTGATGTGTGAATGGCGTGGGCCTTCACTAGACCGGGGATAAGGCTAGGCCTCGTCCCGTTTCTAGTATCGTGCCGTTATGCCGCCGAAATTTTCTAAAATATGTTAGAAAATAAAAATATCATTTTATTTAAAGAATGAACTGAATAGAAATTCATATATTAAAATAAAATGTTTTATCGTTAAAAATGTAATTTTTAACGAGAATATGAATATAGTGAAAGTGAATAAAATAAAATATTCATTTACAAACCAGACGGTTTGTTTATGTACACCTATTTGAAGGACATTGATTGGGATGATAAATTTTACACATCGCCCAACTACACAAATAAAAATCTGTGTTTGTTGATTTGAAACCCCACACGGGTGTTGGGATGAAATTTGAAGTTCACTCATCCTTATTGATTAAATATGTCGATCGATTGATTGACAGGCTGTTATAAGCGTTAGATATCTATATTTGATGCTTATACAGTGTAGTGCACTTTGATTGATGGTTGATTATTTTTCAATGCTATTATATACGTGTGATGTATGAAAATCCATATAATTAATATTATATGGTAATAGATTGGGCCTCATTCCAATTTAGAAAATAAAGAATATTATAAAATAAAGGTTCATGTGTTGACTGTACTCATCCGTTGAGATTAGTCATGTGTTGAACGAAATATTTTAATAATAAAATTTACTTCTTTATCACTATAAAATAAAGGTTCATGTGTTGACTGTACTCATCCGTTGAGATTAGTCATGTGTTGAACGAAATATTTGAAATAGAAATATTTGAAATAGAAATATTTGAAATAGAAATATTTGAAATAGAATATTTGAAAATAGAAATATATGAAGCCGAGTTGATTAGATTGATGCCATTTTGACGTGAACGATATTTATATCGATTTTATTCATTTTAAAATGAATATTGAAAAGTGATTTCGAAATCGCATATTTTGAAATGAAATTTGAATCAAATTGAATAGAAAACGAATTCGAATTGAATATATAACGAATTGAATTCGAATTGAATATAAAACGAATTTAATTTCAATCGAATATATAATGAATTTGATTCAAATAGAAAATGGAAATGAATTGAATATAAAACGATTTCGAATTAAATTGAATAGAAAACAAATTGAATTCAAATGGAATGGAAAAACCAATTTGAATTGAATCGAATAGAAAACCAATTTGAATTGAGTCGAATAGAAAACGACTTTGAAATTAGATTGAATTGAAAACGAATTCAAATTGAATTGAAAGCGAATTGAAATGAATTCAAATTGAATTGAAATTTGAATTGAATAGAAATGAATTTTAAAACGAATTTATAAAGAAGAATTCAATTTTGCTTTGGATTGAAATGGAAGTTGAAATTGTTTTTGAAACAAATTTAAAACTATTTATATAATTCGTTTTAAATAGAAATCGACGAAATATATATTATATATATAATATAATGGCCTGAATAGAACGCGCCGCGCCGCGGCAGTTCACGAATTTCGACCATTTATTTCAAACGGATATTACGGGAGATCCGACCGTCGGATTCTCCTAAAACCGGAACCGTTGGGTTCGTATCGAAAAGAGCATTCTAATGAAAATTAGAAATTCAAAATCTAACGGTTGGATTTGGAGATACGTCCAAATCAAATTTGAAAAAGGTTGCTGTAAGTGCAGTTTGATGGCCATTGTTGGAAATCGACTGTACGGGCCTTGATAAAATTATTAAAAATATCAATAATTTGTGTAGAATCATAAGAAATGATTTGGGAAAATTTGGGATGAAAAACTCCATATTTGAAAAGATAAAAATAGATTTTTATCGAAATGAACTAGTTTTAACTCAATTTAAAACCCGGGTTTTTATTTTTAAATAAATAAATTAGATTTAAAAAGGGGTTTTAAATAATCGGAATTCCTAATATATTTGATTTAAATTGAACTAGAATTGATTTGTGGGTTCATCGTGAACGGTGTTTTAAATAACACTAGTTCTGTAACCCGATAATAAATATAATGTGATTTGGGTTTGTCGTGAACTGTGTTTTAAATAACACCTAGTTCTTTAACCCAGTAAAAGGAGTTTTAACGAATCTGCAATTAGATTTAAATGTGAATCTATAATCTAAATTACCAAATTTAGAAATTGAGTGAGGGTGGAGTATTACCAGTTTTGCTCCAAAGCGATAGTTAAATCTTTAATTAGATTTGAACGTGAAATGGTAATTAATTTTACCGATAACACCATAGTATTAGATATGGAGTATTACCAGTTTTGCTTCATGGGATGAATAGGTTGGGATTGGGAAATAAAATAAATAATTACTTCGTTGTGGTTCGCTTATCTCGACTAGTTTGGAAAAATCATAATTTGGTTTGAAATGACATCCAAAGGAAGATTAAAGGATAAATTTTAAAGAATTTATCTTGGATAAAATTAATGGGAACCTTTCCCTAAGGATATTCTGAATTGGAATGAGGCGTTCGTTGTGTTTGTGTAACATTTGTTTTCAATATACGCGGGTTGTTCGGAAAGTCCGGGTTTATACCCATTCTGAATAACCGATTCGACGATATGTCGAAGATGAAGACGGTGGTTGAAGACCGGAAGTCTTCACATCGTTTAGGTAATTACTAACGATCCTGATTGGGCTGTACACCCAAGAGGATGGAAATAGTTGGTGGTCGTCCAGACGTACTTGGAGATGGATGGATATGCGAGGAAAGTGCCTCCGGTTTCGTTCAGACCCAGAACGGACTTGTAAATGGATTGTGTGTCTGACATTGGATTTTATTCTGTGTTGATTGATTTCTATTAAATATACATCTGTTTGGCGGCGGAGAATTTATTCTTTTGCTTAACGCCCTTTTCTGAGACGTACGAGCTCAGAGGTTGTATATCGATGGACATCAGTGCATGGCATGAATTGCCTGTGTGGCACGCTAAGATGCAATGATCAAGGCTTCTGTTGAAAAGCAAAGTCTTGTGGTTGACGATCAAAGCATGGCCTTTGTGGCGTAGCTTTGTGTATAACGTGAATTCGCGAGCCTCACACCTCGGTATGAGTCAAAAACGGGATAAGGACTGCAGGGAGAGCACGAAGTTTCTTTCTAGCTTTGGTGGTGTCAGTGACTTACCAGCCCTGACATTTATATACTTTTCACCTATGTGGTTGTTGGAATGCGAGGCGCCTCGATTATAGGTCTGTAAGGACCGAGAAACGTGTGTTCAGGAATTGCCAATCCTCTAACGTAAGTGAGGACCGGCCCTGAAGATCCAGGGGTTGCCCAGAGTGTGTAACCCTGAGGCATTTGCTACAGTGTCTCGAACGCGGAGAGGAGCTTGCCCCTTGCCTCGACTCATGACGGAAATCCAATTTCCAATACGTGTATTGCGGTTTTAATTGTAGAACTATTATGGCGACATGATATATGGTACCCATGTCGTCTACGATTTATATTTATGATTGAAATTGTTTTGACACTATACACTTATTATAGTATCAAATGATTTGTTTTAAACGTACCAAGCATGTTTGGCTATTATAAGGGAAAACCCTATCCTCCGGCTTGCGTTGCATTGTGTGATGGGACCTGGGTCTTATAATAGCTTCATTTTCCGAAAAAGCATTGCGTTGTCTTTTCTATGCACTAGTATTCTTGGGAGGAAACCCGTTCCGTGTTATACGGCGTGGTCCCTTGAATTACTCTCTTTTAAAGTAAAGCTTTAAATAACTATTTTAGTTCTCACACCAGTCACATGACTGACCTGGAGTTTATTGTTTTAACCTAAACTCTGGGTGCCCCTATTTTCGACACGGACAGCTAGTAGTTTTGGTTTTGCAGATTTATATTCACAGGATCCTGGTTTACAGCTGGAATGATATCCGGAAAGCTCTGTATCCGTATATCACCTTCAGTTGTGCTTTGTATTATTTTCCGCTGCTATGTAATTTATTGTAATCTATGATATTTATCGAATGTAATTTCTTCATTTATACTCTGTATATTCTTGTATCTGATGTAATTGTTGTAATAGCAATTAAATGTTCTCCCGTCTGCGTTCTGATTTGTCCTGTTCTCAACGTTCAGGGGTTTCGAACGGTCTAGATCGGTTTAACGACTGATTCGGATCGAGCGAAATTCCAGGCCGTTACACAGAGTCTCATATCGCAGCGGAACAAAATATAATATAAAAATAGTCTTTATTGAGAGCTTGAAAAATATACTTACAATCATCAGAGTACATCAATACACTTGGACCGTTATAACAACCTGTCCTTGTAAACAAAACACAGCGGAATAATAACTTCAAAACACCTCACGTCTAAACTCCTCTAGCATGTCTTCTGAACTTCGTAGTATCCAATAATCTGGACCTGTACAACCCAGTCTAACCCGAGCATTACAAACACTGGGTCAGTCTGGTGAATCAGAGTGAGAAAAACTCCCAAAGTTTAAGGGGAATCATCCAACTTGATTTTAAAGTTCAAAATCTTTTCGAAAGAAAAGGATAATTGTAAAACCAAATCCACACATAAATACAGACGTTTTTACCTTACGATAACCCAAAATATTTTGAAATCATATATATCTTCTGATATTATAATAGTGTCTAAATATAAATAAATAGCAATCTAGCGGAACGCTTGCATCTCACGCTTCACATATATAGTATACAATCAAAACCGCGGTCTCTAATTGGAGATTGGATTCCGACTATGACAAGGTATGGAACCACCTACCGATATTGTATCTCTAGAGGTGAATACACTGTGTTCAACAAGAACGTCTTGCAACCCCGCCACATATGACCGACCACTCATTTCACTTGAGTGTATCGAATGTATATCACCAACGGTTGGGATCAGCAACCGTTTTCCGAAAGGGACAGCATCGATAGATTAAAGAAGCAAAATGAATTTCTCTAGATAGGTGATTATACACCCTAATGGGAGCGACCTACATAGCCATGCTCCCTATCCGATTTTTGTCTTTTCCCCATTGCGAGGCTTGATGTTTGAATTCATCTTTAGAACATCTTGCCATCATTTACTTTGAATGCCACATCGTCAGATCTATCAAATCACTAATTGATGTCCATTAAAAACTTTGCAGCTGACAGAAGTACATTTGTAAAAATCAATGTACGTATTTCTTAAGAAATATTATATCAAACATTCGTCCATACAAGTCATCTAGGTACAGGATGAACCGAAGGTACCCTCCTACTACATCATAGGAATCACCCTATAGATCAGTTGCGAGTAGTCATTGTAAATCCGTCAATTCCAACCTCGACAGAATCACAGTTTATCTTTGGTTGCAGGTCAGAGATTTTTAGTAATCCTTTCACTGATGAAGATCCACGGTCTTCAATTGCTCCATCTTCAATCTGCATCTTTGAATATTTTGTATTTTGCTAGTTCGGAATGGTTCTCGAATATAAATTCGATTCCGGTCTTTCCGTACCAATAACCGTATTGGCCAAATTTGATAGTCGGTTATTTAATTATCAAATAAATAATCATGTGAATAAAATGAGTATACTGGTTCAGTACTCGGCATTTCTTGGCATTTTTAACTAGACACCTGTTAATTATATTCATAGAATCTTTCCGTGGTTGGAGTTATCTTTTAATTCTTATAAGAATATTCTTAAAAACCATCACATTTACTTATAAACTTTCCAACTACAGTTTTCAATTTTCTTTATGGAAATCATAACTTACGTTTTCCTCACTTCCTCTCGATTACAAACTAATATCATTCTTGGATAATCATGAAGCCATTCAAGTTGGGGTATTTTATTTACCTCTCAGACCTTGACCAACAACGTTCATATCTTCAAAATAAGTAGAGTTTATTAACCACATATTCTCGTTTAGAAACCTTATTTAAATCTCAACAATGTTTACTTAATTAATTATTAAGTAAACTATTATTATACCTCTCCATTAATCTTTAGTAGCCCGTTATAATATTATAACCCAGCTTCGATTCCATAAAACAATAGAATCTTTTATAAAGTTCTTTAAAACTTGTTTTCAATACTATATTTGTTTTTAATCATATATAACTGTCTTTAACAAATCTAATATAAATAACTTTACAAATTATATATATATCTTTATAATTTTATCTTTTAAAATTCTTATATTGACATCTCGAATGAATTCTTATATTTATTTCTGTCAAAACAATTCAACTTGTCATCTGCAATAAACGTTACAGATTTCACTTCAAAACCTTATATTATAACTTTTCAAAGCATTCCAACAACTTATGCATTGTCTAAAATCGCATAGCGATCTTTTTTTAAAGATCTTCAGTTTATAAATCAATAGTTAAATTTATTGTTTGTAACGATTGTTACAAATTCATCATTTTCAAAACTCTTACTTTATTTACAAATTCGATTTGTAAATTATTATCGACAACTAACATTTTAATTACATTTCTAACTCTTAACTTCCAATTACAAAACCGTTTGGTAAATCATTTACGACAACTTATATTCGTTGTCATTTCCAAAACCTTTTACTTAGCTCATACTCTCGCCTTTGATTAAAATTATGAACTTCGGAACATAATATTTCGAACTTCGGAATAAATCTCACTTCGTTATTTCATACCATTTCCCGCTTTGACAATCCCGTTTCAATCCCATTCACTTCACTTGATTTCATTATATAGTATTTCCAACTAAAAATCACCATTTTAACTTTACTGATCTTTTATAAACCTTACCTATAAAACTCGGTTTCAATATAAAACCCCTATACCTTGATTCCATCTTAATTCAAATGTTATATAATGAGACGACCCGAAATCCCGTTCAGACGGAAACAAGGGTTATCTTTGGAATATAACACAGAAACAGATAATTGCAGAACAAAATCAAATAAATACACCAGATAATGAACAATAGAATATACTGGATAAAAGTAATCATCAGAGTTACAAAGTATACAGGATCTTACTTAGTACAAATACAGTACAGCTATACATAAATGTCTACAGCGGAAATAAACAAAATATGTACAATAGGAGCTGAACAGCATAAAAAGAGATAAATGATAGAATCCATCTTCAACTCCAGCTATCCAGAAAGAACCAGCTAAACCTGAATACAAGGCTGCCCGTGTGGAAAAAGGGGCACCCGAGTTTGAGAGTGAAACAAACTACGAGTCAGTCATGGGACTGGTATGAGAAATCTACTCAACACATATATAATATGGCAAATCACAGGACCACGCCACTTTCGTGGAACGGGTTTACTCCATTGGATTGCCAGTGCTTTAAAATAAATCTTTCTTTTAAACATCGCTATGCTTTTTATAAAAATGAAGCCGTTATAAGACTCAGTTCCCATCACACAATGCAACGCAAACCGGAGGATAGAGTTTTTACCTTATAACGGTCAAAATATGCTTGATACGAATAAAACAAAGGCATTTGATATTATTGCTAGTGTTTATATGTTTTGAAAGCAATTTCAAATCATAACTATCAATCATAGACGGCATTAATGCCCCATACCACTATGTCGCCATATATAGGTATACAATCAGAACCGCACGATGTCGTATTTGGAAATTGGGTTTCCGTCATGAACCAAGGCAAAAGATAGTCCTTACCGAATTCGAGACGCTCTAGCCCGCCCCTCAGGAACAGCCGCAACTGCCCCTTGGATCGTCAGGGCCGGTCCACCGATGTGGATTATTATGCCTGAACACTACGTCTCCCTGCCCTTTGGGGCGTAAACGAGCCAACGAATGACTCCATCGGACCCGGATCGTCCGATCAAACCGAGGCGCCTCGCAACAGCAACAACCACATAGGTGAAAAGTATATAAATGTCAGGGCTGGTAGGTCACTGACACCACCCTAGCTAGAAAGAAACGCAGGCCCTCCCTGATGTCCTCTCCCGTTTTAGGTTCATACCGGGGTGTGAGGCTCGCGAATTCACGTTATACACAAAGATACGCCACACAGGCGGTGCTTTGATCATCACCACAAGACTTTGCTTTTCAACAGAAGCCCTGATCACTGCATCTTAGCATGCCACACAGGCAATTCATGCCATGCGACTGATGTCCATCGATATACAACCTCTGAGCTCGTGCGTCTCAGAGAAGGGCGTTAAGCAAAAGAATAAATTCTCCGCCGCCAAACAGATGTATATTTAACAGAAATCAATCAACACAGAATAAACTCCAATGTCAGACACACAGTCCATTTACAAGTCCGTTCTGGGTCTGAACGAAACCGGAGGCACTAAATACCTCGCAAACCCTTCGATCACCACGTACGTCTGGACGATCACCACTCATTATCCATATTTCGGGATGCCTCCCAATCAGGACCTCGGTTACCATTCAAACGAGGTGAAGATCTCCGGTCTTCGACCATCGTCTTTATCTTCGACTTTCAATCGTCGGTCAATTATTTGAAATGAGAATTAACTCGGCCTTTTTCAAATAATTCTCGTATATTTAGAATTTCAAATCAATTTATTTCAATGGTTAAATTATTCGACAACATCAATATTGTTCTTTAATGTAATTTTCACACCAAACACATTCAACCATCAAATTCAACATAAATCGAGCAAATTCAGTTTATTTCCACTCCATATTGTTTATGGTACTTTATAATGATTTATCGCTATTTTTATTTATTTTAAAATAGCTAATATATTCAAAACGACGTTTCGGGCCATAACGTGGTCGTGGCGCTGTTTTTCTTCAGATTTGATTTACACATATCTGAAAATCTAACCGTTGGATCTTCGCAAAATTTACATCATTAGAAAGGTCTTTTCAAAACGAATCCAACGGTTCCAGTTTCGGGAAAATCCGACGGTCGGATCTCCCGGTACAATCGTTTGAAGTTTCGATTTCAAAATACGAACTGCAGCGTCGTTATTCGATTAAATATATAATTATATTTATATATATATAAATATAATCGCTTCTGGCGCTGTTTTTCTTCATATTTGAATTAAACATTCCAGACAATCCAACCGTTGGATCTTTACAAAGTTGGTGCCGTTGGAAAGATTTTTCCAAGGCGAACCCGACGGTTGTGGTTTCGGGAAAATCCAATGGTCGGATTCCCCGTACTAGTTGTTTGAAACCATGGTTTCAAAATACGAACTGCACGGCTTCGTTTCGTTTTAATTTTATTTTTATTTATATATTTATATAAATATAGTTCATTTAATGATTTCCATATCGTTTTCACTTCAAATATTTTTCTAACACCTTAAAATTTTGGAAAATTTCGCCATAACCTCCCCTGCACCGGGAGCATCGGGAAATCGCAAATAGCTTTCCCGGTCCTTCTAATCTCAAAAAGAAAAAGAAAAAGCCAAGCGGCTAGCCAACAGGCTCATAAAATCATCACCCAAACAAAACAGTAAATGTGTACCTATTTGTCGGGCACAAAATTTTATTCCTCTTCTCTAGCCCCTTTGCTATAACCTGTTCAATGAATATGCATGTACATATATATACAGTTCTTATCATTTATCATTTTCTATTCAACTTCATATTTGATTTCTATTTGGTTTAAAAACACCATTCATTCTAATGTTACATAAATAGGTGCAAATCATTTCATTAGCTAATTAATGAATATTTCAACTCATATATGTTTATTTTGAACAAGTGGCTATTTTTAACACTTCACATTTCAACGATTTATGCATACAATAAAAATGTGATTTTTATGGTAAAACAATTCATTTCAAAACACTATTTTTCTATATAGTTCAAGTTGGTGATAAAAATGGGATTTTTATCATAAAACAATTTCTTTAAAACGAGATTATTTTACACAGTTCATATAGTCGATAAAAGGTGATTTTTATTATCAAACAATTTATTTCAAAATATGAATACCATTCAACACATGAATTTCTAATCAACAAATGAATATCAATTCAACACATGAATGTTTTCTATAGTTTCTATATATAGATAAAAATGTGATTTTTATTATCAAACAATTTATTTCAAAATATGAATACCATTCAACACATGAATTTCTAATCAACGAATGAATATCAATTCAACACATGAATGTTTTCTATTCAATGAATAAATATAGTTTAAGCATATGAAAATAATTCAAACACACGAATATTATTCAAAATTTCGGCAGCATAACGGTAGGGTAGTTAAAACCGGGACCGTCCCTAGTACGGCTCCTCGCTCTACCTTAAAACCTCGCGGTTTTTGACAATGGGGATCATGCATCTAGTTCGCACGCAGGCGGCATGTATATATTTATTTCATTTCCACAAAACTAATCCTATGTGGTTTCAACCAAATATTTCTCAATCACAAATGGGTATTTTTCAACCACAATCAACCACAAACAATCCCAAACAACCATTCACTATCAATCAATTTTCACAACAATTTCAATCAATAAATATCGTCCATGGTTTGTGGACGAGGGGCGTATATATATATATAGATATATATATTTATATATAGCAATTCACTTTTATTTCAACACATATATATATAGAAAAAGAAATTGAAGAGTGAGAAACTCTCACCAATAGCTATCCAATACCACGACTCTTCCTTTATAGAAATCTTCGCCAATCTCGCCTTTCGTCGCTTTCGCCCGTAGCCACTACATATGTAAAGATCGAATTTTTTTTCTATGTTATTCAATATATAAAAATCGAATTTTTACTTCGTTATTCCATATATAAAAATCGAATTTTTATTATGCTTCGATGTTCAAATCTTTTCCTTTTTAAAGTTCAAATCTTTTTCTTTTTAAAGTTCAAATCTTTTTCTTTTTAAAATTTAAATCTTTTTCTTTTTAAAATTTAAATCTTTTTCTTTTTAAATTTTAAAAAAATCAGTTTTAACCTTTTTTAAAAAAAATCAGTTTTAACCTTTTAAAAAAAACAGTTTTAACCTTAAAAAAAAAAAATCTGTTTTAACCTTTTAAAAAAAATCTGTTTTAACCTTTTAAAAAAAAAACAGTTTTAACCTTTAAAAAAAATCTGTTTTAACCTTTTAAAAAAAACAGTTTTAACCTTTTAAAAAAAACAGTTTTAACCTTTTAAAAAAAACAGTTTTAACCTTTTAAAAAAATCTGTTTTAACCTTTTAAAAAAATCTGTTTTAACCTTTTAAAAAAAACAGTTTTAACCTTTTAAAAAAATCTGTTTAACCTTTAAAAAAAACAGTTTTAAATGCTTTTAAAAATCAGAATTAAACCCTTTTAAAAATCGGTTTTAAAACCTAAAAAAAACAAACAGTATTTAAACTTTAAAAAACAGTATTCTTTTCTTAAGAAAATAAAATCAGAATTAAAATAAAAATAAAATAAAATAAAAACTTACTGTGATGCGAAGAAAGGGGGGGTCGATGTCAGGGTCGGCGGTGGGTCTCGAACTGGGCGGAGCTGGCTTCGGTGGTCTCGAACGGGGAAGGCGGCGCTAGAGTTTCGAACGAGGAAGGCGGCTTCGTGGGCTCGAACGGAGAAAAGGCGGCGCTAGGGTTTCGAACGGGGAAGGCGGCTTCGTGGGTGGAGCTCCGGTGGTGGCGGCGTCGCTGCTGCTCCGTTCTTCTTCATTTTTTTTTTTTTCTGATTAATGAAATCGGGGGGGGGGGGGGGGCAGGAAGAAGAAAAGGGAGGGAGATTATAATTTTTTTTTTATTATTTAATTATTTATATTTTGCAAAAAGGTTGACTTTTACATACGACCTCGAAACGAGGCCTACCGCCTGTCGCCCATAGCGTTTTACCCCCATTCCGAACACAATGGGATATGTATCGCAAGCTGATTTGATCGTTACAATCAGTTTCCGTTGAATTTTCATTTAAATCACTATATTGAATTTTAAACGTACATTTCAAATTACCGGGGCCACATACTAACTAGAAAAATTCCCGAAAAATATTTTCTAGCTTCGTATTGACGATACGGTCCTAACAAAACTAGTTTCGTCGAATTCTGAGACCGTTTGAAAAATGGCCAATTTCCAGTCGATTAAAATCAACTGAAACTGGTCAAACGCGTTTTCTTTTGCCACGCACACATATTGATTCGAAAAATTATGGAATTTGAAACCTAGCAATAACTTGACACTGCGGATCCAACAAAAGTGGTTTCGTCGAAATCCGAGGTCGTTTGCAAAATGTCCATTTTTAAGGGCCTGAATTCCATAGCGACTATTCAGAATTTTCAACTGGACATATCTTTTGATTCCCGCTATCAAATTTCGATTTGTCAGATTCGTTAGAAAGGTATTCACTAACAGATTTAAATATTTTTGGTTTCACTAAAATCCGGATTGTTTTGCACCCGGTACAGTCCGACAAAGTTTGAATTCAAATTTTGAAACTGCCACGCCATTTCAGGCCTTGTTTATAATTATAATTAATTATATTCGTTTTCAATTGTCGATTCAAACTCAGTTTTCATCGCCATTATTTAAAATATTTATTTTAAATATTTAAAATCCATTATTTTAGCCAATTTAAAAATTTTAAATTGGTTCAGATTTTCTGGGTCGTTACATATAAACATTTGTCTCAACCCGTTGTACTCGCTTAAAATCATTTCTATAACTTTATTATAAATAAAAACTCGAATTAAATATAAATCCCATTCACAAAATCTTGTTAGAATTCATCGACATTTCATTTCACCTTTGATTTTCTTACTTAAATGAATTCCATTTAAGAAAAGTAATCCTTAATTAAATTATTAATAATTTACTTCCTCCCTTACTAAAATAAATATTTAATTTCTTTAACTAATTCAAATAAATTCTTCCTTTTAAATTAATTAAAAATATAATTAATTTAAATAATTTCCTTTAATTGATTTCCTAGAACGATTTACCCCCTCTCAACCTTTATGTTAATGTATGTTTATTTGTTATACATCTCATTAAATTCGCATTTATTTTATAAAACCATTTAATATTTTCTTATAAACTTAAATAAGCATTCATTTTCTTTTTATAAACATGTATTCAAAGTAAAAGGATTAAAGATTTATCTTCAGTTATAAAAATAAATTTTATAACTTCACTCAGGTCGATTCACCTGACGGTGAATCAATATTTATAACTGATTGATTTATAGGCCATATGCTGCCAATTACTCAACCAATACTACCCATTGGTTAAAACAAAACAAACGTTGGATTTTTAGTCAACGATCAATAATCAAATCAATCACCCAATGATAACAGTTCATATGATGATAATATGAAAATAAATAATACTTATTATATGTGAGGAATCCTATTGGATCCCTCCAACCTGTCCTTCTCTGCATCAAAATGGGTTATCAAAATTCCAATACAACAATATATTTATTCATTACGATAAACAGAAGTAGACAATTTAACTAATAACAGTCAATCAACAATTTAAAACATCCAATCCAGCATTCAATTATTTAATTAATACGTTTATATTATTATAAACGTAACCAACGAGGTAAGTTACCTCCTTTGGAAATAATCGCCAAAAATAACGATTGGTTTTAAATTAAGTTAAACAATGTTTAACTTAACTCATTCAGTCATCACATATAAATATATTCAGCATCCATCAACCAATTAACAATCATAGCACACAAATTTTGAAACCCGACTTACATAAAATATAAGTGGGATAAAACTAAGTGAGTTGAATCACCTTGATTTCTATTCGTCGCTAGAACAGTTAGCTTCCAACTGCATGCAATTTCTTTCAAATCAGTTCTATACTGTTATGTCATCGATACGGTCCAACGCCTTAGGCCTTAACGGCTTCTGATATCCAAAGAGCGCGTTACATATTTTATAAGTGATTAGTTTAAACTAAATTTACTAAACCTAAATAATTTTTTATTAACATTAATAACCATTCTCAGATAACGTTTGTGGTAATAACGGTATCAAATGGTTAATCCTATGACCATGTTCCAAATACTAGCAGAACTATAATGTCCTATGGCACCAATTCTTCTGTTGTTGTTTAATCAACGTAGGCCGTGTCAAATCAAGTCATGACTTCACATCCAACTTAAAAGTCTGAGACTACCATTTTAAAACTATAATGTACAATCTAGTTCCAGAATTTGCCTTGTCCACATTAATGAATGATCACTTTATTTAGGAGTGGCAATTAGACCCGACCCGATGGGTCTCGGGTCTAGGCGGGTTAGGTTTTGTCGGGTCTAAACTATACATTTCCAAAATCTGGACCCGACCCGACCCGTGCTTCGGTTCGGGTCAGTTCGGGTCCGGGTGGGAAATAACAGTAAAATTGCATATATTTCAATGTTTTTTGGTTGGGTCTTTGGGTCGGGTTGGGTCTTTATTGTATTTTTCATCACCTAGGCCCGACACGAGGCCCATCGGGTTCGGTTCGGGTCTTTTTGGGTCGGTTCGGTTTGGGTTTTCGATTCTCGGTTCTAATTGCTAGCCCTAACGTTATTATATTAAACAAACCATTTGTTGGGTCCTATGTTAACTTATCACAAGTTCCTAACTTATAAAACTTACTACTGGATCAGGCTAGGCATGACACGTTATATAGGTGATTAAGAAATATAACTTATCATTAGGCACTTATAATTAGAAATAGGCACAAAAGAAATTAGTTAGGCTTATTTAAGACCTTACTGTACATCTTTATTACCTGATGTACTCAAATCTGCATCCCATACCACTTCTGATTCTCCTCACCGCCTTACAAACGAGTACAGCAGCCACTACGCCCATGTATTTCTTCTTCACATCAGCATATCCCCATACATATCCCCATGCTTATGCCACATTTCCCAACCCAATTCCAAACCCATCACTTCACTCTGACCACCAACGCCGCTCTGACGGTCTACAACATCTCGCACCCAGCATTCGAGACCACCACTGTCTTCAACGCGATACCCCACTTTTCCTATTCACAGCGGCTTCACCATCCATCGGTTCACGGCCTCTTCATCCCTGCCGAATGCAATGCACGTCCACTGCCTTGTTCCTTTCAACGTACCCTTTCTTGAAGACTAAACACACTGCCCACCTGCTTCAAGTGTTTCATTACATTATTTCTCCCATGTTATTCCCATTATACTGCTTCAAACAGGAAAGAATGTGCCATCCTTACTCCCCCTTTCGACCACTACACTATTAACTGCTACACAAATACTGCTTTCATCCCGTTCAAGATCTTTCCCCTTCCTACTCTTCTTTGAACGCCATGCACTCCTCTATCCCCTCTTCCCATCCCAGTATTTCCTTCTGAGCAACTTGTTGTTGCTTCATGCACACGAGTCCTCCACATACTCCTCTTTCTCACGTGTGTCTTTACTTTATTACTAGTTCCTTTTAGAACCCGTTCATTTCTTCATTAGTTTCCTCCTTTTGCTTGACATTTTAAAACCTACACTACACCAGCAAACGGTTCTTCCATTCTACCCACCTCTGTTGGTCCCCTTCCAAACATGCTCTCTCATGAGACATCTCTGAAACTCATCACTGGGAAAGGACATGCACTGCTCATCCCTTCCTCTACAGAAACACTTCGAACCCATACATCTACCACTCCAGATCTCGCCTTCTTTATATATATATATATCTTTACTATTAATACAAATACCTTCCTTGGTGAAGCTTTTTTGGATGGTCAAAAAATCCCTTTGCTCTCAAATCAAGTCAAATTAAATGCTGCATTTAACAAAAGGGCAAAATGGTACTTGCAAACACCCATATGTCGTACCCACTACACTGTCGATTGATCAAATCATGTACGCAGTTTTCAATTTTCCTCCACTTTTCCACTCCGTTCTTCCCGTCTTCTTCATTTTTTATTCGTTAAAAAAAAGCTTCAAAATTTCTGTGTCAACCCTTCATTACTACTCCATTAACCTCTTTTTTTTAACATCTCCTCAGATCTGCTCCGAACACCCACCTCGCTGTCAATTATGTCGTCTTCACCGCCATTAACTTCTGATTTCTCCATAACTCCTTTGCTCACCGTTTCGTTTTTCACTTCCTCACCCTTCGATAACCCACTACTGTCCAGATCTATGTGTTTACACCTTCCACAACCTTTTTTCCCACCGTGACGTGTTCACACAAGGTAAAATCCGATTTTACTTCATTTACTTCACCTTATTGTTGTTCGCTAATGTTATCTTCTCTAAATCTGCAGGTACCCATGTTTGTACTCAGGTTAATCCTCCAATAACCAGTCTACTCGAACAGATGATAGGTTTCTTACTAGCTTCTTCCCATTTTCTTACTACTTGCTTCCATTTTTCCAGGTTCCGGCAATCAGCTACGGAAATTCATATCTACTGTTGCACAAACTGTATAATTGGTTCTTGCCTTCTGATCAACTCAGGTATAATTTTCTCTGGATTTTTGCAATATTTTGTTAGATTTACTCATTATGCCAACTCAGTGTCCTGACAAAACCCTACTCACTATCATATTTCAAATGAATAACTTCTGCTTAATACAAATGAATTTTTTACTGCCTGATAAACTATAATACACGAACATTGTAAATATCACATTATTTGATAGTTCATGAATAATACTTTATAATTACTGTAATATCATATTATTTGATAGTTCACGAAAAAAGTCCAAAATCCAAACGTACATCAATGTTATGTGTATTATGTTCTATAATTATCTGTATTTACTGCACCCAAGACCGAAATATACTCCATTTTCATTTCTCTCTTCCTAAATTAAAACTTGATTTCTTGCTTTGTCCCTAACCCGCCAATCTTTTGATGTAAACACAGCTACAAAGGAAGGAGGAGGCGCATAATTTTCGGATGCTGGAATTAGTGAAAGATTTTGCTAGGATTTCAGTAAGTTTCCGCACTCACATCTATATTGAAATATAGTCTCCTATTAATTTACTCTGTTTATTGCTTGGATTGTTTGAAATTAGTTGATGTTTCGGTAGTTGATTGTTTCCATCGATTAATTTTCTATTATTTTACTCTATATATCACATGGTAAAAAATGATGCATTTTTCTTCAGATTTCCTTTCAGTAATCAAGGAAAGATTGTTTGCTCTTCAGCTTATCATCCATTTTTTCGAGATTAGTTTCCTATATTATGTTCATCTCTTATTACCATTTCAATTTGATAGTACACGATATGTATTTGATGAAATGTGTCTGAAGTCTTTTATGGACTTCCAGAAATAACTCTAAATAATACACATTTTATATTGTATTTAAATTGGAAACCCAATTTGTTACAAAAGGAAGATTAAATAACGACTATTGTAGCTTTACTAACTTCCTACAAATGGTAAGCAATTATTTGTATTCCTTTAGTATCTGTTTGTTAAAGTTAATGATTATTCTATAGCTTTTAGATTGATTGCTGCCTATTGGTATTGATCGGAGAGTAAATTGTTAAAATCTGATGACTGTCAGTGAGCATCAGCAAAATTGTGTGCGTTAATTTGCAAGTGCAAGTTTCTGCTTCTCATTACAATGGTAGTTAGCAAACATTGTGTTTTGCAAGTGCTATTTTCTTATAGCCAACTTTCCCACTTTTGAGATGACCCCGAACCCCGTACTGACGGTGGCAAGGGTAATCCTTGGAATATAACACATAAACAGATAACAGCAGAACAAAAGTAAATAAATACACAAGATAATGTACAAATAATACACTGAATAAACGTAATCATCAGAGTTACACAGTATACAGGATCATACTTAGTGCAAATACAGTTCAGTTATACATAAATGTCTATAGCGGAAAATAAACATAATGTACAATAGGAGGTGAACAGCATAAAAAGAGATAAATAATAGAATCCATCTTCAGCTCCACCTATCCCGAAAGAGCCAGCTAAATCTGAATACAAGGCTGCCCATGTAGAAAAAGGGGCACCCGAGTTTGAAAGGGAAACAAACTACGAGTCAGTCATGGGACTGGTATGAGAAATCTACTCAACACATTTGAAATACGGCTAATCACAGGACCACGCCACTTTCGTGGAACGGATTGACTCCAACGGATTGCCAGTGCTTTAAAAACAAATCATTCTTTGAAACATCGCAATGCTTATTATAAAAATGAAGCCATTATAAGACTCAGTTCCCATCACACAATGCAACGCAAACCGGAGGATAGAGTTTTACCTTATAATGGCCAAAATATGCTTGATACGAATAAAACAAAAGCATTTGATATTATTACTAGTGTTTATAAGTGTCAAAAACAATTTCAATCATAACTATCAATCATAAACGGCATAGGTACCATATATCATGTCGCTATATATATATACAATCGAAACCGCACAGTCACGTATTTGGAAATTGGATTTCCGTCATGAACCAAGGCAAAAGATAGTCCTTACCGACTTCGAGACTCTCTAGCCCGAGCCTCCGGAACAGCCGCAACTGCCCCTTGGAGCGACAGGGCCGGTCCACACGGAGTGGATTATAGTGCCTGAACAATACGTTTCCCCGCCCTTTGGGGTGTAAATGAGCCAACAAATGACTCCATCGGTCCCGGATCGACCGATATAACCGAGGCGCCTCGCAACAGCAACAACCACATAAGTCAATCTCGTCATGGCATGTAAAACCACTGACGCCACTTCTAGCTAGAAAGAAACGCATGTCCTCCCTGAGGTCCTCTCCCATTTCTGGTTCATACCGGGGTGTGAGGCTCGCGATTTCACGTTATACACAAAGCTAAGCCACGCAGGCGGTGCTTTGATCATCACCACAAGACTTTGCTTTTCAACAGAAGCCCTGATCACTGCATCTTAGCATGCCACATAGGCAATTCACACCGTGCAACTGATAGCTATCAATCACACAGAATAAATTCCAATGTCGGACACACTGTCTATTTGCGAGTCCGTTTTGGGTCTGAACGAAACCGGAGGCACTATATACCTCGCAAACCCATCGATCACCACGTACATCTGGACGATCACCACTAATTATCCATATTTCGGGATGCCTCCCAATCAGGACCTCGGTTACCATCCAAACGAGGTGAAGATCTCCGGTCTTCGACCACCGTCTTCATCTTCGATTTCTTATCGTCGATTCAGTTATTCAGAATGGGATAAACCCGGTCTTTCAGAGTAACTCGCGTATATAATAAACAAGTGCTACAAAAACACTATTACGCATCATTTCAATTCATTAGTCACTAACCGTCAATCAGTAAGAGAACGATTTCCCGAATATTAACCCCGAAGGCCGAAACCAACATCAGATCAAAATCCAGGAAACCATTCGACTTAGCTAACCTTTAGTTAATTTCTAAATTTCACATCCATATCGTTTATAATATTTTATAATGATTTATCACTATTTTTATTTATTTTAAAATAGCCAATTTATTCAAACGACGCTTCGGGCCATAACGCGGCCGTGGCGCTGTTTTTCTTCAGATTTGATTTACACATATCTGAAAATCTAACCGTTGGATCTTCACAAAATTTACATCATTAGAAAGATCTTTTTAAAACGAATCCAACGGTTCCAGTTTCGGGAAAATCCGATGGTCGGATCTCCCGGTACAATCGTTTGAAGTTTCGATTTCAAAATACGAACTACAGCGTCGTTATTCGATTTAATATAATTATATATATATATATATATATAATCGATTCTAGTGCTATTTTTCTTCAGATTTGAATTAAACATTCCAGACAATCCAACCATTGGATCTTTACAAAGTTGGTGCCATTGGAAAGATATTTCCAAAGCGAACCCAACGGTTGCGGTTTCGGGAAAATCCGACGGTCAGATCTCCCGCGCTAATCGTTTGAAATCACGGTTTCAGAATACGAACTGCAGCTTCGTTATTCGATATATTTCAATTCTATTTATATATATATATATCGATTCTTCGATTTCAAAACTATATGATTTTCATACATTTGATAAAAAATGATATTTTTATTTAACTGTCTTCTATTTCAACACTTCACTATTTTTAACAATTCATGAATATAATAAAAATGTGATTTTTAATGTAAAACAATTTGTTTTAAAACACGACTATTTTATATAGTTCATATCGATGATAAAAATAGGATTTTTATTATAAAACAATTTCTTTCAAAATATGAATACCATTCAACACATGAATTTCAATTCAACGAATGAATTTCGATTCAACAGATGAAGGTTTTCTATAGTTTATATATATAGATAAAAAGGTGATTTTTATATTTAAAACACGAATACCATTCAACACATGAATTTCAATCCAACGAATGAATTTCGATTCAACACATGAAGGTTTTCTATAGTTTATATATATAGATAAAAAGGTGATTTTTATATTTAAAACACATATACCATTCAACACATGAATTTCAATCCAACGAATGAATTTCGATTCAACACATGAAGGTTTTCTATAGTTTGTGTGTATATATATATATATATATACATATATATATATATATAAAGGTGATTTTTATATTTAAAACACATATACCATTCAACACATGAATTTCAATCCAACGATTGAATTTCGATTCAACACATGAAGGTTTTCTGTAGTTTATATATATAGATAAAAAGGTGATTTTTATATTTAAAACACGTATACCATTCAACACATGAATTTCAATCCAACGAATGAATTTCGATTCAACACATGAAGGTTTTCTATTCAACGAATAAATATAGTTTCAACAAATGAAAATAATTCTAACACATGAATATTATTCAAAATTTCGGTAGCATAATGGCAGGGTAGTTAAAACCGGGACCGTCCCTAGTACGGCTCCTCGCTCTACGTTAAAGCCTCACAGCTTTTGACAATGGGGAATCATGCATCTAGTTCGCACGCAGGCGGCATGTATATTTTTTTCATTTCCACAAACTAATCCTATGTGGTTTCAACCAAATATTTCTCAACCACAAACGGGTATTTTTCAACCACAATCAATCAATTTCAACCACAAACAATTTCAATCAACCATTCGCTATCAATC
Source organism: Allium sativum (assembly GCA_030737875.1). NCBI lineage: Eukaryota > Viridiplantae > Streptophyta > Magnoliopsida > Asparagales > Amaryllidaceae > Allium > Allium sativum. The sequence continues at coordinate 454,232,541 of CM060915.1, read as the reverse complement.
AATTTTCACATCAATCACAACCAATAAATATCGTCCATGGTTTGTGGACGAGGGGTGTGTATATATATATATATATATTTATATATAGCATTTCACTTCTGTTTCAACACATATATAATTTTAACAATGCATGTACAACTTATACATCGAACGTACAACTTATACAACGCTTATACAAGAGGTGTACAACGCTTATATAACTCATACATCGACTATATAATTTATACATTGTCGTTTTCCATATCGTTTATAAATTAGAAATCTCACATTGGGTTCCACTCCACCAAAAATTGTAGAAGGCTCAGAAAAATATGCGGTCACTTCTAAAAGGTAGGTGACGTCCACACGAGTCCACTGTCTCTTGTTTTACTGGATTTCAACAACATAGCAAAAAGATACGATTTTTATAATGTTAACCAACTTTGCGACGGTTTTAGAGTGTCGAAATCAATTTAAATAATTAAAACCATATACCTTCAGTTTGGTTCAGAATTTGGTTTGGCAAAATCTTCCAATCCGTGTAGCTAGGGGTCGATCGGCCAATGCAGCAGCGTAGCGCTTGGTGAGGCGCACATGCGCCAAGGTGTGGGGTCCAGCTCGCAGCTCCGACAAGAGCAGAAATGGCGAAGAGGCGGGTTGACTCCAGAGGCACGATTCACGAAAAATACTCCACGATTGAGAGCATGGTTGGTATAGATTTGAAGGTGAGGAGGAGTACTACAAAAAGTTGAACTGGGGCAGTGGGTTTCGTTGCACGGTTTGGCCGGAATGGAGGAGAGAAGGTGGTGAAGTGGTTTCCATCGAGAGAAGGTTACGGGGAGAGAGAAAGTTGGGGTGTCGAGTTATGATTGGCTGAGTTTTTTTAATTTTATTTATATATTTTTAAAATTCTAAAATACCCCTTATATCATATGAACTCCAACCCAAACCCAACGACTGTCGTCCCTAGCTAAATACCCCTATTCTGAACACAATGGGATATGTTTCGTAGGCCCATTCGACTGTTTCAGTCTGTTTTCTTTCAAATTAAAATATATAACATTCAATATTTGATTTGAACTTACATTTCAATTTGCCAGGGCCACAAACTGATTCGAAAAATTCCAGAAAAATAAATCTAGCTATGTTTTGACGATACGGTCGCAACAAAACTAGTTTCATCGAATTCTGAGACCGTTTGCAAAAAGGCCCATTTCTGGTCGATCCAATTTAACTTTAATTGACCAAAACACGTTTTCCTTTGCCACACTCACATACTAGCTTCAAAAATTATGAAATTTGAAACCTAGCAATAACTTCACATCCCGGATCCAACAAAAGTGGTTTCGTTGAATTCCGAGGTCGTATGCAAAATGGCCATTTTCCCGGGCTATATAAATTCCATAGCAACCTTTCTGAAAATTCGTTTGGCCATAACTTTTGCTTCCCGCTATGAAACTTCGATTTTTCAGATTCGGTAGAAAGGTATTCACTAATAGATTTAAATATTTTTGGTTTCACTCAAATCCGTTTTGTTTTGCACCCGGTACAGTCAGTCAAAGTTTGAATTCAAATTTTGAAACTACCGCGCCATTTCAGGCCTTGTTTATAATTAGAATTAATTATATTCGTTTTCAAATGTCATTTCAAACTTACTTTTCATCCCTATTATTTAAAATATTTATTTTAAATATTTAAAATCCACTATTTTAGCCAATTTAAAATTTTTAAATTGGTTCAGATTTTCCGAGTCGTTACAACTTTCCACATTTTAACTGTAATATATTCACTTCTTCTCCAACGCGTATGAATGTTGTTTCCCATATTCTCATCTCATCTTCATTAAAATCAATTTGTTATTTGTTCTATGTTCATTCCAACGTCAGATGTTAATCCTTTATTTCACTAGTATAATTAGTTTATTCTTTTTCTTGGATTTCAGTTTATTGCTGAATAATCGAGGTTTTTATTATTTGGATAAAAATATTATAATTTATGATTTTAATTTTTGATTAACAGGTTTTATCATTTGTCGATTTGGGGAGAACCAGATCACCAACTGAATTAAAGCTACTCAACCAATAAAGTTTATGATCATGATGTATGTTGATAAGTTATCGAAAGGTAAACAAATTGGGAATTTTTTCTTATTGTTCAGGTTTATTGTAGCATGCGAATTGTTTGCTGTCTCTTCATGAAATAGATAAATTTATCACCATTGTCCTTAGTATTGATAATTTTTGACGCATATAAGTTCCTTGCCTTACAGTACAATGTTTTTCTTTCATCATGCTCTTTAAATGCATTATATAAAGCTTTTATTAACTTGATATTACAGGTTCCTCAATTTAGTTTAGTTTCCCCTCATTATCATAAAGTTTGAAAGAATTAATAGCTGCATCATCGTAAGAACTAAGGTTTGTTGGCTCTATTGCACCGAACCATTTCTTTTATTATGACAGCAATATGAACTCACTCTTTCTCCTTTTCACAAAACTTCCAAACCAATTAAAGTTTATAATTTCATATATATATATATATATATATATATATATATGTGTGTGTGTGTGTGTGTGTATACATATATTTCTATCACTGTCTTTTGATATTACAAAAATTAAAAATGATTGAGTCAGCAAACAACATCATAGCTTTTAGATTGCTTGCTGCCTATTGGTATTGATCGGAGAGTAAATTGTGAAAATCCGATGACTATCAGTGAGCATCAGTAAAATTTTGTGCGTTAAAGCGCAAGTTTCTGCTTTTCATTAAAATGGTAGTTAGCAAACATTGTGCTTTGCAAATGCTATTTTCTTATAGCCAACTTTCCCACTTTCCACATTTTAACTGTAATATATTCACTTTTTCTCCTATGCGTATGAATGTTATTTCCCATATTCTCATCTCATCTTCATTAAAATCAATTTGTTATTTGTTCTATGTTCATTCCAACGTCAGATGATAATCCTTTATTTCACTGGCATAATTAGTTTATTCTTTTTCTTGGATTTTAGTTTATTGCTAAATAATTGAGGTTTTTATTATTTGGATAAAAATATTCTAATTTATGATTTTGATTTCTGATTAATAGGTTTTATCATTTGTCGATTCGGGGAGAACCAGATCACCAGCTGAATTAAAGCTACTCAACCAATCAAGTTTATAATCATGGTGTATGTTGACAAGTTATCGGAAGGTAAACAAATTGGGATTTTTTTCTTATTGTTTAGGTTTATTGTAGCATGCGAATTGTTGGTTGTTTCTTCATGAATTAGATAAATTTTATCACCATTGTCCTTAGTATTGATAATTTTTTACGCATATAAGTTCCTTGCCTTACAGTACAATGTTTTTCTTTCATCATGCTCTTTAGATGCATTATATAGAGCTTTTATTAACCTGATATTACAGGTTCCTCAATTCAGTTTAGTTTCCCCTCATTATCATAAAGTTTGAAAGAATTAATAGCTCCATCATCGTAAGAACTAAGGTTTGTTGGCTCTATTGCACCGAACCATTTCTTTTATTATGACAGCAATATGAACTCACTCTTTCTCCTTTTCACAAGAGTTTTCATATTTACTTGCATGTCATGATGCATAGTTCATAGAGAATGGATTTTGTCCTTTTCAACAAATATGGTGTAGTCCAAATATGTTAATTTTGTTGAAAGCTGCCAAAGTTGACAGGTTTATATACAGTTTTAACTCATAGTTGCGTAGTTTAATTATTAATGGGTAATAACCATTGGAATGAGTTTGTTCAATATTTTGGTCTTGGTTTTTGACAATGTCTGCTATGTTAGTTCAACCACCCTTATCATTATATTTTGGTCAGGTAGTAGAATGTCTGATGAATGGATTATACCACCAAATTAGGAAAATGTTTTGCATTTTGTTGGCTACATAGGAAGATGGAATAATGTTTCTTCTTCTACGGCAAAAAAGGTTTTATTTATTTGTTGAGTTATGCTTAAGAATATATATAGTTACTCTGTTGATGAATTTTTCTATGATAACTTAACATTGCGCTTATGTCGATACACACACACACAAAAATATGCATGTGTATATGTATGCTTTTTTGTATGTATGTATATATGTGTATATTGGTATGTTTTTCTTTTCTTTTCACGAAGGAGAATGACCGCTTGGAATACACAAACATGCATATACATATGTGTACGCACATACCTATGCTGTATGTATATTAGTGTGTTTTTCTTTTCTTTTCTTTTCACAAAAAAAATGACTCCTTAGAATATACACACATGCATATACATATGTATTTCATTTACCAATTTGGTACACAAATGTAGATCTAATATTATCTTATCTTAGATTATAAAGAAAAACTTCTGCAAATTATAGTTTATTTTAACTTCCAAATTTGCCCATCTTAGTTACAAAAGTTATTTTGAAATAATTCTGTTGTCATTTTCTGTTCCTCCAAGTCTCCATACCCCTGCCCTTACATTAGCACTTTCCATCACAGATTTACCTATTTAATTCTCATCTTTCCTCTCACATCTCATAAACCAAAATGAAGAAGAAAGAAAATTGAATAAAAATCAAGACAAAAACTGAATCAGTTGAGCAGTTTTCTATTATCAAAGAGAAAATTTGGTATGATAATTTATGGAACAAATCATGTCTAGAAAATTTTGATTTCCACTGAGATTAGGCAATTCATGACAATAATCAAAGCATATAATCCCTTCAAAAAACAAAGAGCGTTGCAATCGAAAGGTATGAAATAAGTGATCTAAAGTAATCAGTTGACAAAATTATCATATTTCGACTATCATTATGGTTGGGATTTTGTTTTATTTTTTTAGGTACTGACCATGAATATTTCAGCTGGACTAGCAAAACAGTTTATATGATAAAACCAGAAGGTAATAATTTCAGTTACATCATTTCTATTATATGTTGTATTTGTGAATTAAGGTGAAGCATTAGTTAAACAACTAAGATGTGTTTGCATTTTGTTTTTCCATTTTTATCAAGTGGAATTACCATCTTGGTTTCGAAAAAAGGGATTTGAATTATTTTACTGGGGATATGTTTAATATCGATGTATGCGAACATAGCTTTTAAATGCAAATGCTAATAGAATCAGGCAATATGTTTGCACTGTTTTCTACGTGTATGCAATACATTATATAATCCTTTGGGACTGCACCACGTACAAAATTCTATGGCCAAACTATACACAGCTTTTTTTAAAAAAAAATATTCAACTACTTGCAACATGACAACATGAATCTATACAGGTAACTTGCTAGGAATAAAAAACAGAACTATTCTCTGTATGGAAGAGTGGAAACTTCTAAGGAGACTCTGTTGCTGCTAAGTTCAAGTGCAAGGGCGGTTCTCAAGTCAAGGAATACTGTAAGGTTTTGACCATTCTTTCAATAGTGGCAATGCTTAAATGAGTTGCGAGTTCTTCTAACAAATGTGCTTATGATGATACATGTCTTTGTAGTGGCTTATATTTTAAGCAGTGATTTTTTTAATGTAGTTAACATATATTTGTTTTAATGTTTTGTTGGTTATATGATGTTAGACTGCTTTGTATAATTATGTGCAGTTTTTTTGCTAGCGTCAGATAGTGTTTTTTGATGCTACATATTGGTTGCTGCTAACATTTGTGGTGGTTTTTGTTTTTACTTCTCCACCCGTTTATGCACATAATCCGGCTTTGTTTCGACTGTTTATGTTTGTTCATGCCCACCTGTACTTCAGTTATTTTTGATGCAGCTTTACTATTCTCTTTTACAAACAGCGTACATATTTTTGGTGCAAGAACTGTTCTATGCTTTGTTTACTTTCTTTTCCGTAATTCCGGAATATATGTATATGCATATCTGTCATGACTGTTCATTCTAAACTTGATTTTCAGTTTTGGTCAAATATATCTATGCACACGCCCATCGAACGTGCATATGTACTGGTGTATATATATATATACACACATATATAATAACAGTTTGATTTGTCTACGGGAAAAGGTTTCCAAAATTTAAAATAAAGAAACATTTTGTTCTTGTTTTGCTGAGATGAAACAACTGGGGCGAGGTTATATATAGATGAATGACATGGGTAGCACGGTTTGGTATGCACGGTATTGATGGATTTGCTGGAAAGAAAGGTTATGGCCTACTCTATATATAGACTTAAGGGTCTCTTTTCAAATGGTACAACATAGCTACATATTTTCAACTTAGATGTGAGGTGTAAACATAGACATTACATAGGGGTGTGGGTTGGCATATTGAACAAATGGGATAGCACAGCTCAAAATTTCATTTCAGCAATATAGTTTGTGCCAATTATGTTAATGCGAAGTGATTTTTGAACGTGATGTAACATGACATCCTAGCATGCATAGGAAACATATAGATGTGCCATTGGTTTAATTAAGATTGAAGTATGAATATAAATTAGATATGTTTCAGGTGAAATGAAAATAAAGGCTGAATGTATGATGATTTGAAAACACACACAGCAGCGGTGTTCTTTGGAGAAGGTAAGAGTTACGGTAGGCATGAGTTTATTTAACTTATAGGGTGTATGTTCCATATTTTATTTTATACGTTGTTTTTATTCGGTTCTTTAATTCTACTGCTAATTTCCGTTAACCGTTTTACATTCGTATTGGAATACACGCACTTCAAACGAAGTGAAAACTGACGTGTCGCTATGTCTTAACACTACGGTCCTAAAGAAATTTATTTTTTTAAAAGAGGACTCCGTTTGCACAATTGTTTTATTTTAATTTATCGGTTCACCTCTGAATATCGCTGATTGATAAACAACTCCGATCGGCTTCAAACTGGAAATATAGCAATAATTACTTGTACGCATTCCAATAAAACTTGTTTCATCGGAAACGGATGTCGTTTGAAATGAAAACTATTTCTATAGCCTATATAATACCGGTTAAATCCAAATAATTCAATTTAAATAATAATGACATATTACTATCGTATATTCCCATATTATATAGCTTCAAAATAAAACCATATTGATATTAAACTCAATATTAAATATCCCGAGTTAATTCAATATTAATATATATATATAAACCAGTTATATTTATTTAAATAAATGTTATCGAATTCCACATCGACTATTTGAAATTTTGAATTGAACATAACTATCAACTTATAATATGAAACATCCATTTATCTCTTACATTAAAAAATTATAATCAAATCAATTCTAATGTTTATTATTTCACAGAATTCCTACTTATATCGGATCCGATATATTCAGTTGAAGTTCAAATCGAAAATGACGAACTACCGCAACATTTCGAGCTTGTTTTTAATTATATTCTAAATTATATATATTCGAACTCCATTTTATTAAATGAATTCGATATAAAATCCATTATATTTCCAATATAATAAAATAAACAGATTTAAATATTCCAATTTTAAATGGCAGGAAAATCTGGGATGTTACAGTTTCCCTCTTATTACCTTGGGCTATTCATCAGTTGCGGATGGGCAAACGAGTAGCAGGTGACAGGTGGTAGTTTGGTGAGACAACGATGTTGATCGATGACGAGCTAGAGGCTTACGTACCAGTTTTATTACTATCTAATATTTTCTGTTTCCACTGTTTAAGTTGCTCTATGAGTGTTGTAGTAAGGTTTTATGTACAGACTTTATAGTTCCTACGATGTATGGATAATCTTTCAGGATGTTGTGAAAGGTTCAAAAGTTTGTTATATGATGCTTCACTTTATTACCTGTTGTATAACTTCTATTATATTTTATCCTTACTTTGTGAGTTATACGACAGGTTCCGCTTGTGTCTACCTACTCTGATGATCGTCCACAACTACTTGGCACACCTTTCAGCACGTTATTCCTCTTGTTTAGTGCAGGGGATATGGGTGGTCATCACATTTGGTATTAGAGCTTTGGTTAACGATTTTCACCAAAGTTCGATGGCATAATTATGTATGAGAGACGTATTTGTAGATTTCAGTTGGGTGTATACTATATGATATTATACGGTATAGTAGCATTTGTACTTCTTTAGAATTTTTTTGCAAGTGGCTAATCATTCTAATTCAAAATTTTAGAATGATTCAACGTGCTTTAAGACATACCACTAGGGAAGGGGCTATGCCTGGAGGGGGTAATGACTTTACACAAGATTACCCAGCCATGTTTAAGGCCATGATGGAAGAAGTCATGCGAAGGGTACCCACTCCAGTGGTAGCCACGGTAGATGTAGGTGTGTGAGTTCCTAGGGTTGTGGATTTTGCAAAGCTGTGCAAGGATTATGCTTCTCTAGGAGGGAAATCATTCAAAGTGTGACGATTGCCCATAACCCCTTCACTAAACAAGAGGGATGATGCGCTGAAAATGTGTGTCAGCCAGCTACAGACGATCATCAAGGTATGAAAAACCTAATCCGAACCTGTCATAAATCTCACAATGCAAGGATAAAATATAATAGAACATATACAATAGGTTAGATCAGTGAAGCATATTTGAGTAGAAATTTCAAACTTTCAAAACAACTAGAAAGTATATCCATTCAACAAGACTGCAACATATGTCTGTACAAATTTACCTTAATACAGCACCTAGAGAAGAATAACAAATAGCGGAAGTCCAAATACTATATAGTAAGAAAGATAGTAGGCCTGTCTCCTGCTCGCCTTCAAACTGATACATCATCCTTGCTAAGATATCTTCTGTCACCTGCCGCCTAGTCTTCCCATCCTAAAATGGATGAACAGCCAAAGGTAATAAAAAGGAAATAACCTTGAGTCAGACAATAGCCTTATTGAGCAATAAAACAGCTAACTAACATCATCAATAAAGTTCATGTAAATGGGTAAACAAACTAATCTACCCTCATCTCCAGAGGAGAACTCAACTCCCATCATCTCCACATCGGACAGTAATAGCCTTTAAAATCCATATTACCAAAAGAACAACAATTCATCCATAGTAATCAGAATGACCATTCAATCATGGAAAACAGAACAACCGACAATAACAATCATAGCATCCAGATTATAGATCTCATGTAAACCATCATATTCGAATTCAACATCCCTTAAGCACAAGCGCTAGAGGCCTAAACCAATATCGGACAAGCACCTAGGAAACAACTCCTTCGACGTTGGACAATCTACGTGAGACAGTACAAAAAAGAAACCAATAATCCATGACAGACTCTTGCTATCACTACCAATCCTGCGTTAAAACCATCATTAATCATATGACTGGCCAATCATACTTCCATCCGTCAAGGGCTAATGGTAACCACCTCTCTAACAAAAACCCTATATGCCTTTCAACGATACGTACCTAGGCCTTTCAACAATACCCAGGGTACTCGACCTGTATCCAGTCTTTTAGGTGCCCCTATTATACCCCTGCTTTGAGGTCGCTAGAACCTACGACAATGATAATCCCTCAGCCTTCAGTATCTCTAGTCGTCATCAACGACAACTATCCAAAAATTATCACCAAACCTAGAACACCATTGAGTTGTCATACCTTTCGTTGCTCTACACTGATCAATGAACACCTTTCAACACTTCGAATATTCCTACTCGAATCCACTTCAAAGTCACAACATCACTGCACTGCGCTATGGCACGGGTTCACGCACTTTTTGCCCAAAAAATATATTTGAAAAGCCCTTTTTGTCCAAATCTAGTTTGTACCCAAAAAATATAATTTTTCAGAAATGACCCTGTGCGACCGATCCAAACCATGGAATGCTCCCGACCGACCCAATTATGACCGACCACTCTAGACCCACCTACCCTTCCTTGAATGCATGACCGACCCATTCACTTCATACATAACCGACCAATGCAAACACAGGCCGACCGACCCACCAATGCACGACCCAAAGCTTTCTCCGACCCAAACCTTCACCATGTCAACTTCATGACCGACCAGGATTCTTCCACTATGACTGACCAGAACAGGAGACCGATCCGACCTTGTGTGACCGACCCAACTCCTGTATGACCGATTTTTCCTTGATCAGCCTCCGTTCGACCAACCCAAGTACCATTCGACCGACTTAAGCCTGACCGACCGATCCAAAACCTGTACTACACCTTGTATTACACGTACTTCGCTGCCAATCCAAACTTCCAGATCTGTATTTTGTCCGACCCGAACTTCTTCCAACTCGCAATTCGTTCAAAACTTCGTCAAGCAATAATTCTGACAAAACCAACTCACCCAGTACGTCCAACACAACCATAAGTATGTTATGAAATCATTAACAACCTCAAATCATTAATAATCATGTAGAATTCACTAAAAACATGATAAATGGACATATGAACTAAATCGATGGATCTAACGTTCATATACATACGAAACAACATAGAAATTACCGGTTTAAGTTGCTAAATTAGATCCTATGGCGATTCATTTGAAAATAAGCTTACCATGATGTATATCAAAGTAAAACGATATGAATTTGATGAAAAACAAGATCAAACACTCATATACTTGATTGAATCCGTGTAAGAGATGGATATCACTCACCAATTCTCCAAAACAAGCTAAAAACAATGAAATATGATTCCGAACAGCGAAAAACTTGATCCAAACTCTTCAGTTCAATGTTCTCTCTCTTGAAATGGTATAGATCTAGCTTCAAACTATGTGGATCTTCGATTCTCTAAGCTTTAATGGTGGAAAGGTGGAGAGAATAGAGAAATGGAGGGACTCTAGCTCTCCAAATGAGAGAATGGAGAAAGTAAACTATTCTCCATGCCTCCTACCACCTATTTATAACCTCCGCCAGCCCGCTAATGTGACTCCTCAGATCAGCCCATTTTTGCTTACCAAACCTGAACAGCCAACTATAAAATCTTAAAACAACGATTACTCCCAAACCGCTGAGCCAAATCTTTAGTGTAACCACTCTACGGAAATGGAAGCATCATTTCCTTTTCAATGGAACAAGTCTCAACACCTGATTCGATCTGAGTAGAAAGTTATACCCTGTACAAGACTGACGGCGGCAAAATGGTCACAAACAAAATTGGTAAATTTTTTGGACATGTCTCACATCCCCATAAACAACATATTAAAATATGTGAATGATCCAACCCTCAGGGAATAAAATAAAAACATTTTATGATCTTACGATACATAAAATGCGGGCTGTTACAGAAAGGAACTGAGCCAGCTGATGGGGTTCAGAGGTGGATGGATTTTGTGTTCGTATTTTTGGAGACTAGGGTTTGGATGATGCATCAAAGAGAAAACTTATGTCAATGCAGTTGCAAGGCAGGGCCATGGGGTGGTAGAATTTTGTTACACTTGAGACTCCAGAGGAAGAGATTTCACGGAAGCGGTTCCAAGTTAAATTCTAAATGAAGTTTATCTCCACCGCTCAAAACTCTGCTTTGTTCAAGAAGTTCGTAGAGCTGAAACAGAATGGTCGTTCCGTGCTTGATTTTGTTTCTGATTTTGAGGCCTTGTCCAGATATGCTCATTCATACATTGACACACCATATTAGAAGAACGAGAAATTTGTTTTGGGTCTGGATACCTATATTGGTGGGCCATTGGTAAATCATGTTGACGATTCATTTGAGAAGATGGTGGAAAATTCTATTCACCATGAGAGCTTGTTTCCTAAGGAAGTAAATGTTGTCGCTACAAACAAGGAATTTCAGAAACCGCAACAAGGTGGTAATAATAAGAAAAGGAAGCAGCAATAGAAGAAAGGGAAGGATGGCCCGAAGAAACCTAAGATTGAGGTGGTTTGCTTTAACTGCCAATGGAAGGGTCATTACTCGAATGATTGCAAGAATCCTAAAGCAGGGAAGAAGTGCTTTAAGTATGGAAAGCCTGAGAATGAGAAGAAAGACTGTCCAGAATCAGCTAAGGGCAAGCAGGTTGTGAAGGCATACGCTTTGGAAGCTATACTGTCTTCCTTAAGAGCTCATACTACAGAGGAGAAGGGAAAGGGTGTCGTCATCCAAGGTATTCTTTCTGTTAATGTTGTTTCTGTTCGTGTGTTGTTCGATAATGGAGCATCGCATTGTTTCATTTGCAATGAGCTTGTGTGCCGCTTGGGTTTGGAACCCAAGATTTGTGATGGACTATTGATCGTAACTAATCCAGTTAGGGGTTCGTCTAGTTTGTGCATGTTGTGTTGTGGTCTAGCGTTGCCAAGTCATGGTTGCTCTTTTGTGTGTGATTGCTTTGTTCTTCACTTCATTAGGTTTTGGATCATCTTGGGCATGGATTGACTCAAGAGGTATGCGACACGGGTGAATTACGAGATGCTAGACGTGAGAGTCGAGGATGTGGAAGGGCGAAAGGTGTTGATTAGATGTAAGCCCGAAGACGGGGTCTTCGTAAGCTATCTATATTTGCTTGTGATTCCATAGGAAGACTTATCGTTAGTGCTAATCGCGAATGAGTTCAAGGATGTCTTTGATGAGGTCAAATGGTTGCTACCCGCATCGTGAGATCGAGTTTAGGATCAATTTGGTTGAGTGTGCTAGACCAATCGTTATGCCTCTTAGGCGGATGGCGCCTAAGGAACAGCGAGAGTTAGAGGTGCAAGTTTGTGACCTTTTGGAAAAAGGATTCATTCAGAGGAGTGTTTCCGAGTGGGTTGCAAAGTAGTTCTTGCAACCAAGGATGATGGCTCGTTGAGATTGTGCGTGGACTATCGTGAGCTGAACAAGGTTACCAGAAAGAACGAATATCCATTGTTGAGGACTGATGACTTGTTCGACCAGCTCCACGAGGCCAAAGTGTTTTCCCAGATGGATTTGGCAATGGGATTTCACCAGTTGAGAGTGGCAAATGATAGCGTGCGGAAGATTGCTTGTAGGATGTCATACGGTTTCTTCGAATGGTTGATGATGCCATTCGGGTTGACTAACGCGCCAGGATATGTTGTGGTTCTTATGAATACAGTGTTTAGGGATCAGTTGAACAAGTTCGTGCTTGTGTTCGTCGATGATATTATGGTTTTCTCTCGGAATGAGGAAGAGCATAAGACACACTTGGGGGTTGTGTTGGAATTCTGGCGATAGCATTAGTTGAGAGCTAAGTTTTCGAAGTGTTACTTCTGGAAGAGTGAAGTTAGATTATTAGGCCATTTAGTTTCTGGAAATGGAATAGAGGTTGACCCCTCTAAGGTGGCAGCAATCCAAGATCGGGATAGACCTAAGAATGCGACGGATGTTTAGAGTTTTCTTGGGTTGGCAGGGTGTTACCAACGCTTCATCAAGGACTTCTCCAAAATAGTTGCACCGTTGACAGGATTGACGAAGAAAAACCAAATATTCACATTGTATGCAAGCAAGCATTTGGCATCCTAAAGGGGAGACTGACGAGTGCTCTTGTATTGACCATTCCAAGTGGGAATGAGGAGATGGTGGTATATACTGATGCATGTGGCATTGGACTTGAGCAGTGCTAATGCAAAAGGATATAGTTGTGGCCTACACTTGTCGATAGCTAAAGCCGCATGAGAGAAATTACCCAACTCATGATTTGGAGTTGGTGGCAATTTTGTTTGCTCTTAAGATATGGAGACATTACCTCTTGGGAGTTCGATTCAAGTTGTTCACGGATCACAAGTTGTTGAAGTATCTTTTCTCCCAAAAGGATTTGAATATTCGGCAACAACGGTGGTTAGAATTTCTAGCATTGTATGATTTTGGTATAACCTATACTCTTGGAAAGGGTAACGCAGTTGCGAAAAGACACGCAAGTTTGAAAGCAATGTTTTCAAAATTGAAAAGCCTTGAGTATTTGGCAAGATTTGATTTCAGGCCAAGGTATGACTTGGAACCTGAAATGTTGGCAAGCTTATCGTTAAGACCTACTCTTATTGAAAGGAATTGAGAGAGCCAAAAGCGACATGTGAGGTTTGTCGAGTTTATCCCGAAGCTGGAATAGTAGATAAATAGTTCAAAGTCGATCGATGTAACAACCCGCACCTCCGTTCACGCAAGATATTATGGGTATTGTCCCTCAAAAGGCCTCGGCATTAGTAAGAGATGGGCTCTATTAACCACTTCACACAGGCTTCCAAGATGTGGGACTTAGGGAGGTTACATTCTCCCCTCCTACAGAGCCCAACATCCCCGTTGGCTCACAAACACCCCACCCAGGCATTGTGGTCCACACAGGAGCCACACTTCCGGCTAGGTATAGGCTCTGATACCACTGTAACAACCCGCAAACTCCGTTCACACAAGATATTGTCCCCAACTTAGCCACCGTATAGGTATGAGTTTTTGTTCCTCAAAAGGCCTCGGCGTTAGTAAGAGATGGGCTCTACTATATAAGTACCCACTTCACACAGGCTTCCACGATGTGGGACTTAGGGGTGTTACCATCATGAAGGTTGGCTTCGAAAGCAAGGGCGACTAGTTGTTCCTGATATCGACGGACTGAGAGATGAGGTTCTGAGGGAATCTCATCACTTGAAGTTGACGATTCATCCCGATGGTAACAAGATGTATCAGAAAATGAAGCAAGTCTACTACTGAGAGGGGATGAAGCGAGATATTGGAAAGTTCATTTCCAAGTGCACGAACTATTTGTTGGTGAAAGCTGAACAAAAAAAGCCGAGTGGTTTGCTTCAACCATTGGAAGTTCCTACTTGGAAGTGGGAGCAAATATCAATGGATTTTATCGATGGACTGCCTAGAACCAGAGCAGGAAACGAAGGGATTTTTGTCATCATGGATCGCTTGACCAAAAGTGCAAAATTTATTCCTATCAAATCGACTTGGAGGACATCGAAGTTGGCTGAGCTTTTTGTGAAATGGATAGTCCGATTCCATAGTATCCCTACGAGTATAGTGAGTAATCAAGATCCATTGTTAACGAGTAGGTTTTGGAAAAGTTTACAAGAGGCTTTGGAAACCGAGTTGCGTTTGAGTACGGCTTATCATCCCCAAATTGATGGTCAAACTGTGAGGGTTAACCGAATTTTGGAAAAACTCCTAAGAGCTTATGTGTTCTATTTTGGGGATCATGGGAAGACCATCAACATCTAGTTGAGTTTGCTTATAATAATAGCTACCAGCCGAGTATTGGGATGGCACCATACGAGGCATTGTACGGAAGACCATGCAATTCTCCAGTTATTGGTTAGAGACTGGAGATAAGTTGATACTTGGGTCGGAGATGATTAGAGAAACCTTGGATCTATCGAGATCGTTCGGCAACGAATGAAGGCAGCCTAAGATCATCAGAAGAGTTATGTTGATAAGCGTCGAAAAGATTTGGAATTCGACATTGACGATATGGTTTTCGTGATGGTTTCAACGTTAAAGCTTGTGGTTCAATTTGGAAACAAAGGAAATTTAGCTCCAAGGTTCATTGGACCATTTCCAATAGTCGAGCGAATTGGAAAGCTCAAATATAGATTAGAGTTACCCGAGAAGATGTCGAGTGTGCATAATGTGTTCCATGTTTCGAAATACGGAAGTTCATACATGATTCGAATGTGGTGGTATCTCCAGAACAGTACGAAGACCTAGAAGTTGAGACCGTAGTTGCGAGACCTCATGAGCCACTACGTGTTGTGGGGAATGACACGAAACAACTTAGGAGGAAGACGGTTAAGCAAGTCAAGGTACAATGGAGTGAGGATGGCGACGATTGTAGATGAGAGACGAAAGAGAGCATGAAGGCAACCCATCCAGAACACTCTGTCGGTATGACCCGTTAGTATTGTACCACCTTACATCATTGTAACTTGTGCTATGGTTGTTTTATAATTCCGCGTGGTAGGATAGGGCTATGGATGCATGGTCTGATGGCTGCTAGTTTAGGTGATAGAATTGGCTGCTTATGGATGATAGGGATTCAGAATTTTTGTGGTTGCTTATGTTTGTTGGGATTTCAGGGGCAAAATTCCTAAAGTGGGGAGAATGTAATAGTCAGCATTTTACGTATCTGAAAATCGTAAAATATTTTTATTTTATTCCCTGAGGGTTGATTCATTCTCGTATTTTAATATGTTGTTTATGGTGATGCGAGACATGTTCATAGTTTCTACCGATTTTGTTCCTGTCAGTCTTGTACAGGGCATAAGTATTGACTCAGGTCGAATCAGGGATTGAAATCTGTGTCATTGGAAAGGAAGTGATGTTTCCCTTTCCGTAGAGTGGTCACATTAAAAATTTAGCTTAGCAGTTTTGGAGGAATCATTGTTTTAAGGTTTAACAATTAGTTGTTCAGATTTGGTAAGCCATAATGGGCTGATTTGGAGAATCCCATTAGTGGGCTGGTGGAGGCTATAAATAGGTGGGTAGGAGGCATGAAGAATAGTTTACTTTTTCCATTCTCTCATTTGGAAGAGCTAGAGTTCCTCCATTTTTCCATTCCCTACATCTTTCTACCATTAAAACTTAGAGAATCGAAGATCTACATTGTTCGAAGCTAGATCTACGCAAATCCAAGAGAAAGATCATCAAATTGAAGAGTTAGGATCAAATTCTTTGCTATTCGAAATCATATTTCATTGTTTTTAGCTTGTTGTAATTGGTGAGTTATATGCATCTCTCACACGGATTCAATCAAGTATATGAGTGTTTGATCTTGTTTACCATCAATTTCAAGTCGTTTTCCTAAGATCTACATAATGGTAAGTTTAATTTCATATGAATCTCCATAGGATCTAATTTAGCTACTTAAAACCGATAATTTCTACGTAATTTCATATGCAAGTTATATCCGTTGTTTTGCTCATATATTCGTTTATCATGATGTTGGTGAAGTTTACATAATTATTGATGAGATTGCCATTTTCGTGTTGTTATTGATTTCATAACATGTTTGTGGGCGTATTGGATGAGTTGGTTTCATCGAATCATCGTTTGGCAAAGTTTTGATCGAATTTGAGTTGAGAGAAGTTTCGATCGACCAAAATACAGATTTAGAAGCTTTGGATCAACAGCAATGTACGTGTAGTACAAAGTGAAGTACAAGATGCAGTATAGATTTTGGGGTCGGTCGGCCATGGGAAACTTTCGGGTTAGTTGGTTAGGGAGGGAGCTACCTGGTCGGTCGGTCGGTCATGTCGGTCGATTGTAAGCGGGGTCGGGTCGATCAGAAGGGGGAGGGTCGGTTAGAAGGGTCCGAATTTGCCAGATGTGATCGGGTCGGTCAAGGGTGCAGGAGGGCGATCGGTCAAACCTGGTCGGTTAAGACTGGTCGGTCTGTTTGGGTTTGTCGGCTCCAAGAGGATGAGTTGGTCGCATAAGGTCCTTTCTGAAAAATTGTATTTTCGGGTATGACCCAGATTTAAACAAAAAGGGCTTTTAGAAAAATGAGCAGATGTGCCCGAACCCATGCCGCAGCGCAATGCAGTGATGTTTTGACTTCGAGGATAATTCAAGTGGAAATAAGTGTTGAATGTGTTTGTTAATCGGTGTAGAACAACTAGTGAGGTGGCAACTCAAAGGTCGTGAGTTGGTGCATAATTGTTGCTCGAGAAGGTTGCTTGAGGTACGAAAGGTCATCGGGTTATCGGGTTGGATGAATATAGATGCGGAGGCCGATAGATTATCGTTGTCGTAATTTCTAGCTGGCTCAAAGCAAGAGTACAATAGGGGCACCCAAAAGATCAGAAGGTTGTTGATTGAGTACCCTGGGTATCGTTGAAAGGCTTAGTTGCCAAGGTTGGACAAACATACGTATCCTTGAAAGACGTATAGAGTTATGCTAGAACTGATATTATCATTAACCCTTGACATCTGGCAAGGTTGGCCGTCGTATGATTAACGATGGTTTCGAAGCATGATTGGCGGTGATAGCCAGAGTCTGTCATGGTTGACTAGTTGTTTAGTTTGTACCGTCTCACATAGATTGTCGAACGTCGAAGGAGGTGTTCCTTGGGTGCTTGTATGATATTGGTTTAGGCCTCTAGGGCTTGTGCTTGGGGGATGTTGAATTCGATTAGGATGGTTTACGTGAGATATATAATCTGGATGCTATAGGTGTTATCATTCACCGTTCTATTACCATCAATGGATTGTTATTCCTTTGGTTGAACGGATTGTAAAGACTATCATTACCCGATGTTGGGAAAACGAGGCTGAGTTCTTCTCTAGTATTGTGGGTAGATTAGTTTGTTTATTTATCAATTCTCATTTTCTTTATTGATGTTGTTAGATAGCTGTTTTATTGCTCACTAAGAATGTTTTCAGACTCAAAGTTTTATGTTTCCGTCTTATTACCTTGGGCTGTTCATTCGGTTGTGGATGGGCAGACTGAGTAGCAGGTGAAAAGTGATAGTTTAGTGAGATGACGATGTTGATCGATGACGAGCTGGAGGCTTACGTACCAGTTTTATTACTATCTAGTATTTTCTGTTTCCACTGTTTGAGTTTCTTTATGAGTGTTGTAGTAAGGCTTTATGTGTAGACTTTATAGTTCCTACGATGTATGGATAATCTTTCAAGATGTTGTGAAAGTTTCAAAAGTTTGTTATATGATGCTTCACTATTATTACTTGTTGTGTATGTTCTATTATATTTTATCCTTGCACTTTGAGTTGTATGATAGGTTCCTCTTATGTCTACCTACTCTGACGATCGTCCACAGCTGCTTAGCATACCTTTCAGTACATTATTCCTCTTGTTTAGTGTAGGGGATGTAGGCAGTCGTCACATTTGGTATTAGAGCACTGGTTAACGTTTTTCGCCAAAGTTTGAGGACGTAATTACGTATAAGTGATGTATTTGTAGATTTCAGTTGGGTGTATACTCTAGGATATTATATAGTATAGTAGCATTTGTACTTCTTTAGCAGCTTCTCTTGCAAGTGGCTAATCATTCTAATTTGCAAATTTAGAATGGGTCGACGTGCTTCAAGACATACCTCTAGGGAAAGGGCTATGCCTAGAGGGGGTAATGGCGGTACACCAGATTACCCAGCCATGTTTGAGGCCATGATGGAAGTAATCATGCGAAGGGTATCGGCTCTAGTGGCAGCCAAGTTAGATGTAGGTGTGCAAGTTCCTAGGGTTGTGAATTTTGTGAAGCTGTGCAAGGATTATACATCTCTTAGAGGGAAATCATTCAAAGTGTGACGACCGCCCATAAACCCTTCACTAAACAAGAGGGATGATGCGCTAAAAAGTGTGTCAGCCAGCTACGGACGATAATCAAGGTATGAAAAACCTAATCGTAACCTGTCGTAAATCTCATAGCGCAAGGATCAAATATAATAAAACATATACAACAGGTAATATTAGTGAAGCATATTTGAGTAGAAATTTCAAACTTTCAAAACAACTAGAAAGTATATCCATTCACTAGGACTGCAATATATGCCTGTACCAATTTACCTTAATACAACACCCAGAGAGGAATAACAAATAACGGAAGTCCAACTACTATATAGTAAGAAAGATACTACACTAGTCTCCTACTCACCTCTGAACTGCTACATCGTCCTTACTAAGCTATCATTTGACATCTGCCACCTAGTGTGCCCACCCAAAAATGGATGAACAACCAAAGGTAATAAGAGGGAAACATAAAACCTTGAGTTAGACAGCAGTCTTAGTGAGCGATAAAACAGCTAACTAACATCATCAATAAAGTGCATGAGAATGGGTAAATAAACAAACTAATCTACCCATAGCTCCAAAGGAGAACTCAACTCCCATCATCTCCACATCGGACATTGATAGCCTTTACAATCCATAAATAGGGGGTAAGAGGCATGGAGAATAATTTACTTTCTCCATTCTCTCATTTGGAAGAGCTAGAGTTCCTCCATTTCCCCATTCCCTTCATCTTTCTACCATTAAATATTAGAGAATCGAAGATTTACATCATTTGAAGCTAGATCTATGCAAATCCAAGAGAGAGATCATCAAATTGAAGAGTTTGGATCAAAATCTTTGCTGTTCGGAATCATTTTTCATTGTTTTTAGCTTGTTGTGGAGAATTGGTGAGTGATATGCATCTCTCACATGGATTCAATCAAGTATATGAGTGTTTGATCTTGTTTTCCATCAAATTCAAGTCGTTTTCCTTAGATCTACATCATGGTAAGTTTAATTTCATATGAATCTCCATAAGATCTAATTTAGCAACATAAACTGGTAATTTCTATGCAATTTCATATGCAAGTTAGATCCATTATTTTGCTCATATATTCATTTATCATGATGTAGGTGAAGTTTACATAATTATCGATTAGATTGTCATTTCCATGCTGTTATTGATTTCATAACATGTTTGTGGAAATATTGGATGAACTGGACAAGTTGATTTCGTCGAATTCGTCGTTTGGAAAAGTTTCAATCAAATTTTGAGCTGGAAGAAGTTTGGATCGGCCGTAATACAGATCTGGAAGCTTTGTATTGGCCGCGAAGTATGTGTAGTACAAAGTGAAGTACAAGGTGCTGTACAGATTTCGGGTTGGTCGGCTAGGGGAAACTTCGGGTCGGTCGGTCAGGGAGGAAGTTACTGGGTGGGTCAGAAGTTAGGTCGGTCGATATGGTTGGTCGATCACAAGTGGGGTCGGTTAGAATGGGTCAGGTCGGTCAGAACGGACCAGGTCGACCAGTTGTGATCGGGTCGGTCAAGGGTGCAGGAGGACGATCGGTCAAGCCTGTTCGGTCTATTTGCGTTGGTCGGCTCCAAGAGGATGGGTCGGTCGTACAGGGTCATATCTGAAAAATTATATTTTTGGGTATGACCCAAATTTGAACAAAAAGGGCTTTTAAAAAATCGGGCAGAAGTGCCCAAACCTAGACCGCAGCGCAGTGAAGTGTTGTAGTGACTTCTAGGAGAATTCAAGTGAGAATATTCGAAGTGTTAAATGTGTTGTTGGTCAATGTAGAAAACTAATAAGGTGGCAACTCAAAGGTCGTGAGTTGGTGGATAATGGTTGCTCGAGAAGGTTGCTTGAACTATGAAAAGTCATCAGGTTAGATGACTAGAGATGCGAGGGCCGAGAGATTATCATTGTCATAAGTTCTAGCATTCTTAAAGAAAGGTTACAATGGGGGCACCCAAAAGACCGGAAGGTTACTGGTTGTGTACTCTGGGAATCGTTGAAAGGCCTAGTTATCAAGGTTGGACAAACATATGTATCATTGAAAGGCGTATGGAGTTTATGCTAGAATTGGGGTTACCACTAGCCCTTGACATATGGCAAGGTTGACCGTCATATGATTGGCCATAGTTTCAAAGTAGGATTGGTGGTGATAGCCAGAGTTTGTCATAGTTGACTGCTTGTTTGGTTTGTACCGCCTCACGTTGATTGTCCAATGTTGAAGGACATGTTTCTTGGGTGCTTATCTGATATTGATTTAGGCCTCTAGGGCTTGTGCTTGTGGGATGTTGTATTCGATTAGGATAGTTTACATGAGATATATAATCTGGATGCAATAAGTGCTATCATTAACTGTTATATTGCCATGAATGGATTGTTATTTCTTTGGTTGAATGGATTATAAAGGCTATCAATATCCGATGTGGGGAAGACGAGGCTAAGTTCTTCTCTGGTGTTGTTGGTAGATTAGTTGTTTATTTACCCATTCTCATATGCTTTATTGATGATGTTAGATAGTTGTTTTATCGCTCACTAAGACTATTGTCTGACTCAAGGTTTTATGTTTCCCTCTTATTACCTTGGGTTGTTCATCCGATTGTGGATGGAAGACTAAGTAGCAAGTGACAGGTGATAGTTTGGTGAGACGACGATGTTGATCGCTGATGAGCTGGAGGCTTACATACCAATTTTATTACTACCTAGTATTTTCTGTTTCCGCTATTTGAGTTGCTCTATGAGTATTGTAGTGAGGCTTTATGTATAGACTTTGATAGTTCCTACGATGTATTGATAATCTTTCAGGATGTTGTGAAAATTTCAAAAGTTTGCCATATGATGCTTCGCTATTATTATCTATTGTGTATGTTCTATTATATTTTATTCTTGCGCTGTGAGTTGCACGACAGGTTCCACTTGTGTCTACCTACTCTGATGATCGTGCACAGCTGCCTGGCACACCTTTCAGCGCATTATCCCTCTTGTTTGGTGCTAGGGTTTTGGGCAGTCATCATACTAAATTTACAATAAATAGAAAATTGTAACTGCACTTAGACACGAGGTTGAATTCAACTTGTGGTAGAGATCTGCTCGGAACCGCCCTAAAAATCTAGCATCCAAAAGTGGTTAATATAATGTGAGGGGTATAGTGCGTAAACATACATATAGTGGTGCTAAGACACGAGGTTAAGTTCAACTTGTGGTGGAAGCCTGCCCGAAACCGCCCGACAAATCCAGCATCCACAAGTGGTCAGCTTAATGTGAGAGGTCTGGTGCATAAACATATAAACTAATATATGTATATAAAAAAGGATAATAAATGAATGGCATGAATTAAGTGGATGTTACAACCGTAAAAATTTGGTTAGTATTAAGGAATCATGGAAAATGTGATAAATAGGGAATATAACCTATTATAATCAATTATATTAACGAGAATGTTATACAATAGGTAGGCTTGTCCTAGGGACAAGTGGAAATTATAATATGGGTTATAATAAATGGAGAGAAACTTATTGATAAACCTTAGTAAAAGAGAACTAAGTAATTGAGTAGGTAACATTTAAATTTAAAATTTGTAAACCTGCAGCTTGTGATAAGAAAAACATGTTAGTGTAACCTATAAACCTGAGATTAAACGATGAATGACAATGTAAGAAGATTGTAGATTGCAGAGTAACCTGTTAAAGGTTTATTAATGAACTTATAAATGGGTTAAGTTATATAATTGAAATTAATAAGCAAGAGGAACTTGGTAACTTGAATAAGAAGTTTATATGATTTGAAATAACCAAGTTAAATGGAAATCTGTTCAGGTTGAGAAAGCATGTAATTAAAAGGTAAGACATAGGGTCTAATAACACGTTAACCTGATGTGCTTGGACTAGTCCGTACATCTGAAAGTGAATAACCCAACGAGGTAGATCATCGTGGTGTCATAAGGCATGAGGGGAGAGCAAGTCCATCTGATTATTCTACCCGTTCTGCCTGTTGTTCTACTGATATGTTGCTTGCTTTGTAGGACTGGAAGAGGAAGCATGCGACTTCTTGGGACGTCAAGGGTACTCCTGGTAGTCCTCTATATGGTGGTAGCACTAGGCTGTGCTTACAAAGGCTGGGTTTTTCCGTTACTACACGGTGAGTATACCTGGACTGCTACGATAGTGGGTAGTCAGAAGGCTGTAGGGTGACATAGGTGATTCAACGGCTCTAGTACCTTGTGTTTCCTAGGCGGGTTACGACCGTCTTCTATTTTCCGGTGGGTCTAACCACTTCTATTTGATAGTATCATTGGGTTACTAGTTATCGACAGTTAGCGTGATGTGGAAAGATGGGGTGCTAAATCAGTAAACCATCGACGTTTTACTATCAAGGCTTTGGGTGAGGGACATGCCAATTATGATTTATTGTTTGTTGTTTTTCTAAGCCACCTGACTAGCTCTCAATTCTATCTGTCTTTCACTAGTTGAGGGAGGGTCGTATGGGCCATAGCCACTGAAAATGCAGACCATACTATCTGTGTATACAAATATTTGAAAAGGTACCCAACTGAGTTCCGTGCATTTGACACAGCCCTGTTACGGGACTCGGTGCATAGTAGACAGTACATGCGAGATACATGCATGCCGCTCCGGATGGTTATCGTAGAGGTTAAGGCAATAAAGTACAATTGACGATACATACGTGAGAAGGTCTAGATACATGCATGTCTGCTTAAGGTGGCGTATAGTAGACACTAGGGCATTACTCTGTGATGGAATCTGATTCGATCGAATGGTTCGAAGGTGGTAGTCTGTACACTTACGTAGTATGACGATGGTGGTTCTATGCGGAACGTAACATTTATATATAGAGATCCTCATGTCGCTCTAGCATAGGATGAGGGACTGCGTATATTTCTATGGCATGACGGTGGTGACCATGCGAGTAGCGTACCATGAGGTGTGCCTTGATATTGGGTGTAGCTACATATATATTGTATTAGGTTAATCTACTAGGGAGTAGATAGGTACAATGTGTGTGTAAGTGTAATGGCCCGGATTTCGCCCGACCCGATCGATCGCTAAATCGACGAAGGCCGCTCAAAACCCGAATACGTTAACTTTGGGAATACAACACATCAGAATAGATAACAACAGACTTTTATTACATCATAATAATGTTATCAGAGTACAGAATATCAGAGTACATTGAATAAAATACAGCGGAAGATTAAATTATGATAAATGTAATACATTGCAGCGGATCAATTATACTAATCACAGTAGAAGGCCATCATGCTCTGGACACAGCTCTAAGCTTCGATCTAGAATCCTGCTCAATATATCTGCAAAATAAGATGCTCGACTACACGTATGGAAAAGAGGGCACCCGTGTTTGCAAAGTGAAACAAACTACGGGCCAGTCATGGGACTGGCGTGAGAAATCTTTATTTAACTTAACTAATAAGAAGGATAATCACAGGACCACGCCACTATCATGGAACGGGTTTACTCCATTGGATTGCCAGTGCATAAATAAAGTAAATGGTTAAAAACAACGTAATGCTTTTTAGAAAAATGAAACCATTATAAGACTCAAGTCCCATCACACAATGCAACGCAAGCCGGAGGACAGAGTTTTACCTTATAATGGTCAAAAAGGCTTGATACGATAAAAACATATTTGATATTATTATTAGTGTATATATGTTTTAAAAACATTTCAATCATAATGTATTAATCATAGACGGCATAACACCCATCCTACTATGTCACCATATATAAGTATACAATCGAAACCCCAGGATGTCATATTGGAGGTTGGATTTCCATCAAGAGTCAAGGCTAGGAACGATCTCCTTACCGATTCGAGACACTCTAGCAATGTCTCAGGATTTGGACGCTGGCGAACCCTTGGATCCTGCAGGGCCGGTCCCCCAATAGTGCAATGGGTTGGATTAGTTGTAACAACCCGTATTTTTGAATAACATGTTATAACATAAATGGAGGCAGAATTAAACTGTAAAATCTGAATCAAGGGAAATGGGCTATGCCATTGCGTTCGTCTCGGAAAAATACGCGAAATAGAGTCCGAGTTTTCGAAAATCGGAGTCCGTATGACCAAGATATGGCCTCGCGAAGTTTCACGAAAAATTCCCAAATTAAAGTATACTTAATTAAGTGAAATGGGTTGCGCAGAGAAATATATATATATATATATTGATATATATATATATATATATAATTGAAAATTAAATAAATAAATATGCAAAAATGTTCAAAACAGCGAATTGGGAGAGGGGAATAACCGAACCGGCCGATTTTTGAGGTCGACCCGCGCCCGCTGGGTCGACTAGGGGTTAATCCAGGGTGTTTGGCTGTCAACCCGTGGGCCGATTCGCTCAAATGAAGATTTTGCATTTGAATGGTTCTCATGGTTCATCTTTAATCTAAAGGCCCTAGATGGTTCCTACACTTGACTTCTTCCCCAAGACATGCTTTGATGGCTTGGATTGAATCTAGGGTTAATCCTATGGCCTAAAACACTTGCCTAATCTATAAATAAGACCCTAACCTACCCTAAATCATCATTATTCATTCATGCAACTAAAGTATGGCAAAATCAATCCTCTCATGGCCTCCACTCTCTTCATAAAATTCCTAAATCAATTTCTAAGTGATTTTCCATGCATACAAGTGTTTTTAAACTTGTATGAGCATCATTAGCTTGCATTCAAGTCAAGTTTCTATATTTGCATCTTAAAGGAAGAGTTTTGATCATTTTGGCTCAAGGGTTTTGCTTGCATTTTGGGTTTTATTGATTGCATAAGGGCTTTCTTATATTTCCTATACTCATTTGAGTCCTCATAAGCATTGTAAGCCCTATTCTACTTTCATACTTAAACTCTAAAGTTAAATGTATGATATGCAAGTTTATATGCAAGTTTATCATGTTGTGATATGCAAGTTTATATGCAAGTTTATCATGTTGTGATATGCAAGTTTATATGCAAGTTTATCATGTTGTGATATGCAAGTTTATATGCAAGTTTATCATGTTGTGATATGCAAGTTTATATGCAAGTATGCCAAGTTATGTTATGCAAGTTTGGGTTGAACATTTTGTTCATGCTATCATGTTATGCAAGCTTATTTTGGGTTTATGAACATAAAGCTTTAAGCTTTATGCCAAAGGTTGCATTTTAGCAACATGTAAGTTATCATATCTCTTATGATAACTTGCATGTGAGGCTAAATGCGAACTTATGGCCATCTCTACATGTCATTTAGCACCATGTATCACCAATATGCTAAGTTTGGTTTTATGCATGCTTTTGAGGCCTAAAAATGTAATATGCAAGTGTATGAACATATGAACATTTCATATGCCACCATGTTAAGCTTGTGGCTTCAATACCTTTATGTCATGATTATGCCAAGTTCCCTCTTTCTATCCTTTATGCGCTATTGCGATATGTAAGCGATGGGATTGCGTTTGGGGTTGGGTAAACTTAAAAGACATAAAACATAAGCTTGGGAATTTACCTATTAAGTTAGGTCTACCCATTGGGAATTTACCTATTAAGTTAGGTCTACCCAATTGCTTGAAAACTTGTAACATGTTTTGGAAACATGATGGACATGACAATTAGAAAAGATAAGTGTGGCCAACTCGAGGTTGGGTTGAGTTTGTAGCGTAAACCTACCCGGAACCGACCGGCTTAACTAGTTGCTACAAACAATAGGACCCAATGTGAGAAGTTGGTCATGTTGTACCTTGAACCCGAGGTTAGACCAAGTTGTGGTGTAAAGCTACCCGGACCCGCCCGGCTTAACTAGTAACCACAACAAGGTCTAATGTGAGAGGTTAAGGCGCATTAAATTAATTAATGCCTCGTGATTAGGGTTAAGTCATGGTCTACTTAATACTTAACCAATTTGGGCTTGGTAGATTAATCGGGGTTAAGTCGTGAACTCATCGTTACACTTAACCAAGTTAATCCAGGATTAGCAAGAGGGTAAAACCGTACTTAACCCACTAGAAAAATCCTAGCAATGGGGGCCCACTCCAGCAGTAATCCCAAGTTAGTATCATCATGACCCTAGGGACTAGGCTAGGGTGGGGGCATGATTACTGGACTGGAGGTAAGTGACCAAAAGCGACGGCAGAGGGTACGCCGGTGTAGTTCCGGGCGGACTCTGGTCGTGCACATAGTCCGTAGCCGGAGAAAACATGCACGGGTACCAGTAGATCGGGACTGTGCACTCATGTTCATGGTGTCCAGGGGTTGACACCCTAGGGCTTGATACACCCGAAGGGTGGACCCGGCACAGTTCGACTACAATTATGATTGGGCCGTATTGACACCAACACGTGACGAGTTAGGCTTAGGGAGCCGATCGACTAGACCATTTGGTTGGACCTTGTATTAGGGTCATTTCATGTTATTGGGCCAAAGCTTGGGCCAAGGTATCAATACTTGTTTATTCAAGTCATGTTAGTTTGCTAGTACACCTGTGGTGCAAAACCTTAATCCTGATTATGCGATGACACCTTTATCTACCTTGTTAGTTAATCATCATGCTAGTATATTGTTATCCTTATGTTCATCCCTGCTGCTCATGCCAGTTAACTTTATCAGTTTACATTGATTGTAGTAGGGCTTACTCAGTCTTATTGACTGACCTGTTTTCTTTCGCCTCTTTTCTTCCATTCCCCCCCCCCAGGTTCTCAGGGAGGGAATACTGGAGCTTAGCTTGGATTTCGGATTGCTTGCTTGTGGGATTTCAGCTCATGTACGGTTTCGACATGAAGCTAGCTATGGTTACCACTTAATTGGGGATAGCACTTATTTATTTCAGTTTTTCAGTTGATGTTGTTTTATCTAGACTTGTTTATTTGGAAAGCTATGTTGTACCAGACTTGTTTTGAAATGTTTTGAAATCTTCCGCTGTTTTATCTATGTTATTTACTCTGTTTACATATATACATATGTTCTTGTTCTGCCTTGATATATCATTATGCATGTTTACCTGATTCAAACGCCCCTCCAAAGTCAGAGTGCTTGCAAGACCCACCCTGGTGGAGGTGGGGTGTTACATTTGGTATCAGAGCATATGGTACGAGAAGGAACAAAAAGGCTTTTAGAAAACTTTTGGAAAACTATTTTCAAAACCAAGTATAAAGTATTTTCCAAAGAAAAGTCTAGTTTATTTTAAAGGCTATTCCCTAAAAAGCCATTAGCAAAATTCCTTCGTTTTTCTCCATTCTGAATCTGTCTTTTTCTTCGTTTTCAGTATGGCCGATAACTTTGCTATTCCGGAGGGAGTACACGTACCTGTTTGGTATAGGAGACTTTTGGAGGCTAGGGCGACCGAAGCCGGCCCCGCAGATGTTCCTCCTCCTCCTCCTCTGGTAGTTAATGTTCCTCCTCCTCCTCCTCCGGTGGTTAATGTTCCTCCTCCTCCTGTCGCTGAGGTTCCTCTTCCTCCTCCCCCTCAGCATCCTCAAGTGGACTTCGCAAAGACTTGCAAAGATTTCAAAGCAATGGGTGGCAAGAACTTTCAAGGCACTGAGACTTTTGTAGAGGCCAGAAATTGGTTGAAAGAGACCGAGGATTTGTTTGCTATCTTTGGGTTAGACGATCAGAGGAAGCTCTTGTTGGCGGTTTGGCTTATGAAGGATGAAGCCGCTTATTGGTGGGAAGTCACCAATGGTACTAGGCCTGTTGAGACTTGGGCCGATTTCAGGGCAAGGTTCATGCTTAAGTTTCTATCTTCTGCTGAGGAGAATCTGCAAATGGAGAGGTTCATAACTTTGAAACAAGGAGATATGTCTGTCAAAGAATATGTGAACAAGTTCAATCAGTTAGCTCGTTTTGGCTTGGATATGGTGAATACTCCTCAGAAGAAGGCTCTTCGTTTTGCTAGAGGATTGAATGAGCCGTTGCAGGGATTGGCTATGTCACATATTCCCCATGGGGCCACGTTTGAGAGTTTGGTTGATATGGCGTTACTTCAGGGAGATGTCAAGAAAGAAACCAAGATGAATGATACTCAAGCCAAGAAGACTGATTCCCAGGGAAAAGGAAATCAGGGTAATCCAAGTGGTCAGAGCAGTCAAGGCAATCAGAACAAGAACAAGAGTCAAGGCAACAAGGGGAACAACAACAAGGGCAATAACAACAAGGGCAAGAACAACAAGGGGAAGTGCCATTATTGCGGTTCAGTTGGGCATCTTATTAAGGATTGTAAGAAGAGGAAAAGGAAGAATGGTGAATGCTTTTTCTGCGGTGAGACTGGACATTTCAGTAAGGATTGCCCGAGGAAGCAAGGGCAAGGCCAGGGTCAGACTCAGCGTGCTGGACCTTCAGGAGGGCAAGTTCATGCTCTCAATGTCGCTCCAGTTCCCGATCGAGGTAGTATTTCTGTTGAGAGCCTTGTATATATTTCTGATTTTCCAGTTCGTACCTTGTTTGATTCTGGTGCATCGCATAGCTTTATCTCATCTGATCTTGTTGATAGTTTGCACCTTAGTACTAGCTTGGTAGATGATCCCATCTGTGTCTCAAATCCTATTGGGGGTTCCGCCCATTTGTCTATGATATGTGGGGGTTTGAGGATCTCTATACTTAGTGTAGAGTTCTTGTGCAGTGCTTATGTTCTTGGTTTTAGGGGATACAGATTGATATTGGGCATGGATTGGCTGTCCAGATATGGAGCCATTCTTGATTGTGAGCATAGGGTTGTGAGGCTCGTGACTCGCCTCGGAAACACCCTAGAAATTTCTTGTGATCCGAGAGGTCCCGTCATGTTGTGCTATCTGGAATCACTCGACTCGTCAATGGAAACTCTTCAGTCTGTGAGAGTGGTTCGAGAGTATCCGGATGTTTTCGATGAAGTTAGGGGGTTGCCCCCTAAGCGAAAGATTGATTTCCGCATTTATCTGGTGGATAATGCAAAGCCTGTTTCTTTGCCCGTTCGGCACATGGCTCCGCGTGAAAGGCGGGAGCTAAGTAAGCAAGTGAAAGAGTTGCTTGAGAAGAACTTCATTAGACGAAGTATATCTGAATGGGGAGCGCCTGTGGTATTTGCTACCAAGGCGGATGGTTCTCTCCGACTTTGCGTTGACTATCGAGAGTTGAATAAGCTGACTAAGATGAACAGACACCCGTTACCGAGGATTGATGATCTCTTTGACCAGCTTGTCGGTGCTTCTGTTTTCTCTCAGCTTGATCTTGCTACGGGGTTCCATCAGCTCAGGGTAGCTGAAGATAGTATAGACAAGACTGCGTTCAGAACTCCAGATGGATTCTTCGAATGGCTTGTCATGTCGTTCGGCTTGACTAATGCACCCGCATATTTCGTGGACTTGATGAGTAGGGTGTTCAGGGAGTTCTTGAACAAGTTTGTCGTGGTCTTCGTAGATGATATTCTGATCTTCTCTAAGGATGAGGAAGAGCACGCAAGGCATCTCATGGAGGTGATGGATACGCTTAGAGCGCATCAGTTGAAGGCCAAGTTCTCCAAGTGTCACTTTTGGAGAAGGGAAGTTAGATTCCTTGGGCATATAGTATCTAAGCAAGGCTAAGCGGTGGATCCCGCTAAGGTAGTGGCAGTTCAGGATTGGAAGACTCCAAGGAATGCAACCGAAGTGAGAAGTTTTCTAGGTCTTGCGGGTTTTTACCGGAAGTTCATCAAGGACTTCGCAAAGATATCCGCTCCTCTCACTAAATTGACGAAGAAGAATTTAGTTTTTGCTTGGAGCATAGAATGCGAGCTTGCTTTTCAGAAGCTCAAGAGAGCCCTCACATCAGCACCTGTTCTAGCTTTGCCCGATGGAGGGAAGTTATTTACTGTATACACCGATGCATGTGGCATGGGGTTAGGAGTTGTTCTTATGCAAGAAGGAAGAGTGATATGCTTTGGCGGTAGACAACTCAAAGTGCATGAGAAGAATTATCCCACTCATGACTTAGAGTTGGCAGCAATAGTATATGCACTCAAGGCTTGGCGCCATTATCTTCTGGGAGAAAGATTTGAGCTTTATACCGATCACAAGTCATTGAAGTATCTCTTTTCTCAGAAGGATCTGAATCTGAGGCAACAAAGATGGATGGAATTCTTGGCGTCCTACGATTTTGAGATAGCTTATACCCCTGGCAAGGGGAATGTGGTAGCAGATGCATTGAGTAGAAGAAGGTTGACCCTAAGTCCTCTATTCGTTGAGATGAAGAATTTAGAGTATGTGGCAACCTTTGATTTCTCTTTGGCGATTGAGTCGATGACCGGTTCTTTAGCATCTCTGGAACTCAGACCTACCCTTCTTGATCAAGTTGAGGCTTCGCAGAGAGAAGACCCTCAGATAGTTGAGATTATGGATAAGCTAATTCGAGGAGAGACGTCTAGTCATCTCGCTCGATATTCTATTGATGACAAGGGTTGGCTGAGGAGAGACGGAAGGTTATGTGTTCCAATGGTAGAAGATCTAGTAAGAAGAGTTCTTGAGGAAGCGCATCGCTCTAAGTTGACTATACATCCGGGCGGAGATAAGATGTATAAAGATATGAAGCGCATTTTCTTTTGGCCTGGGATGAAGAAGGATGTGGTAGAATTTGTCTCTAGATGTATCATTTGCCAGCAAGTTAAGGCCGAGTCGAAGAAGCCCGGTGGGCTATTGCATCCTCTAGACGTTCCACTATGGAAGTGGGAGAGTATTTCCATGAATTTTATCGATGGGCTACCAAGGTCAAGGAAAGGGAATACGAGCATTTGGGTTATTGTGGATAGACTTACGAAGAGTGCTCATTTCATTCCGGTGAAGAGCAAGAGGACCGCATCTTGGCTAGCGTCTGTATATCTTCGTGAGATTGTGAGACTACATGGAGTCCCTTCTAGTATAGTCAGTGACCGTGACCCAATCTTTACAAGTCAATTCTGGAATAGCTTGCAAGAAGCTATGGGCACAAGGTTGAATCTAAGTATGGCTTATCACCCACAGACGGACGGTCAAACCGAAAGGGTGAATAGGGTACTCGAGGATCTGTTGAGGCTTTGTATTCTGGATTTTGGTGGTACTTGGGAAGACCATCTTCCTCTTGTTGAGTTTGCATATAATAACAGTTATCAGGCAAGCATAGGGATGGCACCATTTGAAGCTTTATATGGGAGGCCGTGCAAGTCGCCTACATGTTGGTGGGAGACTACAGATGAGCTTATACTTGGGCCTGATATGATCAGAGATACATCCGAGAAGATCGAGTTGATTCGGAGACGGATGAAAGCGGCCCAAGACCGACAGAAATCCTATGCTGATAAGCGAAGAACGGATTTGGAGTTTGATGTTGGGGATATGGTTTTCGTGAAGGTTTCTCCTTTGCGGAATGTGGTCCGATTTGGAGCTGTTGGGAAGTTGGCACCGAGGTTTGTTGGACCATTCCCTATTATAGAGAGGATCGGGCAGATGGCTTATAGAGTGAAGTTGCCCGAGAAGCTTGCTGGAGTACACGATGTTTTTCATGTCTCGCATCTCCGGAAGTGTTTACATGAATCAGCAGAGGTTGTTGAGCCAAGTGTTCTAAAAGATGTAGAAGTGGAGAAAGAGGCTACCTTGAGGAGAGCTCCGATTCGTATCTTGGGGACGGAGACCAAGAAGCTAAGGAATCGAGAGGTCAAATTGGTGAAGGTTCAATGGGGTGAAGCCGAAGAAGACGCAACTTGGGAAACCGAGGAGAAGATGCGTGGGCTTTATCCATTCCTTTTTGAGGGTACACTCTCAATCTCTTTTCTTTGTTAGCATATCTTTCTCTTTGCTATCCATGTTTATCTAGTTTATCGTGTTAATCTTGTCATGAGAACCTTAGGTAGAAACCCTTTGGATGAAACATGTGTTTCAAACATGTTATGCTTGATGGTTGCAAGTGGTTGCAAGTGTTTGCAAGTGGATACTCGTGGATGCATAATACACGTTAGGCACTAAGATCGGCTCACACACTTTCATACCGCATATGCATGAGTGTTTATGCTTATTCATGGATGAAAACTTGTTATGCTATCACGTGGATGTTGCATATGGATGAATGTTATGTGCACTCATGTAGAGATTATAAATTATGTTAGGAATTTGCATACATATGGACTCATTTCACTAACATATTTTGCATTAAGGGGGTTTACTGAATCAGTAACCTCCTGATTTTCGCATTAGATAAGTACATATACACACACCTTTGCATATGATCATACAGCATTTAGAAACTTTTAAGGACAATGATTGCTCGTGGATGATGTTTTGAGTAGATGGATGATGGATGGTAGGATATGTTCTTCCTAACTTGGAGATTTCGGGGACGAAATCCTTTAAGGAGGGAAGAATGTAACAACCCGTATTTTTGAATAACATGTTATAACATAAATGGAGGCAGAATTAAACTGTAAAATCTGAATCAAGGGAAACGGGCTATGCCATTGCGTTCGTCTCGGAAAAATACGCGAAATAGAGTCCGAGTTTTCGAATATCGGAGTCCGTATGACCAAGATATGGCCTCGCGAAGTTTCACGAAAAATTCCCAAATTAAAGTATACTTAATTAAGTGAAATGGGTTGCGCAGAGAAATATATATATATTGATATATATATATATATATAATTGAAAATTAAATAAATAAATATGCAAAAATGTTCAAAACAGCGAATTGGGAGAGGGGAATAACCGAACCGGCCGATTTTTGAGGTCGACCCGAGCCCGCTGGGTCGACTAGGGGTTAATCCAGGGTGTTTGGCTGTCAACCCGTGGGCCGATTCGCTCAAATGCAGATTTTGCATTTGAATGGTTCTCATGGTTCATCTTTAATCTAAAGGCCCTAGATGGTTCCTACACTTGACTTCTTCCCCAAGACATGCTTTGATGGCTTGGATTGAATCTAGGGTTAATCCTATGGCCTAAAACACTTGCCTAATCTATAAATAAGACCCTAACCTACCCTAAATCATCATTATTCATTCATACAACTAAACTATGGCAAAATCAATCCTCTCATGGCCTCCACTCTCTTCATGAAATTCCTAAATCAATTTCTAAGTGATTTTCCATGCATACAAGTGTTTTTAAACTTGTATGAGCATCATTAGCTTGCATTCAAGTCAAGTTTCTATATTTGCATCTTAAAGGAAGAGTTTTGATCATTTTGGCTCAAGGGTTTTGCTTGCATTTTGGGTTTTATTGATTGCATAAGGGCTTTCTTATATTTGCTATACTCATTTGAGTCCTCATAAGCATTGTAAGCCCTATTCTACTTTCATACTTAAACTCTAAAGTTAAATGTATGATATGCAAGTTTATATGCAAGTTTATCATGTTGTGATATGCAAGTTTATATGCAAGTTTATCATGTTGTGATATGCTAGTTTATATGCAAGTTTATCATGTTGTGATATGCAAGTTTATATGCAAGTTTATCATGTTGTGATATGCAAGTTTATATGCAAGTATGCCAAGTTATGTTATGCAAGTTTGGGTTGAACATTTTGTTCATGCTATCATGTTATGCAAGCTTATTTTGGGTTTATGAACATAAAGCTTTAAGCTTTATGCCAAAGGTTGCATTTTAGCAACATGTAAGTTATCATATCTCTTATGATAACTTGCATGTGAGGCTAAATGCGAACTTATGGCCATCTCTACATGTCATTTAGCACCATGTATCACCAATATGCTAAGTTTGGTTTTATGCATGCTTTTGAGGCCTAAAAATGTAATATGCAAGTGTATGAACATATGAACATTTCATATGCCACCATGTTAAGCTTGTGGCTTCAATACCTTTATGTCATGATTATGCCAAGTTCCCTCTTTCTATCCTTTATGCGCTATTGCGATATGTAAGCGATGGGATTGCGTTTGGGGTTGGGTAAACTTAAAAGACATAAAACATAAGCTTGGGAATTTACCTATTAAGTTAGGTCTACCCATTAGGAATTTACCTATTAAGTTAGGTCTACCCAATTGCTTGAAAACTTGTAACATGTTTTGGAAACATGATGGACATGACACTTAGAAAAGATAAGTGTGGCCAACTCGAGGTTGGGTTGAGTTTGTAGCGTAAACCTACCCGGAACCGACCGGCTTAATTAGTTGCTACAAACAATAGGACCCAATGTGAGAAGTTGGTCATGTTGTACCTTGAACCCGATGTTAGACCAAGTTGTGGTGTAAAGCTACCCGGACCCGCCCGGCTTAACTAGTAACCACAACAAGGTCTAATGTGAGAGGTTAAGGCGCATTAAATTAATTAATGCCTCGTGATTAGGGTTAAGTCATGGTCCACTTAATACTTAACCAATTTGGGCTTGGTAGATTAATCGGGGTTTAGTCGTGAACTCATCGTTACACTTAACCAAGTTAATCCAGGATTAGCAAGAGGGTTAAACCGTACTTAACCCACTAGAAAAATCCTAGCAATGGGGGCCCACTCCAGCAGTAATCCCAAGTTAGTATCATCATGACCCTAGGGACTAGGCTAGGGTGG
Source organism: Allium sativum (assembly GCA_030737875.1). Taxonomy (NCBI): domain Eukaryota; kingdom Viridiplantae; phylum Streptophyta; class Magnoliopsida; order Asparagales; family Amaryllidaceae; genus Allium; species Allium sativum. Next base: position 454,196,986 of record CM060915.1, on the reverse strand, counting down.
GGGCACGATTACTGGACTGGAGGTAAGTGACCAAAAGCGACGGAAGAGGGTACGCCGGTGTAGTTCCGGGCGGACTCTGGTCGTGCACATAGTCCGTAGCCGGAGAAAACGTGCACGTGTACCAGTAGATCGGGACTGTGCACTCATGTTCATGGTGTCCAGGGGTTGACACCCTAGGGCTTGATACACCCGAAGGGTGGACCCGGCACAGTTCGACTACAATTATGATTGGGCCGTATTGACACCAACACGTGACGAGTTAGGCTTAGGGAGCAGATCGACTAGACCGTTTGGTTGGACCTTGTATTAGGGTCATTTCATGTTATTGGGCCAAAGCTTGGGCCAAGGGATCAATACTTGTTTATTCAAGTCATGTTAGTTTGCTAGTACACCTGTGGTGCAAAACCTTAATCCTGATTATGCGATGACACCTTTATCTACCTTGTTAGTTAATCATCATGCTAGTATATTGTTATCCTTATGTTCATCCCTGCTGCTCATGCCAGTTAACTTTATCAGTTTACATTGATTGTAGTAGGGCTTACTCAGTCTTTTTGACTGACCTGTTTTCTTTCGCCTCTTTTCTTCCGTTCTCCCCCAGGTTCTCAGGGAGGGAATACTGGAGCTTAGCTTGGATTTCGGATTGCTTGCTTGTGGGATTTCAGCTCATGTACGGTTTCGACATGAAGCTAGCTATGGTTACCACTTAATTGGGGATAGCACTTATTTATTTCAGTTTTTCAATTGATGTTGTTTTATCTAGACTTGTTTATTTGGAAAGCTATGTTGTACCAGACTTGTTTTGAAATGTTTTGAAATCTTCCGCTGTTTTATCTATGTTATTTACTCTGTTTACATATATACATATGTTCTTGTTCTGCCTTGATATATCATTATGCATGTTTACCTGATTCAAACGCCCCTCCAAAGTCAGAGTGCTTGCAAGAGCCACCCTGGTGGAGGTGGGGTGTTACATTAGTTATGCCTGAACACACGCTTCCCGGTCCTATTGGACCTATAAATTGGCCATTGCGGTTAGTAAAATCCGAGGCGCCTCAAAATCGATTAACCACATAAGGAAAATGTCGGGCCGTGTTAAACCCAAATTCCAATTCTATCTAGAAAGAAATGTGTGCACTCCCTGCGTTCCCTTGCTCCGTTTTTGATTCAAACCAGGGTGTGAGGCTCGTGAGGCAACGAAATACACAAAGCTATGCCTAAATAGACTATGCTTTGATCATCATCCACAAGGCTCTGCTTTTCAACAAAAGCCTTGATCAATTGCATCTTGGCATGCCACATTGACAGTCCACACCATGCGATCGATAACTACTACTATATAACCTCTGAGCTCATGCGTCTCAGAGAAGGGTGTTAAGCAAGAGAATAAATTCTCCGCCACCAACAGATATATATTAAATAGAAATCAATTTACATGGAATGAAATCCAATGTCAGACACACATCCATTTACAAGTCCGTTCTGGGTCTGAATGAAACCGGAGGCACCTTATACCTTGCATACTCGAACGATCAACAATACGTTTGGACAACTACCACTGGAACCTTTTCAAGGTAGCAACTCCAATCAAAGGCATGAGTAGTCCTCATCCATTCCATGTGAAGATCGTCGGTCTTCAACCACCGTCTTCATCTTCGACTTTTAATCGTCATAGTAGTTATTCAGAATGGGTTAAACCCGGTCATTCCGAATAACTCGCGTATTTTTATAACTAAAAATCAAGTGTTAGAAGGATACACCCAACGCCCCTTCCAATTCAGAATATTCTTTAAATAAAATATTCATATTATTATGGAAAGGTTCCCATTAATTTTATCAAAGATAAAATCCTTTAAATTTATTCTTAAATCTTATTTCCAAAGATTTGTTAAAATTCCAATTCAGTTTTAATATGAAAATCACTACTTTACAATTATTCCAATTTAAAGAATAAATCTTATTTTAACTGGGTTGAAGAATCAACGTCATTTAAAAACATTGTTCACAATAAACCCAAAATCATTTTCCAATAAATAAATATAAATTGAAATACAAATAATCTTAGTTGAAAGATTTTTTCTTTATTTAAAAGAAATTCTTTGTTTAAAAAAAATATTCTTTATATAAAAGATATTCTAAATCGGAAAGCGACTCAATCATTTACCATATAACTTTGGTTATATGGATTTCATACATTGTATGTAAATGACAATAATAATAAATAATCATCAAACCATCCATTCATCATCCAAAGTGAAGTTCATAACTGGGTGAGCATTAAAATGAAGTAATAACGCTCATCGCAGCCTGTCAATCTATCGATTGACATAAGAATAAATATTTGGACTAGTGTATATCAATAACATCCCAATACCCGTATGGAGTTTTCAACCAACAATAGTAAATATAAATAAATATTTTTTTAATGAATTTAACCAACTTTGATACTACAAACATGTTGATAATGATGGACAAAATGATATTTTATTCGTAATGTCGATAAAATATATTTGACTCGCATAATTTCTTGATACATTTCTAATATCTAATAGAATGTAATATATTTATATGACACTATTGTGGATGAAAAATAAAGATAATTTTTATTATACTTTATTTGTATATTATTATTCTTAGTTTTAACACATAAAAGATATAATCTCATCGGTATATGTTTTTCAATGTATAACCTAACACCTAGAAAGGTTTAATTTAAATTGCATACAAATCCTAATGTATGCATTATCATATAAAAATGTCACATTAAATCAACTACAAATTCTAATGTATGTTTTGACCAATACTATGATTCTTATATTTGGATATAAATTCTAATGTAATTTTGCAAACAAAAATGATTTTTATATTTGCATATAAGTCCTATCGTATGTCATGCATGTAACGACCCGGAAAATCTAAACCAATTAAAAAAATTTAAATTGGATATTTTAGTGGTTTTTAAATATTTAAAATAAATATTTTAAATAATAACAACGAAAAGTAAGTGTGAATCGACGTTTGAAAATGAATATAATTAATTCTAATTATAAACAAGGCCTGAAATGGCGCGGTAGTTTCAAAATTTGAATTCAAATTTTTGACTGACTGTACCGTGTGCAAAACAAAATGGATTTTAGTGAAACAAAAAATATTCAAATCTGTTAGTGAATATCTTTCTAATAAATTTGAAAAATTGAAGTTTCATAGCGGGAAGCAGAAGTTATGGCTAAATGAATTTTCAAAAAGATCGCTATAGAGTTTATATAGCCCGTGAAAATGGCCATTTTGTAAACGACCGCAGAATTCGACGAAACCACTTTTGTTGGATCTGGGATGTCAAATTATTGCTAGGATTCAAATTTCATAATTTTTGAAGCTAGTATGTGAGCGGGGCAAAGGAAAATGTGTTTGGTCGGTTTCTATTAAATTGGATCGACCAGAAAAGGGCCATTTTTCAGACGGTCTTAGAATTCGATGAAACTAGTTTTGTTGGGATCGTATCGTCAAAACATAACTAGATTTATTTTTCGGGAATTTTTAGAATCAGTATATGGCCCCGATAAATTGAAATGTATGTTCGAATTAAATATTGAATGTTTTATATTTTAATTTGAAGGAAAACTGAGTGAAATAGTCGAATGGGCCTACGAAACATATCCCATTGTGTTCGGAATGGGGGTATTTAGCTAGGAACGACAGTCGTTGGGTTTGGATTGGAGTTCATATGAGATAAGGGGTATTTTTGGATTTTTAAAATTTATAAATAATAAAAAATTCCTATCGGCTCGTTCATTCTTCTCTCTTCCCGACTCTCTCTAAACCCGACGACGGAAAATGGTGGAAACCATCTCTCCTAATTTCTGGCCAAACCACTCACCAATATCGAAAGCTCTAGTTGAAGATTTTGAAGAGCTCGAGACGAGCTTCAAATCCATACCAGGATTCGATTTTTTCGTTCAATATTCAAGGAGAACGAACGACCCGAAGTCAGGGACTTCAAGCCGCCGCCCAGCCTCACCACCGCCGTCGAGCTGGTCAACTCTGGTGGTGCCGGCAAGCCACTTCCAAGCCCTTCGACGCTGCGTAGCCCGATCGTCCAACCCCTTCACGGATTTCGCGAAAAATCAATACCTAGTATTTAACAAATCAGAGAGGTAATGACTGATTTTAAATTAAACTATTCTATAGCACTTTAAAGCGCTACGGTTTTTGATTTCACTGTAAAAATCATATCTTTTTCGTTTGTTGACGAAATTCAGTGAAACAAGAGACAATGGACTCGTGTGGACGTCTTCTACATTCTAGAAGAGACCGGATATTTTTCTGAGCCTTCTGCTATTTTTGGTGGAGTGGAACCCAATGTGAGATTTCTAAATTATAAACGATATGGAAAACGACGATGTATAAATTATATAGTCGATGTATGAGTTATACAAGCGTTGTACACCTCATGTATAAGCGTTGTATAAGTTGTACGTTCGATGTATAAGTTATATATGCGTTGTAAAAATTATATATGTGTTGAAGTGAAGTGAAATATACTTATATATATATATATGCCCCTCGTCCACAAACCATGGACGATATTTATTGGTTGTGATTGGTGTAAAAATTAGTTGATAGCGAATGGTTGATTAGAATTGTTTGTGGTTGAAATTGACTGACTGTGGTTGAAAAATACCCGTTTGTGGTTGAGAATTATTTGGTTGAAACAACATAGGATTAGTTTGTGGAAAAGAAAAATACAACCTGCGTGCGAGCTAGATGCATGAAATCCCCATTGTCAAAAGCTTCGAGGCTTTAAGGTAGAGCGAGGAGCCGTACTAGGGACGGCCCCGGTTTTAACTACCGTGCCGTTATGCTATCGAAATTTTCAATAATATTCATGTGTTAGAATTATTTTCATGTGTTGAAACTATATTCATGTGTTGAAACTACATTCATGTGTTGAATAGAAATTCCTTCGTTGAATAGAAATTCATGTGTTAAATGATATTCATGTTTTAAATAAATTGTTTTAATAATAAAAATCACATTTTTATTATATATATGAACTATAGAAAACATTCATGTATTGAATAGAAATTCATTCGTTGAATAGAAATTCATGTGTTGAATGGTATTCGTGTTTTAAATAAATTGCTTTAACAATAAAAATCACATTTTTATTATATATACGAACAACATAAAACCTTCATGTGTTAAATAGAAATTCATTCGTTGAATAGAAATTCATATGTTGAATGTTATTCGTGTTTTAAATAAATTTTTTTATAATAAAAATCATATTTTTATCACTTATGTGAACTATATAAAATAGTCGTGTTTTGAAATAAATTGTTTAATAATAAAAATCATATTTTGATCACTTATACGAACTATATAAAATAGTCATGTTTTGAAATAAATTGTTTTACAATAAAAAACCACACTTTTATTATATAAATGAATTGTTAAAAATAGTGAAGTGTTGAAATAAATGTCTGTTGGATAAAAATATCATTTTTATCAAATGTATGAAAAGAATATGGTTTTGAAATAAAAGAATCGATTATTTATATACATATATATATAAATAAAATATATCAAATAACGAAGCTGCAGTTCGTGTTTTGAAACCGTAATTTCAAACGATTAGTGCGGGAGATCCGACCATCGGATTTTCCCGAAACCGAAACCGTTAGGTTCGCTTTGGAAATATCTATCCAACGCCACCAACTTTATGAAGATCCAACGGTTGGATTGTCTGGAATGTTTAATTCAAATATGAAGAAAAACAGCGCAAGAATCGATTATATATATATAATTAAATTAAATCGAATAACGACGCTGCAGTTCGTATTTTGAAATCGAAACTTCAAACGAGTGTACCGGGAGATCTGACCGTCGAATTTTCTCAAAACTGGAACCGTTGGATTCGTTTTTAAAAGATCTTTCTAATGATATAAAATTTGTAAATATCCAATGGTTGGATTTTCAGATATGTGTAAATCAATTCTGAAGAAAAACAGCGTCACGGCCGCGTTATGGCCTGAAGCGTCGTTTGAATAAATTGGCTATTATTAAATAAATAAAATAGCGATAATTCATTATAAAATATTATAAACGATATGGAATGTGAAATTTAGAAACTAACGGAAGGTTAGCTAAGTCGAATGGTTTCGTGGGTTTTGATCTGATGCTGGTTTCGGCCTTCGGGGTTAATATTTGGGAAATCGTTCTCTTACTGATTTACGGTTAGTGACTGATGAGTTGGAATAAGGCGTATGTTGTGTTTGTGTAGCACTTGTTTATTATATATGCGAGTTGCTCAGAAGACCGGGTTTATCCCATTCCGAATAATTGAATCGACGATAAGAAGTCGAAGAGGAAGACGATGGTTGAAGACCGGAGATCTTCACCTCGGTTGGATGATAACTGATGTCCTGATTGGGAGGCATCCTGAAATATGGATAATGAGTGGTGATCGTCCAGATGTACATGGAGATTGATGGGTATGCGGGGTACATAGTGCCTCCGGTTACGTTCAGACCCAGAACGGACTTGTAAATGGACTGTGTGCCTGACATTAGAATTCATTCTGTGGGATTGATGGCCATCAGTTGCTTGGTGTGAATTGCCTGTGTGGCATGCTAAGATGCAGTGATCAAGGCTTCTGTTGAAAAGCAAAGTCTTGTGGTTGATGATCAAAGCACCGCCTGTGTGGCGCAGCTTTGTATATAACGTGAATTCGCGAGCCTCACACCCCGGCATGAACCAGAAACGGGAGAGGACATCAGGGAGGGCATGCGTTTCCTTCTAGCTAGAGGTGGTGTCATTGCTTAAACTGGCTGACATATATATATTATTCTCACCTGTGTGGTTATTGCTGTTGCGAGGCGCCACAGATATATCGGTGACTATGTGAAGCCGATGGAGTCATTCGTTGGCTCATTTATGCCCCGAAGGGCAGGGAGACGTAGTGTTCAGGCATTTTAATCCACATCGGTGGACCGGCCCTAACGATCCAAGGGTCGATGCGCTTTGACCCTGAGGCTCGGGCTAGAGTGTCTCGAAGTCGGTAAGGACTATCTTTTGCCTTGGTTCATGATGGAAATCCAATTTCCAAATACGTGATTGTGCGGTATTGATTGTATACCTATATATGGCGACATGATATATGGTACCCATGTCGTCTATGATTGATACTTATGATTTGAAATTGTTTTTGAAACATAGAAACACTAGTAATAATATCAAATTCTTTTGTTTTATTCGTATCAAGCATATTTTGGCCATTATAAGGTAAAACTCTATCCTCCGGCTTGCGTTGCATTGTGTGATGGGAACTGAGTCTTATAATGGCTTCATTTTTTATAAAAAGCATTGCGATGTTTAAAAGATTTACTTGTTTTAAAGCATTGGCAATCCAATGGAGTAAACCCGTTCCGCGAAAGTGGCGTGGTCCTGTGATTAGCCATATTATAAATGTGTTAAGTAGATTTCTTATACCAGTCCCATGACTGACTCGTAGTTTGTTTCACTTGCAAACTCGGGTGCCCTTATTTCTACTCGGGCAGCCTTGTCTTCAAGTTTTAGCAGGCTCTTTCTGGATAGTTGGAGCTGAAGATGGATTCTATCATTTATCTCTTTTTATGTTGTTCAGCTCCTATTGTACATATTATGTTTGTTTTCTGCTGTAGACATTTATGTATAGCTGAACTGTATTTGTACTAAGTATGATCCTGTATACCGTGTAACTCTGATGATTACTTTTATTCAGAGTGTTATTTGTGCATTATCTAGTGTATTTATTTAATTCTGATCTGCTATTATCTGTTTATGTGTTATATTCCAAAGATTACCCTTGCCACTGTCAGTATGGGGTTTGGTGTCATCACAATGCAAATAAAGATGTTTATTTTATTTGCATATAAATTCTATCGTATGTCATGCAAATAAAGACGATTATTTTATTTGCATATCTATTCTATCGTATGTCATGCAAATAAAGATGATCATTTTATTTGCACATAAATTCTATCACAACAAAGTTTATAAGGAGTTCCATCTTGCTGACAATTCTATTTTTAAACAATGGATATTTCTATGGTAAAACAACCTATTACACAAAAAATGCTATTTGTGTTTAACTTTTTCATTCAATAAAATGTAAATTTTGTCTTAATTCAAATCTAATTAACCGAACGTAATTTTTGTTTTTAACAAAAATGTGTATTTTCATTCAACTAGTCTTATCTTGACAAAAATATATAATTTGACCAAAAATATAAGGTTTGCTTTAACTAATCTATTTTGACAAAATGAATATTTTAATTTAACTATTCTATTTCAACAAAACAACAGAACTTTGGTTTGTTGACAAATCTAATTCAACAAAAAAATTATAAATGAGGTGTTTGTTTTGTCAGATCTAATACAACAAAATGATGAGGTTTTGTTTTAGCCATTACAATTTGACAAAAGTGACAAAATGTATTTCAGCTACTGTAAATTAGTAATGGTGAATGTTCCTGCTTCATTCTTTTAAGCAACACAAAAATGGATAATTTGCCTCATTCCTATAAAAAGACAAAAGTGAATACATTTGTCTTAACCTTTTAAAATGACAAGTTAAATAATTTTGTCTCATTCAATTTAAATGATAAAAAATGTATCTTTTTGTATTGCAATAAAAGGATAAATAAACCTTATCTACCTATTACTCTTTTTATTTTAGCTAAGATGACACTAAAAATATATCTTTTTAATTCTAATCTTTTTGTTATAATCTATGATGAAAATAAAAACATTTTAATTAACTTAACAAAATTACAACAAAGTTGAATTCATTTTATCATAATCTTTTTATTTAATCTAGTAAAAAAATGATATTTTTAATCCCATTCTTTTATTAGCATCTAATATGTAATAAAAGTGTAACTTCTTAAAACTATGCTTTTTATTTGCATCTAATATTTAAATAAATATGTAATATTTTAATTTATGATTTATTTGCATCAAAGAATGCAAATAAAGATACAACTTTTAATTTCATGTTTTATTTGCATCAAAAAAGGCAAATGAAAAATTCAACTTTCAAATACGGTGTTTGTTTGCATCGAAGAATGCAAATAAAAATATAATCTTTTAACTACGATATTTATTTGCATCTAAATATGCAAATAAAATAAAATCTTTTAATTTATGCCTTATGTTTTGTTTGCAACAAAATTTACAAGAAAAATTGTAACTTTTGAAATCACATTTTTATTTAAATTACAAAATAAAAATGTCATATTCATTCTAGTGTTTTTGTTTGCATTTATAATTGCAAAAAATGTGATTTTAACTCTAATGTTTGTTTGCATCTAAAATTGCAAATAAAAATATAGTTTACTTCTAATTTTTTGCTTGCATCTACAATAGCAAACAAAAGTATAGTTTTCCTTAATTTAATGTATATTTGCGTTAGAGAATGCAAATAAAAGAATATTTTATATTTTCAATGCATATTCGCATAAAAGAATGCAAGTAAAAGAGTATTTTCTATTTCTATGTATATTTGCATAAAAGAATTCAAATAAAAGTACATTTTATATTTCTATGTATATTTGCATAAAAGAATGCAAATAAAAGTACATTTTATATTTCTGTGTACATTTGCATAAAAGAATGCAAATAAAAGAACCATCTTTATATTTCTATGTAATCTAAGGACGTATAAAGAGTATTTTATTTGTTTATACTTTTCTATGTAACCTAAGGACGTATAAAGAGTATTTTATTTGTTTATACTTTCCTATGTGTTCTAATAACAAATAAAAGAGTATTTTGTATATATACAATTTCCTATATAATCTATTGACATATAAAGAAGTATTTTATAAGTATACACTTTCCTATATAATCTAATGACATTTAAAATAAATGACCTTAAAATATTTTAATATGACTGACTAATTCATCTAAACATAAATGACAACCTCATTTTACAATAAATGAAAAATTCATTTTAACATAAGTGACAAATTTCATCTTAGCATAAATGACGTTTTCATTTCAAAATGTAATTTCTATTTTAATGGAACATTTCATTCAAAAAGCTGATTTCTATTTTAATGTATGTTTTCTGTTCAAATATGATATGTTAAAACAGAAATGATAATTTATTCTAATCTTTTTATTTAAATCAAACATGAAAATAAAAATATTGTTTTTATTTTATACTTCAAAATTTGACACATATGAATAATTTACATGCTATATATACAACAGAAGTATAATTTTTATTGTATATAATAAATCCTGTCAAACAAGAATACACAATCTAATTCGATGGTTCATCACAATCACACAACAAATCTACACTGCACCAATTATACATACAACATGACATAAGTATACATTTCACACCAAAATAAAAAACTAGTTTTAAATTTTAAAATAAAAATCTCACATTGCTTTTTGTTAAAAGTTTCAACATGCTTTGTTTGATTCTGGTCAGCTTCATGTTGTAGATCTGATCAATACGAGTCTAACGCTTTCAGTTTCGTTCGATTCTGATTCAGTTTGCACAAGTTATAGCCTTTCAAATATTAATTATATTAGTTAACAATTTAATATTATTTAATTAAAATATATTAGAGCATAACCCTTTCTTCCTCCTCAGACAAACTAAGGCCGTTAGTTTTCACCTAAGCTTCAGAACTAGGTCTCAATTTTCACCGCAATCCGTTTAACTTCGTCTCGATCAGGATACGCCACGCCGGAGAGCTACAGGAGTCGCACAAAGGGGGCCCGCTCAGGTGTAGCTCGGTCGAGCCTAGAGGGAGGGCGACGGTGGTCTTAGGCGCGGGTTCAGGGGTCTGAGTCTCGACGTACGGGCCACTAGGGATTGTTCAAGTCATATAGAAATGAAGAGTGAGGAAGCCTCTTCGATATTTCCTAAAGGATTGGATCTAATTTGCTGTGGGCTGGAAGAATTTGAGGAGGGAAGTCGGTGGGTTTCTGGCCATGGATTAGAAGGGGCGGCGGCTATAGTAAGATGGATTAGGGTTAGAGGAAGATGATGTGTATTTTTATATTATTTTAATGTTAATTTTGCAATTAAATCATAAGCTTTAAACCAAACCAATTTTAGTTCAACTGGAGTCTACCATTCACAATAGCCCCCGTTCCGGATCCAACGGGCTAGGTCCCGTCAGCGCAAACGGCTGTCTATGGCCTGAATTATTTAATTTAAAATTTAAATCCTTTATTTAATTAATTCAATCTTACATTAAAATTCACCAAGGCCACATACGACCTCTAAAAATTACAGAAAAAATATATTTAGCTTTGTTTTGACGATACGGTTGACTAATTTCATTGAATTCTGAGACCATTTGAAAAATGGCAATTTTCTGGTCGATCAGATTTGACTAAAATTGACAAAGCACATTTTCTTTCGCTACACTCACATATTAATTCTAAAATTTGTGAAAATTGAAATCTAGCAATAATTTGACATTCCAGTTCCAACAAAAGTGGTTTCGTCGAAAATGGAGGTTGTTTGAAAAATGGCTATTTTTAATATTTAAAAAAATAATTCTACAGCGAATATTCTGAATTTTAAACTGGTCATAACTTTTGATTCCCATTATGAAATTTCAATTTTTCAGATTCGTTGGAAAGATATTTTTAAATATATTCTAATATTTTTGGTTTCACTAAAATCTGGTTGAATTTTGAATTCGGTACATTCAGTCAAATTTCAAGTTTGACTTTTTAAACTACCGTGCAATTTCTAACTCCATTTATAATTAAAATAAAATTATTCATTCTAACTTCGACTAAAATAAATTTTTCCTCGTTTTTATTTAAAATAAATTATTTTTACTATTAAAATTTCTAAAACAAAAATTTTAAATTGGTTCAGAATTTGCGGGTTTTTACAATCTCCCCGACTTAAAATCTTTTCGTCCTCGAAAAGGAATGAAGTTAAAGTTCGTTTAATTAACCAACTCAACCTTTAATTTTAATCAATTTTCAGTTTAGTTCAATATTAAATATGATTTAGTTAGATTTATCATTCTTTTTATATATTGGTTGAATTAATTATCATTCCAATATTTTAATTAGTTAAACTAATTATCAAACATCACAACCAACAATCTATTAGGTGATTAACTTTCAATTATATATACTTTTATATATCGTCAAAAACCTTATTTTTAGTGCAAATCACAGCAATAAAACCCTATCTAGTTTTGGTTCTCACACCAGTCAATGGAAATATATAGATATACCACTTTCGAAACTAGAACATAAATTCTGATGATGTTTCGAACCACCATCAAAACATCTCCGGGTGACTAAAGTGTGATTCTATATCTATCCAGTATATTTGAGGTTTCGAATACACGTGGACCAGACATGTATTAAAATCTCTATATACTTGATTGTCCAAAATAAAATAGTATAATTTAATATCTTCAAATACATATAATAAGATTTTAAATTCTCAGAACAAAATTTGTTTGCATTTTTAATTTAAAAATTAATACTCTTCACACTCGTTCTAGGATACTACTGATCCCATCTCTAACGAGTCATCCTTATTGGATATTACTAATCAAATCTTTGATGAGTCTTTTGTTCAGTTCTAACGAGATGTACCCCAAAGATTTGAGCTAACCAGAGCTCTGTACCAACTGTAACGACCCGGATTTTTCCCTACCCGATCGATCGCTAAATCGACCAAGACCACTCAAAACCCGAGTACGTTAACTTTGGGAATACATCACATCAGAATAGATAACAACAGACTTTTATTACATCATAATATGTTACATCAGAGTACATAATATCAAAGTACATTAAATAAAATACAGCAGAAGATTAAATTACAATAAATGTAATACATTGCACCAGATCAAATATACTAATCACAACGGAAGGCCATCATGCTCTGGACACTGCTCTAAGCTTTGATCCAGAATCCTACTCAATATATCTGCAAAATAAGATACTCGACTGCCCATGTGGAAAAGAGGGCACTCGAGTTTGCAAAGTGAAACAAACTACGGGTCAGTCATGGGACTGGTGTGAGAAATCTTTATTTAACTTAACTAATAAGGAGGCTAATCACAGGACCATGCCGCTATCGCGGAACGGGTTTACTCCATTGGATTGCCAGTGCATAAATAAAGTAAATCGTTAAAAACAACGCAATGTTTTTTTAAAAATGAAACCATTATAAGACTCAAGTCCCATCACACAATGCAACGCAAGACGGAGGATAGAGTTTTACCTTATAATGGTCAAAAATGCTTGATACGATATTATTATTAGTGTATATATGTTTTTAAAACATTTCAATCATAATGTATTAATCATAGACGACATAGTACCCCATCCTACTATGTCGCTATATATAGGTATACAATCAAAACCCCAGGATGTCGTATTGGAGGTTGGATTTCCATCAAGAGTCAAGGCTAGGAACGATCTCCTTACCGATTCAAGACACGCTAGCAATGTCTCAGGATTCGAATGCTAGCGAAACATTGGATCCTGCAGGGACGGTCCCTCAATAATGCAATGGGTTGGATTAGTTATGCCTGAACACACGCTTACCGATCCTATTCGACCTATAAATTGGCCATTGCGGCCAATATAATCCGAGGCGCCTCAAAATCCATTAACCACATAAGTAAAATGCCAGGCCGTGCTAAACCCAAACACCACTTCAAGCTAGAAAGAAATGTGTGCACTCCCTGCATTACCTTGCTCTGTTTTTGACTCATACTGGGGTGTGAGGCTCGTGAGGCAAAGAAATACACAAAGCTGTGCCTAAATAGGCTATGCTTTGATCATCATCCACAAGGCTCTGCTTTTCAAAAAAATCCTTGATCAATTGCATCTTGGCATGCCACATTGACAGTCCACACCATGTAAACGATAACTACTACTATATGGCCTCTGAGCTCATGCGTCTCAGAGAAGGGTGTTAAGCAAGAAAATAAATTCTCCGCTACCAACAGATATATATTAAATAGAAACCAATTTACATGGAATGAAATCCAATGTCAGACACACATCCATTTACAAGTCCGATCTGGGTCTGAACAAAACCGGAGGTACCTTATACCTCGCATATCCGAACTATCAACAATACGTCCGGACAACTACCACTGGAACCATTTCAAGGTAGCAACTCCAATCAAAGGCATCAGTAGTCCTCATCCATTCGATGTGTAGATCGTCGGTCTTCAACCACCGTCTTCATCTTTGACTTTTAATCATCGTAGTAGTTATTCAGAATGGGTTAAACCCGGTCATTCCGAATAACTCGCGTATTTTTATAATTAAAAATCAAGTGTTATAAGGATACATCCAATGCCTCTTCCAATTCAGAATATTCTTTAAATAAAATATTCATATTATTAGGGAAAGGTTCCAATTAATTTTATCAAAGTTAAAATCCTTTAAATTTATTCTAAATCTTATTTCCAATGATTTGTTAAAATTCCAATTCAGTTTTAATATCAAAATCACTACTTTACAGTTATTCCAATTTAAGGAATAAATCTTATTTTAACTAGGTTGAAGAATCAATGTCATTTAAAAACATTGTTCATGATAAACCCAAAATCATTTTTCAATAAATAAATATAAATTGAAATACCAATTATCTTAGTTGAAAGATTTATTCTTTATTTAAAAGAAATTCTTTGTTTAAAAAAAATATTCTTTATATAAAAGATATTCTGAATCGGAAAGCGACTCAATCATTTACCATATAACTTTGGTTATATAGATTTCATACATCGTATGAAATGACAGTAATAATAAATAATCATCAAACCATCCGTTCATCATCCAAAGTGAAGTTCACAATTGGTTGAGCATTAAAATGAAATAATAACGCTAATCGCAACCGTCAATCTATCGATTGACATAAGAATAAATATTGGGACTAGTGTATATCAATAACATCCCAATTCTCGTGTTGATAAATAAATATTTGGTTAATGAATTTAACCAACTTAGATGCTACCAACATGTTGATAATGATGGGCGAAATGATATTTTATTCCTAATGTCGAAATAAAATATATTTGACTCGCATAATTTCTTGATACATTTCTAATATCTAATGGAATGTAATATAGTTATATGACACTATTGTGGATGACAAATAAAGATAATTTTTATTATATTTTATTTGTATATAATTATTCTCAGTTTTAACACATAAATGAAATAATCTCATCGGTATATGTTTTTCATTGTACAACCTAACACCTAAAAAGGTTTAATTTAAATTGCATATAGATCCTAATGTATGCATTAGCATATAAAAATGTCACTTTAACTCAACTACAAATTCTAATGTTTGACCAATACTATGATTCTTATATTTGGATATAAATTCTAATGTAAGTTTGCAAATAAAAATGATTTTTATATTTGCATATAAGTCCTATCGTATGTCATGCAAATAAAGATGATTATTTTATTTGCATATTAATTCTATCGTATGTCATGCAAATAAAGATGATTATTTTATTTGCACATAAATTCATATGTCATGCAAATAAAGATGATTATTTTATTTACATATAAATTCTATCTCAACAAAGTGTATAAGGATTTCCATCTTGCTGACAATTCTATTTTATCACAATGGATATTTCTATGGTAACACAACCTATTACAAAAAATGCTATTTGTGTTTAACTTTTTCATTCAACAAAAACAAAAAAAAACATATTAATTTAAATCTAATTAACTGAAGGTTATTTTTGTTTTCAAAAAAAATGTGTATTTTGATTCAACTTGTCTTATCTTGACAAAAACATATAATTTGACCAAAAATATAAGGTTTGCTTTGACTAATCTATTTTGACAAAATGAATATTTTAATTTAACTATTCTATTTCAACAAAACAACAAAGATAATGACTTTGGTTTGTTGACAAATCTAATTCAACAAGACAATTATAAATGAGGAGTTTGTTTTGTCAGATCTAATACGACAAAATGATGTTTTGTTTTAGCCATTACAGTTTGACAAAAGTGACAAAATGTATTTCAGCTACTGTAAACTGGTAATGGTGAATGTTCCTGCTTCATTCTTGTAAGCAACACAAAAATGGATAATTTGCCTCATTCCTCTAAAATGACAGAAGTGAATACATTTGTCTTAACCTTTTAAAATGACAAATTAAATAATTTTGTCTCATTCAATTTAAATGGTAAAAAATGTATCTTTTTGTATTGCAACAAAAGGAAAAATAAACCTTATCTACCTATTAATCTTTTTATTTTAGCTAAGATGACACTAAAAATATATCTTTTTAATTCTAATCTTTTTGTTATAATCTATGATGAAAATAAAAATATTTTAATTAACTTAACAAAATTACAACAAAGATGAATTCTTTTTATTATAACCTTTTTATTTACTCTAGTAAAAAAATTGATATTTTTAATCCCATTCTTTTATTAGCATCTAATATGTAACAAAAGTGCAACTTCTTAAAACTATGCTTTTTATTTGCATCTAACATGCAAATAAAAATGTAATATTCTAATTTATGATTTATTTGCATCAAAGAATGCAAATAAAGATAGAACTTTTAATTTCATGTTTTATTTGCATCAAAGAAGGCAAATGAAAAATTCAACTTTCAAATACGGTGTTTGTTTGCATCAAAGAATGCAAATAAAAATATAATCTTTTAACTACGATATTTATTTGCATCTAAATATGCAAATAAAATAAAATATTTTAATTTATGCCTTATGTTTTGTTTGCAACTAAATTTACAAGCAAAAATGTAACTTTTGAAATCATATTTTTATTTAAAATACAAAATAAAAATGTCATATTCATTCTAGTGTTTTTGTTTGCATTTATAATTGCAAAAATGTGATTTTAACTCTAATGTTTGTTTGCATCTAAAATTGTAAATAAAAATATAGTTTACTTCTAATGTTTTGCTTGCATCTACAATAGCAAACAAAAATATATTTTTCCTTATTTCAATGTATATTTGCGTTAGAGAATGCAAATAAAAGAATATTTTATATTTTCAATACATATTTTCCTAAAAGAATGCAAGTAAAAGATGATTGATTGTGAAAATTAGTGTCACATCCCTATTATGTTTCAAAATTAAGCTCGCATCTGGTCATAAACTTTTTGTAAATTTGGTCCCTGTTTTCATTTTTACGTGTTATGCATAATATTTGCATACATGTTTGCAAATATTCTGAATGAATACTTGCATACATGTATGCAAGTATTTTGAATTTTTGCATACATGTATGCAACTATTCTGATGAAATTTTGCATACATGTATGCTAGTATTCTCAACGAATATTTGCATACATGTATGCAAATATTCAAAATATTTGCATACATGTATGCAACTATTCTGATAAATATTTGCATATATATATATATGCAAATATTCTAAATTTTTGCATACATGTATGCAAATATTCTGAACGAATAATTGCATACATGTATGCAACTATTCAAAATATTTGCATAAATGTATGCAAATAAAGTTGAACTAATGCTCATGAAATGTTGCAGAAATGTATGCAATTTTTCCAAATAGGGGAATAGGGACTAAATTTACAATAAGTTTATGACCGGATGTGAGCCTAATTTTGAAACTTAATAGGGACCTGTGCCAAACGGACCCTTTTCTATTTCTATGTATATTTGCATAAAAGAATGCAAATAAAAGTACATTTTATATTTCTATGTATATTTGCATTAAAGAATGCAAATAAAAGTACATTTTATATTTTTATGTATACTTGCATAAAAGAATGCAAATAAAAGAACCATCTTTATATTTCTATGTAATCTAAGGACGTGTAAAGAGTATTTTATTTGTTTATACTTTCCTATGTGTTCTAATAACAAATAAAAGAGTATTTTGTATATATACAATTTCCTATATAATCTATTGACATATAAAGGAGTATTTTATAAGTATACACTTTCCTATATAATCTAATGACATTTAAAGTTAATGACCTTAAAATATTTTAATATGACTACCTAATTCATCTCAACATAAATGACAACCTCATTTTACAACAAATGACAAATTCATTTTAACATAAGTGACAAATTTCAACTTAGCATAAATGATGTTTTCATTTCAAAATGTAATTTCTAATTTAATGGAACATTTCATTCAAAAAAGGTAATTTATATTTTAATGTATGTTTTCTGTTCAAATATGATATGTTAAAACAGAAACGATAATTTATTCTAATCTTTTTATTTAAATCAAACATGAAAATAAAAATATTGTTTTTATTTTATACTTCAAATTTTGACACACATGAATAATTTACACGCTATATATACAAAAAAAGTATAGTTTTTATTGTATATAACGAGCGTCACGGCACGCGCTTCGCGCGTGGTCGTGGCACGCGCTTCGCGCGTGGTCGTGGCACGCGCTTCGCGCATGGTGATGGCATGCATTTCGCGCATGGATTATTGTTTCTCAGATATATAGAATGAGTATCTAGCAAACCTTTCATTATAGAAGAATGAATGGTTATATAATTATTGTTTCGCTCATCAAAACAGAGAAGAAAACTCATACGACTGTTGCACTAAATTCAGCGTTCCAAATAAAATCATCCTGTAATACATATAAAACAAAAGGAAAATAGAAATATATCTCAACCTAAATAGGGAATCTACCCTTAGACAGATATTAGTAGTGGCTATGAGATTGAAACGCTGGAGGAGTAGCAAGAAAGGTTGAAGATCGAAGAGTGATGAAGATAGATTATACTGAGTGGTATTTATAGAACGAATGGGGTTTTTCTAGAATTACATGAATTATGATAAGGTTGTGTTAGAATATTTGATATTTGTTAATATATATTAATTGATAATATATATTACCATATTTATTATGAGGCACAATGTGTGACAGCTAATTAGATTGTTGTCTATTTTTTTGATTTGGATAAGTGCTCCACATAGCTTTTATAAAAGATAAATGTTTCAAAAATTTGATTAATTGTCCATCTAAATTTAGGCTGATTGGAATAATTTTTGCCATGTGATATTTTGTATAATAGGTATATATTAATTTATAATATATTACCATATTAATTGATAATATATTACCATATTTTGTATAATGTGATATTTCGGTTTAAAAAGAAATGTACGTTAATTATAATCAGTGAGTTATTAATATAGTACATATATGTTTTCCCCTTGCCATTTTTGTCTGCATTAATTGTTCGTTTTTTCATGTTATTTCCCCATGTCTATGTCTCTCTCTCCCCCTCATTCTCTCTCTCTATATATTATTTATTTCCTTTATATTTACATATGCTTATTCATTTTTTCCTCACATGCATATTCTTTGGACAGTTGCCTAAAATTTTGGGCAATTAAAGATTTGAATAGGTAAATTAATTATTTGAAGGGCATTTTCGTCAGTTCAGGTGTACACCAAAAAAGTGTGACACCAAACCTATTTCAACTATTATTAAAGATAAATCCTGTCAAACATGCATACACAATCCAATTCGATGGTTCATCGCAATCACACAACAAATCAACACTGCACCAATTATACATACAACATGAAATAAGTATACATTTCACATCGAAATAAATAATTAGTTTTAAATTTTAAAATAGAAATCTCACATTGCTTTTTGTCAGAATTTTCAACATGCTCTGTTTGATTCTGTTCAGCTTCATGTTGTAGATCTGATCAATACGAGTCCAATGCTTTCAGTTTCGTTCGATTCTGATTCAGTTTGCACAAGTTATAGCCTTTCAAATATTAATTATATTAGTTAACAATTAAATATTATTTAACTAAAATAGACTAGAGCATAACCCTTTCTTTCTCCTCAGACAAATTAAGGCCGTTAGTTTTCACCTAAGCTTCAGAACTAGGTCTCGATTTTCACCGCAATCCGTTCAACTTCATCTCAATCAGGATACGCTATGCCAGAGATCTACAGGAGGCGCACAAACGGGGCCCGCTCAGGTGTAGCTCGGTCGAGCCTAGAGGGAGGGCGGCGGTGGTCTTAGGCGTGGGTTCAGGGGTCTGAGTCTCGACGTATGGGCCACCATAGATTGATCAAGTCGTATAGAAATGAAGAGTGAGGAAGCCTCTTCGATATTTCCTAAAGGATTGGATCTAATTTGTTATGGACTGGAAGAATTTGAGGAGGGAAGTCGGTGGGTTTCTTGCCATGGATTAGAACGGGCGGCGACTACAGTAAGATGGATTAGGGTTAGAGGAAGATGATGTGTATTTTTATATTATTTTAATGTTAATTTTGCAATTAAATCCATAAGCTTTAAACCAATCCAATTTCAGTCCAACTGGAGTCTATCCTAACAAATCGCCCCCATTCCGGATCAAACAGGCTAGGTCCCGTCAGCCCAAATGGCTGTCTATGGCCTGAATTATTTAATTTAAAATTTAGATCCATTATTTTATTAATTCAATCTTACATTTAAATTCACCGGGGCCACATAAACATCTAAAAATTACAGAAAAAATATATTTAGCTTTATTTTGACGATACGGTTCTAATAAGACTAATTTCGTTGAATTCTGAGACCGCTTGAAAAATTGCCATTTTCTGGTCGATTAGATTTGACTGAAATTGACAAAACACATTTTCTTTCGCTACACTCATATATTAATTCTAAAAATTATGAAAATTGAAATACAGCAATAATTTGACATTCCGGCTCCAACAAAAGTGGTTTCGTCGAAAACGGAGGTCATTTGAAAAATGGCTATTTTTAATATTAAAATATATATATATATATATATATATATATATATATATATATATATATATATAAATTCTACAGCGACTATTCTGAATTTTTAACTGGACATAACTTTTGATTCCCGCTATGAAATTTCGATTTTTCAGATTCGTTGGAAAGATATTTTTAAATATATTCTGATATTTTTGGTTTCACTAAAATCTGGTTGAATTTTGAATCCGGTACATTCAGTCAAAGTTCAAGTTTGAAACCGTGCTATTTCTAACTCCTTTTATAATTAAAATAAAATTATTCATTCTATCTTTGACTAAAATAAATTTTCCCTCGTTATTATTTAAAATAATTTTTTTTACCATTAAAATTTCTAAAATAAAAATTTTAAATTGGTTCAGAATTTACGGGTTGTTACAATAAGCCTTAAGTGTTATTAACCCAAGCAACCTAATAAATAAGTAACATGACTGAATGTATATATCGGGTTATTTCAAATTGTGTAATTTAGGTCTAGTCTCCAAACTTGTGTTCTGACCCCTTCATCATAACATATCCATAAGTTAGATTTTTGGCAGAGGTGTGATCGCTTTGGATACTGGCTAGGCAGTATAATTACTTTGGTAATGCTATATTTGATTATATTATATTTTATCCATTCCAAGATTTTAAATCTCGGATATCGCACGCGTTGCGTTTTGGGGATTTTAGAGACTTGATCTCGTAGCCGGGGAGATCTCGTACGAGATGAATCTAACTCGGGGGTTCATCTCGGATTTTCATCTAGCATCTGAAAGTTCATATCTAAACAATCTCGGGGTACATGATTTGTTAAAATATGATATTCTTACGAAATGATTTTTGATGAATGATATTAAAAACATAGTAACTTAAACTTGAATTGTAAAATCACTTTATTATTCTTAATTTAAAAGATCGTGCATACTTTAAATCGTAATATGCTTAAAATATAAATATAGCACAATGAAAATAGATTAGTGCTTAAACATATAATCCATAAAAATGAATTATTCTTATACATAAAACATTAAAAAGATCCAAAACATTAAAAAAATACCGTACAAGTAGACCATAAAATGCGTAATTTAATAGGTAACATGTATGTAAAAAAGATGAATTCGGAAATCATAAGCATTGTAGAACATATATGAACATACAATATAGTCATTTAACATGCAAAATAAAAAATAGCAAGAGATTATCGTGGCATGATTTGAGTTCTTTTTTATTGTTCTAATTCATGCACAGATTTAAATATTAACAAAAACCAAGATCTCAGATGATATTCCAATATTTCATATCGTTCAATATCGCAATATCTCAGGAGATATATTCGAAAGGAGATTAACAGTGATATTTGCTGTTTCATTTCAGAAGGAGCTCAAAATGAGATCCCGGAGGAGATCTCAGGTGATATTTTCGAGATTTGAAATAGTGATCCATTCCGATGTGAGATGTTTTCAGAGCAATGTTATATTTTATATCTCTGTCTTTTTTGCAGGATACCAGACAATCCAACCCGAGTTTTGATAGATTGGGATTTTTGAAAAAAAAATCAGTTTGTCGGAATTCGGGTTGTTACATCTGGGATTAGAGACTAGGTTTAGGATTCAAGTATAGACAGCGAGTGACCATATTTGTATTTAAAAAAATAACATAAATATATTATATATATACACCTAGATCCATGAAAGGAACCTGCTAAATAGAAATAGCAGAATATGGTAGTAGTTAGGATATATGTTTTGTACACTAAAGGAGTGGACTTGCAAATCTGAGACCCTTAGGTAATTTGGATGGGAAGTGTACAATATTCTTGGTAATAGAGAAATATGGATCCCATATGCTAGTATCTGAAATGTTAGTATTTCAGATTAGTGGGTTTGGTAGTAAAACCTTATAAATTGAAAAAGGTTAAAAGAGGAAAATGGACTAGGAATATATATAGTCGGGAGGATTGATTTTATGGGAGTGTCTATGAAAGCCTAATTAAGTTGGAAACCCACTTTGAGTCTAACCCCATTGTTAACTTTTAAGAACTTGAAATTGTAAAAGCTTTTGGAAGATGGTTTATGCTGCATTCAAGTTTTAATCTTGGAAGTGTTTTGATGATTGAAAAATATATGTAAAGAACATATTTGAAAAGTACATATTGAGTTTGGATGTAAAATAGGGTATATTTTGGAAATGATGATTTCTTTTAAAATTTTGTCTAGAATGAATTCTCTCAGAAAAAGGATTATAGAGCATGTATAGCTCGCTAGTTTTCAAAATATATGGTATGAAATGATTAAAAAGAAGAACATATAAAATGTTGCATCTTGTTAAAAACAAAAAAATTCAATTCAGCAACTTTTGAAATTTCTATTCTTTTGACAATCATTTTTTATAATCGTTTTGACATAAAAATTTGTTGGGTAGACAAAATTAGTTGTAGAAATTAAGGATAGAGTAGATGTTTGCACCTGGCTGAAAGTAACTGAACTAACATTAGAAGCCAGAACAGTTGTGAATCTAATTGAGAAATAATTGTCCTTGTCGACTCCAATTTTTACGATTTGAAAAAAATTCTTTGCATATTTTTGAGATGACATGCTTTTATGGTTTGACAAAAATAAGTTTTCATGAGGAAAATAAAATTTTGACATTTTTAACTTTTGGGAGAAAAAAATGAAATGAGAAGGCCAAACTATGTTTTTAAAATCGTGGAGTAGGTAACGATTAGTACCTAGGAAGGGCGGGAAAAGTTTTGAGGCTATGAAATGTATAGCAAGGATTATCCTAGAATAATGGTAAGTTTCCGTAGAATGCGTAAGCATTATGAAGCCTAGGGTGTTGCATCGAAAAGACTACTATTACGCAACAAGGACTATTGGTGATTACTAGATATTGAAGGGCAAGTAAGTGTTTAAATCCCGTTGTTAATTTCCTGTTAAGGTAAAAACCTGTTCCTATTGGGGAAAACCTGTTATTATGTTCTCGTTGGGTAAAATGGTATACCTGATCCTGTTGTTTGATTTTTTTTATTTTTTTTTGACTGCAGGGGACATAGTCCTGTGGTTCTTGGCCCTTAATAGTAGTTGTGTATAGCGTTTTTTTTCTTGTTTTAGTTGAAGATTAGAAGGCTTATTTAAAAATTAAATTTAGATCAGAGGATTAAGTTAAATAAGCTAAGAAAAGAGTAATGGCATAACTAAAAGAAAAACAACAAGTTCGGTAAAGAAACAAACATGACAATTAAGACAATGGAAAATTTTGAGAAAGGTGAATAAAAATGAATTTTTCCATGATAAGTTAGAAAAGAAAATCTATAATAAAGAAAGTTTTCTTATGTGGGCTGTGCTTGGATAGGAAAATAGGGAATCTTTATATAATAGTTGCATAAACTCCAAGCACAAATATAAAAGGTACATAAAAGAAAAACGGAAGAGGTGAATTTTCCGTTTTCCACCATTTTGTAACATAAGAAATTGAATTTAGAAAATTAAGTTTTTCTGAAATTCGAAAATAAAGTTGCTTGGTAGGGTTTTGGATGCAAAAGTTTGATGAACTATGCTCATGCGCAGTAAGAGTGTGGAAAAATTTGGATGAAAAAGCATTTTAATCTTGAAATATTGCATTCATATAGAAATTACCAGTATATTTAGGATGTGTGTATCAAGTTTTAAAAGAGATTTTCAAGAAAAAATTGCATTCATATAAGAGGTACCGCTTAGGCCTTCATTTCATTCATGTATAATTATGATGAGTTACACTTTGCACTAGTATACAAATGGTTGCAAAATTGGATGCACGCATGATGGTCGTGATTTATGCGAGGAATTACTTAATTTTACCCCTACCAAATCTCGGGGACAAAATTTCCAAAAGGTGGGAGAATGTAACACCCTGCATTTTTAATTAAGTAAAATAAAATAAAATTTGAAGAGCTTCCGGAATTTGGTCACGGGATTAGCATCATTGCGTCCATGGCGATTTTCTAGTCAATTTAGACCTATGGATTATAGAAAACAGATTAAAGAAGAAAGAGATATCTTAAAATGAAATATTACAACTAACATGAAAATAAGGTATAAGAAAAGAACAGTGACCACCATTAGTTTTAGTCTTGTTAACAGAAGCTTATGTAGTCCAGTTTGTATGAGCATGTGACTTTCAAGAGAGTGGCGCAATTTCCATTCCCACGGGCGCCATATTTTTATTTTAGAGGAATGGCTAAATTAATACATGTTCTAGAGGAAGATATGTATAAATGCACATATAAGGAAAATTATACATATAAAGAAGTACAAAAATATATGTATACATGCATATGTACATATGCGCACACACACACACACATATATATATATATATATTTATATATATACAGAAGAGAATTTCAAAATAAACTTGCAATCAATGAAAATAAGTAAGAATTAAATGATGGCATAACGTCGTTTAAATTTTGAGAATGAAATAAAAGTTATACGTATATATATGTGTAAAATGGGCATAAGAGCTTTTGTATACAAAGGAGTTTATGTAAATATAATATTTAAATAAATCAAAGAAGGTATAATAGTCATATTAATCATATATTTAAAACAAAAATCTTAAATACAATAGAAATGCGCACCTAGACCCATATGGGTCGACCCTAGGGTCGACCCACCCTGATCTGGGTATGTTCATTTGGCGAATCTGGACTGTTTTTCTAGCCATATTCGTTGTTGACTCAGCGCTGCGTCTACAAAATCATATCACTTTCTTGAACACCTATAAATAGGCTAGCGGAGCCTAGCCTAAATCTCATATTTTCTGACAGGCTATTTATACTTTGCCATTCTTCTTCATCCTCAAATCTCTTTAGAAAATAGAATAACTAGTGTTCGGAAACTTTGATTCAAGATTTGGGGAAAAGGAATTTATATCTACAAATGGGTGTTCAGAATTCTGATCTAAGTGAGGTAAATACCTGGATCTGGTTAATTTAGATTTCTCATCATTCTCCCCTTTACTTTTAGTTTTAGAATTGTGAATCCATGGTTATTTAGGTTCTAGATTCAGTTAGGAGGACCATAAAACGCCATCTCGAGGACAGATTCATGAATTGGAAATCTATTAGGTAAGTGGATCTAAATTTTATCATTTTAAATAACGGTGTATTTATCGTTTGTATTCCCCATTAATATGTATAATAAACCTGCTGAACAATTAGTAATTGTGATAATTGACTGTAAATCTGCTGAAATGTATAAATTTGCTGAAATGTTAACCTATTGAAATGTATAAATCCGCTGATATGTAGATCCCCTGAAATATATAAATCTGCTGAAATGTATAAACATGTTAAAATATGTGGAAAGGATTGCCATTGTTTATATAAGTATTCTAATAAACTTATTAGTTGGATACTATACGTTAAGTTAAAGTGAAATTGGGAATAATTGTACAATTGTATAAGACCTGTTTCCATTAATCATCTGTATGAGTTGGAATTTACTATAAATGCTGCAGTTATGGAATTTACAATGAACATGAATATTTTCTTAAGAATATTATTATGCCAAAAGATTGTAAATAGAATTACAGAAAAAATTGGAAGAATGAAATATGCCAAAATTTATAGTAAACAGAAAATTGTATCTTCACTTACACACGAGGTTAAATTCAACTTATGGTAGAAATCTTTTCGGAACCGCCCGGTAAATCCATTATTGTGACGAGCAAGGAATTTCGCTCGGTCCGAACCAGTTGCTAAACCGATCCAGGCCGTTCGAAACGCCCTATCGTTTGAGAACGAGACAAAACAGAACGCAAACAGAAGAACATTTCACTGTTATTACAACAATGCATCAGATTACAAGAATATACAGAGTAAAAATGAATATTACACAGAAATATCAGAGATTTAAATTACATTTAAATACATAGCAGCGAAAAATAATACAATACACAACTAGAAGAGATATACGGATACAAAGCTTTCCGGATATCGTTCCAGCTGTAAACCAGGATCCTGTGAATATAAATCTGCAAAACCAAAACTACTAGTTGCCCGTGTCAAAATAGGGGCACCCAGAGTTTAGGTTAAAACAATAAACTCCAGGTCAGTCATGTGACTGGTGTGAGAACTAAAGCAGTTAATCTTTATTTTTAAAGTTAGGTAAATCAAGGGACCACGCCGTATAACACGGAACGGGTTTCCCCCCCCCCCAAGAATACCAGTGCATAAAACAAACAGCGCAATGCTAAATAAAGGAAAATGAAGCTGTTATAAAACCCAGGTCCCATCACACAATGCAATCGCAAGCCGGAGGATAGGGTTTTTACCTTATAAGAGCCAAGAATGCTTGATACGTTTAAAACAAATCATTTGATACTATTATAAGTGCATAGTGTATAAAACAACTTCAAATCATAAGTATCAATCATAGGCGGCATGAGCGTCCCATGCCACTATGTCGCCATATATAGGTTTACAAATAAAACCGCAAAGTCACGTATTTGGAAATTTGATTTCCGTCTATGAACCGAGGCAAAAGATAGTCCTCAACCGATTCGTGACTCTCTAGCCCGAGCTACAGGATCAGAACGCATCAACCCTTTAGATCGTCAGGGCCGGTCCACCGATGTGGATTATTATGCCTGAACACTACGTTTCCCCACCCTATGGGGTGTAAGTCTGGTCCGTCCGCCGACCAGAATGCATCGGCCGAAACCGATATAACCGAGGCGCCTCGCAACAGCAACAACTACATAAGTCAAACTCGTCAGGGCTTGTAAAACCACTGACGCCACTTCTAGCTAGAAAGAAACGCAAGTCCTCCCTGAGGTCCGTCTCCCGTTTTTGGTTCATACCGGGTGTGATACTCGCGAATCAACGTTACACAAAGCTACGCCACACAAGGCCGTGCTTTGATCATCAACCACAAGACTTTGCTTTTCAACAGAAGCCTTGATCACTTGCCACTTAGGCATGCCACACAGGCAATTCACTCCATGCGTTTGATATCCATCAATATATAACCCCTGAGCTCGTACGTCTCAGAGAAGGGCATTAAGCAAGAGAATAAATTCTCCGCCGCCAAACAGATATATATTTAATAGAGATCAATCACACGGACTAAAATCCAATGTCAGACACACAGTCCATTTACAAGTCTGTTCTGGGGCTGAACGAAACCGGAGGCACCTAGTACCCCGCATATCCATCGATCTCCAAGTACGTCTGGACGATCACCAACTGTTTCCATCTTCTTGGGTGTACAGCCCAATCAAGATCATCAGTTATCACCCAAACGACGTGAAGACTTCTGGTCTTCGACCACCGTCTTCATCTTCGACACCACGTCGAATCAGTTATTCAGAATGGGACAAACCCGGTCTTTCTGAATAACTCGCGTATATATTATAAAAGTGTTACACAAACACAACATACGCCTCATTCCAATTCAGAATATTCTTTTATTCAAATATTCCCATACTTTGGGAAAAGTTCCCATTAATTTTATCCAAGATAAATTCTTTAAATTTATTCTTTAATCTCCTTTGAATATCAATTCAAACTAGTCGGGATTAGCGAACCACACCGAAGTAATCATTTATTTTATTTCCCAATCCCAACCTATTCATCCCATGAAGTAAAACTGGTAGTACTTCATATCTAACACCACAGTGTTATCGGTAAATTCAATTACCATTTCACGTTCAAATCTAATTAAAGATTTAACTATCGCCTGGAGCAAAACTGGTGATACTCCATTTTCGATCATTTCAATCTAATTAAAGATTCATTAAAACTCCACTTAGTTTTAATCTTCGGCTGGGTTAAAGAATCAGTGTCATTTAAAACACGGTTCACGATAAACCCAAAATCACATTCCATTAATTATCGGGTTAAAGAACGAGTGTTATTTAAAACACTGTTCACGATAAACCCAAAAATCAATATCACTTCAATTCCAATTAAATATCATTCAATTGGTACACTTCATTAAATCTACATAAAAAGATTTAATCTTTTCACAACTGGGTTCAAGAACAGTGTTAGTGAAGACACCATTCACGACAAACCCAAATCACATTTGATATTCAATACAAGGCTCTGAATAGAAAATATATCGGCTTATATTCAATATCAAATTCTACGATTAACAAATGTCGTATTGAAATAACGATATAAATGTATATCTTTCAAATTCCCATAACAACATCTGTATAATCACGAATTCCAACATCGAAATATTCCAAAGACAATTTCGATTCAAATCCACTCCAATGCAATCATTGGAAATTCTGGTTATTTTCAAAACACTTTTCAAATTCAATTTATTTATTTAAAAATAAATAGAATTATAATTCTAGTTCAAAACTAGTTCATTTTGATAAAAATCTATTTTTATCTTTTCAAATATGGAGTTTTTCATCCCAAATCTTCAAAAATCATTTCTTATGATTTTACACAAATTATTACTATTTTTAATAATTTTATCAAGGCCCGTACAGTCGATTTCCACCAATGGCCATCGAACTGCACGTATAGCGACCTTTTTCCAATTTGATTTGGACATAATTCCAAATCCAACCGTTAGATTTCTAATTTATCACATTCGTTAGAAAGCTCTTTTCGATGCGAACCCAACGGTTCCGGTTTCAGGAGAATCCGACGGTCGGATCTCCCGCAATGTCCGTTTGAAATAAATGGTCGAAATTCACGAACTACCGCGGCGCGGCGCGTTCTATTCAGGCCATTATATTATATATATAATATATATAATATATACTTCGTCGATTTTCTATTCAAAACGAATTATATAAATAGTTTTAAAATTCGTTTCAAAATCTATTTCAACTTCCATTTCAATTCAAAGCAAAATTGAATTCTTCTTTATAAATTCGTTTCAAAGTTCATTTCTATTCAATTCAAATTTCAATTCAATTTGAATTCATTTCAATCCACTTTCAATTCAATTTGAATTCGTTTTCAATTCAATTCATTTCGAAATCGTTTTCAATTCAATTCATTTCGAAATCGTTTTCAATTCAATTCATTTCGAAATCGTTTTCAATTCAATTCATTTCGAAATCGTTTTCAATTCAATTCATTTCGAAATCGTTTTTAATTCAATTCATTTCGAAATCGTCGATTTCGAAATCACTTTTCAATATTCATTTTAAAATGAATATAATCGATATAAATATCATTCACGTCAAAATGGCGTCAATCTAATCAACACGGCTTCATAATTCTATTTTCAAATTTTCTTTATTTTTCAACTTGGAATGAGGCCCAATCAATTACCATATAAAATTAATTATATGGATTTCCATACAACACATGTATATAATAGCATTGAAAATTAATCAACCATCAACCAAAGTGCACTACACTGTATAAGCATCAAATATAGATATTCAACGCTTATAACAGCCTGTTAATCAATCGATCGACATATTTAATCAATCAGGATGAGTGAAATTCATATTTCATCCCAACACCCGTGTGGGGTTTCAAACAATCAAATACAGATTTTAGTTGTGCAGTTGGGCGATGTGTAAAATTTATCGTCCCAATCAATGTCCTTCAAATAGGTGTACATAAACAAACCGTCTGGTTTGTAAATGAATATTTATTTATTCACATTCACGTTAAAAATTATATTTTTAACGACAAAACATTTTATTCCAACATATGAATTTTATTCAGTTCATTCCTTAAATAAAATGATATTTTTATTTTTCTAACATATTTTAGAAAATTTCGGCGGCATAACGGCACGATACTAGAAACGGGACAAGGCCTAGCCTTATCCCCGGTCTAGTGAAGGCCCACACCATTCACACATCAATCAAATCAATTTATTTCACCCAACAATTCAATTCAAATCAAATCATCTAATCAACTACACAACCAAACAATTTAACAAACAAGCCATCCATGGTCTGTGGATGACGGGTGTCGGGTGCTACTAAACACCGTCTACATCCTAGTATATATATATAACTAGAAAAATTAAATTGAAAGGTGAGAAGTTCTCACCGATAGCTATCCTAGCTTCACGGCACTTCTTTTATAGAAATCTTCGACTTTTCGCCTTTTGTCGTTTTTGTTGCCCGTAGCCACTACATGTATAAAAATCATATTTTTATTTCGAAGTTCAATATATAAAAATCATATTTTTATTTCGAAGTTCAATATATAAAAATCATATTTTTATTTCGAAGTTCAATATATAAAAATCATATTTTTATTTCTCTATTTTCTATATAAAAATCTCGTCTTTTCAAATATTTCGCCTTTTCTAATTTAAAGATTTCACCTTTTCTAATTTAAAGATTTCACCCTTTTCTAATTTAAAGATGCTATTTTTAATATTCCTAAAATGTAAAAATTATATTTCTAATTCTCTACATAAGCAAAAATCATATTTTGACATCATCTATATAGTAAAGACTATATTTTTAATACTTTAAAAATATAAAAATCATATTTATAATACTTTAAAAATATAAAAATCATATTTATAATACTTTAAAAATATAAAAATCATATTTATATATCGTTATTCAAATAATAAAGATCAAATTTTTATCTTGCTCTCTATATAATAAAGATCATATTTTTACTCTTTATATATAATAAAAATTATATTTTGATTCTCGATTCAAACAAAGAAAAATCATGCCTTTATATTTTTAAAATTCGAGTCTTTACGAATATAAAAATCTCGTCTCTTAGTAATAAAAATCTATGCTTTCTTGTGTTAAAAATCTATGTTTTCTTTCTAAAACAATGCCATTTATACATAAGGACTGAATTTTAAATCACAACATATATTTAAATTAATTCAAATTACCTTCGTTGTTGACATTGACCGGAGGGCGCAGGGGTTAGTGGTGGCCGGGGCTAGGGTTTTAGGGGATTGCGGCTTGAATTGGGGGATTTGGGGCTTGTTACGTCAGAGGGAGGGAGGAGGAGGCCAGCAGGTGGCGGAGAAGGTGGAGGGGGGGTCGCGGCTAATCGAGGTGGGACCAGGAAGGGCGGCGCTGCGCGTTTCAGCGACTGGGGGGGTTAGGGCTTGCGTTGACGAAGGGGGAAGGAGGGGGCGACGGGGGAGGGGCCAGCGACGGTCGATGGGGGCGGCGCCCCTCCGGTGGTGGCGCGATGGACTGAGAGAGAGGGGCGGCTTTCGATCGTGGGTTTGTTTTTTTTTTCTTTTTTTTTCTTCTGAAATTCGGTCATGAAATAAAGAGGAGGGGGGGGGCCAGAAGGAAAAGGGAGAGAGATATATTTTTTTATTTTATTATTTAATTAATTTATTTACTAGAAGTTGACTTTTTCATACGACCTCTAAACGAGGCCCACCGCCTGTCGTCCATAGCGTTTTACCCCCATTCCGAACACAATGGGATATGTATCGCAAGCTGATTTGACCATTTGAATCAGTTTCCGTTTAATTTACATTTA
This sequence comes from Allium sativum, assembly GCA_030737875.1. Taxonomy (NCBI): domain Eukaryota; kingdom Viridiplantae; phylum Streptophyta; class Magnoliopsida; order Asparagales; family Amaryllidaceae; genus Allium; species Allium sativum. Next base: position 454,164,733 of record CM060915.1, on the reverse strand, counting down.
AACCACTATATTGAATTTTAAACGTACATTTCAAATTACCGGGGTCCCATACGGACTTTAAAAATTCCGGAAAAATATTTTCTAGCTTCGTATTGACGATACGGTCCTAACAAAACTAGTTTCATCGAATTCTGAGACCGTTGGAAAAATGGCCAATTTCCAGTCGATTAAAATCAACTGAAACTGGTCAAACGCGTTTTCCTTTGCCACGCTCACATATTGATTCGAAAAATTATGAAATTTGAAACCTAGCAATAATTTAACATCACGGACCCAGCAAAACTGGTTTCGTCGAAATCCGAGGTCGTTTGCAAAATGTCTATTTTTAAGGGCCTGAATTCCATAGCGACTATTCAGAATTTTCAACTGGACATATCTTTTGATTCCCGCTATGAACTTTTGATTTTTTGGATTCGTTGGAAAGATATTCACTATTAGATTCCATTATTTTTGGTTTCACTAAAATCCGGATTGTTTTGCACCCGGTACATTCAATTGAAGTTTGAAATCGAATTATCGAACTACCGCGCCATTTTCAATTCTATTTATAATTATATATAAATATTTATATTCTAACGACGACGTATATAATATATACGTCGAATTATATTCAAAATAAATTTCTCGTCGATATTATTTAAAATAATTCATTTTAAATATCAAATTTCGCTAAAATTGCCAAAATAAAAATTTCAAACTGGCTCGCATTTTCCGGGTTGTTACAATCTCCCCCACTTAAAACTTTTCGTCCCCGAAAAGGAACAAAGTCGAAAGTGGTTTGATTAATCAACTTTACGTTCGATCTGGCTTCCATTCTCAAACTTTTCAGTTTCTGAGAATTTTCAAAATTCCAAAAATTTGGCTAACACCCTAAATTTTTGAAAAATTTCGCCATATCCTCCCCTGCACCGGGAGCATCGGGGAATTTCAAATAGCTTCCCCGGTCCTTCAGATCTCAAAAAGAAAAAGAAAAAGCCAAGCGGCTAGCCAATAGGCTCATAAAATCATCATCACCCAAACAAAACAGTAAATTATGTAGTAAACATGTACCTATTTGTCGGGCAAACAAATTTTATTCTCTGGCTCTAGCCTCCTTGCTATGACCTGTTCAATATAAGTATATGTATATGCAAGCAAATGCGACCAATTTTCAATACAATTCAATATTTGTTTCAATTAGGCTAAATGGTTCAAAATTTATCAAACAACTAAACAAGCAACACAAACATCAATCAATTAGTGAATTAGAGTTTCAAATTCATAATTTTGATACATATACAAAAATCAGATTTTTGATGCCAAATCACAACAATAAGCCCTATCAAATTTTGGTTCTCACACCAGTCAATAGGAAATATATAAAAAGCCCACTTTCGTCACTCGAACATAAATTCTAATGATGGAGCTCCATCATCAAAATCATCTCCGGGTGATTAGAGTGTAATTCTATATCTATCCAGTATATTAAAATTTCGAATACACGCGGATCAGACGTATACGCAAAATCTATATATACTGGATTGTCCACATCAATATAAATAAATAACCAAATACGAATAATTGATTTATATTTCAAAACAAGATTTGTTTTCATTTTTAAAAATATACTCTTCACACTCGTTCTAGGATACTACTGATCCCATCTCTAACGAGTCATTCTAATTGGATATTACTAATCCAATATCTGATGAATTCTTTCGTATGGTTCTAAGGTGTCTTATTCTCTGAGCTTGGTAAACCAAAGCTCTGATACCACGTGTGACGAGCAAGGAATTTCGCTCGGTCCGAACCAGTCGCTAAACCGATCCAGGCCGTTCGAAACGCCCTATCGTTTGAGAACGAGACAAAACAGAACGCAAACAGAAGAACATTTCACTGTTATTACAACAATGCATCAGATTACAAGAATATACAGAGTAAAAATGAATATTACACAGAAATATCAGAGATTTAAATTACATTTAAATACATAGCAGCGGAAAATAATACAATACACAACTAGAAGAGATATACGGATACAAAGCTTTCCGGATATCGTTCCAGCTGTAAACCAAGATCCTATGAATATAAATCTGCAAAACCAAAACTACTAGCTTCCCGTGTCAAAATAGGGGCACCCAGAGTTTAGGTTAAAACAATAAACTCCAGGTCAGTCATGTGACTGGTGTGAGAACTAAAGCAGTTAATCTTTATTTTTAAAGTTAGGTAAATCAAGGGACCACGCCGTATAACACGGAACGGGTTTCCCCCCCCCCAAGAATACCAGTGCATAAAACAAACAGCGCAATGCTAAATAAAGGAAAATGAAGCTGTTATAAGACCCAGGTCCCATCACACAATGCAATCGCAAGCCGGAGGATAGGGTTTTTACCTTATAAGAGCCAAGAATGCTTGATACGTTTAAAACAAATCATTTGATACTATTATAAGTGCATAGTGTATAAAACAACTTCAAATCATAAGTATCAATCATAGGCGGCATGAGCGTCCCATGCCACTATGTCGCCATATATAGGTTTACAAATAAAACCGCAAAGTCACGTATTTGGAAATTGGATTTCCGTCTATGAACCGAGGCAAAAGATAGTCCTCAACCGATTCGTGACTCTCTAGCCCGAGCCACAGGATCAGAACGCATCAACCCTTTAGATCGTCAGGGCCGGTCCACCGATGTGGATTATTATGCCTGAACACTACGTTTCCCCACCCTATGGGGTGTAAGTCTGGTCCGTCCGCCGACCAGAATGCATCGGCCGAAACCGATATAACCGAGGCGCCTCGCAACAGCAACAACTACATAAGTCAAACTCGTCAGGGCGTGTAAAACCACTGACGCCACTTCTAGCTAGAAAGAAACGCAAGTCCTCCCTGAGGTCCGTCTCCCGTTTTTGGTTCATACCGGGTGTGATACTCGCGAATCAACGTTACACAAAGCTACGCCACACAAGGCCGTGCTTTGATCATCAACCACAAGACTTTGCTTTTCAACAGAAGCCTTGATCACTTGCCACTTAGGCATGCCACACAGGCAATTCACTCCATGCGTTTGATATCCATTAATATATAACCCCTGAGCTCGTACGTCTCAGAGAAGGGCGTTAAGCAAGAGAATAAATTCTCCGCCGCCAAACAGATATATATTTAATAGAGATCAATCACACGGACTAAAATCCAATGTCAGAAACACAGTCCATTTACAAGTCCGTTCTGGGGCTGAACGAAACCGGAGGCACCTAGTACCCCGCATATCCATCGATCTCCAAGTACGTCTGGACGATCACCAACTGTTTCCATCTTCTTGGGTGTACAGCCCAATCAAGATCATCAGTTATCACCCAAACGACGTGAAGACTTCTGGTCTTCGACCACCGTCTTCATCTTCGACACCACGTCGAATCAGTTATTCAGAATGGGACAAACCCGGTCTTTCTGAATAACTCGCGTATATATTATAAAAGTGTTACACAAACACAACATACGCCTCATTCCAATTCAGAATATTCTTTTATTCAAATATTCCCATACTTTGGGAAAAGTTCCCATTAATTTTATCCAAGATAAATTCTTTAAATTTATTCTTTAATCTCCTTTGAATATCAATTCAAACTAGTCGGGATTAGCGAACCACACCGAAGTAATCATTTATTTTATTTCCCAATCCCAACCTATTCATCCCATGAAGTAAAACTGGTAGTACTTCATATCTAACACCACAGTGTTATCGGTAAATTCAATTACCATTTCACGTTCAAATCTAATTAAAGATTTAACTATCGCCTGGAGCAAAACTGGTGATACTCCATTTTCGATCATTTCAATCTAATTAAAGATTCATTAAAACTCCACTTAGTTTTAATCTTCGGCTGGGTTAAAGAATAAGTGTCATTTAAAACACGGTTCACGATAAACCCAAAATCACATTCCATTAATTATCGGGTTAAAGAACGAGTGTTATTTAAAACACTGTTCACGATAAACCCAAAAATCAATATCACTTCAATTCCAATTAAATATCATTCAATTGGTACACTTCATTAAATCTAAATAAAAAGATTTAATCTTTTCACAACTGGGTTCAAGAACAGTGTTAGTGAAGACACCATTCACGACAAACCCAAATCACATTTGATATTCAATACAAGGCTCTGAATAGAAAATATATCGGCTTATATTCAATATCAAATTCTACGATTAACAAATGTCGTATTGAAATAACGATATAAATGTATATCTTTCAAATTCCCATAACAACATCTGTATAATCATGAATTCCAACATCGAAATATTCCGAAGACAATTTCGATTCAAATCCACTCCAATGTAATCATTGGAAATTCTGGTTATTTTCAAAACCCTTTTCAAATTCAATTTATTTATTTAAAAATAAATAGAATTATAATTCTAGTTCAAAACTAGTTCATTTTGATAAAAATCTATTTTTATCTTTTCAAATATGGAGTTTTTCATCCCAAATCTTCACAAATCATTTCTTATGATTTTACACAAATTATTACTATTTTTAATAATTTTATCAAGGCCCGTACAGTCGATTTCCACCAATGGCCATCGAACTGCACGTATAGCGACCTTTTTCCAATTTGATTTGGACATAATTCCAAATCCAACCGTTAGATTTCTAATTTATCACATTCGTTAGAAAGCTCTTTTCGATGCGAACCCAACGGTTCCGGTTTCAGGAGAATCCGACGGTCGGATCTCCCGCAATGTCCGTTTGCAATAAATGGTCGAAATTCACGAACTGCCGCGGCGCGGCGCGTTCTATTCAGGCCATTATATTATATATATAATATATATAATATATACTTCGTCGATTTTCTATTCAAAACGAATTATATAAATAGTTTTAAAATTCGTTTCAAAATCTATTTCAACTTCCATTTCAATTCAAAGCAAAATTGAATTCTTCTTTATAAATTCGTTTCAAAGTTCATTTCTATTCAATTCAAATTTCAATTCAATTTGAATTCATTTCAATCCACTTTCAATTCAATTTGAATTCGTTTTCAATTCAATTCATTTCGAAATCGTTTTCAATTCAATTCATTTCGAAATCGTTTTCAATTCAATTCATTTCGAAATCGTTTTCAATTCAATTCATTTCGAAATCGTTTTCAATTCAATTCATTTCGAAATCGTTTTTAATTCAATTCATTTCGAAATCGTTTTTAATTCAATTCATTTCGAAATCGTCGATTTCGAAATCACTTTTCAATATTCATTTTAAAATGAATATAATCGATATAAATATCGTTCACGTCAAAATGGCGTCAATCTAATCAACACGGCTTCATAATTCTATTTTCAAATTTTCTTTATTTTTCAACTTGGAATGAGGCCCAATCAATTACCATATAAAATTAATTATATGGATTTCCATACAACACATGTATATAATAGCATTGAAAATTAATCAACCATCAACCAAAGTGCACTACACTGTATAAGCATCAAATATAGATATTCAACGCTTATAACAGCCTGTTAATCAATCGATCGACATATTTAATCAATCAGGATGAGTGAAATTCATATTTCATCCCAACACCCGTGTGGGGTTTCAAACAATCAAATACAGATTTTAGTTGTGCAGTTGGGCGATGTGTAAAATTTATCGTCCCAATCAATGTCCTTCAAATAGGTGTACATAAACAAACCGTCTGGTTTGTAAATGAATATTTATTCACATTCACGTTAAAAATTATATTTTTAACGACAAAACATTTTATTCCAACATATGAATTTTATTCAGTTCATTCCTTAAATAAAATGATATTTTTATTTTTCTAACATATTTTAGAAAATTTCGGCGGCATAACGGCACGATACTAGAAACGGGACAAGGCCTAGCCTTATCCCCGGTCTAGTGAAGGCCCACGCCATTCACACATCAATCAAATCAATTTATTTCACCCAACAATTCAATTCAAATCAAATCATCTAATCAACTACACAACCAAACAATTTAACAAACAAGCCATCCATGGTCTGTGGATGACGGGTGTCGGGTGCTACTAAACACCGTCTACATCCTAGTATATATATATAACTAGAAAAATTAAATTGAAAGGTGAGAAGTTCTCACCGATAGCTATCCTAGCTCCACGACACTTCTTTTATAGAAATCTTCGACTTTTCGCCTTTTGTCGTTTTTGTTGCCCGTAGCCACTACATGTATAAAAATCATATTTTTATTTCGAAGTTCAATATATAAAAATCATATTTTTATTTCGAAGTTCAATATATAAAAATCATATTTTTATTTCGAAGTTCAATATAAAAAAATCATATTTTTATTTCTCTATTTTCTATATAAAAATCTCGTCTTTTCAAATATTTCGCCTTTTCTAATTTAAAGATTTCACCTTTTCTAATTTAAAGATTTCACCCTTTTCTAATTTAAAGATGCTATTTTTAATATTCCTAAAATGTAAAAATTATATTTCTAATTCTCTACATAAGCAAAAATCATATTTTGACATCATCTATATAGTAAAGACTATATTTTTAATACATTAAAAATATAAAAATCATATTTATAATACTTTAAAAATATAAAAATCATATTTATAATACTTTAAAAATATAAAAATCATATTTATATATCGTTATTCAAATAATAAAGATCAAATTTTTATCTTGCTCTCTATATAATAAAGATCATATTTTTACTCTTTATATATAATAAAAATTATATTTTGATTCTCGATTCAAACAAAGAAAAATCATGCCTTTATATTTTTAAAATTCGAGTCTTTACGAATATAAAAATCTCGTCTTTCAGTAATAAAAATCTATGCTTTCTTGTGTTAAAAATCTACGTTTCTTTCTAAAACAATGCCATTTATACATAAGGACTGAATTTAAATCACAACATATATTTAAATTAATTCAAATTACCTTCGTTGTTGACATTGACCGGAGGGCGCAGGGGTTAGTGGTGGCCGGGGCTAGGGTTTTAGGGGATTGCGGCTTGAATTGGGGGATTTGGGGCTTGTTACGTCAGAGGGAGGGAGGAGGAGGCCAGCAGGTGGCGGAGAAGGTGGAGGGGGGGGGGGGTCGCGGCTAATCGAGGTGGGACCAGGAAGGGCGGCGCTGCGCGTTTCAGCGACTGGGGGGGGTTAGGGCTTGCGTTGACGAAGGGGGAAGGAGGGGGTGACGGGGGAGGGGCCAGCGACGGTCGATGGGGGCGGCGCCCCTCCGGTGGTGGCGCGATGGACTGAGAGAGGGGGGCGGCTTTCGATCGTGGGTTTGTTTTTTTTTTTTTTTTTTTTTTCTGAAATTCGGTCTTGAAATAAAGAGGAGGGGGGGGGGGGCCAGAAGGAAAAGGGAGAGAGATATATTTTTTTATTTTTTTTATTTTATTATTTAATTAATTTATTTACTAGAAGTTGACTTTTTCATACGACCTCTAAACGAGGCCCACCGCCTGTCGTCCATAGCGTTTTACCCCCATTCCAAACACAATGGGATATGTATCGCAAGCTGATTTGACCATTTGAATCAGTTTCCGTTTAATTTACATTTAAATCACTATATTGAATTTTAAACGTACATTTCAAATTACCGGGGTCCCATACGGAGTTTAAAAATTCCGGAAAAATATTTTCTAGCTTCGTATTGACGATACGGTCCTAACAAAACTAGTTTCATCGAATTCTGAGACCGTTGGAAAAATGGCCAATTTCCAGTCGATTAAAATCAACTGAAACTGGTCAAACGCGTTTTCCTTTGCCACGCTCACATATTGATTCGAAAAATTATGAAATTTGAAACCTAGCAATAATTTAACATCACGGACCCAGCAAAACTGGTTTCGTCGAAATCCGAGGTCGTTTGCAAAATGTCTATTTTTAAGGGCCTGAATTCCATAGCGACTATTCAGAATTTTCAACTGGACATATCTTTTGATTCCCGCTACGAACTTTTGATTTTTCGGATTCGTTGGAAAGATATTCACTATTAGATTCCATTATTTTTGGTTTCACTAAAATCCGGATTGTTTTGCACCCGGTACATTCAATTGAAGTTTGAAATCGAATTATCGAACTACCGCGCCATTTTCAATTCTATTTATAATTATATATAAATATTTATATTCTAACGACGACGTATATAATATATACGTCGAATTATATTCAAAATAAATTTCTCGTCGATATTATTTAAAATAATTCATTTTAAATATCAAATTTCGCTAAAATTGCCAAAATAAAAATTTCAAACTGGCTCGCATTTTCCGGGTTGTTACAATTATCCACAAGTGATTAATTTAATATGAGGGGTCTGGTGCATAAACAAATATATAATGGTGCTAAGACACAAGATTAAGTTCAACTTGTGGTAGAAGCCTGTCCGGAACCGCCCGGCAAATCCAGCATCCACAAGTAGTTGGCTTAATGTGAGAGGTCTGGTGCATAAACATATATACGAATATATGTATATAAAAAAAATGAGTGGCATAAATTGAATGGATGTTAAAATAGTAAAAGTTTGGTTAGTATTAAGAAAATGGGGAATGTGATAAACGGGGAATATAACCTATTATAATCAATTACATTTAAGAGAATGTTATATAATAAATAGGCTTGTCCTAGGGACAAGTGGAAATTATAACATAGGATATAATAGATGAAAAGAAACTTATTGATAAACCTTTGTTAAAGAGAACTAAGTAAATAAGTAAGTAACATGTAAAATGAAAACTTGTAAACCTACAGCTTGTGATAAGAAAAACATGTTATTGTAACTTGTAAACCTGAGAACCTATAAACTTGAGATAGAACGATGAATGATAATGTAAGAAGATTGTAGATTTCAGATCTTGAATCACTATCTAGAGAATAACCTGTTAAAGGCTTATTAGAACTTATAAATGGGTTAAGTTATATAACTGAAATTAATAAGCTGGAGGAACTTGATAACATGAATAAGAAGTTAATATAATTTGAAATAATTGGAAATCTGATGAGGTAGAGCAAGCGTGTAATTAAAAGGTTAGACATAGGATCTAATAACATGATAACCTGATTCGCTTGGACCAGTCCGAACATCTTAAGGTGAACAATCCAACGAGGTTGATCATCATGGTGTCATAGGCCACAAGGGGACTGCACGTCTATCTAATTATTCTGCCTGTTCTGTCAGTTGTTCTACTAATATTTTGCTTGCTTCGAAGGACTATAAGGAAAAGAACGCGAATTCCTAGGAGGTGGAGGGTACTCCTGGTAGTCCTTTATACGGTGGCAGCACTGGGCTGTGCTAAAAAAGGTTGGGTCTGTGCATTACTACCTGGTGAGTATACCTTGACTACCATGACGGTGGATAGTTAGAAGGTTGTAGTGTGACATAGGTAATTTGACGGCTCTGCTGCCTTGTGTTTCTAAGGCGAGTTACGACCATCTTCTATTTGTCGGTGGGTCTATCCACTTCTGTTTGACAGTATCATCGGGTTACCATTCATCGACAGTCAGCATGATGTGTGATGCGGAAAGACGGAGAGCTAAACCAATCGATCATCGACCTTTTACTATCAAGGCTTTGGTTAAGGGACATGCCAATTGGGATTTATTATTTATCGTTTTTCTGGACTACGTCACTAGCCCTCAATTCTGTTTGTCTTTCACTAGTTGAGGGAGGGGTCGTGTAGGACCATATCCACTGAAAATGCAGACAATAGCATATGTTTATACAAATATCCGAAAAAGGCTCCCAATGGAGTTCCATGTATCTGACACAGCCCTGTTACGGGACTCGGTGCATAGTAGATAGTACGTGCTAGATACATGCATGCCGCTCCAGGTGGTGTATCGTAGAGGTTAAGGCATCGAGTATGGTTGACGATATGTGTGTGAGAAGGTCTAGATATATGCATGTGTGCTTCAGGTGGTGTATCGTAGACACTAGGGCATAACTCTGTGATGGATTCTGATTCGATCGAATGGTTCGAAGATAGAAGTCCATACGCTTATGTAGAATGGCGATGGTGGTTCTATGCGGAACGTAGCGTTGTTATATAGAGATCCATACGTCGATCCGATACAGGATGAGGGACTGTGTATATTTCTATGGCGTGACGGTGGAGACCATGCGAGTAGGGTACCATGGGGTGTACCTTGATATTGGGGGTGGCTACATATATATTGTTTTAGGTTAATCTACTGGGGAGTAGATGGGTACGACGTGTATGTAAGCCATGTGTGTTGTTAACCCAAGCAACATAATAAATAAATAAGTAACATGACTGAACAATATATATGATTATTTCAAATTGTGTAATTTATGCCCAGTCACAAGAACTTGTGTTTTGACCCACTTCCCATAACATACCCACAGGTTAGGTTTTTGCAGAGGTATGATAGCTTTGGATACTAGCTAGGCAATATTATTACTTTGGTAAGGCTATATTTGATTATATTATATTTTATACATTCCGCTGTGAGATGTTTTCTGAGCTTTGATATATTTTATATCTCTGTCTTTTCTGCATGATACCTGGTAAGCCAACTCGAGTTTCGGTAGATTGGGATTTTTGAAGAAAAAAATCGGGTCTGTCAAAATTTGGGTTTACAAATTATAGGGACTAAACCAGATTATAATGCACTGAAAACTTTTGGGTGCTTTTGCTTTCCTTATCTTAGGCACAATCAACATAAACTCAGCATAAGGTCCAGCCCATGCATTTTTTTAGGATACCCAAATAATCACAGAGGATACAGATGTCTGGATAGTAACAGAAGAGTTTATGTATCTAGATATGTCATATTTAATGAAGATGTTTTTCTTTTTTCATAAAAGGATGTAAAAACTACCAACAGAGTCATCAAAACAGCAAGCAACTTACAACCACCCGTGGTTCTAACTGAGTGGCACACCTGCAAGCATACAGAAGATCATCAACATGGAGAACCAAGTGACTCCCATACAGTTTCCAGTACCAGATCAAATTATAGCACAAATGATGAGAATGTGCAACTACAACAAGGTGAAAGCAGTAATGGGAGTTAAAGTTATTCAAACAATATTGATAATGAAGCTACTGCAGAGAATAAAAACAATCAAAGACAGTGATGTTCATCACATGATGACAAGAGCTAAACATGGCATTTTCAAGCCTAAAAAATACATCGCATCTCTAGCCAACAGAGAACCCAATACATATGAGGAAGCTGTCAGCAGTGTAAAGTGGAGGAATGCGATGAATGAAGAATATAATTCTTTAATCAAGAATGGGACATGGACTCTTGTGCATCCACCAAAGCATAAGAATGTTATAGGGTGCAAGTGGACATATAAATTAAAAAGAAATCATGATGGAAGCATACCAAAATATAAAGCCAGACTAGTAGCCAAAGGATATTCACAACAATTAGGGTTCAATTTTAGTGAAACATTTTCTCCAGTGGTAAAACACACAACCATAAGAGTGATAATGATAATTGGATTAAACAGAGGATGGAAAATAAGGCAACTAGATGTGTATAATGCATTCTTTAATGGTGAATTACAGGATGACGTGTATATGCAACAACCCACAGGATATAATCAAGTAGAAGAAAAGGGGCTTGTTTGCTAACTACTGTAACACCCAGTAAAATTTATAAGTATTAATAAATAAGTAGATAATTATAAACAATCAATTAAATGATATGGTTGGAAAATGAGATTATGCAGCTTTAGGAATTTGGCTATGAAACTCTTTTATTTGGATTCATGGCAAAATTCTGAATCGTCTTCATATATAATATGCTAAAAATGGTTAATGTCTGAAGAAGTTGTGAACAAACGAATTTGGACAGTGCATGCAGAATATATATATATATATATATATATATATATATATATATATATGTATATATAATGATGTGAATATTATATATATTTTCCAAACTATAAATAATAATAAAAGAGGGAAATTCAAAATTTGAATTTTGAGATAAGATCTAGGGGACAACATATATTGGATATATGGAAAAGAATGAAGAAAATTAAGAACATAATTAATAAAATGAACAGCTCAGCTACACATCTAAATTGGGCGTATCGGGCACGAAGTGTTCGACCGCTCCCCCATAAGGGGTATCGACATTCGGTCGACCGCTAGCGGTCGAATTTAGGCGGTTTGAAGGCCCAATCAGCCTTCGTAGATAAGGGTTTTCTAAGAGGTTATATTTATATTGAAGGCTTGGATTGATTTTAATTAATCCGACGGCCCACGCTTACATGAGCAAGTATACAAAACCCCACATGCCACACACTAGAAACCCTAACCCTTCTACATCTCTGCTTCCATGCTGCTAAATTCCATAGAAAAACAAAGAGAATAGGGTGAAAATTTATTCTACTTCTCTAACTCTATTCTAAATCTTTCTATTTCAATTTATATAAGTTTAGTATTTCAGAATTTAGCATAAACATATATATTAGACTCTAATTGTATGTTTCTTATATGTATATTGTTTGGAGGATAATCAGAGCTCGCTTGAACGTTAAGAATCATTGCAGATCTTGCAATTCTACAACATCTCCGCCTAATTAGTGAGTGGAATCTAGTTTTTCTTAAAGGCATATTCATATTTTTAATCATTTGTCATATGAGTTGACATGCTTAAGAAGATTTGGCTCGATAATATAAACATGAAAATCCCAAAATCTTTTATCTTGTAATTACACATCAAATTGTCATGATGAATTGAGTTTTTGAAATTGTTGTTTTTGTATTGGATTAAAAGTAAATATGAGTGTTGTACTTTTATTTATATTTTACGTGGCTTACCTTTATTATAACTAGATTGTATCCTAAAAAGGTTTGGTTTTGAATGTTTCATGGTTTGAATTGAGTACAGATCCTATGTTGGATCTAAACTTATTCACAATTAAAATAAGTCCAAGATAAACATTTTTAGGTGCATAACACCAAACTAGGTGAATTTGGTGGAATATGAGTTATAAACCTACATATGTAAGTGTACGTAACGCTCTATTTTAATTTAATATCGAAATTACCTCTACATGCCTAGGATACAAGTTGTAATTGTCATGTATATATGTTTTCCATTCACTACTATTTGTATATGTTCATTATCTATCATGCCCATGTTGTCATGGTAAAAATATGGAAAATCTAACTTGTATGCCTTAAATTGGATAACTGCCAATTTGCCACCCCATTAGACCGTTTCCCCGTTTATATGAATGTTTACATTAATTAGGCACTATTATTATTTTACTTATATAAACGTAATTAATGTTGTATTAACGTAATAAATGCGATTAAGTTTGAATTCGAATTTGAAAAGCCCCCTTAACAAATATGCATATATATATATATATTTGTTTTCTTGTGTGTGCTATATATAGAATGGCTTAAATATATAAATAAGTGATATATAAACACGCATTTAGTTGCCATTTGTGGTAGAAGCCAGCCCGAAGCTGACTGGCATATCCAGCAGCCACAAGTTGGACCAATTAATGAGAGATTTCTAGCTGCCATGGGCCATTCATAAACTTAGTGCACTCGACACGAGGTTAAACCGACTTGTAGTAGAAGCCTGCGCGGGACCAACTGGCATATCCACCATCTACAGTTATACGGTTTAATGTTAGAGGTCTAGTTCTTGTGTATATATATAACCATATATATATATATAAGTCTGATGTATGAAAAAAGATAATTTTTACTACGCCCTGAGAAGGTCTTAAGTGGCTGACTCACCTTTTTATTTAGTTTGATTCTTAAGTGGTTAGGACTAGGATCCCTCCAAAGGTTTATTCCTTGGAGAGGAACCAAAGTCATGGGACCCACCCCTATTAGAATTAAGGTAGGTCTAGGTCCTCCTTCTTCAAAAGTGCTTAGGTGTAAAACAGTAATGGAGTTGGGTAGTTAACGGGGATGTCTACTTCATCTAGAAGATTATAAGGGCTTAACTAAGGATAGGTTAGTAATTGAAAGGATATGTGTCCATTGCATGTTCACCAACCATCTAAGGGAAGTCTTAAGAGACATAGATATCTTACCGGATAATATCAGTTAAGTAGTAACATTCACAATATTACTTCTCATATTACAAATGATATAATAGACTTAAGAACGTTAACGTACTAGGACAGGGTCTGAAAGGGCTAGGGGTCAGCCTCAGGGTCGTAAAAGACCATAAGAATCCACCTTTAATAGGGCTATAAGTGACCGAGAATGCCACCTCATTGCATCATTAACCTAAAAACAGTAATGGGCAATATACTTGGATATCCACCCCATTGGTTAGAAATTTAGTATTTGTTGTGCGTTGCATAAACATATCTTGACATATGTTACCTGCTAAAAATATAGGGTATGGACATCAAGTAACACTATATTTCAGTCACATAGAACTTTATGTTCTGACCCCCTCTCCTTAACATCCAACAGGTTAGTAGATGGGGTAAAGCCATGGGTGAAGTCATGATTGAAGCCGATGGAGAAGACGAAGTAGTTATGATGAAAGTAGCAGTTATTACTTTACTTCTTTTGGTATTATATTTTCTCTTTCCGTTGTGTAAGATTTCCATTCGAAGTATATGTTATTATTATCTATGCAAATGTAATCTTTACAGGAACCAATGGCCCGTTTAGAGTGGCTCTAAGTTTCAATGGGATTTTTCGGGGTTGAAATTTAGGCTCACTCCGGGTGGGTTGTTACATTTTCCATGATGATGGGAGTTTACTTTGGGATGGACGCGTTAGTCCTTAAGGATGAAGGGTTGAGAAAAGAAATGCTAGAGGAGTCCCATAGTTCAAAATTGACCATACACCCCGGTGGGGATAAAATGTATAAGGATGTGAAGAGGAATATCCATTAGGAAGGAATGAAAAGAGACATAGCCGAGTTCGTGGCCAAATGTTTAACATGCCAAAAAGTCAAGGCAGAGCACGTGAACCCGGAGGACTATTGATACCTTTAGAGATCCCCACGTGGAAGTGGGAGCATATTTCCATGGACTTTGTAGATGGACTTCCTAGAAGCCAAAAAGGGAATGAGGCCATTTGGGTTGTGGTAGACCATTTAATCAAAAGCGTCTATTTTATACAAGTCAAGAAGAGAAGGACTGCAGCCTCGTTAGCCCAATTATATGTCAAAGAGATAGTTAGACTTCATGGTATTCCATCGAGTATTGTAAGTGATAGGGACCCCTTGTTCACCAGCGAATTTTGGGCAAGCCTGCAAGCAGCATTGGGGACAACCTTAAACTTAAGCACAACTTAACATCCACAGACCGACGGATAGACAAAGAGAGCAAATAGAATCTTAGAAGACTTACTCAAAGCTTTCCTTATTGACTTTAGAGGAGTTTGGGAGTATCACCTACCGCTTGTGGAGTTCACATATAATAATAGTTTCCAAGCGACGACTGGTATGGCCCCTTTCGAAGCGCTTTACGAAAGGCCATGCAAATCGCCAACTTGTTGGTGGGAAACTACCGACAAGGTTATACTCGGGCTTGACTTCGTCCGTGAATCCACCGAGAAGTTATCTTTGATTATCAAGTGACTGAAAACGGCCCAAGACCGTCAGAAATCGTATGCCGATAAGCATAGGCGGGAACTAGAATTTAATGTTAGAGACTTGGTGTTCGTGAAAGTATGCCCTATTAAGAAAATTGTTCGGTTCAGAAAGACTAGGAAGTTGGCTCCTAGGTTTATTAGGCCTTTTTGTATTATCGATAAGATAGGATCTTTGGCTTATCGAGTGAATCTCCCAGAGCGTCTATCGGGAATCAATAATGTTTTTCATGTATCTCAACCAAGGAAATGCCTTTATGGTTCTGCTATCAGATTCAAACTTGATGAAATTCGGGACATAGAAAAACTCGAGTTGGAGTCCAGGGCGCCATATGCAACTACAAGGATTGTAGAGCATGGAATTAAGAGACACCACAACAAAATCGTTCGCCTCGTCTGAGTACAATGGTGAAATAACCCTGTGGAAAGCACATGGGAGTCCGAGGAAAAGATAAGACAAACTCAACTAGAGCTTTTCACAGGTAACTTAATGTTTATGGATGCGTTGTGATTGCTAGATTGGATGTTAGGAAATGGTTACAGCGCCATTGCACAGCGCACCCATATATAAATATGTACATATTTAGGTTGTTTGCATATATATTGGATCACTTATTACACCTACATGCTAGGGTATAACTCACATTAGTGGGTCTGCTGTTCATAACCACTGTGAGTTATGAATGCTTATGGATGAATTATAAATAACATGAGTGTACCACATGGATGTTTTGAGCGAGTTTTTTTCTCGCCCCTTAAACAGATTTTGGGACAAAATCTATTTTAAGGGGGAAGAATGTAACATCCTGTAAAAATTAATAAGTATTACTAAATAAATAAAAACAATCAATTAAATGATATGGCTGGGAATGAGATTTTGTAGCTTTAGGAATTTGGCTACGGAACTCTTTTATTTGGAATCAGGGCGAAATTCTGAACCGTTTTCATATATAATATGCTGAAAATGGTTAATGTATGAAGAAGTTATGAAAAAATGAATTTGGACAATGCACGTAGAAAATATATATAATTAGGTGAATATTATATATATTGTC
The DNA here is from genome assembly GCA_030737875.1 of Allium sativum. Lineage (NCBI taxonomy): Eukaryota > Viridiplantae > Streptophyta > Magnoliopsida > Asparagales > Amaryllidaceae > Allium > Allium sativum. Next base: position 454,148,119 of record CM060915.1, on the reverse strand, counting down.
CAAATTATAAATTAAAATAAAACAGGGAAATTCAAATTTTGAATTTTGAGATAGGATCTAGAGGACAACATATACTGGATATATGGAAAAGAATGAAGAAAATAAAGAATGTAATTAATAAAATAAACAGCTCAACAATGGACCGAAATTAGGCATTCCAGCCACGAAGCGGTCGACCACTCCCCCTTAAGGAGTGTCGACCGCCGGTCGAGTCGACCACTAGCGGTCGACCTCTAGGCGGCTGGAAGGCCCAATCATCCTATGTGAATAAGGGTTTTCTAAGAGGTTATATTTATATAGAAGGCTTGGATTAATTTTAATTAATCCGACGGCTCACGCTCACACAAGCAAGTATAAATAACACCTCATACCACACACTAGAAACCCCAATCCTTCTACATCACTGCCTCTATGCTGCTAAATTCCATAGAAAAACAAAGAGAATAGGGTGGAGGTTTCTTCTACTTCTCTAACTCTATTCTGAATATCTCTGTTCCAATTTATATAAGTTTAGGATTTCGGAATTTATCATAAACGTATATGCATAAGACTCTAATTGTATGTTTCATGTATGTATATTATTAGGAGGATGATCAGAGCTCGTTTGAACGTTAAGAATTGTTGTAGATCTTGCAATTCTACCACATCTCTGCCTAATTAGTGAGTGGAATCTAGTTTTGCTTAAAGGCATATTCATATTTTTAATGGTTTGTCATATGAGTTGATATGCCTAAGAAGATTTGGCTATTCAATAATATGAACATGAAAATCCCTAAGTCTTTTATCTTGTAATTACGTATGAAATTGTCATGATGAATTGAGTTTGTGGAATTGTGGTTTTTGCATTGGATTAAAAGTAAATATGAGTGTTGTACTTTTATTTATATTTTATGTGATTCACCTTTATTATCATTAGATTATATCCTAAAAATGTTTGGATTTGAATGTTTCATGATTTGAATTGGGCATGGAACCTATGTTGGATTTTAACGCATTAACAATTGAAATAAGTCAAAGGTAAACATTTTTAGGTGCATAACCCCAAACCAGGTGAATTGGGTGAAATTTGAATTATAAACATACATATGTATGTGTAACAACCCAAAAATCTGGGCCAGTTTAAAATTTTTATTTTGGCAATTTTAGCGAATTTTGAACATTTAAAATGGATTATTTTAAATAATATCGACGAGAAAATTTCTTTTGAATAAAATTCAATCGTATATAGTTATATAGATCGATGTTAGAATATAAATAATTATATATAATTATAAAAGGAATTGAAAATGGCGCGGTAGTTCGATAATTCGATTTCAAACTTCAATTGAACGTACCGGGTGCAAAATAAACCGGATTTTAGTGAAACCAAAAATAATGGGATCTAATTGTGAATATCTTTCCAACGAATCTGAAAAATCGAGATTTCATAGCAGGGATAAAAAGATATGTCCAGTTGAAAATTCTGAATAGTCGCTATGGAATTCAGGCCCTTAAAAATGGAAATTTTGCAAACGACCTCGGATTTCGACGAAACCAGTTTTGTTGGGTCCGCAGTGTCAAGTTATTGCTAGATTCCAAATTTCATAATTTTTCGAATCAATATGTGAGCGTGGCAAAGGAAAACGCGTTTGACCAGTTTTAGTTGATTTTAATCGACTGGAAAATGGCCATTTTTCAAACGGTGTCAGAATTCAACGAAACTAGTTTTGTTAGGACCGTATCGTCAATACGAAGCTAGAAAATATTTTTCTGGAATTTTTCGAGTTAGTATGTGACCCCAGTGAATTGAAATGCGCGTTCAAATTCAATATATAGAGTTATATGTTGATTTTAACGGAAACTGATCGAAACGATCGAATCAGCTTACGATACATATCCCATTGTGTCCGGAATGGGGGTAATTAGCTATGGACGACAGGCAGTGGGCCTCGTTTTGAGGTTGAAAATAAAAGTTGCTTTTTGGTGAAAAATAAAATAATTAAATTATATATTGGCCCCCCTTTTTCTTTTCCCTATTCTCTCACTTCAGAATGAAACTAAATAAAAAAAACCGTCGCCTCTGGATCCACGCCGCCCTAGGGCATCACCGCGCCTCCAGGAGGGCGTGTCGCCCACCGCGCCGCCTCAGGCGTGGACCCCCCCTTCTCGCGCCCTCATCAGCAACCGCCACTTCCCCCTGTCGCTCACCCCAACGCCGATCTCGCGCCCCCTTCTTCATCGCTGACCGCCCGTCGCCAGCCCCAAGGACCCCCGCCCCTCGCTAGAAGTCGCCACCACCTGCGCGAGCTCCGACCCCAGACCCGTCGCCAGCAGCAGAAGCCCCACTTCGATTTCCGCGCCCTAGAATTCGAGCCTGGTTTTGACTGTCGGCCTGAGGAGCTTTGGTGGAAGAAGCTGTGAGTTTTTGTTTGTGTTGATAATTAAGTAGCATTGTTAAAAGTCTGGTTTAATTAACTTACATTAAAATTTGATCTTTTCTTGTTAAAGTACATAGTTTAAAATTCTGTGCTGTTATAAACAAAGTTACATTGTTAAGATCTGAAAATTTTAATTTAAAAAGAATTGATTTTTATATATTGAACATCGAAGAAAAAAAATATGATTTTTATATAATAGAAATATTAAAGATATGATTTTTATATAATAGAGAAAGTAAAAATTCGTTTTTTATATATTGAATAGCGAAGTAAAAAATGTGATTTTTATATATTGAACATCGAAGTAAAAATGTGATTTTTATATATTGAATAGCGAAGTAAAAATATGATTTTTATATATTGAACATCGAAGTAAAAATATGATTTTTATATATTGAACATCGAAGAAAAAAAATATGATTTTTATATATTGAACTTCAAAGTAAAAATTGGGTTTTTTTCATATTGAATAGCGAGGTAAAAATGTGATTTTTATATATGTAGTGGCTACGGGCAACGAAGATGACAAAGATGCGATAACGATGAAGATCTCTATAAAAGAAGTGTCGTGAAGTTGGATAGCTATTGGTGAGAACTCCTCACTCAAAATTTCTTTTTCTAGTTATATATATATACTAGGATGCAGACGGTGTTTAGTAGCACCCGACACCCGTCATCCACAGACCATGGATGGCTTGTTTGTTTAATTGTTTGGTTGTATAGTTGGTTAGATTATTTGGTTTGAATTGAATTGTTTGGTGAAATGAAATTGATTTGATTGATGTGTGAATGGCGTGGGCCTTCACTAGACCGGGGATAAGGCTAGGCCTTGTCCCGTTTCTAGTATCGTGCCGTTATGCCGCCGAAATTTTCTAAAAATAAGTTAGAAAAATAAAGATAACATTTAATTTAATAAATGAATCGAATAGAAAATTCATAGGTTGAATAAAATAGTTTGATCGTTAAAAATATAATTTTTAACGTGAATGTGAATAAATAAATATTCATTTACAAACCGGACGGTTTGTTTATGTACACCTATTTGAAGGACATTGATTGGGACGATAAATTTTACACATCGCCCAACTGCACAAATAAAAATCTGTGTTTGATTGCTTGAAACCCCACACGAGTATTGGGATGATATTTGACGTACACTAATCCCGATTGTTTAGTTGTATGTCGATCGATTGATTGACAGGCTGTTATAAGCGTTGAATATTTATATTTGATGCTTATACAGTGTAGAATGCACCTTGGATGATGGTTGATTATTCATCGTTGTTGATATATACATGTGTTGTAGAAAATCCATATAATTAACATTATATGGTAATTGATTGGGCCCCATTCCAGTTTTGAAATAAAAATATTTGAATAGAAATATTTGAATAGAAATATTTGAATAGAAATATTTGAATAGAAATATTTGAAATAGAAATATTTGAAATAGAATATTTGAAAAAGAAATATTCGAAGTGGAATATTTTAAAATATCAATATATGAAGCCGTGTTGATTAGATTGACGCCATTTTGACGTGAACGATATTTATATCGATTTTATTTGATTTCGAAATGAATTGAATTGAAAACGATTTCGAAATAAATTGAATTGAAAACGATTTCGAAATGAATTAAAAACGAATTCAAATTGTATTGAAAGCGAATTGAAATGAATTCAAATTGAATTGAAATTTGAATTGAATAGAAATGAATTTTAAAACGAATTTATAAAGAAGAATTCAATTTCGATTTGAATTGAAATGGAAGTCGAAATTGTTTTTGAAACGAATTTAAAACTATTTATATAATTCGTTTTAAATAGAAATCGACGAAATATATATTATATATATATATATAATATAATGGCCTGAATAGAACGCGCCGCGCCGCGGTAGTTCGCGAATTTCGACCATTTATTTCAAACTGACATTGCGGGAGATCCGACCGTCGGATTCTCCTAAAACCGGAACCGTTGGGTTCGTATCGAAAAGATCTTTCTAACGAATATTAAAAATTTGAAATCTAACGGTTGGATTTGGAGATACGTCCAAATCAAATTTGAAAAAGGTCGCTGTAAGTGCAGTTCGATGGCCGTTGATGGAAATCGACTGTACGGGCCTTGATAAAATTATTTAAAATAGTAGTAATTTGCGTAAAATCATAAGAAATGATTTAGAAAGAATCAGGATGAAAAACTCCATATTTGAAAAGGTAAAAATAGATTTTTATCAAAATGAACTAGTTTGAACTAGAATTATAATTCTATTTATTTTTAAATAAATAAATTGAATTTGAAAAGGGTTTTAAAAATAACCAGAATTTCCAATGATTGCATTGGAGTGGATTTGAATCGAAATTGTCTTCAGAATATTTCGATGTTGGAATTCGTGATTATGCGGATGTTGTTATGGAAATTTGAAAGATATATATATTTATATCGTTATTTCCAATACGATATTTGTTAGTCGTAGAATTTGATATTGAATATAAGCCGATATATTTTCTATTCAGAGCCTTGTGTTTAATATCAAATGTGATTTGGGTTTGTCGTGAGTGGTGTCTTCACTAACACTGTTCTTGAACCCAGTTGAGAAAAGATTAAATCTTTTTATTTAGATTTAATGAAGTGTACCAATTAAATAATATTTAATTGGAATAGAATTGATATTGATTCTTGGGTTTATCATGAACAGCGTTTTAAATAACACTCGTTCTTTAACCCGATAATTAATGGAATGTGATTTTGGGTTTATCGTGAACTGTGTTTTAAATGACACTGATTCTTTAACCCGGTTAACGATTAAAACTAAGTGGAGTTTTAATGAATCTTTAATTAGATTGAAATGATCGAGAATGGAGTATCACCAGTTTTGCTCCAATCGATAGTTAAATCTTTAATTAGATTTGAACGTGAAATGGTAATTGAATTTACCGATAACACCATGGTGTTAGATATGAAGTACTACCAGTTTTACTTCATGGGATGAATAGGTTGGGATTGGGAAATTAAAACAAATGATTACTTCGGTAAGGTTCGCTAATCCCGACTAGTTTTGAATTGATATTCAAAAATAGATAAAAGAATATTCTGAATTGGAATGAGGCGTATGTTGTGTTTGTGTAACACTTTTATAAAATATACGCGAGTTATTCGGAAAGACCGGGTTTATCCCATTCTGAATAACTGATACGACGATAAGTCGAAGATGAAGACGGTGGTCGAAGACCGGAAGTCTTCACGTCGTTTGGGTGATTACTAATGATCTTGATTGGGCTGTACACCCAAGAAGATGGAAACAGTTGGTGATCGTCCAGACGTACTTGGAGATCGATGGATATGCGGGGTACTAGGTGCCTCCGGTTTCGTTCAGACCCAGAACGGACTTGTAAATGGACTGTGTGTCTGACATTGGATTTTAGTCCGTGTGATTGATCTCTATTGATATATATCTGTTTGGCGGCGGAGAATTTATTCTCTTGCTTAACGCCCTTCTCTGAGACGTACGAGCTCAGGGGTTATATATTGATGGATATCAAACGCATGGAGTGAATTGCCTGTGTGGCAATTGATCGAGGCTTCTGTTGAAAAGCAAAGTCTTGTGGTGATGATCAAAGCACGGCCTTTGTGGCGTAGCTTTGTGTAACGTTTACTTCGCGAGTTTCGCACCCCGGTTGTGAACCAAAAACGGGAGAGGACCTCAGGGAGGGCATGCGTTTCCTTCTAGCTAGGGTGGTGTCAGTGACCTACCAGCCCTGACATTTATATACTTTTCACCTGTGTGGTTGTTGCTGTTGCGAGGCGCCTCGGTTTGATCGGACGATCCGGGTCCGATGGAGTCATTCGTTGGCTCATTTACGCCCCAAAGGGCAGGGAAACGTAGTGTTCAGGCATAATAATCCACATCGGTGGACCGGCCCTGTCGCTCCAAGGCTTGCCTGCGCGCTTGCCTGAGACACGGGCTAGAGCGTCTCGAATCGGTAGAGGACGATCCCTAGCCTCGGTTCATAGATGGAAATCCAATTTCCAAATACGTGACTTTGCGGTTTTATTTGTAAATCTAAATGTGGCGACATAGTGGCATGGGACGCTCATGTCGCCTATGATTGATACTTATGATTTGAAGTTGTTTTATACACTATGCACTTATAATAGTATCAAATGATTTGTTTTAAAACGTATCAAGCATTCTTGGCTATTATAAGGTAAAAACCCTATCCTCCGGCTTGCGTTGCATTGTGTGATGGGAACTGGGTCTTATAATAGCTTCATTTTTCTTTATTTAGCATTGCGCTGTTTGTTTTATGCACTGGTATTCTTGGGAGGAAACCCGTTCCGTGTTATACGGCGTGGTCCCTTGATTTACCTTACTTTGAAATAAAGATTAATAACTGTTTTAGTTCTCACACCAGTCCCATGACTGACCTGGAGTTTATTGTTTTGACCTAAACTCTGGGTGCCCTTATTTTCGACACGGGCAGCTAGTAGTTTTGGTTTTGCAGATTTATATTCACAGGATCCTGGTTTACAGCTGGAACGATATCCGGAAAGCTTTGTATCCGTATATCTCCTTCAGTTGTGTATTGTATTATTTTCCGCTGCGATGTATTTAAATGTAATTTAAATCTCTGATATTTCTGTGTAATATTTATTTGTTTATACTTTGTATATTCTTGTAATCTGATGCATTGTTGTGATATACAGTGAAATGTTCTTCTGTATGCGTTCTATTTTGTCATGTTCTCAAACGATAGGGCGTTTCGAACGGTCTCGGTGGGTTTAGCGACTGCTTCGGATCGAGCGAAATTCCTTCTCGTCACAGTTGGTATCAGAGCTTTGGTTTACAAAGCTTAGAGAACAAGACACATTAGAAACATACGAAAGAATTCATCAGATATTGGATTAGTAATATCCAATTAGAATGACTCGTTAGAGATGGGATCAGTAGAATCCAAGAACGAGTGTGAAGAGTATATTTTTAAGATGAAAACTGATTTTGTTTTGAAAATCTAAATCAACTATTCGTATTTGATTATTTATTCTATATTAATCGGGACAATCCGATATATAAAGATTTTGCATATACGTCTTGCAAACGTGTATTCGAAGTTTCAATGTATTGGATAGTTATAGGATCATACTCTAGTGCCCGGGGATAATTCTGGTAACGGGGCACAGTCGCCAGTATTTATTTTCGAGTTACGAAAGTGAGATTTCTATATATTTCCAATTGACTGGTGTGAGAACCAAAATTAGATAGGATTTATTGTTGTGATTTGGCATCAAAAATCTGATTTTTGTATATGTATCAAAATTATGAATTTGAAACTCTAATTCACTAATTGATTGATGTTTGTGTTGTTTGTTTATTTGGTTGGTAATTTTGAACCAGTTAGCCTAATTGAACCAAATATTAAATTATATTGAAAATTGGTTGCGTTTGCTTGCATATACTTGTACTTACATTGAACAGGTCATAGCAAGGAGGCTAGAGCAGAGAATAAAATTTGTTTGCCCGACAAATATATACATGTTTACTACATAATCTACTGTTTTGTTTGGGTGATGATGATTTTATGAGCCTATTGGCTAGCCGCTTGGCTTTTTCTTTTTCTTTTTTGAGATCTGAAGGACCGGGGAAGCTATTTGAGATTTCCCGATGCTCCCATTGCAGGGGAGGTTATGGCGAAATTTTTCGAAAATTTAGGGTGTTAGCCAAATTTTTGAAGAATTTGAAAATTCTCAGAAACTGAAAAGTTGGAGAATGAAAGCCAGATCGAACGTAGAGTTGAATGATCAAACCACTTTCGACTTTGTTCCTTTTCGGGGATGAAAAGTTTTAAGTGGGGGAGATTGTAACAACCCGAAAATCTGGGCCAGTTTAAAATTTTTATTTTGGCAATTTTAGCGAATTTTGAACATTTAAAATGGATTATTTTAAATAATATCGACGAGAAAATTTCTTTTGAATAAAATTCAATCGTATATAGTTATATAGATCGACGTTAGAATATTAATAATTATATATAATTATAAAAGGAATTGAAAATGGCGCGGTAGTTCGATAATTCGATTTCAAACTTCAATTGAACGTACCGGGTGCAAAATAAACCGGATTTTAGTGAAACCAAAAATAATGGGATCTAATTGTGAATATCTTTCCAACGAATCTTAAAAATCGAGATTTCATAGCAGGGATAAAAAGATATGTCCAGTTGAAAATTCTGAATAGTCGCTATGGAATTCAGGCCCTTAAAATTGGAAATTTTGCAAACGACCTCGGATTTCGACGAAACCAGTTTTGTTGGGTCCGCAGTGTCAAGTTATTGCTAGATTCCAAATTTCATAATTTTTCGAATCAATATGTGAGCGTGGCAAAGGAAAACGCGTTTGACCAGTTTCAGTTGATTTTAATCGACTGGAAAATGGCCATTTTTCAAACGGTGTCAGAATTCAACGAAACTAGTTTTGTTAGGACCGTATCGTCAATACGAAGCTAGAAAATATTTTTCTGGAATTTTTCGAGTTAGTATGTGACCCCAGTGAATTGAAATACGCGTTCAAATTCAATATATAGAGTTATATGTTGATTTTAACGGAAACTGATCGAAACGATTGAATCAGCTTACGATACATATCCCATTGTGTCCGAAATGGGGGTAATTAGCTATGGACGACAGGCGTTGGGCCTCGTTTTGAGGTTGAAAATAAAAGTTGCTTTTTGGTGAAAAATAAAATAATTAAATTATATATTGGCCCCCCTTTTTCTTTTCCCTCTTCTCTCACTTCAGAATGAAACTAAATAAAAAAAAACCGTCGCCTCTGGATCCACGCCGCCCTAGGGCATCACCGCGCCTCCAGGAGGGCGCGTCGCCCACCGCGCCGCCTCAGGCGTGGACCCCCCCTTCTCGCGCCCTCATCAGCAACCGCCACTTCCCCCTGTCGCTCACCCCAACGCCGATCTCGCGCCCCCTTCTTCATCGCTGACCGCCCGTCGCCAGCCCCAAGGACCCCCGCCCCTCGCTAGAAGTCGCCACCACCTGCGCGAGCTCCGACCCCAGACCCGTCGCCAGCAGCAGAAGCCCCACTTCGATTTCCGCGCCCTAGAATTCGAGCCTGGTTTTGACTGTCGGCCTGAGGAGCTTTGGTGGAAGAAGCTGTGAGTTTTTGTTTGTGTTGATAATTAAGTAGCATTGTTAAAAGTCTGGTTTAATTAACTTACATTAAAATTTGATCTTTTCTTGTTAAAGTACATAGTTTAAAATTCTGTGCTGTTATAAACAAAGTTACATTGTTAAGATCTGAAAATTTTAATTTAAAAAGAATTGATTTTTATATATTGAACATCGAAGAAAAAAAATATGATTTTTATATAATAGAAATATTAAAGATATGATTTTTATATAATAGAGAAAGTAAAAATTCGTTTTTTATATATTGAATAGCGAAGTAAAAAATGTGATTTTTATATATTGAACATCGAAGTAAAAATGTGATTTTTATATATTGAACATCGAAGTAAAAATGTGATTTTTATATATTGAATAGCGAAGTAAAAATATGATTTTTATATATTGAACATCGAAGTAAAAATATGATTTTTATATATTGAACATCGAAGAAAAAAATATGATTTTTATATATTGAACTTCAAAGTAAAAATTGGGTTTTTTTCATATTGAATAGCGAAGTAAAAATGTGATTTTTATATATGTAGTGGCTACGGGCAACGAAGATGACAAAGATGCGATAACGATGAAGATCTCTATAAAAGAAGTGTCGTGAAGTTGGATAGCTATTGGTGAGAAATCCTCACTCAAAATTTCTTTTTCTAGTTATATATATATACTAGGATGCAGACGGTGTTTAGTAGCACCCGACACCCGTCATCCACAGACCATGGATGGCTTGTTTGTTTAATTGTTTGGTTGTATAGTTGGTTAGATTATTTGGTTTGAATTGAATTGTTTGGTGAAATGAAATTGATTTGATTGATGTGTGAATGGCGTGGGCCTTCACTAGACCGGGGATAAGGCTAGGCCTTGTCCCGTTTCTAGTATCGTGCCGTTATGCCGCCGAAATTTTCTAAAAATAAGTTAGAAAAATAAAGATAACATTTAATTTAATAAATGAATCGAATAGAAAATTCATAGGTTGAATAAAATAGTTTGATCGTTAAAAATATAATTTTTAACGTGAATGTGAATAAATAAATATTCATTTACAAACCGGACGGTTTGTTTATGTACACCTATTTGAAGGACATTGATTGGGACGATAAATTTTACACATCGCCCAACTGCACAAATAAAAATCTGTGTTTGATTGCTTGAAACCCCACACGGGTATTGGGATGATATTTGACGTACACTAATCCCGATTGTTTAGTTGTATGTCGATCGATTGATTGACAGGCTGTTATAAGCGTTGAATATTTATATTTGATGCTTATACAGTGTAGAATGCACCTTGGATGATGGTTGATTATTCATCGTTGTTGATATATACATGTGTTGTAGAAAATCCATATAATTAACATTATATGGTACTTGATTGGGCCTCATTCCAGTTTTGAAATAAAAATATTTGAATAGAAATATTTGAATAGAAATATTTGAATAGAAATATTTGAAATAGAAATATTTGAAATAGAATATTTGAAAAAGAAATATTCAAAGTGGAATATTTGAAAATATCAATATATGAAGCCGTGTTGATTAGATTGACGCCATTTTGACGTGAACGATATTTATATCGATTTTATTCGATTTCGAAATGAATTGAATTGAAAACGATTTCGAAATAAATTGAATTGAAAACGATTTCGAAATGAATTAAAAACGAATTCAAATTGAATTGAAAGCGAATTGAAATGAATTCAAATTGAATTGAAATTTGAATTGAATAGAAATGAATTTTAAAACGAATTTATAAAGAAGAATTCAATTTCGATTTGAATTGAAATGGAAGTCGAAATTGTTTTTGAAACGAATTTAAAACTATTTATATAATTCGTTTTAAATAGAAATCGATGAAATATATATATTATATATATAATATAATGGCCTGAATAGAACGCGCCGCGCCGCGGCAGTTCGTGAATTTCGACCATTTATTTCAAACTGACATTGCGGGAGATCCGACCGTCGGATTCTCCTAAAACCGGAACCGTTGGGTTCGTATCGAAAAGAGCATTCTAACGAATATTAGAAATTTGAAATCTAACGGTTGGATTTGGAGATACGTCCAAATCAAATTTTAAAAAGGTCGCTGTAAGTGCAGTTCGATGGCCGTTGATGGACATCGACTGTACGGGCCTTGATAAAATTATTTAAAATAGTAGTAATTTGCGTAAAATCATAAAAAATGATTTAGAAAGAATTGGGATGAAAAACTCCATATTTGAAAAGATAAAAATAGATTTTTATCAAAATGAACTAGTTTGAACTAGAATTATGATTCTATTTATTTTTAAATAAATAAATTGAATTTGAAAAGGGTTTTAAAAATAACCAGAATTTCCAATGATTGCATTGGAGTGGATTTGAATCGAAATTGTCTTCGGAATATTTCGATGTTGGAATTCGTGATTATGCGGATGTTGTTATGGAAATTTGAAAGATATATATATTTATATCGTTATTTCCAATACGATATTTGTTAGTCGTAGAATTTGATATTGAATATAAGCCGATATATTTTCTATTCAGAGCCTTGTGTTTAATATCAAATGTGATTTGGGTTTGTCGTGAATGGTGTCTTCACTAACACTGTTCTTGAACCCAGTTGAGAAAATATTAAATCTTTTTATTTAGATTTAATGAAGTGTACCAATTAAATAATATTTAATTGGAATAGAATTGATATTGATTCTTGGGTTTATCGTGAACAGCGTTTTAAATAACACTCGTTCTTTAACCCGATAATTAATGGAATGTGATTTTGGGTTTATCGTGAACTGTGTTTTAAATGACACTGATTCTTTAACCCAGTTAACGATTAAAACTAAGTGGAGTTTTAATGAATCTTTAATTAGATTGAAATGATCGAGAATGGAGTATCACCAGTTTTGCTCCAGGCGATAGTTAAATCTTTAATTAGATTTGAACGTGAAATGGTAATTGAATTTACCGATAACACCGTGGTGTTAGATATGAAGTACTACCAGTTTTACTTCATGGGATGAATAGGTTGGGATTGGGAAATTAAAACAAATGATTACTTCGGTAAGGTTCGCTAATCCCGACTAGTTTTGAATTGATATTCAAAAATAGATAAAAGAATATTCTGAATTGGAATGAGGCGTATGTTGTGTTTGTGTAACACTTTTATAAAATATACGCGAGTTATTCGGAAAGACCGGGTTTATCCCATTCTGAATAACTGATACGACGATAAGTCGAAGATGAAGACGGTGGTCGAAGACCAGAAGTCTTCACGTCGTTTGGGTGATTACTGATGATCTTGATTGGGCTGTACACCTAAGAAGATGGAAACAGTTGGTGATCGTCCAGACGTACTTGGAGATCGATGGATATGCGGGGTACTAGGTGCCTCCGGTTTCGTTCAGACCCAGAACGGACTTGTAAATGGACTGTGTGTCTGACATTGGATTTTAGTCCGTGTGATTGATCTCTATTGATATATATCTGTTTGGCGGCGGAGAATTTATTCTCTTGCTTAACGCCCTTCTCTGAGACGTACGAGCTCAGGGGTTATATATTGATGGATATCAAACGCATGGAGTGAATTGCCTGTGTGGCATGCCTAAGTGGCAATTGATCGAGGCTTCTGTTGAAAAGCAAAGTCTTGTGGTGATGATCAAAGCACGGCCTTTGTGGCGTAGCTTTGTGTAACGTTTACTTCGCGAGTTTCGCACCCCGGTTGTGAACCAAAAACGGGATAGGACCTCAGGGAGGGCATGCGTTTCCTTCTAGCTAGGGTGGTGTCAGTGACCTACCAGCCCTGACATTTATATACTTTTCACCTGTGTGGTTGTTGCTGTTGCGAGGCGCCTCGGTTTGATCGGACGATCCGGGTCCGATGGAGTCATTCGTTGGCTCATTTACGCCCCAAAGGGCAGGGAAACGTAGTGTTCAGGCATAATAATCCACATCGGTGGACCGGCCCTGTCGCTCCAAGGCTTGCCTGCGCGCTTGCCTGAGACACGGGCTAGAGCGTCTCGAATCGGTAGAGGACGATCCCTAGCCTCGGTTCATAGATGGAAATCCAATTTCCAAATACGTGACTTTGCGGTTTTATTTGTAAACCTATATGTGGCGACATAGTGGCATGGGACGCTCATGTCGCCTATGATTGATACTTATGATTTGAAGTTGTTTTATACACTATGCACTTATAATAGTATCAAATGATTTGTTTTAAAACGTATCAAGCATTCTTGGCTATTATAAGGTAAAAACCCTATCCTCTGGCTTGCGTTGCATTGTGTGATGGGAACTGGGTCTTATAATAGCTTCATTTTTCTTTATTTAGCATTGCGCTGTTTGTTTTATGCACTGGTATTCTTGGGAGGAAACCCGTTCCGTGTTATACGGCGTGGTCCCTTGATTTACCTTACTTTGAAATAAAGATTAATAACTGTTTTAGTTCTCACACCAGTCCCATGACTGACCTGGAGTTTATTGTTTTGACCTAAACTCTGGGTGCCCTTATTTTCGACACGGGCAGCTAGTAGTTTTGGTTTTGCAGATTTATATTCACAGGATCCTGGTTTACAGCTGGAACGATATCCGGAAAGCTTTGTATCCGTATATCTCCTTCAGTTGTGTATTGTATTATTTTTCGCTGCGATGTATTTAAATGTAATTTAAATCTATGATATTTCTGTGTAATATTTATTTGTTTATACTTTGTATATTCTTGTAATCTGATGCATTGTTGTGATATACAGTGAAATGTTCTTCTGTATGCGTTCTATTTTGTCATGTTCTCAAACGATAGGGCGTTTCGAACGGTCTGGGTCGGTTTAGCGACTTCTTCGGATCGAGCGAAATTCCTTCTCGTCACAGTATGTGTATGTAACGCTCTATTTTAATTCCATATTGAAATCATTTCTACATGCCTAGGATACAAGTTGTAATTTTCATGCATATACGTTTTCCATTCACTCCTATTTGTATATGTTCATTATGCCATCATGCCTATGTTGTAGCGGTAAAAATATGGAAAATCTAACTTGTATGCCTTAAATAAGATAAATTGACAATTTGTCACCTCATCTGAACGTTCCGCCATTTATACAAATGTTTATGTTAATTAGGTGCTATTATTATTTTACTTATATAAACGTAATTAACGTTGTATTAACATCAAGGTTCTAAATCTTGGATATTGGTCGCGTTTCGTCTTGGGGATTTTATAAACCCGATGTCGTATCGGAGGAGATCTCAGACGATATGAGTCTAACTCGAGAGTTCATCTCAAATTTCATCTCGGGTCTGAAAGTTCATATCAGAACAATCTCGGGTACATGATATGTTAAAAATGATATTTTAACAAAGTGATTTTTATGAATGCTATCAAAAACTTAGTAACTTAAACTTAAAACTCAAAATAACCTTTTTATTCTTTATTTTTCGAAAGATCATTTATACTCTAAATCGTAATATGCTTAAAACAAGAATATTGTTAGACAGGAAACATTAAAAGAATCCAAAACATTAAAAAAATTCAGCATAAATATACCATAAAATACATAATTTCATAAGTAACATGTATGTATAAAGACGAATATGAAATTTATAAGCTTTGTAAAACATATATGAACATACAATACAGTCATTTAACTTGCAAAATGTAAAATAACAAAAGATTGACATGGCTAGATTTGAGTTTTTTAATTATAGTTCTAGTTCAGGCACAAATTTAAATTTTAACAAAAAAATCTAAGATCTCGGACGATATTCCAGTATTTCGTTTCGGTCGATATATCGTTCGATATTGCAATATCTCGGGTGATATATTCGAAAGGAGATTTAGAGTGATATTTGCTATTTCGTTTCGAAAGAAGCCCAAAACAAGATCACAGAGGATATCTCGGGCGATATTAGCGAGATTTGAAATAGTGATTAACATAATAAATGCGATTAAGTTAGAATTCGAATTTGGAATGTCCCCTTAACAAATATACATATATATTTGTTTGTTTGTGTGTATGTATATATTGAATGGCTTAAATATATAAATAAGTGACACATGGACATGAGGATAGTTGCCATTTTTTGTAGAAGCCTGCCCGGAACAAAACGGCTTATCCAGCAACCACTAGTAGGCCCAACTAATGTGAGATTTTTAGGTACCAAGGGCCATTCATAAACTTAGTACACTAGACATGAGGTTAAACCGACTTGTAGTAGAAGCCTGCCCAAAACCAACCGGCGCATCCATCGTCTACTGGTATACGGTTTAATGTGAGAGGTCTAGTATGTGTGTGTGTATATATATATAACTATACATATATAAGTCTGATGTGTGAAAATAGATAATGTTTACTACGCCTTGAGAAGGTCCTAAGTGGCCGACTCACCTTTTTATCAAGTTTGGTTCTTAAGCAGTTAGGATTAGGATCCCTCCGAAGGTTTATTCCTTGAAGAGGAACCAAAGTTATGGGGCCCACCCTTATTAGAGTTAAGGTAGGTCTTTGGGTCCTCCTTATTTAAAAGTGGTTAGGCATAAAACAGTAACAAAGTTGGGTAGTTCACAGGGATGTCCACTTTCTCTAGAAGCTTGTAAGGGCTTAACTAAGGATAGGTTTGTAATTGAAAGGATATATGGCCATTTCAAGCTCACCAACCGTCTAAGGGACGTCTTAAGCGACATAGGTGTCCTACTGAGTAATGTCAGTTAAGTAGTAACATTTGAAATACTACTTCTCATATTACAAATGAGAGAATAGACTTAAGAACCTTAACATACTAGGACGGGGTCTGAAAGGGCTAGGGGTCTGCCTCAGGGTTATAAGTGATTGTAAGAATCCACCTTTAATATAGCCATAAGTGACTGAGAATGGCACCTCGTTGGGTCTTTAACCTAAAAACACTAATGGGCAATTAACTTGGGTATCCACCACATTATTTAGAAATTTGGTGTTTGTTGTGTGCTGCGTAAACATACCTTGATATATGTAACCTACTAAAAACATAGGGTATGGACATTAAGTAACAATATATTTCAGTCGCACAAAACTTTATGTTTTGACTCCCTCTCCTTAAAATCCAACAGGTCAGTAGATGGGGTAAATCCATAGATGAAGTCATGATTGGAGCAGATGGAGAATACAAAGTAGTTATGATATTACTAGTAGTTATTGCAATACTTCTTTTGGAATCTTATGAGAATGAACTATTTGATGTACCTATTGAAACAATGTAACTGCGACTGTGTATTTATGTGGTTTTGAAATAAATGTTACATCTTATTTTTGGTATTATATTTTCTCTTTCCGCTGTGTTAGATTTCCATTCGAAGTATATGTTATTATTATCTATGCAAATGTAATCCTTACAGGAACCAATGACCCGTTTAGAGTGGCTCTAAGTTTCGTTGGGCCTTTTCTGGGTTGAAATTTAGGCCCATTCTGGACGGGTTGTTACAACTACACAAAGCTATATATGGACTAGAGCAGGCCTTAAGGGTATAGTACGACAAGCTCAAGGCAACATTTACCGGTCTAGGGTTCCCATTGATAAATCTGACTGCTCATTTTAAAAAAAACATGAAAGATAAGATCATCACACATGTTCTAGTCTATGTATATGATATAATGATCACAGGAAATGATGAGCATGAAATCAACAACATTATTATCTACCTTAACAAGATCTGGGTGTTTGCAATGACCCGTATTTTCAACGGTATAATAATTAATTTATTTAATTATTTAAATGCTGAATTAGAATTAAATGGTTGTTGAATTAAATAATATCGAATATTCAATTAAGATAAATAATATAATAATATATTTAATTTCTGAAATTGTCAGAAATAGTGGAATTCACGTTATGGTGTGAATTGAATCATCTGTGATATTTAATTCAGTTCAGAGTTGAATTATATTAGCAAATATATTTAAACGACGACAGTTTGAACGTGGAATTATAATATAATTATAAACGAGCGCGTAACGACGTGACAGTTCGCTATTTGGCGATTTGAACTTCAGCTGGATGTATGGGATTCGTTTTAAGCCGGATTTCTGTGAAACAAGAAACGTTCGGAGCTGGTGAAGTATATTTTTCTAGTGGAAGAGAAAAATCGGGATTTCATTGTGTAGATTTTTATTTATTTCCATATCAAATTTTAGAAAAGTCGCTATGGAATTCCTTTATAATTTATAAAGGAATTGTTTATATTTTAAAAAGGGTTTAAATATAAATCGAATATCGATTTAATCGGGATTTGAAATATCAAGCTAGAAATTCATATTGGAATATTCTAGAGCTATATGTTATTCCACTGTGAATATATATACGATAATATAAATTTATTTATATTTAATTTAATTATATTTAAATATATTTATATATTTAAATGGGTCATTTAGAGCTTTAAAAATAGCCACTTTGGCAAACGAAGTCGGAATTCGACGAAACTAATTTTGTTGGATCCGCAACATCAAATTATTGCTAGATTCCAAGTTCTGTGATTTTTAGAGTCACTATTTGGTCGTACGGATTTTTAGAGTGAAAAAAAGTCAATATTCTAGCGGTTAAAAATACACTGTATGAGCATACGAAGTCGGAATTCGACGAAACCAATTTCATTTGGACCGTAATCTCGAACTCTAGCTGCATGTCCATTTTCGTGATTTTTGGGTATTGTATGTGATCGTAGGGATTTTTAAAGGACAAGCGAAGATAGTGGTTGAATAAAAACCAATATAAAATAAATTATAAAAATCATATAAGTACACCACCTTACCACTTAAACCTAAATCGGTTCATTGGAAAGTCAAACAAGGTTCCACCGTATGTTTTCTTTCCAGGAAAATTTATCACGAGCGAAAAGAAAATCAAAGAAATTCAAAATAAATACTACAAATTCCTAAACTCAAGTATATGTGATCTCTTGACCTCCTTCTTGATCCTACGTGATTCTCGTGAGGTGCGATTCACATTGGGAGGGGTTGCTGGGCTTCGATAGTGATGCCAGGGTTGGAGAAAATGGGAATTTGGGGGCATCAATGTGATTTTCTGGAGTTGGATTTGGGTCTGTGATTGAGAGAGGTTTCGATTTATGGTAGTCTTGGGGGGTTCGACGGTGGTTGCTGTCGCCACCTAGTACTGTCGAGCGGTTCGACGGAATTGAATTGGTGAACCGAGATGGAGGAAATTGGTATGAGCTTGAAGAGGAGGAGATGAGGATATTTTTGGTGATTTTAGTCGGATTTTTTAGTCAATGAAGAAGGGGATGGAAGCAAGGGAAGATCGGCCATTTTGATTTGGGCAAATACTGGAGACGTCGAAGTTTTTGGGGGAAGAAGGAGAAAGGGGATTTGCGTTTTCATTTGGAGAGGATGAATACTGTAGATGGAGGGTTTAGTCTTGTATTTAGAAGTGAGGTGGGTCGGGTTAAAGAGGTTAAGCCCGCTTAATTATAATTATGTTTTATTTTTAATTTAAATAGTGTATAACTTCGTAAAATCATAACTTGATCATACGTTATCAGAATTGGGCGAAACAAGATCCGACAGGATCGTATGGACGGATACTACCCAACGGAACTGACTGGAAGTCCATCGGAGCTCGTTACAATTTATAGAGAAATAAATTGTCCGTCTAAATCAAATCGAGCGATGGTTATCGTTATTAATGATGATCGTCCAATGTGAGTAGAACTCACCAACTCTGAATAGTTCTATTTTTATAACGTATATTTAGAACTGATAAATGATGACTGATTGTTGTATGTTAACTGTTGGTTGAGTTGTTTGCGTATTGATTGAAATAATAGATAATGATAGATATATATAAATCGTTAATCGAATATTGACTCTGTTTATCAGAATATTGTATATTCGTGTTGTCTAACCTCTGTATTGCAGGGAAACAGGTTGGAGGGCTCCAGCTGGACTCCTTAATATTTATAATATTGTTTTGTTCATATATTGTAATATATGATGTGATATATAATCTGTTGTAAATTATGTGTATTTGGACGATATTGGCCAACATGATTTGATATGTTAAACACCATAATATATCAGAATGTTGATAAGGGAATTTTCAAAGTGATATTTGAAAATAAATTATTTATAAAATCCAAGGATTTTATAAAAGAGAAAATATTTATAAAATCAAAGAAGATTCTATAAAAGGAATTTATTTATAAATGGAATATTTATAAAGGGGGATATTTATAAACTCATAAGATTTTATAAATGACATATTTATTTGTCAAATAAATAGGAGATATTAAATGAATTATTTAATTAGTAAATAAATAGGATATCATAAACGAATTAATTATTTAGATAATAAATAAAGATATACAAGGAAATATTGGTGAAAACAAATATAAAGGAAATATATTTGCAAAACAAAATACAAAGGAAGATATTTGCTAAACAAATACAAAGGAAGATATTTGCAAAACAAATAGAAATATTTGTAAAACATTTACAAATAGAATTTAAAAGGAAATATTTGTAAAACATTTACAAATAGATCGAATGGAAATATTTATTTATAGGAAATAAATAGAATGTTATAAAGGAAATATTTATTTGTTAAATAAGTAGGAAAGATAAAAGAAATATTTATTTGTTAAATAGGTAGAATTGAAGGGAATAGTTATTTATTAAGTAAACAAATAGAAAATGAATTATTTGTACAAACAAATAGAAAAGAAATAAACCAAAGGAGTTAATTCAAAGAAATAAATCAAAGGAGTTAATTCAAAGAAATTAATCAAAAGAGATAATTCAAAGGAATTGATCAAAGGAGTTAATTCAAAGGAATTAATCAAAGGAGTTAATTCAAAGAAATTAATCAAAGGAGTTAATTCAAAGGAATTAATCAAAGGTGTTAATTCAAAGGAATTAATCAAAAGAGATAATTCAAAGGAATAAATCAAAAGAGTTAATCGAAATGAGTAAATCGAATATTAGTTATTCGATTAGAGTTAATCGAATAGAGTAAATGAGTAAGAATTAACCAGTTAGGGTTAATCAATTAGGGTTGACCAGTTAGAGTTGATCAGTTAAAGTTAACCAGTTAGAGTTAGAGTTAACCAATAGAGTAATTAAATTGAGTTAATCGAATTAGAATAAATCGATTAGAGTTAGTCGAATAAGGAGTTATCGAATATTAGTTATTCGAATCGAGTGAAAAGGAGTTATCGAATCTAGTTATTCGAAAGGAGTTATCGATATGTTTAAATCGAAAGGAGTTAATCGAATTTTGTTATTCGAAAGGAGTTATCGATTAGTTTAAATCGAAAGGAGTTAATCGAATTTTGTTTTTCGAAAGGAGTTATCGATTTATTTAATCGAATGGAGTTAATCAAATTTAGTTATTCGAAAAGGAGTAATCGAATATAGTATTTGAAGAGAGAGATTATGGGATATCGTTTATTCGAAAGAAAGAGTAATCGAATATTAGTTATTCGAAGTGAGTTAATCGAATATTAGTTATCCAAAGAGAGTAAATCATTGAATTCAATTATATCGAATTCGGGAAAGTATTGTTTACTTTTCGGTGTTTAAATCAAGATTTGTTTATTTATAAATAAATAAGAGTAGGTTAATTATTTAAAAGTAAGAAATAAAAGTTGATGTTAAGTTAGATATTTCGAAAGTAGGAATTTTAACGCTATAGTTAAAATCAATGTTTTAAATAAAGAAATGGATTCGTAAATAGAATCCGAGAGAGACAAAAGGAAGTTATAAAGGTTTAAAAGATAAACTTTGACTATTTCGAAGTTAAAACGTTGCTCAGTTAAGGTCTGAGAGGTTATTATACCCCAACTTGATTGACTTCCTTCTTAACTAAGGAATGGTAAGGTTTTATCGTGAAGGAGTTTTGGAAATGTTTACCAAACGATAATCAGAAATGTTTTCTGATAATAGAAAATAGAAATGTTGAATATATGGAAACATGAGATAAGTAAATTAATGAACTAAAAAGATAAATATTAAATGATGATTGATCGATATAATTTCCATCTGGAAATAATACCGTTATTTGTACACTGTTTTTCTTTGATGGTTAAATCACAGACTGTCGTTTGACCATTTTAACGTTGTTAATATGGAGAGACCGGTTGGATTATTATCCAAAGAACCACTCTGTATTGGCATAAGCGTTGCGAATCATATATGCCAAAGATAATTGAAGACGGAGTAAAGTGCAAGGGCTATTGTACAAGTCTTAGATGACAGTGCCTAAGATGGATGTACTGAATAGTGCCTTCAGTTCATCCTGTTCCTGGATGACTTGTATAAAGGAATGTCTGACAGAGTATTTCCAAAAAAGTCACGTACATTGATTTCTTCAACCTACCAAGAGTGGAAGCGGAGAAGGAAACTTCTTTAGCTAAAACGTAATGTACTGTTGTAGACATCAATTAGTGATTTTCGATGGATCCGACAATGTGGCATTCGAAGTGAATCTGATGAGATGATAAAGCGTAACCTCAATCCTCATCAACCGGGAAATGACAAAAATCGGGCAGGCAGCATGGCTATGTAGGTCGCACCTATTAGGGTGTATAATCGCCTAATCTAGAGTTTCATTTACTTCTAAAAATCTATTGTTGATGATGTCCCATTCGAGAAACGGTTGCTGATCCCAACCGATGGTGATATACATTTGATACACTCAAGCGAAATGAGTGGTCGGTCATGTGTGGCCGGTTGCAAGATGTTCTTATTGAACCCAGTGTATTCCTCTCTAGAGGTACACTAGCGAAAGGTGGTTCCATACCTTGTCATAGTTGGAAATCCATTACACAATATGTGCTTGCGGTTTTGATTGTATACTATGTATGTAGAACGTGAGATGAAAGCGTTTCTGCTAGATGATTATTATATTGTGGTTGATAGACATTATTATAATATGAAAAGGTTTTTGATATAAAGATATTTTGGATTATCATAAGGGAAAAACCCGTTCCGTTATACGGCGTGGTCTTATGAGATATCGTTTACTTGTTAAAACTGTTTTACTCATACTAGTCCCATGATTGACCCGGAGTTTATTTTGGTTTGTTCCTCCTAAACTCTTGGTGCCCAATTTTGTACGGGCAGTCTAGTAGTCGGGATTTACAGATACTTGAAGAGCTGGAGCAGGAGACTCCAGGATCATATAGCTATAGTGTATTTCTGCTGTGTTGTAAGTGCTGTACTTTGAAATGTGTTAGACTACAAATTGGTTCCAACACCCAAATGAGCTATGATCTTAATGAAATAGAACTAAAAACCAACGAAGAACACACGATTTATAGTGGTTCGGCGTTAACGAGCCTACGTCCACTTTATATTCTTTTTAATTGATGATTTGAATGCAAATACAACAATGATTCTCACTCAACTTCACAATTACAATGCATAAACTCATTCAAATCTCTCAAAAAGAAACTTTAAGAGATGATTTTAATCTGAATGTAGTTATGAAATTCGGCTATGGAGGAAGTTAGAATTGAGAATTTGCCAAAAGATCCTTTCAAATGCCTCTAGATGGTGTGTTTACAGGTGAAAAATCTCTTTGAAGTGGCTCCGATTCGGAATTGCGTGGAACCCATCCCATAAGAGTCGGGTTCGGAGGCTTCAAGATGGTGACAGCACATCGATTTAGTGGAAGATCGTGGGAGAAATGGTCATGCTTGGTTCGAGTCTTCAGGAAACATGTGTAGCAATGGTTACAGGCTAAGAAAAGGGGTTCGGATTGGCTGCCTTCGATCCGATCCGATGAGGCCACTTGCTTTATGATGTTGCTGACGTACTCCTCCGATCCGAACCGATGAGGCCACTTGCTTTATGATGTTGCTGACGTACTTCTCCGATATGAACCGGTACGGTATCTGCGTCTTTGATTTCTACTTTTTTCCTGCGCTATCTCCTTCCGATTTGGACCGATTGGTGGCTTCCTCACTACTTGCTCTTTGTGTAGCCTATTTCACAATGTAGGCTAACATTTTGCCCCCTCGAAGTACACTCTTATTTAAGATAAAGTATGCATCGTAGCAGTTTACGAAACATCCTTTGAATTAGAACAACTGAATGATCACTTCCATTTACTTGTAGTGTTGTGTCGCTTCATATAGTCGTACCTCTTGCCACTTATATATACCCACAAACCATATGAATTACTTTCTTCATTTCCAAACAACTTCGAGAGCTCCTTTT
This sequence comes from Allium sativum, assembly GCA_030737875.1. Taxonomy (NCBI): domain Eukaryota; kingdom Viridiplantae; phylum Streptophyta; class Magnoliopsida; order Asparagales; family Amaryllidaceae; genus Allium; species Allium sativum. The sequence goes on along the minus strand of CM060915.1, from coordinate 454,124,333 downwards.
AATGTCCAGTGATTCTTCCAGGTGAGCTTTTTCTTTACTATACCTCAAAATTCACCATGCATGGCAAATCAGTGTATATGGTCCCTTTTGGTTCGGATTCCGATCCGAATGGATTTCCTCCAGTGGAACACCCGGGTGGGATCTCCAGTATTGCTTAACCATGGACCAACAGTCCAGAGTGCCTTTATGGGCCTGAATCCCAGTCTGAACGGGGCAGAGAAGATTGGGAATACGAGTAGTCACTCTAAACTCATGTAAATCTTCCTCCCGTCTTCTTCTTCTCTCCTTCTTTTATTACTCTCGTCGAACAGACTTTGCATCAAAACCCTAGAATTTCAAAAACTCTGAAACTCTCTCGTTCTTCCTTAAATTAAACAACTCAGTAGATTAAAAGCTTCGATTATCCTTGTAATAACTGATTTCAATCGAAATTTGTGGTCAAATTGGGCGAGTCGATCATGGCGTTTTCCTGGTTTCGACGCCTTGGTCTCCTCTCTCCTCGCCGTCGTCGTTGGTGGCTTTGTCGCCACCTCGAAGCGTTAAGAAGAAGAAATAGGGTTTTACAGTATATTTGAGCATGTAAGTGCCGGGACTTAATTTGGGGTTTGTGAAATTGAGTTAGGTTTGGTGTTGGTTGAGCGAGGTGGAAAATGAAGGAGATGAAGAAGAGGAGAGGAACTGGGATCAGTTCGGGTGAAGAAGCGTTGGAATGAAGGAAAGGGAGAGACGTTTGCAAGATCGGATCGGGTCGGAGCAAAAAAAAGAACAGGAAAGATATTTATGATGTCGGATTGGGTTGGAGAAAAAGAAAGAACAAAAAAGGGAAAACAAAGCCTACTTGACCGGGTCGGATCGGAGTAAAAGACAAGGAGGAAAAGAGGCATTATTATTCAAATCAATCCGAACCGATCCGGTGGCCTACATCCGAACTGATCCGGTTCTAATTACTCTATGTGAATATTTGCTTCAGATCGAAACATCACTTTGCCCTCCGATCTGATCCCAATGCACATGCCCGAACCGAATTGAAACAGTCCAACTCAATGCACAAGAACTTATCCAACAATCTTAATCAATGCTTGGCATAACCTTCAACTTGATGAACAGTTAGGATAGCGCCTTACGAACATAACAAACATCAAGACCTATTCTGAACCATTGTTTCTTCGTTGAATCTTCATATCACGCTCTCATGTGTTTATTTTGCATCTTTGTTACACCTAGCACACACTTTCGTTCACATACACACACGTGGGACACGGGCAGCTTTACTCTAATTCTTGCTATTGTTTCTTCAATAGTCTAGTGATCATGGACGAGAGACGTTTATCTAGGTTAGCAAAGAAGATGGAAGTTTCAGAAACTTCTGAGAAAGTTACCATTGATGACATATCTTCTTCTTCAGACCCTGAATGGGACGATGAGGGCCCTGAGTATGAAGTAGGAGTGCATAACAATGAAATACCTTCCGACAGTGAAGTTTCTCTGGGTGATGAAGAGGAAGGAGGGATTGGAGATAATCTAGCTCCTGATGAGTTTGTGTCTGCCATTATATTGGAGTCACCCAAAGACTCTGTTGAATCAACGATCGACGATGACAGACTTGTTCGCATATGTTTAAAGCACGAGATACAAAAAAGGGATACCCTGGTGCCATCGAAAACTGACCGTCCTCACAATCCCCCAGAAGGATTTATGGCAATTACCCAATTGATGTGTATGGTTGGGGCTATTCCACCATTTCCGCCTTTTGTTATCGACTTTCTAAGACAGATGCGGATTACCCCCATACAGTTACATCCCAACTCCTATGCTTACTTATATACTTTATATATAGCATACAGAGAGATTTTAGGTACATATCTCACTTTTGACGACGTCCACTTTTTCATAATTTCAAGCATCGGACTCAAGAGACTCCTTCCTTTTCCTATTTCGAATCAGTCCCGAAAAGGAAAATTATTTCAGCTCCATTTAGCATCAAGGCCGGCGATTCCAAGCTAGAATGGTTTTATATCAGGCAACAGCCGGGGTGCGCCAGGAGATGGACAAAATCAAGTATGGCATCGATTTTCTAGATCTCAATTTTGAATGTTCATGCCAATACATTAACTTTCTTTCTGTTTTGTTTGCAGTTGATAACCCAAAACAAATATCAGATCAATTGTACTTTAATCGGATGCATCAGCTTCTCAATGGCGACCAAAAATTTCTTACCATCGATGAAGTTCTTAAGGATGAGTACCTCCATCATCACGGGCTATTGTCCATTACCCGTAGCATAGGTCATGGGTCGAGTCCATATGTATACATCCCCCCAGTGGACATAATTCCTGAAATGGGCGAGGGCTCAAAAAGTCCAACAATACCTCTTCGGACTTCACCTTCTCCATCTTCAACTCAAGACGATGAGCTGGCCAACATAGCCGAAAAGCACCGGTAAGGGTACATTGTCCCTGGGGATGCTATTTCTCCTGAGAAGTCACTGTCTCCTAAAGAACTGCCAATAGACGCTTCCCAAGGAGATGTCCCTACTACCGATGATCCCACATTTCAGGGTTTAAGGGATCTCCCCCACTTGAAACTATCTATACTTTAGAGGATTTTGGCACAAATCCTTTAGTTTTTACTTCTTCATAGGAAACTCTCCCGTTAAAGCCAAAGAGCCCACTCGCGCTGGTCTGGCTTCGAACTCAGGTTTGTCGGAGGGGGGACACCACTTAGGATGCACTTAACACAATAGCACCACACTTCACAGCACTTACTTCTCATGAAAATACTGATTCTGAATTCCACTTACATTGTTGCGCAGGTACAATGTCTCGCCCTTACTATGACATCAGGAAAATACGTCGCAGCATGACTAGACCCCCTTCCGATGTCGAGCTTGATCGCCGTGAAAGCCGGGGTAGAGAGGACAGAAGACCTCATGATTCTTATCAGTCGTGCACCTTGCACTCTCGCTCCCCCGTCCGGTCGGATCCAGACCGATATAAAAGCTATCAGAGTCGTCGAGGAGAAGACACATCGCAGCCCAAAGACCGAACTTCTCCTCAGGACAAACATAGTTGGGAAAGGAGCATGCCGAAAGATACTGACTCACGAGGCAAACATAAAGTTTCTGATAAGCGGCTTAGAAAGGGGGATGCAGCCATCGTGCCCACTAAACATAAGGATACTGAGCTAACATACTGCGAACCTCCACCATTGGATGTTGAATCTAAAGTTAAGCGGGTATATCTGGAGAAGCAGTTCCCCGACCACTATTTTGAAAATCTGACTTTCTTACCTGCTCCGTAGACTATTTCTTCAAGGTGGGCAGACAAGACCAAAGCAAAGATTAACGTAGTCGAAAAACAATATTCGGAGATGTTCAAGTTTTCATGTAATCTCTCCAGAATCATTCTGTAACAACCCGTATTTTAATAACGTGTAATAACCATAAATCAAGATAAAATTAATTTTTAAATTAAGGATCAAGGGCAACGGGTTATGCCATTACGTTCGTCTCGAAATTCTGCTTGGAAACGAGTCCGAGTTTACGAAAATCGGAGTCCGTATGACCAAGTTAGGACCCTTCAAAGTTTTAGAAATTTCAAGTTCAAAAACAGCTCAGAATTCGAATTCAAATTTTCAATTCAAACCCCAGAACGGACTGGGCGGGAAATTTCCCACCCAGGACCAGGTCGACCTGGTGGTCGACCATAGTTTCGACCTGCCCAGGACCAGGTCGACCTGGGGGTCGACCATAGTGTCGACCTGCCCAGGACCATGTCGGCCATAGAGTCGACCTGGGTATCGACCGGGTTGCCGAGCCCATTTTTGAGTCAAAGTTCACTCTGATGTTTCTAGTCGGATTTCTATCTAAATTCGTTGGCCAGACCCTATATAAATAGCCCCTAAATCTAGTCTCTCTACACAAATTCTCTCTGTCCTTGTGCTGCTAAAACTCTGGTTGAGAAGTTAGAGAAAAGGGATTGCTTCTTCTCCAACAAGGCTACGTGTAGAGTATTGCTGTTTGGAATATTTCTGTTAGACTCGAGATTCAACATCGCCTCTTTGCTTTCTAATTCTCAAACCACGATCTGTAAGCCCTAGTTACTTTTAGATCTAAACTCTAAACTTAATATGGACATGTTGTAAATTGAAATTGAACCTAAGTATGACAATTATCTTGGATTTATCATTGTATATCTTGGATTTATCATTGTTCATTTTGGATCTAGTATTTTGGGTCTACTATTTGTTCACCTTGGATCTATTCATCTTGAATCTTGACTTGTGGTAATAGTTATATGAAATTGATTTGGGACCTATATATGTTGTATATCTAAAACCCCTAATGTCCATAATATTCATGCCTGTGATGTTGAATTAGTTGTTTTTCACAAGTTTGGGGTTATTATCTTATGTCAACTGTTACCATGACTATCACCCTATTTTGCTAGATTTGATATTTGAGACCACTACTCCATATGCCAGTATTGTTGTTATCGTTTATCTCAAGTTATACCATGCTTGACTTGTAATCACTTTTGCCACCTTATGCCCGTTCTTTCTATGTTATTCTCTAATTAGATTTGTTTGTATCAATTCGAATTCACATGCGATGGGAATACGATTTGGGTAGTTTTGGCAAACCTGAATTTACCATGAACTTGGAACATGAACATTGTTATAACTTGAATCTGAATATGGACATGAAACTTACCTTGAAACTTGTCACGAACTTGATATGAGACTTGAACATGGTCATGACTCTAGAACGAACTTAAAAATGGACAACTCGAGGTTGGGTTGAGTTTGCAGTGTAAATCTGCCCGGAACGGCCCGGCGAATCCAGTGACTGCAAACAATAGGATCCAATGTGTGTAGTTGGTCATATCGCACCTAAAACCCGAGGTTAGACTATGTTGTGGTGTAAATCTTCCCGAAACCGCCAGGCAAATTCAGTGACCACAACAACTAGTCTAATGTGAGAGGTTGGGGTGCATTAATGAATTTATGCTACATGATAGGGTTAAGTCATGAACATGAAAGACAACACTTAACCAACTTGATACATGATTGGATAGGGTTAAGTCATGAATTTGAATGACAACACTTAACCCATTAGAAACCCTAGTTACGCGGTCCTTTTCAGTAGTAACCCACTTAGATGTATCACGATACCCTGGGACTAGGCAGGGTGGGGCACGATTACTGGGCTTATTGTAAGCGACCAGAACGATGGCTCAGTTGGTGCACCATTGTAGGTTTAGGCGGACTATGGTCGTGTACGTAGTCCAGAGTTGAAAAGGCAGGCATTGGGCACCAGTAGGTTTACACTGTGCGTGCTTGATTCGTGTCAATGGTTGGCACCCTAGGGCTTGATACACCCTATGGTGGACCTAGCAAAGGTGACTACATTTCATGATTGGGTCGTATGACATAGACACATGACAAGCTAGAACTTGTAGGGAGCCGATCGATTGGTAGATCGTACTGTAGGACCCCGTAATGGGTCATTTCATGATATTGGGCCAATGGATCATTTCATTGTTAATACTTGACATGGGTTAGAATACTAGTACAGTTGGTGCAGCGAATCTTGAATATGCGATGCTAGACTTGACTTATCTTGTTATCTTAGTTATCATACCAGTCCTGTTATCATCCTTATGTTTAATTCCAGCTTTCACATGTCATGTTGCTTTTACTAGTTTTTATGCTGAAAGTCACTAGGGCTTACCAGTCTTTATGACTGACCCTTTTTCTTTCGCCCCTTTTTCTTTCGTTTTCCCCCAAGGTTCTCAGGGAGGAAACGCTAGCTCTTAGCTTGGATTTAGCTTGCTTTCTGTCAGCTCATGTACGGCTTGGTCTTGAGCTATGCTATGGCTGCACTTCTGCTATTTTTGGGGAATAATTTACTTTTGTTATCTTAAGTTTATGCTTCTTTATTTAGAACTTGATGTAATGGAATAATTTGTACTTTGGATATATGAGGTTTTGACTCTTTTCTTGAAAGTAATGAAATTTGGTTTTTAATTTCTACCATGTTCTGCCTTGTGATATCTCTGTGTATGTTTACCTAGATAATACTGCACCAAAACTAGTGCATTCCCTTTGTGAGTGACCCTAGCGGAGGTGGGGTGTTACACATTCGGACTTTAATTACGGATGTTAATTCAATGAAAAAGACTGCATATGTTGACGCAAGATCCTTGAAAAAATTGGAGAAGGACCTTGAGGACACACAGGCCCAACTTGTCATCGCTCAACGAGATGCTACCAACTTCAAACAACAATTTGAAGATTTACAGAAGCGTTATCATGACTTGCTAGAATCCATTAGTCAAGAGCTCTTGGAGTTGAAAAAGCAAGCAGAAGATGCTAAGTCGGATAACGCCAAAATGCCACTTGCTTACAATACTCTTGAGCGAGAAAAGGCTGAGTTAGCAAGAAAGAATGCTGAATTGGAGAAGCGAAACGCTGACTTGGCTTCCACGTTGATGGAGGCCGAGAATAGGGCTGCCCTAGCGGAGGGTAATGTGGAAAATGTTATTAAGCCCGCCTAAGAGACCTGCAAGCAGCTGTCAGAGGCTCAGGAAGAAGTGCACGGTTTCAGCGAATTACTGATTGAATTCTTCGCGCATATAATTCGTTACCGAAACATCTCTTGGATTGAAGATTATCCAACTACCTTGGTTCACGTATGGTGTCAAATTATCAAACGGGAGAAAGAGGAACTCAAGGTAGATTCCATCGACGAAGATAAACACATGGAAAAATATCTGAGAGATGATGAGCCGGCACGTCTGGCCGAAGGGCGTTGCCTCATCGCCGCTGCTATGGAGGCGGAGAAGCGGATGGCCAAACAAAAGAATATCCCTGAGGCTGGTTCTTCTTCTACTACCGCCAAAACTTCTGAAGTCGAGGGATATGACCCCGAAAACCAGGGGATCCCTTTGGCATCTCTCTTATATCCCATACCCGAGACGGCGTCAAAGACGGCGGTCACTCCGGCTGAGAAATCATCGGAAGGTGTTTCTACCTTTTCACCCCAATTCGTCAAGGCTGTCTCCACTTTTCATCACATAGTTGGGCAATCGACGGAGGATCCTTTATTTTCTCCTGAGTTGATAACCATTGCTTCTCATTCTGTAGGTGTTGAACCGACTGGAAGACTAACGTGCCCCAGGGAACCACCGCCGGAACAAAATCCGCGGAAAAGGCTCAAGGAGAAAAGGATAAGGCTGCCACTGTAGAGTCAGGAGGGGGAGCTGAACTGTCTAAGGCCGATGCTTCTCATGATGACGAGATGATAGATGCCTTGAAAGACGATGGTGGTAGCGAGGGGCATGAGGAAGACCCCGATGTGGCTATAATTGGGGATTCAAAAAGCACCGATGACATCACTTTAGCTGAAATGAAAGCCGAACAAGACAAACGTATGCAGCTAAAAGTTGAAGACCTGAACCCTGAAAGCCGTAAGCCTCTTGCAGTGGTGGATCCTGGATCAAGGTTAGTCGTTAAGCTTTCAACTAGTTCTATTACAGAAGAGCTTGCTAAAAAGTCTTCTCTTGATTCCAGTGTTCTAACTCCTGGGAAGAAATCAACCGATTCTAGCACTTCGGTTGTAGGGAAGAAAAAGCCAGAGCACATTCTGACAGATGCTGAAAAAGGGGCTAAGGATGCTCAGAATGCTGCCAAATAATCCAAGTCCGCTCCAAAGCCCAATGATGAAGTGCTTTGTTTTATTTTGGCATTTAATTGGTTCGCAATTGTTGCAGCGAGTGCGGCCCTCACATCTTCTTTTTTGTTTGTTTTCCTTGTACAAACTCACACGTTTGTAAATAAAAATAGTTTATTTATTGCAATGTCTAATAGTCGTTAGTTCAGCACTTAAGTGAAAATACAAAAGTATGTCATATTAAAGTTATATAATGAAGTCATTGTTGAGGGGAATATGTATGCACATATATGCCCCCAGTTAATCTTGGATAACCGAGCCAGAATAATTCAAGATTGATTAAATTAAAAAAAAATCCAATTGCCCCCGATTCTCTGACGGGGCCATATTCCTTTTGTCATTGATGCCTATTCTTTCTAGCATCATTATACACTCCTGTCTCATAACCAGGTTAGAGTTTTCGTTAAGGCGGTCTCTCATATGGGTGCACCTTCACGCCTTAGAGGACGTCGTCTTCCTGTCCTTTATACTCTCTCTCGATTCTTGAGAGTTAGAGTTAAGAATGTTGTTTTCTCATTCTTTTGTGTTTTATCACACAAACATTCATTTTATTTGCTCCTGCATATAGGTCATCTCCATCTTTCCAAATTTAATTCAGCATTTCGTGTTTCACAGTCATGATAGAATAATTGTTGAAATATAAATAATGAAGGAAAGTAAATGACGCACGATATTTTTATAGTGGTTCAGCTAAGTCGTAGCCTACGTCCACTTTATAATCCTTTGTTCACATAAACAGACTTTTTAAGGCAAGTCGTGCCCTTTTACATAGCTTATGAAAACAAAAGAAATGACATTTCATATTTAGCTCAGATATCGTCGTAGGTGCTGAGCGTTCCAGGCTTTGGGAATCTCCTCGCCGTCCACGGTCGTTAGCTTGAATGCTCCTTTATCAAGCTTCCGTTGGATGGTGTATGGCCCTTCCCATTTTGGACCCAATTGGTTTGAAGGCGGGAAGACTCGTTTCAGTACTAGGTCTCCTGGTTCAATGGTTTTGAGGCGAACGTTCTGGTCATAATAACGTGCTACTTGATGTCAATGTCTTGAGGCACGCAAGTAGGATTTATCTCTTTTTTCTTCAATCATATCAAGAGATTCTAGGAGGAGTGCTTTATTTGTCATCGGGTCATAGTACGCAACTCGATGAGAAGGGACTTCCAATTCTACCGAGGTCACTGCTTCTGACCCAAAGGAAAGTGAATAGGGAGTATGGCCGGTAGTCGTCTTAAAGGTCGTCCTGTAGGCCCACAAAGCTAATGGCAACTCATCTACCCATCTAGCTTTGGCCTGCTCCAACCGCTTCTTTAGAATTGATTTAATGACTTTATTTACGGCTTCGACCTGGCCATTTGACTGCGGGTGAGCTACTGTAGTGTATCGTTTATCAATCTTATATTTCCGGCAAAAGTTTTTGAACTCGATGCTGTCAAATTCCGTCCCATTATCGGTTATGATAGTCTTCGAAATCCCAAATTGACAAATAATTTTTCTGACCACAAAATTGATCACCTTCCTCGCCGTGATGGTTGTTAGAGGTTCAGCTTCCACCCATTTTGTGAAGTAGTCCACGGCAACGATCTCGTACTTAGCTCCTCCTCTGGCAATAGGTAGCACTCCAATAATGTCAATTCCCCACATGGAAAACGACCACGGACTTATCATTGACTTGAGCTGAGTCAGAGGCGCTCTGGGAACTTTGGCATATCTTTGACATCAATCGCAGTGTCATGAATAATCAGCCGCGTCTTTATTCACGGTAGGCCATAAATATCTGTTAGTTTCCTTGCTAGGGTTTGGCCCCTAGTGTGATCTCCACACTCACATTCATGCACTTCTTGCGGTACACGTTTAATGTCGTCGTGTGCGATACACCGTAATAGGGGCATTGAAAACCCTTGACGATAAACGACGTTGTCCTGTAAAATGTATCTTACAGCCTTGTGCCTTACAGCTCGTCTTTCGCTCTTTTTCAATAGGAGGGTTCCATTCTTGAGAAAATTCTTGATTGATGTCATCCAGGATTCTCTTTCTGGTTCAACTTCCAAGGCTAGCTCTATTTCCATTAGGTCGAAACTTGGTGAATCCAACACCTCTATCGGAACCATTTTGGTTTCTTTAGGATTATCAGAACTTGCTAGCTTCGCCAGTCGATCTGCTTTTTGATTTTCCGCTCTTGGGATGTGTGTTATGCTATAATGCTCCAAACCTTCCAATAACTCCTTTACCTTCTTGAGATAGGTGATGAGTCGAGGTCCTTTAGCAGCAAATTCTTCCCGAACTTGACATACAACTACCTTGGAATCGCAATATATATCAAGTGTCTTCACTCCTAAATCTTTGACGAGCTTCAGCCCGGCACTCAGGGCTTTATACTCGGAATCGTTGTTAGTAGCAGCGAACTCTAACCGTAATGCATAGTAGGTAGATCGTCCTTCAGGAGTTATCAAAACAACTCTGTCGCCGGACTTTCTGTCATTCTTGGCCCCGCCCGTATATAATTCCCACGGACTTAGCTCAAACTCTCGATCCAAAGCAACTACCTTGTCACCCACCATTTCCTCTTCAGGAATTGTAAATTCAGCTATAAAGTCAGCCAATGCCTGCCCCCTTATTGATCTTCGTGGCTGGAAGTTCAGATCAAATTGACTCATCTCGATATTCCATTTAAGCAATCGCCTCGATGCTTCGGGTTTTTGCAACACTTGTCTCAAAGTTTGATCGGTATATACAACTATCGGGTGTGCCTGAAAATAGTGGCGAAGCTTGCGGGAAGCAATCAGGAGGCTATAAGCAAGCTTCTCTATCTTCGGATAGTTACGTTCTACAGCAGCTAGTTTTTGCTTACGTAATACATAGGTTTATGGACTTTATCCTCTTCACGTACTAGTGCTGCGCTGACGGCATGAGATGATATGGCCAAGTAGATGAAAAAACCCTCATGTTCCACAGGCTTTGATAATATTGGAGGCTTTTTTAAGAAATCTAATAGATTCCGGAACGCCTCCACATAGTCGGAAGTCCACTGAAAATTTCGCTTTCCCCGTTTTATGAGATCGAAGAAAGGTACACATTTGTCTGTTGCTTTAGAGATGAACCTGCCCAGTGCCGCAACCTTCCCAGCTAAGCTTTGAAAATCCTTGATCTTCCGCGGCTCCTTTATATTCCGGATTGCTTCCATTTGGTCCAGATTGATTTCAATTCCTCTGGAACTCACGATAAAGCCAAGGAACTTGCCTGATGCCACTCCAAAAGAACACTTCAAGGGATTCAACTCCATCCCATACCTTCGTAGTATGCCGAACATTTCTGCTAAGTCCTTTGTATGATCGGGAGATTGTTTGGATTTCATGAGCATATCATCTACGTAAACTTCCATGGTTTTCCCAATTTGATTGTAAAACATGCGGTTGACTAGGCGCTGATACGTGGCTCCCGCATTTTTTAACCCAAATGGCATTATGACGTAACAATACAATCCCAAGTCTATGATAAAGCTTGTATGCTCTTGATCTAGTATGTGCATGGGAATTTGACTGTACCCTGAATAAGCGTCCATAAAGGATAAAAGTTCATGCCCGGCAGTAGAATCTACTAGTTGATCAATTCTGGGGAGAGGAAAGCTATCCTTCGGGCAAGCCTTATTCAAATCAGAAAAGTCAATACATGTTCTCCACTTCCCATTTGACTTTTTGACCAGGACAGGATTTGATATCCAGTTGGGATATTTCGAATCCTTAATGAATCCGTTACCTTTTAATTTCTCTACTTCTTCTTTCAAAGCTGCTGACCGCTCTGGGCCCAACATCCGTCTCTTCTGCTTGACTGGTGGGTGCTTTGGATTAATACACAAAGAGAGGCTTATAATGGTAGGCGAAATCCCACACATGTCAGCGTGAGTCCAGGCAAACACATCCAGATTTGCCTTTAAGAAATCAGCCAATTCTCTCGCTCTAACTGGATCCAGTTGCGAGCCGATCTTCAGTACTTTTGTTGGATCTGTTTCATCAATAGGTATATCGATTTTTATTTCGTTGGGAGTTGACTTCCTGTCCCCCGGTTCTCTATCCTCTTTGGGATCTATATCCTCGAGGTCGTCCGAGGGAGACTCTCTTGGGGTAGGGCCCCTTAATTTCTATGCTGAGGCCTCCTTTGGAGGGGCGGAATCATCCTTAGCATCTATATTCAACCCCTTCATTAACATCTTTAACTATGTCACGTAACAAGCTCGTCCCGTAGCTTGCTTGCCCCTCATCACCCCGACTCCTGAGTCAGTCGGGAATTTAAGCAGCAAGAACCAAGGTGCGAAACATGCCCTAACTTCGGCAAGGGCCGGTCGGCCCAGGAAGGCATTGTAAGGCGATTCCACATCCAAAACTACAAACGGCAGGATCCTTACTCTTTGGCGATCTCCCTGCCCTAGTGTGACTGGTAATTCCACAAAGCCCATCGGAGCTGTAGATGCTCCGTTAAAGCCACGTATCCATCCTTCACATGGCTTTAATTCTTTTTCTTCGAGTCTCATTTGTTCGTAATCTTTCTTGAAGAGGATATTAACCGAGCTCCCGTTGTCCACAAACACTTTATGGACTAAAGCAGGGCCAATTGTCGTGGTAATCACTAGTGGATCATCGGTTGGAGATTGAACTCCGGAATCAATCTATTGCGGAATACAACATCATCTGACATCATTTTTTGTTGATTTATTGGAGTGACGTCTTCAAGGCTACTGCATTCTCCAACTTCAAAATGCTTGGCGGCGTTGACTTACTGGTCCATTGCTTTAAAATTATGGCCAACTAAGTGAGGTCCGCCTATAATAGTATTAATGATGATCCTCTTACCTTTTTGCCGAGCCGTGGGTTTTGAGGCAGGTTGATCTTGATTCGGGGCTTGTCCCCCTTGCCCCCTATCCCTTGGGGCGACTTTGTATTCATCCAAATTCCCCTCTCGCAGCAATTTTTGGACGATATCCCTCAAATGACGGCATTCATTGGTGGAATGACCGTGGGTACCATGAAACAAGCAAAACTTTCCTGTTGCAATCTATTTCTCAGTAGAATCTCTGGGTGGTGGTTTCTTGTATTGCAATATGCTATATATATCTAAGTAAATGTTCTCCAACGTATCATTTAACGGCGTGTAATTTTCAAAAGTCTGGAATTTTGGTAATTTATTGGAGCTATTCCCTTGGTTTCTGTTCCTTCTATTTCCATTCCAATTTCTGTTGTTATTACCACCACTCTGGTTTCCAACATTTACTTCCACCTTCCCTGAACTCTCTCCAGATTGTTTCACAGTAATGTTACTCTGGACACCCTCCTTCGAAGCCCCTTCGGACTTTCTCTTTCGATTTGCCTTAGCTTCTTCTCGCCTTAAGCGGACATTAGCCTTTTCATAGAACAATTCTCTAGTAGGAGGTGGTTTTCCAGCCAAGTAATCCTCAAACTCTGTGTCAGAATCTACCCCTTTTATCAAGGCCATCAGGATAGTGGGCTCATGGGGATCACTAACTTCGGTGACGGCCAGGTTGAAGCGATCCAAATATGACTTCAAAGATTCTCCTGGGGCCTGTTTAATTCGTGACAATTCTATGACGGTCTTGGACTTTTGGGCATGGAGTCGAAACTGATTCATGAAACACTCACTCAACTTTGTGAAATTTGATACCGACCGAGGAGGGAGTCGGGTGAACCACATCAACGCTAAATCTTCAAGATATATTGGAAAAGCTTTGCATTTTACGGCGTCCGGAGCTGCTGCCGCATTCATGAACCATGCATATCTCATCAAATGCTGCCCTGGGTCTGTTCTTCCTGAATATCGATCCATCTAAGGCAAGCTGAATCGCCGGCGGAACTGGAAATTCAGTATGTCATCTGCGAAGGGGGTATGACTTCGTTTAATGCCCCAATCTTCGTTAGTATAGTGCCGGATTTCGGATATGATCTTGCCCACCATTTCCCATACATCGGCATTTGTTAATGTTTGCACAGGCTCTCTTGATCTAATGTTCGGATTACCCCTAGGTTCCTGATCAGGGGATAACCTCCTGTTTCTGGCAGCAGCTGCTCTACGTTGCTCTCCGTGTTCCTGGTCGATCTCAGGAGGTAGAGGTTGGAGAAGTTGTTGCTGCGTGGTGTTGGTAATATTAGGATCCCTGGGTAAGAATTGGGATTCGCGCATGGGTAGAAACATAGGCTATTGTAGGCTCGGGTCATCAGGGCCCAATGCACGAGTAGCGTCTTCTCGGGATCCCAAAGATCCAAAAGTCAATTGATCAAGGTTCTGAGGTCATTCAAGCGGCCTCCTGATGCGAGGGCGTTCCTCCTTCGAAGAAGACGAATCATCACTAGTAAGACGACGTGTTAGGGAAGGAGACTTCTGCCTCTGGAGCTCCTGTAGTTCTCTACCCATAGTGATCATGTTTTCCTACATGCAAAGGTTGTCACGCCTTTTGGGCTTCCAATGCTTCTTTAGTACTCTGAAGCATGTCAAGAAAACGTAAAAATTCTCCCTGAGTAATGGGTGCAAATGGATCAGGCTAAACATAGTCATCGTGGCTGGAATCGGAGCGTTGGAGGGAGCTCGTGTAGAAGTTCCAGCTTCATTCTGGTTCGGATCGGATCAGTTCACGGCATCCTGGTCAAGGCGGTTCGGATGGAGGGAGTGAGAGCCTTCAACCTCACTAGACCGGATTGGATCGGTGCCTTCCACCCGGTTGGGATCGGCGCCCCCCATCTGGTTCGGATCCTCCTGGTCGGAGAGGTCTGCTCCAGAGCTTTGAGCGCGTGACCTTGTTAACACAATAGCCTGCTGATCTTCTTTGGAATCATTTCCCCTAGTGCCTTGCACTTCTTTTCCTTTGGTCTTAAACATAACACTTGATTCTTCAACTTTTAGTCAACAAGTACTGAAAGATGTCAGAGAGAAGGGATTAACTTCTTTGAACTTGAAAGTCCAAATAGTAGAATGATAACCCCAAAAAGGCTAAGAATTCGAAGGTTTCTCAGTGAAAACACCAAAATGTTAGACCAAAAATTGGTTCTAACACCCAAATGAGCTATGATCTTAATGAAATAGAACTAAAAAACAACGAAGAACACACAGTTTATAGTGGTTTGGCGTTAACGAGCCTACGTCCACTTTATATTCTTTTTAACTGATGATTTGAATGCAAATACAGCAATGATTCGCACTCAACTTCACAATTACAATGCATAAACTCACTCAAATCTCTCAAAAAGAAACTTTAAGAGATGATTTTAATCTGAATGTAGTTATGAAATTCGGCTATGGAGGAAGTTAGAACTGAGAATTTGCCAAAAGATCCTTTCAAATGCCTCTAGATGGTGTATTTATAGGTGAAAAATCTCTTTGAACTGGCTCCGGTTCGGAATTGCATGGCACCCATCCCATAAGAGTCGGGTTCGGAGGCTTCAAGATGGTGACAGTGCATCGATTTAGTGGGAGATCGTAGGAGAAATGGTCATGCTTGGTCCGAGTCATCAGGAAACGTGTGTAGCAACGGTCACAGGCTCAGAAAAAGGGGTTCGGATCGGCTGCCTCCGATCCGATCCGATGAGGCCACTTGCTTTATGATGCTGCTGACGTACTCCTCCTCTCCGAATCGATGAGGCCACTTGCTTTATGATGTTCCTGACGTACTCCTACGATCCAAACCGGTACGGTATCTGCGTCTTTGATCTTTACTTTTTTCCTGCGCTATCTCCTTCCGATCCGGACAGATTGGTGGCTTCCTCACTGCTTGCACTTTGTGTAGCCTAGTTCACAAAGTAGGCTAACAAAATGATATATATATTCAAATACAGATTTATATTTCAAAGATATGTAATCTATTATATGTTATTCGTTCCAATGTGAGGTTCGTGTTACTCTGATGTTGCGTTCTTCTTCATCTTCTATTCTAAGTTCTATCTTATCTTTCCTCACCCTCTATTTTCTTTCTATTAGTTTTCTGATTTTCCAGTGTAATTGGGGTGGACTTGTGTTATTTGGTCAGCTCAAATTGGACCGGAATTTCGAGTCACTACAGTTGGTATCAGAGCTTAAGATAAGTAATTACCTTGGCTCTGTGGCGTAACTCAGTAGAGATGGGGTTAGTAACACCTTAGATTGAGTTGAGTTTATATATACGAGTGAACATATTTGTTATTTGATATAAAAATGGTTTTATATTGTGGGGATTTATTGGTTAAGTTGTTTATGAGTTCTGGTCGATCAGTTTGATCCACTGTATCGGTAGGAGTCAGTAAACACTTAAATACGATGAACCGTCTTGGTATGTTTTGAAAAGAGGGTAAACGAAATAATTTCACCCAAATTATATTTTGATATAAAGGATTTATATTGGAATGATTATAATATATTTGATATATTGGTTGTGATTATAATCGAGTAAGATTATAAAAAGTGAAATGGTTATGTAAATAACCAATAAAAATTCGTATAAGTGTTACGAAATGAATTAAATCTGAATTTGAATCAGAATTAAAATTAAAAACCCTGGAAAATTGAAACAGAGTTTGTAAATAGACTTGGGTTAAATATATGTAAATTTTATGATCCTGGGAATTTTTAAATTGTATTCCAAGCATTTGTGAATGATATTTCGAACTGATTTCAAAATAAAAGTGTAAGAATGATTTTGAAAGTGATATAGTATTGAACTCACTTCGGTCGCTGGAAAATAATTCTGATGATGATTGTGCAGCATCATCATGTTCATTTTCGGGTTTCTAAGTGACGGATTACTACCAAAGGTATCCATTTTGAATTGTTTTCAGAAAAACAAGTTGTTTTAATCCTGAAAAGGAAAATTTGATTTTTAGAAAAGCTAAGCTATTTGAAAACTCCCAGGAAAAGATTATTTGAATTAAAACCAAATTAAGCAGAAATTTGGGAAAGAACATTGAATTAAATCCAGTTAAGTGGAAATTGATTTGGATCAAAACGATATTGAGGAAATTGGATTTGTGACATAGGGATTTTGAAATGATAATGGGTTGGTGAGTTATGGATTTGAAATCGAGAATGGAACTCGAGTTTGAAATAGAATTAGACTTGGATATAAACGAATAGCGGTGTTGAACAGATATTGATTTAAAATTGGTTGAGATGACATTGGTATATGTTGAATTGATAACAGGTGAAGTGATAGAGTTGATATGCCCGACAAAAAGGTACAAGTTTATATTTGATATAAGCATGGGATTTATGAGCCGAATTGGCAAGTCGCTTGGCTGTTTGATTTTCTTTTGGGTTGGAGATGGCCCAGAGAGGCGAGTTGGAGTTTGACTTATTGACCAGTACATAGGAGGTGCTGGCGAAATTTTTCAAAAAGTAAAGGTGTTAGAAAATGTTCAGGATTTTTGAAAATTTTCGTTAATAAGGATTAATTAATATTTAATTGAAATTAAATTGGTTCAGTTGAAACTGAAGTTAAGAAATGAACAGATAAGTTCTAACCAGTCGATAGGGTTTGTTTTCTACCTTAGCAATTTCGAGGGCGAAATTATTTAAAGTAGGGAAGAATGTAATGACCCGTATTTTCAGAGGTATAATAATTAATTTATTTAATTATTTAAATGGTGGATTAGAATTAAATGGTTGTTGAATTAAATAATATCGAATATTTAATTAAGATAAATAATATAATAATATGTTTAAATTTTGAAATAGTCAGATATAGTGGAATTCACGTTATGGTGTGAATTGGATCATCTGTGATATTTAATTCAGTTCAGAGTTGAATTATATTAGCAAATATATTTAAACGAAGACAGTTTGAACGTGGAATTATAATATAGTTATAAACGAGCATGTAACGACGCGGCAATTTGCTATTTGGCGGTTTGAACTTCAATTGGATGTACATGATTCGTTTTAAGCCGGATTTATGTGAAACAAGAAACGTTCGGAGCTGGTGAAGTATATTTTTCTAGTGGAAGAGAAAAATTGGGATTTCATTACGTAGATTTTTATTTATGTCCAAATCAAATTTTAGAAAAGTCGCTATGAAATTCCTTTATAATTTATAAAGGAATTATTTATATTTTAAAAAGGGTTTAAATATAAATCGAATATCGATTTAATCGGGATTTGAAATATCAAGCTAGAAATTTATATAGGAATATTCTAGAGCTGTATGTTATTCCACTGTGAATATATATATGATAATATAAATTTATTTATATTTAATTTAATTATATTTAAATATATTTATATATTTAAATGGGTCATTCAAAGCTTTAAAAATAGCCACTTTGGCAAACGAAGTCGGAATTCGACGAAACTAATTTATTGGATCCGTAACATCAAATTATTGCTAGATTCCAAGTTCTGTGATTTTTAGAGTCACTGTGTGGCCGTACGGATTTTTAGAGTGAAAAACAGTCGATATTCTGACGTTTAAAAATACACTGTGTGAGCATACGAAGTCGGAATTCGATGAAACCAGTTTCGTTGGGACCGTAATGTCGAACTATAGCTGCATGTCCATTTTGTGGTTTTTCGGTATCGTATGTGAACGTAGGGATTTTTAAAGGACAAGCAAAGATAGCGGTTGAATAAAAACCAATATAAAATAAATTATAAAAATCATATAAATACACCACCTTACCACCTAAACCTAAATCAGTTCATTGGAAAGTCAAACAAGGTTCCACCGTATGTTTTCTTTCCAGGAAAATTTATCACGAGCAAAAAGAAAATCAAAGAAATTCAAAATAAATACTACAAATTCCTAAACTCAAGTATATGTGATCTCTTGACCTCCTTCTTGATCCTAAGTGATTCTTGTGAGGTGCGATTCACGTTGGTAGGGGTTGCTGGGTTTCGACACTGATGCTAGGGTTGGCGGAAGTGGGAATTTGGGGCATCAATGTGATTTTCTGGAGTTGGATTTGGGTCCATGATTGAGTGAGGTTTCGATTTATGGTAGTCTTGGGGGGTTCAATGGTGGTTGCAATCGCCACCTGGTACTGTCGAGCGGTTCGATGGAATTGAAGTGGTGAACCGAGATGGAGGAAACTGGTATGAGCTTGAAGAGGAGGAGATGAGGAGATTTTTGGTGATTTTAGTCAGATTTTTTAGTGAATGAATAAGAGGATGGAAGCAAGGGAAGATCGGTCATTTTGATTTGGGGAAATACTGGAGACGTCGAAGTGTTTGGGGGAAGAATGAGAAAGCGGATTCGCGTTTTCATTTGGAGAGGATGATTACTGTAGATGGCGGGTTTGGTCTGGTATTTAGAAGTGAGGTGGGCCGGGTTAAAGAGGTTAAGCCCGTTTAATTATAATTAAGTTTTATTTTTAATTTAAATAGCGTATAACTTCGTAAAATCATAACTTGATCATACGATATCAGAATTGGGCAAAACAAGATCCGACAAGATCGTATGGATGGACACTACCCAATGGAACTGATTGGAAGTCCGTCGGAGCTCCTTACAATTTATAGTGAAATAAATTGACCGTCTGAATCAAATCGAGCGATGGTTATCGTTATTAACGATGATCATCCAATGTGAGTAAAACTCACCAACTCTGAACAGTTCTATTTTTATAACGTATATTTAGAACTGATAAATGATGACTGATTGTTGTGTGTTAAATGTTGGTTTAAGTTTTTTGTGTATTGATTGAAATCATAGATAACGATAGATACATATATATAACGTTAATCGAGTATTGATTCTGTTTATCAGAATATTGTATATTCATGTTGTCTAACCTCTGTGTTGTAGGGAAACAGGTTGGAGGGGTCCAACTGGACTCCTTAATATTTAAAATACTATTCTGTTCATATATTGTAATATATGATGTGATATTTAATCTGTTGTAAATTATGTGTGTTTGGACGATATTGGCCAACGTGATTTGATATGTTAAATACCATAACATATCGGAATGTTGATAAGGGAATTTTCAAAGTGATATTTGAAAATAAATTATTTATAAAATCCAAAGATTTTATAAAAGAGAAAATATTTATAAAATCAAAGAAGATTTTATAAAAGGAATTTATTTATAAATGGAATATTTATAAAGGGGGATATTTATAAACTCATAAGATTTTATAAATGACATATTTATTTGTTAAATAAATAGGAGATATTAAACGAATTATTTATTTAGTAAATAAATAGGATATCATAAAAGAATTATTTATTTAGAAAATAAATAAAGATATACAAGGAAATATTGGTGAAAACAAATATAAAGGAAATATATTTGCAAAACAAAACACAAAGGAAGATATTTGCAAAACAAATACAAAGGAAGATATTTGCAAAACTAATAGAAATATTTGTAAAACATTTACAAATAGAATTTTAAAGGAAATATTTGTAAAACATTTACAAATAGATTAAATCGAAATATTTATTTATAGGAAATAAATAGAATGTTATAAAGGAAATATTTATTTGTTAAATAAGTAGGAAAGATAAAAGAAATATTTATTTGTTAAATAGATAGAATTAAAGGGAATAGTTATTTGTTAAGTAAACAAATAGAAAATGAATTATTTGTATAAACAAATAGAAAAGAAATAAATCAAAGGAGTTAATTCAAAGAAATAAATCAAAGGAGTTAATTCAAAGAAATTAATCAAAAGAGATAATTCAAAGGAATTAATCAAAGGAGTTAATTCAAAGGAATTAATCAAAGGAGTTAATTCAAAGAAATAAATCAAAGGAGTTAATTCAAAGGAATTAATCAAAGGAGTTAATTCAAAGGAATTAATCAAAAGAGATAATTCAAAGGAATAAATCAAAAGAGTTAATCGAAATGAGAAAATCGAATATTAGTTATTCAATTAGAGTTAATCGAATAGAGTAAATGAGTTAGAATTAACCAGTTAGGGTTAATCAATTAGGGTTGACCAGTTAGAGTTGATCAGTTAGAGTTAACCAGGTTAAAGTTAGAGTTAACCAACATAGTAATTAAATAGAGTTAATCGAATTAGAATAAATCGATTAGAGTTAGTTGAATAAGGAGTTATCGAATATTAGTTATTCGAATCGAGTGAAAAGGAGTTATCGAATCTAGTTATTCGAAAGGAGTTATCGATATGTTTAAATTGAAAGGAGTTAATAGAATTTTGTTATTCGAAAGGAGTTATCAATTAGTTTAAATCGAAAGGAGTTAATTGAATTTTGTTATTCGAAAGGGGTTATCGATTTGTTTAATCGAAAGGATTTAATCGAATTTAGTTATTCGAAAAGGAGTAATCGAATATAGTATTCGAAGAGAGAGATTATCGGATATCGTTTATTCGAAAGAAAGAGTAATCGAATATTATTTATTCGAAGTGAGTTAATCGATAATTTTCGAAGAGAGTAAATCGTCGAATTCTATTATATTGAATTCAGGAAAGTATTATTCAATTTCCGGTGTTTAAATCAATATTTATTTATTTATAAATAAATAAGAGTAGGTTAATTATTTCAAAGTAAGAAATAAAAGTAGATGTTAAGTTAGATATTTCGAAAGTAGGAATTTTAACGCTATAGTTAAAACCAATGTTTTAAATAAAGAAATGGATTCGTAAATAGAATCCGGGAGAGACGTAAGGAAGTGTTAAAGGTTTAAAAGGTAAACTTTGACTATTTCGAAGTTAAAACGTTGTTCAGTTAAGGTCTGAGAGGTAATTATACCCAAACTTGATTGACTTCCTTCTTTACAAAGGAATGGTAAGGTTTTATCGAGAAGGAGTTTTGGAAATGTTTTCCAAACGAGAATCAGAAAGGTTTTCTGATAATAGAAAATAGAAATGTTGAATATATGGAAACAGGAGATAAGTAAATTAATGAACTAAAGAGATAAATATTAAATGATGATTGATCGATATAATTTCCATCTGGAAATAATACCGTTGTTTGCACACTGTTTTTCTTTGATGGTTAAATCACAGACTATCGAAGTTTTTGACCATTTTAACGTTGTTAATATGGAGAGACCGGTTGGATTATTATCCAAAGAACCACTCTGTATTGGCATAAGTGTTGCGAATCATATTGCCAAAGATAATTGAAGACGGAGTAAAGTGCAAGGGCTATTGTATAAGTCTTAGATAACAGAGCCTAAGATGGATGTACTGAATAGTGCCTTCGATTCATCCTGTTCCAGGATAACTTGTATGGAGGAATGTCTGACAGAGTATTTCCAGAAAGGTCACGTACATTGATTTCTTCAATCGTACCAAGAGTGGAAGCGGAGAAGGAAACTTCTTTAGCTAACACATAATGTACTGTTGTAGACGTCAATTAGTGATTTTCGATGGATCTGACAATGTGGCATTCGAAGAGAATCTGATGTGATGATAAAGCGTAACCTCAAGCCTCATCAACCGGGAAATGAAAAAAATCGGGCAGGCAGCATGGCTATGTAGGTCGCACCTATTAGGGTGTATAATCACCTGATCTAGAGTTTCATTTACTTCTAAAAATCTATTATTGATGTTGTCCCATTCGGGAAACGGTTGCTGTTCCCAACCGATGGTGATATACATTTGATACACTCAAGCGAAATGAGTGGTCGGTCATGTGTGGCCGGGTTGTAAGGTGTTCTTGTTGAACCCAGTGTATTCCTCTCTAAAGGTACACTAGCGAAAGGTGGTTCCATACCTTGTCATAGTTGGAAATCCATTACCCAATACGTGCTTGCGGTTTTGATTGTATACTATGTATGTAGAATGTGAGATGAAAGCGTTTCTGCTAGATGATTATTATATTGTGGTTGATAGACATTATTATAATATCAAAAGGTTTTTGATATAAAGATATTTTGGATTGTCATAAGGGAAAAACCCATTCCGTTATACGGCGTGGTCTTATGAGATATCGTTTACTTGTTCAAACTGTTTAAACTGTTTTACTCATACCAGTCCCATGACTGACCCGAAGTTTATTTTGTTTTATTCCCCCTAAACTCTTGGGTGCCCAATTTTGTACGGGCAGTCAAGTAGTCGGGATTTACAGATACTTGAAGAGCTGGAGCAGGAGGCTTCAGGATCATATAGCTATAGTGTATTTCCGCTGTGTTGTAAGTGCTGTACTTTGAAATGATATGTATATTCAAATACAGATTTATATTTCAAAGATATGTTATCTATTATATGTTATTCGTTCCACTGTGAGGTTCGTGCTACTTTAATGTTGTGTTCTTCTTCTTCTCCTATTCTAAGTTCTATCTTATCTTTCCTCACCCTCTGTTTTCTTTATATTAGTTTTCTGATTTTCCAGTATAATTGGGATGGACTTTCGTTATTTGGTCAGCTCAAATTGGACCGGAATTTCGGGTCACTACATTGTTGCTAACTG
This sequence comes from Allium sativum, assembly GCA_030737875.1. Lineage (NCBI taxonomy): Eukaryota > Viridiplantae > Streptophyta > Magnoliopsida > Asparagales > Amaryllidaceae > Allium > Allium sativum. The sequence goes on along the minus strand of CM060915.1, from coordinate 454,101,258 downwards.
TATTTTGGGGATTCAAATCAAACATTTATCCACATCTGAAATCATGTTAACACATAAGAAGTATATTTCTGAAATACTTGAGCACACAAACATGGATAAAGCAAAGTCACTAGCAACACCGATGACAAGCATTCTACGATTGTCTTAAAAAAATGGTGAAACAATTGAAAACATCAAGCTTTGTACGAGCATCGTGGGTACACTACAGTATGTGACAATAACATGACCTGAATTGTGTTTTAATGTGAATAAGGTGTGCAAATTCATGCATAACCCTTTAAGTGAGCATTGAAAGGAAGTTAAACGTATTTTAAGGTATTTAAAAGAAACTCTAGATCATGGATTAGTGTTAAAATCCAACAAAAATATGGACATACAAGCTTACAACGATGCAGACTGGGCCTCTGACCTAGATGATCGGAGATCCACCTCTGGTTACTGCGTTTATTTCGGTTTGAACGCTATATCTTTGTGTTCGAAGAAGCAAGCCACTACATCACGCTCAAGCACTGAAGTAGAGTATGGATTGGTCGCAAGTACCACATTAAAGCTGATGTGGATAGGGTGTTAGAGAATGGAGTTTTGATGACAACAACCTTATTTCGATTATCATTATTAATTGATTACAAAATATATACTAACATTTCTATCTAGAATATATATACATATATATGCAGGGCTTATATACTAGACTTAAATACTGAAGACTATACAGTTTTAGAGTTCCAAGAGATTCGGGATTCAAAAGAGATTCAAAACTCATGAGTTATCAAGTTATCAAGATTTCAAGAGTTCAAGAAAAATATAGTAACTGAATCTAGTTTATATGTAAGGCAATGAATAGCACTCCAGGTTCAAATTCTGATTTTCAAATTTCGAATTCTTATTTTCAAATTTCAAATTATCTTTCTAAATAATTTCAAACTATTGTCTTATTTATGATTTCAAACATATATCTTTACTAATAATACAAATACTTAGTTGCGGTGAAGCTTTTTTGAATTTCCCAAACAGCCCACTTACACTCTAACGTAAAATTTAGTTAAAAGGAAAAAAACGGGGATTAACGTGTCATTTCCGTACCCACTAACATTTCAACTGTTTGTCCATCACGTCTCCCTCACTCTTTCTTCTTTCTTTCCATTTTTCCAATCTATCGTCAAATTTTTCCCTTTTATTTTTTCCTCCAGTAAAAAACGCATGTCAGTAAACCCTCTCGATCCCTCCATCGACTGCACCGCTACTCATGAAATTCGCTCTTAATTTCACTTCCAACCAAGGAGTCTACAACTTTGCAGTAGAATTAATGGCTCAACCTCCCATGCTGACTGGACTGTGTTATCTTCTTCTTCTTCTGAATCGGTTCGATTTCCGTTGGAATTGGATCTGTGCCTTCAAACTACAAGGATTTTTTTCATCTTTCTGCCTTTCAAATTTGGGTTTTCCGATTTAGATCGACGAGAATGCCCCCCACTGCCGTTAATTAGGTAAAGTACTTGCTTCTCTTATATGCCTAAGTTTGCTTTTTCCCCTTTTTCCGTTCAATTAACATTGATTTTATATTTGGACTTGGATGTTATTTATTCGGTCAAAATTATACAGTAAATGAACATCCACACTGAAATCTTACACTAATAAATTACAGCCAATTATGATTAAATGAACAGGTGGACTGAAGACAACTCCTTAAATGTTAATTTGCCTCCCTGGGAATCACTCTTTTTCTTCTTTCAATACATAAGTGGCAATACATGTACTTCTTATTCAGGTTTGTTTTCAAAATGATTTTTATTCTTTTCATCATGAGTTTTATATTTATGTTTGTTGAAATATATATTTTGTATGTATAAACCGAGTAAGTACCCGTATACATATTTGTATGCACGTAATTTGTTTGGGATAATGTTTCAAATTCGAATGAATTTATATACCGACATTTTTCTTTTCTTTTTTGTTTACTTCTTTCTCCGTGCACATAAATTGGTCGAAACTATAGTCTAACTTACTTTTTCCCTTTGCTAATGTAGGTTAAGCAAGAAGATAGATAATTTTCAAGTTCTCAAATAATGCATTAGCGCTTCATGCTGTGTATATGTCTAAGGTAATTTACAGACAGCTTTTCCTCAATATAAAAGTTTAAATTTTTACCTAAAATGATGTTATTTGCCAGCTGTCGTTGACATGGACACATATTCCCACCAAGTTAAAAATTCACATACCTTAGTAATTTTACTTCAGCAAATTTTAATTAATTGTAATATAAGCTCTATCCTTTCTATAATTTGAATTGATGTCACTATTGTTTGTCAGTTACTACATGATCCAATCCATTTTATATTCATTAGTTGAACTTTGTCTTATGCAGTGCCAATGTGTACGATTTCTGTAGCAAGATCATTCCTTTATTTGCGGTCTTAGTTTGCACAATTTTTCTTCATAATGCCTATACTATTCTCGGTTGAATGCCACTGTATAACTAAATTTTAAATTGCAGTGGCATATAATTCAATGTTAAGCTTGCAATTTACAAAATCATACTTGAAAGAAAAGTGTACAGGTCTAATCTATAATAATACTTTATTTAAAGCTAATTCACTTTTTTTTGTATTTGTTTTATGAAATATTGCACATTTAATTCACCTATGACAATGCTGATGTAAACTACAACTGAAGTTGTTTGCAGGTGTGTGTATACTGCACAAATATTTTATGTCACGACATCTAAAAGGCTGGCTATTAATATGCAAACAAAGCAAGAAATTCTGAAATAAGCAAGTGGCAAGACATGTTAGCTTAAGTAATTATTGATTAGACATGAGAGCAACAAATATAATCAATGGTTGTATCCATGAGCAATGAGACATGGCTTCAGCAAGTAGTTGGTGAGTTGCTGCAGTTAGTGAAAGGGCTAAAAAGAGTAACTAGCAGCATCTCGAGTTTACTCTTTTTTATTACCCTTCACCTCATTTTCTTACTTGTTTCACATATTTGTGGTTATGATCTACTAAGATATTTTTAGGCTAACACCACTTTGATTTGATTAAATGCAGAAAGACCATGGAAATTTATTAAAGTATTGTCAGACTGAAGTTAGTACACTGGATGTAATAAATAAATTACTTATAGTTGGTGGATTTCAAGGAGAGCTAATTTATAAGGTAAATTTGTTCTTTTGCGTCTTAAAATTTCTTAAACCTTTTGTATGGTGATATTCTCCATGTGGTTTGGTTTTTGGAATCAAAAATGCATATCATGGCATCCTCTTTATACACACACACACAAAAACACACACACAGAGTTGAAATATTAAGTAATATGAACTATCTATGGGATAAGACTGCATGCTAGACAAATCACCCTTTGGCTTGATAGCACAAACAAGCATAAGTTCATTTCCCATATTCTTACTCCATGTAAAGAACTTCTTACAACTATTTCAACCACACCTTTAATCTTATGGTGATCCTTTGGTCAACATATACAAGAAAACTTGCTTGAGAAAAATATAACAAAATTGGGTCATCATACAGTAGAACATATGTATTCAAAAAAGGAAGGCACATGTATATCAAAGAATTGATATTTCAGTTCATGTAATTTTTGTTACCTTTCTTAGCTTTAATTGACTATAAGTTTGGTAAATGCCATTATAATACGAACTCAGCACCTAACCAACTGGAACATCTTTGTGGAACGCTGGCGGACTGCCTTTCTGCAGCAACCAATATTTTGTTGCCTTCTGAATCTTCTGTACATACAGGTTTATAAATTTCATGGATAACGTTTTTTTTCCTATTTATGATTTTTATTAGTTGCTGATAGAAACTTATAGCTTTCTTTTCTTTTTCCAAAAAATGTTTAATGACTTGGAGAATAAAAATAGTACCCTGCTGCCTATAAGCTTGAAGGGATTAAAAAAATTGATGTTGCATTTGCTTCCCCTCAACAATAAAATAAACTGACATAGTTAGCCGTACTCACTCCGATATTGCATTTGTTAATTGCTTGAATGTTGTAGTTAACGTTTTTCAGCACATTATTCTGGCTATAATTCCACTATCATAAATTTTGGGTTTATTAACTTAATTTTAATACGCGTTAACAAAACACTAATATATCTTTCGCATCAACAATAAAAGTAACCTCATTAACATGATTATCATAGTCTAATGTGTACACTGGGTAAGTCAAATTCTTCAATTTCAATTCTACTGTGTTTGGTGATTGCAAACCTACGCTTAAATCATTGGATGAGTCAGACAAAGAAAGCAAGTATGGAATGATTGATATGAAATGATTTAATTGGCTAAAAATAGTTATTTTTAGTGACATCTTTGAATCTTTTTTTATTATCTTTGAAGCTTTTTACTAACATGTGTGTAGTTTGTACCTATAAGTTACATTGACTATTATCTATGCTTGAACAATCTATTATCATATACCGTTTAATCAATAGTATTGTATCTGTATTTTAATCTCATGAGTGCTTCTTTTCTTTAACCATAGGATAAGAAGAAGCTTTTTCCATATCGATTATTTTTTTTGGTTGTGTATGGTGCAACTTTTGTGTTCTCTCGGATAAACAATAATATGATCTGATCTAATACTTTTGAAGGATACCTTTTTTGCACATCTTTTAATTCTAACATTATCTTTTCAGGTTCATTATTTGTTTGATTGTCGATAATTGTGGAAGTTATAGTGGAATCATTAAATTGGAGTCCAAAATCACATTTCATTTCTCAATTTTCTAATCGGTGTGAAATGGATTTGCATTTCCTTTTCAATTTCTTTATTCTTTATCACTGTTTCACTAATTAGTATTACTTACGAAATCTGGATCAATATCGAATACATATTTTGTTGCAGATTTCGCTGGACCCATAGTTTCTACATTTCCATTTTGTTCAATCTATGCAAGATATTTCCTCTCATGTAAACATTATCATATTTGATATTTTCACTAAGCAGCACCACTTCCTTCAAAGGCTCTACCACCATTTTAGCATTGCTTCAGGAAATACTTATGGGTATAGGTACGCACAGCATAACAAGATTCGAAGGGTACTAAAGAATCCAGTGATGGAAAAAGATTGTTTAAATGAGCTTTTAGTTAAATATACATAGGAGTGCTTCTATGACTGTATTTGTTATTACAGTATGTAACAAGCATATACGTATTACAATATATGTTCCCACTGTTATGCCCTCAATCATTCAATATATATGGTTTCTTTGATAGAAGTACAATATGATATTTTCACATATATTAAAAATTAAAATATGTATGTATACTGTTCATACTTTTATGTTTCTATTGAAAGCTGTAACGCAACATAAAAGAAATGACGCACTGATCACTATTATTCAGTTGCCTAAATCATGGAATGCAGATGTAATAAGCAACTACAACAATATTGGTATTGGTTTGTTGTTTGTAATAGTTTATTTTATCTCCAGTATGTCGTTCAATTCTTCATGTTTATGGTGTAGGGCTTCTACATTTTGCTGAGGTTATGCCTCAAGAACTGTTAGCTGCTCCGTATTTTCTTCAAACATGTACCGTGTTACAGAATATTTTATTCATTCTACAAACAAAACTGTTATACCCATTAACATTAAACACGTACAGTGTCATAGAAGCTTTTCTTCAAAGTCGTTTTGTAACATCAAAAAGGCTTTACAAACAATTTTTTCAATACAAATTCCTTCCGCGTACGTGCATCGCACGTGTCAATGTACTAGTGTTCATAAAGTTTTAAAATATATAAGTTTATAATGAATAGTTATGTAGTTTTATAAGTTTTAAATCTTATAACTTGATAAATACGTTCATATAATATATTACTATGTTTTTATACTTTAGGAAATCTATTTTAAACACTAGTTTTTATTTCAGGAATTTCCAGGATGTATATTAGTTTAAACACTTGAAAAATAGTTTAAAAAATCAAAATCAGCATACATATGTTGACTTATATTTATGGCTATGTCGACATACAACTGTCATGATTTCAATTTGCAAAGGAAGTGTCTTTTTACTATTTGTAACGTTTCTAAAACGTTGCAACCATTGAGACACTATAAATAGGGGTTGATTTCGAATTTTTTATTCATTCATCTTCTTCATCTTCACCCCTTTACATACCACCATTAATATACATCATTTTCTTGATTTTTACACTTATACTTCGCCGATTTCTACTCAAATTATATCAAACTTCTTCTCTTCACAATCTCTATCAAACGCTCCCTAAATTAAAGCGCTATTGAAGAGTTCGAGGGCTGTTGTAATCATTTGGGAATTGTTTGGAAAAGGGTGTGTTCCTTATAGCCCTGAAATCAAGGAAAGTGTGTGGTGTTAACCTTGTAATCGTGAAATGAAGGGTGTTTAAAGCGGTGTTAACCTTGTAGCCGTGAAATCAAGGGGTTGTATTTGAATAATGATAATAATAAAACTCTTCGCAATCCATGTTGCGTAGGACTGGACCTATGCAATTAAAGCCTCTCTAAACCCCACAAAATCCCCGCTATATCCTGTAACACTCTCCGGCCGCTACGCTATTTTAATTCAGCGCTAATGAATAGTAGTTTCACTTTAATCCTCGCTATTTTCGGTTGCATCCACTAAATCAATGATATTTATCATCCGCTTTAGCAATATTAATATCTAAAGGATGATTTGACCAGCCCTCTTATAAACTAATTCAAAAATTTTAGTGTAAAGAGTTAATTTTAAGGCATAAATACCTTATTATAAGATAGAAATATGTAACAATCACCGAATCTAGTGTGCATAACCTTGATATCCTTTGAATTTGTTATACAATATTGATAAATATATGTTTCTTCCACACAAATGATGTGAGAATGATAATTAAGTAATTTTAAAATTGCATAGTTTTACATTCAATTGACATTTTCGTACCTCCGCTGTATCCGTGCTTTATCCCCGCTACAACTTTTTGCATCTCCGCTACTATAGAACCGCTAAGCGCTTGAAGTACACAGGACTGAACATAGGAGTAATCTGAACAAGTGTAAAATCTGGTGTGTTCTTACCTTTTCTGCATTTTATATTTACTTGTTTCTGTGTTTGTGTTTGATTCTATGTTTGTGATCATCTCTAGTGTGATAATCATTTTGTGATTGATATAATATATCAATGTAGTTTAAGATTTTCAAAAATTGCTTATAACAGTATTCGCTCCCAATATTGTTTGGTTTGCCTTAAGATCCGCATTCCACATTCCCTAACAATTGGTATCAGAGCATAGATTTTCAAAAAGGTTCATAATCTGATTTTTGAAAAATTAAATGGAAAATTTGAAATGATGTATAACACCAATTTTAATTTATGCTTTACATCAATGTTAAAAGAGTCTGCATTCAGTTATGTTTAAAATTCAAGTGATATACTGAATTATTGTCAAACATAGGGAAAGATGTTTTACATGGCTATTGGAGATTCAAATTCTGAAAAGATGGGTTACATGGCGGTTGAAAGTTCAAATTCTTAAATGGTGTGTTATATGGCTATTGAGAATTCAAATTCTGATAGACAAATAGTGGAAATCAAAAAGGACATATGGATATTGGATAATGGCTGTTCAAGGCATATAATGGGAAATCTAGAATTACTGAATAATCTAGTATATGAAGATGGGGGAATTGTCAACTTCAGAGATAACTCCAAAGGATACATAGTTGGCATCGACAGTGTCGGTAATTCTGAAACTCCTACTATTTCTTATGTTTTGTTAGTTAAAAATCTAAATATAATCTACTAAGTACAAGTCAACGTTGCGATAAAGGCTATAAAATCAATTTTGAAAAAGTTAAATGTTTTATCGAAGATAGGAATTCAAAAATAACATTCGAAGGAGATAGAAAGAAATATATCTATATATTAAGTATGAAAATTTCCAATGATAATTTATGTCTATGGCCAATACAAGTGACCCTTTGATTTCGCATAAGAAATTTCAAACACATCTCTAGGATTTCAAAGTTAGATTCAATTAGGGGATTACACAAAATAAAATTTAAAGTAAATAATTTATGTGACGCTTGTCAATTCAGAAAATTGAAAAGGAGTTCATTTAAATCAAAATAAGAAATTACAACCTTGAAACCATTAGAATTAATTCACATGGATTTATTCGGTCCATCCTAGACTCAATCAATAAATCACAACAGATATGTTTACGTAATAATTGACGATTTTTTACATTTACTTGGACCTTGTTTCTTAAACATAAAAGTGATGCTTTTGATCAATTTAATACTTTTGCTGAAAGAACTCAAAATTTATTATCTTTAAAATTCAAAACAATACGTAGTGACCATGGTGGAGAGTTCGAAAATGAAAATTTTGAAAAAATTATAATAAAAGGGGATAGCCCATAATTTTTTTCCAACAACCCTTAACAAAATGGAGTAGTTTAATGAAAGAATAGATCAATTCAAGAGTGTGCGAGAACTATGTTGTCTAATAGTAACTTACCAAGAATTTTTTGGGCTGAAGCAGTTGTAACTTCTTGTTATATATTAAATAGAATATTAATTAGACCCCTGACTCATAAAACACCATATGAACTTTTGTATAATAAGAAATCAAAAGTATCATATTTCAAAATATTTGGAAGTAAATGTTTTATTCTTGATACTAAAGAAAATTTAGACAAATTTGATTCTAAATTTGATAAAGGAATATTTATTGGATATTCAGAAAGAAGAAAAACATGTAGAGTTTTTATAGAAGTAAAACTATAGATTAAATGTATCCTTTAACGAAAACTATAAAAATATAACACAACACAATGAAGTTGAATGTGATAACGAGATTAATAAAATAAATAATGAAAATGATCAACCGAATAAAAGAACTAGATTATTAAGAGATCATCCTATAGAAAATATGTTAGGAGATATTGAATAATTTGTTAGAACTAGAAACCAATTAAATAACTGAGTAATTCAACATTTATTTCAACTATTGAACCTAAGAATCCAAAGGAAGCATCATCCGATGATACATGGATCCTTGCTATGCAAGAAGAATTGAATCAATTTACCAGGAATGATGTATGAGAATTTGTTCCTAGACCAGAGGATCAAACTATAATGGGAACTAAATGGGTTTATAAAAATAAAATGAATTAAAACGGTAAGGTCATAAGAAATAAGGCACGATTAGTAAGAAAAGGTTATATTCAAGACGAGGGAAAATATTACAATGAAACATTTACCGCTGTAGCAAGATTGGAAGCAATTAGGGTATTATTAATCTTTGCAAATCATAATAATTTCAAATTATATCAAATAGTTGGTAAAAGTGCTTTTCCAAATGGATATCTTAAAGAAGACGTATATGTAGAGCAACCACCTCTTTTTAAAGATGAAATTTTTTTAGACCACATATATAAATTAAAGATAGCATTTTATGGATTAAAACTAGCCCCTAGAGCTTGGTGTGATTGATTAAGAAATAATCTATTACAATCTGGTAAAACAGATAATACACTTCCTATTAAAAGAAATAATAACAATATACAATTAGTATAAATATATGTTAACGATATAATCCTTGGGTCAACAAATAATAAAATGAATAAAGAATTTTCGGATATTATGACCCAAGAGTTTGAGATGAGTCATACGGGAGAACTAAAATTCTTCTTAGGCTTACAAATCCATCAATCAAAGAACGGAATATTTATTAATCAAGAAAAATATGCAAGAGATTTAATAATAAATATAATCTAACAACAACTAATAGGAGTTCAACACCAATGGCAATGAATATAGCCTTAAGTAAGATGATACATCAAAAGATGTTGATCAAAACTTATATAAAGGTACGATAGGACCATTATTATATATAACTGCTAGTAGACCACATATAATGCATAGTGTATGTCTTTGTGCAAGATATCAATCACAACCTAAGGAAACACATTAAAAAGCCGTAAAACATATTCTAAGATATGTAAAACATACATTAGACTTTGGATTATGTTATCCTAAAGATGATTCATTTGATTTAATCTCTTATTGTGACTCTTATTATGCGGGATGTATATCCAATCGTAAAAGCATGAGTGGAATATTTTATTTCTTAGGACATTCACTAGTTTCCTGGTTTAGTATAAAGCAAAATATAGTTTCTTTGGCAACAATTGAAGCAGAATATATATCTGCTGCTTTGGCTTGTTCACAAGTAATATATATGCAACAAACTATTAATGATTTTGGATTAAATATAAATAAATCACCAACATACTGCGATAATATAAGCACTATAAATATATCTAAAAATCCATCTAATCATTCAAGAACTAAACATATTGATATACGACATTATATTCTAAGAGATAACGTAAGTAAAGCGAGAATTTCACTTGAATTTATAGAAATAGAACAACAAATAATGGATATATTAATAAAACCATTAAACGAAGTAACGTTTACTAAATTTAGAAGAGAAATAGGTATTTCTCCATTAAGTGAATTAGAATAATTAAATATACTAATATGTATAATAAAATATAACAAAAAATCAGAAAAATTAAATTAAAACACACATATGTCGACATACATTTTTCGACATGTCGACATATAATTGCCAGATTTCAAAAATTAATTCCAATCAAAAGTTAGTTACATCTATTTAAACTTATTATTTCGATTTTTATTCTTCATCTTCTCATTTAATTTCTGGAAAAAATCTAAACCGTAAAAAAACAATGGCCTCCACTAATTATAATAATCAAATCAATCCTGATTCGTCCGCCGAATCATCCAAAGGTCCATTTCAATGCATTATTCTTGTTCGTGTGATAAAATTAGAGGAGGAAATGGGGAATATACTACAAATGCTCAATGAAATATAAGTTTTACAAATAAGGATTAATCAAGGGCATATATAACAAGGAAAAGTCATGCGAAATCTACAAAAATTGGTTATGGATAATCACACAAATTCGATTATCATCGAAGATGATAATTAAATAGTGGAAGAGGAAGAAGAGGATGAAATGGTTGAAGAGAAGGAAAAAGAGGCACAAACTGAAGGCATGGAGGAAGACGACCAAGTCATATGCTTTGGCGAAGTACGCTTCGATAGAGAAGGGAATATAGTTGAGTAAAATGGGGAATTTCGTCTCCGTTATCCCAATTGCCGAATTCATAAATCCCTAATCATAAAAAACATTAGATGTTTAGTTTCTCGTTAATTCGTACATGCAATGTAATGCGTACAATTATAGTATATTCGTAAAACGTTGTAATTTGTATGGTTTGTGTTGATTGTCTTGTAAAACAATGTCTAAATTATTTAGTTCGAACAATGTTTGTTTTTTCTATCTAGTTTTCATAGACTTGAGAGTAATAGGTATATATATAGTATAAGGATATTATATAGGCATGAATTTAGGGGGAATCATGTATATTTGAATAGAATTAAGTATTATAACCTTAGAATATATAGATAGATATAGAATATAGTTATTTATGGTATAAATTTAGGGGGAGTATATTCAGAAGTTCTTTTTGATAATGACAAAAGGGGAGAAATTATAAAATAAGGATTAATTAGGCTTAGTTTAAGGGGGTATGTAGGATTCATGATGACAGGGGAGTAATCGAAGGGCCAAATCAAGAAGTATCATCATGTATGAATATTTTATAAATCAAGGTTGTCATCACCAAAAAGGGGAGATTGTTGGAGAATGGAGTTTTGATGACAATAACCTTATTTTAATTATCATTATTAATTGACTATAAAATATATACTTACATTTCTATCTAGAATATATATATATGTATGTATGTATATATATATGCAACACCCCGCATTTTTAACTTAAGATAATAAAATAAGAATAACTTAATTAAATATTCAGAATTAAGTAAAAAGGATTGTACCGTTGCATTTGTCTTGGAATTCTGGCTCAGATAGACTCTGACTATGCATAAAACAGACATCGCATAAAGAAGATATGGGCTGCAGAAGTTGTTAGAGAAAACAGGAAACAACCCAGATCAATTTTCAGCCTCTGGACCCACAGGGGGCGAACCCTTCAAGGGCGGTCGACAAACATGATGGTGGATTGACCCACATAAAGGGGGTCGACCCCCCTGCGGCAAATTTTGGCAGATTAGGGTTTTCTTCGATCTGGATGATTCTGACGGTTTTTAATCAAATCCGAGGGTCCTGGTTCCTCCGCTACACCTATAAATACGACCTTAAGCTTAACCCTAAACCTCATAATTCTAAGGTTATGATGAAACTCTATCGTTACTCTCTCTCCTCAAATTTATTCAGAAAATGTAGATTTATAAATTAAAAGATTTTAAATTCAAGATCTGGAAGAGATAATTGACGTTAATAAAAGACTATTCAAAACTATGAAAAGCAAGGTAAACTTCTAGATCCAATATATTCAAATTCTTCCTCTTCCTTTCCTTTCTCTTTTAAAGAAAACAATCAATCCATGGTCATTAGGTTTTGAATCAAATTAAAGGGGAAAAAAACCATGGATTCTAAAACTGGATCAGATCCAGAATTAGGAGTGGATTTAAGCTATACAGTTTAGATAAGAATATATTATCGTTTACCATTCCCCTGTATGTATAATTGAAATGCAATATGTTGAGAAATGTGACATAATCTAATAATGCCTAAAGTGATGGGTACAAAGTAGGAATAATTAATATGCTAAATATTAATTTGTTGGGATATGAACTCATCAAATCTTGTATAGTAATTACCGTTACTTAAATTTCATTTCAATTTGTATAAATTGTGTGCCCAGGTCATTAACTCTAAGAATTGAGAAAGGTACATATTGGTTTATGTGATCTAAACAATTATCTAATTAATTGATTACATGTTAGGAAGGAATTGGTTATATGTGAAGAATTATAATAGGCATGATACAATTACGTGTCAATTATAAATTATAATGGATAATTAAAAGAAATAAACATGCCTATATTGTATAGAAGGTTTACGATAAATAAGAAATTTAACCGCTCTTAGACACGAGGTTAGATTTCACTTGTAATAGAAGTCTGGCCGAAACCGCCCGACATATCCAGCATTCACAAGTGGTAAATCTAATGTGAGGGGTTTAAGTTCAAAATTTAAAAACATGTAATGGTGCTAAGACACGAGGTTAAGTCAACTTGTGGTAGAAATCTGCCCGGACCCGCCGGGCAAATCCAGCGTCCACGAGTGTAGGCTTAGCATGAGAGGTCTAGTGCTTACATATATATGAATAAATGGCAATAATGGTAATTATATGTTTAACTCAGAAACTAAGAAAGGAAGCTATGCAATGAACTGAGTTAGTGTAATGCGAAGGAAAAGTGATGCATTTCCTTAAATGACCTAACCTAAAAACGTTGTTGCAAGTAAGCCACAGTAAATAAAGTAAGAAAAGTAAAGAAATTACTTTCTACCATGAATTTAGATGGGAATACATTATGAAAATAAATTGTTGGAGAATGGAGTTTTGATGACAACAACCTTATTTCAATTATCATTGGTTATAAAATATATACTAACACTTTTTGTATAGAATATATATATTTATGTCCAGGAATTACATACTAGGAAGTATTACTGAAGACTATACGGTAATGAAGATGATAGAGATTCAAGATCAGAGAAATTTCAAGGCGCATGAGTATTCAAGATTTCAAGATCAATATAGTTATAGAGCCTAGATTTTGTAAGACTCTAAATAGTACTCCAGGTTCAAATTCAAAATTTTCAAATTCAAAATTTCAAATTCAAATTCTAATTTTCAAATTAAAATTCTAAATTTCAAATTCAAATTCTAAATTTCAAATTCTGATTTTCAATTCTATTCCGAATCCTCTCTATTTTATTTTTCCATTTGTTTCTATTTGTATTCTTCTTTGTTTTTCAAATTTAAGTTTTTATATATACTTTATATTTATACTTTATATAGTTTAAAACCTTTTAATTTTATAAATATATTTATATAGTTTAAAATTGGGTTTTCATATGTCATTCATCATATAATATTAATTTACCACACTAGAATTTTACTCAAGAATTTCCAGAATTATTTTTATATCAAAACACTTTAAAAATGCTTTAAAATTCAAAATTTCAAAGGAATATGTCAACATAACAAAAACTCCATGTCGACATATAATTGTCACTTTTTTCAATTTTGAAAGGAAGCGTCTTTTCACTATTTGAAATGATTAAGAACCGTTGCAGCCTTTCATACTCTATAAAAAGGGTTAAAACAAAAATTTTTGAGACGACCCGAAATCCCGTTCTCACGGAAACAGGGTTATCTTTGGAATATAACACAGAAACAGATAATAGCAGAACAGAATTAAATAAATACACCAGATAATGAACAATAGAATATACTGGATAAAAGTAATCATCAGAGCTACACAGTATACAGGATCTCACTTAGTACAAATACAGTTCAGCTATACATAAATGTCTACAGCGGAAATAAACAAAATATGTACAATAGGAGCTGAACAGCATAAAAAGAAATAAATGATAGAATCCATCTTCAGCTCCAGCTATCCAGAAAGAGAACCAGCTAAACCTGAATACAAGGCTGCCCGTGTAGAAAAAGGGGCTCCCGAGTTTGAAAGTGAAACAAACTACGAGTCAGTCAAGGGACTGGTATGAGAAATCCACTCAACACATATATAATATGGCAAATCACGGGACCACGCCACTTTCGTGGAATGGGTTTACTCCATTGGATTGCCAGTGCTTTAAAACAAATCATTCTTTTAAACATCGCTATGCTTTTTATAAAGATGAAGCCGTTATAAGACTCAGTTCCCATCACACAATGCAACGCAAACCGGAGGATAGAGTTTTTACCTTATAACGGCCAAATATGCTTGATACGAATAAAACAAAGGCATTTGATATTATTGCTAGTGTTTATATGTTTTGAAAACTATTTCAAATCATAACTATCAATCATAGACGGCATTAATGCCCCATACCACTATGTCGCCATATATAGGTATACAATCAAAACCGCACGATGTCGTATTTGGAAATTGGATTTCCGTCATGAACCAAGGCAAAAGATAGTCCTTACCGAATTCGAGACGCTCTAGCCCGCCCCTCAGGACCCAGACTCAGGTGGGCCCTTGGATCGTCAGGGCCGGTCCACCGATGTGGATTAAAATTCATGAACCTGCGTTTCCCCACCCTTTGGGGTGTAGACGAGCCAACGAATGACTCCATCGGACCCGGATCGTCCGATCAAACCGAGGCGCCTCGCAACAGCAACAACCACATAGGTGAAAAGTATATAAATGTCAGGGCTGGTAGGTCACTGACACCACCCTAGCTAGAAAGAAACGCAGGCCCTCCCTGATGTCCTCTCCCGTTTTAGGTTCGTACCGGGGTGTGAGGCTCACGAATTTACGTTATACACAAAGCTACGCCACACAGGCGGTGCTTTGATCATCACCACAAGACTTTGCTTTTCAACAGAAGCCCTGATCACTGCATCTTAGCATGCCACACAGGCAATTCATACCGTGCAACTGATGGCTATCAATCACACAGAACAAATTCCAATGTCGGACACACAGTCCATCTACAAGTCCGTTCTGGGTCTGAACGAAACCGGAGGCACTAAATACCTCACAAACCCTTCGATCACCACGTACGTCTGGACGATCACCACTCATTATCCATATTTCGGGATGCCTCCCAATTAGGACCTCGGTTACCATCCAAACGAGGTGAATATCTCCGGTCTTCGACCATCGTCTTCATCTTCGAATTTCAATCGTCGGTCAATTATTCGAAATGAGAATTAACTCGGCCTTTTCAAATAATTCACGTATATTTAGAATTTCAAATCGATTTATTTCAATGGTTAAATTATTCGACAACACCAATATTGTTCTTTAATGTAGTTTTCACAACAAACACATTCAACCATCAAATACAACACAAATCGAGCAAATTCAGTTTATTTCCATTCCATATCGCTTATGATATTTTATAACTAATTATCGCTATTTTTATTTATTTTAAAATAGCTAATTTATTCAAAACGACGCTTCGGGCCGTAAAGCGGCCGTGGCGCTGTTTTTCTTCAGATTTGATTTACACATATCTGAAAATCTAACCGTTGGATCTTCACAAAATTTACATCATTAGAAAGGTCTTTTCAAAACGAATCCAACGGTTCCAGTTTCGGGAAAATCCGACGGTCGGATCTCCCGGTACAATCGTTTGAAATTTCGATTTCAAAATACGAACTGCAGCGTCGTTATTCGATTAAATATATAATTATATTTATATATATAAAAATATAATCGCTTCTGGCGCTGTTTTTCTTCAGATTTGAATTAAACATTCCAGACAATCCAACCGTTGGATTTTTGCAAGGTTGGTGCCGTTGGAAAGATTATTCCAAGGCGAACCCGACGGTTGAGGTTTCGGGAAAATCCAATGGTCGGATTTCCCGTACTAGTTGTTTGAAATCATGGTTTCAAAATACGAACTGCACGGCTTCGTTTCGATTTAATTTTATTTATATTTATATATTTATATAAATATAGTTCATTCAATGATTTCTATATCGTTTTCATTTCAAATATTTTTCTAACACCTTAAAATTTTGGAAAATTTCGCCATAACCTCCCCTGCACCGGGAGCATCGGGAAATCGCAAATAGCTTTCCCGGTCCTTCTAATCTCAAAAAGAAAAAGAAAAAGCCAAGCGGCTAGCCAACAGGCTCATAAAATCATCACCCAAACAAAGCAGTAAATGTATACCTATTTGTCGGGCACAAAATTTTATTCCTCTTCTCTAGCCCCTTTGCTATAACCTGTTCAATGAATATGCATGTACATATATATACAGTTCTAATCATTTATCATTTTCTATTCAACTTCATATTTGATTTCTAATTGGTTTAAAGACACCATTTATTCTAATGTTACATACATAGGTGCAAATCATTTCATTAGCTAATTAATGAATATTTCGACTCATATATGTTTATTTTGAACAAGTGGCTATTTTTAACACTTCACATTTCAACGATTTATGCATACAATAAAAATGTGATTTTTATTGTAAAACAATTCATTTCAAAACACTATTTTTCTATATAGTTCATATTGGTGATAAAAATAGGATTTTTATCATAAAACAATTTCTTTTAAAACGAGATTATTTTACACAGTTCATATAGTCGATAAAAGGTGATTTTTATTATCAAACAATTTATTTCAAAATATGAATACCATTCAACACATGAATTTCTAATCAACGAATGAATATCAATTCAACACATGAATGTTTTCTATCCAATGAATAAATATAGTTTAAGCATATGAAAATAATTCAAACACACGAATATTATTCAAAATTTCGGCAGCATAACGGCAGGGTAGTTAAAACCGGGACCGTCCCTAGTACGGCTCCTCGCTCTACCTTAAAACCTCGCGGTTTTTGACAATGGGGATCATGCATCTAGTTCGCACGTAGGCAGCATGTATATATTTATTTCATTTCCACAAACTAATCCTATGTGGTTTCAACCAAATATTTCTCAACCACAAATGGGTATTTTTCAACCACAATCAACCAATATCAATCACAAACAATCCCAAACAATCAATCGCTATCAATCAATTTTCTCAACAATTTCAACCAATAAATATCGTCCATGGTTTGTGGACGAGGGGCGTATATATATATAGATATATATTTATATATAGCAATTCACTTTCATTTCACACATATATATATATTTTTAAATCAGAAATCTCACCAAATAGCTAATTCAATCCCACGACCCTTCTTTGCATAAAATCTTCGCCAATCTCTCTTTTTGTCGCTTTGTTGCCCGTATTCTCTACATATGTAAAAATCGAATTTTTACTATGTTATTCAATATATAAAGATCGAATTTCAAAAATATAAATTCCGCCTTTTCAAAAGAATAAAGATTATATTTTTAATATTCCTATGATGTAAAAATTATATTTTTATTACTTTAAAAATATAAAAATCATATCTTACTTCTTCTACTCAATAAAATTTCCGTCTTTTCTATTTTAAAAATATGATCTTTTCTATTCTAAAAATCTGATCTTTCTATCCCAGTTCAAATCTTTTCTTTTTAAAGTTTGAATCTTTTTCTTTTTAAAGTTCTAATCTTTTTTTCTTTTTAAAGTTTAAATTAAAAATCAAATTTATAACCTGTTTAAAATCAGTTTTTAAACTTCTTAAAAATCAGTTTTATACCTTTATAAAATCAGTTTTTAAACTTCTTAAAAATCAGTTTTATACCTTTATAAAATCAGTTTTTAAATCATTTTTAAAATCAGTTTTAAACCATTTTAAAAATCTGTTTTTAAATCCTTTTTAAAATCAGTTTTTTTTCTGTTTATATAAAATAAAAATAAAATAAATAAATAAATAAAAACTTACAGAGAGGGGGTGGGTTTTCCGCAGATCGTCGGAGGGGAGGCGGCTCGAGGGTGGTGGCTCGGGGTAGCCGGTGGTGGCAGGCGGAGCTGGCTTCGAGGAGGCGGCTCGCGAAATGGGGCGTCGCGATCCTGGGGGGGTCGGATTGAAGGAGGAGGAGGGAGCGAGAGCAAGGAAGAGGGGGGGAAGAAGATCGGAGGGCGCGGTGGAGGTCTGGTCGACGGTGGGCGGCTGCTGCTGTTGCTTTCTTCTTTTTTTTTTCTTTCTGGTTGAAATCGAAATGAACGGGGGGGGGGGGGGGCAGAACGAAGGATAAGGGGAGGGAATTAAAAATATTTTTTTTTTATTATTATTTAATTATTTAATTTTGCAAAAAGTTGACTTTTACATGCGAATCTCAAATCGAGCCCAACGACTGTCATCCCTAGCGTTTCACCCCCATTCCGAACACAACGGGATATGTATCGTAAGCTGGTTCGAACGTTACAATCAGTTTCCTTTTGAATTTTCATTCAAATCACTATATCGAATTTTAAACGCACATTTCAAATTACCGGGGTCACATACTAACTAGAAAAATACCAGAAAAATATTTTCTAGCTTCGTATTGACGATACGGTCCTAACAAAACTAGTTTCGTCGAATTCTGAGACCGTTTGAAAAATGGCCAATTTCCAGTCGATTAAAATCAACTAAAACTGGTCAAACGCGTTTTCATTTGCCATGCTCACATATTGATTCGAAAAATTATGAAATTTGGAATCTAGCAATAACTTTACATCACGGACCCAACAAAAGTGGTTTCATCGAAATCCGAGTTCGTTTGCAAAATGTCCATTTTTAAGGGCCTGAATTCCATAGCGACTATTCAGAATTTTCAACTGGACATATCTTTTGATTCCCGCTATGAAATTTCGATTGGTCGGATTCGTTAGAAAGATATCACTAACAGATTTAAATATTTTTGGTTTCACTAAAATCCGGATTGTTTTGCACCCGGTATATTCAATCGAAGTTTGAAATCGAATTATCGAACTACCGCGCCATTTTCAATTCTATATATAATTATAATTAATTATATTCGTTTTCAAATGTCGATTCAAACTCAGTTTTCATCGCCATTATTTAAAATATTTATTTTAAATATTTAAAATCCATTATTTTAGCCAATTTAAAAT
Source organism: Allium sativum (assembly GCA_030737875.1). NCBI lineage: Eukaryota > Viridiplantae > Streptophyta > Magnoliopsida > Asparagales > Amaryllidaceae > Allium > Allium sativum. The sequence continues at coordinate 454,081,596 of CM060915.1, read as the reverse complement.
TTTTAAATTGGTTCAGATTTTCTGGGTCGTTACAATCTCCCCCACTTAAAACTTTTCGTCCCCGAAAAGGAATAAAGTCGAAAGTTGTTTGATAAATCTACAATCCCACGACACAACAACCAATCCAATTGTTTTTAACCTTTCAAAAATATAATAATCTATTTTCATACTCCTTAAAAATCATTCAGACCATATAATTAAAAGTGTATATCTATGAAAAGAAAATAACAATAGAGTAGAGAATTGAATGGTAATGCAAAGTAGGGTAAATGTACCTTGCACCAGAGTCAATCAGAGATATCTACTCGGCATCTAGGATAAGCTTTCTGAATGCTCTCCTCCGTTTCCCAAGTACAATCTCGCGGATCTCCACTCCATTGCACTTTGACTAAGCGAACCTTCTTGTTCCTCAGCTCTTTGGTTTCTTTGCCGATGATCTTTAGCGGCTCTCGCCTCACAGCTAATTCTGGAGTAATTTCAATATCCTGCTGAGCTGCTTCTTCCACGATCAAGTCTGGATCATGAACGTGCTTTCGAAGTTGAGATATGTGAAATACATCATGCACTCCAGGCAACCAGTCTGGCAATTTAACTTTATATGCGAGAGTCCCGATCCGTTCCAGAATACGAAACAGACCAATAAATTTGGGCGCTAACTTTCCAGTTTTACCGAACCGGATAACTCCTCTCATCGGCGATACTTTCAAATATACATAGTCGCCAACTTCAAAGGATATATCTCTTCTTCTTCTATCGGCATAGCTCTTTTGTCAGCTTTGAGCGGCGAGTAATCGCTTCTTAATAAAATCGACTTTGTCGGCAGCTTCTCGGATCATGTCAGGCCCTAACACAAGTCTATTTCCAGGCTCGACCCAACAAGCAGGAGATCGGCACGGTCTACCGTACAATGCTTCGAATGGCGACATTGTCAGACTCGCCTGGTAGCTGTTGTTATAAGAGAATTCAGCCAAATGCAGATGGTCTTCCCATGATCCACCGAAATCTATAACACAAGCCCGCAATAGATCTTATAAAATGCGATTCACCCTCTCAGTCTGACCGTCTGTCTGAGGATGATAAGCGGTGCTTAAGTTCAACTTCGTTCCCAGCTCGACTTGAAATGCTTCCCAGAATTTGCTAGTGAATATTGTATCTCTATCACTTACTATACTGAGCGGCACTCCATGCAGTCTAACTATTTCCCTGAAGTAAATCTGCGCCAGACTCTGAGCAGTTCTGTTTGATCTGACAGGTATGAAATGGGCGGTCTTCGTGAAACGATCTACGATCACCCAAATACTGTCATTTCCTTTTCTGGTCCTGGGCAAACCATCAATGAAATCCATAGAAATATGTTCCCACTTCCAGCCAGGAACTTCTAGCGGTTTTAATAATCCAGCCAATTTCTGCTGGTCGCTTTTGACTAACTGGCAAGTAGGGCATCGGCTAACGTATATTGAAACGTCTCTTTTCATAGCCTTCCACCAGAATGTTCTTTTGAGATCGTTATACATTTTGGCCACGCCAGGATGGATACTCAGTTTGGACTTGTGACACTCGTCTAACACTTCCCTTTTTAGCTCAGGAACGTCAGGGACACAAATCCTCCCTTTTAATCTCAGGGTCTCGTCGTTATCTATTTGAAAGCACGAGGGTTCGCCTTTCTGAATCCTTTTGATCATATCTTTAATAAAGTTATCCTCCTTCTGAAGAATAGATATTTTGTCAATCAAGGAAGTCGTGATAATAAAGCTGGCGATCATTACATTCTTTCGGCTTAATGCATCAGCCACGACATTGGCTTTCCCTGGAGTGTATATAATTTCAAAGTCATATGCTGCCAGAAACTCCAGCCAACGTTGCTGCCTCAAGTTCAGGTCTTTCTGAGTGAACAAATACTTTAACGACTGGTGATCTGTAAACAGTTCAAACCTCTCACCCAGAAGATAATGTCTCCAGATTTTCAAAGCGAACACAATAGCCAATAACTCAAGATCATGAGTTACGTAGTTTTTCTCGTGCGGCTTCAGTTGACGGCTAGCATAAGCAATCACTTGACCTCTTTGCATTAACACTGCGCCAAGGCCTTCTCTAGAAGCATCAGTCCATACTTTTAAATCCTGGTTGCCATCGATGATGGTTAACACTGGAGCGGTCGTTAATCTCAACTTCAGCTCTTCGAAAGCCTCCTCACTTTCTGAAGTCCATTTGAACTTAGAATGCTTCTTTGTAAGCTTTGTTAAGTGACCAGATATCTTCGAAAAGTCTTTAACGAACTTCCGATAATAGCTAGCCAATCCGAGAAAACTGCGGACTTCAGTGGGGGTACTGGGCTGTTTCCAATTTTGAATAGCTGTGATTTTGCTTGGGTCTACAGCGATTCCTTCTTTCGATACGACGTGGCCCAGAAATTTCACTTCATCTTGCCAGAATATACATTTGGAAAACTTGGCTTTTAATACATTCCATCTCAGAATTTCTAGAACCTGTTCCAGATGCTTTTCATGCTCGGCTTTTGATTTAGAGAAGATTAGGATATCGTCAATAAAAACCAGAACAAATTTATTCAATACCCCTCTGAATACTCTGTTCATTAGATCGACGAAGTAAGCGGGAGCGTTACATAAGCCGAATGGCATTACTAACCACTCGTAGAATAGGTCGGGACCTCTGAATGCTGTCATTGGAACACACTCTTCGGCAATTCGAAGTTGATGGAATCCTGTAGCTAGGTCCATTCGTGAAAATACTTGTGCTCCATTTAATCGATCCAACAAATCATCTATTCGCGGCAATGGGTATTTGTTCTTTATTGTCTGTTTTTTCAGATCACGATAATCCACACATAACCGTAGAGTACCGTCAGATTTTGGGACAAATACCACGGCTGCACCCCAGTCAGAGAAACTAGGCCTGATCAGACCTTTCCATACTAGCTGTCGTGTTTGATTGTCTAATTCCTCCTTCTCTTTCAAGGACATTCTTCGAATAGCGTGAACTACCGGCCTTGCATTGGGAATTAAAGCAATCTTGAAATCTATTTCTCTCTGCGGAGGTAAGCGAACAACTTCTTCGAACACATCCGCATAGTTCTTGACGACAGGAATATCTTTGATGAGGTCGGGAATATTCTCTGCAACCTCAGGGATATTTTCTATTTGGGCTGGAGAAACATCAAGAGCTGACCAGAAGTCTTTTCTATTAGCATTCTGACCTTCACACGGTATGGTTATATAACCCCCTGATTTAATCTTAGCTCTAACAACCCTCTCGGCGCATCTAACCTCTGCTTCATATTTGGTTAACCAGTCTAACCCCAAGATAAGATCGAATTCATCAAAATTCATGACGACAGAGATAATAGGGAATTTATAGCAAGAAAAAGAGACGGGTACTGCACAAACCCAACTAAGATTGATGGAACCTCCAACTGGATTTCGGACAGTCATTGGCTCTTTGAGCTTCTTCAAATTCAAATCCAACTTCTTGACTGCACTCTTTGCAATAAAGCTTCGTGACGCGCCTGTGTCAAACAGTACTTTAACTGGAATGTTTTTGACATTGAGCGTGCCTTCTAAAACATCAGACCTTTCCTGAGCAGACGGGGAGGCAGGTACTTCTACCACTTCATTCACTTGTACTGCTTCAGATTTCTGAGATAAAGGGCAGTCTTTCGCGATATGCCCAGCCTGATGGCACTTATGGCATCCTCTGCCTTCAGGGACCTTCTTACTGGGTTCTAATCCTCTCTTTCTTCGTTTGTTCCAAGATTTGCAACTTATCGCCAAATGTCCTTTTCTATTGCAGCTTGAGCACGTGGCGGTCATTATTCGTTCTTTTTCGGATCTGGCCCTTTTTCGGTTTGCCTTGGGCTTCTTACTGACCTCAGACCTCTTACTGGCTTCTGGAATATCAGTTTCCGACTCTGGTATGTCACTAGAACTGACTTCTTCCTCGTCGCGCAACATGCCTTTCTTATATAGATCTTCATATTGATAAGCCATATAAATCATTTCTGAGAAAGGAAGCTTCACATGCCCCAATACTTTATTCTGGTATTTCCTTTGAAGCCCATTAATAAATCTCAAATTCTTCCTCTTCAGATTTTGAATTAGATGAGGAGCAAAGTGAGAAAGTTCATTGAATTTCTTATGATATTCGGGAATGGTCATGTCACCTTGTATTAGATAAGAAAATTCATCACATAGTCGCTCAGTCGCTTCGGGAGGAGTAAATCTTTCTAAGAAAATCACTTTGAATCTATCCCAGGTGATATCACCTTCTGGATTATTCTTAACAACAGAATCCCACCAGAACAAAGCTTCATCTTTGAGAGCCCAGGAGGCCAGTAATCTTTTCTGGTCATCCCTCAGCTTTAATGCTTCGAAGATTTTCTCAGCCGAACGAATCCAAGCTTGTGTCTTCATAATAGATTCTTCACCAGAGAACGGTATTCCACCCATATTTCGATATTTGATTAATAGGGCCTCAATATCCGGTTCTGCATTCCTTCTGCTTCTGACACTCATTTTCCAGTACTTCTGCAAATGGCAGATCAAGTGTCAGGTCACAGAAAAGGTATTTTAAAATATAGAAACACATACTTCAAATGTAGATGTGTCTATCAAGGTGTAATTTCATTCTGCTACTCATACTAGGATATTTCTGATCCTATCTGTATAGAGTTACCCGTCCTAGAACACTACTGGTTCTATTTCTGACAAGTTCATTCAAATGTTATATTCCAGAACTAAGCTTAACCGAAGCTCTGATACCACGTTGAGACGACCCGAAATCCCGTTCTCACGGAAACAGGGTTATCTTTGGAATATAACACAGAAACAGATAATAGCAGAACAGAATTAAATAAATACACCAGATAATGAACAATAGAATATACTGGATAAAAGTAATCATCAGAGCTACACAGTATACAGGATCTTACTTAGTACAAATACAGTTCAGCTATACATAAATGTCTACAGCGGAAATAAACAAAATATGTACAATAGGAGCTGAACAGCATAAAAAGAAATAAATGATAGAATCCATCTTCAGCTCCAGCTATCCAGAAAGAGAACCAGCTAAACCTGAATACAAGGCTGCCCGTGTAGAAAAAGGGGCACCCGAGTTTGAAAGTGAAACAAACTACGAGTCAGTCATGGGACTGGTATGAGAAATCCACTCAACACATATATAATATGGCAAATCACGGGACCACGCCACTTTCGTGGAACGGGTTTACTCCATTGGATTGCCAGTGCTTTAAAACAAATCATTCTTTTAAACATCGCTATGCTTTTTATAAAGATGAAGCCGTTATAAGACTCAGTTCCCATCACACAATGCAACGCAAACCGGAGGATAGAGTTTTTACCTTATAACGGCCAAATATGCTTGATACGAATAAAACAAAGGCATTTGATATTATTGCTAGTGTTTATATGTTTTGAAAACTATTTCAAATCATAACTATCAATCATAGACGGCATTAATGCCCCATACCACTATGTCGCCATATATAGGTATACAATCAAAACCGCACGATGTCGTATTTGGAAATTGGATTTCCGTCATGAACCAAGGCAAAAGATAGTCCTTACCGAATTCGAGATGCTCTAGCCCGCCCCTCAGGACCCAGACTCAGGTGGGCCCTTGGATCGTCAGGGCCGGTCCACCGATGTGGATTAAAATTCCTGAACCTGCGTTTTCCCACCCTTTGGGGTGTAGACGAGCCAACGAATGACTCCATCGGACCCGGATCGTCCGATCAAACCGAGGCGCCTCGCAACAGCAACAACCACATAGGTGAAAAGTGTATAAATGTCAGGGCTGGTAGGTCACTGACACCACCCTAGCTAGAAAGAAACGCAGGCCCTCCCTGATGTCCTCTCCCGTTTTAGGTTCGTACCGGGGTGTGAGGCTCGCGAATTTACGTTATACACAAAGCTACGCCACACAGGCGGTGCTTTGATCATCACCACAAGACTTTGCTTTTCAACAGAAGCCCTGATCACTGCATCTTAGCATGCCACACAGGCAATTCATACCGTGCAACTGATGGCTATCAATCACACAGAACAAATTCCAATGTCGGACACACAGTCCATCTACAAGTCCGTTCTGGGTCTGAACGAAACCGGAGGCACTAAATACCTCGCAAACCCTTCGATCACCACGTACGTCTGGACGATCACCACTCATTATCCATATTTCGGGATGCCTCCCAATCAGGACCTCGGTTACCATCCAAACGAGGTGAAGATCTCCGGTCTTCGACCATCGTCTTCATCTTCGAATTTCAATCATCGGTCAATTATTCGAAATGAGAATTAACTCGGCCTTTTCAAATAATTCACGTATATTTAGAATTTCAAATCGATTTATTTCAATGGTTAAATTATTCGACAACACCAATATTGTTCTTTAATGTAGTTTTCACACCAAACACATTCAACCATCAAATACAACACAAATCGAGAAAATTCAGTTTATTTCCATTCCATATCGCTTATGATATTTTATAACTAATTATCGCTATTTTTATTTATTTTAAAATAGCTAATTTATTCAAAACGACGCTTCGGGCCGTAAAGCGGCCGTGGCGCTGTTTTTCTTCAGATTTGATTTACACATATCTGAAAATCTAACCGTTGGATCTTCACAAAATTTACATCATTAGAAAGGTCTTTTCAAAACGAATCCAACGGTTCCAGTTTCGGGAAAATCCGACGGTCGGATCTCCCGGTACAATCGTTTGAAATTTCGATTTCAAAATACGAACTGCAGCGTCGTTATTCGATTAAATATATAATTATATTTATATATATATAAATATAATCGCTTCTGGCGCTGTTTTTCTTCAGATTTGAATTAAACATTCCAGACAATCCAACCGTTGGATTTTTGCAAGGTTGGTGCCGTTGGAAAGATTATTCCAAGGCGAACCCGACGGTTGAGGTTTCGGGAAAATCCAATGGTCGGATTTCCCGTACTAGTTGTTTGAAATCATGGTTTCAAAATACGAACTGCACGGCTTCGTTTCGTTTTAATTTTATTTATATTTATATATTTATATAAATATAGTTCATTCAATGATTTCTATATCGTTTTCACTTCAAATATTTTTCTAACACCTTAAAATTTTGGAAAATTTCGCCGTAACCTCCCCTGCACCGGGAGCATCGGGAAATCGCAAATAGCTTTCCCGGTCCTTCTAATCTCAAAAATAAAAAGAAAAAGCCAAGCGGCTAGCCAACAGGCTCATAAAATCATCACCCAAACAAAGCAGTAAATGTGTACCTATTTGTCGGGCACAAAATTTTATTCCTCTTCTCTAGCCCCTTTGCTATAACCTGTTCAATGAATATGCATGTACATATATATACAGTTCTTATCATTTATCATTTTCTATTCAACTTCATATTTGATTTCTAATTGGTTTAAAGACACCATTTATTCTAATGTTACATACATAGGTGCAAATCATTTCATTAGCTAATTAATGAATATTTCGACTCATATATGTTTATTTTGAACAAGTGGCTATTTTTAACACTTCACATTTCAACGATTTATGCATACAATAAAAATGTGATTTTTATTGTAAAACAATTCATTTCAAAACACTATTTTTCTATATAGTTCATATAGGTGATAAAAATAGGATTTTTATCATAAAACAATTTCTTTTAAAACGAGATTATTTTACACAGTTCATATAGTCGATAAAAGGTGATTTTTATTATCAAACAATTTATTTCAAAATATGAATACCATTTAACACATGAATTTCTAATCAACGAATGAATATCAATTCAACACATGAATGTTTTTTATTCAATGAATAAATATAGTTTAAGCATATGAAAATAATTCAAACACACGAATATTATTCAAAATTTCGGCAGCATAACGGCAGGGTAGTTAAAACCGGGACCGTCCCTAGTACGGCTCCTCGCTCTAGCTTAAAACCTCGCGGTTTTTGACAATGGGGATCATGCATCTAGTTCGCACGCAGGCGGCATGTATATATTTATTTCATTTCCACAAACTAATCCTATGTGGTTTCAACCAAATATTTCTCAACCACAAATGGGTATTTTTCAACCACAATCAACCAATATCAATCACAAACAATCCCAAACAATCAATCGCTATCAATCAATTTTCTCAACAATTTCAACCAATAAATATCGTCCATGGTTTGTGGACGAGGGGCGTATATATATATAGATATATATTTATATATAGCAATTCACTTTCATTTCACACATATATATATATTTTTAAATCAGAAATCTCACCAAATAGCTAATTCAATCCCACGACACTTCTTTGCATAAAATCTTCGCCAATCTCTCTTTTTGTCGCTTTGTTGCCCGTATTCTCTACATATGTAAAAATCGAATTTTTACTATGTTATTCAATATATAAAGATCGAATTTCAAAAATATAAATTCCGCCTTTTCAAAAGGATAAAGATTATATTTTTAATATTCCTATGATGTAAAAATTATATTTTTATTACTTTAAAAATATAAAAATCATATCTTACTTCTTCTACTCAATAAAAATTCCGTCTTTTCTATTTTAAAAATATGATCTTTTCTATTCTAAAAATCTGATCTTTCTATCCCAGTTCAAATCTTTTCTTTTTAAAGTTTGAATCTTTTTCTTTTTAAAGTTCTAATCTTTTTTCTTTTTAAAGTTTAAATTAAAAATCAAATTTATAACCTGTTTAAAATCAGTTTTTAAACTTCTTAAAAATCAGTTTTATACCTTTATAAAATCAGTTTTTAAACTTCTTAAAAATCAGTTTTATACCTTTATAAAATCAGTTTTTAAATCATTTTTAAAATCAGTTTTAAACCATTTTAAAAATCTGTTTTTAAATCCTTTTTAAAATCAGTTTTTTTTCTGTTTATATAAAATAAAAATAAAATAAATAAATAAATAAAAACTTACAGAGAGGGGGTGGGTTTTCCGCAGATCGTCGGAGGGGAGGCGGCTCGAGGGTGGTGGCTCGGGGTAGCCGGTGGTGGCAGGCGGAGCTGGCTTCGAGGAGGCGGCTCGCGAAATGGGGCGTCGCGATCCTGGGGGGGTCGGATTGAAGGAGGAGGAGGGAGCGAGAGCAAGGAAGAGGGGGGGAAGAAGATCGGAGGGCGCGGTGGAGGTCTGGTCGACGGTGAAGGTGGGCGGCTGCTGCTGTTGCTTTTTTTTTTTTTTTTCTTTCTGGTTGAAATCGAAATGAACGGGGGGGGGGGGGGGGGCAGAACGAAGGATAAGGGGAGGGAATTATTTTTTTTTTATTATTATTATTTAATTATTTAATTTTGCAAAAAGTTGACTTTTACATGCGAATCTCAAATCGAGCCCAACGACTGTCATCCCTAGCGTTTCACCCCCATTCCGAACACAATGGGATATGTATCGTAAGCTGGTTCGAACGTTACAATCAGTTTCCTTTTGAATTTTCATTCAAATCACTATATCGAATTTTAAACGCACATTTCAAATTACCGGGGTCACATACTAACTAGAAAAATTCCAGAAAAATATTTTCTAGCTTCGTATTGACGATACGGTCCTAACAAAACTAGTTTCGTCGAATTCTGAGACCGTTTGAAAAATGGCCAATTTCCAGTCGATTAAAATCAACTAAAACTGGTCAAACGCGTTTTCCTTCGCCACGCTCACATATTGATTTGAAAAATTATGAAATTTGGAATCTAGCAAAAACTTTACATCACGGACCCAACAAAAGTGGTTTCATCGAAATCCGAGTTCGTTTGCAAAATGTCCATTTTTAAGGGCCTGAATTCCATAGCGACTATTCAGAATTTTCAACTGGACATATCTTTTGATTCCCGCTATGAAATTTCGATTGGTCGGATTCGTTAGAAAGATATCACTAACAGATTTAAATATTTTTGGTTTCACTAAAATCCGGATTGTTTTGCACCCGGTATATTCAATCGAAGTTTGAAATCGAATTATCGAACTACCGCGCCATTTTCAATTCTATATATAATTATAATTAATTATATTCGTTTTCAAATGTCGATTCAAACTCAGTTTTCATCGCCATTATTTAAAATATTTATTTTAAATATTTAAAATCCATTATTTTAGCCAATTTAAAATTTTTAAATTGGTTCAGATTTTCTGGGTCGTTACATTTTTGTATCATCTCTTCTTCTCCAATTTCATCCTCTTTCTCTATACCATTATTCTTACTCATTTTTTTGATTCTTACACTTATAATCTGCCAATTCAATTCTGCTTTGATAAAACTTCTTATCTCTACACTCTCTACTCTCTGAATTAAATGCTACTAAAGAGTTATAGGGCTGTTTTGTAATATCTTGGGTTGAATAAACTTTGTTTGTTAGTCAAAGAGGGATCGATGTATCCTTGTAGCCGTGAAATCAAGGAATGGGAGTCGGTGTTTATTGAGCCATGAAATCAAGGAATAGGTGTCGGTGTGTCCTTGTTGAGCCGTGAAATCAAGTAATATGAGTCGGTGTCTCTTTGTTGAGCCGTGAAGTCAAGGAGGGTGTAATTGACTATTGAAATAGTAATAAAACTCTACGCAATCCAATGTTGTATGGGACTGGACGTATGAGTAATCCGAACCAATATAAAATCCGGTGTGTTCTTTCCTTTTCTGCATTTTTATTTCTGTTTATCTTATTCGTGTTTCAATCTGTGTCCGTGATTGTGTTTGTGGTGTTTATTCATTCCAAAATTCACTTTAGTTTTAAATTCTATTTAAATTCTTACAAACATTATTCACACCCATCTAGTGTTTGCTTTACCTAAATAATCCATTCCGCAGTACCTAACATAACTCATTGATTCCTTCTATCAAACTGATAAGATGCATGAAGTGTTTTCTTTAATTAAAATAGGGAATATATATTATGGTGAGTGAAGAATAATGGTTTACAACAATAAATGGTTTAAAAGGGGAATGGTAATCACCTATTATAAATGAATAATATTAATAAAAATGTTGTATAATAGGTAGACTTGTCCTAGTGACAAGTGAAGATTATAACTTAGGTTATAATAAACTAATAAGGAAATTGGATAGCTGGTGAAATGAGATAAAGGACACTTAATTGTAAATTATGTAATCGGTAAATGGGGAAAGCCGGAAACCAGTTGAGAAGAGGGGGAAAATATATGAAATATAAGAAGTTGTACTTAATTATAAATTAAGTAAACTTTAAACATGGGAAGTCCAAAACCCATTGATAAGGATAACATGTTTAGGCTTGTCCTAGGGACAAGAGGAAATTATAACATAGGTTATAATAATTGGCTAGAGAAATTTATTAATGGGCCTTAGTTAATAGAACTAAGTTAATAAGCAAACAACGATAAGTTGTAGTAATGGTGTAAAATGGGATTATAATTAAATGAGAAAGAATGAGGAAAACTTATTAAATAAGTTGCATTTAATCATAAATAATGAGACGACCCCAAACCCCGTACTAACGGTGGCAAGGGTAATCCTTGGAATATAACACAGAAACAGAAAATAGCAGAACAGAAATAAAATAAATACACCAGATAATGCACAATAGAATATACTGGATAAACGTAATCATCAGAGTTAAACAGTATACAGGATCATACTTAGTACAAATACAGTTCAGCTATACATAAATGTCTACAGCGGAAAACAAACATAATGTACAATAGGAGCTGAACAACATAAAAAGAGATAAATGATAGAATCCATCTTCAGCTCCAGCTATCCAGAAAAGCCTGCTAAACCTAAACACAAGGCTGGCCGTGTAGAAAAAAGGGCACCCGAGTTTGAAAGTGAAACAAACTACGAGTCAGTCATAGGACCGGTATGAGAAATCTACTCAACACATTTAAAATATGGCTAATCACAGGACCACGCCACTTTCGTGAAACGGGTTTACTCCATTGGATTGCCAGTGCTTTAAACCAAATCTTTCTTTTAAACATCGCAATGCTTTTTATAAAAATGAAGCCATTATAAGACTCAGTTCCCATCACACAATGCAACGCAATCCGGAGGATAGAGTTTTACCTTATAATGGCCAAAATTTGATTGATACGAATAAAACAAAAGCATTTGATTTTATTACTAGTGTTTATATGTTTCAAAAGCAATTTCAAATCATAACTATCAATCATAGACGGCATTAATGCCCCATACCACTATGTCGCCATATATAGGTATACAATCAAAACCGCACAGTCACGTATTTGGAAATTGGATTTCCGTCATGAACTAAGGCAAAAGATAGTCCTTACCGAATTCGAGACGCTCTAGTCCGTGTGTCAGGATCAGAACGCATCAATCCTTTAGATCGACAGGGCCGGTCCACCGAGGTGGATTATTATGCCTGAACAATACGTTTCCCTGCCCTTTGGGGCGTCAATGAGCCAATGAATGACTCTATTGGACCCGGATCGTCCGATCTAACCGAGGCGCCTCACAACAGTAACAACCACATAAGTCAAACTCGTCAGGGCGTGTAAAACCACTGACGCCACTTCTAACTAGAAAGAAATGCATGCCCTCCCAAAGGTCCTTCTCCCGTTTCTGGTTCATACCGGGGTGTGAGGCTCACGAATTCACGTTATACACAAAGCTACGCCACACAGGCGGTGCTTTGATCATCACCATAAGACTTTGCTTTTCAACAGAAGCCCTGATCACTGCATCTTAGCATGCCACACAGGCAATTCACACCGTGCAACTGATAGCTATCAATCACACATAATAAATTCCAATGTTAGACACACTGTCCATTTGCAAGTCCGTTCTGGGTCTAAACGAAACCGGAGGCACTATATACCTCGCAAACCCATCGATCACCACGTACGTCTGGACGATCACCACTCATTATCCATATTTCGGGATGCCTCCCAATCAGGACCTCGGTTACCATCCAAACGAGGTGAAGATCTCCGGTCTTCGACCACCGTCTTCATCTTCGATTTCTTATCGTCGATTTAGTTATTCAGAATGGGATAAACCCAGTCTTTCTGAGCAACTCGCATATATAATAAACAAGTGTAACACTAACATACATACGCATCATTTCAGTTCATTAGTCACTAACCGTCAATCAGTGAGAGAACGATTTCCCAAATATTAACCCCGAACGCCGAAACCCACATCAGATCAATACCCAAGAAACCAATGGACTTAGCCAAACTTCAGTTAGTTTCTAAATTTCACATCCATATTGTTTATAATATTTTATAACGATTTATCGTTGTTTTTATTTATTTTAAAATAGCCAATTTATTCAAAACGACGCTTCGGGCCATAACGCGGTCGTGGCGCTGTTTTTCTTCAGATTTGATTTATACATATCTGAAAATATAACCATTGGATCTTCATAAAATTTACATCATTAGAAAGATCTTTTCAAAACGAATCCAACGGTTCCAGTTTTCGGAAAATCCGACGGTCGGATCTCCCGGTATAATCGTTTGAAATTTCGATTTCAAAATACGAACTACAGCGTCGTTATTCGATTAAATATAATTATATTTATATATATATATAAATATAATCGATTCTGGCGCTGTTTTTCTTCAGATTTGAATTAAACATTCCAGACAATCCAACCGTTGGATTTTTACAAAGTTGGTGCCGTTGGAAAGATATTTCCAAAGCGAACCCAACGGTTGCGGTTTCGGGAAAATCCGATGGTCGGATCTCCCGCACTAATCGTTTGAAATCACGGTTTCAAAATATGAACTGCAGCTTCGTTATTCGATATATTTCAATTCTATTTATATATATATATCGATTCTTTGATTCCAAAACTATATTCTCTTCATACATTTGATAAAAATGATATTTTTATCTAATTGTCTTCTATTTCAACACTTCACTATTTTTAACAATTCATGTATATAATAAAAATGTGATTTTTAATGTAAAACAATTTATTTCAAAAGAAATTATTTTATATATTTCATATTGATGATAAAAATAAGATTTTTAATATAAAACAATTTATTTCAAAACGAGATTATTTTATATAGTTCATATTGATGATAAAAATAAGATTTTTATTATATAACAAATTCTTTCAAAATATGAATACCATTCAACACATGAATTTCAATTCAATGAATGAATATCGATTCAACACATGAAGGTTTTCTATAGTTTATATATAGATATAAAGGTGATTTTTATATTTAAAACACGAATACCATTCAACACATGAATTTCAATTCAACGAATGAATTTCGATTCAACACATGAAGGTTTTCTATAGTTTGTATATATATAAAAAGTTGATTTTTATATTTAAAACACGAATACCATTCAACACATGAATTTCAATTCAACGAATGATTTTCTATTCAACACATAAAGGTTTTCTATAGTTTGTATATAAATATATATATAAAGGTGATTTTTATATTTAAAACACGAATACCATTCAGCCCATGAATTTCAATTCAACGAATGAATATCGATTCAACACATTAAGGTTTTCTATAGTTTGTATATATAGAGTAAAAATGTGATTTTTATATTTAAAACACGAATACCATTCAACACATGAATTTCTATTCAACGAATGAGTTTCAATTCAACACATGAAGGTTTTCTATTCAACGAATAAATATAGTTTCAACAAATGGAAATAATTCTAACACATGAATATTATTCAAAATTTCGGCAGCATAACGGCAGGGTAGTTAAAACCGGAACCGTCCCTAGTACGGCTCCTCGCTCTACCTTAAAACCTCGCGGTTTTTGACAATGGGGATTCATGCATCTAGTTCGCACGCAGGAGGCATGTATATTTATTTCATTTCCACAAACTAATCCTATGTGGTTTCAACCAAATATTTCTCAACCACAAGCGGGTATTTTTCAACCACAATCAATCAATATCAACCACAAACAATTCCAATCAACCATTCGCTATCAATCAATTTTCACACCAATAACAACCAATAAATATCGTCCATGGTTTGTGGACGAGGGGCGTGTATATATATAGCATTTCACTTCTATTTCAACATATATAATTTTTACAATGCATATACAACTTATACATCGAACGTATAACTTATACAACGCTTATACAAGAGGTGTACAACGCTTATATAACTCATACATCGATTATATAATCTATACATCGTCGTTTTCCATATCGTTTATAAATAAGTAATCTCACCTTGGGTTCCTGTAATGACCCGGATTCTTATGGGTTAATTTTAAATATTTAATACGGATTTAAATATTGGGTGGATAATATAAATGGAAATTTTTATATTAAGTTATCGATTTAATAATCGATTTCGATTTAATATCGAATATATTAAATTGACAAATACGAAAAAACAATAAATAAATTCGAAGTTAAAACTGAATTAAATACAGTTCAGACTTCTGTATGAATTCGAATAATAATATTAATTTATTTTCGTAGAATAAATTGTGTTGAATTTAATTTATATCAATTTAAATTCATATCTTCTACGGATGATCAAACTGGACTTTGAAACCTGTCCCAGTGGGTTCAGAATAGGGGTTTAACCCTAAAAATGGTAGTTGGTAGGTTCAGATAGGAGTTGAAAATCATAGGGTAATTTAAATTAACGGACCAGGTAAAAAACAAAAAAAAAATGGTGTCTTCCTTATATCAACAAACAAAATGAAACCTGTGCCCTCTCAATTACCACTAACCAAATGAAACCGTGCCTTATTCTTTACCATCAATTCAAATCGACTGTGGCCTTCTCTCCTCTTCTCATTTCTGTTTATAATCAACCGCACACTTTACTTTATAAATCTACCATCGTTCTCCCAATTCATTGAAACCACGAAGGCTTCAATTCGAGAAAACAAAAATGGCAGATCCCTCTAATTCGAAATCAACTGGAGCACTCGCGCGAGGGTATCGCGATTCATACCACTGCGACTCGGAGGCGGGCTCGACTTTGTTTCTGGTGGACGACGCGCGATCTGGAGAGGGTGCGAAGTTCGATGAATTTAAAAAGGGGGAGGTCGACCTTGCTGTGGTGCGATTAGTGCAGGGTGCGATACTGGTGAGGTTAGGAGTGTCGATTTGGGGAGCTCGATTTTGGGATAAGGGAAGTGTGCGGTCTCAATGGAGAAGAACGGCAGCTCGTGTTAATTTGGATTGGGACGACGAGGAAGGAATGGTGGCTGCAGTAGCCTGTGAGTAGCAGTAGTAACGTTGAGGAAAAGAGTGTTTGGACATGAGGACAGTGAGGGTTAATGCCTCACAATGGCAACAAAGTGGACGTGAGTGGATACAGAGAAGTTGGACTGCTTGGTAACAACAACAAGTTGTATGATATGTTATCAAGGTAATTGTTTGTTAATAAAATAATTAGAAAATTTTGTTGTATGCCTTAGTTAATAACTCTACAATGGTAGTAAGTAGAAGGATAAATATAAACAGGGAATTAAGGAGTTGATTAGGTCATTTAAATTTGATTAAGGAAAATATTAATTTGATAAGGTGTTAGAATAATAATAATAAATATATAGGAAATTTATTTACTCGTTAAAATAGTTAATTTAAATAAATAAATGGTAATCAATACATTTAAATAAATCGTAGGTGCGAATTCAATCGAGAAGATTCGTAGCCAATGATTTGGGAAATAAACAGGATATTGGACAACTGCAATTACGGTGAGTAAATCTCACCTTTTATTTAGAATTATTTTTATATAGTTAAAAATAATTGTTATGCTTGTTTGAATGCCGTCTGATTGTTTTAAAATATATATAGTTATTTAGGATTGGTTGACTATTATATATATATTGGGTTCATGATTGGTTGGATTCCCGTAGTATCATTAGCGGATGCCCGCGGTTTCATTAGCGGATGATTACCCTATACGCCCCACGCTATGATTAGTGGATGGCATTCTATACCGCAATATCCTGCCTCGAAGCATGATGGGTATTACTATGTTGACTAACGTCTGTGGATGCAGGAAAACAGGTTGGAGGAATCCAACTGGATTCCTCAAAAATATATATTATCTGTTGTTTGTTTGATTTCATATATATTCATATATGATGTGTTAAAAATCAAATGATTGAAAATTGGTTGATTCGATTGTTTAAAATATCAATAGGGCTTGAATATTGATCTATAAAAATATCGAAAAGGGTATTTGAGATTTTAAAAAGGAAATTCTATTTTTGTAAATAGAATTTGAATTTTAAATAAAACTATAGAAAATATTAACTTGTTTGAAGGTATATAAAACAAGTAATTGAATTTATAAACTTTGTTTATAAATGAAAAGATGGAATTTGAATTGAATTTATAAACTTTGTTTATAAATGAAAATATGGGATTTAAATTGGAATTTATAAACTCTGTTTATAAATGGAAAAGATGGGATTTGAATTGAATTTATAAACGTTGTTTATAAATATATAATGGGGGATTTTAAGTAAAGTTATAAACGTTGTTTATAAATAATGTAGGGAATTCAAATAGAATTTGAATATAGAATTCAAATAGACTTTAAACTATAGAATTTGAATATAGAATTCAAATGTACTTTAAACTATAGAATTTGAAAATAGAATTCAAATGAAGTTTAAATAAAAAGAATTCAAATAGAATTGAATTGGAATTTGAATAAGAAGTCGATAAGGGAACGAGAGTATGAGTATAATTAGAATTTGTTAATATGCAGTTAAAATATATTTGAACATGTCATGTTCAAATATGAAGGTGAAATAGACTGAAAAGTTAAGTAACAGATTTAATTAACAAATTGAGTTAAAACGATTGGTATAGTTAAAATAGATTGGACAGGTATAAATACACAGGAGACAGGTTTGGAATAAAATGTTAGAAGGCATATAAATAGATTGCTCGACAAAAAGGTACGTGTTTAATTCATATATGAGATTTTATGCGCCGTATCGGCTAGCCGCTTGGCTTTTCTTTTTTCTTTTTGATTGGAGAAGGCCTGTGTGGCAGTTTGGGGATTTTCCCGATGCTCCCGGTACAAAGGAGGTTATGGCGAATTTTTCCGGGAATTTAAGGAGATAGAATATTTTTTAGATAATTTGATAGTTAGAAATCAACGTATCGATATATATAGAAGTCGATAAGAAAACGAACTTAGAAATAGAATAGTATAATCAAAAAGGAAGTATAAGAATAAAATCTAGTAAGAATAGAAAGAAAAATTGTATACGTGTTTAAAGGTAAAGAAGAAGTTGTATGTTATTGATTGTTCGAGTAAGTAGTCATATCTGTTTTGACGTTATAAATGTTATTCAGTCAAGGTCTGAGAGGTAGTTATACCCCAACTTGATTGATTGCATTATTAACAAATGAACAGTAAGATTTCAGGCTCGAAGATCAATGTTAGATAAGAGTTAGTTGAATATAGTATTTGGGTTGTCGTAACAATGTTTTACACAACATCCGTTTTAACCCAAATAAGTGTAAGCTTGGAAATAGAATAATAAATATTTCCTAAGTATAGGAATGAACGAGATTGGAAAAGAGCTAAGTAATTGGAATATTTTCCAATTATAAATAAGATATATTTTCTAAAGTTTAGAAAATAAAAGAAGGCGATATATGGAAATGTTTTCCAAATAACGTATAATGCCAATATGGTTATTGAAAATATTTGGTTAACAAATATTGATAAGAAATAGAGAAGAGATTTAATTAATGGAATATTAATTAAAGGTTCAGTGATTGTTGGATGTTTGGATGAACACTTGTTTTATTCGATAGTTAAATCATCGACTATCGAAACACTTGTTTTTATTCGATAGTTAAATCACAGACTATCGAAGTTTTGACCATCGTTGTCAATATGGAGAGACCGGTTGGATTATTATCCGAAGAACCACTCCGTATTGGCAGTAGCGTTTCGAATCAGATTATATAAAGATAATCGAAGACGGAGTAGAGTGCAAGGACTTTTTCTATTTATAGAAATTGTACCTTCAGTTCATCCTGTTCCTGGGTGACTTGTATGGATGAATGTCTGACAGAGTATTTCCAGAAAGGTCACGTGCATTGATTTCTTCAACTATACCAAGAGTGGAAGCGGAGGAGGAAACTTATTTTATCTGACACATAATGTACTGTTGTAGACGTCAATTAGTGATTTTCGATGGATATGACGATGTGACATTCGAAGTGAATCTGGTGTGATGATAAAGCGTAGCTTCTAGCCTCATCAACCGGTAAATGACAGAAATCGGGCAAGCAGCATGGCTATGTAGGTCGCACCTATTAGGGTGTATAATCGCCTGATCTAGAGTTTCATTTACTTCTAAAAATCTATTGTCGATGCTGTCCCATTCGGGAAACGGTTGCTGATCCCAACCGTTGGTGATATACATTCGATACACTCAAGCGAAATGAGTGGTCGGTCATGTGTGGCTGAGTTGCAAGATGTTCTTGTTGAACTCGGTGTATTCTCCTCTAGAGATATACCAGCGGAAGGTGGTTCCATACCTTGTCATAGTTGGAAAACCAAATACCCAATACGTGCTTGCGGTTTTGATTGTATATTATATATGTGGAACGTGAGATGCAAACATTCCACTAGATTGTTATCTACTTGATTTAGACATTATTATAATATCAAAAGAGTTTTGATATAAAGTTAAATCAAGTGTTGGATTCTCATAAGGGAAAAACCCGTTCCGTGTTATACTGGGTGGTCTTATGAGATATCATTTAGTTTCTGAAACTGCTTTAAACTGTTTACTCATACCAGTCCCATGACTGACCCGGAGTTTATTTTGTTTTGTTCTACCTAAACTCTTAGGTGCCTAAATTTGTACGGGCAGTCCAGTAGTTTAGGATTTTTCAGATCTATTTAAAGGAGCTTGGAGCAAGAGGCTTCAGCGTTATCTAGTTATAGTGTTGCTCGGCTATGTGTAAGTGTTGTACTCTGATAAGTGTATGTTATACAGTTAAGATTTTGTATTTCAAAGATATGATATATTATATTTTGTTCCGCTGCGATGTGAGATTCTGTGTTGTTGTTTCTGTTCTGCTTCTATCTTTTTCTTCTAAAAAAAATGTTCCGTATTTTCGTGATATTTGGGTTGGACGTATGATGTATATAGTCAACTCTGATGTTGCGGAAATCTGGGTCATTACAGTTGGTATCAGAGCTTAGGTTGAGTGAACACCTAGGCTTGTTGGAATGTGTTCATTAGAGATAGGATCAGTAGTATCCTAGAATGAGTTAAGTGCATATATATACGAGAGAGCGTATTTGTTATTTGATATAAAAACTGTTTTATATTGTGTTGACTAGTCTGTTGAGTAGATTATAAATTTTGGTCGAATCATGGGACGCCATGATGTCGATAGGAGTTTATAAACACTTGAACAGGAGATTGGACACGATATTGTTTTTAAATAGTTTAGTTGATTGTTAGGATTATAATCAAATTAGATTATAAAACAGAAATAGACATATAACCAATAGAATTTGTATATGAAATCAAATATACAAATGTGATAAATTGAAATTGAATTCCAACCAGAATTCAGAATTTAAAATCCTGGGAGTTTGGAAAATATTTTTTTCTAAATGAATGTCACGAAATATAGCACTGAACTCATTCAGTAGCTGGGAAATAATTCTGATGATGGTCGCAACATCATCAGTGTTCATTTTCGAGTTTCTAAATGATGAATTGCTGCGTTAGAAAAGTTTTGATGGAAATTTGTTTGAAAAGAAACAAGTTGTTTGAAAATTCAAATGTTTTGAATTTGCGATAGATATAAATATATGTATATATTTATATTACTTCAGAGGAATTTCGAAATGTGAAATGGGAATATAGATTTCAAATAAAAGTAAAATAAAGGAATTTGAATATATATATAATTCAAATAGAAGTGAAATAGAATTTGAATTCAAATGAGTTTGAATAAAGAAAATTCAAATAGAAATTGTATAAGAAAATTGAAATGGAATTTGAATTCAAAGGAATTCAAATGGATTTGAATAAAGAAAAGTCAAATAGAGATTTGAATATTAGAATTCAAATGGAATTTGGTTAAATAGAATTTCAAAGAGAATATAAAGTGGAGGTTGAATATTAGAATTCAAAGAAAATATAGAGTTTGAAATAGAATTTAAATTCAAAGGAGTTAAAATAGAATTTAAATTCAAAGGATTTCAAATGGAATTTGAATAAGGGATTTGAAATGGGTTTTTGAATAAAGGATTTCAAATAGAAATTGAAGATAAGAAATTCAAATAGAATTTGAAGACAAGGAATTGAAATAGAATTTGAATAGAAGAAAATTCAAATAGAAATTGAATAGAAGGAAATTCAAATATAGAGTTTGAACAAAGAAATTCAAATGGAATTTGAATATTGTAAAAATATAGGATTTGAATATTAGAAGTGAAATAGATCGGGAATATTATGTTGAAATGGATTTGATACATATTAAAAATATATCAAAATGGAGTTGAATATATATTAAACAAAGTTAAAACGTTTATATTTATAAATATAATTAAAACGAGCTCGCCGTAACGCGGAAGTTCGTAAATTGGCGATTCGAACTTCAATTTAATATTCAGAACTCAATTGAAGTCGGAATTCTTTGAAACAAGAATCGTCGGGACCGGTTGAACAATAGTTCTCTAATGAAAGAGAAAAATCTGGATTTCGTCGTATAGATTTTGAGTTATGTCAAAATCAAATTTTTAGAAAAGCAGCGCCAGAACCATTATAAAACCATAACGGTTTAATTAAATAAATAAAAGGATTTTTAGGAAATAAAGTCCGAATTGGCATTAGGAAAAAATCCAGACTGGAGATATAAAATAAATATGAACTTCAGTGCAGTAAGTGAAATGATTTTTAAAATAAAAATCATATTTTAAATGGTTAAATAGAATTAACTAAATTGGAGAATAATTAGTTAAAGGAAATTTGAATCGAAATTGGGTTTTTGAATAAGTGAAAGGGATTGAGAATTTATATTCGAAATCGAATATATAAACCGAGTTGAAAATATAATTAGATTAGTTTATAATCAAGTTGACATATATTTGAACAAGTTATATTCAAATAAAAAGGGTGAAATAGGCAAAACGGTTAATTAGCAACTAGTAATGGGAAATTGAACGATTGAAATTAAATTTAACTTAAGTAAGTTAAATGGATCGAAATGAATAAATTGAGTAAAATCAATGTGAATGAAATATGAATTGGGTGTGAATAAAGGAAAAACCAAAGGAGTTATAAAAAAATATATTTGTAAAACAAATATAGAGGAAATATATTTGTAACACAAATACAAAGGAAGTTATGTGCAAACAAATAGAAGGAGAGATATTTGTAAAAACATTTACAAATAGGAATTTAAAAAGGAAATATTTGTAAAACATTTACAAATAGATTAAATGGAAATATTTATTTATAGAAAATAAATAGAATGTTATAAATGAGATATTTATTTGTTAAATAAATAGAATTTAATCAAAGGAATATATAGAAGATGAATAGAAAATGGAAATCTGTTTTTAACAGATAAATAGAAAAGATTAATTTATAAATAACAGTTTATAAATTAAATTAAATATTTATCATTCGATAGATGGAATATATAAGTCTGAACTTATATAGAGGAGAGATATTGGTTTTTAGCACCGATAGTTTTAAATAGAAGGGGTACACAACACTTGTATAAGTGAAGTAACGTTATTAAAGAGAACATTTATAAAGTGAAGAACCGTTACTAAAAGTAAATCTTTATAAATGAATAAACGTTATCCAATAGGAGTTATTCGAATAGGAGAAGTCGATTAGAGTTAGAATAAATCGATTAGAGTAAGAATTAACCAGTTAGAGTTAATCAAGTAGGGTTAATCCGTAGAGTTAATTGAATATTTGTTATTCAAATTAAGAGTTAACCAGATAGAGTTAATTGAACATAGTTAATCGAATTAGGATTTAATTGAATGATGGTTATTCAATTAAAGTTGGTCGAATATAGTTATGGAGACAGAGTTTGTCAAACATAGTTACTCAGGATAAGTTGCCATTTCGTACGACTGCTAGCGTAATTCGCAGGGCTGCAGATAGCCTAGGGCGGTCGGATGTTTCCTGGGGGAATCAGGCGTAACCATTGTGATCGCTGCGATCTAGAGTCAAGCGAATGAAGTTAAATCAAATATTAGTTTATTCGAATAGAACTAAAGGAGTTATCGAATATAGTT
The DNA here is from genome assembly GCA_030737875.1 of Allium sativum. NCBI lineage: Eukaryota > Viridiplantae > Streptophyta > Magnoliopsida > Asparagales > Amaryllidaceae > Allium > Allium sativum. The sequence goes on along the minus strand of CM060915.1, from coordinate 454,058,334 downwards.
TATTCGAAAGGAATTATCGAATTTGGTTATTCGAAAGGAGTTATCAATTATTAGTTAATCGAAGGAGTTATCGATTATTTGTTAATCGAAATGAGTTATCGATTATTTGTTAATCGAAAGGAGTTATCGATTATAGTTTAATCGAAAAGAGTTATCGATTAGTTGAATCGAAGTGAGTTATAGAATATTGGTTATTCGAAGGAGTTATCGAATTTAGTTATTCGATGGAGTTAATCGAAAAGAGTTAAATCCAATAGAGTTAATTGATAAGAGTAAATTGAATAGAGTAAATCGAATATAGTTTATTCGAAGAAAGGTTTTCGAATCTAGTTATTCGAAATAGAGTAAATCGAATATAGTTTATTCGAAGAAAGGTTTTCGAATCTAGTTATTCGAAAGAGAGTAAATCGAATATAGTTATTCAAAGGGAGGAGTTATCGAATAGGGATTTATTCGAAAGAGAGTTACGTAAGGAAATTTGAAATATTGAGTATCAACATAAATAAGTTTTGAAAAGATAAATGGGGTTGTAGCAGTTTTTCTACCTTAGCAATTTCGAGGACGAAATTATTTTAAGTGGGGAAGATTGTAATGACCCGGATTCTTATGGGTTAATTTTAAATATTTAATACGGATTTAAATACTGGGTGGATAATATAAATTTAAATTTTTATATTAAGTTATCGATTTAATAATCGATTTCGATTTAATATCGAATATATTAAATTGACAAATACGAAAAAACAATAAATAAATTCGAAGTTAAAACTGAATTAATTACAGTTCAGACTTCTGTTTGAATTCGAATAATAATATTAATTTATTTTCGTAGAATAAATTGTGTTGAATTTAATTTATATCAATTTAAATTCATATCTTGTAACAACCCAGAAATTTCGGCAATTTGAAATAGAGATTAGTTAATGGTTTCACGATAAACAATTAATTTGGATTCGGGATTTAAAATCAAAGTTTATTGGTTTGAATAAGAATTGAATTCGATTCCTGAATGGCTAATTGAGAATCGAACATATTGTTTTGAGTATGAATTGAATTCAGAACGGTTGGCTGGGAATAAAATATTATTATTGAATGTTTGAACTAAAATTGGCTGAATATTCGAGTTTGATTTGAAATTTGATTTGAAGAAAATATAAATAATTGAAATTGAAAATAAATGTTTTTAACATTAAATAAATTAGAGTTTTTATATATGGAGGAATTGTCTTGGATGGGTGTGTATTAGTGTGTGTACAGAAATTGGATTTCAACATTGAAAACGAACGGAGCAGTTGTTTAGCAAACAGAATAAAATCTGTGGACCGGTAAATAATTATAAAGAATAAATATTTTATCAGAGTACCATCAAAATAATTTTTATGGATTCAGAACGTAATGACGTAACAGCACGTAAAATTTCGTTACGTTAGGAGTTTGTTTGTTAAGGTACAAAAACAAAACATTAACATAAATAACGGTAGGGAAGAAACCGTAAAAGAATAATAATAATGTTTATTAAATAAAAGAAGTTCCTTCTCACGCACACCAATTATTGCCGTGCTCCCCACGTTTTCGTGGAGGCCACGGTTCGTTCTTTATAAATTGGAGTCCTCTCTCCCCATTTCCTTCACATGAAATCATTCCTTCTTCCCAAATAAAAATCAAAGTTTTTCCCCTTTCAATGGCCTCCGCAGCAATTAAAAACTTCTCCAAATTTCTTCAGCAAAGTAAAGTCGTCTCCTTTTTAATTTAAATCAGTTCTTATCCAGCCAAAATCGATCGTCTTCCTCTTCTTCAAATTTTATTTCACCACCAAAATCATCGATCGCTCCTCCATTCGTGTGCTTCAGTCCTTTTCCTCCTCCGCACGACACCATCCATCGGAGCTCGCAACGGACAGCACCACCGCGACTAAAGTCACTGTCTTTTCTGCTCTCGCCTCGCTTTTCTCTTCATCGTCGCGAACCCGCTTACCTGTTTGGGCTACTGATGTGTTTCGGTGAGTATTTATACTCACGATTGATTAATTATTGTTTCAAGTAATTTATCTTCGGTATAAACTAGTACAAATAGCAAATTTTGGGTTTGTTGTTGACTGCCATGTGCTTACTATTGGATTTCGACATGGACTATTTCACCGGCCTTACTTTGTAAAGATGCAATGTTTAGAAAACACTTCCATTTGTTCCCTGGACTTTATGTGAGCATTATTTTGCTCACAATTAAACATTGTTTCAAGTAGTTAACCCCAATAACCAACTAAATTGAATTATTGGTCTCTGTGTGATTTGCAGTACCCTTGTCTATGTGTTATTTTATTTTCTGAGTGCTGCTTATACTTCTTGTTGGCAATAATAGAATCTTGAATTTACTTGCTACCTAGAATAGTTGAGTATACCTATCTACTGTGTGTAACATTGCCTTAGCATTTAGCTACTTCCATTTGAAACCACGTTAATCCCATGCTAGTTGGTGCTCCATCCCAGTTTGTATACTTACATTTATCGTCTCAGGCTACCTGGTTAGGCTTAGAAATGTTACATGTTCTCATATACCAATTCTTATAACCCGGAATGCTGAAACTTTACAATGGTTTGGTTTTCCATTTTGGTTGGTTGCTGAAGGAACATATTAACGTGAAAATCCATGTTCTCAGATTGTGTTTTGATATATACATGATATATACTGAATGACCTACTAGGTGCAGTGTATATAATTAGCAATTCATGCTAGCTCTGTTAAACCTTTTGACAAAATATAAGTCATGTGTTTTATTGTGAGCAATGTACGATAACTGCTGCAATTTCATTCATTTTATTTTATTCAATTGGGCTGGAAATCTAGAACAAATTTTCAAATCGACACATGTGTTTCCAAATCTGAAAATAATAATCAGGAAATAAGCATGAGCTGCTTGACTTTATACCCCATTTGATTTGCTAAAAGCTGGTACCTCATGTGCTTTGCTAAAAGTAAATGTTCCATTTGTTTTTACTGACACTACAATTGAAAACTGAGTCTACATTTATCTTTGATAAATTTTGTAAAAGACTGATATTCTTAAACCGGGTTTACCCTGATTTTTCTTAATTTGGAACCATGCCATCTTAAATAATGCCCTGTTTATTCTGTCTTCCTATTGTCTTGATCACCGTATTTACACTGCCCTTTCAAAGTAAATGGATTCATTTTTAGCTTATATATTCATATGTCACTTGTTTGGGTACGAAACTTCCAACATCATTTGTCCACTATTGTTCATACCACCCTGTCCTAGTTATGCTATTTTTGTTAATGCATACAAACTAATGTTAAACTGGGTCTTTGCAAAATATAGGAACTGGAACTGTTTTGAGTGGTTAATTGTCTAATGGTACTTATTTTGCTCATGAATGGTACATGTAAAAAAAAAATTATTTTCTGGCCTATAGCAATGAGAAAGATGGGTTACTTAGTGTAAACTGGTAATACTCATACTTGTTCACACACCCTTAGTTGCTTTATGTACCCACGCCTTGTGCAAATCAGAGCTCCTGTTGCCTACAATTATGAAACCTGAAATTGTTGGGTAAATTGGAGCATTTTAAATAACTACACCCGAAAATATAGATGGATTCCTATGTTTGCTGTTGGAATTTGTAGGAATGCATACATATACATGCAGGGTAGGCGTAGGCATTATCTCATGCATATATATTTTAATGTTATGGTCTGGTGTTCACTTATAGTTAGATGCTAGCCTCGTTGTGATTAATCCAGGCTATGATATGTACCATGTCGTCAGTCCCTTGTTATCCCCCTCTATTATGATTTTAATAGGTACTCAGTATTACCATGCTGTTGTAGTAGTCATCACATGCTGCACCATTTCTGAAAGCATTTTACCTCATGTTATCATAGTTTCCCTGGAAGCGTTTTACCCCATACTTGGTATAGCCATTAAATTTGCACCCGATCCTTGCAAATTTTGGTGCTTCCATGAAAGAATATTCTTTGTATTACTCAGTATATGCATTTCAGATTGGCCGCCACTATGATCAGATTATGTGTACGTTCACTCCCTTCGAAACTATAGCTGCTTCGATCTGCTATAAACTTTATGTTTCTTGTTCCTTTTAGTATTGCCTTGTACTCGATCCCCCTATCACGTGTCGACACTTATGAAATTGGAGGTGGAACTCGCATTTTGTAGGTTCGGGATGCTGGACAGCGTGTGTGTATATATACACATACGTGTATATTCAAGTTCCTGAAATTACTTGTGCCATTAATTATATTCGGTTATGGACGTTGGGGCGGTGTACATGTGTATATTATATACACGTGTACACACGCAAACGGCCGATACCGTTCGTCCCTAGGAATAGATAGAACTGATATGAACAGATACCACAGCTGTTTATGCGACATCGATGATAGGATTAACTGTTGTATCTTAGTTTATATTGAAGTTAATTTACTTGAACTATGATTAATCCTGACTCGAGTATTTTTATGTTTTGCATGCGATGCTCGAGTCAGATCCGAGCATTTCAGATTTTAAAGATTTCAGTCAGGATTCGAAGATCGGCGAAGCTGGGGATTCCAGAAGACGGCGCACTCTGATGTTTTAAAAACAGTAATATTTTCTTGTATTCAATTTCCGTTTAAAACCGCTGTATGGAAAATATTGTATCAAAGATTCTAGTTATATAATAAAGTGTGTTTTGCTGTTCAAGGTTATGTTATTTATTCTGTGTTGATTCTACTTTTAAACTCTGTAAGCTAAATAACGATCCGTCGATTTGAACGTTTTAAGTTGGTTTAAATATCAATTTGAAGCGGTCAAATTGGCGGGACGTTACAAGTGGTATCAGAGCTTTGGTTTATTCAAAGCTAGCTTATCGAGTTTAAATGAATAGGATCAACACTAGAAAATTTGATTTTGAAAATAAAATGGTTTTGAAATATAAATTGCAAAAAAAAAAAAAAAAAAATGAAAGGATTTCAAAATATAAATTTTGAAAGGTGAATTATTTTGGAAATATTATATGTTTTGAAGGTGAGTATTTTGAAATTGGTATTTTAAAAATACAGCGGGAAAAAAAAAAAAAAAAAAAAATTTTTTTTTTGAGATTTGAAAATTCTGTCCGGAATCCCCAGTCTTCAGAAGTCTTCGAATCCAGGTTTGCGGGAATTATTCTTCCATAAGTTCCCTTAGGATTTGAATCTAGAATCCATCATCGGATGGTATCTAGGATAGATAGGAGAGAATCAACGAATTAATTTCGTTAAGCGTGAATTTTAGAAATCAAAGATAACTGAAATGAGAATTCAATTTGAATAGGAAAAGGAAATTTGGAATCATTTCAAAGAAGAAACAATGAATTTTGTTAAGAATGTAAGTTGATGAAAAAAACAAATAAAAAGGGTTAAGTGAAGAGATGACGATGTTTTATTTAATATTTGTTTAAATCAAACTAACAAATTTAGAGATGTTGCAAGAATAAAGTATATTCTCGATAGAAAATAAAGCTTTGTGAATATATGGAAATATTTTCCGGTGACAATAAATGATTTTTAAGAATGGAGAAAATGAATAGAACGATTGGAAATATTTTCAAAAGATAGTGAGAGGTTAACATAATTCAGAATAACAAGAACTGAAGAACAAGGAGCTACGTCGAAGACGAAGGAGGGCAGAACGTAAAGAGAAGTGGAATTGTAAATTTGAATCCGAGAATTTCGTAAACAATGATTGATAAGAAATTAAGAAGTGGAGTTAAGGAATTTAGAAACTGACTAAAGATTAGTTAAGTTGAATAGTTTTCTGAGTATTGATCTGATGTTGGTTTCGGCCTTCGGGGTTGATACTTAGGGAATTGTTCGCTTGCTAATTGATGGTCGAGGTGTGGACGTGAAGGAGTGATAATGCATGAAAAAAAAAAATTGTGAAAAAAAATATGGAATTTTGAGAGAATAAAGTTGTGACTGAAGTGATGAATTTCTAATTAGAGGTTTGGAAGAAGAATTGGTTATAACCAATAGATTCATAAATTCGAGTTAAAGGAAATATTAGATATCTGAATTGGATAAGAGATCAAAACTGAAATTGAATGGAGATTTGAGGATGCTCGATGTGATATAGTGGATATAGAAATTTTCAGAACTTATATGAGAAATGCATAAAAATATAGCGAAGTCGAGAACTATTGATTTGAAAGGTAATCGATTTAGATAAAATCTTATATAACGGAATTTATATAAGACGAGATGTTTGAAATATGATTTGGAAAAAATCTTATGTAAATGACATAAGTATGGTTTATGAAATAAAATACTATATGTATATAGTATAGTATGTTTTTCAAAGTAAAGATAAGGAAAGTACCATCCTTCTTCTTTGAATTTCGAGCTTATGTAAAAGGACTGCAGATAGCGCAATCTGTAGTGCTGCTGGTGGTAGTAGGTTGTCCGGACATAAAACTCATGAGTTGCCGTTGAGCACGACTGCTAGCGTAATTCGCAGGGCTGCAGATAGCCTACGGCGGTCGGATGTTTCTTGAGGGAATCAGGTGTAACCATTGTGATCGCTGCGATCTAGAGTCGTTGGAAATTCGACCGTGTAGCGAAATTCGCAGGGCTGTAGATAGCCTACGGCGGACGGATGTTTCTTGGGGGAACCAAGCGAAACCATTGTGACTGCTGCGATCTACAGTCGAATTGTAAGGGCGTAATCCGCAGAGCTGTGAAAGCTTACGGGTATGGATGTTTCCTGGGGGACCCAGGCGTAACCATTGTGTACCTGCGGTCCACTGAAATATCTTAGTGATAGTGAGCCACCTGTTTGATGCAGCAGTTAGTCTTCGTGACTTGAATGGTCTTCGTGACCTGATTTGTCTTTGAGACTTGTTTTGTTCTCGTGACTTGAAGTATATTCATAATTCCTTGATTTGTTTCGTGATTCTGAGACTGAGCAATCAACGCTCAGTGACATCAGATTGTCTTTTGATTCCAAAAATATCTTCTGTTGATTTGTTTATGACGAAATTTGCAGGGAAGCGATTTCCTACGGATACGGATGTTTTCTGGGGGACCCAGACGAAACCATTGTGTATCTGCAATTCATGAACAATCAACATCAATATCACATTGGTATTTTCCGTATCTGTTTTTAAAGGAATTTTTGAAATATTTTCCACTGGGAGTTGAAACAAGGATATTTAGTGCTCGGAGATTTTAGTCGTGCGTCTGGCCAGCGTATGCCTAACATCTGTGAGAACGACAATAAACTTGTCAAACTTCGAGTCATCAAGTATTTTCAAGTCGATAATTTGAAATGAAAGTATATCTAACATAATAAGTCAAGAAAAAAATTTTGAAATGTTTTCAAATACATAGCTTTGATGTAATAATACAAATGTTTACTACACAAATTTGGTATGGAATTTATAAAAGATTTTGGAATTGTGGCTTTAAATTTATAAATGGTCGACTTGAAAAGAAGAATGTATTTACACTCTGCAAGGAGTGTTGAGAAGAATTAAATGGATTGAAAGTAACAAGATTGGGTTAATGGTTGCAAAGCCTAGACCCATTACCATGCAACGATGGATAAGTAAATGATTGACAGATGAGGTTGTAAGGAAATCTGGAATAATCCGAGATGCATAAATATAACTTATGCAGAATTTGAAATTTAAGAAGGGATTGATTTTGTAAAGAAATTTGACTTCCCGAGTTAATGGGATACGATAAATAAGGACGATCGATGATTAAAATATCGATATTCGATATTTAAATTAATTATGAAAGAAATTCTACACTAATATATAGAAGAAAATTGAAGTATACGGTGGTATAACTCTAGCGATTTCTCCTTTTCGAGGACGAAAAGTTTTAAAGGGGAGAAGATTGTAACAACCCAGAAATTTCGGCAATTTGAAATAGAGATTAGTTAATGGTTTCACGATAAACAATTAATTTGGATTCGGGATTTAAAATCAAAGTTTATTGGTTTGAATAAGAATTGAATTCGATTCCTGAATGGCTAATTGAGAATCGAACATATTGTTTTGAGTATGAATTGAATTCAGAACGGTTGGCTGGGAATAAAATATTATTATTGAATGTTTGAACTAAAATTGGCTGAATATTCGAGTTTGATTTGAAATTTGATTTGAAGAAAATATAAATAATTGAAATTGAAAATAAATGTTTTTAACATTAAATAAATTAGAGTTTTTATATATGGAGGAATTGTCTTGGATGGGTGTGTATTAGTGTGTGTACAGAAATTGGATTTCAACATTGAAAACGAACGGAGCAGTTGTTTAGCAAACAGAATAAAATCTGTGGACCGGTAAATAATTATAAAGAATAAATATTTTATCAGAGTACCATCAAAATAATTTTTATGGATTCAGAACGTAATGACGTAACAGCACGTAAAATTTCGTTACGTTAGGAGTTTGTTTGTTAAGGTACAAAAACAAAACATTAACATAAATAACGGTAGGGAAGAAACCGTAAAAGAATAATAATAATGTTTATTAAATAAAAGAAGTTCCTTCTCACGCACACCAATTATTGCCGTGCTCCCCACGTTTTCGTGGAGGCCACGGTTCGTTCTTTATAAATTGGAGTCCTCTCTCCCCATTTCCTTCACATGAAATCATTCCTTCTTCCCAAATAAAAATCAAAGTTTTTCCCCTTTCAATGGCCTCCGCAGCAATTAAAAACTTCTCCAAATTTCTTCAGCAAAGTAAAGTCGTCTCCTTTTTAATTTAAATCAGTTCTTATCCAGCCAAAATCGATCGTCTTCCTCTTCTTCAAATTTTATTTCACCACCAAAATCATCGATCGCTCCTCCATTCGTGTGCTTCAGTCCTTTTCCTCCTCCGCACGACACCATCCATCGGAGCTCGCAACGGACAGCACCACCGCGACTAAAGTCACTGTCTTTTCTGCTCTCGCCTCGCTTTTCTCTTCATCGTCGCGAACCCGCTTACCTGTTTGGGCTACTGATGTGTTTCGGTGAGTATTTATACTCACGATTGATTAATTATTGTTTCAAGTAATTTATCTTCGGTATAAACTAGTACAAATAGCAAATTTTGGGTTTGTTGTTGACTGCCATGTGCTTACTATTGGATTTCGACATGGACTATTTCACCGGCCTTACTTTGTAAAGATGCAATGTTTAGAAAACACTTCCATTTGTTCCCTGGACTTTATGTGAGCATTATTTTGCTCACAATTAAACATTGTTTCAAGTAGTTAACCCCAATAACCAACTAAATTGAATTATTGGTCTCTGTGTGATTTGCAGTACCCTTGTCTATGTGTTATTTTATTTTCTGAGTGCTGCTTATACTTCTTGTTGGCAATAATAGAATCTTGAATTTACTTGCTACCTAGAATAGTTGAGTATACCTATCTACTGTGTGTAACATTGCCTTAGCATTTAGCTACTTCCATTTGAAACCACGTTAATCCCATGCTAGTTGGTGCTCCATCCCAGTTTGTATACTTACATTTATCGTCTCAGGCTACCTGGTTAGGCTTAGAAATGTTACATGTTCTCATATACCAATTCTTATAACCCGGAATGCTGAAACTTTACAATGGTTTGGTTTTCCATTTTGGTTGGTTGCTGAAGGAACATATTAACGTGAAAATCCATGTTCTCAGATTGTGTTTTGATATATACATGATATATACTGAATGACCTACTAGGTGCAGTGTATATAATTAGCAATTCATGCTAGCTCTGTTAAACCTTTTGACAAAATATAAGTCATGTGTTTTATTGTGAGCAATGTACGATAACTGCTGCAATTTCATTCATTTTATTTTATTCAATTGGGCTGGAAATCTAGAACAAATTTTCAAATCGACACATGTGTTTCCAAATCTGAAAATAATAATCAGGAAATAAGCATGAGCTGCTTGACTTTATGTGAAGACCCGTAACTTCCCCGTAAAGGAAAGTGTCGGATAGTTCGAGAACAAGCCACAACAGAACTCATACAGAAGAACATTTCATTGTTATTACAACAATGCACCAGATTACAAGAATATACAGAGTAAAAACGAATATTACACAGAAATATCAGAGATTTAAATTACATTTAAATACATAGCAGCGGAAAAATAATACAATACGCAACTAGAAGAGATATACGGATACAAAGCTTTCCGGATATCGTTCCAGCTGTAAACCAGGATCCTGTGAATATAAATCTGCAAAACCAAAACTACTAGCTGCCCGTGTCAAAATAAGGGCACCCAGAGTTTAGGTTAAAACAATAAACTCCAGGTCAGTCATGTGACTGGTATGAGAACTAAAACAGTTATTAATCTTTATTTTCAAAGCTAGGTAAATCAAGGGACCACGCCGTAAAACACGGAACGGGTTTCCTCCCAAGAATACCAGTGCATAAAACAAACAGCGCAATGCTAAATAAAGAAAAATGAAGCTGTTATAAGACCCAGGTCCTATCACACAATGCAACGCAAGCCGGGGGATAGGGTTTTCCCTTATAACAGCCAAAGAATGCTTGATACGTTTTAAAACAAATCATTTGATACTATTATAAGTGCATAGTGTATAAAACAACTTCAAATCATAAGTATCAATCATAGGCGGCATGGGTACCATATATCATGTCGCCATATATAGGTTTACAAATAAAACCGCAAATGTCACGTATTTGGAAATTGGATTTCCATCTATGAACCGAGGCAAAAGATAGTCCTCAACCGATGCGAGACTGCCTAGTCCGAGTCTCAGGATCAGAGCTCGAGTGACCCTTGGATCGTCAGGGCCGGTCCACACGGAGTGGATTAAAATGCCTGAACATGCGTTTCTCCGCCCTATGGGGCGTAAACGAGCCAACTAAATGACTCCATCGGTTCGAGAACGACCGATCAATCCGAGGCGCCTCGCAACAGCAACAACCACATAAGTCAAACTCGTCAGGGCGTGTAAAACCACTGACGCCACTTCTAACTAGGAAGAAACGCATGCCCTCCCTGAGGTCCTCTCCCGTTTTTGGTTCATACCTGGTGTGAAACACGCGAGGTAAACGTTACACAAAGCTACGCCACAAAGGCCGTGCTTTGATCATCACCACAAGACTTTGCTTTTCAACAGAAGCCTTGATCATTTGCATCTTAGCATGCCACACAGGCAAACCATCCTATGCAACCGATATCAGTCACACAGAATGAAATCCGATGTCAGACACACAGTCCATTTACAAGTCCGTCCTGGGTCTGAACGAAACCGGAGGCACCTAGTACCCCGCATATCCATCGATCTCCAAGTACGTCTGGACGATCACTAACTGTTTCCATCTTCTTGGGTGTACAGCCCAATCAAGATCATCAGTAATTACCCAAACGACGTGAAGACCTCCGGTCTTCGACCATCGTCTTCTTCTTCGACTTATCGTCGTATCAGTTATTCAGAATGGGATAAACCCGGTCTTTCCGAATAACTCGCGTATATTTTAAATAAGTGTTACACAAACACAACATACGCCTCATTCCAATTCATCAGTCACTAACCGTAAATTAATCAAGAGAATAATTCCCCAAATATTAACCCCGAAGGCCGAAACCAACATCAGATCAATATCCAGAAAATCATTCTGCTTAGCTAACCGACAGTTAGTTTCTAAATTTCACATTCATAGGGAAATGTTCCCATTAATTTTATCAAAGATAAATTCTTGAATTTATTCTTTAATCTACTTTTGAATATCAATTCAAACTAGTCGGGATTAGCGAACCTTACCGAAGTAATCATTTATTTTAATTTCCCAATCCCAACCTATTCATCCCATGAAGTAAAACTGGTAATACTTCATATTTAACACCACGGTGTTATCGGTAAATTCAATTACCATTTCACGTTCAAATCTAATTAAAGATTTAACTATCGCCTGGAGCAAAACTGGTGATACTCCATTTTCGACCATTTCAATCTAATTAAAGATTCATTAAAACTCCACTCAGTTTTAATCGTTAACTGGGTTAAAGAATCAGTGTCATTTAAAACACGGTTCACGATAAACCCAAAATCACATTCATTAATTATCGGGTTAAAGAACAAGTGTTATTTAAAACACTGTTCACGATAAACCCAAAAATCAATATCAATCCAATTCCAATTAAATATTATTTAATTGGTACACTTCATTAAATCTAAATAAAAAGATTTAATCTTTTCTCAACTGGGTTCAAGAACAGTGTTAGTGAAGACACCATTCACGACAAACCCAAATCACATTCGATATTAAACACAAGGCTCTGAATAGAAAATATATCGGCCTATATTCAATATCAAATTCTACGATTAACAAATGTCGTAGTGGAAATAACGATATAAAAATATATCTTTCAAATTTCCATAACAACACCTGTATAATCACGAATTCCAACATCGAAATATTCCGAAGACAATTTCGATTCAAATCCACTCCAATGCAATCATTGGAAATTTTGGTTATTTTCAAAACCCTTTTCGAATTCAATTTATTTATTTAAAAATAAATAGAATTATAATTCTAGTTCAAAACTAGTTCATTTCGATAAAAATCTATTTTTATCTTTTCAAATATGGAGTTTTTCATCCCAAATCTTCACAAATCATTTCTTATGATTTTACATAAATTATTACTATTTTTAATAATTTTATCAAGGCCCGTACAGTCGATTTCCATCAACGGCCATCGAACTGCACTTACAGCGACCTTTTTCGAATTTGATTTGGACATAATTCCAAATCCAACCGTTAGATTTCAAATTTCTAATATTCGTTAGAAAGCTCTTTTCGATACGAACCCAACGGTTCCGGTTTTAGGAGAATCCGACGGTCGGATCTCCCGTAATGTCCGTTTGAAATAAATGGTCGAAATTCGCGAACTGCCGCGGCGCGGCGCGTTCTATTCAGGCCATTATATTATATATATAATATATATAATATATATTTCGTCGATTCCTATTCAAAACGAATTATATAAATAGTTTTAAAATCGTTTCAAAACCTATTTCAACTTCTATTTCCATTCAAAGCCAAAATTGAATTCTTCTTTATAAATTCGTTTTAAAATTCATTTCTATTCAATTCGAATTTCAATTCAATTTGAATTCATTTCAATTCGCTTTCAATTCCATTTGAATTCGTTTTCAATTCAATTCATTTCTAAATTGTTTTCAATCCATTTTGAATTCGTTTTCAATTCAATTCATTTCGAAATCGTTTTCAATTCATTTTGAATTCGTTTTCAATTCAATTCATTTCGAAATCGTTTTCAATCCATTTCATTTCGAAATCGTTTTCAAAATCGATATAAATATCGTTCACGTCAAAATGGCGTCAATCTAATCAACACGGCTTCATATATTCCTTTATTTTCAAATATTCTATTTCAAATATTTCTTTTTCAAAACTGGAATGAGGCCCAATCAATTACCATATAAAATTAATTATATGGATTTTCATACAACACCTGTATATAATAGCATTGAAAATAATCAACCATCAACCAAAGTGCACTACACTGTATAAGCATCAAATATAGATATTCAACGCTTATAACAGCCTGTCAATCAATCGATCGACATATTTAATCAATCAGGATGAGTGAACTTCAAATTTCATCCTAACACCCGTGTGGGGTTTCAAACAATCAAACACATATTTTATTTGTGCAGTTAGGCGATGTGTAAAATTTATCGACCCAATCAACGTCATTCAAATAGGTGTACATAAACAAACCGTCTGGTTTGTAAATGAATATTTATTTATTCACATTCACGTTAAAAATTATATTTTTAACGATAAAACATTTTATTTCAACATATGAATTTCTATTCAGTTCATTCTTTAAATAAAATGATATTTTTATTTTTCTAACATATTTTAGAAAATTTCGGCGGCATAACGGCACGATACTAGAAACGGGACAAGGCCTAGCCTTATCCCCGGTCTAGTGAAGGCCCACGCCATTCACACATCAATCAAATCAATTTCATCTCACCAAACAATTCAATTCAAACAAATAATTCAACTAATCTATGCAACCAAACAAACAAGTCCATGGTCTGTGGACGATTGTGTCGGGTGCTACTAAGCACCGTCTGCATCCTAGTATATATATATGACTAGAAAAAAAGAAATTGAAAGGTGAGAAATTCTCACAGATTAGCTATCCTAGCTCCACGGCACTCCTTTTGCAGAAGTCTTCCTCGTTATCGCCTCTTCGTCATCTTCGTTGCCCGTAGTCACTATATATATAAAAATCGAATTTTTACTTCAAAGTTCAATATATAAAAATCGAATTTTTAGTTCGAAGTTCAATATATAAAAATCGAATTTTTAGTTCAAAGTTCAATAAATAAAAATCGAATTTTTAGTTCGAAGTTCAATAAATAAAAATCGAATTTTTAGTTCGAAGTTCAATATATAAAAATCGAATTTTTAGTTCAAAGTTCAATATATAAAAATCGAATTTTTAGTTCGAAGTTCAATATATAAAAATCGAATTTTTAGTTCAAAGTTCAATAAATAAAAATCGAATTTTTAGTTCGAAGTTCAATAAATAAAAATCGAATTTTTAGTTCGAAGTTCAATAAATAAAAATCGAATTTTTAGTTCGAAGTTCAATATATAAAAATCGAATTTTTAGTTCAAAGTTCAATATATAAAAATCGAATTTTTAGTTCAAAGTTCAATATATAAAAATTCCATTTTTCTATCGAAGTTCAAAACATAAAAACTATATTTTTCTTTCGAACTTTCGATATATAGAAATCTGATTTTTTCCTTTTAAATTTCTAATCTCTTCCTAATTTTAGAAATCATTTTAAATTCAGTTTAAAAATCATTTTTCCTTTCAAAATAAAATCAGTTTTACTTCCTATAAAAATCAGTTTTTATTTTCTTTATAGATCAGTTTTTAAATTCTTTTGAAATCAGTTTTATACTTTATAAAATAAATCAGTTTTATTTCTTTATTTTTAAAACAGTTTCAGTTTTAAACTTTATTTAATTTATTCAGTTTTTAATTTACTTTTCAAAACAGTTTTTATACTTTAAACAAAAAAAACGAAATCAGTATTATACTTTTAAAAAAAAAACGAAATCAGTATTATACTTTAAAAAAAAATAAAAGTAAAATAAAAATAATAAATAAAAAAAACTTACTGAATGCGAAGAGGGGGCTTCGTCGAGGGGGGTCGGCTTCGCTGAGGGGGTCTAGAAGTGGGCGGCGGCGGCGCTCTTGAACGGGGTGCTCGATTCGAAGGCGAGACAGAAGGAGAGGGCGGAGGGGACTGGCGAACTGGAGGGGGGGGGTCATCGCCGGCGGTGGGAGGCTGACGAGGTGCGCGCGATATTCTTCTTTTTTTTTTTTTTTGTTTTAGATCTGAACGGAAATAATTTAGAAGGGGGGGGGCCAGATGAGCTATAGAGGGGAGGGAAAGTATGTTTTTTTATTATTTTATTTTATTATTTAATTCTTTAATTTTGCACAAGGGTTGACTTTTACATACAACCTCGAAACGAGGTCCACCGCCTGTCGCCCATAGCGTTTCACCCCCATTCTGAACACAATGGGATATGTATCGCAAGCTGATTTGATCGTTACAATCAGTTTCCGTTCAATTTACATTTAAATTACCATATTGAATTTTAAACGTACATTTCAAATTACCGGGGGCGCATACTAACTCTAAAAATTCTCGAAAAATATTTTCTAGCTTCGTATTGACGATACGGTCCTATCAAAACTAGTTTCGTCGAATTCTGAGACCGTTAGAAAAATGGCCAATTTCCAGTCGATTAAAATCAACTGAAACTGGTCAAACGCGTTTTCCTTTGCCACGCTCACATATTGATTCGAAAAATTATGAAATTTGAAACCTAGCAATAACTTAACATCACGGACCCAACAAAACTGGTTTCGTCGAAATCCGAGGTCATTTGCAAAATGTCCATTTTTAAGGGCCTTATATATATAAAAAAATATATAAATTCCACAGCGACTATTTCTAATTTTAAACTGGACATATCTTATCATTCCTAAGATGAAATCTCAATTTGTTAACTTCGTTACAAAGATATAGTCATACAGATTCAAATATTTCTTGTTTCGTTCAATTCTGACTTATATTGAATTCTGTATATTCATTTGAAATTAGAAATCGAATTTTCGAACTACCGCGCCATTTTCTATTCCTTTTATAATTATATATAAATATTTATATTCTAACGACGACGCGTATAATATATACGTTCGAATTATATTCAAAATAAATTTCTCGTTGATTTTATTTAAAATAATCTATTTTAAATATTCAGAATTCGCTAAAATGGCCAAAATAAAAATTTTAAACTGGCCCAGATTTTCCGGGTTGTTACAATCTCCCCCACTTAAAACTTTTCGTCCCCGAAAAGGAACAAAGTCGAAAGTGGTTTGATTAATCAACTCTACGCTCGACCTGGCTTCCATTCTCCAACTTTTCAGTTTCTGAGAATTTTCAAAATTTCAAAAATTTGGCTAACACCCTAAATTTTTGAAAAATTTCGCCATAACCTCCCCTGCACCGGGAGCATCGGGGAATTTCAAATAGCTTCCCCGGTCCTTCAGATCTCAAAAAAGAAAAAGAAAAAGCCAAGCGGCTAGCCAATAGGCTCACAAAATCATCATCACCCAAACAAAACAGGAAATTATGTAGTAAACATGTACCTATTTGTCGGGCAAACAAATTTTATTCTCTGCTCTAGCCTCCTTGCTATGACCTGTTCAATGATATACATGTATATGCAAGCACATGCGACCAATTTTTAATATAACTCAATATTTGATGCTATTAGGCATAAATGGTTCAAAATTAGCAAACAAATAAACAAACAACACAAACATCAATCAATTAGTGGATTAACGTTTCAAATTCATAATTTTGATATATATACTGAAAATCTTGTTTTTGATGCCAATTCACAACAAAGTGTTCTAGCTATATAAGATTTGGTTCTCACACCAGTCTAATGGAAATATATAGATATCACACTTTCGTCACTCGAAAATAAATGCTGGTGATGGTATACTTCATCATCAGGACCATGTCCGGGCGACTAGAGTGTGATTCTATATCTATCCAGTATATTAAAACTTTGAATACACGCGGATCAGACGTATACGCAAAATCTATATATACTGGATTGTCCAAAATCAATATAAACAAATAATCAAATACGAATAGTTGATTTAAATTTTCAAAACAAAAAATGTTTTCATTTGAAAAATATACTCTTCACACTCGTTCTAGGATACTACTGATCCTATCTCTAACGAGTCATTCTAATTGGATATTACTAATCCAATATCTGATGAATTCTTTCGTATGGTTCTAATGTGCCTTGTTCTCTGAGCTTTGTAAACCAAAGCTCTGATACCAACTGTGAAGACCCGTAACTTCCCCGTAAAGGAAAGTGTCGGATAGTTCGAGAACAAGCCACAACAGAACTCATACAGAAGAACATTTCATTGTTATTACAACAATGCACCAGATTACAAGAATATACAGAGTAAAAACGAATATTACACAGAAATATCAGAGATTTAAATTACATTTAAATACATAGCAGCGGAAAAATAATACAATACGCAACTAGAAGAGATATACGGATACAAAGCTTTCCGGATATCGTTCCAGCTGTAAACCAGGATCCTGTGAATATAAATCTGCAAAACCAAAACTACTAGCTGCCCGTGTCAAAATAAGGGCACCCAGAGTTTAGGTTAAAACAATAAACTCCAGGTCAGTCATGTGACTGGTATGAGAACTAAAACAGTTATTAATCTTTATTTTCAAAGCTAGGTAAATCAAGGGACCACGCCGTAAAACACGGAACGGGTTTCCTCCCAAGAATACCAGTGCATAAAACAAACAGCGCAATGCTAAATAAAGAAAAATGAAGCTGTTATAAGACCCAGGTCCTATCACACAATGCAACGCAAGCCGGGGGATAGGGTTTTCCCTTATAACAGCCAAAGAATGCTTGATACGTTTTAAAACAAATCATTTGATACTATTATAAGTGCATAGTGTATAAAACAACTTCAAATCATAAGTATCAATCATAGGCGGCATGGGTACCATATATCATGTCGCCATATATAGGTTTACAAATAAAACCGCAAATGTCACGTATTTGGAAATTGGATTTCCATCTATGAACCGAGGCAAAAGATAGTCCTCAACCGATTCGAGACTGCCTAGTCCGAGTCTCAGGATCAGAGCTCGAGTGACCCTTGGATCGTCAGGGCCGGTCCACACGGAGTGGATTAAAATGCCTGAACATGCGTTTCTCCGCCCTATGGGGCGTAAACGAGCCAACTAAATGACTCCATCGGTTCGAGAACGACCGATCAATCCGAGGCGCCTCGCAACAGCAACAACCACATAAGTCAAACTCGTCAGGGCGTGTAAAACCACTGACGCCACTTCTAACTAGGAAGAAACGCATGCCCTCCCTGAGGTCCTCTCCCGTTTTTGGTTCATACCTGGTGTGAAACACGCGAGGTAAACGTTACACAAAGCTACGCCACAAAGGCCGTGCTTTGATCATCACCACAAGACTTTGCTTTTCAACAGAAGCCTTGATCATTTGCATCTTAGCATGCCACACAGGCAAACCATCCTATGCAACCGATATCATTCACACAGAATGAAATCCGATGTCAGACACACAGTCCATTTACAAGTCCGTCCTGGGTCTGAACGAAACCGGAGGCACCTAGTACCCCGCATATCCATCGATCTCCAAGTACGTCTGGACGATCACTAACTGTTTCCATCTTCTTGGGTGTACAGCCCAATCAAGATCATCAGTAATTACCCAAACGACGTGAAGACCTCCGGTCTTCGACCATCGTCTTCTTCTTCGACTTATCGTCGTATCAGTTATTCAGAATGGGATAAACCCGGTCTTTCCGAATAACTCGCGTATATTTTAAATAAGTGTTACACAAACACAACATACGCCTCATTCCAATTCATCAGTCACTAACCGTAAATTAATCAAGAGAATAATTCCCCAAATATTAACCCCGAAGGCCGAAACCAACATCAGATCAATATCCAGAAAATCATTCTGCTTAGCTAACCGACAGTTAGTTTCTAAATTTCACATTCATAGGGAAATGTTCCCATTAATTTTATCAAAGATAAATTCTTGAATTTATTCTTTAATCTACTTTTGAATATCAATTCAAACTAGTCGGGATTAGCGAACCTTACCGAAGTAATCATTTATTTTAATTTCCCAATCCCAACCTATTCATCCCATGAAGTAAAACTGGTAATACTTCATATTTAACACCACGGTGTTATCGGTAAATTCAATTACCATTTCACGTTCAAATCTAATTAAAGATTTAACTATCGCCTGGAGCAAAACTGGTGATACTCCATTTTCGACCATTTCAATCTAATTAAAGATTCATTAAAACTCCACTCAGTTTTAATCGTTAACTGGGTTAAAGAATCAGTGTCATTTAAAACACGGTTCACGATAAACCCAAAATCACATTCATTAATTATCGGGTTAAAGAACAAGTGTTATTTAAAACACTGTTCACGATAAACCCAAAAATCAATATCAATCCAATTCCAATTAAATATTATTTAATTGGTACACTTCATTAAATCTAAATAAAAAGATTTAATCTTTTCTCAACTGGGTTCAAGAACAGTGTTAGTGAAGACACCATTCACGACAAACCCAAATCACATTCGATATTAAACACAAGGCTCTGAATAGAAAATATATCGGCCTATATTCAATATCAAATTCTACGATTAACAAATGTCGTAGTGGAAATAACGATATAAAAATATATCTTTCAAATTTCCATAACAACACCTGTATAATCACGAATTCCAACATCGAAATATTCCGAAGACAATTTCGATTCAAATCCACTCCAATGCAATCATTGGAAATTTTGGTTATTTTCAAAACCCTTTTCGAATTCAATTTATTTATTTAAAAATAAATAGAATTATAATTCTAGTTCAAAACTAGTTCATTTCGATAAAAATCTATTTTTATCTTTTCAAATATGGAGTTTTTCATCCCAAATCTTCACAAATCATTTCTTATGATTTTACATAAATTATTACTATTTTTAATAATTTTATCAAGGCCCGTACAGTCGATTTCCATCAACGGCCATCGAACTGCACTTACAGCGACCTTTTTCGAATTTGATTTGGACATAATTCCAAATCCAACCGTTAGATTTCAAATTTCTAATATTCGTTAGAAAGCTCTTTTCGATACGAACCCAACGGTTCCGGTTTTAGGAGAATCCGACGGTCGGATCTCCCGTAATGTCCGTTTGAAATAAATGGTCGAAATTCGCGAACTGCCGCGGCGCGGCGCGTTCTATTCAGGCCATTATATTATATATATAATATATATAATATATATTTCGTCGATTCCTATTCAAAACGAATTATATAAATAGTTTTAAAATCGTTTCAAAACCTATTTCAACTTCTATTTCCATTCAAAGCCAAAATTGAATTCTTCTTTATAAATTCGTTTTAAAATTCATTTCTATTCAATTCGAATTTCAATTCAGTTTGAATTCATTTCAATTCGCTTTCAATTCCATTTGAATTCGTTTTCAATTCAATTCATTTCTAAATCGTTTTCAATCCATTTTGAATTCGTTTTCAATTCAATTCATTTCGAAATCGTTTTCAATTCATTTTGAATTCGTTTTCAATTCAATTCATTTCGAAATCGTTTTCAATCCATTTCATTTCGAAATCGTTTTCAAAATCGATATAAATATCGTTCACGTCAAAATGGCGTCAATCTAATCAACACGGCTTCATATATTCCTTTATTTTCAAATATTCTATTTCAAATATTTCTTTTTCAAAACTGGAATGAGGCCCAATCAATTACCATATAAAATTAATTATATGGATTTTCATACAACACCTGTATATAATAGCATTGAAAATAATCAACCATCAACCAAAGTGCACTACACTGTATAAGCATCAAATATAGATATTCAACGCTTATAACAGCCTGTCAATCAATCGATCGACATATTTAATCAATCAGGATGAGTGAACTTCAAATTTCATCCTAACACCCGTGTGGGGTTTCAAACAATCAAACACATATTTTATTTGTGCAGTTAGGCGATGTGTAAAATTTATCGACCCAATCAACGTCATTCAAATAGGTGTACATAAACAAACCGTCTGGTTTGTAAATGAATATTTATTTATTCACATTCACGTTAAAAATTATATTTTTAACGATAAAACATTTTATTTCAACATATGAATTTCTATTCAGTTCATTCTTTAAATAAAATGATATTTTTATTTTTCTAACATATTTTAGAAAATTTCGGCGGCATAACGGCACGATACTAGAAACGGGACAAGGCCTAGCCTTATCCCCGGTCTAGTGAAGGCCCACGCCATTCACACATCAATCAAATCAATTTCATCTCACCAAACAATTCAATTCAAACAAATAATTCAACTAATCTATGCAACCAAACAAACAAGTCCATGGTCTGTGGACGATTGTGTCGGGTGCTACTAAGCACCGTCTGCATCCTAGTATATATATATGACTAGAAAAAAAGAAATTGAAAGGTGAGAAATTCTCACAGATTAGCTATCCTAGCTCCACGGCACTCCTTTTGCAGAAGTCTTCCTCGTTATCGCCTCTTCGTCATCTTCGTTGCCCGTAGTCACTATATATATAAAAATCGAATTTTTACTTCAAAGTTCAATATATAAAAATCGAATTTTTAGTTCGAAGTTCAATATATAAAAATCGAATTTTTAGTTCAAAGTTCAATAAATAAAAATCGAATTTTTAGTTCGAAGTTCAATAAATAAAAATCGAATTTTTAGTTCGAAGTTCAATATATAAAAATCGAATTTTTAGTTCAAAGTTCAATATATAAAAATCGAATTTTTAGTTCGAAGTTCAATATATAAAAATCGAATTTTTAGTTCAAAGTTCAATAAATAAAAATCGAATTTTTAGTTCGAAGTTCAATAAATAAAAATCGAATTTTTAGTTCGAAGTTCAATAAATAAAAATCGAATTTTTAGTTCGAAGTTCAATATATAAAAATCGAATTTTTAGTTCAAAGTTCAATATATAAAAATCGAATTTTTAGTTCAAAGTTCAATATATAAAAATTCCATTTTTCTATCGAAGTTCAAAACATAAAAACTATATTTTTCTTTCGAACTTTCGATATATAGAAATCTGATTTTTTCCTTTTAAATTTCTAATCTCTTCCTAATTTTAGAAATCATTTTAAATTCAGTTTAAAAATCATTTTTCCTTTCAAAATAAAATCAGTTTTACTTCCTATAAAAATCAGTTTTTATTTTCTTTATAGATCAGTTTTTAAATTCTTTTGAAATCAGTTTTATACTTTATAAAATAAATCAGTTTTATTTCTTTATTTTTAAAACAGTTTCAGTTTTAAACTTTATTTAATTTATTCAGTTTTTAATTTACTTTTCAAAACAGTTTTTATACTTTAAACAAAAAAAACGAAATCAGTATTATACTTTTAAAAAAAAAACGAAATCAGTATTATACTTTTAAAAAAAATAAAAGTAAAATAAAAATAATAAATAAAAAAAAACTTACTGAATGCGAAGAGGGGGCTTCGTCGAGGGGGGTCGGCTTCGCTGAGGGGGTCTAGAAGTGGGCGGCGGCG
This sequence comes from Allium sativum, assembly GCA_030737875.1. Classification (NCBI taxonomy): domain Eukaryota; kingdom Viridiplantae; phylum Streptophyta; class Magnoliopsida; order Asparagales; family Amaryllidaceae; genus Allium; species Allium sativum. The sequence goes on along the minus strand of CM060915.1, from coordinate 454,035,553 downwards.
GCGCTCTTGAACGGGGTGCTCGATTCGAAGGCGAGACAGAAGGAGAGGGCGGAGGGGACTGGCGAACTGGAGGGGGGGGGTCATCGCCGGCGGTGGGAGGCTGACGAGGTGCGCGCGATATTCTTCTTTTTTTTTTTTTTTTTTTTTAGATCTGAACGGAAATAATTTAGAAGGGGGGGGCCAGATGAGCTATAGAGGGGAGGGAAAGTATGTTTTTTTATTATTTTATTTTATTATTTAATTCTTTAATTTTGCACAAGGGTTGACTTTTACATACGACCTCGAAACGAGGTCCACCGCCTGTCGCCCATAGCGTTTCACCCCCATTCTGAACACAATGGGATATGTATCGCAAGCTGATTTGATCGTTACAATCAGTTTCCGTTCAATTTACATTTAAATTACCATATTGAATTTTAAACGTACATTTCAAATTACCGGGGGCGCATACTAACTCTAAAAATTCTCGAAAAATATTTTCTAGCTTCGTATTGACGATACGGTCCTATCAAAACTAGTTTCGTCGAATTCTGAGACCGTTAGAAAAATGGCCAATTTCCAGTCGATTAAAATCAACTGAAACTGGTCAAACGTGTTTTCCTTTGCCACGCTCACATATTGATTCGAAAAATTATGAAATTTGAAACCTAGCAATAACTTAACATCACGGACCCAACAAAACTGGTTTCGTCGAAATCCGAGGTCATTTGCAAAATGTCCATTTTTAAGGGCCTTATATATATAAAAAAATATATAAATTCCACAGCGACTATTTCTAATTTTAAACTGGACATATCTTATCATTCCTAAGATGAAATCTCAATTTGTTAACTTCGTTACAAAGATATAGTCATACAGATTCAAATATTTCTTGTTTCGTTCAATTCTGACTTATATTGAATTCTGTATATTCATTTGAAATTAGAAATCGAATTTTCGAACTACCGCGCCATTTTCTATTCCTTTTATAATTATATATAAATATTTATATTCTAACGACGACGCGTATAATATATACGTTCGAATTATATTCAAAATAAATTTCTCGTTGATTTTATTTAAAATAATCTATTTTAAATATTCAGAATTCGCTAAAATGGCCAAAATAAAAATTTTAAACTGGCCCAGATTTTCCGGGTTGTTACACTTTATACCCCATTTGATTTGCTAAAAGCTGGTACCTCATGTGCTTTGCTAAAAGTAAATGTTCCATTTGTTTTTACTGACACTACAATTGAAAACTGAGTCTACATTTATCTTTGATAAATTTTGTAAAAGACTGATATTCTTAAACCGGGTTTACCCTGATTTTTCTTAATTTGGAACCATGCCATCTTAAATAATGCCCTGTTTATTCTGTCTTCCTATTGTCTTGATCACCGTATTTACACTGCCCTTTCAAAGTAAATGGATTCATTTTTAGCTTATATATTCATATGTCACTTGTTTGGGTACGAAACTTCCAACATCATTTGTCCACTATTGTTCATACCACCCTGTCCTAGTTATGCTATTTTTGTTAATGCATACAAACTAATGTTAAACTGGGTCTTTGCAAAATATAGGAACTGGAACTGTTTTGAGTGGTTAATTGTCTAATGGTACTTATTTTGCTCATGAATGGTACATGTAAAAAAAAAATTATTTTCTGGCCTATAGCAATGAGAAAGATGGGTTACTTAGTGTAAACTGGTAATACTCATACTTGTTCACACACCCTTAGTTGCTTTATGTACCCACGCCTTGTGCAAATCAGAGCTCCTGTTGCCTACAATTATGAAACCTGAAATTGTTGGGTAAATTGGAGCATTTTAAATAACTACACCCGAAAATATAGATGGATTCCTATGTTTGCTGTTGGAATTTGTAGGAATGCATACATATACATGCAGGGTAGGCGTAGGCATTATCTCATGCATATATATTTTAATGTTATGGTCTGGTGTTCACTTATAGTTAGATGCTAGCCTCGTTGTGATTAATCCAGGCTATGATATGTACCATGTCGTCAGTCCCTTGTTATCCCCCTCTATTATGATTTTAATAGGTACTCAGTATTACCATGCTGTTGTAGTAGTCATCACATGCTGCACCATTTCTGAAAGCATTTTACCTCATGTTATCATAGTTTCCCTGGAAGCGTTTTACCCCATACTTGGTATAGCCATTAAATTTGCACCCGATCCTTGCAAATTTTGGTGCTTCCATGAAAGAATATTCTTTGTATTACTCAGTATATGCATTTCAGATTGGCCGCCACTATGATCAGATTATGTGTACGTTCACTCCCTTCGAAACTATAGCTGCTTCGATCTGCTATAAACTTTATGTTTCTTGTTCCTTTTAGTATTGCCTTGTACTCGATCCCCCTATCACGTGTCGACACTTATGAAATTGGAGGTGGAACTCGCATTTTGTAGGTTCGGGATGCTGGACAGCGTGTGTGTATATATACACATACGTGTATATTCAAGTTCCTGAAATTACTTGTGCCATTAATTATATTCGGTTATGGACGTTGGGGCGGTGTACATGTGTATATTATATACACGTGTACACACGCAAACGGCCGATACCGTTCGTCCCTAGGAATAGATAGAACTGATATGAACAGATACCACAGCTGTTTATGCGACATCGATGATAGGATTAACTGTTGTATCTTAGTTTATATTGAAGTTAATTTACTTGAACTATGATTAATCCTGACTCGAGTATTTTTATGTTTTGCATGCGATGCTCGAGTCAGATCCGAGCATTTCAGATTTTAAAGATTTCAGTCAGGATTCGAAGATCGGCGAAGCTGGGGATTCCAGAAGACGGCGCACTCTGATGTTTTAAAAACAGTAATATTTTCTTGTATTCAATTTCCGTTTAAAACCGCTGTATGGAAAATATTGTATCAAAGATTCTAGTTATATAATAAAGTGTGTTTTGCTGTTCAAGGTTATGTTATTTATTCTGTGTTGATTCTACTTTTAAACTCTGTAAGCTAAATAACGATCCGTCGATTTGAACGTTTTAAGTTGGTTTAAATATCAATTTGAAGCGGTCAAATTGGCGGGACGTTACATATCTTCTACAGATGATCAAACTAGACTTTGAAACCTTTCCCAGTGGGTTCAGAATAGGGGTTTAACCCTAAAAATGGTAGTCGGTAGGTTCAGATAGGAGTTGAAAATCATAGGGTAATTTAAATTAACGGACCCGGTTAAAAACAAAAAAAAATGGTGTCTTCCTTATATCAACAAACAAAATGAAACCTGTGCCCTCTCAATTACCACTAACCAAATGAAACCGTGCCTTATACTTTGCCATCAATTCAAATCGACCGTGGCCTTCTCTCCTCTTCTCATTTCCGTTTATAATCAACCGCACCCTTTACTTTATAAATCAACTATCGTTCTCCCAATTCATTGAAACCACGAAGGCTTCAATTCGAGAAAAAAAAATGGCAGATCCCTCTAATTCGAAATCAACTGGAGCACTCGCGTGAGGGTATCGCGATTCATACCACTGCGACTCGGAGGCGGGCTCGACTTTGTTTCTGGTGGACGACGGGCGATCTGGAGAGGGTGCGAAGTTCGATGAATTTAAAAAGGGGGAGGTCGACCTTGCTGTGGTGCAATTAGTGAAGGGTGCGATACTAGTGAGGTTAGGAGTGTCGATTTGGGGAGCTCGATTTTGGGATAAGGGAAGTGTGCGGTCTCAATGGAGAAGAATGGGAGCTCGTGTTAATTTGGATTGGGCCGACGAGGAAGGAATGGTGGCTGCAGTAGCCTGTGAGTAGCAGTAGTAACATTGAGGAAAAGAGTGTCTCGACATGAGGACAGCGAGGGTTAATGCATCACAATGGCAACACAGTGGACGTGAGTGGATACAGAGGAGTTGGACTGCTTGGTAACAACAACAAGTTGTATGAGATGTTATCAAGGTAATTGTTTGTTAATAAAATAATTTGAAAATTTTGTTGTATGCCTTAGTTAATAACTCTACAATGGTAGTAAGTAGAAGGATAAATATAAACAGGGAATTAAGGAGCTGATTAGGTCATTTAAATTTGATTAAGGAAAATATTAATTTGATAAGGTGTTAGAATAATAATAATAAATATATAGGAAATTTATTTACTCGTTTAAATAGTTAATTTAAATAAATAAATGGTAATCAATAAATTTAAATAAATTGTAGGTGCGAATTCATTCGAGAAGATTCGTAGCCAATGATTTGGGAAATAAACAGGATATTGGACAACTGCAATTACGGTGAGTAAATCTCACCTTTTATTTAGAATTATTTTTATATAGTTAAAAATAATTGTTATGCTTGTTTGAATGCTGTCTGATTGTTTTAAAATATATATAGTTATTTAGGATTGGTTGACTATTATATATATATTGGGTTGATGATTGGTTGGATTCCCGCAGTATCATTAGCGGATGCCCGCGGTTTCATTAGCAGATGATTACCCTATACGCCCCACGCTATGATTAGTGGATGACCTTCTATTCCGCGATATCCTGCCTCGAAGCAGGATGGGTATTACTATGTTGACTAACGTCTGTGGATGCAGGAAAACAGGTTGGAGGAATCCAACTGGATTCCTCAAAAATATATATTATCTGTTGTTTGTTTGATTCCATATATATTCATATATGATGTGTTAAAAATCAAATGATTGAAAATTGGTTGATTCGATTGTTTAAAATATCAATGGGGCTTGAATATTGATCTATAAAAATATCGAAAAGGGTATTTGAGAGTTTAAAAAGGAAATTCTATTTTTATAAATAGAATTTGAATTTTAAATAAAACTATAGAAAATATTAACTTGTTTGAAGGTATATAAAACAAGTAATTGAATTTATAAACTTTGTTTATAAATGAAAAGATGGAATTTGAATTGAATTTATAAACTTTGTTTATAAATGAAAATATGGGATTTGAATTGGAATTTATAAACTCTGTTTATAAATGGAAAAGATGGGATTTGAATTGAATTTATAAACTTTGTTTATAAATATATAATGGGGGATTTTAAGTAAAGTTATAAACGTTGTTTATAAATAATGCAGAGAATTCAAATAGAATTTGAATATAGAATTCAAATGGACTTTAAACTATAGAATTTGAATATAGAATTCAAATGTACTTTAAACTATAGAATTTGAAAATAGAATTCAAATGAAGTTTAATTAAAAAGAATTCAAATAGAATTGAATTGGAATTTGAATAAGAAGTCGATAAGGGAACGAGAGTACGAGTATAATTAGAATTTGTTAATATGCAGTTAAAACATATTTGAACATGTCATGTTCAAATATGAAGGTGAAATAGACTGAAAAGTTAAGTAACAGATTTAATTAACAAATTGAGTTAAAACGATTGGTATAGTTAAAATAGATTGGACAGGTATAAATATACAGGAGACAGGTTTGGAATAAAATGTTAGAAGGCATATAAATAGATTGCTCGACAAAAAGGTACGTGTTTAATTCATATATGAGATTTTATGCGCCGTATCGGCTAGCCGCTTGGCTTTTCTTTTTTCTTTTTGATTGGAGAAGGCCTGTGTGGCAGTTTGGGGATTTTCCCGATGCTCCCGGTACAAAGGAGGTTATGGCGAATTTTTCCGGGAATTTAAGGAGATAGAATATTTTTAAGATAATTTGATAGTTAGAAATCAACGTATCGATATATATATAGAAGTCGATAAGAAAACGAACTTAGAAATAGAATAGTATAATCAAAAAGGAAGTATAAGAATAAAATCTAGTAAGAATAGAAAGAAAAAGTGTATACGTGTTTAAAGGTAAAGAAGCAGTTGTATGTTATTGATTGTTCGAGTAAGTAGTCATATCTGTTTTGACGTTATAAATGTTATTCAGTCAAGGTCTGAGAGGTAGTTATACCCCAACTTGATTGATTGCATTATTAACAAATGAACAGTAAGATTTCAGGCTCGAAGATCAATTTTAGATAAGAGTTAGTTGAATATAGTATTTGGGTTGTCGTAACGATGTTTTACACGACATCCGTTTTAACCCAAATAAGTGTAAGCTGGGAAATAGAATAATAAATATTTCCTAAGTGTAGGAATAAACGAGATTGGAAAAGAGCTAAGTAATTGGAATATTTTCCAATTATAAATAACACATATTTTCTAAAGTTTAGAAAATAAAAGAAGGCGATATATGGAAATGCTTTCCAAATAACGTATAAGGCCAATATGGTTATTGAAAATATTTGGTTAACAAATATTGATAAGAAATAGAGAAGAGATTTAATTAATGGAATAATAATTAAAGGTTCAGTGATTGTTGGATGTTTGGATGAACACTTGTTTTATTCGATAGTTAAATCATCGACTATCGAAACATTTGTTTTTATTCGATAGTTAAATCACAGACTATCGAAGTTTTGACCATCGTTGTCAATATGGAGATTCCGGTTGGATTATTATCCGAAGAACCACTCCGTATTGGCAGTAGCGTTGTGAATCAGATTATATAAAGATAATCGAAGACGGAGTAGAGTGCAAGGACTTTTTCTATTTATAGAAATTGTACCTTCAGTTCATCCTGTTCCTGGGTGACTTGTATGGATGAATGTCTGACAGAGTATTTCCAGAAAGGTCACATACATTGATTTCTTCAACTGTACCAAGAGTGGAAGCGGAGGAGGAAACTTGTTTTAGCTGACACATAATGTACTGTTGTAGAAGTCAATTAGTGATTTTCGGTGGATCTGACGATGTGACATTCGAAGTGAATCTGGTGTGATGATAAAGCGTAGCTTCTAGCCTCATCAACCGGTAAATGACAGAAATCGGGCAAGCAGCATGGCTATGTAGGTCGCACCTATTAGGGTGTATAATCGCCTGATCTAGAGTTTCATTTACTTCTAAAAATTTATTGTCGATGCTGTCCCATTCGGGAAACGGTTGCTGATCCCAACCGTTGGTGATATACATTCGATACACTCAAGCGAAATGAGTGGTCAGTCATGTGTGGCTGAGTTGCAAGATGTTCTTGTTGAACTCGGTGTATTCTCCTCTAGAGATATACCAGCGGAAGGTGGTTCCATACCTTGTCATAGTTGGAAAACCAAATACCCAATACGTGCTTGCGGTTTTGATTGTATATTATATATGTGGAACGTGAGATGCAAACGTTCCACTAGATTGTTATTTACTTGATTTAGACATTATTATAATATCAAAAGAGTTTTGATATAAAGTTAAATCAAGTGTTGGATTCTAATAAGGGAAAAACTCGTTCCGTGTTATACGGCGTGGTCTTATGAGATATCATTTAGTTTCTGAAACTGTTTTAAACTGTTTACTCATACCAGTCCCATGACTGACCCGGAGTTTATTTTGTTTTGTTCTACCCAAACTCTTGGGTGCCTAAATTTGTATGGGCAGTCAAGTAGTTCAGGATTTTTCAGATCTATCTAAAGGAGCTTGGAGCAGGAGGCTTCAGCGTTATCTAGTTATAGTGTTGTTCCGCTATGTGTAAGTGTTGTACTCTGATAAGTGTATGTTATACAGTTAAGATTTTGTATGTCAAAGATATGATATATTATATTTTGTTCCGCTGCGATGTGAGATTCCGTGTTGTTGTTTCTGTTCTGCTTCTATCTTTTTCTTCTAAAAAAAATGTTCTGTATTTTCGTGATATTTGGGTTGGACGTATGATGTGTATAGTCAACTCTGATGTTGCGGAAATCTGGGTCATTACAGTTCCACTCCACCAAAAATAGCAGAAGGCTCAGAAAAATATGCGGTCTCTTCTAGAAGGTAGAAGACGTCCACATGAGTCCACTGTCTCTTGTTTCACTGAATTTCGTCAACACACGAAAAAAATATGATTTTTACAAGTTTGCAACGGTTTAAAAGTGTTAATTTCAGTTTAATTAAAACAAGCCGTACCTCAGCTAATTCCTTCAAAACTAGGTTTTGAATTTTCGTGCAAACGGTGAAGTGGTTGGACGATCGGCCTTCGCAGCGACGAAGAGGGAGGAGAGGCACGCCGGCGCTTGGAGCTGGGCCCACTTCGGTAGCCTAGAGGCAGCGCAGCAGCGATGAAAACATCTGAACTTCCCGAGCTCGATTCTCCCAAATCACTCAATGAAAAAAATCCAAACTAAATATGGATTTGAAGATCTTCTCGAGCTCTACAAATTTCCTAACTGGAGTGTTTGATTTTGGTGTGTGGATCGATCAGAAAATGGACGGGAAGATTTGGAGGGTTTTCTGCCTTCGATCGTGTTACGGGGAGAGAGAAAGGAGAGAGAGAGAGAAACGATGGCCCAATCAGATTTTTTTTGTATTTATAATTTTTTAAAATCCAAAAATACCCCTTATCCCATATGAACTCCAATCCAAACCCAACGACTGTCGTCCCCAGCGTTTTACCCCCATTCCGAACACAATGGGATATGTTTCAAAGGCCCATTCGAATGTTTCAATCAGTTTTTCTTCAAATTAAAATATAAAACATTCAATATTAAATTTGAACGTACATTTCAATTTGTCAGGGCCACAAAATGATTCGGAAAATTCCAGAAAAATAAATCTAGCTATGTTTTGACGATACGGTCCCAACAAAACTAGTTTCGTCGAATTCTGAGACCGTCTGCAAAAAGGCCCATTTCTGGTCTATCCAATTTAACTATAATTGACTAAAACACTTTTTCCTTTCCCACGCTCACATACTAGCTTCAAAAATTATGAAATTTGAAACCAAGCAATAACTTCACATCCCGGATCCGACAAAAGTGGTTTCGTCGAATTCCGAGGTCGTATGCAAAATGGCCAATTTCACGGGCTATATAAATTCCATAGCGACCTTTCTAAAAATTCATTTGGCCATAACTTTTGCTTTTCGCTATGAAACTTCGATTTTTCAGATTCGTTAGAAATGTATTCACTAACAGATTTAAATATTTTTGGTTTCACTCAAATCCGTTTTGTTTTGCACCAGGTATAGTCAGTCAAAGTTTGAATACAAATTTTGAAACTACTGCGCCATTTCAGGCCTTGTTTATAATTAGAATTAATTATATTCGTTTTCAAGCGTCGATTCAAACTCACTTTTCATTGATATTATTTAAAATATTTATTTTAAATATTTAAAATCCACTATTTTAGCCAATTTAAAAAAAATTAAATTGGTTTAGATTTTCTGGGTCATTACAAATAATGACTGACATGTTAAACAAAAAACATGTGAATTGAGATATACTTAATTACATATTAAGTAAAACATGTTATTGTATTGATGAAATCAAACAAGAATATAAAAGAGATTGTGGATATAGTCCCTGGGCCACAATCTAGAGAATAACACGTTGTGGGGTTATTAACAAACTTAAATGGGTGAAGTTATATAACCAAAATTAATAAGCAAGAGGAACTTGGTAACTTCATTAAGAATTCAATATAAATGGGAAAAACAAAGTTAAATGGAAACCTGGTGAGGTAAGGCAAGCGCGTAAAATAATGTTTAGACATAGGGTCTAATATCATATTAAAGTGAGGCGCTGGGCCAGTCCACACATTTGAGGGTGAATAACCTAGTGGGGTAGATCATCATTGTGTTATAAGGCACGAGGGGAGCGCACATTCATCTGATTGTTCTAACGGCTCCAAAGGACTGGAAGGGGAAGCATGCGGCTTCCTGAGGTACGTAAGGAGCTTCTAGTAGTCCTTTGTGTAGTGGTAGATGTTTTAGGCTGTGCTCGCAGAGGTTGGTTCTGCATGTAACTATTAGTTGGGTGGGCCTTGACTATAAAAGTAGCTATGCAGTCAGAATGCTGTGACGCGGTCACACTAGGGTGATTCGGCGGTTGCCTCGACGGGGAGGCAAAGGGTCACGACCAACAAGGAAAGTAGATCATCGGATACCCGTCACCGACAGCCAGTGGGATGCGGAAAGACTAGAGCTAAACCCAAGATACCATTCACCTTTCACTATCTGGGTAAAGGGTAGAGGGGAGACGCCAAATGGATGTTTAGATTATTTGTTATAAGGGGCATGTTGCTTAGTTCTTGTAGTCTTTACTAGTTGAGGGAGAGGCATATGTGGGGCCATAGCCATCATGGAAACAGTCCCTAGGAATATCTACAGAGGATCTTAAAGACGGGCCTGTACAGATAAGGAAAAGCTCCCGACCGAGTTCCATGTTTCTTGTATCGCCCTGTCATGGAACTCGGTGCACATTATAGGATGTGCGATTTAGGCATTGAGCTACAATTGAATATACATATGGTTGAGAGTCTAGATATATGCATGTCGACTCTTGGTGGTGTATCGTAGACTTGAGGGCATTACTCCAGTATGAATTATGATTCGAATAAGGGTGGCAGTCTATAAGTTTATATGGCATAGTAATGACAAATATATGTAGAACATAATATTGTTATTTGTACGTCACTACAACGTAGGTTGAGGGAATACGTATATTTCCATGGTGTTACAGTGGAGACCGTGCGAGTGGGGTACCATGGGGTGTAACTTAATATTGAGGGTAGCTACATATATTGTATTAGGTTATTCCATTGGGAAGTAAATGGGTGTGACGTGTGTGTAAGCCTTGAGTGCTGTTAACCCAAGTAACCTAATAAATAAGAAAATATGACTGAACGGTATATGTAGTGTTATCCAAAATGTATAACCAGAACTTGTGTTCTGACCCCCTCCTCATAATATACTCGCAGGTTAGATTTGTGGCAGAGACATGATAGCCTTGGATACTGGTTAGGCAGTATTATTAATATGGTAAGGCTATGTTTTGATTATATTCTATTTTGTCCATTCGTCTGTGAGATAATTTCTAAGCTCTGACATGTTTTATGTCTTTGTCTTTTCTGCAGGATACCAGAGCAAACCAATCCAAGTTTCGAAATATTGGAATTTTGAAAAAAAAAATCGGTCTGTTGGAATTTGGGTTGTTACAATACATACATACATATATACATATATATATATACATATATATATATATATGGAGAGTTTATATACATGACTTAAATACTGAAGACTGTATAGTTTTAGAGTTCCAAGAGATTCAGAAATTCAAAAGAGATTCAAGACTCATGCGTTATCAAAATTTCAATAGTTCAAAAATAATAATTAATTGAGTCTACTTTATATGTAAGACTCTGAATAGCACTCCAGGTTCAAATTCTATTCAAATTTCAAATTCTGATTTTTCAATTTCAAATTCTGATTTTCAAATTTCAAATTCTATCCTGATTTCAAATTATCTTTCTAAATAATTTCAAACTATTATCTTACTTATGATTTCAAACATACATGTTTATTAAGTTTTAATATATATAAGTTTATAACATATAATTATACAGTTTTATAAGTTTTAAATCTTATAACTTTATAAATATGTTCGTAGAATATATTACTATGTTTATATATGTTTTTATACTTTAGAAAATATATTTTAAGCACTAGTTTCTTTTTCAGGAATTTCCAGAATATATATTAGTTTAAACACTTGAAAAATAGTTTAAAAAATCAAAATCAACATACATATGTTGACATACATTTATGGCTATGTCGACATACAAATATCATAATTTCAGTTTTCAAAGGAAATGTCTTTTCACTATTTATAACGTTTCTGAAACGTTGCAACCATTAAGATACTATAAATAGGGGCTGATTTCGAATTTTTTATTCATTCTTCTTCTCCATCTTCACCCCTTTACATACCACCATTAATATACATCGTTTTCTTGATTTTCTACACTTATACTTTGCCGATTTCTACTCAAATTATATCAAACTTCTTCTCTTCACAATTTCTATCAAATACTCTCTGAATTGAAGTGCCATTGTGTAACAACCTAGATTTTTAGAACCAATTAATTTTTTTTTTTAGATATTTTAATGGATTTTGAATATTTAAAATGATTTATTTTAAATAATAACAAATAAAAATTTATTTAAATCGAAGTTAGAACATATAATTTTATTTTAAATATATAACAAGCTTGAAATGGCGATGTAGTTTGAAAATTCAATTTTAAATTTCAAATGAATGTTTGGGATTCAAAATAAATCGGATTTTAGTAAAACCAGAAATATTTGAATCTGTTTAATAATATCTTTCTAAGAAATGTAAGAAATTGAGATTTCATAATATAAATTGAAAGTTATGGCCACATAAAAATTCTGAGTAGTCGCTATGGAATTTATATATATTTTATATTACATAATGCCTTTAAAAATAGCCATTTTGCGAATGACCTCCATTTTCGATGAAACCACTTTTGTTGGATCCAGAATGTCAAATTATTGCTAGATTCCAATTTTCATAATTTTTGAAATTGATATGTGAGCGTGGTGAATTTAAACGCGTTTGATTCTTTTGGTTTGAATTTAATCGACTGGAAAATGACCATTTTTCAGACGGCCTCCAAATTCGATGAAATTAGTTTTGTTATGACCGTATCGTCAAAACACAGTTGGATTTATTTTTCTGGAATTTTTGGAGTCAGTATGTGGCCCCGGTAAATTGAAATGTACGTTGAAATCAATTTTGAACGTTATATTAATTTATATTTTAATTTTGATGAAAACTAAATGAAATGGTCGAATTGGCTTGCGAGACCTATCCTATTGTGTTCAGAATGGGAGTAGTAACTAGGAACGACAGTCGGTGGGTTCGATTTGGAGTTCGAACCAAAAAGTTACTTTCTGGAATTAAAAATAATAAAATATATTAAAGGTCAACCCCCTCCCCTTTATCTCGATCGTTCAAATCAAAAAATTAAAAGAAAAAAGACAGCTCCCTATCGTTCTCCCTCCACCGCCGCCACACTCAAACCGCCCCCCTTGCGTGCCGCTGCTGGCCGTTCCCACTCCTCCTCCGGCGTCAACTCCGCTCCTCCCTTCCTTCTCTCTCTTCGTTTTAAACCCCAAACCAGCGAAAGCTTAACCAAATCTACCCCCCAACCGCCGCCGCACCTTACATCAGCACCCTTATCGACTGCAAACCCCACGCCGCCCCTCCTCAGCCACCAACGATCTGCCGTGGGCCCCCCTCGATTAAAAATCCAATTTTTACCCATTTTCTGTTTTACATTTTGCACCCTGAGCTTCCAAAGCCTATAACTTCCAAAACGAGCCCCTATGGCCAAAACTCCACATACCAAATCGAAGAGCACGATTTCCTCTTCGATTTGAGTATATTCAAGTCAGATTTTGGATTGCGGAATTGTTTAGAAAACGCGTCCAAAATCTACTGTTCGATTTATGTCTTTTCGCGATTTCTGGTGAAATGGAGCATTTTCTGGAAAAAGTCCACAAGGCGAAAGTTGTTCGGAATCGCACGCTTAAGCTAGATAAAAAGACAGCGTGAAGATTGGAGCTTGTTTGCAAATTCTGGAACCAGATCAGCAAATAAGAACGTCAGAAAGGCACGGCAGAGTGGATCCTAAAGTCAAAACTCCTTCTCACTCTATTTATTTTACAGTTGAAAATATACTAGAATGCAGACGGGGCTTAAAAGCCCCCGACACTATTTATTGTACAAACCATGATTATGTGTTTGGATTGTATTGTAAAAATTTGGCTATGTTGAAAATTGATTGTATTGTGGTTTGGCTGTTTGGATTTAAGTATTGTGTATAGCGCAAACCAGTATCAGGAGAGGGGTAATGCTAGACATTACTCCGGTTTTAATATCGCGCAATCATAATGCCGAGATTTTCTAAAATAAATGTATATTCAATAAAAATGTCATTTTATTGTGTAAATAAACTATACGAAATATACATGTGATGAATAAATTGTTTGAACAATAAAAATATCATTTTTTATTGAAATTATGAACTATTTAATATGTTCATGTGTTGAAATCAAAATTTTATCGTTAAAAATATAATTTTTAACATATATGTGAACGGCATAAATTCTCCTGAAATGAAGATAAATATTCATTTTCAAATTGGATGATTTGTTTATGTACATTCATTCAATTAACATGGATTTGGACGATAAATTTTACACATCGCCCAACTGCACAAATAATATTCAGTATTTGTTGGTTGAAACCCACACGGGTATTGGGATGATATTTTGCGTACACTAATCCCAATTGTTTAGTTGTATGTCAATAGATTGATTTGGCAGACTATTGTAAGCGTTAATTATTTATATTTAATGCTTATGCAGTTGTGTAATGCACTCTGGATGATGGTTGACATTGTATAATTGTTGTTGTGTACATGTGTGTATGAAATCCGTATAAATAACATTATATGGTAATTGACTGTGTCTGATTCCAATTCAGAAAGAACGAATATTTTAAAATAATATTTTGTAAAGGATTAAAATATGATTTTGATGTCCGATTTGGGATGGACATGAAAATATTGAAATTTGTGAAGTCGTGTTGATTAGATTTGCATCATTTTAACGCGAATGACATTTATATCGATTTTATTTATTTTTAAAATGAATGTCGAAGAGGAAAAGATTTCAAAATGTGATATTTTGAAAATATTATCATTTAAATATTATAATGATAAGAAGTATTCAATTTTGATTTGAAATTGAAATGAAAGTGGGAATCATTTTTAAAACGAATTTATAAAATATGTTTTGAATGAAATACATATTATATATATATATATATTAATGGCTTGAATAGAACGCATTGCGACCGATCACGAATTTCGACCATTGATTTCGAATTGACATTACGGGAGATCCGATCGTCGGATTCTCCTAAAACCAGAACCGTTGGGTTCGTATCGAAAAGATCTCTCCAATGAATATAAGATATTAAAATTTGAACGGTTGGATGAAAAATTCCACGTTTGTAAAGATAAAAATATATTTTTATCAAAATGAACTAGTTATTAGCAAGTAAGATAATCCAACGTTTTTAAATAAATAAATTGGATTTGTGAATGGTTTTAATCTAACTAGAATATTCCAACGTATAAATTGGAATGGATTGGAATAGAAATCATCTTCGGGATATTTCGATATTGGATTCCGTGACTACAGATATTGTAGAGGAATTTGGAAGTAGATATATATCATTATTCCCCATACGATATGGGTTGCTTTCAGAATTTAATATTGAATATAAGCCGATATAATTTCTGTTTAAAGCCTTATATTTAATATCAAAGAGGATTTTGAGTTTATCGTGAATGGTGTCTTCAGTAACACTGTTCTTAAACCCCGTGGTGAAAAGAATAAATCTTTTAATTAAGATTGTTAGTGTTTCCAGTTAAATTTAGTAATTGGAATAAAATGGAATGTGAATTGGGTTTATTGTGAACTGTGTTTTAACGACATTCGTTCTTTAACCCGATTAACACTGAAATGCGATTTTAAATTTATAAATCTTTTTACTAAGATTTAATGGAAATTTTCCAAAGTAAAATTTTCCAATTTCATAAAATAAATTGGGATTGAATGGAATCCGATGTGGTAATAATTGAAGTGAGCTTCTGTGGAGGAAGACTGTTAATATATATGGAATTTAAAAGGCTTTGTCGTTATTCCATTTATATTATTAGTCGGATATGGAAATTGATATCGATTATATACTGATCTATTTTTCCGCGAAGATTCCATAATTAATGGAATGTGATTTTGGGTTTATCGTGAACTGTGTTTTAAATGACATTGGTTCTTTAACTGAGTTAAAGACAAGATTTCATGTCTAACATTGTATTTTGAACTGTATTGTTAATCTTTGCTAAATATATATCTGTTTGGTGGTGGAGAATTTATTCTCTTACTTAGCACCCTTCTCTGAGACGTACGAGCTTAGAGGTTATATATCGGCAGAAATCAATGGTACAGTGAGATTATCGATGCGGCATGTTTGGTTTCCCAAAGTTAAATAATCATTAATAATGATTGTTAGAAGATTAAACCTAAGTAGAGTTTTAATGAATCTTTAATTAGATTGAAATGTGAATGTGATAATTTAAATTATCAAATTTGGGAAATGATCGAGAATGGAGTATCATTAGTTTTGCTCCAAGCGATAGTTAAATCTTTAATTAGATTTGAATGGGAAATGTTAATTAACTTTTACCGATAACATAATGGTGTTAGATATGGAGTATCACCAGTTATGCTTCATAGATGAATAGGTTGGGATTGGGATAATAAAAGAAATGATTACTTCGGTGTGGCTCATTAATCCCGACTAGTTGGATAAACATTAATTTGGTTTAGAATTGAAAAGATAATGAAATCTTTTGAAATGATATCCAAAGAAAGATTATATTTAAAGAATTTATCTTTGATAAATTTAATGTGAACCTTTCTCTAATGATGTGAATACTTGAATCAAAAATATTCTGAATTGGAATGAGGCGTATGTTGTGTTTTCATAGCACTTGTTTATGAGATACATGCGTTATTCGGAAAGTTCTGGGTTTATACCCATTCTGAATAATTGATTCGACGATAAGTCGATGATGAAGATGGTGGTTGAAGACCGGAGTTCTTTAGATTGTTTGGATGATTACTGATATCTTTATTGGGTTGTACACCCAAGACATGGTAATACGTGGTGATCAGCCAGACGTACTACCGGATATGTGAGGACCTCTCTCCTGTATTGTACATATGGGGCGAGAAATAAGGTGCCTACGGTTTCGTTCAGACCCAGAACGAACTAGTAAATGGATGTGTGTCTGCCATTGGGTTTTATTCCCTGTTGATTAACCTCTATTAAATATATATCTGTTTGGTCGCGGAGGATTTATTCTCTTGGTTAACACCCTTCTCTGAGACATACGAGCTTAGATGTTATATATCGATAGACATTAGTCGCATGGCGTGAATTGTCAGTGTGGCATGCTGAGATGCAAATGATCAAGGCTTTTGTTGAAAAGCAGAGTCTTGTGGTTGATGATCAAAGCACGACTTTCATTATCATAGCTTTGTGTATAGCGTTAATTTGCGAGCCTCACACCTCGATATGAGTCAAAAACGAGATCGTGACTACGGGAGTGCACGACATTTCTTTCTAGCTATGGGTGGTGTCATGGTATGGAGCCCAAACATTTATATTTTTACCTATGTGGATAATGGATAGCGAGGCGCCTCAGATATATCGGTCACTACGGGGCCGTTGGATAGGTCCGATAAGACCGGGAAACGTGCGATCAGGAATACTAATCCACTAACGTAAGTGTGGACCGGCCCTGAAGATCCGAGGGTTCACTGTGGGGGATCCTGAGCCATTTGCTAGAGTGTATCGAATCAGTGAGGAGCCATCTCTAGCATCGACTCATAGATGGAATCAGATTTCCAATATGTGACATTTCGGTTTTCATTGTAGAACTAGTATGGCGACATAGTAGGATGTGGTACTATGCTGTCTATGATAGATACATTTATATTTGAAGTTGATTTTGACATTATACACTTGTAGTAATATAGAAATGATTCATTTTAAACATACCAAGCATGTTTGGCTATTATAAGGTAAAACTATATCCTCCTGGTTGGCGTTGCATTGTGTGTTGGGACCTGAGTCTTATAATAGCTTCATTTTTCCAAAAAGCATTGCGCTGTTTGTTTTATGCACTGGTATTCTTGGGAGAAAACCCGTTCCGTGTTATATGGCATGGTCCCTTGATTTACTTTATTTCTAAAGTAAAGTTTTAAATAACGGTTTTAGTTCTCACACCAGTCCCATGACTGATCTGGAGTTTATTGTTTTAACCTAAACACTGGGTGCCCCCATTTTCCACACGGGCAGTCAATAGTTTTGGTTTTTGCATATATTTCTTTTCCAGGATCCTGGATTTAAAGATGGAGCTATATTCGGAAAGCTCTGTATCCGTGTATTTCTTTCAATTGTGTTATGTATTACTTTTCCGCTGCTAATGTATTTTAAATCTCTGATATTTTTCTGATGTATTTTATTTATTCATACTCTGTTATATTCTTGTACCCTAAAGTAAATTGTTGTAATAGCAATGAAATGTTCTGTAGTTTGTGTTCTGATTTGTCGTGCTCTCAACTCAATCCAGGCTTTCCCGTAAGAGCGAGTTTGGGTCGTTTCACATTGAAGAGTTCTAGGGCAGTTGTAATCATTTGGGAATTGTTTGGGAAAGGGTGTGTTCCTTGTAGCCCAAAAATCAAGGAAAGAGACCGGTGTTAACCTTGCAGCCATGAAATGAAGGGTGTTTGTAGCGGTGTTAACCTTGTAGCCGTGAAATCAAGGGGTTGTACTTGGATATTGATAATAATAAAACTATGTGCAATCCAACATTGTGTGGGACTAGACGTGGGAGCACTCTGAACCTGTATAAAATCTGTTGTGTTCTTTCCTTTTCTGCATTTTGTATTTACTTATTTCTATGTCTGTGTTTAGTGTGTTTGTGATCATCTTTGGTGTGATTATCATTATGTGATCGATATAATAATATTTTCATAAATTCCTTAGAAACACTACTCACCCACCTCTAGTGTTAATTTTACCTTAAGATCTACATTCCGCGTTCCCTAACATATGGTACTTACTTCAAGAGCTTGGCATAGACCTGAAGCCCAAGCCAGTAGTTTGGTGTGACAAACAGAGTGTGGTTTCCCTATCAGCAAACCCAATTCAGCATTCTCGTACGAAACATATAGAAATTGATTTGCATTTCATACGGGAGCAAGTAGCTAAAGGGAAGTTTGAAGTTAGACATGTGCCTTCTTATTTTCAGAGAGCATATGTGTTTACAAAAGCTCTCTTGATAAAGAACTTTCATAGATTTAAAGAGAAGCTACAGATTTTTGTGAAGAAGACAAAGAAAGGAGAGGAGGAAACCATAAACCTAGCTCGATTTGAAGGGGGTAATAAGAACGAATGCTCAACGGCTCAAAAAGTATATTTTATATAACTACTATTAGGCTTGGACTTTCATATAATACTATGTATTATTATTATTAATGTAAACAGGTTGCACAGCCCTGTACATAATTTATAATGTTGCCTACAAGTTTTGTATGAAGGCACGATATAATTTGTTTTCAATCGTTAATTTCACTCTGTACATTTACAATCTTTCAAGAGAAATTAAAGTTAAAACATTTCTCTTTTATCCTAAGTACTTTACAGACTATGAGGATTCTTGAAGTTGTAAGATATATATAACATCAGATTTATTAGTGCAATTGGAATTGGCAAAAAACTTTTACCGATTTAAACTTAAATCTGCTACTGTACTTAGATGGTTGGTGAAAACCTAGATAACTTAAGCATTTTTAATATATGTTATAGCAAAAAAGATTATATTATCAACAAAAAGTAGGTGAGATATATATGGATGTAAAGTGTTAATAGGGTTATTTCTTTCATTCTTATTGTTGCTTCTAGCCTTAGTGAAAAATGTTCCGTTGCAACTTCTTATTTCTGTAAAAATGAATGCATTTATATTTTGTAGTAATTTGTAGAGGAAGATGAAAAAAATTTGAATTTGGAATGTAATCGAAATGAGTAAGAAAGTTGTTTGGATAACGAAAGCTTTAGACCTAGAAGAGTCAATTTATGATGGTCCTCAAAATGGACATTATGAGCTTTGTGAATTTTCAGATATAGGCTTTATGATATGGTCCATGTTTTTCTTTTGTAATATCTAAAATTTCATGTATATTTAGTAAGACTTTATCTTTCTTTTTGTAATGTGGACATAATATTAATATATTTTGAAATTAGAAGCATATAGCTCATATTTGAGTATTATGTGAATGTGACACGTTGAATTTGAGATATGGAAGAATACTAAATCTTATATTGAATTGATACGATGAACTACATATGTGACATGGAAATCATAAAGATATGTTATATTCATCTGTTTTAAGAATTTTGATACTAATTGTGTAAAATAAATAAAAAGAACTTAATTTCATATTGTAACACATATAAATGTTACCAATATTCTGGATTAGCAATGATTATTAATGTTGCAAAATTAAAAAAAATAAACAAACAATGTATGTATGACAACATTTATAAGCATCAGTAGGATTATTATATTGACACTTATAAGTGTTACACTCTTTTCATTTAGTAACATTTATAAATGTCACTAAATAATTGTTTTCTAGTGCTCATAAGTGTTACTATATCTTAAGGTCCCAACTTGTATACGCACTAGCAACGAGTCAATTTATAACACTTATAGGTGTTACATAGTTGGTCATCCCATTGCTCATAGGCCATTGGTAACACTTAAAAATTATTACGGTAAATATTTATAACACTTATAAGTGTTAAAATTTGCATTTTCTAGTGTAGTGAGATAGCTCTAAGCTTTATATACATGATAAATATCTCATGATAGTGAAAACATTTAGAAACCAAAGATTCTAGAAAATCAAAAATATAAAAAAAACAAGAAATTGTCACAAAATGGATCCATGTCACAAGTGGCAAGTTATAGCAATACCGCACATGCATATCACAGATAGCCGAAGCCTATCTGGTACTATCAATGTATAAGAGGTACCAATCGTAGATGACATGGGGATCTAGTCACGGATGGCCCGATAGCCTAGCATAGACGACCCGAAGGTCTAACACACATGTCTCAAAGGCTTACTACGGGAAACTTTCCACAATGTGTCACAAACTTTCAAATAGTAACTCAAATAGTGATTACGGTACATTCCATACTGCATGTTCTCACTTATCGGTTTACTATCCATCAGTTAACTCCATATTAAAATAGCTAGTTTAACATTAAGACAGCTTTGACCAAACAAGTCTGGAATTAACCGTATAATAAACCAATATGTCTCATACTACATGATTTACTACATCGTTTAAATAAAAACTCCACCTTCTCGAAGGATGCAAAATATATAATTTTATATCAGAAAATATACCTTAGAATATCAAATTTTTAAACAATTTCAAAATATATTTGGAAATTCCGATTTTTGAAAATCACTTTATTATATGTAGTATTCATATACTATACTATTGAAATGATGATAACTTTACAAAACAATATTGTAAAATATTTTTCTTAAAACGATATATAAATATATGAACTCCTTTTAAAAACTGTATTTTAATCACGTGCCTATGTACACAAAAACACGAAATATCCATGAAATAAAAAGGCTGATATTCACATGCAAACTTGTTAATCCAAAGTACAAATCAACAATAATATTGTCTTTTCTCTAGTAAGAAAAAGCCTAAGTAAATCACTAGAGAAGCCAATTAAGAAATCAACTCAAAAAATCACTTAGAAAATTTGCAAAATAGTCTAAATTCACACATGAAAACACACGTAGATAATGGCCACAGAGGTCGAATTATACCACTATGCAAGTCGACCTAGGGGTCGACCTAGGCAAGCTGGAGGACGACATAGGTTTGACCCTTGGTGAAGCTTGGTCGACTTATAGAATGCGAATTTCAATAGAGTGATTTTCCGATCCGATTGCAACTTTCAGACAGGTTTTGAATAAATTATATAACACAGATTGGCTTGAAAATTGACCTGTACAAGATAGAACTACAAGACTATCAATCGAAAAAAGTTTCACAAGATTTCATCGTAAACGAAGAATTTACGCGTCCATAAACCAGGACTCAGGCACGGATTGATTGTAATTTATTAACTTTGAAAATCAAGTTACGGTAAATACGATTTTACAGATGATTTAATAGACTAAACATTTACTAGCTTCAACAAGTTAGAAGATAACTCACTAATAGGACGAATTCAAGTATTTAAGCGAAAATTTGAGGGCAAGATAACAACTTATAGGCTTGAGAAGGCCAGGTAGTATATGTAGATTGTTTTATTACGATATGCAAACTAAAAATCATAACAATAGTAAACACGATTGGAGATTGGTGAAATAAATTCCTATTTTATACTGGAACTACGTGTAATAACTGATTTTGACTGTTTTCTCCTAATTGGAATTGAGATTCGGAGCTTTTATTTAAGTTTAAAGAGGATTTTGAGCTTTCTCTTTACCGTGCATTTTTGGGATGAGGAGGAAGAATGTCTCTAGAAATAAAATGAATGTGGTAACTTGTTTCCGGACTTTTACTTAAAAATTACGTGGATTTGGGTCAAATGAAAACCCATTAGCCTTAATATTAATTATTTCGCTGTGTTGAGTTAAAATAGTCTACTTAACACATTAATTACCTAATTAACATTATATTCACCATTTCAACATCTAAATATTTAGTTAAATTTTTTTTAGCCGTATTAAAGATTAAAGACATGTTTAAAGCCATTTTGAACCAATTTTCAGATAAAGTATCAACATGTTCAAAAACATCTATATTTTGAAATTAAATATTCATTTTACGCTTTTTAAATACAAAACTTTCAAATTTGATACTAAAATTGTGAAAAACACAAAATTTGACGCAAAAAAACTGTGGAGTCATAATAAAACCATTTAGACACACAATTATTGATTTTCCATTAACATTTACATCTTATTTTATTTTCACAACCCAATTATATTAAAAAAAAAATTTGCACCATAAAATCATTATGTACATCTATATTGCAACATGCCACAATAAAATCTTGTAAACTCGTATTTTATTGAAATTGGCATATTACAAAGTTTTCCATACTTTATTCTACACATTAGTTACCCACAATTTCAATATATTTTCCAAAGACTCCTTATTTAATCATTTTAATGATTAAATAACCATTTTCTACAAATTTTCCAAGTTAACACAAACCCAAAATTGAATTCAACGTAGTTGATTATTCAAATTATCTTCTCCAAATAGTATTTACTTCTTACTTAACAAATTATAATCCCCATTATAATTTATTAATTGTTATTACACGTAATCATTAAATCGGGGCAGTAACAGAATCCCCTTATAAAAATTGTGTTCTCGCAATTTCCTTTGAGAAGGGTTGTATACAACTTGTTTTATCTTGTCATAAAGGAATTAGATAGGAAGAAAAAGATAAGCTTGAGTTATAATTTCACACCCCACCATGAGATGATAGGAAATCGGGATACAATCACAAGATTAATTCTCTTGTGACGACCCCCTTTCCGATAAGACGGTGGCAGGGGTAGTCTTTGGAATATAACACATAAACAGATAACAGCAGAACAAAAATAATTAAATACACCAGATAATGTACAATAGAATACACTGGATAAACATAATCATCAGAGTTACACAGTATACAGGATCATACTTAGTACAAAATATAGTTCAGCTATACATAAATGTCTACTGCAGAAAAGAAAACATAATATGTACAACAGGAGATGAACAACATAAAAAGAGATAATGATAGAATCCATCTTCAGCTCCAGCTATCCAGAAAGAGCCTGCTAAAACCTGAATACAAGGCTGCCCATGTAGAAATAGGGGCGCCCGAGTTTGCAAGTGAAACAAACTATGAGTCAGTCATGGGACTGGTATGAGAAATCTACTTAACACACTTTCAAATATGGCCAATCACAGGACCACACTACTTTCGCGGAACGGGTTTACTCCATTGGATTGCCAGTGCTTTAAAACAAATAAATCTTTTAATTGTCGCAATGCTTTTTATAAAAATGAAGCCATTATAAGACTCAGTTCCCATAACAAAATGCAACACAAACCAGAGGATAGAGTTTTCCCTTATAATGGCGAAAATTTGCTTGATACGAGAAAAACAAATCATTTGATATTATTGCTAGTGTATGTATATTTCAAAAACAATTTCAATCGTAACTATCAATCATAGACGACATGGGTACCATATATCATGTCGCCATATATATATATATATATATATATATATATATATATATATATATATATATGCAATCAAAACCGCATGATGTCGTATTTGGAAATTGGATTTCCATCATGAACCAAGGCAAAAGATAGTCCTTACCGATTCGAGACGCTCTAGCCCGTGTCTCAGGACCCAGACTCAGTTGGGCCCTTGGATCGTCAGGGCCGGTCCACCGATGTGGATTAAAATTCCTAAACACTGCGTTTCCCCGCCCTATGGGGCGTAAACTGGTCATATCTGACCACATCATCGGCTCCGAAGAGACCGAAGGAAACCGAGGCCTTGCTTTCCATCATCCACATAAGTAAAATACCCGGGCGTGCAAAACCCAAAGCACCACTCCTAGCTAGAAGGAAACACATGTCCTCCCTGATGTCCGTCTCCCGTTTCTAGCTCATACTGGGGTGTGAGGCTCGCGAAACAACGCTGTACACAAAGCTACGTCACACAGGTCGTGCTTTGATCATCAACCTCAAGACTTTGCTGTAACGACCCGGTGGTTTTCGACTCCGAAAATCGACACAAAACCCAGCGTCGACTGTTCAGACATCGAAAATACCGGACCATTAATAGAAAGAAGTTAGAGGATGAGATAGAAAAGATAGAACTTAATAGAATAGGAGAAGAAGAAGAACACAACTGAACATAATCAAAGTAAACACGAATCTCACAGCGGAACGAATGAAATATATTATATAACATAACTTTGAAATACAAAACTGTATTGCATATACATACCATTATCAGAGTACAATACATCATATCACAGCGGAAATAGTCTCTAAATACTAACGGTGAAGCCTTCTGCTTTTAGCTCCCCCAAGCGTATCTGTAAAAGCCTGAAACACTTGACTGCCCGTACAAATTTGGGCACCCAAGAGTTTAGGAAAAACAAAACAAAACAAACTCTGGGTCAGTCATGGGACTGGTGTGAGTAAACTCCAACCATATGGCTTAACTTTGAAAATCCTTTTTGAAACAGAAGGGATAATAGTAAGACCAGCCCACACATAAACATGGACGGCTTTTACCTTACTATAACCCAAAATATTTTTGATATCAAAATCCAGTGATATTATGATAATGTCTAATCAAATAAATAACCAAATAGTAGAACGCTTGCATCTCACGCTCTACATATATAGTATAAAATCAAAAACCGCATGGCGCTTATTGGAGATTGGATTCCAACTATGACAAGGTATGGGACCACCTTCCGATAGTGTATCTCTAGAGGCGAATACACCTGGGTTCAACAAGAACATCTTGCAACCCGGCCCACACATGACCGACCACTCATTTCGCTTGAGTGTATCGAATGTATATCACCAACGGTTGGACTCAAACCACCGTTCCCGAATGGGCAGAATCGATAGATTTAGAAACAAAAGGAATTTCTCTAGATAGGTGATTATACACCCTAACGGGAGCGACCCACATAGCCATGCTGCCTGCCCGATTTTTGTCATTTCCTGGTTGTGAAGCTAGAGGCTACGTTTACCTTTTAGGACACCTGGCCACCATACACTTTGAATGCCACATCGTCAAACCCGTCAAATCACTAGTTGATCTTCCCAAAATATCACGGGTATAAAAGCCAAGAGAAACGAATTTCTCCGCCACCAGACGTAATATCTTGAAAAGAACGTCTTAGGTGATCTTCTAAGAATACGCTGTCAGGCATTCATCCATACAAGTTGTCCTGGGTCTGGACAAATAGAAAGCACCATTCTGAAATAGGACGACCCTTGCATTTCACTCCGTCTTCAACTTTCTTCAGCATAATCGAACTCGCAACGCTTATGCCTACACGGAGTGGTTCTCGGATAATATATCCAGCCGGTCTCTCCGTATTGACAACGATGGTCAAAACACTTCGATAGTCGGTTATTTAACTATCGAAGTAAAACTAACATCCATTCAATTGTTCAACTAACCATCACACAACAACGGGCACTTTATTTAACATTCGTCATCATTGAATTTTTTTTCCCGTTTCTAATAGTGATATTTAACTCTAATCATATTTCAAACATCGAAATGATGTCATCGTTTTCTGAAACGATTCTCCACTACTCGTTCTTATATTTCTTTGGACAATCATCGTTACTTATTACTTTAGAATAAGTGGATTCCAAAACAAACTGTTTACATTCCCTATGGAGTAGTGCTGTACAAAAAATCATACTTAAGTTTGGTCAACCGCGCTAAATTATCGTTATAGTTCAAAACTTACAACACGCTACTATATTCCACTTTATAATTAATCTCGACACTTCTTTCCGTTACAAAAATATTGACATCTCTTCCCGTTACAAAGATATTGACATCTTTTTCCGTTACAAAAATATTGACATCTCTTTCCGTTACAAAAATATTGACATCTCTAATCGTTACAAAAATCTTGCATTTATTTCCATTACAAAAATCTTGATATTTTTTTTTTTTTTTTTTATATGATTCTATGATGTCATATCCTTATTTGAAAACTCGGTTTAAAATTATTTACATTGGTCATTAACCCTTCACTCCATCTTCCTTAAACATTTCTCTTTAACTTCTCTCATCAAAATCGATCACGTTCTTTGTCTTTTTGGCAATTTACTTCTTATTCGTATTATGATACTCAATTCAATAAACATCTCAATACAACTTAATAACAGTTTATAATAGAATTTCTATTATAATTTAAACCTCGCTTTAATTATAAAAATATAATTGCCTTCGTTGATTTGTCTGACGGTCAACCAACTTCTTAACAAAATGGGTTTATGGTTGACTGTCGCTGATATCGTTTGTTTACCAAATCAATATAACGTTGAATTTCCATTCAACATGGTTCAAACAGTGCACAAACAGTACACCTAAATATTTAGGAATCCGGTTGAGTTCCTCCAACCGATTTCCGCATCCATAGGTGTTATTCAAATCAGTATCCAACCAAAGATGTGTGCATATGCAATGATATATATTTATTTCAACCAATTTAACTGTAATTTATCTAATCAACCATCACACAGCATTCAACCATTATTTAAAATATAATTAAAATATTTTAAATAAAACAGAGTTAGTGAATTTACTCACCTTGGCGCGTTAACCGTTAAGTAACGATTTGCGTTGGTCGATTCAGTCGAGCGTTTAATTCTGCCTCACATTCCAACATGACCAACCGTTCGAGGTTCGATGATTATTTGGCCCAACCTTTCAAAACCTACGTCAGACTCCATCATCTCCTCTTCGAAGTCCAGTACCGCAATCCGACACCGCTTTAAGCTACTGAACTGCGACGTCACCCAAAAACTTTCTCCAACTCTTTTAGTTCGACTGACAGTACACAGTACCCTCCGTTAACCTTGTTTTCACGTTGCACCCTCTCTGGAGAAACCCGCATCTTCCTATTGATTCAACAAACCCCACTCTCGCTCCATTCCCTCCTTACAACCGCCATCACCCAGTATTTATACTAACTCCACCCTTGCTTGCCAATTTATGTGACCCAACCATATGCAGCAAAAACGCTTTGATGAACCCCATACTCTCCATGCTGATACCCCATATCACTTCCTCCACGTGAACACCACTTGTACCAACGTTATTCCCCCTTCAGACTCACGTTCACTTCCCTTTTCTTTTTGTTATTACAACGTCCCACCCAGTACTCCACATGTCCCCTCTTCACGTTTTGAAACCTTTAACACCACTTCGAACGGCAACTACCCCATCTCCATTTAACTCCACTAACAGTCCCCTTCCACCGACGCTGGACCATCCGCGACACGTCCCCCATCATCCCACTGTCACCATCACTCACGTACGCACCGAGCTTTCCCAGAACTTACGCAAGGCAAAAGAATGAAGTAGGAAAAAAGAGGATGTTGTTGTATTTATTTCGGTGGATAAAGAAAAATGGACAAAAATGAGGAAGGTTTTATCTTGGCTTTTCTATTTTTGCTCTGAAACGATAATTTTTTTGCTCACGTATATATATAGATGTGAATTCCTTGGTACCCAAGGCATAGGTGAATAGGGTAGACATATTTTTCAATGTAGGCTTACTGTTCACGTGTGCCATATTAAATATTTTCAGACATCTTGCAGGCATGTAGGCGTATAGATTAATAGTATAGACGACATGCCATGTGCTGTGTGGACTTCTTGTTCTTGTATTAAGGTGGGTATGTTGTTTACTTAGGTTTGCAGATGAGTTTTTATTTCGTAGCTGGTAGATGTTGAAGGCATAGGTTGGATGTTGATAACCATAGGGAAGGAGGGTGTACGAGGCTTGGAGCTGAAGTAAGGCAAAATATATATTATTTAAGTGATGGTTTAGGCCATAGCATAGGACCATACAACTGTCAGCTAGTGGTTTACTTCACAAATGAAGGTTGGGTCTGAAAGTACGAGTATACAGCGGTAAAAATTACTTCAGCGTTATAAAGAAATATTTCACTAAATTGTTATTTCAAAGTATATATGTTTAGACTACTTTTAAACATGGCAAAGGATGTAAGATAGAAAAAATGATTTTAGCAAAACAACTATTAAAGAAAAGCAGAAAAGGCGTGTCTTCTCATCTGCAATAGTTTGGTGAAGGTATCAAGATAACATTGGACTGGAATCAATGATAATGATGGATAAAAAAAAACAAATGGATCAATGAAGGATCACGGGTGAAAGATAAAAATCATTATGATTGCGTTTGTTTCATTGCTTTTGTGAATTACCGAGAAGCTGTCTGCTATAATAGCAATTTAGGGATGTCCTTAGTAGAAAGGGGTCAGTCCTACACCTTGCGAAATGAATGTTTGATTAGTAAGTTTTTATCAAAGAATTCACGGACTCCATTGTGCAAAATTTCCGTTCATTTACGAACTGCCACGGACAGAAATAAGCATACGATCGCATCAAGTGATGTGTCACGGTCCCAAAAATATAATAATACTGGTAGGTTGACTCATATTTTGAAACCCCAAAATGCTGATTAAGGGTGCAGAATACTCCAAATAAAAAGTTGCGTATTTAATTAATTAAAAATTACAGTAAAATCCTAAAAATTTAATTATCACTACGCCTCAAAAGAACCTTGTCTAAATTCTGAACCGATATGCAGTTATTTCAAATAAACCGTTATGGTCGATATACGATTTCATAGCGACTTTCTGAATATTTGATTTTGACATATCTTGCAATATATAATCCGAAAATCTCGATTTTTCACTTCTGTTAGAAAGATACAGTTTAACAGATTCCAATATTTCTTGTTTTGCAGAAATCCGATTTAAACTGGTTTCTGTACACTCAGTTGAAGTTCAGAACGTTAAATTACGAACTGCAGCGTCGTTATGAGCTCGATTATATTGAATATATATTTTTATACGTTCAACTTCGTTTTAATTAATATTTAAATCTACTTATATTAAGAACTCAATATTTAAACTGATTTAAATATTCAAACATAAGCCGATAAAAATGCGGGACATTACATTCCTTCCCCCTTAAAATAATTTCGTCCTCGAAATTGCTAAGATGGGGAAAATGCTACAATCTCTATTGCAAACAGGTTAAAAATCTTTTTGGTTTACTTCATAATTTCAGTTTTCAACTGAACTGATCAAAATATTAATTCCCTCCTTTGTAATGAAAATTTTCAAAATTCTGAAAATTTTCTAACACTTTAATTTTCAGAGAATTTCATCAGTCTCTCTGTTGCACGGTTCATTTGGTACTACTACCACATGCCACTCTGGCCTTCTCCCTTTATTGGGCATCCAACTTTCTTGCTTCCATTTGCAATCCGTTCAGCATACCCAAATGCATCTCTAACTGATCTCCAGTCAGTTTATTCTCAATCAATAATTCCAACTCAAATTTCTTTTTCAAACTCCAGTTCAATTCCAATTCCAAATAATCAAATTTCTCAACCAAGTTTGGTTCCATTCCCAATCTCAATTCACAACTCAACTATTTGGTCAAGTCAAATCCTTATTCCAGAACGATTTCCACTTACTTGGCTTCAATTCAACTCAAATTTTATTTGACTTATTTAAATTCGCTGTTTATTTACTCCATAAGTAAATTTTAAATTTCAGAATTTAAATTCCTGGGGTTTTCATTTCAAATCAGTTTGAAATAAATATACATATGTATTCATAACATAGCAATTCAAAACCTTTGAATTCCTGATAACTTATTTCCTCACAATAATTCAAAAACAAAATCTTTGGTAGTAATCCGTCACTTAGAACTCGAAAATGAACACCGATAATGGTCGACTTCATCATCGGAATTTATTTCCCCGCGATCAAAGTGAGTTCAATACTATATCACTTTCAAAACTCATATTCAAATACTTTTATTTGAAATTACTTCAAAAATATCTTTTCGAAACTTGGATAATATTTCAAAATTCCCCAGGATCTTAAAATTCCATATATTTGATTCAAATTTCATTTACAAACATTTTCATGTTTCAGAATTTTTATTCCAATTTTGGTTTAAATTTCAGATTTAATCCATCTGATTTTATACCTTATACTCATATGAATTTCGATTGGTTATTTACATAACCAACCCACTTATATCTTATTCGATTATAGTAACGATCAACACTATAATAATCTCAAAATATATGCTCCTTTTTATATCAAAATATATTTTTGGGTAAAATTACTTCATTTACCCATTTTTCTCAAAACATACTGTGTCGAACTACTCTGTTCGAGAGTTTAGAAACACCTATCGACACAGTTTGCATTACTGTTTCGACCAGAATTCATAAACCACTCGCCAAACCAACCAACACAATATAAACAGTTTTCATATCAATGTACAAATACGCGCTCATATATATACACTCAAACTCAATCTAGGGTAATACTAACCCCATCTCTATTGAGTCACGCCACAGAGCCAAGGTAATCACTTAACCTTATGCTCGGATACCAACTGTAACGACCCGGCGGTTTTCGACTCCGAAAATCGACACAAAACCCAGCGTCGACTGTTCAGACATCGAAAATACCGGACCATTAATAGAAAGAAGTTAGAGGATGAGATAGAAAAGATAGAACTTAATAGAATAGGAGAAGAAGAAGAACACAACTGAACATAATCAAAGTAAACACGAATCTCACAGCGGAACGAATGAAATATATTATATAACATAACTTTGAAATACAAAACTGTATTGCATATACATACCATTATCAGATTACAATACATCATATCACAGCGGAAATAGTCTCTAAATACTAACGGTGAAGCCTTCTGCTTTTAGCTCCCCCAAGCGTATCTGTAAAAGCCTGAAACACTTGACTGCCCGTACAAATTTGGGCACCCAAGAGTTTAGGAAAAACAAAACAAAACAAACTCTGGGTCAGTCATGGGACTGGTGTGAGTAAACTCCAACCATATGGCTTAACTTTGAAAATCCTTTTTGAAACAGAAGGGATAATAGTAAGACCAGCCCACACATAAACATGGACGGCTTTTACCTTACTATAACCCAAAATATTTTTGATATCAAAATCCAGTGATATTATGATAATGTCTAATCAAATAAATAACCAAATAGTAGAACGCTTGCATCTCACGCTCTACATATATAGTATAAAATCAAAAACCGCATGGCGCTTATTGGAGATTGGATTCCAACTATGACAAGGTATGGGACCACCTTCCGATAGTGTATCTCTAGAGGCGAATACACCTGGGTTCAACAAGAACATCTTGCAACCCGGCCCACACATGACCGACCACTCATTTCGCTTGAGTGTATCGAATGTATATCACCAACGGTTGGACTCAAACCACCGTTCCCGAATGGGCAGAATCGATAGATTTAGAAACAAAAGGAATTTCTCTAGATAGGTGATTATACACCCTAACGGGAGCGACCCACATAGCCATGCTGCCTGCCCGATTTTTGTCATTTCCTGGTTGTGAAGCTAGAGGCTACGTTTACCTTTTAGGACACCTGGCCACCATACACTTTGAATGCCACATCGTCAAACCCGTCAAATCACTAGTTGATCTTCCCAAAATATCACGGGTATAAAAGCCAAGAGAAACGAATTTCTCCGCCACCAGACGTAATATCTTGAAAAGAACGTCTTAGGTGATCTTCTAAGAATACGCTGTTAGGCATTCATCCATACAAGTTGTCCTGGGTCTGGACAAATAGAAAGCACCATTCTGAAATAGGACGACCCTTGCATTTCACTCCGTCTTCAACTTTCTTCAGCATAATCGAACTCGCAACGCTTATGCCTACACGGAGTGGTTCTCGGATAATATATCCAGCCGGTCTCTCCGTATTGACAACGATGGTCAAAACACTTCGATAGTCGGTTATTTAACTATCGAAGTAAAACTAACATCCATTCAATTGTTCAACTAACCATCACACAACAACGGGCACTTTATTTAACATTCGTCATCATTGAATTTTTTTTCCCGTTTCTAATAGTGATATTTAACTCTAATCATATTTCAAACATCGAAATGATGTCATCGTTTTCTGAAACGATTCTCCACTACTCGTTCTTATATTTCTTTGGACAATCATCGTTACTTATTACTTTAGAATAAGTGGATTCCAAAACAAACTGTTTACATTCCCTATGGAGTAGTGCTGTACAAAAAATCATACTTAAGTTTGGTCAACCGCGCTAAATTATCGTTATAGTTCAAAACTTACAACACGCTACTATATTCCACTTTATAATTAATCTCGACACTTCTTTCCGTTACAAAAATATTGACATCTCTTCCCGTTACAAAGATATTGACATCTTTTTCCGTTACAAAAATATTGACATCTCTTTCCGTTACAAAAATATTGACATCTCTAATCGTTACAAAAATCTTGCATTTATTTCCATTACAAAAATCTTGATATTTTTTTTTTTTTATATGATTCTATGATGTCATATCCTTATTTGAAAACTCGGTTTAAAATTATTTACATTGGTCATTAACCCTTCACTCCATCTTCCTTAAACATTTCTCTTTAACTTCTCTCATCAAAATCGATCACGTTCTTTGTCTTTTTGGCAATTTACTTCTTATTCGTATTATGATACTCAATTCAATAAACATCTCAATACAACTTAATAACAGTTTATAATAGAATTTCTATTATAATTTAAACCTCGCTTTAATTATAAAAATATAATTGCCTTCGTTGATTTGTCTGACGGTCAACCAACTTCTTAACAAAATGGGTTTATGGTTGACTGTCGCTGATATCGTTTGTTTACCAAATCAATATAACGTTGAATTTCCATTCAACATGGTTCAAACAGTGCACAAACAGTACACCTAAATATTTAGGAATCCGGTTGAGTTCCTCCAACCGATTTCCGCATCCATAGGTGTTATTCAAATCAGTATCCAACCAAAGATGTGTGCATATGCAATGATATATATTTATTTCAACCAATTTAACTGTAATTTATCTAATCAACCATCACACAGCATTCAACCATTATTTAAAATATAATTAAAATATTTTAAATAAAACAGAGTTAGTGAATTTACTCACCTTGGCGCGTTAACCGTTAAGTAACGATTTGCGTTGGTCGATTCAGTCGAGCGTTTAATTCTGCCTCACATTCCAACATGACCAACCGTTCGAGGTTCGATGATTATTTGGCCCAACCTTTCAAAACCTACGTCAGACTCCATCATCTCATCTTCGAAGTCCAGTACCGCAATCCGACACCGCTTTAAGCTACTGAACTGCGACGTCACCCAAAAACTTTCTCCAACTCTTTTAGTTCGACTGACAGTACACAGTACCCTCCGTTAACCTTGTTTTCACGTTGCACCCTCTCTGGAGAAACCCGCATCTTCCTATTGATTCAACAAACCCCACTCTCGCTCCATTCCCTCCTTACAACCGCCATCACCCAGTATTTATACTAACTCCACCCTTGCTTGCCAATTTATGTGACCCAACCATATGCAGCAAAAACGCTTTGATGAACCCCATACTCTCCATGCTGATACCCCATATCACTTCCTCCACGTGAACACCACTTGTACCAACGTTATTCCCCCTTCAGACTCACGTTCTCTTCCCTTTTCTTTTTGTTATTACAACGTCCCACCCAGTACTCCACATGTCCCCTCTTCACGTTTTGAAACCTTTAACACCACTTCGAACGGCAACTACCCCATCTCCATTTAACTCCACTAACAGTCCCCTTCCACCGACGCTGGACCATCCGCGACACGTCCCCCATCATCCCACTGTCACCATCACTCACGTACGCACCGAGCTTTCCCAGAACTTACGCAAGGCAAAAGAATGAAGTAGGAAAAAAGAGGATGTTGTTGTATTTATTTCGGTGGATAAAGAAAAATGGACAAAAATGAGGAAGGTTTTATCTTGGCTTTTCTATTTTTGCTCTGAAACGATAATTTTTTTGCTCACGTATATATATAGATGTGAATTCCTTGGTACCCAAGGCATAGGTGAATAGGGTAGACATATTTTTCAATGTAGGCTTACTGTTCACGTGTGCCATATTAAATATTTTCAGACATCTTGCAGGCATGTAGGCGTATAGATTAATAGTATAGACGACATGCCATGTGCTGTGTGGACTTCTTGTTCTTGTATTAAGGTGGGTATGTTGTTTACTTAGGTTTGCAGATGAGTTTTTATTTCGTAGCTGGTAGATGTTGAAGGCATAGGTTGGATGTTGATAACCATAGGGAAGGAGGGTGTACGAGGCTTGGAGCTGAAGTAAGGCAAAATATATATTATTTAAGTGATGGTTTAGGCCATAGCATAGGACCATACAACTGTCAGCTAGTGGTTTACTTCACAAATGAAGGTTGGGTCTGAAAGTACGAGTATACAGCGGTAAAAATTACTTCAGCGTTATAAAGAAATATTTCACTAAATTGTTATTTCAAAGTATATATGTTTAGACTACTTTTAAACATGGCAAAGGATGTAAGATAGAAAAAATGATTTTAGCAAAACAACTATTAAAGAAAAGCAGAAAAGGCGTGTCTTCTCATCTGCAATAGTTTGGTGAAGGTATCAAGATAACATTGGACTGGAATCAATGATAATGATGGATAAAAAAAAAACAAATGGATCAATGAAGGATCACGGGTGAAAGATAAAAATCATTATGATTGCGTTTGTTTCATTGCTTTTGTGAATTACCGAGAAGCTGTCTGCTATAATAGCAATTTAGGGATGTCCTTAGTAGAAAGGGGTCAGTCCTACACCTTGCGAAATGAATGTTTGATTAGTAAGTTTTTATCAAAGAATTCACGGACTCCATTGTGCAAAATTTCCGTTCATTTACGAACTGCCACGGACAGAAATAAGCATACGATCGCATCAAGTGATGTGTCACGGTCCCAAAAATATAATAATACTGGTAGGTTGACTCATATTTTGAAACCCCAAAATGCTGATTAAGGGTGCAGAATACTCCAAATAAAAAGTTGCGTATTTAATTAATTAAAAATTACAGTAAAATCCTAAAAATTTAATTATCACTACGCCTCAAAAGAACCTTGTCTAAATTCTGAACCGATATGCAGTTATTTCAAATAAACCGTTATGGTCGATATACGATTTCATAGCGACTTTCTGAATATTTGATTTTGACATATCTTGCAATATATAATCCGAAAATCTCGATTTTTCACTTCTGTTAGAAAGATACAGTTTAACAGATTCCAATATTTCTTGTTTTGCAGAAATCCGATTTAAACTGGTTTCTGTACACTCAGTTGAAGTTCAGAACGTTAAATTACGAACTGCAGCGTCGTTATGAGCTCGATTATATTGAATATATATTTTTATACGTTCAACTTCGTTTTAATTAATATTTAAATCTACTTATATTAAGAACTCAATATTTAAACTGATTTAAATATTCAAACATAAGCCGATAAAAATGCGGGACATTACATTTGCTTTTCAACAGAAGCCTTGATCATCTTCCACTTAGGCTTGCCACACAAGCAATTCACTCAATGCGACTGGTTTCCATCGATATATAACCTCTGAGCTCGTACGTCTCAGAGAAGGGCGTTAAGCAAGAGAATAAATTCTCTGCCGCCAAATAGATATATATTTAATAGAGATCAATCAGCACAGAACAAAATCCAATGTCAGTCACACAGTCCATTTACACGTTCGTTCTGGGTCTGAACGAAACCGGAGGCACTCAATACCTCGCATATCCGTACAATCAACAAGTACATCCGGGTGGCTACTACTTCAACCCCGTCAAGGTAGCTACTCCTATCATGAGTATCATTAGCACCCCTCCATTCGACGTAAAGATCATCGGTCTTGCACCGTCTTCATATCTTCGACTTTCACTTGTCGATCAATTATTTGAAATGAGAATTAACTCGACCTTTTCAAATTATTCATGTATCTAGAATTTCAAATTAATTCATTTCAATGGTTAAATTATTCGACATCACCAATTCTGTTCTTTAATGTAATTTTCACACCAAACACATTCAACCATCAAATATCACATAAACCGAGCAAATTCAGTTTATTTCCATTCCATATCGTTTATAATATTTTATCATGATTTATCGCTATTTTTATGTATTTAAAAATAGCCAATTCATTCAAACGATGATTCAGACCATAACGCGGCTGTGGCGCTGTTTTTCTCCAGTTTTGATTTACACATATCTGAAAATCTAACCATTGGATCTTCACAAAATTTATATCATTAGAAAGATCATTTCAAAATGAATCCAACGGTTTCAGTTTTGGGAAAATCCGACGGTCGGATCTCCCGCACTAATCGTTTGAAGTTACGATTTCAAAATATGAACTGCAGCGTCGTTATTCGATTTAATTTAATTATATCTATATATAAATATAATCAATTATGGCGCTGTTTTTCTTCAGATTTGAATGAAACATTCCAGACAATTCAACTGTTGGATCTTTACAAAGTTGGTGCCGTTGGAAAGATATTTCCAAGGTGAACCCAATGGTTGTGGTTTTGGGAAAATCCGATGGTCGGATCTCCCGCACTAATCGTTTGAAATCACAGTTTCAAAACGCGAACTACAGCTTTATTATTCACTATATTTTAATTATATTTATATAAATATATATATAAATAGTTCTTTCATCGATTTCAAAACCATATCCACTTTATAGAATTGATAAAAATGATATTTTTGTCATCAAAAATATTTATTTCACACATCACCATTTTTAACACCTCATATTCACAATAAAAATGTAGATTTTATTGTTCAATGCGTATATTCAACACATGAATGTTTCCGACTTCACACACACGATAAAAATATGATTTTTATCATTCTTGTCCTTTATTCAACACATGAATATTTTCTATAGTTTATATACATAATAAAAATGTTATTTTTATTGTAAAACAATTTATTTCAAAACACGATTATTTTATATAGTCCGTACTTAAGGTAAAAATGTTATTTTTGATGTTAAAACAATTTATTTAAAATACTAATATTTCATATAGGCTATATATATAATAAAAATGTGATTTTTAACTTTCAAATAATTTATTCAACACGTGAACTTCATTCAACACATGAATTTCTATTCAACACATGTATTTCTATTCAACACATGAATATTATTGAAAATTTCGCCAGCATAACGGCAGGGTAGTTAAAACCGGACCGTCCCTAGTACGGCTCCTCGCTCTACCTTAAAACCTCGTGGTTTTTGACAATGGGGATTCATGCATCTAGTTCGCACGCAGGCGGCATGTTTTATTTTCATTTCCACAATCTATTCTAATTTTGTTTTCAACCACAGTTGGGTATTTTTCAACCACAATCAATCATTCTCAACCACAAACAATTCTAATCACCCATTCGCTATCAACCAATTTTCGCACCAATCACAACCAATAAATATCGTCCATGGTCTACGGATGAGGGGAGTATATACACACACACACACACACACACACACATATATATATATATATATATATATTCGTATATAAATATATTTCGATTAACTTCAATTCATTTCATCGCATATATAATTTTTACAACACATATATAACTTATACATCGAACATACAACGCTTATACATGTGGTGTACAATGCTTATATAACTCATACAACGACTATATAATTTATACATCGTTGTTTTCCATATCGTTTATAAACTAGAAATCTCACATTGGGTTCCACTCCACCAAAAATAGCAGAAGGCTCAGAAAAATATGCGGTCTCTTCTAGAATGTAGAAGACGTCCACACGAGTCCACTGTCTCTTGTTTCACTTCACAGTTTCGTTCAAAACTTGGTTAGCGATTATCACCAAATCCGAGCAACTAGGGGATGATCGGCCGATGCCACGACATAGGGCTTTGAACGGCACACCAGGTGGTGGGGACCGCATTAGGTGCGATGGGGGATTCTGGTCGTGGCGGCGCTCCAAAGGTGGTGCCTTCTCGAAGGTGATTCGGCCTCCACGCTCAACGATAATCAGCAAACCTTATACGGATGTGAAGAGGGGACTTCGATCTTCAAAAACTTCCAAAGGAGGGTGTGATTTCATGATGTGGATAGGAAGAAATCTGACTGGGAACAGAGAAGCTTCTTCCGTCGTTCGCTTCAGGTGATTTACGAGGAGAGAGAGAAGTATTGAAGAATATGATTGGCCCACGAGTTATATTTAAATATTTAATTTATTTTAAATCCAAAAGTATCCTCTTGACCAAACGAACACCAATTCAAACCCAACGACTATCGCCCCTAGCTAAATACCCCCATTCTGAACACAATGGGGTATGTTTCGTAGCCCATTCGACTGTTTCAGTCAGTTTCCCTTCAAATTAAAATATAAAACATTTAATATTTGATTTGAACGTACATTTCAATTTGCTGGGGCCACATATTGATTCGAAAAATTCTAGAAAAATAAATCCAGCTAAGTTTTGACGATACGGTCCCAACAAAACTAGTTTCGTCGAATTCTGAGACCGTTTGAAAAATGGCCATTTTCTGGTCGACCCAATTTAACTGTAATTGACCAAAACACATTTTTCTTTGCCACGCTCACATACCAGCTTCAAAAATTATGAAATTTGAAACCTAGCAATAACTTCACATCCCAGATCCAACAAAAGTGGTTTAGTCGAATTCTGAGATCGTTTGCAAAATGTCTATTTTCAAGGGCGATATATAAATTCTATAGCGACCTTTCTGAAAATTCATTTGGCCATAACTTTTGACTCCCGCTACGAAACTTCAATTTTTCAGATTCGTTAGAAAGATATTCACTAACAGATTTAAATATTTTTGGTTTCACTAAAATCCGTTTTATTTTGCACTCGGTACAGTCAGTCAAAGATTGAATTGAAATTTCGAAACTGCCGCGCCATTTCAGGCCATGTTTATAATTCAAATTAATTATATTCATTTTAAAAATTGATTCAACCACACTTTTCATCGCTATTATTTAAAATATTTATTTTAAATACTTAAAATTCACTTAAATAGCCAATTTAAAATTTTTAAACTGGTTCAGATTTTCCGGGTTGTTACAATCTCCCCCACTTAAAACTTTTCGTCCCCGAAAAGGAACAAAGTCGAAAGTGGTTTGATTAACTAACTCTACTTTCAATCTGGCTTCCATTCTCCAACTTTTCAGTTTATGAGAATTTTCAAATTCTTCACAAATTTGGCTAACACCCTAAATTTTCGAAAAATTTCGCCATAACCTCCTTTGTACGGGGAGGGGTTTGGAAATTTATTGGGCCGTGTTAGGTACCCAATAAATCCTATAAAGCATACACATATTTATAGTGATATATTCTGGTATTTACAAAAGAGCGTGTATAGATAATAACTCCAGAGAATAAATTATCGTCACCCTGTCCAAGCCTGAGGGAGTGTGTATTTTTTAATTACTCCAGAGAATAAATTCTCATCACCTAGTCCTGTGTGGGAAATAAATAATCCATGTGCCGTATCTAATAACTAGAAAGACATGATTATTGTCAACTCCAGACCCATGTGGGGTTTTTATTAATCTGGCAATTTATCGTTATATTTTATATGGTCCATATCAGTCATTAGTTCAACCTGTAATATATAGTCATCGCCATACAAGCCTCTCGCTCGTATGGTAAATCTTCAACCTTGTCACACAAGCTCCAAATGCTCATGTGCTTTGTGATGAAGTATGCTTATCTTCAAGAAGTATGCCATGTAGTGTAGTTCAAAATTAATTGTTACTATCCTATGGCGACGTTTATTATTACAAACAGAACAACCAGCACTCCGCATCCAATGGCATTCACAGGAGTTGATATAATAATAAAATTGTGCATCAAACTCATTTAAGGTTTACCTATTTGTCGGGCACGCAAATAAATTCTTTACTCAACAGCTAATCCATTTACCTGTTCAATGTAAGTACATGTATATGCATGCATTTGCAACCGATTTTCAATAAAGTTTACTATTTGGTTCAATTTGTATACAATTTGGCCTAATTGGTTCCTTCAATTCAAATGTTGATTTTATTAGTTAACTAATAATCAAACAACACAACCAACAATCAATTAATTAATTAGATTTTTCAAATATATAACTTTATATATTTAAAATCATATTTCCTAAAACCAGATTATATATATAATCACAAATATGTTATTTATAAACAAATAACTCTTGACTCATTCTGGGGCATTTCTAACCCCATCTCTAACGAGTCACTAATTCTAGAATGCTATTGATTCTATCTCTAATGAGGATTCTTTCATAGGATATTACTAATCCTACCTCTGATGAGTCTTTTATTATGTTCTAACAAGTTGTACCCCAAAGATTTGAGTTTAACCAAAGCTCTGATACCACGTTTGTGACGACCCCTTTTCTGATAAGACGGTGGCAGGGGTAATCATTGGAATATAACACATAAACAGATAAAAACAGAACAGAAATAATTAAATACACCAGATAATGTACAACAGAATACACTAGATAAACATAATCATCAGAGTTACACAGTATACAGGATCATACTTAGTACAAAATATAGTTCAGCTATATATAAATGTCTACTGCGGAAAAGAAAACATAATATGTACAGCATGAGCTGAACATCATAAAAAGATATAATGATAGAATCCATCTTCAGTTCCAGCTATCCAGAAAGAGCCTGCTAAAACCTGAATACAAGGCTGCCCGTGTAGAAATAGGGGCACCCAATTTTGCAAGTGAAACAAACTATGAGTCAGTCATGGGACTGGTATGAGAAATCTACTTAACACACTTTCAAATATGGCCAATCACAGGACCACGCCACTTTCGCGAAACGGGTTTACTCCATTGAATTGCCAGTGCTTTAAAACAAATAAATCTTTTAAATGTCGCAATGCTTTTTATAAAAATGAAGCCATTATAAGACTCAGTTCCCATCACACAATGCAATACAAACAAGAGGATAGAGTTTTCCCTTATAATGGCCAAAATGTGCTTGATATGAGAAAAACAAATCATTTGATATTATTGCTAGTGTATGTATATTTCAAAAATAATTTCAATCATAACTATCAATCATAGACGGCATGGGTACCATATATCATGTCGCCATATATATATATATACAATCAAAACCGCACAATGTCGTATTTGGAAATTGGATTTCCATCATGAACCAAGGCAAAAGATAGTCCTTACCGATTCGAGATGCTCTAGCATGTGTCACAGGACCCAGACTCATGTGGGCCCTTGGATCGTCAGGGCCGGTCCACTGATGTGGATTTAAATTCCTGAACACTGCGTTTCCCCGCCTTATGGGGCATAAAATGGTCATATCTGACCACACCATCGGCTCCGAAGAGACTGAAACAAACAGAGGCCTCACTTTCCATCATCCACATAAGTAAAATACCTAGGCGTGCAAAACCCAAAGCACCACTCCTAGCTAGAAGGAAACACATGTCCTCCCTGATGTCTGTCTCCCATTTCTAGCTCATACCGAGGTGTGAGGCCCGTGAAACAACGCTATAAACAAAGCTACGCCACACAGGTCGTGCTTTGATCATCAACCACAAGACTTTGCTTTTCAACAGAAGCCTTGATCATCTGCCGCTTAGGCATGCCACACAGGCAATTCACTCAATGCGACTTGTTTCCATCGATATATAACCTTTGAGCTCGCACGTCTCAGAGAAGGGCGTTAAGCAAGAGAATAAATTCTCCGACGCCAAACAGATATATATTTAATAGAAATCAATCAGCACTGAACAAAATCCATTGTCAGACACACAGTCCATTTACACGTTCGTTCTGGGTCTGAACGAAACCAGAGGCGCTCAATAGCTTGCATATCCGCACAATCAACAAGTACGTCTGGGTGGCTACTACTTCAACCCCGTCAAGGTAGCTACTCCTATCATGAGCATCAGTAGCACCCCTCCATTCGACGTGAAGATCATCGGTCTTGCACCGTCTTCATTTCTTCGACTTTCACTCATCGATCAATTATTTGAAATGAGAATTAATTCGGCCTTTTCAAATAATTCACGTATCTAGAATTTCAAATCAATTCATTTCAATGGTTAAATTATTCGACATCACCAATTCTGTTCTTTAATGTAATTTTCACACCAAACACATTCAACCATCAAATATCACATAAACTGAGCAAATTCAGTTTATTTCCATTCCATATCGTTTATAATATTTTATCACGATTTATCACTATTTTTATTTATTTAAAAATAAACAATTCATTCAAACGACGCTTCAGGCCATAACACGGCTGTGGTGCTGTTTTTCTCTAGATTTGATTTACACATATCTGAAAATCTAACCATTGGATCTTCACAAAATTTATATCATTAGAAAGATCTTTTAAAAACGAATCCAATGGTTCCAGTTTTGGGAAAATCCGACGGTCGGATCTCCCGCACTAATCGTTTAAAGTTACGATTTCAAAATATGAACTACAGTGTCGTTATTCGATTTAATTTAATTATATATATATATATATATAATCGATTCTAGCTCTGTTTTTCTTCAGATTTGAATGAAACATTCCAGACAATCCAACCATTGGATCTTTACAAAGTTGGTGCCGTTGGAAAGATATTTCCAAGGCGAACCTGACGGTTGTGGTTACGGGAAAATCCGATGGTCGGATCTCCCGCACTAATCGTTTGAAATCACGGTTTCAAAACACGAAGTACAACTTCGTTATTTACTATATTTTAATTATATTTATATAAATATATATAAATATAATTCTTTCATCAATTTCAAAACCATATCCACTTTATAGATTTGATAAAAATGATATTTTTATCATCAAAAATACTTATTTCACACATCACCATTTTTAACACTTCATATTCACAATAAAAATGTAGATTTTATTGTTCAATCCGTATATTCAACAGATGAATGTTTCTGACTTCACACACACGATAAAAATATGATTTTTATCGTTCTAGTCCTTTATTCAACACATGAATATTTTACATAGTTTATATACATAATAAAAATGTGATTTTTATTGTAAAACAATTTATTTCATAGCACGATTATTTTATATAGTCTGTACTTAAGGTAAAAATGTTATTTTTGATGTTAAAACAATTTATTTAAAATACTAATATTTTATATAGGCTATATATATAATAAAAATGTGATTTTTAACTTTCAAATAATTTATTCAACACGTGAACTTCATTCAACACATGAATTTCTATTCAACACATGAATTTCTATTCAACATATGAATATAGTTTCAACACATGAAAATAATTCTAACACATAAATATTATTGAAAATTTAGGCAGCATAACGGCAGGGTAGTTAAAACCGGGATCGTCCCTAATACGGCTCCTCGCTCTACCTTAAAACCTCGCGGTTTTTGACAATGGGGATTCGTGCATCTAGTTCGCACGCAGGCGGCATGTTTTATTTTCATTTCCACAATCTATTCTAATTTTGTTTTCAACCACAGATGGGTATTTTTCAACCACAATCAATCATTCTCAACCACAAATAATTCTAATCACCCATTCGTTATCAACCAATTTTCACACCAATCACAACCAATAAATATCGTCCATGGTCTGTGGACGAGGGGAGTGTGTGTGTATATATATATTCGTATATAAATATATTTCGATTAACTTTAATTCATTTCATCGCATATATAATTTTTACAATGCATATATAACTTATACATCGAACATACAACTTATACAATGCTTATACATGTGGTGTACAACGCTTATATAACTCATACATCGACTATATAATTTATACATCGTTGTTTTCCATGTCGTTTATAAATTAGAAATCTCACATTGGGTTCCACTCCACCAAAAATAGCATAAGGCTCATAAAAATATGCGGTCTCTTCTAGAACGTAGAAGACGTCCACACGAGTCCAC
Organism: Allium sativum; assembly: GCA_030737875.1. NCBI lineage: Eukaryota > Viridiplantae > Streptophyta > Magnoliopsida > Asparagales > Amaryllidaceae > Allium > Allium sativum. Next base: position 453,991,306 of record CM060915.1, on the reverse strand, counting down.
TGTCTCTTGTTTCACTTCACAGTTTCGTTTAAAACTAGGTTAGCGATTATCACCAAATCCGAGCAACAAGGGGATGATCGGCCGATGCCACGACGTAGGGCCTCTAAGGCGCACTAGGGGGTGGGGACTGCGTCAGGTGCGATGGGGGATTCTGGTCGTGGCGGCGCTCCAAAGGCGGCACCTTCTCGAAAGTGATTCAGCCTCTACGCTCAACGATAATCATCAGACCTTATATGGATGTGAAGAGGGGACTTCGATCTTCAAAAACTTTCCAAGGAGGGTGTGGTTTCGTGAAGTGGATTGGAAGAAATCGGACTGGGAATGGAGGAGCTTCTTCCGTCGTTCGCTTCAGGTGGTTTACGAGGAGATAGAAATATCGAAGAATATGATTGGCCCACGGGTTATATTTAAATATTTAATTTATTTTAAATTCAAAAATATCCTCTTGACCAAACGAACACCAATTCAAACACAACGACTGTTGCCCCTAGGTAAATACCCCCATTCTGAACGCAATGGGATATGTTTCATATGCCCATTTGACTATTTCAGTCAGTTTCCCTTCAAATTAAAATATAAAACATTCAATATTTGATTTGAACGTAGATTTCAATTTGCTGGGGCCACAAACTGATTCGAAAAATTCCAGAAAAATAAATCTAGCTATGTTTTGATGATATGGTCCCAACAAAACTAGTTTCATCGAATTCTGAGACTGTTTGAAAAATGGCCATTTTCTGGTCGACCCAATTTAACTTTAATTGACCAAAACACATTTTTCTTTGCCACGCTCACATACTAGCTTCAAAAATTATGAAATTTGAAACCTAGCAATAACTTCACATCCCGGATCCAACAAAAGTGGTTTCGTCGAATTCTGAGGTCATTCGCAAAATGTCTAATTTCAAGGGCGATATATAAATTCTATAGCGACCTTTCTGAAAATTCATTTGGCCATAACTTTTGACTCCCGCTACGAAACTTCGATTTTTCAGATTCGTTAGAAAGATATTCACCAACAGATTTAAATATTTTTGGTTTCACTAAAATCTGTTTTATTTTGCACCCGGTACAGTCAGTCAAAGTTTGAATTGAAATTTCGAAACTGCCACGCCATTTCAGGCCATGTTTATAATTCAAATTAATTATATTCATTTTCAACATTGATTCAATCACACTTTTCATCGCTATTATTTAAAATATTTATTTTAAATACTTAAAATTCACTAAAATAACCAATTTAAAATTTTTAAACTGGTTCAGATTTTCCGGGTTGTTACGTCTCTGGTTTTCATAGTGCATCAACTGATAGTATCGGACCACTGAATCTTATCGAGCGACACATTCTTGTTCCCGAAGGTGTTTAGCCTTTGAAAGCAAGTACACACAATGTGTTGCTAGAAAAAAGATTAGATGAGACCTCAACCTTCTCTAATACACGAGTAGCAAACACAAAATATGAATCACGTAGACACATCTACAACTGAGAGACATGAAACACATCATGAACACTATAAATCTAGGCATAGAAGTGCATCTTGATAAGTAGTAGGACAATACGCTTAGTAATACGAAACTACCCTATGTATCATCGAGCCGATTTCCTAATCTGACTGAATCCTACCAAACTTTTTCAAAGGAGAAGCACGGATATGCACAGAATCGTCAATAGAGAACTCGAAAGGCTTCTTATAGTTGTCCGCTTAGTATTTTCGACTACTTTAAGCCATTTGATTCCTCTCTAGAATTAGTATAATCTTCCCGGATGCTTCACGAATGGTGCTCGGGACCAATATCAGCTTCTCCATGTACTCTAATGACCACGAAGGGAATCAACATGATCTTTCATATATGGCTTCGAAAGGTTCTATGCTGATACTTGATTGATAGAAATTGCTATAAATAAACTTGACGAGTTGAAGATGATCCTCCTAAGAACAACCAAAGTCTAAAATGCAAGCATGAATTAAATCTTCCAAAATACTGTAATAGCCATACAATTTACACGCTGAGAAGTCATGGTAGAAAAGGTGGAATAACACCTTATATCTGGTTTGTGTTGATGATTGATTGTGCGTGAATGCACTGTGTATAATTTTGTATCTAAGATAAACCATAGGAGAATAATTAAATAAAAATTGGATGATATGTATGTGAAAACTCTAATTTAAGGCAGGTAAAAGTTGTTTGAAAATTGTAGGGTATTAACATATCATAAGTGTTTGCGTGTATATACATATATATACTGTATAACCTGATAGGTTTTTATTAATTAAAAGAAAAGAGAAAATATCTATGCAGTGTGTTTCATATGTAAAAGGAAGGCCGTAGGAAATCCAATCCAATTTAAATTTCAAGCACGTAGTAGTAATCATGCAAATGGTACGACCAAGGATATAAGAGGTAATTTAATGGCAAGCTTTTCCAAAAAATAATATAACCACCTTTGCTTTCCACATCATTCTCTCTCAACTAATTTGGAAAGTAACATGGGAGAATGACCGGGTTTCTATTTGAATATTTCTTAGATTAATATTGTTTCAGGGTAATCTCGACATTTGGTAATCAAAGCACAAGTATATGACAATTAAATAGGCAGCTGCTAGGTTATGTTAGGTCGTTACATTTTTCTCTAAAATAAAATAAACGAAGAATGGAAGGCAGCAACAAAATCTAGGAGTCTAAGCCGGATAAAGAGCTTCTTTAGGAGATGAAGAAGAAGCGAGATATAAGTGAGCATTTTATTTAAATATTTTGGCACTAAGTCCTATTGAAAGGCATCCTGATCCCTTAAAAATGATATGCAAGTTTCTATATTATTTAGATGAGAAAGATGGTATGTGTTTTTAAATGATTATAGCATGCCTTTGTTGAAACCGGTATATTGCGATAGTTTTGATGATCTTATGGCTGCTAAAATATGTAGATGAATAACCCTTAAAATTCTTATTATCATTGTTCCATGTTGAATTCATACCAACTAGTAAATGAATTTGTATCGACCTGCCTTTTTTACTGCATCAAGTCGGTAATTAAACCAACTCAAAACGTGCAAAATGAAAGATTGTTATTTGGCTTACAGGGTATGTATAAAGAGTGCTTCAAGTTTACAAGCAAAACAAGCAAGGTATAAATTTTATAACGACACTAACGAACGACTTGTACTAAAGAAAAATATATGCATATATATATATATATATGGTTCTAAAGTACAAACTCCCAAAAGTATGAGGCATAACATAAATGCAACAGAGGTCGGGTTCAACAAATCCAAATGTACAATACCCCAATCCACCAAACCATAAGTGTTCAAAGGAAGGTACTTGAGTTTTGAAATGTGCCAAAAATAAGTTAAATTGTACCCATGGTAAATTAAGGTAAGGCTGTTATTGAAAGATGAACAACAAACCAACAGTCAGGTAAAACGAGGCGTGGCAAGGATAGTAGAAAAATAGAAGTGTGCCAATATTTAATCTCTGTATACACACACACACACACACACACACACACACACACACATATATATATATATATATACGCATACATGTATGAATATACACATGCTAATCAATTCCTAAAGAAAAATCAGGTCAGGTCAGCACGATAAATTGCAACAACACCAACATCATGAACAAATCAAGTCCACCAACCAGACTATAGGTTGACAGTTCAATACCAAGGCCATGACTATCATACCTTTAGTTTAAACTAAAATTAGGTTACTCGAATAAAGATCAATCGCGAGGGGTAACTCACCTTAGAATGGTAGGCGATGTAGAGGCAACTATGAAAAGGGTAAAGGTGGAACTGGGTATTGAGGAGCTTCGGTTTAGTGATTCGGTGCTATGTTGGAAGTCGTGGAGCAACTTGGAAGCTTGGGCTTTAGTTGATTTGCGGTGAATTGGTTTTGCGGTGGCGAAGTGAAGTGGAAACAGTTGGAAAAACTAAAAGAGGAGGAGGCGACTATAATTGAGCATGGGTGCGGTTTTAATTTTTGAGGAGGCCGTGGAATTTCAATTCGAATTGGGGAAAGGATTCGTCTTTGATCGGCGTGGTCTCTAGGTGGAGATGGAGACGGTGGATCGAAGGCATGACTTTGAGGTGGAAGGAGCAAGCGATGAACGAAAAGGGGTGGAGCATTCAGGGTTCAAGTGGCGACGTAGTGCTTCAACATTGGCGGCATCGATTTATATGTAGATGAGTTATGGTTTACAGGAGGAAAGGTTACGATTTTGATTTTGAGGAGAGTGGAATGATGAATTTTTGGAGGAGGCTATGGCGAATTGTATTTGAAAGGGCGATAGCCATTAACGATGGTTTCTGTAATGTCCCACATTTTTACGATACAATAATTAATTTATTTAATTATTTAAATAATGATATAGGGAATTAAATGGTTGTTTAGTTAAATGATATTGAATATTTAATTAATATAAATAATAGAATAATATATTTATTTCTAAAATAGTCGGAAATAGTGAATTGAGATATGGTGTGAACTGGACAAAATCAAAATATATAATTCAGTTTGAAATTGAACTCGAGTAACGAATATATTATTTGAACGACAGTTTGAACATATAATTATAATATAATTAAAATCGAGCTCGAAATGGCGTGGTAGTTCGCTATTTGGCGATTTGAACTTCAACTGAATATATAGGATTCGTTTTAAAACGGATATCTGTGAAACAAGAAACGTATGGAGCTAGTGAAGTATATTTTCCTAGTGGAAGAGAAAAATCGGGATTTCGTCGTGTAGATTTTGATTTATGTCCAAATCAAATTTTTGAGAAGTCGCTATGGAATTCCTTTGAAAATTTTGAATACAAATATTTATATTATAAAAGGATTATATATATAAATCGAATATCGATATAACTAGGATTTGAATATCGAGTTATAAATCCAAATGGAGTTGTATGGTATTCTAGTGTGAATATATACGATAATATTTATTTTTAAATATTTAATTTAATTATTTTTAAATATATATATATATAAATGGGTTATTTAGAGCTTTAAAAATAGGCAGTTTTGCAAATGAACTCCATTTTCAATGAAACTAATTTTGTTAGATCCACAATATTAAATTATTGTTAGATTTCAATTTCTGTGATTTTTGGGGTCACTGTGTGGCCGTACGGATTTTTAATGTGAAAAATAGTCAGTATTTTGATGGTTAAAAATACGCTGTGTGAGCAAACAGAATCGGAATTCGACGAAACCAGTTCCGTTGGGTCCGTAATGTCAAACTGAAGCTGCATATCCATTTTGGTGATTTTTCGGTATCGTATGTGATCATACGGACTTCTAAGGACCAATATGAGAAGGAGTTCATTAAAATGGGATAAAATAATCGAATAAAAATATATATTAAAACAACTCTATAAATACCCTTAACCCTTTCCTAATCCTAAACATGATTCCTCTGGTCAAATCTTCACGGCGCCTCCAAGGAAAAATTCAAACAGTAAAATACAAGCTTTGAAAATGAAAATCGAATTGTAGAAAAATCTATAAATACCAAGACTAGTGTGTTTGAGTTCGTATGGAGTATCTCTTCAGTTTTGTAGTGTTCACGTCAGGTTCGACGTCGATAAACTTCGTTGGTTGAAATGAGCGTGAACTAGGGCTAGCGATTTGGGGACTTAGGAGCGTTGAATCGAGTTTTCGAGGTTGGATTGTTGATCAGTGAAGCAAGTTACACCTTGCGTGTATTTGTGGTGGAATCCAATTCAAATTTTGGTCAATGATTCATTGAGGCGTCGCAAGGAACTGTAGCATGTGGCGACCGCCAAGGTTGGGCGAGTTCAACCATTTTGAGATGAGGTGCAAGCTAAATCTAAGAGGATCCTTCTGAATATTTTTGTTTAATTTCTTAGGTGATGAAAATGGAGAATACGGTGGAGGAAGCAACCCGTAATGGAGCAGGTGCGGTTGTTGTAATAGGTTAGAGAAGGATCGGGTACTGTACATACGGTTTGGGTATTTAACAGCGGGTTTGGGCCTTATGGATATGGTGAGCCCAAATAGAAATTTAATTAAAGTTTTGTTTAATTTAAACTAAAGTGTATTAACTTGTAATGACCATAACTTGCTCATATGTTATCGAAATCCAGCGAAACAAGATCCGTTAGGATCGTATGGATGGACACTACAAAATGGAACTAGTTTGGAGTGATTTAGAGTCCATTACAATTTATAGAAAAATAAATTGTCCGTCTGAATCAAGCAATGGTTATCGTTATTAACGATGATCGCCCAATGTGAGTAAAACTCACCAACTCTGAACAGTTATATTTTTATAGCACATTTTTAGAAATGATAATTATCTGTTGATTGCTGTTTGTTAACTGTTTGGTTGAATTGCTTATGTATTGGTTGAAATTATAGATAACGATATATATAAAAATATTTAATCAAATATTGATTTTGTTTAGCAGAATGTTTCATATTGAAATGAAATCGATGTTAATTATATTGTTTAACATTTGTGATGCAGGGAAATAGGTTGGAGGGATCCAACTGGATTCCTCAACATTTATTTACTATTTTTCATATATTGCAATATATGATGTGATATATATAATCTGTTGTTGATTATGTGTGTTTGAATGATATCGATCATTGTTATTTGGTATCTTAAATACCGTAAGAAATACTAGGATGTAAAAAGGGAATTTTAAAAGTGTATATTTGAAATGATATACTTATAAAATCAAAGGATTTTATAAAAGGGATATCTATCATTTGATAAATAAAACAAATATAAAAGGAAATAATTGTGAAAACAAAGAGAAAAGAGAAATATTTGTAAAACATTTACAAATAAAATAGAAAGAGAAATATTTGTAAAACATTTACAAATAGAACTGAAAAGGAAATATGTAGAAAATAAATAGTAGTGAAAAGGAGATTTTTATTTGTTAAATAAATAGAATTGAAAAGGAGATATTTATTTGTTAAATAAACAAATAGGAAAGGGAATATTTGTAAAACAAATAGGAAAGGGAATATTTGTAAAACAAATAGAAATGGAAGTATTTGAAATCAAATAGAGTTAGTCGAATATAGTTTAATCGAATATTAGTTATTCGAAGAAAGGAGTTAATCAAAAGGAGAAAATCAAAAGGAGTTAAATCAAAAGGGATTAATCGATAAAGTAAATTAATAGTGTTAATCATTTAGAGTAAATCAATTAGAGTTAACCAGTTAGAGTTATTCAGTCACAGTTAATCAGTTAGAGTTAATCAGTTAGAGTTAAGCAGTTAGAGTTAACCAGTTAGAGTTAATCAGTTATAGTTAACCAGTTAGAGTTAACCAGTTAGAGTTAATTAGTTAGAGTTAACCAATTAGAGTTGATAGATTAGAGTTAAATCGAATTAGAGTTATTCAAATAGAGTTAATCAGGCAAGAATTAGTCGAATATTAGTTATTCGAATAAAGTTAATTGAATTCGAGTTAGTCGAATGAGAATTAACCGAATATAGCTTATTCGAAAGGAGTTATCAAATATTAGTTATTCGAAAGGAGTTATCGAATACAGTTTATTTGAATAGAGAGTAAAAGAGTTATCGAATATTGGTTATTCGAAGGAGAGTTATCGAATATTGGTTATTCGAACGAGAGTTATCGAATATTGATTATTCGAAAGAGAGTTATCGAATATTGGTTATTAGAAAGAGAGTTAATCGAATATTGGTTATTCGAAAGAGAGTTAATTGAATATTAGTTACTCAAAGAGAGTTAATTGAATATTAGTTATTCGAATAAGATATAGTCGAATATTAGTTAATCAAATTAGGAGTTAATCGAGTATAGTTTATTCGAATAAAGTTAAAGGAGTTATTGATTATAGTTTATTTGAAAGGAGTTAATCGAAAATAGTTTATTCGAAAGGAGTTAAGTGATAAGAGTTAATGAATTAAAGTTAATCGGATTAAAGTTGTTGGAGTTAGGGTTAATTGATTTGAGTTAATCGAGTTATATTTTGAAGTTAGATATTTCAGAAGTAGGGATTATAACGCTATAGTTATAATCAATGTTTTTCAATAAAGAAGTGGATTCGTAAATAGAATCCGAGAGTTACGTAAGGAAGTTTGTTAAGGATTTAAAGGGTGAACTTTGTCCATTTTGAGGATAGAAATGTTGTTCAGTTAGGATCTAAGAGGTAGTTATACCCCAACTTGATGGACTTCGTTTTTAACTAAGGAATGGTTAAGGTTCGATGGTGAAGGTTGGTTAAGTGAATATAGTTAATGAGTGTAATGGTCTGAGTGGGCATAGCGATGTTATTTTTTAAACATCTGTTTAAATCCAATGAATGAGTTTTGGAAACATTTTCCAAATATAATCAGGAATATTTTCTAATCATATAAAATGAAATGTTTGATGTTAAAGAATACAGGAATGACAGTGATACGTGAAAAAGAGATGGAAATGTTTTCCAATGATTAATAACGTATATTTTTTAAATTCAGAAAATAAGGAATGTTGAATATATGGAAACAGGAAATAAATAAATTAATGAACTAAAGAGATAAACGTTAAATGATGATTGATCAATAGAATTTCCGAAATGGAAATAATATCATTGGTTGCAAACATGTTTTTCTTTGATAGTTAAATCACTGACTATAAAAGTTTCAAACCATTTTTACGTTGTTAATATGGAGAGATCGGTTGGATTATTATCCAAAGAACCACTCCGTATTGGCATAAGCGTTGCAAACCAAGTATGCTGAATATATTGAAGACGGAGTAAAGTGCAAGGGCTATTTTATAAATCTTAGGTAGAGATTGCCTAATATGGATGTACTGAATAGTGCCTTCGGTTTGTCCAGTCCCAGGACAACTTGAATGGACGAACGTCTGACAGAGTATATCTGGTAGATCACGTAAGTTGATCTCTTGAAACGTATTTACGTTTGGTGGTGGAGAAATTCGTTTCTCTTAGCTTTATAGCCGTGATATTTTTAGGGAAATCAATTTGTGGTTTGACGGGTATGACGATGTGGCATTCAAAGTAAATGAGGTGTAATATGTTAAAAGATACATTATAACCTCGAGCCTCATCAACTGGGAAAGGACAGAAATCGGGCAGGCAGCATGGCTAAGTGGGCCGCACCCAATTACGGTATATTGTCACCATCTAGAGAATATTCATATTTGTACTTCTTTAAATTCTGTATCTCCCGGGAACGGTTATGTTGGAATACTAACCGAGGGGTGGAAATATATTCGATACATTCAAGAGAAACGAATGGTCGGTCATGTGTGGCCGAGTTACAAGATGTTCTTGTTGAACTCCAGTGTATCGCTTCTAGAGTACGCTGAGCGGAAGGTGGATCCATACCTTGTCATAGTTGGAATCCATTCGTCAAATAAGGGCCTGCAGTTTTGATTGTATATTATATATGTAGAACGTTAGATACAAGCGTTACTGCTAGATTTCTATTTACTTGATCTAGACATTATTATAATATCAAACAAGTATCGTTCTAGAAATATTTTGGGTTATCATAATGTAATGACCCGAAAATCCGGACCAATTTGAGCTGACTAAATAACACAATCCAACCCCAAATTGCCCTGGAAATTCAAGAAATCAATAGAAAGAAGATAGAGGGTGAGGAAGGATAAGGTAGAACTAATAGAATAGAGGAAGAAGAAGGACATCATCATCAGAGTAAACACGAATCTCATAGCGGAACGAATAAAAATATAACATAGCTTTTGAAATACAAACAGTATGTATACAATAACACTGATCAGAGTACAACACTTACAACACAGCGGAAATAAACAATAGCTATATAATCCTGAAGCCTCCTGCTCCAAGCACTTCAAGTATCTGTAAATCCCGGCTACTTGACTGCCCGTACAAAATTGGGCACCCAAGAGTTTAGGGAAAACAAAACTAAATAAACTCCGGGTCAGTCATGGGACTGGTATGAGTAAAGCAGTTTAAAACGGTCTGAACAAGTAAACGATATCTCATAAGACCACGCTGTATAACGGAACGGGTTTTTCCCTTATGAGAATCCAAATATCTTTATATCAAAAACCTTTTGATATTATAATAATGTCTATCAACCACAATATAATAATCATCTAGCAGAAACGCTTTCATCTCACGTTCTACATATATAGTATACAATCAAAACCGCAAGCACGTATTAGGTAATGGATTTACAACTATGACAAGGTATGGAACCACCTTCCAATCAGTGTACTCTAGGAACAATATACTGGAGTTCAACAAGAACATCTTGCAACTCAGCCACACATGACCGACCACTCATTTCGCTTGAGTGTATCGAATGTATATCACCAGCGGTTGGGATCAACATCCGTTCCCATATACATATATATATATATATATATATGGGACAACATTGATAGATTTAAGAAGCAAATGAATATTCTCTAGATAGGTAATTATACACCCTACTTCGGAGCGACCGACTTAGCCATGTTGCCTGCCCGATTTTTGTCATTTACCGTATGTGAGGTTAGAAGCTACGCTTATCTTTTCCATATCATATCTTCATTTACTTGGAATACCATATCGTCATACCCGCCAAATCAGTATCGATTTCCCTAACGTTATCATGGGTATGAAGCTAAGAGAAACGAATTCCTCCGCCACCAAACGTAATACGTTGGAGAGATCAACATATATGATTCGTTAGGAACACTCTGTCAGAGATTCATCCATACAAGTTGTCCTGGGACTGGACAAACCGAAGGCACTATTCAGTACATCCATCTTAGGCACTGTTATCTAAGACTTATACAATAGCCCTTGCACTTACATCGTCTTCAATTATCTTTGGCATATATCACTCGCAACGCTTATGCCAATACAGAGTGGTTCTTCGGATAATAATCCAACCGGTCTCTCCATATTAACAATGTAAAATGGTCAAAACATTGATAGTCTGTGATTTAACTGTCAAAGAAAAACTCGTGTGCAAACAACGATATTATTTCCAGATGGAAATTATATCGATCAATCATCATGTATATCTATACATATTTCCTTATTTTCTATATTTAGAAAATATTCGTTATCAATGTTGGAAAACATTTCCATTTTTTTATTTACGTATCACTATCCTTCCACAACTATCAGTCCCTTACTATAAACTAGTATGAGAACGATTCCCTAAGTATAAACCCCGAAGGCCGAAACCAACATCGGATCGATATTCATGAAACCATTCAACTTACTAATCTCTAGTCAGTTTCTAATTTTGCTTAACTCTATTTCTTTAACTCTATTCGATTAACTCTATTTAATGTACTCTACTTAATTTACTCTACTTCGAATAACTAATATCTGTTTTAACTTTATTTCGAATAACTATGTTCGATTTAACTCCTTTCGAATACCATATTCGATTTACATATCAAATCATGATGATCAGTATCGTCCAAACACATATAATCGACAACAGATTATATATCACATCGTATATCACAATATATGAAAAACAATAAAATAAATGTTGAGGAACCCAGTTGGGTCCCTCCAACCTGTTTCCCTGCACCCACAGATGTTACACAATAAAATCAACATCAATTTCAGTTCAGTACGGATTGTTCTGATAAATAGAATATATATATATATATATATATTTAACGGTTTATATATATATATATATATATATATATATATATATATAATTTCAACTAACTGACTAGCAGTTCAATCAACCAAATCAATACACATCAATCAACAGATGATTAACAGTCCTAAAAATACGTTATAAAGATATAACTGTTCAGAGTTGGTGAGTTTTACTCGCTTTGGCAGTTCATTGTTAAAGAACGATAAACTGTTAATTTTATTTGAACCAACAATTTATTTCACCATAAATTCAGACGAGCTTCGATTCATTCCCCGTCAGTTCCATGGTGTGGTGTCCGTCCATACGATCCTATCGGATCATGTTCCGCTGAATTTGGTTAACGTATGACAAAGTTATTTAGTTTACAATTTAATACACTATAAATCGTTAAACTTGATTTAAATATAAACTTGTTTTGGGCTTTACCCTTTAAATCTCTCCGGCCCAAATGGAAAGTCACCAGCCCATTTAAAACCCTTGATCTGCATAAGCCCCTACCTCCACTTTTACTTATTCTCCTACCAGGCAACAACCAAACAAAGGAACCCGCACCTCATACCCGTTCCTTCTGTACATTTTGAACCCAAACTCCACCGTTGGCCAAGCCTTTTGACCGACCTTGCCAACCGCTCCGACCACCCAGCGATGTCCCAGAGACCACCAATCTATTCTCCGTCGAAATCTCCACCCCTCTACCCCTCTTTTCCCAAACTCGATCGCCCCCCCTGAAATCGAACTACTGCCATCGACCGTGAATCCCTGACGTCGCATTCACCTACAAACCACCGGAGTCCTCCACTTTGTTGCCAACAGACGCGCCTCGTCTCACAGAACCCCACGACGACCTCGCCTCGGACCATTCGCCCACCCAATCCGTATTCTAGCTCTGCCCTAGTACGACTGGGAATTTATCGAGCTCCACAAATCAAATCTCACCAAAATCTGAACACAGCAGATGGAAGCTCAAGCCTTGCCGAATCCATATACACATGTTTTCTATTCTATAAGAATTTATTTGCATTTTTCTTGAGTTTAGAACTTTGATTTTTGTTTTGAGGAAAAACAACTGACGGCTTGGTTTTTGTTCTGACCAAAGGAAAAATGAAAATTAGGTTAGAGGAACTTTTTGAGTGGTATTTATAGGGAATTTGTTTTAGATATTTTATTGGAGATATTTTTAGATATTTTCCTTTTATCATTTTATATCTATTTTTGTCTTCTAAAAAAACCATGTGATCACACACGATATTCAAAAATCATGAAACAGGACATACAGTTACAGTTCGACATTACGGTCCCAACGAAACTGGTTTCGTCCAATTCCGACTCCGTTTTCTCACACAGCGTATTTTTAACTGTCGAAATACTGACTGTTTTTCACTCTAAAAATCCGTACGGCCACATACTGACTCTAAAACTCACGAAACTTGACATTTAGCAGTAATTTAATATTGCAGACCCAACAAAATTAGTTTCATCGAATTCCGAGGTCGTTTGCAAAACTGGCTATTTTTAAAGCTCTATATGACCCATTTAAATATATAAATATATTTAAATATAATTAAATTAAATTAAATATAAATAAATATATATTATCGTATATATTCACAACAGAATATCATACGGCTCCAGGGTAATTATATATTCGATATTCCAAGTCAAGATTTGAATCGAAATTCAATTTTACATTAAAAATCCTTTTATAACGTATGTAAAGCGTTACGAATTATAAAGCAATTCCACAGCGACTTTTCTGAAATTTGATTTGGACGTAAATCAAAATCTACCCGACAAAGTCCAGATTTTTCTCTTCCACTAGAAAGATATACTCCACCAGCTCCGTACGTTTCTTGTTTCACAGAAATCCGATTTAAAACGAAACCTGTACACTCAGTTGAAGTTCAAATCGCCAAATCGCGAACTGCAGCGCCTTTCAAGCTCGATTTTAAATTATAATATAATTATACATTCAAACTGTCGTTATTTAAATATATACGTTATTCTAATTCAATTCTAAACTGAATTAAATATCACAGATGATCCAGTTCACACCATATCGCCATTTCTGCCAATTCTGATTATTTCAGAATTAAATATATTATTTAATTTATTATTTTAATTAAATATTCACCATTATTTAATTCCATGACCATTAAATCCTTTAATTCACCATTTAAATAATTAAAAAAATTAATTATTATATCGCCGAAAATGCGGGTCATTACATTCTTCCCCATTTAAAATAATTTCGTCCTCGAAATTGCTAAGTTAGAGGATACACCCTATAGACTGGTTAGAACTTATTGGTTCACTTCTTTAATCTCAGTTTCAACTGAACCAATTTAATTTCAATTAAATTATTAATTAATTCTTATCATCGAAAATTTTCAAAAATCCTGAAAATTTTCCAACATCTTAACTTTTCGAAAAAATTTGCCAGCGTCTCCTTTGTACCGGCATATACGTCAAACCACAACTCGCCTCTCTAGGCCTTCTCTAACCCAAAAGAAAATCAAAACGCTAAGCGACTTGCCAGTTCGGCTCATAAATTCCAAACTCAAATAAAATATAAACTTGTACCTTTTTGTCAGGCATATCATTATATCCCTACCATTCGTTACCACTTCTGCATATATCAATGCATTACCAACTTGATCTCCAATCAGTTCATTCTCAAAACCAAATCATTCGCTTATACCTAAGCCGAATTTTATTCAAACTCCAATATCAAATTTCAAATCTTAACTCATCAACTCAATTCCATACCAGATTATATTTAACTTTGTCTAAGTTAAATTCCCATTTATTTATTCACTTCCACTATTTTAATTCATCTATCTTCATAAGTTAAATTTAAATTCCAGAATTTTAAAATTCCTGGGTATATTTCTAATCAATTTGAAATCATAATACCAATTCAAAACCTTTGAATTTCTAAACCACTAGTTTTCTCCAAAACAATTCAAAACAAAATCTTCGGTAGTAATCCGTCACTAAGAACTCGAAAATGAACACCGATGATGGCATGCTTCATCATCGGAATATATTTCCCAGCGATCGAAGTGAGTTCAACACTATATTTCTCTTTCAATTTGAAAAACGTTTTCAAAATCTCCCAGGAACTTAAAATTTCATTATTTTAAATTCAAATTCAGATTTAATTCATCAATTTTCATATACTTATATGAATTCTGATTAGTTATTTATAATCATTTTACCTTTTATGATCTTATTTGATTATAATAACAACCAACACATCCAATACAATATTTCCAATATATATAACATATATTTCGGGTAAAATTATTTCATTTACCCTCTTTTCAAAACATACCATGTCGGTTCATCATATTCAAGTGTTTATAAAACTCCTACCGATACAGTGGATCAAACTGATCGACCGAAACTTATAAATGACTCAACCAATAAATCTCCACAATATAAAATCACTTTATATTGAATAACAAATACGCGCTCATATATATACACTCAAACTCAATCTAGGATATTACTAATCCATTCTGTACTGAGTTACGCCACAGAGCCAAGGTAATACTTAACCTTAAGCTCTGATACCAACTGCAATGACCCGAAAATCCGGACCAATTTGAGCTGACTAAATAACACAAGTCCAACCCCAAGTTGCCTTGGAAATTCAAGAAATTAATAGAAAGAAGATAGAGGGTGAGGAAGGATAAGGTAGAACTAATAGAATAGAGGAAGAAGACATCATCAGAGTAAACACGAATCTCACAGCGGAATGAATAAAAATATAACATAACTTTTGAAATACAAACAGTATGTATAAAATAACACTTATTAGAGTATAGCACTTACAACACAGCGGAAATAAACAATAGCTATATAATCCTGAAGCCTCCTGCTCCAAGCTCTTCAAGTATCTGTAAATCCCAACTACTTGACTGCGCGTACAAAATTGGGCACCCAAGAGTTTAGGGAAAACAAAACAAAATAAACTCCGGGTCAGTCATGGGACTGGTATGAGTAAAATAGTTTAAAATGGTCTGAATAAGTAAACGATATCTCAAAAGACCACGCCGTACAACGGAACAGGTTTTTCCCTTATGAGAATCCAAATATCTTTATATCAAAAACCTTTTGATATTATAATAACGTCTATCAACCACAATATAATAATCATCTAGCAGAAACGCTTTCATCTCACTTTCTACATATATAGTATACAATCAAAACCACAAGCACGTATTGGGTAATGGATTTCCAACTATGACAAGGTATGGAACCACCTTCCGTTCAGTGTACTCTAGGAACGATACACTGGAGTTCAACAAGAACATCTTGCAACTCAGCCACACATGACCGACCACTCATTTCGCTTGAGTGTATCGAATGTATATCAACAATGGTTTGGATCAGCAACCGTTCCCGTATATATATATATATATATGTATATATATGGGACAGCTTTGATAGATTTAAGAAGCAAATGAATATTCTCTAGATAGGTAATTATACACCCTACTTCGGAGCAACCGACTTAGCCATGCTGCCTGCCCGATTTTTGTCATTTACCGGATGTGAGACTAGAAGCTATGCTTATCTTTTCCATATCATATCTTCATTTACTTGGAATACCATATCGTCATACCCGCCAAATCATTATCGATTTCCCTAACGGTATCACGGGTATGAAGCTAAGAGAAACGAATTCCTCCGCCACCAAACGTAATACGTTGGAGAGATCAACATATATGATTCGTTAGGAATACTCTGTCAGAGATTCGTCCATACAAGTTGTCCTGGGACTGGACAAACCGAAGGCACTATTCAGTACATCCATCTTAGGCACTGTTATCTAAGACTTATACAATAGCCCTTGCACTTTACATCGTCTTCAATTATCTTTGGCATATATGACTCGCAATGCTTATGCCAATACATAGTGGTTCTTCGGATAATAATCCAACTGGTCTCTCCATATTAACAACGTAAAATGGTCAAAACATTGATAGTCTACGATTTAACTATCAAAGAAAAACTCGTGTGCAAACAACGATATTATTTCCAGATGGAAATTATATCGATCAATCATCATGTATATCTATACATATCTCCTTATTTTCTATATTTAGAATATATTCGTTACCAACGTTGGAAAACATTTCCATTGTTTTATTTACGTATCACTATCCTTCCACAACTATCAGTCCCTAACTATAAACTAGTATGAGAACGATTCCCTAAGTATAAACCCCGAAGGCCGAAACCAACATCAAATCGATATTCAGGAAACCATTCAACTTACTAATCTCTAATCAGTTTCTAATTTTGCTTAACTCTATTTCTTTAACTCTATTTGATTAACTCTATTTAATTTACTCTACTTAATTTACTCTACTTCGAATAACTAATATCTGTTTTAACTTTATTTCGAATAACTATATTCGATTTAACTCCTTTCGAATACCATATTCGATTTACTAACTTTATTCGCTTTATAAAGATTTCCTTTTTAACAACGTTTATCCGTTTTTAAAGATTTACTTTTAGTAACGGTTCTCCACTTTAAAAATGATTTCCTTCTTATAACAATTTCCTTTTTATAACGTTCTCCCTTTTATAATGTCCTATTCCTTTATAAATAAATTTCCCTTTTTAACTCTATTTATTTTCTAAATATTTCCTATCAATTCTATTTGTAAATGATTTACAAATATTCCCTTTTTAAATTTATTCTTTGATTTTAAAATTTCCCTTTTCTAAATATCTCCTATTTATAATATTCCAATTTATAAATATTTCTTATTTATAAATATTCCATTTATAAATATTTTATTTTCAAATATCACTTTGAAAATATTCCCTTATCAACATTTCGGTATGTCATGGTATTCAACATATCAAATAACGATGATCAGTATCGTCCAAACACATATAATCGACAATAGATTATATATCACATCGTATATCACAATATATGAAAAACAGCAAAATAAATGTTGAGGAACCCAGTTGGGTCCCTCCAACCTATTTCCCTGCACCCACAGATGTTACACAATAAAATCAACATCAATTTCAGTTCAGTACGGATTGTTCTGATAAACAGAATATATATATATATATATATCTAACGGTTTATATATATATATATATATATATATATAATTTCAACTAACTACCTAGCAGTTCAATCAACCAAATCAATACACAGCAATCAACAGATGATTAACAGTCCTAAAAATACGTTATAAAAATATAACTGTTCAGAGTTGGTGAGTTTTACTCACTTTGGCAGTTCATTGTTAAAGAACGATAAACTGTTAATTTGATTTGAACCAAAAAATTATTTCACCATAAATTCAGACGAGCTTCGATTCATTGCCCGTCAGTTCCATGGTGTGGTGTCCGTCCATACGATCCTATCGGATCTTGTTTCGCTGAATTTGGTTAACGTATGACAAAGTTATTTAGTTTACAATTTAATACACTATAAATCGTTAAACTTGATTTAAATATAAACTTGTTTTGGGCTTTACCCTTTAAATCTCTCCGGCTCAAATGGAAAGTCACCAGCCCATTTAAAACCCTTGATCTGCATAAGCCCCTACCTCCACTTTTACTTATTCTCCTACCAGGCAACAACCAAACAAAGGAACCCGCACCTCATACCCGTTCCTTCTGTACATTTTGAACCCAAACTCAACCGTTGACCAAGCCTTTTGACCGACCTTGCCAACCGCTCCGACCACCCAGCGATGTCCCGTAGACCACCAACCTATTCTCCGTCGAAATCTCCACCCGTCTACCCATCTTTCCCCAAACTCGATCGCCCCCACTGAAATCGAACTACTGCCATCGACCGTGAATCCCTGACGTCGCATTCACCTACAAACCACCGGAGTCCTCCTCTTTGTTGCCAACAGACGCGCCTCGTCTCACAGAACCCCACGACGACCTCGCCTCGGACCATTCCCCCACCTAATCCGTATTCTAGCTCTGCCCAAGTACGACTGGGAATTTATCGAGCTCCACAAATCAAATCTCACCAAAATCTGAACACAGCAGATTGAAGCTCAAGCCTTGCCGAATCCATATACACATGTTTTCTATTCTATAAGAATTTATTTGCATTGTTCTTGAGTTTAGAACTTTGATTTTTGTTTTGAGGAAAAACAACTGACGGCTTGGTTTTTGTTCTGACCAAAGGAAAAATGAAAATTAGGTTAGAGGAACTTTTTAAGTGGTATTTATAGGGAATTTGTTTTAGATATTTTGTTGGAGATATTTTTAGATATTTTCCTTTTATCATTTTATATCTATTTTTGTCTTCTAAAAAAACCGTGTGATCACACACGATATTCAAAAATCACGAAACAGGACATGCAGTTACAGTTCGACATTACGGTCCCAACGAAACTGGTGTCGTCCAATTCCGACTCCGTTTTCTCACACAACGTATTTTTAACTGTCGAAATACTGACTGTTTTTCACTTTAAAAATCCGTACGGCCACATACTGACTCTAAAACTCACGAAACTTGACATTTAGCAGTAATTTAATATTGCAGACCCAACAAAAATTAGTTTCATCGAATTCCGAGGTCGTTTGCAAAACTGGCTATTTTTAAAGCTCTATATGACCCATTTAAATATATAAATATATTTAAATATAATTAAATTAAATTAAATATAAATAAATATATATTATCGTATATATTCGCAACAGAATATCATACGGCTCCAGGGTAATTATATATTCGATATTCCAAGTCAAGATTTGAATCGAAATTCAATTTTACATTAAAAATACTTTTAAAACGTATGTAAAGCGTTACGAATTATAAAGCAATTCCACAGCGACTTTTCTGAAATTTGATTTGGACGTAAATCAAAATCTACCCGACAAAGTCTAGATTTTTCTCTTCCACTAGAAAGATATACTCCACCAGCTCCGTACGTTTCTTGTTTCACAGAAATCCGATTTAAAACGAACCCTGTACACTCAGTTGAAGTTCAAATCGCCAAATCGCGAACTGCAGCGCTTTTCAAGCTCGATTTTAAATTATAATATAATTATACGTTCAAACTGTCGTTATTTAAATATATACGTTATTCTAATTCAATTCTAAACTGAATTAAATATCACAGATGATCCAGTTCACACCATATCGCCATTTCTGCCAATTCTGATTATTTCAGAATTAAATATATTATTTAATTTATTATTTTAATTAAATATTCACCATTATTTAATTCCATGACCATTAAATCCTTTAATTCACCATTTAAATAATTAAAAAATTAATTATTATATCGCCGAAAATGCGGGTCATTACATTCTTCCCCATTTAAAATAATTTCGTCCTCGAAATTGCTAAGGTAGAGGATAGACCCTATAGACTGGTTAGAACTTATTGGTTCACTTCTTTAAACTCAGTTTCAACTGAACCAATTTAATTTCAATTAAATTATTAATTAATTCTTATCATCGAAAATTTTCAAAAATCCTGAAAATTTTCCAACATCTTAAATTTTCGAAATTTTTTGCCATCGTCTCCTTTGTACCGGCATATACGTCAAACCACAACTCGCCTCTCTAGGCCTTCTCTAACCCAAAAGAAAATCAAAACGCTAAGCGACTTGCCAATTCGGCTCATAAATTCCAAACTCAAATAAAATATAAATTTGTACCTTTTTGTCAGGCATATCATTATATCCCTACCATTCGTTAACACTTCTGCATATATCAATGCATTACCAACTTGATCTCCAATCAGTTCATTCTCAAAACCAAATCATTCGCTTATACCTAAGCCGGATTTTATTCAAACTCCAATATCAAATTTCAAATCTTAACTCATCAACTCAATTCCATACCAGATTATATTTAACTTTGTCTAAGTTAAATTCCCATTTATTTATTCACTTCCACTATTTTAATTCATCTATCTTCATAAGTTAAATTTAAATTCCAGAATTTTAAAATTCCTGGGTATATTTCTAATCAATTTGAAATCATAATACCAATTCAAAACCTTTGAATTTCTAAACCACTAGTTTTCTCCAAAACAATTCAAAACAAAATCTTCGGTAGTAATCCGTCACTAAGAACCCGAAAATGAACACCGATGATGGCATGCTTCATCATCGGAATATATTTCCCAGCGATCGAAGTGAGTTCAACACTATATTTCTCTTTCAATTTGAAAAACGTTTTCAAAATCTCCTAGGAACTTAAAATTTCCTTATTTTAAATTCAAATTCAGATTTAATTCATCAATTTTCATATACTTATATGAATTCTGATTAGTTATTTATAATCATTTTACCTTTTATGATCTTATTTGATTATAATAACAACCAACACATCCAATACAATATTTCCAATATATATAAAATATATTTCGGGTAAAATTATTTCATTTACCCTCTTTTCAAAACATACCATGTCGGTTCATCATATTCAAGTGTTTATAAAACTCCTACCGATACAGTGGATCAAACTGATCGACCGAAACTTATAAATGACTCAACCAATAAATCTCCACAATATAAAATCACTTTATATTGAATAACAAATACGCGCTCATATATATACACTCAAACTCAATCTAGGATATTACTAATCCATTCTGTACTGAGTTACGCCACAGAGCCAAGGTAATACTTAACCTTAAGCTCTGATACCAACTGCAATGACCCGAAAATCCGGACCAATTTGAGCTGACAAAATAACACAAGTCCAACCCCAAGTTGCCTTGGAAATTCAAGAAATTAATAGAAAGAAGATAGAGGGTGAGGAAGGATAAGGTAGAACTAATAGAATAGAGGAAGAAGACATCATCAGAGTAAACACGAATCTCACAGCGGAATGAATAAAAATATAACATAACTTTTGAAATACAAACAGTATGTATAAAATAACACTTATTAGAGTATAGCACTTACAACACAGCGGAAATAAACAATAGCTATATAATCCTGAAGCCTCCTGCTCCAAGCTCTTCAAGTATCTGTAAATCCCAACTACTTGGCTGCGCGTACAAAATTGGTCACCCAAGAGTTTAGGGAAAACAAAACAAAATAAACTCCGGGTCAGTCATGGGACTGGTATGAGTAAAACAGTTTAAAATGGTCTGAATAAGTAAACGATATCTCAAAAGACCACGCCGTACAACGGAACAGGTTTTTCCCTTATGAGAATCCAAATATCTTTATATCAAAAACCTTTTGATATTATAATAACGTCTATCAACCACAATATAATAATCATCTAGCAGTAACGCTTTCATCTCACTTTCTACATATATAGTATACAATCAAAACCGCAAGCACGTATTGGGTAATGGATTTCCAACTATGACAAGGTATGGAACCACCTTCCGATCAGTGTACTCTAGGAACGATACACTGGAGTTCAACAAGAACATCTTGCAACTCAGCCACACATGACCGACCACTCATTTCGCTTGAGTGTATCGAATGTATATCAACAATGGTTTGGATCAGCAACCGTTCCCATATATATATATATATATATATGTGTGTGTACGTATATATATGGGACAACTTTGATAGATTTAAGAAGCAAATGAATATTCTCTAGATAGGTAATTATACACCCTACTCCGGAGCGACCGACTTACCCATGCTGCCTGCCCGATTTTTGTCATTTACCGGATGTGAGACTAGAAGCTATGCTTATATTTTCCATATCATATCTTCATTTACTTGGAATACCATATCGTCATACCCGCCAAATCATTATCGATTTCCCTAACGGTATCACGGGTATGAAGCTAAGAGAAACGAATTCCTCCGCCACCAAACGTAATACGTTGGAGAGATCAACATATATGATTCGTTAGGAATACTCTGTCAGAGATTCGTCCATACAATTTGTCCTGGGACTGGACAAACCGAAGGCACTATTCAGTACATCCATCTTAGGCACTGTTATCTAAGACTTATACAATTGCCCTTGCACTTTACATTGTCTTCAATTATCTTTGGCATATATGACTCGCAATGCTTATGCCAATACAGAGTGGTTCTTCGGATAATAATCCAACTGGTCTCTCCATATTAACAACGTAAAATGGTCAAAACATTGATAGTCTATGATTTAACTATCAAAGAAAAACTCGTGTGCAAACAACAATATTATTTCCAGATGGAAATTATATCGATCAATCATCATGTATATCTATACATATCTCCTTATTTTCTATATTTAGAATATATTCGTTACCAACGTTGGAAAACATTTCCATTGTTTTATTTACGTATCACTATCCTTCCATAACTATCAGTCCCTAACTATAAACTAGTATGAGAACGATTCCCTAAGTATAAACCCCGAAGGCCGAAACCAACATCAAATCGATATTCAGGAAACCATTCAACTTACTAATCTCTAGTCAGTTTCTAATTTTGCTTAACTCTATTTCTTTAACTCTATTTGATTAACTCTATTTAATTTACTCTACTTAATTTACTCTACTTCGAATAACTAATATCTGTTTTAACTTTATTTCGAATAACTATATTCGATTTAACTCCTTTCGAATACCATATTCGATTTACTGACTTTATTCGCTTTATAAAGATTTCCTCTTTAACAACGTTTATCCGTTTTTAAAGATTTACTTTTAGTAACGGTTCTCCACTTTAAAAATGATTTCCTTCTTATAACAATTTCCTTTTTATAACGTTCTCCCTTTTATAATGTCCTATTGCGTTATAAATAAATTTCCCTTTTTAACTCTATTTATTTTCTAAATATTTCCTATCAATTCTATTTGTAAATGATTTACAAATATTCCCTTTTTAAATTTATTCTTTGATTTTAAAATCTCCCTTTTCTAAATATCTCCTATTTATAATATTCCAATTTATAAATATTTCTTATTTATAAATATTCCATTTATAAATATTTTATTTTCAAATATCACTTTGAAAATATTCCCTTATCAACATTTCGGTATGTCATGGTATTCAACATATCAAATAACGATGATCAGTATCGTCCAAACACATATAATCGACAATAGATTATATATCACATCGTATATCACAATATATGAAAAACAACAAAATAAATGTTGAGGAACCCAGTTGGGTCCCTCCAACCTATTTCCCTGCACCCACAGATGTTACACAATAAAATCAACATCAATTTCAGTTCAGTACGGATTGTTCTGATAAACAGAATATATATATATATATATATATATATTTAACGGTTTATATATATATAATTTCAACTAACTACCTAGCAGTTCAATCAACCAAATCAATACACAACAATCAACAGATGATTAACAGTCCTAAAAATACGTTATAAAAATATAACTGTTCAGAGTTGGTGAGTTTTACTCACTTTGGCAGTTCATTGTTAAAGAACGATAAACTGTTAATTTGATTTGAACCAAAAAATTTATTTCGCCATAAATTCAAACGAGCTTCGATTCATTGCCCGTCAGTTCCATGGTGTGGTGTCCGTCCATACGATCCTATCGGATCTTGTTTCGCTGAATTTGGTTAACGTATGACAAAGTTATTTAGTTTACAATTTAATACACTATAAATCATTAAACTTGATTTAAATATGAACTTGTTTTGGGCTTTACCCTTTAAATATCTACGGCCCAAATGGAAAGTCACCAGCCCATCAAAAACCCTTGATCCGCATAAGCCCCTTCCTCCACTTTTACTTATTCTCCTACCAGGCAACAACCAAAAGAAGGAACCCACACCTCATACCCGTTCCCTTCTGTACATTTTGAACCCAAACTCCACCGTTGACCAAGCCTTTTGACCGACCTTGCCAACCGCTCCGACCACCCAGCGATGTCCCGGAGACCACCAATCTATTCTCCGTCGAAATCTCCACCCCTCTACCCCTATTTCCCCAAACTCGATCGCCCCCACGAAATCGAACTGCTGCAATCGACCGTGAATGCCTGACATCGCATTCACCTACAAACCACTGGAGTCCTCCTCATTGTTGCCAATAGAAGCGCCTCGTCTCGCAGAACCCCACGACGACCTC
This sequence comes from Allium sativum, assembly GCA_030737875.1. Taxonomy (NCBI): domain Eukaryota; kingdom Viridiplantae; phylum Streptophyta; class Magnoliopsida; order Asparagales; family Amaryllidaceae; genus Allium; species Allium sativum. The sequence goes on along the minus strand of CM060915.1, from coordinate 453,966,632 downwards.
GCCTCGAAGCATTCCCCCGCCCAATCCGTGTTCCAGCTCTGCCCTAGTACGACTAGGAATTTGTCGAGCTCTACAAATTAAATCGCACCAAAATCTGAACACAGCAGATTGAAGCTCAAGCCTTGCCGAATCCATATACACATGTTTTCTATTTTATAAGAATTTATTTGCATTGTTCTTGATTTTAGAACTTTGATTTTTGTTTTGAGGAAAAACAACTGACAGCTTGGTTTTTGTTCTGACCAATGGAAAAATAAAAATTAGGTTATAGGAAGTTTTTGAGTGGTATTTATAGGGAATTTGTTTTAGATATTTTGTTGGAGATATTTTTAGATATTTTCCTTTTATCATTTTAATCTATTTTTGTCTTCTAAAAAATCCGTGTGATCACACACGATATTCAAAAATCGCGAAACTGGACATGCAGTTACAGTTCGACATTACGGGCCCAACGAAACTGGTTTCGTCCAATCCCGACTCTGTTTTCTCACACAGCGTATTTTTAACTATCAAAATACTGACTACTTTTCACTCTAAAAATCCGTATGGCCACATACTGACTCTAAAAATCACGAAACTTGACATCTAGCAATAATTTAATATTGTGGACCTAACAAAATTAGTTTCGTCGAATTCCGAGGTCATTTGCAAAACTGGCTATTTTTAAAGATTTGTATGACCCATTTAAATATATAAATATATTTAAATATAATCAAATTAAATATAAATAAATATATATTATCGTATATATTCACAACAGAATATCATACGGCTCCAGGGTAATTATATATTCGTTATTCCAAGTCCATATTCGAATCGAAATTCAATTTTACATTGAAAATCCTTTTATAACATATATAAAGCGTTATGAATTATAAAGGTATTCCACAACGACTTTTCTGAAATTTGATTTGGACGTAAATCAAAATCTACCCGACGAAATCCAGATTTTTCTCTTCCACTAGAAAGATATACTCCACCAGCTCCGTACGTTTCTTGTTTCACAGAAATCCGATTTAAAACGAACCCTGTACATTCAGTTGAAGTTCAAATCGCCAAATCGCGAACTGCAGCGCCATTTCAAGTTCGATTTTAAATTATAATATAATTATACGTTCAAACTATCGTTATTTAAATATATTCGTTATTCTAATTCAATTCTAAACTGAATTAAATATCACAGATGATCCAGTTCACACCATATCGCCATTTCAGCCAATTCTGATTATTTCAGAATTAAATATACTATTTAATTTATTATTTTAATTAAATATTCACCATTATTTAATTTCACGACCATTGAATCCTTTAATTCACCATTTAAATAATTAAATAAATTAATTATTATATCGCTGAAAATGCGGGTCATTACACATAAGGAAAAAGTCATCCGTGTTTATGTGTGGATCGGTCTTATGATTATCCTTTGTTTCAAAATAATTTTGAATGTTAAATCAAAATATTTGAGCATACTCACACTAGTCACATGACTGACACAGATTTTATTTTGTTTTGTTTTCCCGAAACTCTTGGGTGCCCAATTTTATACGGGCAGTCAAGTTGTAACGACCCAGAAAATCTGAACCAATTTAAAATTTGTAAATTGGCTAAAATAGATTTTAAATATTTAAAATAAATAATTTAAATAATAGCGATGAAAAGTGAGTTTGAATCGACAATTGAAAACGAATATAATTAATTCTAATTATAAACAAGGCCTGAAATGGCGCTGCAGTTTCAAAAATTGAATTCAAACTTTGTCGGACTGTACCGGGTGAAAAACAAAACAGATTTGAGTGAAACAAAAAATATTTAAATCTGTTAGTGAATATCTTTCTAATGAATCTGAAAAATCGAAGTTTCATAGCGGAAAGCAAAAGTTATGGCCAAATGAATTTTCAAAAAGGTCGCTATGGAATTTATATAACCCGTGAAATTGGCCATTTTGCATACGACCTCGGAATTCGACGAAACCACTTTTGTTGTATCCGGGATGTGAAGTTATTGCTAGGTTTCAAATTACATAATTTTTGAAGCTAGTATGTGAGCGTGGCAAAGGAAAACGTGTTTTGCTCAATTACAGTTAAATTGGATAGACCAGAAATGGGCCTTTTTGCAAACTGTCTCAAAATTCGACGAAAATAGTTTTGTTGGGACAGTATCGTCAAAACATAGCCAGATTTATTTTTCTGGAATTTTTCGAATCAGTTTGTGGCCCTGGCAAATTGAAATGTACGTTCGAATCAAATATTGAATGTTATATATTTTAATTTGAAGGCAAACTGACTGAAACAGTCGAATGGGCCATTGTGTTCGGAATGGGGGTAAAACGCTAGGGACGACAGTCGTTGGGTTTGGATTGGTGTTCGTGTGTGAAAGGGGGTATTTTCGAAATATAAAAATTTATAAATATAAAAAAAATTCTCTCATTGGCCAATTATTTTTTTCTCTCTCCCCGTATATTCTCGAGCGACGGCGGAAACACGTTCATCACTTCCCATTCATTTTCCGATCAATCCACGCAAAATTAGCCCCTCCTCCAGTTGAAGATTTTGTAGAGCTCCTCGAGATCTTCAAATCCATGTAAAGTTTGGAATTTTTCATGGCCTGTGGAGTGAGAATCGAGCTCAGGAAGTTTGGGTGTTTTCGCCGCCGCCCCGCCTGATTCTGACCATTGAGCTCGCCGCCGTCAGAGGTGCAGGCGCGCCTCTCCACCCCCTTCGACGCTGCGAAGGCCGATCGACGAAAAGCTACACGGATTTCGAGATAAATCCAAACCTAGTTTTGAACCTTTCAACTGAGGTACGGCCATATTAATTTTCAACATTTTTAACCCCTTTAAACTGTTGCAAACTTTGAAAATTCATATCTTTTTCGTGTGTTGATGAAATTCGACGAAACAGGAAACATCGTGACCGTGTGGACGCCTTCTACATTTTAGAAGAGACTGCATATTTTTCTAAGCCTTCTGCTATTTTTGGTGGAGTGGAACCCAAAGTGAGATTTCTAATTTATAAACGATATAGAAAACGACGATGTATAAATTATATAGTCGATGTATGGGTTATATAAGCATTGTACACCTCATGTATAAGCATTGTATAAGTTGTACGTTCGATGTATAACATATATATGCGTTGTAAAAATTATATATGTGTTGAAATAGAAGTGAATTGCTATATATAAATATATATATATACGCCCCTCGTCCACAAACTATGGACGATATTTATTGGTTGTGATTGATGTGAAAATTGATTGATAGCGAATGGTTGATTGGAATTGTTTGTGGTTGATATTGATTGATTGTGGTTGAAAAATACCCATTTGTGGTTGAGAAATATTTGGTTGAAACCACATAGGATTAGTTTGTGGAAATGAAATAAATATATACATGCTGCCTGCGTGCGAACTAGATGCATGATTCCCCATTGTCAAAAACCGCGAGGTTTTAAGGTAGAGCGAGGAGTCGTACTAGGGACGGTCCCGGTTTTAACTACCCTGCCGTTATGCTGCCGAAATTTTGAATAATATTCATGTGTTTGAATTATTTTCATTTGTTGAAACTATATTTATTCATTGAATAGAAAACCTTCATGTGTTGAGTCGAAATTCATTCGTTGAATTGAAATTCATGTGTTGAAAGGTATTCATATTTTGAAAGAAATTGTTTTATAATAAAAATCATACTTTTATTACCTATATGAACTGTATAAAATAATATTGTTTTGAAATGAATTGTTTTACAAACAAAATCACATTTTTATTATATAAATGAATTGTTAAAAAGAGTGAAGTGTTGAAATAGAAGACAGTTAGATAAAAATGATATTTTTATCAAATGTATGAAAAGAATATAGTTTTTGAAATCGAAGAATCGATATATATATATATATATATATATAGAATTGAAATATATTGAATAACGAAGTTGCAGTTCATATTTCGAAACAGTGATTTCAAATGATTAGTACGGGAGATCCGACCATCTGATTTTCCCGAAACCGCAACCATTGGGTTCGCTTTGGAAATATCTTTCCAATGGCACCAACTTTGTAAAAATCCAACGGTTGGATTGTCTGCAATGTTTAATTCAAATATGAAGAAAAACAGCGCTAGAATCGATTATATTTATATATATATAAATATAATTATATTTAATCGAATAACGACGCTGCAGTTAGTATTTTAAAATCGAAACTTCAAACGGTTATACCGGGAGATCCGACCGTCGGATTTTCCCAAAACTGGAACCGTTGGATTCATTTTGAAAAGATCTTTCTAATGATGAAAATTTTGTGAAGATCCAACGGTTAGATTTTCAGATATGTGTAAATCAAATCTGAAGAAAAACAGCGCCACGGCCGCGTTATGGCCCGAAGCGTCGTTTTGAATAAATTGGCTATTTTAAAATAAATAAAAATAGCAATAAATCGTTATAAAATATTATAAACGATATGGATGTGTGATTTAGAAATTAACCAAAGGTTGGCTAAGTCGAATGGTTTCCTGGGTGTTGATCTGATGTTGGTTTCGGCCTTCGGGATTAATATTTGGGAAATCGTTCTCTTACTGATTGATGGTTAGTGACTAATGAATTGAAATGATGCGTGTGTATGTTAGTGTTGCACTTGTTTATTATATACGCGAGTTGTTCAAAAAGACCGGGTTTATCCCATTCTGAATAACTGAATCGACGATAAGAAATCGAAGATGAGGACGGTGGTCGAAGACCGGAGATCTTCACCTCATTTGGATGGTAACCGAGGTCCTGATTGGGAGGCATCCCGAAATATGGATAATGAGTGGTGATCGTCCGGACGTACGTGGTGGTCGATGGGTTTGCGAGGTATATAGTGCCTCCGGTTTCGTTCAGACCCAGAACGGACTTGTAAATGGACTGTGTGTCTGACATTGGATTTTATTCTGTGTTGATTGATCTCTATTAAATATACATCTGTTTGGTGGCGGAGAATTTATTCTTTTGCTTAACGCCCATCTCTGAAACGCACGAGCTCAGAGGTTGTACATCGATGGACATCAGTCGCATGACATGAATTGCTAGTGTGGCATGCCTAAGTGGCAAATGATCAGGGCTTCGGTTGAAAAGAAAAGTCTTGTGGTGATGATCAAAGCACCGCCTGTGTGGCGTAGCTTTGTACATAACATGAATTCGCGAGCCTCACTCCCCGGTATGAACCAGAAACGGGAGAAGGACCTCAGGGAGCGCATGCGTTTCTTTCTGGCTAGGAGTTGTGTCGGTGTTTTTACACGGCCTGACATTTTACTTATGTGGATGATGGATAGCGAGGCGCCTCTGATATATCGGTCGATCTCGGACCAATGGAGCCATTCGTTCGCTCATTGACGCCCCATAGGGCGGGGAAACGTATTGTTCAGGCATAATAATCCACATCGGTGGACCGGCCCTGACGATCCAAGGGGCAGTTGCGGCTGTTCCTGAGACACGGGCTAGAGCGTCTCGAATTCGGTAAGGACTATCTTTTGCCTTGGTTCATGACGGAAATCCAATTTCCAAATACGTGACTATGCGGTTTCGATTGTATATATATTTGGCGACATAGTGGCATGGGACGCTCATGTCGTCTATGATTAATAGTTATGATTCGAAATTGTTTTTGAAACATATAAACACTAGTAGTACTATCAAATGCTTTTGTTTTATTCGTATCAAGCATATCTTGGCCATTATAAGGTAAAAACTCTATCCTCCGGCTTGCGTTGCATTGTGTGATGGGAACTGAGTCTTATAATGGCTTCATTTTTATAAAAAGCATTGCGTTGTTTAAAAGAATGATTTGTTTTAAAGCACTGGCAATCCAATGGAGTAAACCCGTTCAACGAAAGTGGCGTGGTCCTGTGATTAGCCATATTATAAATGTGTTGAGTAGATTTCTCATGCCAGTCCCATGACTGACTCGTAGTTTGTTTCACTTTCAAACTCGGGTGCCCCTTTTTCTACATGGGCAGCCTTGTATTCAGGTTTAGCTGGTTCTTTCTGGATAGCTGGAGCTGAAGATGGATTCTATTATTTATCTCTTTTTATGTTGTTCAGCTCCTATTGTATATTATGTTTGTTTTCCGCTGTAGACATTTATGTATAGCTGAACTGTATTTGTACTAAGTATGATCCTGTATACTGTGTAAATCTGATGATTACGTTTATCCAGTGTATTCTATTGTACATTACCTGGTGTATTTATTTAATTCTGTTCTGCTATTATCTGTTTCTGTGTTATATTCCAAAGATTACCCTTGTCTCCGTCTGTACGGGAAATGGGGTCGTCACACAAGTAGTTGGGATTTACAGATACTTGAAGAGCTAGAGCAGAAGGCTTCAGGATTATATAGCTATTGTTTATTTCCACTGTGTTGTAAGTGTTATACTCTAATAATGATATTTTATACAGATACTATTTTATTTCAAAGTTATGTTATGAAATATATTTATTTGTTCCGCTGTGAGATTCGTGTTCACTTTGATGTTATATGTTCTTCTTCTTCTTCTATTCTAAGATTCTATCTTATCTATTCTCACCCTCTGTATTCTTTCCATTAGTTTTCTGGTTTCTAATGCAATGTGGGTTGGACTTGTGTTATTTGGTTAGCTCAAATTGTACCGGAATTCGGGACACTACAATTGGTATCAGAGCTTATGTGTAACAACCCGTATTTTCAATAACCTGTTATAACATAAATCGAGGCAGAATTTAATTCAAAAATCTGAATCAAGGGAAACGGGCTGTGCCATTGCGTTCGTCTCGGAAAAATACGCGAAATAGAGTCCGAGTTTTCGAATAACGGAGTCCGTATGGCCCAGATATGGCCCGTCAAAGTTTTCAGAAAATTCAAGGTTTAAAATCAGATTCAAATTTAAAGAATTGGGCCAGCTGGGCCAAGGCGGGAAAAATCCCGCCAGGACCCCATGTCGACAGGCCTGTCGACAGGGGTCTTGGCATGTCGACTGCCCTGTCGACAGCCGTGTCGACAGGGGGTAGCCAGGCAAAGTTGCCTGGCGCACCATTTTGATTTGGGCTGGGTCTTGTGGCTTGCTTCTAGAGGATTCCGAAATCTGACGGGCCAAAACTCATCTAGGGTTAATCCTAGGGCTAAGAACACTCTAATCTTCTATAAATAAGCCTCTAATCCTACCCTAAAACCCTATTATTCATTCTAGCAACAAAACTATGCCAAAATCCAAACTCTCATGGCCTCCACTTAAAAACCCTAGCCTTCAATCTCTTCATGTATCATTCTAAGAAGGTTTTGATGTTCATACAAGCATTTCTAAGTTGTATGAATGATCATTAGCTTGCATACATCATCAAGTTGCAAGTTTTATTTGCTAAGCTAGTGTTTTTGGGTGTTTTCTTATTGGAGCTTTGTTTTGGGGTTTTATGCTTGCATAAAGGGCTTTTCAATCTTTATTAGTGGATTTGTGTCTTCATAATATTTGTAAGCCCTCTTACCTTCATTTTAGAAACTCTAAAGTTAATATGTGATGCAAGTTGGGATTTATGTATGTTTATTGAGTTATGCATGTTTATGCAAGTTTGCTAAGCCATGATTTGCAAGTTTATTGGGTTATGCATGTTTATGCAAGTTTGCTAAGACATGATTTGCAAGTTTGATAAGTTGTGCATGTTTTGCAAGTTCACTATGACATGATTTGCAAGTTTATTGAGTTATGCATGTTTATGCAAGTTTGCTAAGACATGATTTGCAAGTTTAATAAGTTGTGCATGTTTTGCAAGTTCACTATGACATGATTTGCAAGTTTATTGAGTTATGCATGTTTATGCAAGTTCACCATGCCATGATTTGCAAGTTTGATAAGTTATGCATGTTTTGCAAGTTCACTATGACATGATTTGCAAGTTTATTGAGTTATGCATGTTTATGCAAGTTCACCATACCATGATTTGCAAGTTTGATAAGTTATGCATGTTTTGCAAGGTCACTATGACATGATTTGCAAGTTTGATAAGCTATGCATGTTTTGCAAGTTCACTATGACATGATTTGCAAGTTTGACAAGTTGTGCATGCTTATGTAAGTTTAAAATGACAAGTTGTGCATGTTTGACAAGTTATGCATGTTTATGGCAATATGCAAGTTCACTATGCTAAGTTATGCGAGTTTAACATGTTATGCATGTTTATGGCAATATGCAAGTTCACTATGCTAAGTTGTACAAGTCTAACATGTTATGCATGATTGTTGTGCAAGTTTATCATGTATGTTGTGCCAAGTTCCCTCTTCCTATCCTTTATGCGTTATTACGAATATGTAAGCGATAGAATGACGTTGGGGGTTTGGGTAAACTTAAAATACATGAAAATATAAGATTGGGAATTTACCTATTAAGTTAGGTCTACCCCTTGGGAATTTACCTATTAAGTTAGGTCTACCCAAGCATTTGTTGACTTGTAATTATGTTTTGAAATGAAGTGGACATGACACTTAGAAAACATAAGTGTGGCCAACTCGAGGTTGGGTTGAGTTTGTAGCGTAATTCTACCCGGAACCGACCGGCTTAACTAGTGGCTACAAACAATAAGACCCAATGTGAGAAGTTGGTCATGTGGTGCCAAGACCCGAGGTTAGACCAAGTGTGGTGTAAAGCTACCCGGACCCGCCCGGCTTAACTAGTAACCACAACAAAGTCTAATGTGAGAGGTTAAGGTGCATTAAAGTAATTAATGCCTCATGATTAGGGTTAAGTCAGGGTCCACTAATACTTAACCAATTTGGGAGTTCGAGGGATTAGAATGGGGTTAAGTGTGAACTGTTGATTACACTTAACTAGTTTAATCCATTTGGGAGTTCGAGGGATCAGAATGGGGTTAAGTTACACTTAACCAATTTAATCCATGATTAGTGAAGGGTTAATTCGCACTTAACCCTCTTAGGAAACCCTAGCAGCGGGTCTGTTCCGGCAGTAATCCCAGTTTGGTATCATCACAACCCTAGAGACTAGGCTAGGGCGGGGCACGATTACTGGACGGATATAAACGACCAAAGCGACGGCTGAGTGGTACAGCGGTGCGGGTCCGGCGGGCTACGGACGTGCACGTAGTCCGATGTTGGACAAACTCGAGGCACGGGTACCAGTAGGTCTGGGCTGTGCATTATTGCTTAAGTGTCCGGGGTTGGCACCCGAGGGCTTGATACACCCAAAGGTGGACCCAGCACAGTCAGACTACATCCATATGTGGGCCGTATGGACATCAACACTTGACGTGTTAGGTTTATAGGGAGCCGATCAACTAGACCGTTGGGCTGGACCTTATATTAAGGTCACTTCATGTTATTGGGTTAAAAGCTTGGGCCAAGGGATCAATACCTGTTATGTTGGTTTGCTAGTACACGTGGTGCAAAACTTAACCTTGTTTATGCGATGACACCTCTATCTATCTTGTAGTTAATTTACCATGCCTGTATGTTGTTATCTATGATCATCTCAGTTTCCATCATGATGTTAACTTTATTAGTTTATAGACTGATCGTAGCAGGGCTTACTCAGTCTTTTTGACTGACCTGTTTTCTTTCGCCTCTTTTCTTCCGTTTCCCCCCCCCCCCAGGTTCTCAGGGAGGGAATACAGGAGCCTAGCTTGGATCTTAGCCGCTTTCTTGGATAGCTCATGTATGCTTTGGACTTGAGCTCGCTATGGTTTCTTCCACTTTGGGGATAGCTACTTTCATGTTTTCCTTTTCAGTTTCAGATGATGTTATTTTATGTACTAGACTTGTTTACTTGGGAAATTGACATTATGATGTAGCAGACTTGTTTTTGAAATGGTTTAAAATTCTTCCGCTGTTTTATCTATCTACTTACTCTGTTTATTTACATATATATATGTCATGTCCTGCCTTGCTATATCATTATGCATGTTTACCTTGTTTTAAAAACGCCCACCAAAATCAGAGTTGCTTGCAAGAGCCACCCTGGCGGAGGTGGGGTGTTACATTTGGTATCAGAGCATATGGTTTACGAGAAGGGATAAAAAGGTTTTTAAAACTCTTTGAAAAACTATTTTCAAAACCAAGTATTAAGTATTTTCCAAAGAAAAGTCTAGTTAATTTTTAAAAGGCTATTCCCCAAAAAGCCATTAGCACTATCCTTTGATCCCTCGTTTGAACTCTTTTCTTTTCGTTTCCAGCATGTCTGATAATCTCATCTTACCCGAAGGGGTAACAATACCCGATTGGTTTCATCGGTACTTGGAAGTCACGGCACCGGTCCCGGGTGTCTCTAATGTTGTCTTTCCAGTCGAGGCCGCTGTTCCTCCTCCTCCTTCCGTAGCTGATGTTCCTCTTCTCCCTCAGCCTCCACAAGCGGATTTTGCGGAAACTTGTAAGAACTTTAAGATGATGGGTGGCAAGAATTTTAGTGGAACAGAGACTTTTGTAGAGGCAAGGAATTGGTTGAAAGAGACCGAAGATCTTTTAACCACCTTTGATATAGGTGACCGCAGGAAGGTTTTATTGGCAGTATGGTTGCTAAAGGAAGAAGCTGCACGTTGGTGGGTAGTCACCACCGCGACTAGGCCAATTGAGACTTGGGATGACTTTAGAGGAAGGTTTGGACTAAGGTTCTTATCACTGAAGTAAGGGGACATGACTATTAGGGAATACATAGATAAGTTTAATCAACTGACTCGTGTCGAGTTAGACTTGGTTAATACAGCTCAGAAGAAGGCCCTACACTTTGCTCTAGGATTAAACGAGCCATTACATGGTTTGGCCATGTCTCATATACCCTTGGGGGCGACTTTCGAGAATTTGGTAAATATGGCCCTACTCCAAGAAGAAGATAACAATGACAAGAAAGAGGTCAAGGCGAATGAGTCTCAAGGCAAGAGAGTAAATTCCGGGAAACGGGGCAAGAATAACAACAACCGCAAGGACAAGCCAAGAGGGAATATGAAATGTAACTTCTGTGGTGAAGTTGGACATATAGCCAGGGAATGTAGGAAGAAGGAAAGAAGAAAGCAGGGCGAATGCTTTCATTGTGGTGAGTTTGGACATCTCAACAAGGATTGCCCGAAGAAACAAGGGCAAGGTCAGACTCAGTGTGCAGGACTATCTGGAGGGCGAGTTCATCCCCTCAACACCGTTCTTCCAGCTTATGATAGAGGTAGTGTTTCTGTTGAAAATCTTGTTTGCATTTTCTGATTTTTCCTGTTCGAACTTTGTTCGATTCTGGCACATCGCATAGTTTTATTTCATCTGATCTAATTGAAAGTTTTGCACCTAAGTACTAGTCTGGTTGATGATCCCGTATGTGTTTCAAATCCAATTGAGGGTTCTGCCTGTTTGTCTGTGGTCTGAGTGGATTTGAAAATTTCTATCTTGAGTATAGAATTCTCGTGGGATGTTTATATTCTCGGTTTCAGGGGATATGGGTTGGTTTTGGGCATGGAATGGTTGTCTTGTTTTGGAGCCATTCTGGGTTTTTGTATATAGGGTGTGGGGCTCATGACTCGCCTCGGTAATACCCTAGAAATTTCTAACAACCCTATGGGTCCCGTCATGTTATGTTATCTTGAAATCCCTCGACTCGTCTATCGATAGTTTGCAATCTGTGAGGGTGGTCCGAGAATATCTTGATATCTTGGGAGAAGTGAAGGGGTTACCCTTAGACGTGGGATAGATTTCCACATTATCTAGTTGGTAATACCAAGCCAGTTTCGTGGCCGGTTAGGCACATGACCTCACGAGATGAGAGTTAAGAAAGCAAGTCAAGGAGTTGCTTGAGAAGAACTTCCTGAGACGAAGCATTTTCGAGTAGGGTGCTCCAGTAGTATTCGTTACTGATGTGGACAGTTTGCTTCGCTTATGTGTTGATCTTCGTAAGAAGAATAGGTAACCGTTACCAAGGATCAATGATTTGTCTGATCAGCTTGTAGGAGCATCCGTTTTCTTTTGATCTAGCTACCGGATTCCATCAGCTTAGGATGGCTGAGGATGGAATTGACAAGACTGCGTTTGGGACTCTAGATGGATTTTAGAATGGCTAGTCATGCTATTTGGTTTGACTAATGCACCCGCATATTACGTGATTTTGATGGGTAGGGTGTCTAGGGAGTCCTTGAACAAGTTTGTCAGGGTCGTCGTAGACGATATTTGATCTCCTCAAAAGAACGAGGAAGAGCATGTTAGACATCTCAAGAAGGAGATGGATACGCTTAGAACCACCAGGTGAAGGTCAAGTTCTCCAAATGTCATTTTGGAGGAAAAGTGGGATTTTTTGGGCACATAGTTCTTAAGTAAGGCTTAGCGGTGGATTCCGCTGAAGTGGTTGCGGTTTAAGACCGGAAAACTCTGAGCAGGGCAATTGGAGTAAGAAGTTTTCTCCGTTTGGCTAGTTAGTTAGCATTCCCGGAGCTTAGACTTACTCTTCTGGATCAAGAAGGGGGTCTCACAGGAAGAAGACCCACCGTTGGTCAAGAACATGGACCAGTCGATTTGAGGCGAGATGTTAAGTCACCTCGCTAGATATATTATAGATGACAAGGGATGACTAAGGCACGACGAGAGATTATGTGTTCCTCGAGTGAAAGACTTGGTAAAGAAGGATCTTGAAGATGCGCATCACTCGAGGAGGTGGCCGAGTTGGTCTCGGGATGCATGTTGTGCCACCAAGTTAAGGCCAAGTCATGGAAGCCCAGCGGGCCATTACCTTCATTGGAGGTTTCGCAAGGGAAGGGTGAAAACATCGCGAGAGATTATGTGGATAGATTACCTAGACCAAAGAAAGGGAATACGAGTATGTGGGTCATAATAGGTGGACTCACGAAGAGTGCTCATTTCAGTCCGGTGAAGAACGAGAGGACTGCATCATGGTCAGCAACGGTTTATCCTCAAGAAGTTGGCCAGTTTTGAAATAGCCTACAGGAAGCCATGGGTAGGCAATTGAATCTAGGTATGGCCTATCACTCATAGGCGGATGGTTCATTTCGATTAAGCATGAGTTATAGAAAATCGCGTTTATAAGGGCAATTGGCAACGTGGATTGGTATTTTCAAGAAAAGTTCTGCCGCATGGAATACTTTATAGTAAGTAGACGAGATCCAGGATTCACTAGTGAATTTTGGAGAGCTTGCATGAAATCATGAGGTTATAGTATGTTTAAGCCAAGTATACAGAAGGAAGAATAAGGGGAAAAGAAAGACGAGAGGCGATAATGAAATGAGTTCCAACTCGAATTTGGGAAATAGGAGTTAGGAAGCCAAGGAATCATGAAGTGAAAGATAATCAAAGCACAGTGGAGTTAAGCTCAAGGAAACGTGACTAAGAAGAATGAAGACTAGATACGCGCATCATATCTCTTTTTAAGAGTGCATCCTTGATCCTTGTTTTCCTGTGGAGCTTGCTTGCAAGTTATCTTTTGTATATATATCCTCTCGGTCCCATTCTCGATCTTATTTCTGTTGTAAACTCCATAAGGGGGTTAAGACTCATCGATTAGTACTATATGTCAAAGTTTAAATGGATTTCTTGTAATCCAAAAAGGAGTTTATCTAGTTTATCTAGTTTATCGTGTCTATCTTGTCATGAGAACCTTAGGTAGAAACCCTTTGGATGAAACATGTATTTGAAACATGTTATGCTTGATGTCTGCAAGTGGTTGCAAGTGTTTGCAAGTGGTTACTCGTGGATGCATTATACACATTAGGCACTAGATCGGCTCACACACTCTTCATGTTGCATATGCATGAGTGTTTATGCTTATTCATGATTGAAACTTGTTGTGCCACCACATGGATGTTGCATATGGATGAATGTTATGTGCACTCATATAGATACTATGAATTTAGGAATCTGCATACATATGGATTCATTTCACTGACATACATATGCATTAAGGAGGTTTACTGTATCAGTAACCGCCTGATTTTTGCATTAGGTAAGTACATATACACGCACTTTTGCATATGTTCATACCACATTTAGAATCCTTTAAGGACAATAATTGCTCGTGGATGATGCTTTGAGTAGATGGATGATTGGATGGTAGGATACGTTCTTCCTAACTAGAAGATTTCGGGGACGAAATCCTTTAAGGAGGGGAGAATGTAACAACCCGTATTTTCAATAACCTGTTATAACATAAATCGAGGCAGAATTTAATTCAAAAATCTGAATCAAGGGAAAAGGGCTATGCCATTGCGTTCGTCTCGGAAAAATACGCGAAATAGAGTCCGAGTTTTCGAAAAACGGAGTCCGTATGGCCCAGATATGGCCCGTCAAAGTTTTCAGAAAATTCAAGGTTTAAAATCAGATTCAAATTTAAAGAATTGGGCCAGCTGGGCCAAGGCGGGAAAAATCCCGCCAGGACCCCATGTCGACAGGCCTGTCGACAGGGGTCTTGGCATGTCGACTGCCCTGTCGACAGCCCTATCGACAGGGGGTAGCCAGGCAAAGTTGCCTGGCGCACCATTTTGATTTGGGCTGGGTCTTGTGGCTTGCTTCTAGAGGATTCCGAAATCTGACGGGCCAAAACTCATCTGGGTTAATCCTACGGCTAAGAACACTCTAATCTTCTATAAATAAGCCTCTAATCCTACCCTAAAACCCTATTATTCATTCTAGCAACAAAACTATGCCAAAATCCAAACTCTCATGGCCTCCACTTAAAAACCCTAGCCTTCAATCTCTTCATGTATCATTCTAAGAAGGTTTTAATGTTCATACAAGCATTTCTAAGTTGTATGAATGATCATTAGCTTGCATACATCATCAAGTTGCAAGTTTTATTTGCTAAGCTAGTGTTTTTGGGTGTTTTCTTATTGGAGCTTTGTTTTGGGGTTTTATGCTTGCATAAAGGGCTTTTCAATCTTTATTAGTGGATTTGTGTCTTCATAATATTTGTAAGCCCTCTTACCTTCATTTTAGAAACTCTAAAGTTAATATGTGATGCAAGTTGGGATTTATGTATGTTTATTGAGTTATGCATGTTTATGCAAGTTTGCTAAGCCATGATTTGCAAGTTTATTGAGTTATGCATGTTTATGCAAGTTTGCTAAGACATGATTTGCAAGTTTGATAAGTTGTGCATGTTTTGCAAGTTCACTATGACATGATTTGCAAGTTTATTGAGTTATGCATGTTTATGCAAGTTTGCTAAGACATGATTTGCAAGTTTAATAAGTTGTGCATGTTTTGCAAGTTCACTATGACATGATTTGCAAGTTTATTGAGTTATGCATGTTTATGCAAGTTCACCATGCCATGATTTGCAAGTTTGATAAGTTATGCATGTTTTGCAAGTTCACTATGACATGATTTGCAAGTTTATTGAGTTATGCATGTTTATGCAAGTTCACCATACCATGATTTGCAAGTTTGATAAGTTATGCATGTTTTGCAAGGTCACTATGACATGATTTGCAAGTTTGATAAGCTATGCATGTTTTGCAAGTTCACTATGACATGATTTGCAAGTTTGACAAGTTGTGCATGCTTATGTAAGTTTAAAATGACAAGTTGTGCATGTTTGACAAGTTATGCATGTTTATGGCAATATGCAAGTTCACTATGCTAAGTTATGCGAGTTTAACATGTTATGCATGTTTATGGCAATATGCAAGTTCACTATGCTAAGTTGTACAAGTCTAACATGTTATGCATGATTGTTGTGCAAGTTTATCATGTATGTTGTGCCAAGTTCCCTCTTCCTATCCTTTATGCGTTATTACGAATATGTAAGCGATAGAATGACGTTGGGGGTTTGGGTAAACTTAAAATACATGAAAATATAAGATTGGGAATTTACCTATTAAGTTAGGTCTACCCCTTGGGAATTTACCTATTAAGTTAGGTCTACCCAAGCATTTGTTGACTTGTAATTATGTTTTGAAATGAAGTGGACATGACACTTAGAAAACATAAGTGTGGCCAACTCGAGGTTGGGTTGAGTTTGTAGCGTAATTCTACCCGGAACCGACCGGCTTAACTAGTGGCTACAAACAATAAGACCCAATGTGAGAAGTTGGTCATGTGGTGCCAAGACCCGAGGTTAGACCAAGTGTGGTGTAAAGCTACCCGGACCCGCCCGGCTTAACTAGTAACCACAACAAAGTCTAATGTGAGAGGTTAAGGTGCATTAAAGTAATTAATGCCTCATGATTAGGGTTAAGTCAGGGTCCACTAATACTTAACCAATTTGGGAGTTCGAGGGATTAGAATGGGGTTAAGTGTGAACTGTTGATTACACTTAACTAGTTTAATCCATTTGGGAGTTCGAGGGATCAGAATGGGGTTAAGTTACACTTAACCAATTTAATCCATGATTAGTGAAGGGTTAATTCGCACTTAACCCTCTTAGGAAACCCTAGCAGCGGGTCTGTTCCGGCAGTAATCCCAGTTTGGTATCATCACAACCCTAGAGACTAGGCTAGGGCGGGGCACGATTACTGGACGGATATAAACGACCAAAGCGACGGCTGAGTGGTACAGCGGTGCGGGTCCAGCGGGCTACGGACGTGCACGTAGTCCGATGTTGGACAAACTCGAGGCACGGGTACCAGTAGGTCTGGGCTGTGCATTATTGCTTAAGTGTCCGGGGTTGGCACCCGAGGGCTTGATACACCCAAAGGTGGACCCAGCACAGTCAGACTACATCCATATGTGGGCCGTATGGACATCAACACTTGACGTGTTAGGTTTATAGGGAGCCGATCAACTAGACCGTTGGGCTGGACCTTATATTAAGGTCACTTCATGTTATTGGGTTAAAAGCTTGGGCCAAGGGATCAATACCTGTTATGTTGGTTTGCTAGTACACCGTGGTGCAAAACTTAACCTTGTTTATGCGATGACACCTCTATCTATCTTGTAGTTAATTTACCATGCCTGTATGTTGTTATCTATGATCATCTCAGTTTCCATCATGATGTTAACTTTATTAGTTTATAGACTGATCATAGCAGGGCTTACTCAGTCTTTTTGACTGACCTGTTTTCTTTCGCCTCTTTTCTTCCGTTTCCCCCCCCCCCCAGGTTCTCAGGGAGGGAATACAGGAGCCTAGCTTGGATCTTAGCCGCTTTCTTGGATAGCTCATGTATGCTTTGGACTTGAGCTCGCTATGGTTTCTTCCACTTTGGGGATAGCTACTTTCATGTTTTCCTTTTCAGTTTCAGATGATGTTATTTTATGTACTAGACTTGTTTACTTGGGAAATTGACATTATGATGTAGCAGACTTGTTTTTGAAATGGTTTAAAATTCTTCCGCTGTTTTATCTATCTACTTACTCTGTTTATTTACATATATATATGTCATGTCCTGCCTTGCTATATCATTATGCATGTTTACCTTGTTTTAAAAACGCCCACCAAAATCAGAGTTGCTTGCAAGAGCCACCCTGGCGGAGGTGGGGTGTTACATTATGATTAAGTAATTACCGTGGCGCTGTGGCGTGACTCAGTAGAGATGGGTTTAGTAATACCCTAGATTGAGTTGAGTGTATATAAACGAGTGAATGTATTTTTTAATTGATATAAAAATGGTTTTATATTGAGTAGATTTACTGGTTGAGTTATTTATGGGTTCTGATCGATCGGTTTGATCCACTATATCGGTAGGAGTATATAAACGCTCGAATACTATAGGTCGACATGATATGTTTTGAAAAGAGGGTAAATGAAAATAATTTTACCCAAAGTATATTTTGATATAGAGAAAAAATATATATTGGAATTATAATATATTGGATATATTGGTTGTTATGATAATCAATTAAGATTATAAATTATATGGTTATATATATAACCAAGTAGAATTCGTATAAGTGTTATGAATTGAATTAAATCTAAATTTAAATCAGAATCAAAATTAAAACCCTGAAAATTTGGAAAGGTGTTTGTAGATGGATTTGGAACTAAGATATGAGAATTTTAAAATATTGTGAGACTTTAAATTGTTTTAAAGTATTGTAAATGGTATTTTGAAATTAATTTCAAAATAGAAGTGTTTAGTAATGGTTTTGAAAGTGATATAGTATTGAACTCACTTCGATAGCTGGAAATAGATTCCGATGATGATCATGACATCAACGGTATTCATTTCGAGTTGTAAGTGACGGATTACTACCAAAGAGATTGTTTTCAAATTATTTTGGGAAAAAGAGTTGTTTTGATATTCTGAAATGAAATTTTATTTTTGAAAAGCAAAGTTTAGAAACTCCCAGGAACAGATTGTTTGAATTAAAACAAATTAGATGGAAATTTGTGAAACTAAATTAAAAATCAAGAATGGTAGTTGAGATTGTTAATGGAATTTGGTTTGGGTATAAACGAATGGTTGGGTTTGGGGAAAAAGTGATTTGAGTTGATTGGGATGACATAGGTATATGCTGAATTAACAGCAGATGTAAATGATATAATGGTATGCCCGACAAAAAGGTACAAGTTTATATTTCATATGAGTTTGGTGATTTATCAGTCGAATTGGCAAGCTGCATGAATTTTTGATTTACTTTTGGGTTGGAGATTGCCTAGAGAGGCAAGTTGTAGTTCTACCGATTGACCAGCAGAAAGGAGGTGCTAGTGAAATTTTTTGAAAATTTCGGGTGTTAGAAATTTTTTAGGATTTTTGAAAATTTTCGTTCATAGATATGAATAAATATTTGATTGAAATTAAATTGGTTCAGTTGAAATTGAATTTAAGAAGTAAACAAACAATTTTAACCCAGCAATAGGGTGCGTTTTCTAACTAGCAATTTCGAGGACGAAATTATTTTAAGGGGGAAAGAATGTAATGTCCCGTATTTTTTGGTATAATAATTAATTTATTCAATTATTTAAATAGTGATATAGAGAATTAAATGGTTGTTTAGTAAAATAATAGTGAATATTTAATTAATATAAATAATAGAACAATATATTTATTTCTGAAATAGTCGAAAATAGTGAATTGACGATATGGTGTGAACTGGACAAATTCAAAATATATAATTCAGTTTGGAATTGAATTCTAATAACGAATATATTATTTGAATGACAATTTGAACGTATAATTATAATATGGATAAAATTGAGCTCGAAATGGCGCGGTATTTCGCTATTTGGCGATTTGAACTTCAACTGAATATACAGGATTCGTTTTAAATCGGATTTCTATGAAACAAGAAACGTATGGAGCTGGTGAAGTATATTTTTCTAGTGGAAGAGAAAAATCAGGATTTCGTCGTGTAGATTTTGATTTATGTCCAAATCAAATTTTTGAAAAGACGCAATGGAATTCCTTTGAAATTTTTAAATATATATATTTATATTATAAAAGGATTTTATATATAAATCGAATATCGATATAACTAGGATTTAAATATCGAGTTATAAATCCAATTGGAGCTGTATCGTATTCTAGTGTGAATATATACGATAATACTTACATTTAAATATTTAATTTAATTATTTTTAAATATATTTATATATTTAAATGGGATATTTAGAGCTTTAAAAACAGCCGGTTTTGCAATCGACCTCCGTTTTCAACGAAACTAATTTTGTTGGATCCGCAATATTAAATTATTGTTATATTTCAATTTCCGTAATTTTTGGGGTCACTGTGTGGCCATACAGATTTTTAATGTGAAAAACAGTCAGTATTTTGACCGTTAAAAATACACTGTGTGAGAAAACCGAGTCGGAATTCGACGAAACCAGTTTCGTTGGGTCTGTAATGTCGAACTGAAGCTGCATGTCCAGTTTCGTGATTTTTGGGTATCGTATGTGATCATATGGATTTTTAAGGACCAATACTAGCGTCAATTCATTAAAATTGGATAAAATAACCGAATAAAAAAATATATTAAAACAACTCTATAAATATCCTTACCCCTTTCCTAAACCTAAACAGAATTCCTTCGATCAAATTTCGACTGCGCCTCCAAGGAAAAATTCAAACAGTAAAATATAAGCTTTGAAAATGAATATCAAATTGTAGAAAAATCTATAAATCCCAAGACTAGTGTGTTTGAGTTTGGGTACTTAACAGTGGGTTTGGGCCTTATGTATACGGTGAGCCCAAACAGAAATTTAATTTAAGTTTTTTTATTTTAAATTAAAGTGTATTAACTTGTAATGACCATAACTTGCTCGTACGTTATCGGAATCCAGCGAAACAAGGTCCGTTAGGATCGTAGGGATGAACACTACAAAATGGAATAGGTTTGGAGTGATTTGGAGTCCATTACAATTTATAGCAAAATAAATTGTCCGTCTGAATCAAGCGATGGTTATCGTTATTTAAGATAATCATCCAATGTGAGTATAACTCACCAACTCTGAACAGTTATATTTTTATAGCATATTTTTAGAACTGATAATTATCTATTGTTTTGTGTGTGTTAACTATCTGGTTGAATTGCTTATGTATTGGTTGAAATTATAGATAACAATATATATATATAGTTAATCAAATATTGATTCTGTTTAGCAGAATATTTCATATTGAAATGAAATCGATGTTAATTATATTGTTTAACATCTGTGATGCAGGGAAAAAGGTTGGAGGGATCCAATTGGATTCCTCAACTTTTATTTGCAATACATGATGTGATAAATAGAATCTGTTGTTGATTATGTGTGTGTGAATGATATCGATCATTGTTATTTGGTATTTTAAATACCGTAGGAAATACTGGGATGCAAAAAGGGAATTTTCAAAGTGTATATTTGAAATGATATATTTATAAAATCAAAGGATTTTGATATTTATCATTTGATAAATAGAACAAATATAAAAGGAAATAATTGTGAAAACAAAGAGAAATATTTGTAGAACATATACAAATAAAATAGAAAGAGAAATATTTATAAAACTCGTGTTTTGGCCATCAAATATTTAATTTATTATTTTAAATATTATATTTGGATTATTAATGGATTTTAATATTTAAATCGTTATTTAAAACGAAATTTTAATGTTAATTTTATATTTAATATAAATCGAGCTCGAAACGGTGTTGTAGTTCGTAATATTGAATTTTGAACTTTAATTGAGAATATAGGATCCGATATAAGTCGGATTTCTGTGAAACGAGAAACGATGGAACCGTGTTTATGATAATTTTCATATGAAAGAGAAAAATCCAGATTTCGTGTTGTAATTTGTTAGTTATGAGCAAATCAAATTTTGAAATAGTCGCTGTGGAAATTGTTATATAAATATAGGCCTTTAAAATAGTCGTTTTGCAAACGGACTCAAATTTCGATGAAACCAGTTTCATCTGAACCGTATGGTCAAATTATTGTACGGTGTTGAATGGCGTGGCAAACCGATGTCGTATGTGACCACGACAGCCACAAACGCTCGTTCAATTTCTATATCACGTAATTAATTTAATAAAGGGTTATTTGGGTATAACTTAAACAGACAATCGAAATAGGCCATGAAACCAATTCCGTTGAGTTCGTATCGTCGATTAGAGTCAGGATAGGTATATAGTTTGTTATTTTTGGAGATCGTGAAATTTGTTGTCCAAAATGGCATTGCGATGCGCGTAAAAATAGCCTACCGGGGAAACAATCTCAGAATGTGACGAAACTAGTGCCGTTGGGTTCGTATTGAAGAATTATTATAGGATTGCAAGGTTTCAAGTTGATTTGATTTATCTGGTGATCGTGAAAAAATTAAACACGTATTTATTTTTTGTTTTATAAAGGAAATTTTTTTATACGACCTCGGATTTCGACGAAACCTGTCCCATTAGGACCGGAATACCTTTTTACACTAGGATTAGCCTTTTTATCAGTAAACATAAATCATTTGTGGTGGTTTTTGTCAACTACTTCACAGCTAAGTTTTGTTTTTAATAAATTAATATAAACAAATCCTTATATCTCACTATAAATACCCAAGACATTCTAAAACCCTCGCTCACGGTCAACCACTTAATTCCGCCGCCACTCTCATCTATCAATGAACCAGAAACCACCATTTTTCTCTCCATTTTCCATACCAGCGGTCCACTTCCTCTCCATGATTTCAACTGCAGACTTATTCCTCTCCTCAAGACCCTTATACTGAACGGTTGTGATCATGTATAGTTTGTCGAGGTAGCTAATTTGTCTTCGGCAAGTTGCGGATTTCATTGTCAAATTGGAGGGGGCCGGTGCACTCGAGTTGGCCGTGGTTTTGGCCAGTGGTGGAGGAGGTTGAGGTGGTTCAAGGGGCAGCTCCGAATGGGGTTCCGGTGATCGTTGCTTGGCGCAGCAGGCAAAGTTCCGGATTGATTCCTGAGTGGAAAATGAGACTGGAGGGGACTGGAGTTCGTGATTTTTGGGGCATGGTTCAAGATTAGGAAGGCACGCCGGTTGCCATTGGCCGATGGGATTCCGGTGTGGGATGTTGGCGGATGGGCATGGCGGTTGTTCTGTCAAGGTGGAGTTTGAATGAGACACACAAAATGGTACAGGGAGCAACTGAGAAGCAAAAGGAAACGAGGTTGGCAAAATTCCTAGAAGTCTAATACGTGATTAAATATAAAATTTTAACTAATTAAATTAATGTTATGATGGCAGATGAGATCAAAAACGAGAATGGTACAAGCTGTTATCGAGAGGAACAAGGAAACATAAGGAAGATAACAGATGTAACCGGCCTTATTACAATTATAAAAGGGAATGCAAATCAGACGATAATTCTGATTAAGGGGACTTTAGACATTTCGAACGGAACTGTAATGGCCTGAGGAAGAAAGCTATTCTCTTAAGTATATGATTTACACTAAACCGAGTATAATTCAAAGACGATGAGCTAGGAATGGGTACGACCTTGTTGAGAATAACCAAAAAATCGGACCAAACCCATTATGTTGCAATCGCAGAGACGAGCTCAACTTCATAGAACTGTTCTGGACAGGAATGAAGATAATAGGGGTTACAGTTAAATTTAAACGACTGTTTAATTTAACTGTAACTGAACCGTGTCAACAAAAAATCAAGGTGAGTCAAACTCACTCATTATTTTTCCCATTTATATTTTATATAAATTGGGTTTTTATTTTGTGTGTTCTATTTGCCAATGATTGCATGTTTGCTAGTTATATATTTATTTGTTAATTTAACCGACGAAATTAAACTGTTGTTTAATTTCAGTGAAATACCAAATCGTTATTTTTACGATTGGTTCCAATAAAGGTAACTTACCTTGTTGGTCACGTTTATAAAATTGACGTGTTTAATGGTTTGAATTGTTTGATCTGTTTGAATTGAATGATCTGGGTTGTGATAACCTTTTTGAATACAGGGAAGGACAGGTTGGAGGAATCCAACTGGATTCCTCAAATAGATTATTTATTTTCATATTATCATATATGAACTGTTCTATTTGGTGTGATGGATTTGATTATTGATCATTGAGGTGAAAACCAACCTGTGTTGTGTGTTAACCAATGGCAGAAATGATCGAGTAATCGGCAGTAAATGGCCTAAAAGTAAATTGTTTATTTATATCGATTTACCGTCAGGTAAATCGATAGGACTGAAATTATGAAATTTATTTTATAACTGGTGATGGATTTTAAAAAATATATATATTTTGAATAAAACTTTATTCAAAGGAAATAAATATTTATGGCTATAATCAATTGGAAATAAATCGACTTTTTATTTGCATTGATTTCTGAATTAGTTTGTTCTGAATAGGAAATAGTTTAATGAATATTGTTAGATTTTAAAAAGGGATTTACTGGTTATTTTGGTTAATAAAGAAATTAAGTACCTATGTAGTTAATGGTTAAAATAAATTATTTTCGTAATAAATTTTAATTTAGAAAATTACTTTTTAATGGAAAATCCATTAAAAAGTATCTAAGTTAAAAGGGAATTCAATTGAATGACGAAAGTAGAGTGTGAACAAGTTTTGTTCAACACTTGAGTTTTGTAACGAAGTTATGAAAGGAATGGTTAAGCAAATGTGTTAGAGTAAAATAAATATTGCGTAATTAATTGAATTAAGTAGAAGGAAAGTAGGATAAAGAGTTGATGATAAACCAGAGTTACATAAAAGAGATTTGAGGTGTTATAACGTTAATTCTCAATTAACGTTGCTAAAAATGGGATTGAGTAAAGATGGGCAATTGAAATGAAATTTCAAGTGAGAAATAGTTAAAGGGAATTTGATTAGATATTGGTTTTTGGGATCAGGACTTATATTTATCTTTAGGTATGAATGTTGTTGATCAAGGTCTGAGAGGTAATTAAAATACCCCAACTTGAACGACAATGGGGGTATCTGAAGGTGATATAAGTTGTAATGGTAAAAGGAAATAGTGATGGTTTTTTATTTCAATAGAGAGATAATAACGCAACAATTTTGGTGAAAATTTGGGATATATGTATACTAAGGGTTCCAAAGTACAAAGGGAATCGCCGAAAGTTACAATGACATTTTCGAACTAGAAGGAAATGTAAAAGTTGAATTATATTCTATAGTAATAAGCATGGATCACTATTCCAAGGAATGAAATAAACGATATATCGTAATGTTGTTTTACGTGTAATAAGTTAAATGGATTTCCAATATTGAGTGATAATGTAACTAATGTTTTGAAAGTGAAAATAGGAAACTGGAGATAAAGGTGAATTGGTTTAAGTATAATCTTATGTTAAATAAGAAGCGAGAAAACTATATTTTCAATATCTAAATATTTTAAGAGTTTTAAATTTACATCTATTTTAATTAAAAGGCCAAGGAGTGCTGAATACTGAACCAGTGAACTCACTGGATCGTCATGTTTGAAACACTGTTTATTTTGATAGTTAAAACACCGACTATCAAATCTATTCAATGCGATTGTTGGTACGGAAAGACCGGGATCGAGTTATATTCGAAAACCATTCTGACCAACAAATACGTGAAGATATCATAAGATGGTCGAGATGGAGCATTAAAGACCGTAGATCTCCATAAGCGGATGTATTACTAATAATCTCTGGTTAGCTCCCAGGGATAAACTATGGTTCTGTCGTGGCTGGAATCTACGGATTGCAAGGACTTCTCCCTACTGATCTGTAGGGTGATTCCTTGGATGCAGTAGGGGAGTACCTTCGGTTCGTCCTGTTCCTGGATGACTTGTATGGTCAGATGTCTGACAGAGTATTTCCATAGGAATTACGTACGTAGATTTCTTCAAACATACCATGGTTGGGGGCGGAGGACGACGGTTCTCTTAGCTTAAACACTAGAGTATTTTTGTAGACGTCAATTAGTGATATCTGGCGGATCTGACGATGTGGCATTCAAAGTGAATGGCGACCGATGTTCAAAGGCTAATCTGACCTCAAGCCTCATCAACCGGAAGATGACAAAAATCAAGCAGGCAGCATGGCTATGTGGGTCGCTCCCATTAGGGTGTATAATCACCTATCTAGAGAAAATCCTTTTGTTTTCTAAATCTATCGATGCTGTCCCTTTTCGGGAAGACGGTGGGTAGCTCCCAACCGTTGGTGATATACATTTGATACACTCAAGCGGAATGAGTGGCCGGTCATGTGTGGGCCGGGTTGCAAGACGTTCTTGTTGAACCCATTGTATTCGCCTCTAGTGATACGCGATCGGTAGGTGGTCCCATACCTTGTCATAGTTGGAATCCAATCTCCAATAAGCGCCCGCGGTTTTGTTTGTATACTATATATGTAGAGCGTGAGATTCAAGCATTCTACTAGATTCTATTTACTTGTATTTAGACATTATTATAATATTAGACAAGATATTGGTTTCAAAAATGTTTTGTGTTATCCATCTGTGTTTATGTGTGGATTTGGTCTTACGATTATCCTTTTCTTTAAAAGATTTTAACTTTAAATCAGGTTGTGTGATACTATTAATACTGTGCGAGTTTATCTCACTCTGGTTCATCAGACTGACCCGGTGTTTTGTAAATGCTCGGGTTAGACCGGGTTGTAAAGGTTCGGGTTGTCGAATGCTGTGAAGAGACGAGCTGGAAGAGTCCAGACGTATTACATTACATAACTACTATTCCGATATGTGTTGTATATGAGGACAGGTTGTTATAACTGTCCAGTGGTGTTGATGTACTCTGATATGGTAAGATTATTTAAAGCTCTCAATAAAGTTATTTCTATATTATATTTTGTTCCGCTGCGATGTGAGACTCTGTGTTGTGTTGTTTCTTCTTTTTATATTCTAACTTTCTTTCTTTCTTGTCTCACCCTCTAATTTCTTTCAAATAACGTCCAGTGTTTTCGGTGTTTGGAAGGTCGGCATGAGTTACAGTAGAGGTATTTATGTCAATTTTTGGGGCCGAAAATCCCTGTTCGTTACAGTGGTATCAGAGCTATTGGTTTAGTGATAACCTTGGCTCTGTGGCGTAACTCGATAGAGATGGGGTTAGTAATACCCTAGATCGAGATTGAGTGTATATACATGAGAGCGTATTTGTAAATTTCATATATAAATGTTTTGTACTGTGTTTGTTGATAGGTTCAAGTGTTGAGAAGCATTGAACTGGAAATCGATACAGTATTGTTTGGCAAAGTGGGTAAATGAAATAATTTTACCCAAATTATATTTTGTATAGAAAAGAAAATAATTTTGATGAAATTATTATGATATTGGTGTGACAGTTGACTTGTATAAGATTCAAATTTGAGTTAAAAATTTGAATTGGGACTTAACTTTGTTAAGTGTAATTAAATTAAGAATGGTATTGAAATGAAGTATAGTTGATTTGAAATTTGATGAATATATAATAATCAAATAGAAGTCAATCGGAAATGAATCGATTGACGTTCAAATCTGTGAAACCATAATAAAATATCCATATTGAATGTAAATTCAACAGATTTGGTTGATTTGATTGTGTATTGGTTACTGGTGGTGAATTGTTCGTTATTGGATGATGGTTTGTTTGAATGGTGATAATCAACAAATTTAGTGGGGCTAAATAAATTATAAACTAAAGAATAAATTCCAGTATAATTAAACTAGAGTGAGGTCGCATATGAATTTGAATTTATGGTTTAACCCCGTATTTGGTAATGAATTAATGTTGTGTGTTTGACTTTGCAATTGGTGTAGTTATAATTGTTGATTAGTTAAATATTATCGCAGTTTATTACTCATGTGTGAATTGAGCTAAGCACAGGAGCCAGCTGTCTAACCAGAATGATACTAGTTGGGCAAATCATATATACGTCAAGCATATATGCTCAATATCGCTCGCAAAAAGGTACGCCTATGCAGAATATGAAATTTTAGTTTTTATTTGGGTTTTGAGTTTGGTTTTTGAATTTTTCCGACGCTATTGGTCAATGTATACATATTTCTTGAACCCGCGATATTGCAGATGTCCTCCGTACAGGGTAGACTCTGCCAAAATTTTCCCAAAATTTAAGATGTTAGAAATTTTTGAAGATTTTTGGAAATTCTTTTATTTGGAATAAATTTGTTTTAAAACCAATTAGTTTAGTTTTGGAAATAAAATTGAGTTTTAAATTATTATTTTTGTAAAGATAATGGGTTTGTAACGTTCTTTCTTACCTTAGCAATTTCGAGGACGAAATTATTTTAAGGAGGGAAGAATGTAACGACTCATGTTTTCGCCATCAAATATTTAATTTATTATTTTAAATATTATATTTGGAGTATTAATGGATTTTAATATTTAAATCGTTATTTAAAACAAAGTTTTAACGTTAATTTTATATTTAATATAAATCGAGCTCGAAACGGTGCTTTGAACTTTAATTGGGAATATAGGATTCGATATAAGTCGGATTTCTGTGAAACGAGAAACGATGGAACCGTGTTGATGATAATTTTCATATGAAAGAGAAAAATCCAGATTTCGTGTTGTAATTTGTTAGTTATGGGCAAATAAAATTTTGAAATAGTCGCTGTGGAAATCGTTATATAAATATAGGCCTTTAAAATAGCCATTTTGCAAACGGACTCAGATTTCGATGAAACAAGTTTCATTAGAACCGTATCATCAAATTATTGTACGGTGTTGAATGGCATGGCAAACCGATGTCGTATGTAACCACGACAGCCACAAATGCCCGTTCAATTTCTATATCGCGTAATTAATTTAATAAAGGGTTATTTGGGTATAACTTTAACAGACGATCGAAATAGGCCATGAAACCAATTCCGTTGAGTTCGTATCGTTGATTAGAGTCAGGATAGGTATATAGTTTGTTATTTTTGGAGATCGTGAAATTTGGTGTCCAAAATGGCATTGTGGTGCACGTAAAAATAGCCTACCGGGGAAACAGTCTCAGAATGCAACGAAACTAGTGTCGTTGGGTTCATATTGAAGAATTATTATAGGATTGCAAGGTTTCACGTTGATTTGATTTATCTGGTGATCGTGAAAAATTTAAACACGTGTTTATTTCTTGTTTTATAAAGGAAATTTTTTCATACGACCTCGGATTTTGACGAAACCTGTCCCATTAGGACCGTAATACCTTTTTACTCTAGGATTAGCCTTTTTATCAGTAAATAGAAACCATTTGTGCTGGTTTTTGTCAACTACTTCATGGCTTAGTTTTGTTTTTAATAAATTAATATAAACAAATCCTTATATCTCACTATAAATACCCAAGACATTCTAAAACCCTCGCTCACGGTTAACCACTTAATTCCGCCGCCACTCTCATCTATCAGCGAACCAGAAACCACCATTTTTCTCTCCATTTTCCATACTAGCAGTCCACTTCCTCTCCATGATTTCAACTGCAAAATTATTCCTCTCCTCAAGGCCCTTATACTGAACGGTTGTAATCATGTATAGTTGGTCGAGGTGGCCGATTTGTCTTCAGCAAGTCGCAGATTTCATTGTCAAATTGGAGGGGGCCGGTGCACTCGAGCTGGCCATGGTTTTGCCGGTGGTGGAGGAGGTTGAGGCGGTTGAAGGGGCTGCTCCCGATGGGGTTCCGGTGATAGGTGCTTGGCGCGGTAGGCAAAGTTCCGGATTGATTCCTGAGTGGAAAATGGAACTAGAGGGGACCGGAGTTCATGATTTTTGGGGCGTGGTTCGAGATCAAGGAGGCATGCCGGTTGTCATTGGCCGATGGGATTCCACTGTGGGTTGTTGGCGTATGGGCATGGCGGTTGTTCTGTCAAGGTGGAGTTTGAACGAGGCACACAAAATGGTACAGGGAACAACTGAGAAGCAAAAGGAAACGAGGTCGGCAAAATTCCTAGAAGTCTAATACCTGATTAAATATACAATTTTAACTAATTAAATTAATGTTATGATGGCAGATGAGATCAAAAACGAGAATGGTACAAGCTGTTATCGAGAGGAACAAGGAAACGTAAGGAAGATAACAGATGTAACCGACCTTATTACAATTATAAAAGGGAAAGCAAATCAGCCGATAATTCTGATTAAGGGGACTTTAGACATTTCGAACGGAACTGTAATGGCCTGAGGAAGAAAGTTGTTCCCTTAAGTATACGATTTACACTAAACCGAGTATAATTCAAAGACGATGAGCTAGGAATGGGTTCGACCTTGTTGAGAATAACCAAAAAATCGGACCAAACCCGTTATGCTACAATCGCAGAGACGAGCTCAACTTCATAGAACTGTTCTGGACAGGAATGAAGATAATAGGGGTTACATTTAAATTTAAACGAATGTTTAATTTAATTGTAACCGAACCGTGTCAACGAAAAATCAAGGTGAGTTAAACTCACTTTGTATTTTTCCCATTTATATTTTATATAAATTGCGTTTTTATTTTGTGTATTCCGTTTGCCAATGATTGCCTATTTGCTAGTTATATATTTATCTGTTGATTTAACCAACGAAATTAAACTGTTATTTAATTTCAGTGAAATACCAAATCGTTATTTTTACGATTGGTTCCAATAAAGGTAACTTACCTTGTTGGTAACATTTATAAAATGGACGTGTTTAATGGTTTGAATTGTTTGATCTGTTTGAATTGAATGATCTGGGTTGTGATAACCTTTTTGAATACAGGGAAGGAAAGGTTGGAGGAATCCAACTGGATTCCTCAAATAGATTATTTATTTTCATATTATCATATATGAAATGTTCTATTTGGTGTGATGGATTTGATTATTGATCATTGAGGTGAAAACCAACCTATGTTGTGTTATAACCAATAGGCAGAAATGGTTGAGTAATCGGCAGTAAATGGCATAAAAGTAAATTGTTTGTTTATATCGATTTACCGTCAGGTAAATCGATAGAACTGAAATTATGAAATTTATTTTATAAATGGCGATGGATTTTGAAAAATATATATATATTGAATAAAACTTTATTCAAAGGAAATAAATATTTATGGCTATAATCAATTGTAAATAAATCGACTCTTTATTTGCATTGATTTATGAATTAGTTTGTTCTGAATAGGAAATAGGTTAGTGAATATTATTAGAATTTAAAAAGGGATTTACTGGTTATTTCGGTTAATAAAGAAATTAACTACCTATGTAGTTAATGGTTGAAAAAAATTATTGTCGTAATAAATTTTAATTTAGAAAATTACTTTTTAATGGAAAATCCTTTAAAAAAGTATCTAAGTTAAAAGGGAATTCAATTGAATGGCGAAAGTAGAGTGTGAACAAGTTTTGTTTAACACTTGAGTTTTGTAACGAAGTTATGAAAGGGATGGTTAAGCAAATGTGTTAGATTAAAATAAATATTGCTTATTTATTTGAATTAAGTAGAAGGAAAGTAGGATAAAGAGATGATGATAAACTAGAGTTACATAAAAGAGATTTGAGGTGTTATAACGTTACTTCACAATTAACGTTGCTAAAAATGGGATTGAGTAAAGATGGGCAATTGAAATGAAATTTCAAGTGAGAAATAGTTAAAGGGAATTTGATTAGATATTGGGTTTTGGGATCACGACTTATATTTATCTTTAGGTATGAACGTTGTTGATCAAGGTCTGAGAGATAATTAAAATACCCCAACTTGAACGACAACGGGAGTATCTGAAGGTGATATTAGTTGTAATGGTAAAAGGAAATAGTGATGGTTTATTATTTCAATAGAGAGATAATAACTCAACAATTTTGGTGCAAATTTGGGATATATATATATATACACTAAGGGTTCCAAAGTAAAAAGGGAATCGCCGAAAGTTACAATGACATTTTCGAACTAGAAGGAAATGTAAAAGTTGAATTATATTCTATAGTAATAAGCATGGATCACTATTCCAAGGAATGAAATAAACGATATATCATAATGTTGTTTTACGTGTAATAAGTTAAATCAATTTCCAATATTGAGTGATAATGTAACTAATGTTTTGAAAGTGAAAATAGTAAACTGGAGATAAAGGTAAATTGGTTTAAGGATAATCTTATATTAAATAAGAAGCGAGAAAACTATATTTTCAATATCTAAATATTTTAAGAGTTTTAAATTTACATCTATTTTAATTAAAAGGCCAAGGAGTGCTGAATACTGAACCAATGAACTCACTGGATCGTCATGTTTGAAACACTGTTTATTTTGATAGTTAAAACACCGACTATCAAAGCTATCCAATGCGATTGTTGGTACGGAAAGATCGGGATCGAATTATATTCGAAAACCATTCCGACCAACAAATACGTGAAGATATCATAAGATGGTCGAGATGGAGCATTGAAGACCGTAGATCTCCATAAGCGGATGTATTACTAATAATCTCTGGTTAGCTCCCAGGGATAAACTGTGGTTCTGTCGTGGCTGGAATCTACGGATTGCAAGGACTTCTCCCTACTGATCTGTAGGGTGATTCCTTGGATGCAGTAGGGGAGTACCTTCGGTTCATCCTGTTCCTGGATGACTTGAATGGTCAGATGTCTGACAGAGTATTTCCAAAGGAATTACGTACGTTGATTTCTTCAAACGTACCATGGTTGGGGGCGGAGGACGACGGTTCTCTTAGCTTAAACACTAGAGTATTTTTGTGGACGTCAATTAGTGATATCTGGCGGATCTAACGATGTGGCATTCAAAGTGAATGGCGACCGATGTTCAAAGGCTAATCTGACCTCAATCCTCATCAACCGGAAGATGACAAAAATCGGGCAGGCAGCATGGCTATGTGGGTCGCTCCCATTAGGGTGTATAATCACCTATCTAGAGAAAATCCTTTTGTTTTCTAAATCTATCGACGCTGTCCATTTTTGGGAAGACGGTGGGTAGCTCCCAACCGTTGGTGATATACATTCGATACACTCAAGCGGAATGAGTGGTCGGTCATGTGTGGGGCGGGTTGCAAGACGTTCTTGTTGAACCCAGTGTATTCTCCTCTAGTGATACACGATCAGCAGGTGGTCCCATACCTTGTCATAGTTGGAATCCAATCTCCAGTAAGCGCCCGCGGTTTTGTTTGTATACTATATATGTAGAGCGTGAGATGCAAGCATTCTACTAGATTCTATTTACTTGTATTTAGACATTATTATAATATCAGACAAGATATTGGTTTCAAAAATGTTTTGTGCTATCCATCTGTGTTTATGTGTGGATTTGGTCTTACGAATATCCTTTTCTTTAAAAGATTTTGACTTTAAATCAGGTTGTGTGATACTATTAATACTGTGCGAGTTTATCTCACTCTGGTTCACCAGTCTGACCCGGTGTTTTGTAATGCTCGGGTTAGACCGGGTTGTACAGGTTCAGGTTGTCGAATGCTGTGAAGAGACGAGTTGGAAGAGTCCAGACGTATTACATTACATAACTACTTTTCCGCTGTGTGTTGTATATGAGGACAGGTTGTTATAACTATCCAGTGGTGTTGATGTACTCTGATATGGTAAGTTTATTTAAAGCTCTCATTAAAGTTATTTCAAGATTATATTTTGTTCCGCTGCGATGTAAGACTCTGTGTTGTGTTGTTTCTTCTTCTTCTATTCTAACTTTCTTTCTTTCTTATCTCACCCTCTAATTTCTTTCTAATAACGTCCAGTGTTTTCGGTGTTTGGAAGGTCGGCATGAGTTACAGTAGAGGTATTTATGTCGATTTTCGGGGCCGAAAATCCCTGTTCGTTACAGTGGTATCAGAGCTATTGGTTTAGTGATAACCTTGGCTCTGTGGCGTAACTCGATAGAGATGGGGTTAGTAATACCCTAGATCGAGATTAAGTGTATATATGAGAGCGTATTTGTAAATTTCATATATAAATGTTTTGTACTGTCTTTGTTGATCGGTTCAAGTGTTGAGAAGCGTTGAACTGGAAATCGATACAGTATTGTTTGGCAAAGTGGGTAAATGAAATAATTTTACCAAATTATATTTTTTATAGAAAAGAAAATAATTTTAATGAAATTATTATGATATTGGTGTGACAGTTGACTTGTATAAGATTCAAATTTGAGTTAAAAATTTGAATTGGGACTTAACTTTGTTAAGTGTAATTAAATTAAGAATGGTATTGAAATGAAGTAAAGCTGATTTGAAATTTGATGAATATATAATAATCAAATAGAAGTCAATCGGAAATGAATCGATTGACGTTCAAATCTGTGAACCCATAATAAAATATCCACATTGAATGTAAATTCAACTGATTTGGTTGATTTGATTGTGTATTGGTTACTGGTGGTGAATTATTCGTTATTGGATGATGGTTTGTTTGAATGGTGATAATCAACAAATTTAGTGGGGCTAAATAAATTATAAACTAAAGAATAAATTCCAGTATAATTAAACTGGAGTGAGACCGCATATGAATTTGAATTTATGGTTTAACCCCGTATTTGGTAATGAATTAATGTTGTGTGTTTGACTTTGCAATTGGTGTAGTTATAATTGTTGATTAGTGAAATATTATCGCATTTTATTACTCATGTGTGAATTGAGCTAAGCACAGGAGCCAGCTGTCTAACCAGAATGAGACGACCCCAAACCCCGTACTGACGGTGGCAAGGGTAATCATTGGAATATAACACAAAAACAGATAATAGCAGAACAGAATTAAATAAATACACCAGATAATGAACAATAGAATACACCGGATAAAAGTAATCATCAGAGTTACACAGTATACAGGATCTTACTTAGTACAAATACACTTCAGCTATACATAAATGTCTACAGTGGAAATAAACAAAATATGTACAATAGAAGCTGAACAGCATAAAAAGAGATAAATAATAGAATCCATCTTCAGCTCCAGCTATCCAGAAAGAACCAGCTAAACCTGAATACAAGGCTACCCGTGTAGAAAAAGGGGCACCTGAGTTTGAAAGTGAAACAAACTACGAGTCAGTCATTGGACTGGTATGAGAAATCTACTTAACACATTTATAATATGGCAAATCACAGGACCACGCCACTTTCGTGGAACGAGTTACTCCATTGGATTGCCAGTGCTTTAAAACAAATCATTCTTTTAACCATCGCAATGTTTTTTTTATAAAAATGAAGCCATTATAAGACTCAGTTCCCATCACACAATGCAACGCAAACCGGAGGATAGAGTTTTTACCTTATAACGGCCAAAATATGCTTGATATGAATAAAACAAAGGCATTTGATATTATTGCTAGTGTTTATATGTTTTGAAAACAATTTCAAATCATAACTATCAATCATAGATGGCATGGGTACCATATATCACGTCGCCACATATATATACAATCAAAACCGCACAGTCACCTATTTGGAAATTGGATTTCCGTCATGAACCAAGGCAAAAGATAGTCCTTACCGAATTCGTGACTCTCTAGCCCGAGCAACAGGCAAGTACTCAGTCAAGCCTTTGGATCGTCAGGGCCAGTCCACCGATGTGGATTAAAATGCCTGAACAATACGTTTCCCCGCCCTTTGGGGCGTAAACGAGCCAACGAATGACTCCATCGGACTCGGATTGTCCGATCTAACCGAGGCGCCTCGCAACAGCAAGAACCACACAGGTGAAAAGTATATAAATGTCAGGGCTGGTGGGTCACTGACACCACCCTAGCTAGAAAGAAACGCATGCCTTCCCTGAGGTCCTTCTCCCGTTTCTGGTTCATACCGGGGTGTGAGGCTCGCGAATTCACATTTTACACAAAGCTACGCTACACAGGCGGTGCTTTGATCATCACCACAAGACTTTGCTTTTCAACAGAAGCCCTGATCATTTGCCACTTAGGCCTGCCACACTAGCAATTCATGCCATGCGACTGATGTCCATCGATATACAACCTCTGAGCTCGTACATTTCAGAGAAGGGCGTTAAGCAAAAGAATAAATTCTCCGCCGCCAAATAGATGTATATTTAATAAAGATCAATCAACACAGAATAAAATCCAATGTCAGACACACAGTCCATTTACAAGTCCGTTCTGGGTCTGAACAAAACCGGAGGCACTTAATACCTCACAAACCCATCGATCACCACGTACGTCTGGACGATCACCACTCATTATCCATATTTCGGGAAGCCTCCCAATCAGGACCTCGGTTACCATCCAAACGAGGTGAAGATCTCCGGTCTTCGACCACCGTCTTCATCTTCGATTTCTTATCGTCGATTCAGTTATTCAGAATGGGAAAAACCCGGTCTTTCTGAGCAACTCGCGTATATAATAAACAAGTGCAACACTAACATATACACGCATCATTTCAATTCATTAGTCACTAACCGTCAATTAGTAAGAGAATGATTTCCCAAATATTAACCCCGAAGGCCGAAACCAACATCAGATCAACACTAAGGAAACCATTCGACTTAGCCAACCTTTAGTTAATTTCTAAATCACATCCATATTGTTTATAATATTTTATAACGATTTATCGCTATTTATTTATTTATTTTAAAATAGCCAATTTATTCAAAACGACGCTTCGGGCCATAACACGGCCGTGGCGCTATTTTTCTTTAGATTTGATTTACACATATCTAAAAATCTAGCCATTGGATCTTCACAAAATTAACATCAGTAGAAAGATCTTTTCAAAACGAATCCAACGGTTCCAGTTTCGGGAAAATCCGACGGTCAATTCCCCCGGTACAATCGTTTGAAGTTTCGATTTCAAAATACGAACTGCAACGTCGTTATTCGATTAAATATAATTTTATTTATATATATATATAAATATAATCATTTCTGGTGCTGTTTTTCTTCAGATTTGAATTAAACATTCCAGACAATCCAACCGTTGGATTTTTACAAAGTTGGT
The DNA here is from genome assembly GCA_030737875.1 of Allium sativum. Lineage (NCBI taxonomy): Eukaryota > Viridiplantae > Streptophyta > Magnoliopsida > Asparagales > Amaryllidaceae > Allium > Allium sativum. The sequence continues at coordinate 453,930,475 of CM060915.1, read as the reverse complement.
GCCGTTGGGAAAATTTTTCCAAAGCGAACCCAACGGCTGTGATTTCAGGAAAATCCGATGGTCGGATCTCCCAGTATAATCGTTTGAAATCACGGTTTCAAAATGCGAACTGCATGGGCACGTTTCGTTTTAATTTTATTTATATTTATATAATTATATAAATATAGTTCATTCAAAAATTCCTATATTGTTTCCACTTCTAATATTTCACTAACGCCTTTAAATTTTGGAAAATTTCGCCATAACCTCCTTTGTACGGGAGGGGCTGGGAAAATTCCCAAATAGCCACACGGGCGTCTCATGTCAAAAAGAAAAAGAAAAAGCCAACAGGCTCATAAAATCATCACCCAAACAAAACATTAAATGTGTACCTATTTGTCGGGCACAAAAATTTTATTCCTCTCCTCTAACCCCTTTGCTATAACCTGTTCAAATAAATATGCATGTACAGATATACAGTTCTTATCACTTATCATTTTCCATTCAACTTCATGTTTGATTCCATTTGTTTTAAAAACACCATTCATTCTAATGTTGCATGCATAGGCAAAAAATATATCATTAGCTAATTAATGAATATTTCAACTCATGCATATTTATTTGACCGAGTGGATATTTTTAACACTTCACATTTCAACAATTCAGGTATATAATAAGAATGTGATTTTTATTGTAAAACAATTCATTTCAAAACACTATTATTTTATCTAGTTTATATAGGTGATAAAAATAGGATTTTTATTGTAAAACAATTTATTTCAAAACAGGGTTATTTTATACATTTCATATTGATGTTAAAAATGGGATTTTTATTATAAAACAATTTCTTTCAAAATATGAATACCATTCAACACATGAATTTCAATCCAACGAATGAATATCGATTCAACACATGAAGGCTTTCTATAGTTTATATATATAGATAAAAGTGTGATTTTTATATTTAAAACACGAATACCATTCAACACATGAATTTCAATTCAACGAATGAATATTGATTCAACACATGAAGGTTTTCTATTCAACGAATAAATATAGTTTCAGCAAATGAAAATAATTCAAACACATGAACATTATTCAAAATTTCGGCAGCATAACGGCAGGGTAGTTAAAACCGGGACCGTCCCTAGTACGGCTCCTCGCTCTACCTTAAAACCTCGCGGTTTTTTACAATGGGGATCATGCATCTAGTTCGCACGCAGGCGGCATGTATATATTTATTTCATTTCCACAAACTAATCCTATGTGGTCTCAACCAAATATTTCTCAACCACAGACGGGTATTTTTCAACCACAATCAATCAATATCAACCACAAACAATCCCAAACAACCATTCGCTATCAATCAATTTTCACACCAATCACAATCAATAAATATCGTCCATGGTTTGTGGACGAGGGGCATATATATATATATATATATATATATATATATATATATAGCAATTCATTTCTATTTCAACACATATGTAATTTTTACAACGCATATATAAGTTATACATCGAACATACAACTTATACAACGCTTATACAAGAGGTGTACAACGCTTATATAACTCATACATCGACTATATAATTTATACATCGTCGTTTTCCATATTGTTTATAAATCAGAAATCTCACATTGGGTTCCACTCCACCAAAAATAGCAGAAGGCTCAGAAAAATATGCGGTCTCTTCTAAAATGTAGAAGACCTCCTCACTGGTCCACTGTCTCTTGTTTCACTGAATTTCGACCACATAGAAAAAAGATATGATTTTTACAAAGTTTGCAATGCTTTATAGTGTCAAAACAGTTGGAATTTAACTCAGCTGTTACCTCTCAACGGTTGTTCAAAACTAGGGATCCACTTTTCGCACAAACCGGTAGACGATAGGAGGATCGAGTGGTGCAGCGTGGAGGAGGGAGGAGGCGCGCGCCTGCGCGTGGTGGTCCGGCCAGGTGCGATGGTCGGAGTTGGCTTGGGCGGCGCTGGGAAGTTTCGAACTTCCTAGAGGTGCTGCGTTCGATTGGGGCGACGATGGAGGGTGGGGTTTGTTTTGATTTGAAGGGGAGGAGAGGGGCTCTCGAATGTGGGTGGTGGCGGCGGCTCTGGTGGCCTGTAGCGGCGGCGATGTGGCCTGGAAGGCTCGAACGATGAGGACCATCGGTCGCTGAAGAGAAAGGGGTTTTCCGTGGATTTTTATATTTTTAAAATAATGAATTAAAAAATTCTGATCGGCCAGGTTTTATTAAAAATATTTAAATAGTGTTTTTACAAACGGACACCAATTCAAACCCAACGACTGTCGCCCCTAGCGTTTTACCCACATTCTGAACATAATGGGATATGTTTCGAAGGCCCATTTGACTGTTTCAGTCAGTTTTCATTCAATTTAAAATATATAACATTCAATATTCAATTTGAACGTACATTTCAATTTGCCAGGGCCACAAATTGATTCGAAAAATTCCAGAAAAATAAATCTGGCTATGTTTTGACGATACGGTCCCAACAAAACTAGTTTCGTCGAATTCTGCGACCGTTTGCAAAAAGGCCCATTTCTGGTCGATCCAATTTAACTTTAATTGGCAAAAACACGTTTTCTTTTCCACGCTCACATACTAGCTTCAAAAATTATGAAATTTGAAACCTAGCAATAACTTCACATCCCGGATCCAACAAAAGTGGTTTCGTCGAATTCCGAGGTCGTTTGCAAAATGGCCAATTTCACGGGCTATATAAATTCCATAACGACCTTTCTGAAAATTCATTCGGCCATAACTTTTGCTTTCCACTATGAAAATTCGATTTTTCAGATTCGTTAGAAAGGTATTCACTAACAGATTTAAATCTTTTTTGGTTTCACTAAAATTCGTTTTGTTTTGCACCCGGTACAGTCCGACAAAGTTTGAATTCAATTTTTGAAACTACAGCGCCTTTTCAAGCCTTGTTTATAATTAGAATTAATTATATTCGTTTTCAATTGTCGATTCAAACTCACTTTTCATTGCCATTATTTAAATTATTTATTTTAAATATTTAAAATCCATTATTTCAGCCAATTTAAAAATTTTAAATTGGTTTAGATTTTCTGGGTCGTTACAATCTCCCCCACTTAAAACTTTTCGTCCCCGAAAAGGAACAAAGTCGAAAGTGGTTTGATAAATCTACAATCACACAACACAACAACCAATCCAATTGTTTTTAACTTTTCAGAACCATACAAATTAAATCCTATTCTCTTTTAAAATCATTCAGACTATAGAATTAAAAGTGCACATCCATGGAAAGAAAATAATAATAGAATAGAGCACTAATTGGTAATGCAAAGTATGGTAAATGTACCTTGCACCGGAGTCAATCAGAGATATCCACTCAGCATCTAGGATAAGCTTTATGAATGCTCTCCTCAGTTTCCCAAGTACAATCTCGCGGATCTCCACTCCATTGCACTTTGACTAAGTGAACCTTCTTGTTCCTCAGCTCTTTGGTTTCTTTGTCGATAATCATTAGCGACTCTCTTCTCACAGCTAATTCTGGGGTAATTTCAATGTCCTGTTGAGCTGCTTCTTCCACGATCAAGTCTGGATCATGAACGTGCTTTTGAAGTTGATATATGTGAAATACATCATGAACTCCAGGCAACCAGTCAGGCAATTTGACCCTATAAGTGAGAGTTCCGATCCGTTCCAGAATAGGAAACGGACCAATAAATTTGGGCGCCAACTTTCCAGTTTTACCGAACCGGATAACTCCTCTCATCGGCGATACTTTCAAATATACATAGTCGCCAACAGCAAAGGATATATCTCTCCTTCTCCTATCGGCATAGCTCTTTTGTCGGCTTTGAGCGGTCAGTAATCGTTTCTTAATAAAATCGACTTTGTCGGCAGCTTCTCGAATCATGTCTGGCCCTAACACAAGTCTATTTCCAGGTTCGACCCAATAAGCAGGAGATCGGCATGGTCTACAATACAATGCTTCAAATGGCGACATTGTCAGACTCGCCTAGTAGCTGTTGTTATATGAGAATTCAGCCAAATGTAGATGGTCCTCCCATGATCCACCGAAATCTATAACACAAGCCCGCAATAGATCTTCTAAATTACGATTCACCCTCTCAGTCTGACCGTCTGTCTGAGGATGATAAGCGGTGCTTAAGTTCAACTTCGCTCCTAGCTCGACTTGAAATGCTTCCCAGAATTTGCTAGTGAATATTGTATCTCTATCACTGACTATACTGAGCGACACTCCATGTAGTCTAACTATTTCCCTGAAGTACATCTGCGCCAGACTCTGAGCAGTTCTGTTTGATCTGACAGGTATGAAATGGGCGGTCTTCGTGAAGCGATCTACGATCACCCAAATACTGTCATTCCTTTTTCTAGTTCTGGGCAGACCATCAATGAAATCCATTGAAATATGTTCCCACTTCCAACCAGGAACTTCTAGTGGTTGTAACAATCCAGCCAATTTCTGTTGGTCGCTCTTGACTAGTTGGCAAGTAGGGCATCGGCTAACATATAAGGAAATATCCCTTTTCATCGACTTCCACCAGAAAGTGTGTTTGATGTCATTATACATTTTTCTTACTCCTGGATGGATACTCAGCTTGGACTTGTGACACTCGTCTAACACTTCCCTTTTGAGCTCGGGGATGTCAGGAACACAAATCCTTCCTTTCAACCTTAGGGTCTCGTCGTTATCAATTTGAAAACACGAGGGTTCGCCTTTCTGAATCCTTTTAATCATGTCCTTAATAAAGTTATCCTCTTTCTGAAGAATAAATATTTTGTCAATCGAGGAAGTCGTGATAATAAAGCTGGCGATCGTTACATTCTTTCGGCTCAGCGCATCGGCCACGACATTGGCTTTCCCTGGAGTATATATAATTTCAAAGTCATATGCTGTAAGAAACTCTAGCTAACGTTGCTGCCTCAGATTCAGGTCTTTCTGAGTGAACAGATACTTTAGCGACTGGTGATCTGTAAATAGTTCAAATCTCTCACCCAAAAGATAGTGCCTCCAGATTTTCAAGGCAAATACTATAGCCAATAACTCAAGATCATGAGTTATGTAGTTTTTCTCGTGCGGCTTCAACTGACGGCTAGCATAAGCAATCACTTGACCCCTTTGCATTAACACTGCGCCAAGGCCTTCTCTAGAAGCATCAGTCTAGACTTTCAAATCCTGGTTGCCATCGATGATGGTTAACACTGGAGCAGTTGTTAATCTCAACTTTAGCTCTTCAAAAGCCTCTTCACTCTCTGGAGTCACATTTGAATTTAGAGTGCTTCTTTGTAAGCTTCGTTAAGTAGTCAGATATCTTCGAAAAGTTTTTAACGAACTTCCGGTAATAGCTGGACAATCCGAGAAAACTGCGGACTTCAATGGGGGTACTGGGCTGTTTCCAATTCTGAATAGCTGTGATTTTGCTTGGATCCACAGCGATTCCTTCTTTCGATACGACGTGGCCCAGAAATTTCACTTCATCTTGCCAGAATATACATTTGGAAAACTTTGCTTTCAATACATTCCTTCTGAGGATTTCTAACACTTGTTCCAAATGTTTTTCATGTTCGGCCTTTGATTTAGAGAAGATTAGAATATCGTCAATGAAAACCAGAACAAATTTATTCAAAACCCCTCTAAACACCCTATTCATCAGATCGACGAAGTAAGCAGGAGCGTTACATAAGCCGAACGACATTACTAACCACTCGTAGAATAGGTCGGGATCTCTGAATGCTGTCAATGGAACACACTCTTCGACAATTCGAAGTTGATGGAAACCTGTAGCTAGGTCCATTCGTGAAAATACTTGTGCGCCATTTAATCGATCCAACAAATCATCATTCTGCGGCAATGGATATTTGTTCTTTATTGTCTGTTTGTTCAGATCTCGTTAATCCACACATAGACGTAGAGTACCGTCAGATTTTGGGACAAACACCACTGCTGCTCCCCAATAAGAGAAACTAGGCCTGATCAGACCCTTCCATACTAGCTGTCGTGTTTGATTGTCAAGTTCTTCTTTTTCTTTCAAGGACATTCTTCGAATAGCGTGAACTACCGGCCTTGCATTGGGAATCAAAGCAATCTTGAAATCTATTTCTCTTTGCGGAGGTAAGCGAACAACTTCTTCGAACACATCCGCATAGTTCTTGACGACATGAATGTCTTTGATAAGGTCAGGAATATTCTCTGTGACTTCTGGAATATTTTCCATTTGGGCTGGAGAAACATTCAAAGCTGCCCAGAAGTCTTTTCTATTAGCATTCTGATCTTCACAGGGAATGGTTATATAATCACCTGATTTAATCTTCGCCTTTACGACTCTGTCGGCACATTTAACTTCAGCTTCATATTTGGTCAACCAGTCTAACCCCAAGATAAGATCAAACTCTTTAAAATTCATGACGACCGCGATGGTAGGAAACCGATAACGGGAGAAAGAAACTGGCACTCCACAAACCCAACTGAGATCAATGGAACCCCCAACCGGATTCTGGACAGTCATTGGTTCCTTGAGCTTCTTCAAATTCAAATCCAATTTCTTAGCTGCATCTTTGGCAATGAAGCTTCTTGACGCGCCTGTGTCAAACAGTACTTTGACTGGAATGTTTTTGACAGTTAGCGTGCCTTCTAAAACATCGGCCCTTTTTTGACTAGCTGAGGGCTCGGAAGTTTCTGCTACTTCATTTATATATACGGCTTCCGATTTCTTTGAGATTTGGCACTCCCGTGCAATATGACCTGCTTGGCGGCACTTATGGCATCTCCTTTCCCCATGTGTGTTCTTTTGTTTCATAGTGCGCTTATATCCACTCTTGATCTGTTTCTTTAAAGATCGGCAACTTATCGAGAAATGTCCTCGCCTATTGCAGTTATTGCATACGGCAGTCATTACGGGTTCTTTCCCAGATTCATCCCTTTTTCTCTTGGCACTGGGCTTCTTATTGACCTCAGACCTCGTACTGGCTCCAGCAATATCAGTTTCCGACTCTGCTTTGTCACTAGAACTGACTTCTTCTTCGTCGCGTAACATTCCTTTCTTATGGAGATCTTCATACTGATAAGCCATGTATATCATTTCTGAAAAAGGAAGCTTCACATTCCTCATCACACTATTCTGATATCTCCTTTGCAGGCCATGGATAAATCATAGATTCTTCCTCTTTGGATCTTGAATCAGATGAGGAGCAAAGTGAGCAAGTTCGTTGAATTTCTTATGATATTCTGGGATGGTCATATCACCTTGTATCAGATAAGAAAATTCATCACATAATCGCTCCGTCGCTTCGGGAGGAGTAAATCTTTCCAGAAAAATCACTTTGAATCTGTCCCATGTGATATCACCTTCTGGATTATCTTTGATGATTGTTTCCCACCAGATTAAAGCTTCTTCTTTGAGCGCCCAAGATGCTACTAACCATTTCTGGTCATCTCTCAGCTGGATACGCTCAAAGATTCTTTCGACAGAACTCATCCAAGCTTGAGTTTGAATTACAGATTCATTACCCGAGAACTGTGCTCCGTTCAGATTTCGATATCTCTTTAATAGAGCCTCTAGATCGGGTTCTGTATTTCTCCTGTTTCTGACACTCATTTTTTCTAGTACTTCTGCAATTAGCAGATCAAGTGTCAGGTCACAGAAAAGGTATTTTTAAAATATAGAAACACATACTTCAAATGTAAATTTGTCTATCGAGGTGTAATTTCATTCTTCTTTACTCATACTAGGATATTGTTGATCCTATCTGTATAGAGTTACCCGTCCTAGAACACTACTGGTTCTATTTCTGACGAGTTCGTTCAAATGTTATATTCCAGAACTAAGCTTAACCAAAGCTCTGATACCACGTGAGACGACCCCGAACCCCGTACTGACGGTGGCAAGGGTAATCATTGGAATATAACACAGAAACAGATAATAGCAGAACAGAATTAAATAAATACACCAGATAATGAACAATAGAATATACTGGATAAAAGTAGTCATCAGAGTTACACAGTATACAGGATCTTACTTAGTACAAATACATTTCAGCTATACATAAATGTCTATAGCGGAAATAAACAAAATATGTACAATAGAAGCTGAACAGCATAAAAGGAGATAAATAATAGAATCCATCTTCAGCTCCAGCTATCCAGAAAGAACCAGCTAAACCTGAATACAAGGCTGCCCGGGTAGAAAAAGGGGCACCCGAGTTTGAAAGTGAAACAAACTACGAGTCAGTCATGGGACTGGTATGAGAAATCTACTTAACACATTTATAATATGGCAAATCACAAGACCACGCCACTTTCGTGGAACGGGTTTACTCCATTGGATTGCCAGTGCTTTAAAACAAATCATTCTTTTAACCATCACAATGTTTTTTTTAATAAAAATGAAGCCATTATAAGACTCAGTTCCCATCACACAATGCAACGCAAACCGGAGGATAGAGTTTTTACCTTATAACGGCTAAAATATGCTTGATATGAATAAAACAAAGGCATTTGATATTATTGCTAGTGTTTATATGTTTTGAAAACAATTTCAAATCATAACTATCAATCATAGACGGCATGGGTACCATATATCATGTCGTCACATATATATACAATCAAAACTGCACAATCACGTATTTGGAAATTGGATTTCCGTCATGAACCAAGGCAAAAGATAGTCCTTACCGAATTCGTGACTCTCTAGCCCGAGCAACAGGCAAGTACTCAGTCAAGCCTTTGGATCGTCAGGTCCGGTCCACCGATGTGGATTAAAATGCCTAAACAATACGTTTCCCCGCCCTTTGGGGCGTAAACGAGCCAATGAATTACTCTATCGGACTCGGATCGTCCGATCTAACCGAGGCGCCTCGCAACAGCAACAACCACACAGGTGAAAAGTATATAAATGTCAGGGCTGGTAGGTCACTGACACCACCCTAGCTAGAAAGAAACGCATGCCCTCCCTGAGGTCCTTCTCCCATTTCTGGTTCATACCGGGGTGTGAGGCTCGCGAATTCACATTATACACAAAAGCTACGCCACACAGGCGGTGCTTTGATAATCACCACAAGACTTTGCTTTTCAACAGAAGCCCTGATCATTTGCCACTTAGGCATGCCACACTAGCAATTCATGCCATGCGACTGATGTCCATCGATATACAACCTCTGAGCTCGTACGTAAAAGAGAAGGGCGTTAAGCAAAAGAATAAATTCTCCACTGCCAAATAGATGTATATTTAATAGAGATCAATCAACACAGAATAAAATCCAATGTCAGACACACAGTCCATTTACAAGTCCGTTCTGGGTCTGAACAAAACCGGACGCACTTAATACCTCGCAAACCCATCGATCACCACGTACGTCTGGACGATCACCACTCATTATCCATATTTCGGGATGCCTCCCAATCAGGACCTCGGTTACCATCCAAACGAGGTGAAGATCTCCGGTCTTCGACCACCGTCTTCATCTTCGATTTCTTATCGTCGATTCAGTTATTCAGAATGGGAAAAACCCGGTCTTTCTAAGCAATTCGCGTATATAATAAACAAGTGCAACACTAACATATACACGCATCATTTCAATTCATTAGTCACTAACCGTCAATCAGTAAGAGAATGATTTCCCAAATATTAACCCCGAAGGCCGAAACCAACATCAGATCAACACTCAGGAAACTATTTGACTTAGCCAACCTTTAGTTAATTTCTAAATCACATCCATATTGTTTATAATATTTTATAACGATTTATCGCTATTTTTTTATTTATTTTAAAATAGCCAATTTATTCAAAACGACGCTTCGGGCCATAACGCGGCCGTGGCACTGTTTTTATTTAGATTTGATTTACACATATCTGAAAATCTAACTGTTCGATCTTCACAAAATTTACATCATTAGAAAGATCTTTTCAAAACTAATCCAACGGTTCCAGTTTCGGGAAAATCCGACGGTCAGATCTCCCGGTACAATCGTTTGAAGTTTCGATTTCAAAATACGAACTGCAACGTCGTTATTCGATTATATATAATTATATATATATATATATATAATCGTTTCTGGCGCTATTTTTCTTCATATTTGAATTAAACATTCCAGACAATCCAACCGTTGGATTTTTACAAAGTTGGTGCCGTTGGGAAGATTTTTCCAAAGCAAACCCAACGGCCGCGATTTCAGGAAAATCCGATGGTTGGATCTCCCAGTATAATCGTGTGAAATCACGGTTTCAAAATGCGAACTGCACGACCACGTTTCGTTTTAATTTTATTTATATTTATATAATTATATAAATATAGTTCATTCAAAAATTCCTATATTGTTTCCACTTCTAATATTTCACTAACGCCTTTAAATTTTGGAAATTTCGCCATAACCTCCTTTGTACGGGAGGGGCTAGGAAAATTCCCAAATAGCCACACGGGCGTCTCATGTCAAAAAGAAAAAGAAAAAGCCAAGCGGCTAGCCAACAGGCTCATAAAATCATCACCCAAACAAAACAGTAAATGTGTACCTATTTGTCGGGCACAAAAATTTTATTCCTCTCCTCTAGCCCCTTTGCTATAACCTGTTCAAATAAATATGCATGTACAGATATACAGTTCTTATCAATTATCATTTTCCATTCAACTTCATGTTTGATTCCATTTGGTTTAAAAACACCATTCATTCTAATGTTGCATGCATAGGCAAAAAAATATATCATTAGCTAATTAATGAATATTTCAACTCATGCATATTTATTTGAACGAGTGGCTATTTTTAACACTTCACATTTCAACAATTCAGGTATATAATAAGAATGTGATTTTTATTGTTAAACAATTCATTTCAAAACACTATTATTTTATCTAGTTTATATAGGTGATAAAAATAGGATTTTTATTGTAAAACAATTTATTTCAAAACAGGGTTATTTTATACATTTCATATTGATGTTAAAAATGGGATTTTTATTATAAAACAATTTCCTTCAAAATATGAATACCATTCAACACATGAATTTCAATCCAACGAATGAATATCGATTCAACACATGAAGACTTTCTATAGTTTATATATATATAGATAAAAGTTTGATTTTTATATTTAAAACACGAATACCATTCAACACATGAATTTCAATTCAACGAATGAATATTGATTCAACACATGAAGGTTTTCTATTCAACGAATAAATATAGTTTCAGCAAATGAAATTAATTCAAACCCAAGAACATTATTCAAAATTTCGGCAGCATAATGGCAGGGTAGTTAAAACCGGGACCGTCCCTAGTACGGCTCCTCGCTCTACCTTAAAACCTCGCGGTTTTTGACAATGGGGATCATGCATCTAGTTCGCACGCAGGCGGCAAGTATATATTTATTTCATTTCCACAAACTAATCCTATGTGGTCTCAACCAAATATTTCTCAACCACGGACGGGTATTTTTCAACCACAATCAATCAATATCAACCACAAACAATCCCAAACAACCATTCGCTATCAATCAATTTTCACACCAATCACAATCAATAAATATCGTCCATGGTTTGTGGACGAGGGGCGTGTATATATATATATATATATAGCAATTCACTTCTATTTCAACACATATATAATTTTTACAACGCAAATATAACTTATACATCGAACATACAACTTATACAACGCTTATACAAGAGGTGTACAGTGCTTATATAACTCATACATCGACTATATAATTTATACATCGTCGTTTTCCATATTGTTTATAAATTAGAAATCTCACATTGGGTTCCACTCCACCAAAAATAGCAGAAGGCTCAGAAAAATATGCGGTCTCTTCTAAAATGTAGAAGACGACCTCACGGGTCCAATGTCTCTTGTTTCACTGAATTTCGACCACATAGCAAAAAGATATGATTTTTTCAAAGTTTGCAACGCTTTATAGTGTCAAAACAGTTGGAATTTAACTCAGCCATTACCTCTCAACACTTGTTCAAAACAAGGGATCCACTTTTCGCACAAACCGATGGACGATAAGAGGATCGGGTGGTGCAGCGTGGAGGAGGGAGGAGGCGCGTGCCTGCGCGTGGTGGTTCGGCCAGGTGCGATGGTCGGAGTTGGCCTGGGCGGCGCTGGGAAGTTTCGAACTTCCTGGAGGTGCTGCGTTCGATTGGGGCGACGATGGAGGGTGGGGTTTGTTTTGATTTGAAGGGGAGGAGAGGGGCTCTCCAACGTGGGTGGTGGCGGCGGCTCTGGTGGCCTGTAGCGGTGGCGATGTGGCCTGGAAGGCTCGAACGACGAGGACCGTCGGTCGCTGAAGAGAAAGGGGTTTTTCGTGGATTTTTATATTTTTAAAATAATGAATTAAAAAATTCTGATTGGCCAGGTTTTATTAAAAAAATTTAAATAGTGTTTTTACAAACGGACATCAATTCAAACCCAACGACTGGCGCCCCTAGCATTTTACCCCCATTCCGAACACAATGGGATATGTTTCGAAGGCCCATTTGACTGTTTCAGTCAGTTTCCATTCAATTTAAAATATATAACATTCAATATTCAATTTGAACGTACATTTCAATTTGCCAGGGCCACAAATTGATTCGAAAAATTCCAGAAAAATAAATCTGGCTATGTTTTGACGATACGGTCCCAACAAAACTAGTTTCATCGAATTCTGAGAACGTTTGCAAAAAGGCCCATTTCTGGTCGATCCAATTTAACTGTAATTGGCCAAAACACGTTTTCTTTGCCACGCTCACATACTAGCTTCAAAAATTATGAAATTTGAAACCTAGCAATAACTTCACATCCCGGATCCAACAAAAGTGGTTTCGTTGAATTCCGAGGTCGTTTGCAAAATGGCCAATTTCATGGGCTATATAAATTCCATAGCGACCTTTCTGAAAATTCATTCGGCCATAACTTTTGCTTTCCTCTATGAAAATTCGATTTTTCAGATTCGTTAGAAAGGTATTCACTAACAGATTTAAATCTTTTTTGGTTTCACTAAAATTCGTTTTGTTTTGCACCCGGTACAGTCCGACAAAGTTTGAATTCAATTTTTGAAACTGCAGCGCCTTTTCAAGCCTTGTTTATAATTAGAATTAATTATATTCGTTTTCAATTGTCGATTCAAACTCACTTTTCATTTACATTATTTTAAATATTTATTTTAAATATTTAAAATCCATTATTTCAGCCAATTTAAAAAATTTAAATTGGTTCAGATTTTCTGGGTCTTTACACAGAATGATACTGGTTGGGTAAATCGTATATACGTCAAGCAGATATGCTCAATATCGCTCACAAAAAGGTACGCCTATGCAGAATATGAAATTTTGGTTTTTATTTGGGTTTTGAGTCTGGTTTTTGAATTTTTCCGACCCTATTGGTCGATGTACACATATTTCTTGAACCTGCGATATTGTAGATGTCTTCCGTATAGGGTAGACTCTGCCAAAATTTTCCCAAAAATTAAGACATTAGAAATTTTGAAGATTTTTGGAAATTCTTTTATTTGGAATAAATTAGTTTTAAAACCAATTAGTTTAGTTTTGGAAATAAAATCGAGTTTTAAATTATTATTTTTTTAAAGATAATGGGTTTGTAACGTTCTTTCTTACCTTAGCAATTTCGAGGACGAAATTTTTTTAAGGAGGGAAGAATGTAACGACTCGTGTTTTGGCCGTCAAATATTTAATTTATTAATTAAATATTATATTTGGAGTATTAATGGATTTTAATATTTAAATCATTATTTAAAACGAAGTTTTAACGTTAATTTTATATTTAATATAAATCGAGCTCGAAATGGTGTTGTAGTTCGTAATATTGAATTTTGAACTTTAATTGAGAATATAGGATTCGATTTAAGTCGGATTTCTGTGAAACGAGAAACGATGGAACCGTGTTGATGATAATTTTCATATGAAAGATAAAAATCAAGATTTCGTGTTGTAATTTGTTAGTTATGGGCAAATCAAATTTTGAAATAGTCGCTGTGGAAATCGTTATATAAATATAGGCCTTTAAAATAGCCATTTTTCAAACAGACTCAGATTTCGATGAAACCAGTTTCATTAGAACCGTATCATCAAATTATTGTACGGTGTTGAATGGCATAGCAAACGGATATCGTATGTGACCACGACAGCCAAAAACGCCCGTTCAATTTCTATATCGCATAATTAATTTAATAAAGGGTTATTTAGGCATAACTTGGACAGACGATCGAAATAGGCCATGAAACCAATTCCATTGAGTTCGTATCGTCAATTAGAGTCAGGGTAGGTATATAGTTTGTTATTTTTGGAGAACATGAAATTTGGTGTCCAAAATGGCATTGCGGTGCGCGTAAAAATAGCCTACCGGGGAAACAGTCTCAGAATGTAACGAAACTAGTGTCGTTGGGTTCATATTGAAGAATTATTATAGGATTGAAAGGTTTCAAGTTGATTTGATTTAACTGGTGATCGTGAAAAAATCAAACGCGTGTTTATTTCTGTTTTTATAAAGGAAATTTTTTCATACGACCTCGGATTTCGACGAAACCTGTCCCATTAGGACCGGAATACCTTTTTACACTAGGATTGGCCTTTTTATCAGTAAATAGAAAACATTTGTGGTGGTTTTTGTCAAGTACTTCACGGCTAAGTTTCGTTTTTAATAAATTAATATAAACAAATCCTTATATCTCACTATAAATACCCAAGACATTCTAAAACCCTCGCTCACGATCAACCACTAAATTCCGCCGCCACTCTCATCTATCAACAAACCAGAAACCACCATTTTTCTCTCCATTTTCCATACCAGCAGTCCACTTCCCCTCCATGATTTCAACTGCAAACTTATTCCTCTCCTCAAGACCCTTATACTGAACGGTTGTGATCATGTATATTTGGTCGAGGTGGCCGATTTGTCTTCAGCAAGTCGCGGATTTCATTGTCAAATTGGAGGAGGCCGGTGCACTCGAGTTGGCCGTGGTTTCGGACAGTGGTGGAGGAGGTTGAGGTGGTTCAAGTGGCAGCTCCCGATGGGGTTCCGGTGATCGGTGCTTGGCGCGGCAGGCAATGTTCTGGATTGATTCCTGAGTGGAAAATGGAACTAGAGGGGACCGGAGTTCGTGATTTTTGGGGCGTGGTTCGAGATCAGGGAGGCACACCGATTGTCATTGGCCGATGGGATTCCAGTATGGGTTGTTGGCGGATGGGCATGGCGGTTGTTCTGTCAAGGTGGAGTTTGAACGAGGCACACAAAATGGTACAGGGAACAACTAAGAAGCAAAAGGAAATGAGGATGGCAAAATTCCTAGAAATCTAATACATGATTAAATATACAATTTTAACTAATTAAATTAATGTTATAATGGCAGATGAGATCAAAAATGAGAATGGTACAAGCTGTTATCGAGAGGAACAAGGAACCGTAAGGAAGATAACAGATGTAACCGACCTTATTACAATTATAAAAGGGAATGCAAAACAGCCGATAATTCTGATTAAGAGGACTTTAGACATTTCGAACGGAACTATAATGGCCTGAGGAAGAAAGTTGTTCTCTTAAGTATATGATTTACACTAAACCGAGTATAATTCAAAGACGATGAGCTAGGAATGGGTTCGGCCTTGTTGAGAATAACCAAAAAATCGGACCAAACCCGTTATGTTGCAATCGCAGAGACGAGCTCAACTTCATAGAACTGTTCTAGATAGGAATGAAGATAATAGGGGTTACAGTTAAATTTAAACGACTGTTTAATTTAACTGTAACTTAACCGTGTCAACGAAAAATCAAGGCGAGTTAAACTCACTCGGTATTTTTCCCATTTATATTTTATATAAATTGGGTTTTTATTTTGTGTGTTCTGTTTGCCAATGATTGCCTGATTGCTAGTTATATATTTATCTGTTGAATTAACCGACGAAATTGAACTGTTGTTTAATTTCAGTGAAATACCAAATTGTTATTTTTACGATTGGTTCCAATAAAGGCAACTAACCTTCTTGGTCACGATTATAAAATAGACGTGTTTAATGGTTTGAATTGTTTGATCTGTTTAAATTGAATGATCTGGGTTGTGTTAACCGTTTTGAATACACGGAAGGAAAGGTTGGAGGAAACCAATCGGATTCCTCAAATAGATTATTTATTTTCATATTATCGTATATGAACTGTTCTATTTGGTGTGATGGATTTGATTATTGATCATTGAGGTGAAAACCAACCTGTGTTGCGTGTTAATCAATGGGCAGAAATGGTTGAGTAATCGGCAGTAAATGGCCTAAAAGTAAATTGTTTGTTTATATCGATTTACCGTCAGGTAAATCGATAGAACTGAAATCATGAAATTTATTTTATAACTGGTGATGGATTTTGAAAAATATATATATTTTGAATAAAACTTTATTCAAAGGGAATAAATATTTATAGCTATAATCAATTGTAAATAAATCGACTCTTTATTTGCATTGATTTCTGAATTAGTTTGTTCTGAATAGGAAATAGTTTAATGAATATTGTTAGATTTTAAAAAGGGATTTACTGGTTATTTTGGTTAATAAAGAAATTAACTAACTATGTAGTTAATGGTTGAAATAAATTATTGTCGTAATAAATTTTAATTTAGAAAATTACTTTTTAATGGAAAATCCTTTAAAAAAGTATCTAAGTTAAAAGGAAATTCAATTGAATGACGAAAGTAGAGTGTGAACAAGTTTTGTTTAACACTTGAGTTTTGTAACGAAGTTATGAAAGGAATGGTTAAGCAAATGTGTAGAGTAAATTAAATATGGCTTAATTATTTGAATTAAGTAGAAGGAAAGTAGGATAAAGAGTTGATGATAAACCAGAGTTACATAAAAGAGATTTGAGGTGTTATAACGTTAATTCTCAATTAACGTTGCTAAAAATGGGATTGAGTAAAGATGGGCAATTGAAATGAAATTTCAAGTGAGAAATAGTTAAAGGGAATTTGATTAGATATTGGTTTTTGGGATCACGACTTATATTTATCTTTAGGTATGAACGTTGTTGATCAAGGTCTGAGAGGTAATTAAAATACCCCAACTTGAACGACAATGGGAGTATCTGAAGGTGATATTAGTTGTAATGGTAAAAGGAAATAGTGATGGTTTATTATTTCATTAGAGAGATAATAACACAACAATTTTGCTGAAAATTTGGGATATATATATATACTAAGGGTTCCAAAGTAAATAGGGAATCGCTGAAAGTTACAATGAAATTTTCGAACAAGAAGGAAATGTAAAAGTTGAATTCTATTCTATAGTAATAAGCATGGATCACTTTTCCAAGGAATGAAATAAACGATATATCGTAATGTTGTTTTAAGTGTAATAAGTTAAATCGATTTCCAATATTGAGTGATAATGTAACTAATGTTTTGAAAGTGAAAATAGGAAACTGGAGATAAAGGTGAACTGGTTTAAGGATAATCTTATGTTAAATAAGAAGCGAGAAAACTATATTTTCAATATCTAAATATTTTAAGAGCTTTAAATTTACATCTATTTTAATTAAAAGGCCAAGAAGTGATGAATACTGAACCAGTGAACTCACTGGATTGTCATGTTTGAAACACTGTTTATTTTGATAGTTAAAACACCGACTATCAAATCTGTCCAATGCAATTGTTGGTACGAAAAGGCCGGGATCGAATTATATTCTAAAACCATTCCGACCAACAAACACGTGAAGATATCAGAAGATGGTCGAGATGGAGCATGTAAGACCGTAGATCTCCATAAGCGGAAGTATTACTAATAATCTCTGGTTAGCTCCCGGGGATAAACTGTGGTTCTGTCGTGGCAGGAATCTACGGATTGCAAGGACTTCTCACTACTGATCTGTAGGGTGATTCCTTGGATGCAGTAGGGGAGTACCTTCGGTTCATCCTGTTCCTGGATGACTTGTATGGTCATATGTCTGACAAAGTATTTCCAAAGGAATTACGTACGTTGATTTCTTCAAACGTACCATAGTTGGTGGCGGAGGACGACAGTTCTCTTAGCTTAACCACTAGAGTATTTTTGTTGGACGTCAATTAGTGATATCTGGCGGATCTGACGATGTGGAATTCAAAGTGAATGGCGACCGATGTTCAAAGGCTAATCTGACCTCAAGCCTCAAGAACCGGAAGATGACAAAAATCGGGCAGGCAGCATGGCTATGTGGGTCGCTCCCATTAGGGTGTATAATCACCTATCTAGGGAAAATCCTTTTGTTTTCTAAATCTATCGATGCTGTCCCTTTTCGGGAAGACGGTGGGTAGCTCCCAATCGTTGGTGATATACATTCGATACACTCAAGCGGAATGAGTGGTCGGTCATGTGTGGGTCGAGTTGCAAGACATTCTTGTTGAACCCAGTGTATTCACCTCTAATGATACATGATCGGCAGGTGGTCCCATATCTTGTCATAGTTGGAATCCAATCTCCAATAAGCGCCCGCGGTTTTATTTGTATACAATATATGTAGAGCGTGAGATGCAAGCGTTCTACTAGATTCTATTTACTTATATTTAGACATTATTATAATATCAGACAAGATATTGGTTTCAAAAATGTTTTGTGTTATCCATCTGTGTTTATGTGTGGATTTGGTCTTACGATTATACTTTTCTTTAAAAGATTTTAACTTTAAATCAGGATGTGTGATACTATTAATACTATGCGAGTTTATGTCACTCTCCTTCACCAGACTGACCCGGTGTTTTGTAAATTCTCGGGTTAGACCGGGTTGTACAGGTTCAGGTTGTCGAATGTTGTGAAGAGACGAGCTGGAAGAGTCCAGACGTATTACATTACGTAACTACTATTCCGCTGTGTGTTGTATATGAGGACAGGTTGTTATAACTGTCCAGTGTTGTTGATGTACTCTGATATGGTAAGTTTATTTAAAGCTCTCATTAAAGTTATTTCTATATTATATTTGGTTCCGCTGCGATGTGAGACTCAGTGTTGTGTTATTTCTTCTTCTTCTATTCTCACTTTCTTTCTTATCTCACCCTCTAATTTCTTTCTAATAACCTCCAGTGTTTTCGGTGTTTGGAAGGTCGGCATGAGTTACAGTAGAGGTATTTATGTCGATTTTCGGGGCCGAAAATCCCTGTTCGTTACAGTTATCGAATATTGGTTATTCGAAAGAGAGTTATTGAATATTGGTTATTCGAAGGAGAGTTAATCGAATATTGGTTATTCAAAAGAGAGTTAATCGAATATTAGTTATTCAAAGAGAGTTAGTCGAATATTAGTTATTCGAATAAGAGATAGTCGAATGTTAGTTAATCGAATAAGGAGTTAATCAAATATAGTTTATTCGAATAGAGTTAAAGGAGTTATCGAATATAGTTTATTCGAAAGAAGTTAATCGAATATAGTTTATTCGAAAGGAGTTAATTGATAAGAGTTAATGAATTAAAGTTAATCGGGTTAAAGTTAACGGAGTTATGGTTAATTGATTTGAGTTAATCGAGTTATATTTTGGAGTTAGATATTTCAGAAGTAGGGATTATAACGCTATAATTATAATCAATGTTTTTCAATAAAGAAGTGGATTCGTAAATAGAATCCGAGAGTTACGTAAGGAAGTTTGTTAAAGATTTAAAGGTGAACTTTGTCTATTTCGAGGTTAGAAATGTTGTTTAGTTAAGGTCTAAGAGGTAGTTGTACCCCCAACTTGATGGACTTCGTTTTTCACTAAGGAATGGTTAAGGTTCGATAGTGAAGGTTGGTTAAGTGAATATACTTAATGAGTGTAATGGTTTTAGTGGGCATAGCGATGTTTTATTCAAGCATCTGTTTAAATCCAATGAATGAGTTTTGGAAACATTTTCCAAATATAATCAGGGATATTTTCTAATCATAGAAAATGGAATGTTTGATGTTAAAGAATACTGGAATGACAGTGATATGTGAAAAAGATATGGAAATGTTTTCCAATGATTAATAATGTATATTTTCTAAATTTAGAATATAAGTAATGTTGAATATATGGAAACAGGAAATAAATAAATTAATGAACTACAGAGATAAACATTAAATAATGATTGATCAATAGAATTTCCGAAATGGAAATAATATCGTTGGTTGCACACATGTTTTTCATTGATAGTTAAATCAATGACTATCAAAGTTTCTGACCATTTTTACATTGTTAATATGGAGAGACCGGTTGGATTATTATCCGAAGAACCACTCCGTATTGGCATAAGCGTTGCAAACCATGTATGTTGAATATATTGAAGACGGAGTAAAGTACAAGGGCTATTGTATAAACCTTAGGTAGAGATTGCCTAAGATGGATGTACTGATTTACTTTTGGTGGCGGAGGAATTCGTTTCTCTTAGCTTTATAGACGTGATATTTTTGGGGAAATCAATTGGTGATTTGACGGGTATGACGATGTGGCTTTCAAAGTAAATGAGGAGTGATCTGTTAAAAGATATGTTATGACCTCGAGCCTCATTAACTGGGAAATAAAAGAAGTTGGGCAGGAAGCGTGACTAAGTGGGCCGCACCCAATTAGGGTATATTGTCACCATCTAGAGGATATTCATATTTGTAATTCTTTAAATTTTGTATCTCCTGGGAACGGTTATGTTGGAATACTAACCGAGGGGTGGCAATATATTCGATACATTCAAGAGAAACGAATGGTCGGTCATGTGTGGCCGAGTTACAAGATGTTCTTGTTGAACTCCAGTGTATCACTTCTAGAGTACGCTGAGCGGAAGGTGGATCCATACCTTGTCATAATTGGAATCCATTCCTCAAATAAGCGCCCGCGGTTTTGATTGTATATTATATATGTAGAACGTTAGATGCAAGCGTTTTTGCTAGATTTCTATTTACTTGATCTAGACATTATTATAATATCAGACAAGTATCGTTTTAGAAATATTTTGGGTTATCATAAGGTAAAATTCATCCGTGTTGATGTGTGGATCGGTCTTATGATTATCCTTTGTTTCAAAAGAATTTTGAAAGTTAAATCAAATGATTTGAGTTTACTCACACCAGTCACATGACTGACCCAGAGTTTATTTTGTTTTGTTTTCCCTAAACACTTGGGTGCCCAATTTTGTAAGGGCAGTCAAGTAGTCAGGATTTACACATACTTGAAGAGCTGGAGCAGAAGGCTTCAGGATTATATAGCTATTGTTTATTTCCGCTATGGTGTAAGTGTTATACTCTAATAATGGTATTGTATACGGATACTATTTTATTTCAAAGTTATGTTATGAAATATATTTATTCGTTCCGCTGTGAGATTTGTGTTTACTTTGATGTTGTATTTTCTTCTTCTTCTTCTATCCTAAGTTTTTATCTTAACTATTCTCACCCTCTATTTTCTTTCTATTAGTTTTCTGGTTTCTAGTGCAATGTTGGTTGGACTTGTGTTATTTAGTCAGCTCAAATTGTACCGGAATTTCTGGACACTACAGTTTCGAGGAAGAAAGGGAAAACTTTTGGTTGAGAATAGAAATAAAGTTGAAGGCACGAAAATAAAAGAAAAAGGAAAGGAAAGGGGGAGTATGGAAGGTAAATAACTGGAATAGGGCACACATGGTTACACATAAATTAGAGACAAACAAGTGTTTAAAAAATTTCAGCACACATAACAAGTGGCAAAACAAATTATTTTAAAGAGTGTATAGATTTGACCGCTCGGTGTGAAAAATGTAAACGTTTGTTTGTTAAAGAGACCGGAGTCGGTAGATGTCATACTCTCTAACAATGCGGACATCACTTAAACACATGTGCACGCGGTGGAGATTCAAAAATGAAGTAGGATAGTTTGGGGGTGATTGTTGGATTCAAAGAAAGAGAACAATGATGGATTGACCTTGACCAACGGATCATAATTGAAATGACTAAAATAGATGCTTTACCGTAACTAAGTGAGGTCGCGTCTTCGATCGGACACGCTACTTCAATACCATCTCTATGATTGTTGTAATCGATTAGGCTGCACCCTTTTACTATGGGAGTGTATTCCGAGGTGGGCGGTAATTGCTACTATGCGTTACCACCGGTCCGAGCATGCAAATAGTAGAATCTTACCCTAGGTATTCCTCGGTGCCTTGTCATATTTATCCTGATCGAGCATGCTTCGATTTTGATTTTACGTTGTCGTATCTTGGCGCATCCATAGCTACCGACGTACTTGTATTTTATATGCAATATGCACGACAATGTTTGTAAATGACGTGAGGGTAAAAATGTAATCCCGCTTACACTATTTTTATTTTATTTACTTTTCCGAGTAGACACTATTATAATAGCGTACTATATTATATGTAATTGTTTCATAGATCCTTAAAGGATGGATTCCCAACATCCGTTAAGTTATTTGCATTTCGTTAAACATTTCACTTGAGTTGATTCACTTATATGAGAATGTTAGTCCTGACTCGAGTAATTTGTTTGTTTGTTTCTTGCAAAATGCTCGGGCCAGACTGAGTATTTTAGCTATGGGATTCATCTATTGGAGCTAGAGTATCACTGGAGTTCAGTTATTGTCTTGTATATTTCAAATATTTTTTTCCAGTCATTTATTTATGTATTTTTCTGTATTCTGTCTTCCGTTGCATCTATATTCATTCTGTACTCTGACATCGTGTGAATATTTTTGTAATATTGTATAAATTATACTTCTACTGTAAGTTATTATGTGTTCCGTATTTGTGATTATGTGATGATTTATACTTCAACTTCATAAGAAATAACAATCTGTCATTTTGAACACTTTAAGTAGGTTTAACTATCGACTTGGAGCGGTCAAAAAGACAGGTCGTCACATAACAAGTGGCAAAACAATCTGTAATCTATTCTGTTTGTGATTCTGGTTATATTTTTTGTTTAAACCCTGTAAGCTAAATAACAATCTACTATTTTGATTGTTTTGAGGTTGTTTAATTACCGACCTGAAGCGGTCAAAAAGGAAGGTCGTTAAAAAAATACTATTCTATTATTTATGAAAGGTTACACCAAGGTGAACTATACATATCATTGCTATTATATCATAGTCTAAACTATGTAAATGTGATTGTATGGTAAGTGACCTAGCTTATGTCGTACACTGAAATAAAATAGGAAATTGGGGTGCAATGAATATTCATGTGTTGAGCTCCTGATTTCCTTGAGATTTCCTATTAAATAAACTATGTTGTGATTTAGTTGAACTCATAGAAATGTGAAGTTTGTCTAATGACAGATAAATTGGAAATGGGGTTTAGGGTGTACCTAGGGAATAAAATACCCATGGCCGTACTTTAGTAGAAAAACAAAATTTACAAAAAGTTATTACACAAGAAGAACCTGTTGTTTGTTGTCCATATATATATATATATATATATATATATATATATATATATATATCTTATATGTATAGGATGTTGTATTTTTATGCATGAATGATTGTGTATTGATAGTTGCTTTCCTGTGTTGCTGAAATATGTTCATTAACAAGGGGATCATATGTTCTTAATAAGAAAATGGAGTAAGAAAACTTTGAAAACAATTAAGGGACTTAGATATGATGACCACCTTGATTAGCTTGGCATGAAAAACAATGCAAGCTTGCACATGGCTTGTATAAGCCTAGGGATCTGAGTGTTCTGGTGTAATGTATAGACCAGGCATTGTGCACTAGTAAATTCAAGGGATAGCTTTGGTCCTGATGAGTTATAAATGGTTTAACTGCTAAACATATACATACTGAATAGCTTGAAGTTATGCTAAGTGTAAGGTGAAAACGTTTGATTAAACTGATTTATTGCATGATATTTGGTGTGCTCATGTATGATGAATGATTGGGTTGAGTTATTTATTGAATCTTGTATTGTGTGTATATACACACATACACACACAAGTGGCTTAAAAAACCATGATGTACGCACATAAAAACTGCACTAATGTATAACACTTGTATATACACAAGGATAAACCTACCGAATAGCATGAAATGATGCTAAATGTAGGTTAAGATATGTTGGATTAAACTAACCTATTGAACAACGTATGGTGTGATGATGTGTTTTAAAATATGAACCTTTTATTGCATATATACAAACAAGTGACAAAGAGAACCATGACATATGCATAAAAATTGCTCCATTGTATAACATTTGCACCCACACAAGAATATATTGTCAATAATTTTTTTTTAATGATGTAAATATTAGGGCTCTATCTAGTAAGAACTTGATGTAATATCTTAAGAAAAATACTCATACCAGACATAAGTCTGACCTCCTGTTTGATTGCTATTGAAATCTTTGGCGGTGTCTCATTCGTAGTGAGGCAGATCCAAGATTGTTTACAGGGTACCGGTGCATAGTTTTGCAAGTGTTTGAGCTAAAGAGATTGCAGAAAATTAAGTAGAGGCAATAATTTTTAAATTCATCAAGGATAAAGAGTTTTAAAAGGATTTGATGTATGGTAATTAACTCCATTGTATCTCCATAAAAACTGAATTGGATGAGTATTTGTAATTGATGTAATCGAGTATATGAATGTTTAGTTTGTCATGTAAATAAAAACATAGATTGAACGGGTTAAATTTATATATATTACGAGTAAATATTGCAGAAAGGATAACATATAAAATAGTACATGCAAGTACTTTCTTCTTGGTTAAGCAAGGATTAAAAATGAATAGATTTATATATATATATATATATATATATATATAAATGACGAAAGACAACAAGGCAGTTTAAATGGGTAGTTAGAAAGATAAACAGAATATGCTAAATCTATTATGAAAAGCTTATATATTAGGCTACGTTTATTTATCATTTGATCTAAGAATAAAGGATTAAAATACTGAATGTTGGAAGCTTAAATATGAATATATATATATATATATACACACACATATAAAAATTTGCAATACCTAAATCTTAAAGTGATTTGAACTGGCTTTCTGGGAACTATTTGGAAAAAAAATTGATTTTCCCTAATTTTGTATGATATGCAAATATGCTTGCATGCTAAAGTGATTCAAGTTTGAAAGAAATTAAGTTTCCAAAAATAAATAATAGTATGCTACGACAATACACTATAATGTGGTGATTGAGACACGAAAAAGCATGGCTGAATTTATGCTATAAATCTTGTGTCCGTAATACCTTTAACCTAGTATATTCATGTGAACAGGGTGAATGATGTTGGATCTAAATTAACCCTAGAGGGGGTGAATAGGGTTTATCACAAATTTTCATCGAGTTCAAAAACTTATGGGATATTAAAATAATAAATAGGTCACAGAATGCAGAGAAATAAAAGTGTAGAAAATAAATCACAGACACAGATACCCAGCTTCGGCAAAATCCTAACTAATGCTGCATTCCTAAGGTTTCTACTAGGTATAAGAACAAAACCCTCATACAAGACCATGTACACTCGTGAATCCCTCGCTCCTATTCTAATCCTACACTCAAAACCCTAGACTGGCTGATATCCCCTCGACCAGAGTTTCCTCTGTAACCCGTAACCCTATATTTTACATACTCTAGAAAATGTCAGTGAAACCCCTAACTGAATCCTATAATTTTACAGACTCTAGTAACTATTGGACTGATTTTCAAATACAAAATACAAAATCGTAAACAAAAATTAAAACCTTAGGAGATAAGAATAAAGGGTTATCCCCTTTTCACTTCAAAGATGGCTTGGCCGGCATCTTTAGATTTGTGTCCACCCATATTTTCATTTGTTCTGATCTATTTTCTCCTGGATGAAAAAGAATAGCATCTTCAAAAATTGGATTTAGAATTTTTGAAATCCTTCCAAATTGATTTGCGATGCTTCCTCAAATCTTGATGAACCTTCTGATGCTCGAATCCTTGTTGATTTCGGATGCTTTGATTTTGGGCTTTGCTCTCTCTCGAGATCGAAATAGTGAGTGATTTGAATTTTATTGCTTTGAAAAGCTTGCAAGTTCTTTGTTGGTTTCGATAATTAGGCCGATGATGATAGGTGTAATTTGTAGGGTAAAACGAATCCTAGTCGACTCTGATTTCGTGAAATATGACTCGTCTGATTTGCGGTTTCCTCTTGTGTGATATTGTCTTGAATGAAATGGGTTTGCTCGGATTTAAATGAAATGAGTTTCGGCTTTTAAAAACATGCTACGTGATTGATGTTGCCACAGTTTCGATTTCATTTCTAGAAACAAATTTATAGATTGCCAAATATTGTTTCTTTTAGATATTTCTGGAAGCACTTGATTTATAGCACCATCTTACCATGCCGTTGCCAATTCTTATTGCTCTTGCTTGAATGATGAAAAAATTGCCTGAACTTGATCTTGGCCGAACTATCGTTTGCAAAATATGAAAAGAAATAATTTTTGTCCCTTTAAAAATATGATCAAATTAATTGTTCTCCTTGGCTTTGAATATTACATGATTATTGTGATGTATCTAGACATGAATTTGATTATCAAAGAATCTAGAGAAATGAATTTGCCCCTTTTGAATTTGAAAAGATATTTGTGAATTTCTAAAAGCAAATTGATCAAAACTGGAAAGTATTGATTTTTTTCCTTAAATAAATCATTGTTGAAATTTGCTTCTGTCCATATCAAATTGATGGTGTGACTAATTTGTTTAATTCTGGAATCATATATTTGAATTGTGGCCACTTTGATCATAATGCATGATCACTGTGAAACTTTATAGAAAAGTTATTTCCCTGTAATTACCAAGTCCATTTCTGGAAACAAATACTATTGTTTTTCATTAATATTTCCCATGACTGCGATTGATAAACTGAATTGAACCTGCCCATGCTTTTACTGCAATTTGTATGATACTTATTTAGCTTGTATACATACCACATTCCCACTTATGTTGATGCAGTTGTGTTTCCACAAGCTTTGTCCATGTTCACATATAATTAAAGCTGTGTGCATGACATTCAGCAATACCTTTGTAGTTGTCTCCAATGACTATACTGCTCCTCCTTGTTTATGTATGTTGCACTTGAAACTGTTATGTTGTATGCCTTGCCCATAATTCCTTGACTGCTTTGTCAAAACTAAAAAATTTATTCAAAACATGCCAAATCAAATTACATTTTTATTTCTTGTCATTGAAAACATGTCAAAACTGGAAAGTTGCACCATCACTTGCACACTTGAAAACATATTTGTATAATAAACACCCATGTATATGCTGTTGAGTTACATGCATTTGTCCCCTTGATTAATGTCCATCTGGGTGCTGCAAGGTACTATATATGCTTGTATATGTATTGCTTTGATGCACTACTAAGCTGTATGAACATGTTGTGTAGCTGTACCATCCTTGTGTCTTGGTCATTGCTGTGTGTTTTGAACATCTGGACTTGTTCATATTGGATTGAACTTTATTTCATATGTATTACTTTGGGTCCTCTGGCTTGTGCATGTTCTTCCCTCTTTGGCTACACCATGAACACTTGCAACTTGAATATGTTTTATGCTATGCCCATCTCCACCATGTACACATTTATATGTCCAGTTCACCATGTTCTTGTTGTGTCATCTATATTTACTTTTCACTTGTATATTGTGTTGTGTCACACTTTGGAAAATCTATCTTGATCCATCTCTTCATGCTGCACCACATTGAATTTGCTCATATCATGCTTCTCATGTTGGCTGCACTGCCTTGGCCATGCCATTTACATGCACCTTGTTATCATGACCATTCCTGTGTACTTGAATATGCCATTTGAGTTTCTCGACCATTATAATATATTGCCATGCACCATTGTATTTGTTGCACTGAGTCGAGATGGTCAGCGTGGCTACTCCTCAATTGCACACTGGATTGGCGAGGAAGTGCACACTTGTGTATTTATATGCACGTGTGTATATGCAGCCATCTAGAATAGATTTTCCTGTCCCTACACAAAAATATATGTATATACATACATATGTATGTGTATACATGTATCACGCGCTTGCTACATTCACATATCAGATTAAGTCATGAAAAATGGTGAGAAACATACCACAATTCTAAGGCAAATAAATTTTTTAAAATAAATAAATAAAGATTTGCATGTATTCAGTTTTTATTTCTATTGCTGTGTACTGTGCGTGTGTTTCTGTATATGACAGATAAGCAGATGACTGGACTGACTGAAGATTGAAGATAAGAAGAAAGTTGATGAAGTGATGTGCCAAAATATGAAACAATAACTATGTATAAGCAGTGAATGCATATATGTGTCCATATAAATGAGTGACTGTATGAGTGTTGTAGTGAGCAGAAAATGTACAGAAAGAGAGAATTGTGCTAATATTTGTAATAAACAAATTTGAATGAAATAAAATATTATTTTATTGTGTTCAAACAAACTTGTCTATCGTATTTAGTTTATTTACAAGTACAGTCTCAAGTGAATTGAATAAACAGTCGAGTTATAAATAGTTGTACCTTTTGAATGTTTGAAATACAATATTAAATTTAAATAAAATATTGTATGAATATATGAATGTCCATACAGTCGTATTCTATTTAAATATAAATATTATATTCCTGTCTGTGATGTATATGTAAAACGGTACAGTAAAAAACACATTTAAAATAATATTTATTTGGTCGTTATCATCAAACAAAAATAATATAATTGTGTATACAACTACGTCATATACACTAATCTCCCCCTTTTGATGATGACAAACAAATAAAAGATTTTGAGCATAATAAATGTGTTTGACAGTGAATATTAAACTCTCCCAATTTATTAGCTCCCCTTACAACAGAAAACTCCCCCTATAACTGTGCAAGAGTGAAATGAATGAATAATAAAAAAATTTCAAAATAAAAAATTTATAAAATATTGACTCATAAATCAAAATCTCAACCCATTCTCCCCCTTTTGTTATCATCAAAAGGATTCAGAATTTAAAATATAGATGAAAAATGACTAAAAAAAATATAATTTCAGCTTAAGAGGAAGAAAGGTCATCATAAATCTCAATCAGTCAAACAAAAATCATAATAAACTGAGAATTAGTGGCATATTTCACATTGTAGAGAATGACGGATTTACGATGAAATTTATATATAATGGAGAGATTTAAAAAATGAGTCCCAATTATTTCCAAAAATTTATAAAAATGAAGTACAAAAATAGTGATGGATTTGGACTATAAATAATAATTCAATTTAAGTGATAAAATCGTATAATATCAAATACCAATAGCTATCAATCAACAAATCATAATACATTATATAATATTAACACATTTCACAAGTTAGAATATGGATTGATAGGCTGGTTTTTGTACAACAAGGAGAAGCATATTATTTCATTCCTTTTTTTATTTAAGAGCACACTGACCATGCATAACCAAAGCTTGGATTTTTAAATGAGGTCAGTCGCATCTTAAATTATAAGTCATCTCGCAACCATGCATAACAAGAGCTTGGATTTTTAAATAAGATTGGAGACATACTTATGAATTAATTATATATTTATCGTTTTCAGCTTCAAAGAAAAAACTCCTCAGTATATAAAACTAACATGGATGATAAAAATATGATAGGTATAGAAATGATTTGTGAAATAAATTTATAAATTAATCATATTATGAAATATGATCAACTTTACTGAGATCATTGAAAATTTTCAATTATCACTAATTCTGAATAATAATACAACCGCAATTCCATCACAAATATTTTCACTGTTTATTCAAAATGATTTTTATAAAAATATTAAACTCTCCACATTATTATAAAATCACGATGGATGGTAGAAAGATGAAAGATAACGAAGATGGCCGTGAAATAATTGCCAGTTCAAAGATATTATAGTAACTGTTCAACCATCACGAAAATCTAAATAAAATCTCCTCTTGTTGTGAAATATATTGTAGTCACTATTCATCACAATTTCAAAATCTGATAATGATTTTGATGAATTATAAATACAGTTCAATTTGGATATTGATTTCAATTTCTGAATGAATAATCAATAAATAAATTTAAAATTGAAAACCAGTTACAAGAGGAAAACAAAAGAATTTATACAAGGTAAGAGGGATGAAAAAAATATATACAGGGTGAGAATAATGCAGCATATCAAAATTGGTACCACTTGTTGGTGTCTCTATTAATAAGAATTTTGAGTATGACATGGGTGACTAATAAGGATATCTTAGACATTCAAGAACAATCGTTAAGCCCTAGAAACAAGCCTAACAAAATAAGCACATTAATCAGAGCAGCAAGCTAAGTTAACCAAAACAAGCACTTATCAAAAGACATTTAAAAAAACAGTATCAGAGCAGCATAGAATTCAATATCACAGCAGACTTGTCATAGGATGTTTCTGATGGTCACAAAATAAGATTCAAGATCAAACAAAATATCCAGGCCAACCTGAAAATCAATGAAATTACCACAACTAATAAATAGCAGAGTGCTATAATGAGTATAAATTTTCAAGCCCTTCCAAACTGAATTAGAAGAAACTCAAAACAGCAGAGGTGTGTGAAATTCCATTAAACTTTCATATCTTCAAAAATTTAGAATTCAAATCAACATTGTTAAAGATATGTCAAGAATACATCAACAATGAATTTAGAAAAACAGAAAATAAACTTCAAAACAATTGCAGATATTTACAAGATTAAACTCAAGACCTGGAAATGATTAAAACATCAGTCTTTTATTCTAATGAAGCAAATTTCCAGAAAATTATGAGTACTGCAATTGGAAGTTGTGAAAGCCCAAGAAGAAATAGAAATATGACAGTGACAAATCAAGAAAAAAATAGACGGGGTAGAAGAAGGAATAAACAAAAGAAACAAAATATTTACAAAGATGAGTTCAGAGATTATACCTAAAATCCATGTAAACCAGAATCTCCGACTCAGCAAATCCTGGCTGGAGGAACTATGAATGTTACAGAAGTATAAGCCAGCTTGATTTCAAATTTCTTTTTGCACAGTAGTTCCTCAGCCTCCACTGGTACCTAATAGTTTATAGAATCGAGTGGTCTAACAAAATTTGTAAAACCGCTCCCAATTGTTTTCTTACGTTTTGGTACCCAAATCTATTTATATAACAATCCATTAGAATTTACCAAAGTTCCTTTAGGGACCCAAATCGGTTTGAATTCATATGAGTTCACCTTGTTCTTTTTGGGGTCCGAAATGGATTAGATAGACTGTTATCAAACAATTTTTATCAAGTTTGTGATTCAAATTTTTTTTTGAAACATCCAGAGCTCAACTTTTCAAAACTATCCTTCTTGAAGCAACTTGAGTGATTTTTAAAACCGTTTGAATTTACATTTTCGAAAACATTATTTTTCCCAAAGCTAATACCATATTTATTTCCAATAGAAACTTAATTTTGCAACAACACATTCAACGATATTTCCCTATTAGAAAATTTATCCATAGTTGATTCTAATCGTTGAATTTTGGATTTAAGATCAACTTTTTCTTTTATTAAATCAGAACATCGATTATTAGTGATCTTTCTTTTTTCAGTATCATTTTGTTTTAAAATCAAATTTTCATTTTCAAGCAGTTTAATTTTGGTTTTGGACTTAAGAATTTTGGATTCAAATTTAATTCGTTTCTCAAGATCAAATTTCTTTAGATTTTCAATCTCTTTTTCAAGCTCACTCAAGATCAAATCTGTTTTCAACAAACTATTATTTTTAGCAATTTCATGTTTGGAATTTTTGGTAGCCTTAAAATTTATAAATTCCTTTTGTAAACAATTATTTGCATCTTTCAGCTCAGTCTTGTTATCTTTTAAAATAAGAATTTCTTCTTCATGCCTTTGAAAGTTATTATTTAAATGAACGAGATTAGTATTTAATTTCAAACACTTTTCACAATCAGAATTTTCAATTTTCATGACATTTGGAGGTTTTGATTCCAAACAGTTAATTTTGCTGCTCAACCCAGAATTCTTAGTTTTCAAAATTTGTTTTTAGACTTGAGTTTAGCAACATATTTAGTTAAATCAACGCACGTATTAACCAAATCTTCGTATGAAAAATTTTTAGCTTTAGCATCTGTTGATTCTCCATCATTTGATCTATCCGAAATATCATCTATATGACCTGTTAAGCATAGATCTTAATCTAAGTTACCAACTGAGAGTTTTGAGGAGTTGTTGTCATTTCCATATAGCACGTTGAGAGTTTTCTAGATATCCTGCGCAGTTAAACAATGAGAGATAAGATCAAATTGATTATTACTAAGATAAGAATAGAGAATATGCATGACACGAGCATTTATAACTTTATTTTTCTTATCTAATATATCACCCATATTTATAATGATATTCCAATATTCATAATTAACAGATTTTAAATAGAATTCAATTTTCGATTTCCAAATTAAAAAATCTATACCATTGAAAAAAATAGGAATATCACTGGACTGACTCTCTATGGACAGACAACTAGGAGATACCATGACTCTAGAGTTAATGGAAATACTTGCTCTGATACCACTTGTTGGATCTAGATTAACCCTAGAGGGGTGGGGGGTGAATTAGTTTTATCACAAATTTTCGTTGAGTTCAAAAACTTACGGGATATTAAAGTAATAAACAGATCACAGAATGAAGAAAAATAAAAGTGCAAAAAATAAATCACACACAGAGATACCCAGCTTCGGCAAAATCCTGCCTACTGCTGCATTCCTAAAGTTTCTACTAGGTATAAGAACAGACCCCGCATACAAGACCATGTACACTCGCGAACCCCTCACTCCTACTATAATCCTACGCTCAAAACTCTAGACTGACCGATATCCCCTCGACCAGATTTTCCTGGAAACCTAAAACCCATAACCATAGATTTTACATACTCTAGAAACTGTCAGTGAAACCCCTAACTGAATCCTATAATTTTACAGACTCTAGTAAACGTTGGACTGATTTTCAAATACAAAACAAAATAAAAAATCATAAACAAAAATTAAAACCCTAGGAGATAAGAATAAAGTGTTATCCCCTTTTGTAACAACCCACGCCCATTAATGTTACTCTCAAAGGGAATGCATTAACTTCCATGGAGTATTATTGGTGTATAGAATAGAATATAACAAGGCAAAAACATATATTGGTACTTGAAGAATTTTAAAACAACTTTTATTGCAACGGAGAAATAGTTTGATTACAACAACATCACAAACCAACAGTAAAACCAAGTACACTTAATATCCACCTTGACAAATTGTTTTCTGAGTACATAAAGTAAAAAAGCATAACCCCAACATAAGTAGCCAAAAAAGAGATGAGCTAAACTTTACTTTCAGCAATCCAAGCACTTCCAAAGAGAGAGAAAGATCTGAATCAAGATCCACTAGCACTAGTCCCACCCTGAGAACCTTGGGGGGGGGGGGGGAGGGGAGAAAAGAGGCGAAAACAAAGGGGGTCAGACATAAAGTCCAGCGAGTACCATAACTTTAACGATATAATTATTAAATTAATTAGGATACGGCATAAACTGGTAAAACAAGGAATGACTGTGAAACAAGTGGGCAAGACAAAATCAACAAGAGGAATATTCTGGCATTAATCTTGCTCCTAATCACAATAGGATAATTTCGGTACTACACCATTACTAGTCACCCTAAAAGTTGATCCCGCCTAGTGAACACAATAATCACAATTGTAGTTTCGGGTACGTCTAGCTGTCTTCATAGGTGTCGCCTGCCCTTATCTCCACTAGTTGTACCCACTACCCTCCCCATTCTAATTACAACATTTATTCATAATATGGTAGTTGGACTCCTAGCTGTCTTCATAGGTGCCGCCTGCTCCTATCTCCGCTAGTCGTACCCACTACCTTTCCCATGCGATCGTCTCCTTAACTCGTAGATACCCGTGCTGGTCCCACAGTGGGGTGTATCACTTCCCAAAGTGGCCACCCGATACCACTAAAGAGGCACAACTTATACCTACACGATGCAACAACGTCTTACCTACCAGTCCGTGCCCATGCACGCACATGACCCCGTTGGACTTGCGTTGCCACCGCTAACCCATTTTGACCTCTTACAATCAAGCCCAGTAAGCGTGTCCCGTCCTCGATCTAGATCGAGCTCACTTAGATACTAAATGGGTTACTGGTTGAAAATGGTCCCCACGTTAGACACAAGCTTTCCACCTATGCTTGGTCCCTACTAGGATTTTCCACTTAACCCCCTCTTATTCATGTCTTCTTACATGTTTCAACTTGGTTAAGTGTTTATAATTATATCCCACATGTCACCCATGTTACCCACTTAACAAATCAAAATGTGTTATTGGTTAAGCTTGTCTTAACCCTATCCGCTTATCAGATCAATATATATATATATATATATATATATATTATTGGTTAAGCTGGTCTTAACCCTATCCACTTTTATATTATTGGTTAAGTTGGTCTTAACCCTATCCACTTATATATTGTTGGCTAAGTTGGTCTTAGCCTTACCCACTTATCAAACTAATATATATTATTAGTTAAGCTGGTCTTAACCCTACCAACTTATATATTAATATATATTATTGGTTAAGCTGGTCTTAACCCTATCCACTTATCAAATCAATATTGGTTAAGTTTGTCTTAACCCTGTTCATTTATCAAATTAATATATTATTGGTTAAGCTGGTCTTAACCCTACCCACTTATATATTATTGGTTAAGTTGGTCTTAACCCAATGCACTTATATATTGTTGGTTAAGTTGGTCTTAGCCTTACCCACTTATCATGTTTTAAGTATCGTATATATATATATATATGATATATATATATATATATATATATCGTTTAACATGTTTTTACTTAATTTATGATTAAGTACATCTTAGTTCACAGATACATTGGTTAAGAGAATAACTCCCTAAGTATCAACCCCAAAGACCGAAATCAACATCAGATTGGTACTCAGAGAATTACTCAACTCAACCAAACTTCTGTTTATCATTCATATTAGTCTTTGATCAGCATTAATTAATTATTAATGCACATACCTCTCACATTAAGTTGATTTCTTAGGGTCGTTGGATATGCTGGGTGGTTCTGGGCAGACTTCCACTACAAGCCAGACTTAACCTAGTGTCTAAGCATCTTTTAATTATGCCTACGACCTCTCACATTAGACTGACGTTTGTGGTTGTTGGATGTGCCGGGCGGGTCTAGGCAGTCTTATACCAAAAATGAGTCTAACCTCGTGTCTTAGGCGTTTATTTCTCATTTAATTTATGCCTTTGACCTCTCACATTAGACTACCGTTTGTGGTTGCTGGATTTGTCGGCCATGTTCGAGCAGTCTTATACCACAAACGAGTCTAACCTCGTGTCTTAGGCATTTATTATTACACATTATTTCACCCCTATTTGAATTAATTATCCCTATTCAAATTGTCAATAATTTCCAAATTAATCTATGTCCATAATTGTCACCTAAATTATGTCCATACTTTTTTGTAGGTATAAAAATTATACCAATTAATGTCTCAATTTAATTATATGCTTTAAAAGCCATTTTATGCCAATTCACAATTTACATAATTAATACTTTCCCATTGTCCTCACGCTATTCGTACGTTCAAATATGAAATATGTTAGACTCGAAAATAGTCTAACTTATGAAAAAGAAACATCATAACTTTCTTAACACATAAAAATAGATCTAACTTGCAAATAGGAATTTTATCATAAATTTTCATAGCCAATAATTTGCATAGACAATGGTCGTATAGAGTCATATATTTGCATAAACTACCATGGATCTAAATATAGATCTAAACATAAAATTGTGAACTTGCATATATATAAATTATGGATCTCACCTAACTTGCATATATGAATATAATTTTCCCCAACAAATGTAAATATACTTTTTCACCTAAACTTGCATATGGATTCCTATAACTTGCGTATGAATTTATCACATGTTTTTGCATATAAACTAGCATATGTATATGCTTGATTCACATATAAACTTGTGTACAATTCACATATAGACTTGCATAAGATTCATATTCAAACTAACATACAATTTAACATTCCAAACTTGCATAAAATTCACATACGAATTAGCATATGATTTAACATCCAAACATGCATAAGATTCACATATGAATTAACATATGATTTATCATCCCAGACTTGCATAAGATTCGTATATGAATTAACATATGATTTAACATCCCAAACTTGCATAAAATGAATTAAGTTAAATATGAAATAGATCTAGCAACATAAGATAATCACGTAATTCAACAGACATGTTCTCATAATCCAATTACAACCATCATAATCAGTTTATTACTTATATTGTGAAAGAAATAGTACTCACAAAGATAGGTTAGAGAAGAGAATGATTTGTTCGTCTTTTGAATTGGAATTCTGACTTGTTAAATCCTAAGCTTTAGGAAGGAGAACTATCCTAGCAACAACATGGTGGCCAACAGACCAATTTTGTTTAGGTTTATGGTTTGAGTCTAGGCACTCTTTTATAGAAGTTTAAATCAACCTAAGCCGTTAGATTAACCTAGGACCAATCAAAGACATTCAAACCTAAGAGAACCAACCAGAACTTGCTACATAAGCCCTAATGAGTCAGAAAATCGTCACACAAAGAAAGACTTCATGTTTCAGATCTGGCCCGAGGGGGAGTTCGACCCCCAGGTCGACCTGTATATAGGGAGGTCGACCCCCAGGTCGACCTGTATATAGGGAGATCGACCCCCCTGGTCGACCCTCTGGTCGACCTGGCCTGCAGTAGGTCGACTCCCAGCTCGACCTGCCTTGGTATTTAATTTTCTGAATTGTGTTATATAAATTTCTGAAAGTTTTGAGGGTGATAACTTCTTCATACGAAGTCCGATTTTCGAAAACTTAGACTCTATTCCAAGCAGAATTTCGAGACGGACGCGATGGCATAACCAATTTCCCTTAATTCTCACTTTAACAATTAAGTATTCTTACATGTTTTAATTTTAAATTTTAAAATTTCGGGGTGTCACATCCTCCCATCCTTAAAGGATTTCGCCCCCGAAATCTCCAAGTTAAGGAGAATGTATATCCTACCATCCAATCATCCATCTACTCAATCATCAAACATAGGCATCCATTGTCCTTAAAAGACTTCTAATACCATATGAACATATTCAAAAGTGTGTGTATATGTTCCTTATCTAATGCAAAATCAGGCGGTCTACTAATTTAGTTGACCTCCTTAATGCGAACCATGATAGTGTCATGCGTCCATTATGTATGCGAAAGAATCCTAACGATACATATTATTTCTACATGTGTGCACAACCATTCATCAAAATGCAGCATCCATATGATAACACAACCATTATACGTCCATTAATTTAAATATGCACACATATTTATATGCAATATGAAAGTGATTGAGCCGATCTAGTGCTTAATGTGTGTGTACATGCATCCACGAGCAACCACTAGCAACTACTTGCATCCATTTGCATCCACCAAACATAACATGTCTCAAACACATGTTTACAACCATAGGTTTTTTTTCTAACTAAAGATCGAAGATATCATCGCAAAGACATATTAAACGGTAGGACAAGTATCAACAAAGCGGTAGAAAAGGAGAAGTTAAAAATGTTTCCCTCAAAAAGGAAAGGGTATAGCGTACGCATCTTGTCTTCCGTTTCTCAAGTCACATCTCCTTGTTCATCTCCCCATTTCACTTTGACCAACTTGATCTCTCTGTTCCGTAGCCTTTATACCTCCGACCCAAGGATGCATGTCGGAGCTCGTCAAATCGTGGCATTTCACTCTACTTCCACTTCTCTAAACATGTTCGGCTCCACTACTTCCACGGTATCTTGTAACACTTCCTAAAATGCGATACGTGAAACATGTCATGAACATCACTAAGCTAGTTGCCTCTTCTCATGTCCCTCCAAAATCTAGGATACATAACCTCGAAAGATCTTCAAGGATTCTATTCATCCCTTCCTGTCCATCCATCCGTCTGTGGATGATAAGCAATACGCGTACTTGCCGCCTTTTGCATATCACCTTTTCTTCTTGCATCGAAAACTGCTCCAAGCCCTGTCCAGCAAGCACTGGTATACACTGTGAATGGATAACTTCCATTTGGCAAAACTAAAGCTGGAGCTGTCATCAAAGCCCTCTTCAAACGCTGGAAAGCATCTTCACAGTCAACATCCCAAGCAAAAGTCAAGTTCTTCTTCGTTAACCGAGTAAGAGGGGCTGATATCTTCGCGAAGTCCTTAATGCACTTCATATAATAACTAGCCAGCCCTAAAAGTCTTCTTACTTCTGTTGCATTCTTAGGAATCATCCAATCTTGGATTGCCACCACCTTTGCGGGATCCACAGTTATCCCTTCATTAGAGACCACGTGTCCTAAGAACCTCACTTCTTTTTCCCAAAAATGGCATTTGGAGAACTCAGCTTTAAGTTGATGCGCTCATAGGGTCTCTAAGAATTCCCTAAGATGTAGGGCATCCTTTTCTTCGTTTCTAGAGAAAATCAAGATATCATCCACAAAGACTACCACACACTTGTTTAGAAACTCCCTAAATACCCTACTTATTAAGTCAACGAAGTATGCGGGTGCATTCGTTGAGCCACTCGAAGAAACCGTCAGGAGTTCTAAATGCAGTCTTATCTATGCTGTCTTCAGCCACCCTTAGCTGATGAAATCCTGTAGCCAATATCCAGCTGCGAGGAAAACGAAGAACCAACCAACTGATCGAATAAATCATCTACCCTTGGCAATGGGTGTTTGTTCTTTTTTGTGAGCTTATTCAACTCTCTACAGTCCATGCACCATCTAGGTGAATCATCAGCCTTTGTAGCAAAAACAACCGGAGCACCCCATTCCGAAATTCTTCTTCTTATGAACCCCTTCTCAAGCAACTCTTTCCCTTTCTTACTGAGTTCCCTTCTCTCTCTCGGAGCCTTGTGGCGCACTGGTAATGCAACTAGCTTTGCATTATCTACTAGGTATATACAGAAGCCTATCTCGTGCCTCGGGGGTAAACCCTGAACTTCATCGAAGACGTCACCATATTCACAGACCACACGAATAGATTCCAAATCATCGTTGGACGCGTTAAGAGATTCTAGGTAGCTAAGCATAACTGGACCTCTAGGGTCACAAGAAATATCAAGGGTCTTTCCACAATGAGTCAGCAATCTAACTACCCTTCTTTCACAGTCTAGGATGGCACCGTATCTGGCTAGCCAATCCATGCCTAGAATCAAGCCGTAGTCCGTGAAGCCAAGAGCGAAGGCGTTGCATTCAATCCCGACGCACAAGATATACACTGTTAAATCCCGACAAATCATCGAAAGATGAGCCAAACAACCAATGGGATTTGAGACTACTGGCACCAATGGGATTTGAGACTACTGGCACCAATGGGATTTGAGACTACTGTGGGATCCGTAACTAGACTAATATTTAGGTGCAGTGGTTTAACTAATGAAGCAGATACAAACGAGTGTGAAGAGCCAGAATTCAAACAAGGTTCGAGCAGGATGATCAAAAAGAAAAACCAAACTTCCAACCAAGATATTTCTACCTCTATCAGGTATGCCAGCCATGAGGGAACTCGTCTGCCCTCTAGAAGATCCTGTACCTTGTCCTTACTTTTGGCTTTTACTTCTTTGGACTATCCTAATAAGATGTCTTGTTTCTCCATAACGATAACAACAAGTCTTATTCTTCTTTCTAACGTATTTATTTAAGTAGTCATGTATTTCACAAGTGTGTCCCTTCCTTTTCTCTTGGCCCCTTGTTATCCTTACTGCCTTTCTTTGGATCTACTTTCTTATCGTGTGTCCTATCCATGTCCCTCCAGCACATTCTCCGTTCGTGACCTCCTACCAAAATGAGGCTTCGTCCTTCATTAACCAAGTTCCTCACATTGTCTATCTTAAAGGTACCATCAAGTCCTCCACTTCCTTCTAGCTTTGACAAATGTCACAGTCCCATGAAGCATTTTTCCGCCCATCGTACGGAAGTTCTTACATATCTTAGAAAAAGTGTCTATACGTGGAGGAAGAAATTTCAAAAAGGAAAGAGGAAGAGATTCAAAATGGACAATCGAAGGAAGGATAAATGGCTCTTGGGGGTTATGTTTTTAAAACAAACTTTTCTCTTGAAAATATTCTCCTTAAAACATACTTTTGAAAGTATTTCTTTAAAAAATGCTTTTAAAAAACAGTTTTTCAAAATCTCTTATTTGTTCGGTTAACCTTCAGCTCTGATACCACGGGTAACACCCCACGTCCATCAATGTCACTCTCAAAGGGAATGCATTAACTTCCATGGAGTATTATTAGTGTAAAGAATAGAATATAAGAAGGCAGATACATATATTGGTACTTGAAGAATTTTAAAACAACTTTTATTGTAGTGGAGAAATAGTTTGATTACAACAACATCATAAACCAACAGTAAAACGAAGTACACTTAATATCCATCTTGAAAAATTGTTTTCTGAGTATAAAGTAAAAAGCATAACCCCAACATAAGTGCCAAAAAAGAGATGAGCTGAACTTTACTTTCAACAATCCAAGAACTTCCAAAGAGAGAGAAAGATCTGAATCAAGCTCCACTAGCACTAGTCCCACCCTGAGAACCTGGGGGGGGGGGAAGGGGGGAAAGAGGTGAAAACAAAGGGGGTCAGACATAAAGTCTGGCGAGTACCATAACTTTAACGATATAATTATTAAAGTAATTAGGATAAGGCATAAACTGGTAAAACAAGGAATGATTGTGAAACAAGTGGGCAAGACAAAACGAACAAGAGAATATTCTGGCGTTAATCTCGCTCCTAATCACTATAGGATAATTTCTATACTGCACTTTTACTAGTCACCCTAAAAGTTGATCCCGCCTAGTGAACACAATAATCATAATGGTAGTTTCGTGTACCCCTAGCTGTCTTCATAGGTGCCGCATGCCCCTATCCCCACTAGTCGTACCCACTACCCTCCCCATTCTAATTACAGCATTTATTCATAATATGGTAGTTGGACTCCTGGTTGTCTTCATAGGTGCCGCCTGCTCCTATCTCCGCTAGTCGTACCCACTACCTTCCCCATTTGATCAACTCCCTAACTCGTAGATACCCGTGCTGGTCCCACAGTGGGGTGTATCACTTCCCAAAATGGCAACCCGATACCACTAAAGATGCACGGCTTATACCTACATGATGCAACAACGTCTTACCTACCAGCCCGGGCCCACGCACACACATGACCCCGTTGGACTTGCATTGCCACCACTAACCCGTTTTGACCTCTTACAATCAAGTCCAGTAAGCGTGTCCCGTCCTCGATCTAGATCGAGCTCACTTAGATACTAAATGGGTTACTGGTTGAAAAGGGTCCCCGCGTTTGACACAAGCTTTCCACCTATGCTTGGTCCCCACTAGGATTTTCCACTTAACCCTCTCTTATTCATGTCTTCATACATGTTTCAACTTGGTTAAGTGTATATAATTATGTCCCACATGTCACCCATGTTGCCCACTTATCAAATCAACATGTGTTATTGGTTAAGCTTGTCTTAACCCTATTCGCTTATCAGATCAATATATATATATATATATTATTGGTTAAGTTGGTCTTAACCCTATCCACTTATATATTATTGGTTAAGTTGGTCTTAACCCTATCCACTTATATATTGTTGGCTAAGTTGGACTTAGCTTTACAAACTTATCAAACTAATATATATTATTGGTTAAGCTTGTCTTAACCCTACCCACTTATATATTAATATATATTATTGGTTAAGCAGGCCTTAACCCTATCCACTTATCAAATCAATATTGGTTAAGTTTATCTTAACCCTATTCACTTATAAAATTAATATATTATTGGTTAAGCTGGTCTTAACCCTACCCACTTATATATTATTGGTTAAGTTGGTCTTAACCCTACCCACTTATATATTGTTGGCTAAGTTGGTCTTAGCCTTACCCAATTATCATGTTTTAAGTATCATATATATATATATATATATATGTATGTATGTATGTATGTGTGTATATATATATATATTGTATAACATGTTTTTACTTAATTTATGATTAAGTACATCTTAGTTTACAGATACATTGGTTAAGAGAATAACTCCCTAAGTATCAACCCCGAAGACCGAAATCAACATCAGATTAGTACTCAAAGAATTACTTAACTCAACCAAACTTCTGTTTATCATTCATATTCGTCTTTGATCAGCATTAATTAATTATTAATGCATAGACCTCTCACATTAAGTCGATTGCTTGGGGCCGCTGGATATGCCGGGTGGTTCCGGGCAGACTTCCACCACAAGCCAGACTTAACCTCATGTGTAAGCATCTTTTAATTATGCCTACGACCTCTCACATTAGACTGACATTTGTGGTTGCCGGATGTGCCGGGCGGGTCCGGGCAATCTTATACCACAAACGAGTCTAACCTCGTGTCTTAGGGGTTTATTACTCATTTAATTTATGCCTTTGACCTCTCATATTAGACTACCGTTTGTGGTTACTGGATTTGCCGGGCGGGTCCTGGTAGTCTTATACCACAAACGAGTCTAACCTCGTGTCTTAGGCATTTATTATTACGCATTATTTCACCCCAATTTGAATTAATTATCCCTATTCAAATTGTCAATAATTTCCAAATTAATCTATGTCCATAATTGTCACCTAAATTATGTCCATACTTTTTTTAGGTATAAAAATTATACCAATTAATGTCGCAATTTAATTATATGCTTTTAAAGCCATTTTGTGCCAATTCATAATTTACATAATTAATATTTTCCGATTATCCCCATGCTATTCGTACGTTCAAATATGAAATATGTTAGACTCGCAAATAGTCTAACTTATAAAAAAGAAACATCACATCTTGCTTAAAACATAAAAATAGATCTAACTTGCAAATAGGAATTTTAACATAAATTTGCAAGCTAATAATTTGTATAGACAATGGTCATATAGAATCATATATTTGCATAAACTACCATGGAACTAAATATAGATCTAAACATGAAATTGTGAACTTGCATATATATAAATTATGGATCTCACCTAACTTGCATATGTGAATGTAATTTTCACCCAAAAATGTTAATATAGTTTTTCACCTAAACTTGCATATGGATTCCTACAACTTGCATAAGAATTTATCACGTGTTTTGGCATATAAACTTGCATATGTATATGCTTGATTCACATATAAACTTGTGTACAATTCACATATAGACTTGCATAAGATTCATATTCAAACTAACATACAATTTAACATTCATATGATTTAACATCCAAACTTGCATAAGATTCATATATGAATTAACATATGACTTATCATCCCAAACTTGCATAAGATTTGCATATGAATTAACATATGATTTAACATCCCAAACTTGCATAAAATGAATCAAGTTAAATATGAAATAGATCTTCCAACATAAGATAACAAAGTTAAACAACATCACATGATTCAACAGACATGTTCTCATTATCCAATTGCAACCCATCATAATCAATTTATTAATTATATTGTGAAATAAATAGTACTCACAAAGATAGGTTAGAGAAGAGAATGATTTGTTCGTCTTTTGAATTGGAATTCTGACTTGTTAAATCCTAAGCTTTAGGAAGGAGAACTATCCTAGCAACACCATGGTGGCCAATAGACCAATTTTGTTTAGGTTTAGGGTTTGAGTCTAGGCACTCTTTTATAGAAGGTTAAATCTACATAAGCCGTTAAATTAACCTAGAACCAATCAAAGCCATTCAAACCTAAGAGAACCAACCAGAACTTGCCACACATCCCCAAATGAGTCAGAAAATGGTCACATAAAGAAACCCGTCAGGTTTCAGATCTGGCCTGAGGGGGAGGTCAACCCCTAGATCGACCTGTATATAGGGAGGTCGACCCCCTGGTCGACCCCTCGGTCGACCTGGCCTGGGGTAGGTCGACCTGCCTTGGTATTTAATTTTCTGAATTGTTTTATATAAATTTCTGAAAGTTCTGAGGGTCATAACTTCTTCATACGAAGTCCTGTTTTCGAAAACTTGGACTTATTCCAAGAAGAATTTCGAGAGGGACGCAATGGCGTAACTCATTTCCCTTAATTCTCACTTTAACAATTAAGTATTCTTAAAT
This sequence comes from Allium sativum, assembly GCA_030737875.1. Taxonomy (NCBI): domain Eukaryota; kingdom Viridiplantae; phylum Streptophyta; class Magnoliopsida; order Asparagales; family Amaryllidaceae; genus Allium; species Allium sativum. Next base: position 453,886,328 of record CM060915.1, on the reverse strand, counting down.
TTGATAATTTTAATATTTGAAATTTTTGGGTGTGAGACGACCCGAACTTGCCCGGTAAGGAAAGCCCGGATAGAATTGTGGACAAGACGAACCAAAACGCAAACGGAAATACATTTCGTTGTATATTACAAATATTCCATCAGAATACAAGAATATATAGAGTATGAATAAATAAAATACATTCGATGAATATCATAGATTACAATAAATTACATAGCAGCAGAAAAATATACAAAACACAACTGAAAGTGATACACGGATACAGAGCTTTCCGAGCATCGTTCCAGCTGTAAATCAGGACCCTGTGAATACAATTCTGCAAAACCAAAACTACTAGCTGCCCGTGCGGAAAATAGGGGCACCCATAGTTTAGGTGAAAAACAATAAACTCCTGGTCAGTCATGTGACTGGTGTGAGAAATAAAACAGTTATTAATCTTTATTTTAAAGTTCGGTAAATCAAGGGACCACGCCGTATAACACGGAATGAGTTTCCTCCCAAGAATACCCGTGCATAAAACAAACAGCGCAATGCTAAATAAAGAAAAATGAAGCTGTTATAAGACCTAGATCCCATCACACAATGCAACGCAAGCCGGAGGATAGGGTTTTTACCTTATAACAGCCAAAGCATTCTTGATACGTTAAAACACATTATTTGATACTACAATAAGTGTATAGTTTCAAAACAATTTCAATCATAAATATCAATCATAGGCGGCATGAATGACCCATACCACTATTTCGCCATACTAGGTTCTACAAATAAAACCGCAATATCACGTATTGGAAATTGGATTTCCGTCATGAGTCGAGGCAAGGGGCAAGCTCCTCTCCGTTCGAGACACTCTAGCAAATGTCTCAGGACCGCACACAGCAATCCTTGGATCTTCAGGGCCGGTCCTCTCTTACTTTTGAGGATTGGCAATTCCTGAACACACGTTTCCCGGTCCTAACAGACCTATATCTGAGGCGCCTCGTATCCAACAACCACACAGGTGAAAAGTATATAAATGTCAGGGCTGGTAGGTCACTGACACCACCATAGCTAGAAAGAAACATCGTGCTCTCCCTGCAGTCACTATCCCGTTTTTGACTCATACCGAGGTGTGAGGCTCGCGAATTCATGTTATACACAAAGCTGCGCCACACATGCCATGCTTTGATCATCAAACACAAGACTTTGCTTTTCAACAGAAGCCTTGATCATTTGCCACTTAGGCGTGCCACATAGGCAATTCACTCCATGCGACTGATGTCTATCTATATACAACCTCTGAGCTGGTATGTCTCAGAGAAGGGCGTTAAGCAAGAGAATAAATTCTCCGCCGCTAAACAGATGTATATTTAATAGAGATCAATCAAAACAAAATAAAATCCAATGTCAAACACACAATCCATTTACAAGTTCGTTCTGGGTCTGAACGAAACCGGAGGCACTTTCCTCGCATATCCATCGATCTCCAAGTACGTCTAGACAATCACCAACTGTTTACCTCATCTTGGGTGTACAGCCCAATCGAGATCATCAGTAATCACCCAAACGATGTGAAGACTTCCGGTCTTCAACCACCATCTTCATCTTCGACATCTCGTCGAATCGGTTATTCAGAATGGGTATAAACTCGTCCTTTCTGAATAACCCACGTATATGATAAACAAATGTTACACAAACACAACAAACGCCTCATTCCAATTCAGAATATTCTTTTATTCACAAAATCACATTCTTAGGGAATAGGTTCCCATTAATTTTATCAAAGATAAATTCTTCTAGATTTATTCTTTAATATTCCTTTGGATATCATTTCAAACCATATTATGGTTTTCCAGACTAGTCGGGATTAGCGAACCACACCGAAGTAATTATTTATTTTATCTCCCATCCCAACCTATTCATACCATGGAGCAAAACTGGTAATACTCCATATTTAACACCATGGTGTTATCGGTAAAGTTAATTACCATTTCACGTTCAAATCTAATTAAAGATTTAACTATCGCTTTGGAGCAAAACTGGTGATACTACATTCTCGATCACTTTCCAGATTTGAAAATTTAAATTATCAATTCACTTTTCAATCTAATTAAAGATTCATTAAAACTCCACTTAGCTTTAATCTTCTCAAAAATCAATAATTTGTCTTTAACTGGGTTAAAGAACTAATGTCGCCTAAAACACGATTCACGATAAACCCAAAATCACAATCTATTGTTAATCGGGTTAAAGAACAGGTGTTTTCAAAACACCGCTCACGATAAACCCAAAAACCAATTCAAATTCAATTCCAATTAAATATTATTTAATTGACACACCTCATTAAATCTAAAAAGAAACATGTAATCTTTTTCTCTATTGGGCTTAAGAACAGTGTTAATGAAGACACCATTCACGACAAACCCAAATCACATATGATATTAAATACAAGGCTCTGAATAGAAAATATACCGGCTTATATTCAATATCAAATCCTGAAACCAACAAATATCGTATTGGAAATAATGATATAAAATATATCTTTTAAATTCCCATAATAATATCTGTATAGTCACGAAATCCGACATCGAAATATTCCGAATATAATTTCGATTCAACTCCAGTCCAATTCACGTATTGGGAGTATTGATTATTTTTAAAATCACTTTCAAATTCAATTTATTTATTTCAAAAATAAATTGATTTTAATTCTAGTTCAAAACTAGTTCATTTCAACAAAAATATATTTTTATCCTTGCAAATGTGGAATTTTTCATCCCAGCTCTTTCCAATTCACATATTATGATTTTACACCAATTATAGATATTTTTAATAATTTTATCAAGGCCCGTACAGTTGATTTCCATCAACGGCCATCGAACTGCACTTACAGCGACCTTTTCCAAATTTGATTTGGACATAATTCCAAATCCAACCGTTAGATTTCAAATTTCTAATATTCATTGGAAAGCTCTTTTTGATACGTCGAACCCGACGGTTCCGGTTTTAGGAGAATCTTACGGTCGGATCTCCCGCAACGTCAATTCGAAGTCTATGGTCGAAATTCACGAAATGCCGCCGCGCGGCGTGTTCTATTCAGGCCATTATATATATAATATATATATTATATATTTTTCATCGATTTCCTTTTAAAACGTATTTTATAAATCGTTTTAAATTCTTTTTCAAAACAATTTCAACTCTATATTCAATTTCAAATCAAAATTGAATATTTCATATCATTACTATATAAATGATAATATTTTCAAAACGTTATATTTTGAAATCACTTCCTTTTCTATATTCATTGTAAAAATGAATATAATCGATATAAATATCATTCACGTCAAAATAGCGCAACTCTAATCAACACGGCTTTATATATTTCAATAAATTCGTTATTCTTTTCAACAAATGAATATTTATTCTATTCAGCACATGAATCTATATTTCTATCAACACACGACTAATCTCAACACATGAGTACTGTCTACACACGACTATTTTTGTTATGTAATATATTTTATAAAATTATGGTATCTATCATTTGATTTTTATTAGACTCCACCGTGAAGTAGCTTCTAATTTTAAATATGATAAAGATGTAAATTTTACTGTTAAAATATTTTACTCAACACATGAGCATCGTCAACAAATGACTATTTTTATATTCAACACATGAATTTTCTTTTATAATATTCATTATGTTCCCGATTGGAATGAGGCCCAATCAATCACCATATAATGTTAATTAAATGGATTCCATACAACACATGTATATAAATAGCAACGATAAATAATCAACAATCATCCGAAGTGCACCACACAACTGCATAAGCATCAAATATAAATAATCAACGCTTAAACAGTCTATCGACCAATCGATCGACATACAATTAAATAATTGGGATTAGTGTACGCCAAATATCATCCAAACACCCGTGTGGGGTTTCAAATCAACAAACACTGAATATTATTTGTGCAGTTGGGCGATGTGTAAGATTTATCGTCCCAGTCAATATCCTTCAAATAGGTGTACATAAACAAACTGTCCGGTTTGTAAATGAATATTTATTTAATCACATTCACTATTGTTAGATCAAAATTTGGACCTAACACCCAAATTGTTCTGAAGCTTATAGAGTTTCAACTGAAGAATGAGAAAAAAGGAAATAACACACAGAATTTATAGTGGTTCGGCGTTAACGAGCCTACGTCCATTTTATATATTATTTATTATACTCTGAAAGCTAATACAATCAAGAATTTCTCTCAATATTTCAGTAGTTTGACAACAATGGCAGATTCAGTACTCAATATTGCCAAAAAGATCCCAAAAAATGCCAAGCTCCGGGCTATTTATAGCTGATTTTGTCAGGCGGGTCGTGGTTACACGTGGCACGAATCGCAAGAACATCGGATCGCATCGCCACCGTTGAGGAAACAGTCAAATTAGCCGTTGTGGATAGGTGTCGCGATCTGCTTGAAAATCGGATCGTGCAGATGGGGGGAGTTGGTCCAAATGACGGTTAGGGACACGTGTCGCCAGATTCGTGCGTCTCGGATCGCTGAAGACTAGCTCACGCTTGAACGGGTCAGAGGGTTCTCTACGCATCAGGGGATCGGATCGATCAATACTGGGCAACAACATATGCATGGATCGGATCGCATAGAGGCGTCGTTTCGCTGATGATATGGGGGCGATCCGTCGAGAAGCGATCCTCCGTGGGCGATCCGTCGAGACGCGATCCTTCGTGGGCGAGTCGATAGTGTGCGATCCGTTCCTTCATATTCTTGGAGAACGTGGTTTCATGCTTTCCTCTTACGAATGATCCTAGGTGGCTTGGTCAAAAAGCGAGCCAACATTTTGCCCCCTCGAAGTATGTTTTATCGATGATGGAACATGCTTTGAAGCTATAGAATCGTCTTTTCTCAACGAGTCGCGGATCAGTGAACGATTCTCTTTCTCGGATTTTTCAGAATCCTCATTTCGGAATTTATCGACTCGTTTCGCGGGCTCGAGTCGCGATCCGTTAGAGAGATATTCGTTCCGCTCTTGGGTGTGCACTTGGGCCTCGGAACGAGACGGGCTCCTCCTCGAGTCGTTGTTGGCTTTTGGTTCGCGGCCCGCCGGTCTTTCGTGGATCGAATAGGACAAGGAAAGGGAGACAAACGGTCGCCCTCTTTTCCTATATAAGCCGACCCTCCCCTCTTCACTTTCCTTCCTCTTTCTTTCTGCCGTATCGTTTCGCCTGCACCATCGAAGAACGAACCCAAATTTTCCAACTCTCGAAAATTCAAGCATTCCCTCAATTTCTAGAAAGGTAACTCCACAAAAAGCATTCTTATTCGTGTACGCCGCTCTTTCATGAATTTTCTCGACTGATTTGAGGGAGAAACGATGGAAATTTGCGCTTTTCTGAAGAAAACATCAAAACGCCATGGCTGACTGACGTAGAGCTCAGAGTTCGAGGATGGAAAGGAGAGGAGGAAAACGAAGGAGGAAGAAGAAGAGGGAAGGCCGGTTCGGATCGTGGGCAAGGAGAGGAGAAGATGAAGGCGAGACGAAATATCGTGGTGGCAACAAAGGCGCGTATCGTGGGGGTTGCAACGATTCGTGAAGGAGCGATCCCTTTGCCCTGCGATTCGATGGGGGGCGATCCCTCTGCCTTGCGATCCGAAAGGGGCAATCCCTCTGCCTTGCGATCCGACTCATAGTTGACGATGCGAAGAAATTTCAGACTTTAATCAACGCCTTGTCACCATAAAATTCTGAACAGTTAGGCTAGAGCCTTGACGTTGGACTTTCTGGACTAAATGACCGCATAATTTGACTGCATATGACGGCTAATATTTTGATGATCTTGATTGCTTTCACGCTTTATTTTTAATGCATACACAAGCACACACGCCGGCACTTGCACACACGGGGAACGGGTAGTGTTAATCTTATTGTTCATATTTTCTCGTCCTAGCAGCAATGTCGAATGATCACTCTTCTTCAAGATCCGCAACAGAAGCGGAATCCGAGGTTCCTGAGTAGTACAACCCTGAAATTCCTCCAATTAATCCGGGAGGTGAAGATTCTGGATCTGAGTACGAGGCCACAAAATCAGATCCGGCCGAAAGTACTTCATCTAGCGATGATTCTGAGATAGACGAGCGAGCTCCTGACGAGATTCCAGGCGCGCTTGGGATAGATAAATTTTCTGATTCTTTAGCATCCAAGCTCGACGATATAAAGCTTAAAAGAATCTGCTTAAGACACGGAATTCCTTGGGACGATGTCTTGACGCCCGGAAGCGAAGATAGACCCCACCTAGCTCCAGAAGGATATATGACGATTAGCCGAACCATGTGCTTGGTAGGGGCCATCCCTCCGTTCCCTCCGATTGCCATTGAAACTTTAAGGCGACTGGGAATTGCTCCGATGCAACTCCATCCGAACGCCTATGCATCGCTATATACCCTATACATTGCATACGCGGAGATCTTACATGCCGAGCTTAAATTCAAAGATTTGACGTTCTTCTTTCTTTTTAAGCACCGTTCTTCAGCAACTCCAAATTTCTCTTTCTTCGAATCGGTGGCAAATAGGAAGGTCCTGTACGATGGGTATAGCAATATAGGGGATCCTAAGTCTGATTGGTTTTACATAAGGAAACAGGCCGGATGTTCACAAAGATGGCTCAAATCAAGTAAACTTTTAAGCCTCTAATCGAATATCTTGTTCAAGAAGTTTAGGCATTAACATTCTCCCTTTATCTCAAACAGATCATGTCTTCCCAAAAACGGAGGGTCCACTATACAGCAATCGATTATCCATTCTTTCACAGAGCAGATCCGACTTTCTAAGGATCAAAAAATGCATTACTGATGACAATCTTCATAAGCATCGTCTTCTAGACAGAAGATTTGGACTTGGCACTGGCGGCAAACCTTATAAGTACGTGCCCCCAACAGAGGGAGAGGGAACTTCACAAGCGATAGAAACAACTAAATTTCGCAAGAGTCCTTCTCCGATAGTCATCCAAGACGATGAAGACTTGAACATATACAGAGGGGATGAGGCCCGCGGTGACGTGTCCAAGGAAATTCCTATCTCTGCTCCAATCGAAACTGTTGCTCCCGATGACTTGACAGAAGAGCAGTTATTTGACGAGCTGAATAAAATCCCTTTACCCGATGTTGTATATACAGAAAAGGACTTTGAAGAGGGGCCTTTCTTCCTTGCTCCTGAAGAGACCAGTGCTCCAACTAGAGGACGAGAAACTGGTCAGATGAGCCTGTCTTCGGGCCCGGGTCTGTTAGGGGGAATTATATGGGATGCACACATCACACACACTGTCTGACCCTGCACTCTTATATCGTGGGTATTCAAAGTTTTAATGTGATCTTTTCTTTTTTGTAGGAACGATGTCCCGCAGGAAATCTTACTCGTATCGTTCTCTTCGTGAGGGCACACCCAGCCTTCGCCCGGACACTGAGCGCTCTCGCGGTCCCTCTCACAGGCCGACTTCCTCGCAACCTCGGTCTCCACCAAAATCGACCTCTACCAAACCTTCTAGCCTCCCGGCAGTTCCTACAGGGGGAAAGAAACTTCCTAAAGAGTTAACTCCTCCAAAGAGTGCACCTTCCCACAGCCGGTCGTCAAAAAGGCATTACGAATCTAAAGATAAGGGCAAGGATGCATCCAAAGAATCTGAAAAGGAGAGGAGTGACATCGTCCCCTCCAGCCAGCCAGAGTTGGCTGCTCCAGGGTCACGGGATTATATGCACGGTCCCGAGATTCAAGGCAGGCTGGAAAAGCTGCGGGAACAATTCCCAGACATATTCTTTGACCGGATGACATTTGTTCCAGCCTTGGAACCGGTCCCCAAGAACTGCGGTAGCGAAGTTGTTGGGCATATCCGCCATGTTGCCAGGCAATATGAGATGATGAAAAAACATGTCGTTAACCTTTCTGAAGTCATTCGATCGCTTGAAATAGAAGCACACAGATCCAAGGCGAAACTTGAGAACAACGAGAGGGCCAGGACCAAGATGGAGGAGGACCTGGAAGATGCTCAATCCCAGCTTGGTTTAGCACGGAGGGACGCTGAAAATTATAAGATTGAATTAGAAAATGCTAAGCAGTGCTTCCATTCGGAACTTGACTCCAATAGTCAAGAAAAAATGGCCTTAAAGAAGGAGGTTGAAGATCTCAAAATGGCCAACATCGAGTTGAAAACAGTACAAGGCCATTTTGAAGCTGAGAGAGCCGCTTGGGAGGAAGAAAAGGCAAATTTAAAAGAAAGTCTGGCTTTGGCTAAAGCAGAAAAGGTGATTTTAAATGACCAGGTCTCGGATGCGGAGAGAAGGGCAGCCCTCGCCGAAAAGAACGTTGAAAGTGCCATCGAATTGGCCACTGCTTCTAACAACAAGCTCCTTGCAAGAGAGAAGGAGATTGAAGGGTTTGAAGAGATGATTTTCGATTTCCTTGGCTAGGTTCTCAAAACTCGCAACATCTCGTGGATCCCAGATTACCATGTTACTTTGGCCAATTTATGGGATGCCATTGTGGAGGGTGAAAACATAGATTGGGGGTCGAAGAGATCGATGAGGATGAATTAATGAAGAGCATCCTAAGAGACAATGAGCCTGAGGACCTGGCAGAGGGTCGTCGCCTGATTCTGGCGGAGATGGAAAAGGAGAGGGCCCTGGCTAAGGGTAAAGGCAAAGCTGATGAGGGCTCGAGTTTGGTTGTGGAGCCCAAGACCTCCGGGGTTGAGGAATACCATCCCGACGATCCATTAATCCCTTTGGGTCGAACTCCCATGGTCGTTGGAGCCTCTGCAACTACTCAAGAAGGAGCATCTGCTGAAGGTATTTCTCTCTCTTCCCCACAATTCGTCAAAGCAATTGTGAATTATCGTCATCTGGTAGAACAACCAATTGAATTAGTAATGTGTGTTCCTCCTGATATAGGTGGCGAGCCCGTTGACAGGGGTGCTGAAAAAGAAAAGGAAGTGGAGAAAGGGGCTGTCTTGCCAGGCGCTGGTATTGATGTATCAAAGCAGGCCGAGGTCACAACAACAGAAAGAAGCATCTTGGCACCTAGTACTGATGTACCCAAAGATGTTGAGACCATCGAAGCCTTGAAAGACATGGATGGTCGCCATGTAGATGACGAAGAAGACATTATCAACGCCAAAAAGGCCGACGATGATGACGAGGAAACCTTGGCCAGCCGAAAAGCCAGACAGGAGAAAGAGTTGGCTTCGAAGAAGGTGGGAGATGAGGCTTTGGACGTAGTCCCTCTTGCAGAATTCGATCCCAAAACTGGGATGATTGTGAAGATTCAGCCCAAATCCATCAGCCGACAGCTTCAAGTTGCAAACCCCGATGATTTCCCGGCTTCCCTCTCCGGTAGAAGTAAGAGAAAAGAGGTGGAAGAGGAATCTGCAGAGGAGTCGGATGTTCCCCTCATAGACAAAAGGAAGAGGAAGAAAGGGGATCCATCTGATGCCGACAAGGAGAGGCTGGAGAGGCAGAAGCAAGAGAAGAGGCCAAAGCGTAAATAGGATGTTTGTTGATATTTTGTCTTTAGGTTTTCCACTGGCCAGGAAGTGTAATTGTGAGACTGGCCCTCACCTTCTTTTCTAGGTTGTTTTTCACTTTGTTGGTTCGCAGTATATAAATGAAAGTTTATCTCTTTTTGCATCCTTATGTACCTGTATTCAAATAAACTTTCCATGCTTAGTCATAGGCCATCTAATAATAATTAGAAATCAGTCAAACAACAGATAGCCAACAAAAAAATTTCATGCTGCGTTGCTGTTTTAATGTTCAGTATATGTATATGAGTATATGTGCCCCCAATCAGTTGTTATCAAAGCGCCTGACGGGGGTTTACTAAGAATTGGTTAGCCTTGTTGGCAGGTTGCCCCCTATTTCTGAATATGGGGGACTTAGAAGATTTCATAGGATAATTGCTCTTGTGGCACCGAATTTCCGACACCTTTCTCAGTGCTTAATTACAAACTTCTTTATACTCTCCTGGCGATTGCCACGGTTAGAGTTTGAATTCAGTAATTCAGTTGGTCCCCGATCCTATAGCAGGGAAAAAGTTCTTTCTCAGCGCTAAATCGGAGACGCTTTTATACTCTCTCTCTCTCTGGAGAGTTAGAGTTCGAGCTCAGCGATTCATTCGCTCCCCGATCCTTCAGCGGGGAAGGAGCTCTTTCTCAGCGCTCAATCGGAGACGCTTTTATACTCTCTCTCTCTCTCTGTAGAGTTAGAGTTCGAGTTCAGCGATTCATTCGCTCCCCGATCCTTCAGCGGGGAAGGAGCTCTTTCTCAGCGCTCAATCGGAGACGCTTTTATACTCTCTCTCTCTCTGGAGAGTTAGAGTCCGAGTTCAGCGATTCATTCGCTCCCCGATCCTTCAGCGGGGAAGGAGCTCTTTCTCAGCGCTCAATCGGAGACGCTTTTATACTCTCTCTCTCTGGAGAGTTAGAGTCACGGATCAAGCAGTCTGCAATCATGTATGTTTATCGAACTCGTCCTAGGCGTATATTTTAATCCAAGCTTCGAGGATTAAAACCAGCCGGACAAGCAGTTGGAACTCTTGCCAAGGCTTTGAGTTCCCCCAAACAATCTACGGGAGGAACGGTTGGCAACAGACTTCGGATACCTGCATTATTCTTTTGATTTCCATAAAAATAAATAGGCAGATAAATAAAGATGCAATAAAGGTAAATGACACACAATATTTTATAGTGGTTCGGTCGAATCATGACCAACGTCCACTTTATAATCTTTTGCTTTAAGGAATCAGACTATTCTAGGCAAGTCACGCCTTGTACATGGTTTTTTTTAACAAAGCAAAAGAATAAATTTGAAACTTTCATGTTAAATATGGCCGTAAATGTTGGGCATTCCACACTCTGGGGATTTCCTTTCCATCTACGGTTGCCAGCTTGTAGGTTCCATTATCAAGCTTGCTCAGAATGGAGTACGGTCCTTCCCACTTCGCTCCCATATGAGTTGGGGGTGGGAAGACACGTTTCAGAACCAAGTCTCCGGGTTCCCATGTTCGGGCTCGAACCTTTTTGTTGTAATATCGGGCGACCTGTTGTTTGCATCTCAAGGCACGCAGGTCTGCTTCATCCCTCTTTTCTTCGATCATATCCAGGGACTCGAGGAGCAATTCATTATTGGTCATTGGATCATAATAAGTCACCCGGTGAGAAGGTACCTTTATCTCAACCGGGATGACTGCTTCCGTTCCAAAAGCAAGGGAGAACGGGGTATGTCCTGTTGCCGATTTATAGGTTGTCCTGTAGGCCCATAATGCCAAGGGCAATTCGTCAGCCCACATGGCTCTAGCCCGCTTCATTCTTCTTTTCAGAATGGACTTAATTACTTTATTTGCCGCTTCGACTTGTCCGTTCGATTGCGGGTGCGCCACAGAGGTGTATCGATTTTCGATGTGGTATCTTTCGCAGAAGTTTTTGAATTCAGCACTATCGAACTGAGATCCGTTATCTGTTATTACAATCTTTGGAATCCCAAATCGACAGATGATGTTTCTCACGATAAAGTTGATCACTCGTTTGGTTGTGATTGTAGTTAGTGGTTCAGCCTCAACCCACTTAGTGAAATAATCTACGGCCACAATAGCGAACTTTGCTCCGCCCCTTGCTATGGGGAGACTTCCAATGATATCAATTCCCCACATAGCGAAAGGCCACGGACTCATCATCGTTTTTAACTGACTAGGAGGTGCTCTAGGTATTTTTGAAAATCTCTGGCACGCATCACACCGTCGTGCGTATCTTGCTGCATCCTTGTTCATGGTAGGCCAGAAATAACCATGCCGCAACACCTTTTTTGCCAAAGTTTGCCCTCCAGTGTGGTCGCCACATTCGCCTTCGTGGACTTCTTGCAACACACGTTTGATGTCATCGTGGGCTACACACTGAAGGAGGGGCATTGAAAACCCTTGTCTGTAAAGAACTCCGCCTTGCAGAACATATCGGGCGGCTTTACGAATTACTTTACGCCTCTCGCTTTTCTTGGTCGGAAGCGTTCCATCCATCAGGAAATTCTTTAGAGGGGTCATCCAGGACTCCCTTTCTGGTTCCGTTTCTAGTACTAGGTCGATTTCCATTTGATCTATGCTAGGGGACCGAAGTACTTCAACGGGGGCTAGCCCAATCACTTCAGGATCGTCGGAACTAGCCATCTTTGCCAACTTGTCTGCCTGCTGATTCTCTGACCGTGGAATATGAGATATGCTGTAGTGATCAAAATCGTTCAGCAATTCTTTCACTTTCTTTAAGTATAAAATCAATCTTGCACTTTTAGCTTGGAATTTTCCAATGACTTGGTTCACAACTAACTTGGAGTCGCAGAAGATGTTCAGCTTTGTGACTTCTAGCTCCTTTGCAATCTTTAATCCGGCTATCAGAGCTTCATATTCGGAATCGTTGTTAGTGGCATGAAACTCCATTCGGATTGCATAGGTTATCAATCGTTTCTCGGGGGTTTCAAGCACTATCCCAGCGCCGGATCTTTCGTCATTCCTAGCGCCATCGGTATACAATCCCCAGACATTGGGATCGAAAAGTAATTTTGAAGGATCAGCTTCTTCGTTTGCTATATCTTCCTCAGGGACAGTGAACTCTGCTATGAAGTCGGCTATCACTTGCCCCCGAATTGACCGTCTGGGCTGAAAGTTCAAATCAAATTGACTTAGCTCAATATTCCATTTGAGTAACCTTCCAGATGCCTCTGGTCTCTGTAGGACTTGCTTGAGCTGGTGATCGGTGTATATGGTGATAGGATGCGCCTGAAAATAATGTCGAAGCTTTCTAGAGGCGATCAGCAAACTATACGCCAACTTTTCTATCCGTGGATAATTACGCTCTGCTGCTGTCAATTTTTTGCTCACATAATACACAGGTCTTTGGACCTTATCCTCTTCCCTTACCAACGCCGAGCTGATTGCATGGGATGACACTTCCAAATACACGAATAAGTCCTCGTGATCTATTGGCTTAGATAATATCGGAGGTTTCTCCAAGTGCCTGAGTAAATTCTGAAACACTTCTACACAGTCGGGTGTCCATTTGAAGTGGCGTTTTCCTCGCTTTATTAATTCGAAGAATGGGATGCACTTGTCCGTAGCCCTGGAGATAAATCTGCTAAGTGCGGCCACTTTTCCGGCAAGACTTTGCACATCCTTAATTTGCCTGGGTTCCTGAATGTTTCTGATTGTCGCGATCTGGTCCGGATTAATCTCGATACCACGGGAACTGACGATGAATCCCAAGAACTTTCCAGAGGCAACACCGAACGAACATTTGGTTGGATTGAGTTTCATTCCGTACTTTCGAAGAATGCCGAACATCTCTGCCAAGTCAGTAGTGTGTTGAGAAGATTGCTTGGACTTAACCAACATATCGTCGACGTATACTTCCATTGTTCTCCCGATCTGGTTATAAAACATTCTGTTGACTAAGCGTTGATATGTAGCGCCCGCATTCTTCAAGCCAAAGGGCATCACCACATAACAATATAATCCCAGATCAGTGATAAAACTAGTGTGCTCTTGATTTGGAACATGCATCGAAATCTGGTTATATCCTGAATAAGCATCCATAAATGAGAGAAGCTCATGACCTGCCGTCGAGTCTACCAGCTGGTCAATCCGGGGCAATGGGAAACTATCTTTTGGACAGGCTTTGTTCAAATCCGAGAAGTCGATACACGTTCGCCACTTCCCGTTGGCCTTCTTTACCAGGACTGGATTCGAAATCCAGTCTGGGTAGGTCGAGTCTCTGATAAATCCATTACTCTTTAGCTTTCCAACTTCTTCTTTCAAGGCAGCGGACCTCTCTGGGCCCAGCATTCGCCTTTTTTGCTTTACTGGAGGATGTTTGGGGTCAATGCTTGAGGAATGGCTCATGATTGATGGGGATATCCCACACATGTCCGCGTGGGTCCAAGCAAATACATCCAAATTGTTTTTTAAGAAATACGTCAATTCTTTAACGAGATTCGGATTTAACTGGGATCCAATCTTAAGGACCTTCTCCGGGTCACTGTCATCGATCGGTACATCCACAGTTGTCTCGTTGGGAGTGGCCATTCTGCCCCCGGGTTCTGGATCCTCTCTGGGATCTATATCCTCGGGCATCTCTCTTGGCGACTCTCCAACGACTATCCTCTTTGGTTGCTATAAGGTCTCCACCCCCGAAGGGAGAGAGGTGCCTTTAGTTTCAATATCCCCTCCATTGCGAAGTAACTTTAGTTCGGCAACGTAACATGCTCGCGCAGCAACTTGATCCCCTCTAACGATACCAATGCCAGCTTCTGTGGGGAATTTCAATAACAAGCACCAGGGGGCTATACAGGCTCTAAACTTTGCGAGGGCCGGTCGGCCCAAAAAGGCATTTTAAGGCGATTCAACATCCAAAACCACGAAGGGAAGGATTCTCACTCTCTGGCGTTCTCCTTCCCCAAGTGTAACTAGTAACTCTACATAACCCATTGGAGCGGTAGATGCTCCGTTGAATCCACGGATCCATCCTTGGCAGGGCTTCAAGTCTTTTATTTCGAGGTTCATCTGGTCAAATGTCCTTTTGAAAAGAATGTTGACAGAACTCCCGTTGTCCACTAAAACCTTATGGACAGTGGCTGGACCAATAGGTACTGTAATTACAAATGGATCTTCTGTCGGAGCATGGACTCCAATGCTTTCTCGTTCTCGGAAGACGACATCGTCGGTCATCATCTTTTGTTGCTTCACCGGGATACTGTACTCAGGGTTGCTACACTCCCCTACCTCGAGGTGTTGTTTGGCTGCATTGACGTATTGATCCAATGCCTTGGAACTATGCCCGGCGAGATAAAGTCCTCCGATCACGGTATTGATAACAATGTTCTTTCCCTTTTGCTGGGCAGCCGGCCTAGCGGCAAGTTGATTCTGGTTCTGATTTGGGACCTGCACTGCTTGCCCCCTGTCCCTGGGTGTTACTCTGTATTCATCTAGCTTTCCTTCTCGAAGCAGCCTTTCGACCACATCCCTTAGGTGACGGCATTCATTTGTCGAATGGCCGTGAATCTGATGAAAGAGACAAAACTTCCCTGTTTCACGCTCTTTCTCCGTCGACTCTCTGGGAGGTGGCCTCTTATTCTGGAGGACTTCATACGCATCCATGAAGATATTTTCCAGAGTATCATTTATTGGTGTATAACTTTCAAAGGCCCTGGGACGAGTCCTTCTCTGGGAGTCGTTCCCTCGGTTCCTCTTCCGGTTGTTGCCGTTACCATTATTATTGTTGTTACCTGGCTGACGACCACCCTGATTCTGATTTCCGACATTTACTTCAACTTTCCCTGAGCTGTCTCCTGTCTACTTAATGGCAACATTGCTCTGGATTTCCTCCTTATTGGCTGTTTTTGCCTTTCGGTTAGCATATACCTCTTCCCGGCGTAAATGTACATTGGCTTTCTCGTAGAATAACTCTCTGGTGTGGGGCGGTTTGCCTGCCAGGTACCTCCCGAATTCAGTGTCCTTATCTACTCCGTCAATCAGTGCTGCGACAACGGTCGGTTCATGGGGATCTTTAAACTCAGTAGCGGCAAAATTGAAACGATCCAGGTACACCCTTAAACTCTCGCCTGGTCGCTGCTTGACAAGGAACAAATCGATCACACTTTTTTTCTTCTGTGTGTAGATACGGAATTGTTCTACGAACTTCTCACTCAACTCCCTGAAGCTAGAAATTGATCTTGCCGGCAAGCGAGTAAACCATAACAAAGCCACGTCCTCCAGGAATATGGGAAACGCTTTGCACTTAACAGCGTCAGAGGCTGCGGCAGCGGTCATTGACCAAGAATATCTCATCAGATGCTGGACAGGATCAGACCTACCCGCATATCGGTTCATTTGTGGCATGTTGAAACGCCTTGGAAAAGTCACATCCAAGATATCATCAGTGAAAGGGGTGTGACTGTGGTCGATCCCCCAATCTTCATTCCGTTGTCCACGGCTATCTGCCAGAATCTGGTGGACCATGGCTGCAACATTTGCACTGGTCAAAGGAGGTTCAGGGTCAGTGCCTCTGGCTCGGCGGGGTTCTCTAATTTCTCTTCCGGGAGCAGTCACGAAATCCGGTGCTCGGATAGGGCTTCGTTGCCCCCTATTATCATGAGTATGCGTGCGGCGACGGGGCTGAGGTGGTCTGTTACGTACGGGACTGCCCACACCTCGAGCCCTGCGAGCTGCGGCTTGATTGTTCACATTATGGTTTGAGGGCCCCGCCCCCAGTGCTTTTTCTTCCTGTGATGGCAGAGTTCCGAACCGAAGCTGTTCTATGTTTTCGGCTCTCTCATACGGTCTTCACGGAGGTCTCGGCGATTCTTCAGATGAAGAAGAATATACTGGGGTGAGTGGACGAACCGGCGGTGTTCTTTGCCTTGCTAGCTCATCAAGTCTTCTATCCATAGCAGTCAGATTTTGTCGCAGGACGGAGCTTTCCTGCCTTTGGGCGGCCAATTCATCAAACAACCTCTCCCACATTTCAGAAAAGTGAGAGAGATCCCCCTCAGTAACAGGAGCAGCAGGATCATATTGATCGTCATCACCTTCTCTTATGCGCAAAGAACTTGAGCTGGGTCGAGCAGAGGGGCCAGGACGATAGGAGCGAGCCATAGGCTCCTTTCCAGGTCGAGTTGTGGTCTGATCATCAATTCGGATCGCTGCGGTTCGTGGGTGGCGACTCGCAGCGCCCCCTTGAGGTCGATTCGCAGTCGCAGTGTGCGGAGGGTGCGAGGCGTTTCCTCGGGATCGAGTAACAACCCCTTCAGCAGTCCGGATCGCTTCGTTCTCATCGACTCGGAGCGTGGTGTCTTCGTCGGATCGGTTCGCCCCCTGCGCCCCGCGATCCAAAGCTTCTTCATTGCCCTGCTCGTGCACACTCTCTTCAATCGTTTCGTTGGTTTGCGAAGTTCGTGCTTCCTTAGATCTTTTTCCAGCCATAAGATCCGAATCGCTGGAATCTTCAAAGAACCGAATAGTGAAACTTTAGGATCGTTTTCTCAGTGAAAGCACCAAAATGTTAGATCAAAATTTGGACCTAACACCCAAATTGTTCTGAAGCTTATAGAGTTTCAACTGAAGAATGAGAAAAAAGGAAATAGCACACAGAATTTATAGTGGTTCGGCGTTAACGAGCCTACGTCCACTTTATATATTATTGATTATACTCTGATAGCTAATACAATCAAGAATTTCTCTCAATATTTTAGTTGTTTGACAACAATGGCAGATTCAGTACTCAATATTGCCAAAAAGATCCCAAAAAATGCCAAGCTCCGGGCTATTTATAGCTGATTTTGTCAGGCGGGTCGTGGTTACACGTGGCACGAATCCCAAGAACATCGGATCGCATCGCCACCGTTGAGGAAACAGTAAAATTAGCCGTTGTGGACAGGTGTCGCGATCTGCTTGAAAATCGGATCGTGCAGATGGGGGGAGTTGGTCCAAATGACGGTTAGGGACACGTGTCGCCAGATCCGTGCGTCTCGGATCGCTGAAGACTAGCTCACGCTTGAACGGGTCAGAGGGTTCGCTACGCATCAGGGGATCGGATCGATCAATACTGGGCAACAACATATGCATGGATCGGATCGCATAGAGGCGTCGTTTCGCTGATGAGATGGGGGCGATCCGTCGAGAAGCGATCCTCCGTGGGCGATCCGTCGAGACGCGATCCTTCGTGGGCGAGTCGATAGTGTGCGATCCGTTCCTTCATATTCTTGGAGAACGTGGTTTCATGCTTTCCTCTTACGAATGATCCTGGGTGGCTTGGTCAAAAAGCGAGCCAACAACTATATTTATATTCACGTTAAAAATTATATTTTTAACGATAATTAATTTATTTGAACACATTAATACTTATATTTTATTTCTCATCAACATTACAAACAAATTCACAACACAACAATCAAACAAACAAGCCATCCATGGTCTGTGGATGACGGGTGTCGGGTGCTGCTAAGCACCATCTGCATCCTAGTATATAATTTAAACTAGAAAAGAAAATTTGAAGTGAGAAGTTCTCACCAAAGCTATCCCAACTCCACGACACTTCTAATGTAGGAAATCTTGTAGTTCCAGCCTTTTGTCACTTCCGTTGCCCGTAGCAACAACATATATAAAAATCACATTTTTATATTGTTACTATGTATATAAAAATCATATTTTTATAATCACTCCATATGGATAAAATTCTATTTTTGCATCGCCACTATATAGATAAAAATTCTATTTTTGACATCGCTACTATATAGATTTCGCCTTTTAGAATATAAAGATTTCGCCTGCTCAAATATAAAGATTTCTCCTTTTCAAATATAAAGATTTCGCCTTTTCAAATATAAAGATTTCTCCTTTTCAAATATAAAGATTTCGCCTTTTCAAATATAAAAATCGAATTTATATTGCTATGGCATCATTATAAAAATTGTATCGTTCCTACAAGAAAATTCCTATTTATATTCTCTAAAAATATAATTTTTCTATTCTTAAAATGTGGTCTTTATATCCATAAAAATCAAAACTTTATATGCTAAAAAAACAGTTTTTACACGACTAAAAATATAGTTTTTACACTATGAAAAATCCGATCTTTTCACTTTCAAAAATACGATTTTTCTTACAACCAAAATCATATTTTTCCTTCTTTAAAAATCCCACCTTTCATGTTGTAAAAATTATCTTTTCTATACTATATAAAAATCTAATCTTTTTCAAGTTAAAATCAAATCTTTGTGTTCCCAATGTTGTTTATCCCTAAATCACATTTTTAATACTGAAGAATATCTATATAAATAGCGTATTTTCATTTTAAATCTATATATATAAATTCAGAATTTTTTAAAGCAAATTTCATAGGAAATAAATGAATAAATAAAATTAAAATTAAACTTACTGTGCTTCCAGGGGGGCTGTTGTCGCATTCGGAGGCGGAGGTGGGGTCCTCCAACAGGTGGCGGCAGACCAATGGGTGCTGCAGTGGGCGGTTTTGGTTGAGGGGAGGGGTCTCGAATTGGCGGTTGGAGAAGGGGGAAGAAGGAAGAGAGGGGGCGGTGGAGGAAGTTGGCGCAGGGGGGAGGGAGACGCCCTGATGGCGGCGGTGGGCTGTCGCGCTAAGGCGCTGGCCTCCTCTTTTTTTCTTCTTCTCGTTCGATCTGAAGAAAGGGAGGAGGGAGTTGACTTTGAATGGGAGAGGATAGGTTATTATATAATCTTATATTTTAATTTAATTTATTTTCAAAAGCAACTTTTCCCTTCGAACCCCGATTCAACCCCAACGACCGCCGCCCCTAGCTAGTTACCCCCATTCCGAACACAATGGGATATGTATCGTAGGCTGATTCGACTGTTTCGACCAGTTTTCGTAAAAATCAAAATATATATCAGTATATATTCAATTTGAATGCACATTTCAATTAACAGGGGTCACATACGGACTTTAAAAATTATAGAAAAATTATTTCTAGCTTCGTATTGACGATATGGCCCTAACAAAACTGATTTCGTCAAATTAAGAGACCGTTTGAAAAATGGCCATTTTCCAGTCGATTAAAATCAACTGAAACTGGCCAAACACGTTTTCCTTTTCCACGCTCACATATTGATTCGAAATATTATGAAAATTGGAATCTAGCAATAACCTTACATCCCGGATCCAACAAAAGTGGTTATGTCGAAATCCGAGGTCGTTTGCAAAATGGCTATTTTTAAGGGCCTGAATTCCATAGCGACTATTCTGAATTTTCAACAGGACGTATCTTTTGATTCCCGCTATGAAATTTCAATTTTCCAGATTCGTTGGAAAGATATTCTCAATTAGATTCTAATATTTTTGGTTTCGTTAAAATCCGGTTTATTTTGCACCCGGTACATTCAATTGAAGTTTGAAATTGAATTATCGAACTACCGCGCCATTTTCAATTCCATTTATAATATATAAATATTTATAATCTAACGACGACGTATATAAATATATATGTTCGATTCTATTCTAAATAAATTTTCGTCGATATTATTTAAAATAATTCATTTTAAATATTCAAAATTTTCCAAAATTGCCAAAATTAAAATTTTAAACTGGCTCAGATTTCCGGATTGTTACATTCTCCCCCACTTAAAACTTTTCGTCCCCGAAAAGGAACGAAGTCGAAAGTTGTTTAACAAATCAACTCGACTTCCATTGTTTTCGCTACGACTTAAGTTCTTCAACTTTTCAGTTTCTAAGAACTTTTCAAATTTTTCAAAAATTTGGCTAACGCCCTAAAGTTTCGAAAAATTTCGCCATAACCTCCCATGCCCCGGGAGCACGGGGAAAATCCCGAAATTGCCATACAGGCCCTCTGATCTCAAAAAGAAAAAGAAAAAGCCAAGCGGCTAGCCAATCGGCTCATAAAATCATCATCACCCAAACAAAATAGTAAATTATGGTAAACATGCACCTATTTGTCGGGCAAACAATTTTATTCTTCTGCTCTAGCCTCCTTGCTATGACCTGTTCAATGTAAGTACATGTATATGCAAGCAAATGCGACCAATTTTCAATACAATTCAATATTCGATTCTATTAGGCTAAATGGTTCAAAATTATCAAACTAATAACAAACAACACAACCATCAATCAATTAGTGAATTAGAGTTTCAAATTCATAATTTTGATACATATATACAGAAAATCATGTTTTTGATGCCAAATCACAACAATAAATCCTGTCTATATTTGGTTCTCACACCAGTCTAATGGAAATATATAGATATCACACCTTCGAAACACGAACATAAGTTCTGATGATGATCGATCAATCATCAGAACCATCTCCGGGTGTCTAGAATGTGATTCTATATCTATCCAGTATATTAAAACTTCGAATATACGTTCATGATGCGTATATGAAAAATCTTTATATATTGGATTGTCCAAATTCAATATAAATAAATATTCAAATACATATAAAAGGGTTTAAATTTTCAAAACAAAGTTGTTTTCATTTGAAAAAATATACTCTTCACACTCGTTCTAGGATACTACTGATCCCATCTCTAACGAGTCATTCTAATTGGATATTACTAATCCAATATTTGATAAATTCTTTCGTTCGGCTCTAATGTGTCTTGTTCTCGAGCTCTGTAAACCAAAGCTCTGATACCAAACTTAGACGACCTGAACTTTCCCGGTAAGGAAAGCCCGGATAGAATTGAGGACAAGACGAATCAAAACGCAGACGGAAGAACATTTCATTGTATATTACAAATATTCCATCAGAATGCAATAATATACAGAGTATGTACAAATAAAATACATTCGATGAATATCAGAGATTACAATAAATTACATAGCAGCGAAATAATATACAAAACACAACTGAAAGTGATACACGGATACAGAGCTTTCCGAGCATCGTTCCACCTGTAAATAAGGATCCTGTGAATACAAATCTGCAAAATCAAAACTACTAGTTGCCCGTGCGGAAAATAGGGGCACCTAGAGTTTAGGTTAAAACAATAAACTCCAGGTCAGTCATGTGACTGGTGTGAGAGCTAAAACAGTTATTAATCTTTATTTTAAAGTTCGGTAAATCAAGGGACCACGCCGTATAACACGGAACGGGTTTCCTTCCAAGAATACCAATGCATAAAACAAACAACGCAATGCTAAATAAAGAAAAATGAAGCTGTTATAAGACTCAGATCCCATCACACAATGCAACGCAAGCCGTAGGATAGGGTTTTTACCTTATAACAGCCAAAGCATGCTTGATACGTTAAAAACACATTATTTGATACTATGATAAGTGTATAGTTTCAAAACAATTTCAATCATAAATATCAATCATAGGCGGCATGAATGACCCATACCACTATGTCGCCACACTAGGTTCTACAAATAAAACCGCAATATCACGTATTGGAAATTGGATTTCCGTCATGAGTCGAGGCAAGGGGCAAGCTCCTCTCCGTTCGAGACACTCTAGCAAATATCTCAGGACCGCACACAGCAATCCTTGGATCTTCAGGGCCGGTCCTCTCTTACTTTTGAGGATTGGCAATTCATGAACACACGTTTCCTGGTCCTAACAGACCTATATCCGAGGCGCCTCGTATCCAACAACCACACAGGTGAAAAGTTTATAAATGTCAGGGCTGGTAGGTCACTAACACCACCATAGCTAGAAAGAAACGTCGTGCTCTCCCTGCAGTCACTATCCCGTTTTTGACTCATACCGAGGTGTGAGGCTCGCGAATTCACGTTATACACAAAGCTGCGCCACACAGGCCGTGCTTTGATCATCAACCACAAGACTTTGCTTTTCAACAGAAGCCTTGATCATTTGCCACTTAGGCGTGCCACATAGGCAATTCACTCCATGCGACTGATGTCCATCGATATACAACCTCTGAGCTCGTACGTCTCAGAGAAGGGTGTTAAGCAAGAGAATAAATTATCCGCCGCCAAACAGATGTATATTTAATAGAGATCAATCAACACAGAATAAAATCTAATGTCAGACACACAATCCATTTACAAGTTCGTTCTGGGTCTGAACGAAACCGGAGGCACTTTCCTCACATATCCATCGATCTCCAAGTACGTCTAGACTATCACCAACTGTTTCCCTCATCTTAGGTGTACTGCCCAATCGAGATCATTATTAATCACCCAAATGATGTGAAGACTTCCGGTCTTCAACCACCGTCTTCATCTTCGACATCTCGTTGAATCGGTTATTCAGAATGGGTATAAACCCGACCTTTCTGAATAACCCACGTATATGATAAACAAATGTTACACAAACACAACAAACGCCTCATTCCAATTCAGAATATTCTTTTATTCACAAAATCACATTCTTACGGAATAGGTTCCCATTAATTTTATCAAAGATAAATTCTTCTAGATTTATTCTTTAATCTTCCTTTGGATATCATTTCAAACCATATTATGGTTTTCCAGACTAGTCGGGATTAGCGAACCACACCGAAGTAATTATTTATTTTATCTCCCAATCCCAACCTATTCATCACATGGAGCAAAACTGGTAATACTCCATGTCTAACACCACGGTGTTATCGGTAAAGTTAATTACCATTTCACGATCAAATCTAATTAAAGATTTAACTATCGCTTTGGAGCAAAACTGGTGATACTCCATTCTCGATCACTTTCCAGATTTGAAAATTTAAATTATCAATTCACTTTTCAATCTAATTAAAGATTCATCAAAACTCCACTTAGTTTTAATCTTCTCAAAAAATCAATAATCTGTCTTTAACTGGGTTAAAGAACTAATGTCACCTAAAACACGATTCACGATAAACCCAAAATCACAATCTATTGTTAATCGGGTTAAAGAACAGGTGTTGTTCAAAACACCGCTCACGATAAACCCAAAAACCAATTCAAATTCAAATCCAATTAAATATTATTTAATTGATACACTTCATGAAATCTAAATAGAAAGATTTAATCTTTTTCTCTATTGGGCTTAAGAACAGTGTTAATGAAGACACCATTCACGACAAACCCAAATCACATTTGATATTAAATACAAGGCTCTGAATAGAAAATATACCGGCTTATATTCAATATCAAATCCTGAAACCAACAAATATCTTACTGGAAATAACGATATAAAATATATCTTTCAAATTCCCATAACAATATATGTATAGTCACGAAATCCAACATCGAAATATTCTGAAGATAATTTCGATTCAACTCCAGTCCAATTCACGTATTGGGAATATTGATTATTTTTAAAATCACTTTCGAATTCAATTTATTTATTTCAAAAATAAATTGATTCTAGTTCAAAACTAGTTCATTTCGAAAAAAAAAAAAATTTATCCTTTCAAATGTGGAATTTTTCATCCCAGTTCTCTCCAATTCACATATTATGATTTTACACCAATTATAGATATTTTTAATAATTTTATCAAGGCCATTACAGTAGATTTCCATCAACGGCCATCGAACTGCACTTACAGCGACCTTTTCCAAATTTGATTTGGACATAATTCCAAATCCAACCGTTAGATTTCAAATTTCTAATGTTCATTGGAAAGCTCTTTTCGATACGAACCAACAGTTCTGGTTTTAGGAGAATCCGACGGTCGGATCTCCCGCAACATCGATTCGAAGTCAATGGTCAAAATTCAAGAACTGTCGCGGTGCGGCGGGTTCTATTCAGGCCATTATATATAATATGTATATATTATATATATTTCGTCGATTTCCTTTTAAAACGTATTTTATAAATCGTTTTAAATTCGTTTTCAAAACAATTTCAACTCTATATTCAATTTCAAATCAAAATTGAATATTTCATATCATTACTATATAAATGATAATATTTTCAAAACGTTATATTTTGAAATCGCTTCTTTTTCTATATTCATTGTAAAAACGAATATAATCGATATAAATATCGTTCACGTCAAAATAGCGCAACTCTAATCAACACGGCTTTATATATTTCAATAAATTCGTTATTCTATTCAACAAATGAATATTTATTCTATTCAACACATGGATCTATATTTCTATCAACACACGACTAATCTCAACACATGAGTACTGTCTACACACGACTATTTTTGTTATGTAATATTTTTTATAAAATTATGGTATCTATCATTTGATTTTTAATTAGGCTCCACCGTGAAGTAGCTTCTAATTTTAAATATGATAAAGATGTAAATTTTAATGTTAAAATATTTTACTCAACACATGAATAGTTTCAACACATGAGCATCATCAACAAATGACTATTTTTATATTCAACACATGAATTTTCTTTTATAATATTCATTATTTTCCCGATTGGAATGAGGCCCAATCAATCACCATATAATGTTAATTAAATGGATTCCATACAACACATGTATATAAATAGCAACGATAAATAATCAACAATCATCCAAAGTGCACCACACAACTGCATAAGCATCAAATATAAATAATCAACGCTTAAACAGTCTGTTGACCAATCGATCGACATACAATTAAATAATTGGGATTAGTGTACGCCAAATATCATCCCAACACCCGTGTGGGGTTTCAAATCAACAAACACTGAATATTATTTGTGCAGTTGGGCGATGTGTAAAATTTATCGTCCCAGTCAATATCCTTCAAATAGATGTACATAAACAAACCGTCCGGTTTGTAAATGAATATTTAATTATTCACATTCACTATATTTATATTCACGTTAAAAATTATATTTTTAACGATAATTAATTTATTTCAACACATTAATACTTATATTTTATTTCTCATCAACATTACAAACAAATTCACAACACAACAATCAAAAAAACAAGCCATCCATGGTCTGTGGATGACAGGTGTCGGGTGCTGCTAAGCACCGTCTGCATCCTAGTATATAATTTAAACTAGAAAAGAAAATTTAAAGTGAGAAGTTCTCACCAAAGCTATCCCAACTCCACGACACTTCTAATGTAGGAAATCTTGTAGTTCCCGCCTTTTGTCACTTTCGTTGCCCGTAGCCACTACATATATAAAAATTACATTTTTATATTGTTGCTATGTATATAAAAATCATATTTTTATAATCAGTCCGTATGGATAAAATTATATTTTTGCATCGCTACTAAATAGATAAAAATTCTATTTTTGACATCGCTACTATATAGATTTCGCCTTTTAAAATATAAAGATTTTGCCTTTTCAAATGTAAAGATTTCGCCTTTTCAAATGTAAAGATTTCGCCTTTTCAAATATAAAGATTTCGCCTTTTCAAATATAAAAATCAAACTTTTATTGCTATGACATCATTATAAAAATCGTATCTTTCCTACAAGAAAAATTCTACTTTTATTCTCTAAAAATATAACTTTTCTATTCTAAAAATGTGGACTTTATATCCATAAAAATCAAAACTTTATATGCTAAAAAAAATAGTTCTTACACGACTAAAAATATAGTCTTTACACTATGAAAAATCCGATCTTTTCACTTTCAAAAATACGATCTTTCTTATAACCAAAATCATATTTTTCCTTCTTTAAAAATCCCAGCTTTCATGTTGTAAAAATTATCTTTTCTAATGCTATATAAAAATCTAATCTTTTTCAAGTTAAAATCAAATCTTTGTGTTCCCAATGTTGTTTATCCCTAAATCACATTTTTAATACTGAAGAATATCTATATAAATAGCGTATTTTCATTTTAAATCTATATATATAAATTCAGAATTTTTTAAAGCAAATTTCATAGGAAATAAATGAATAAATAAAATTAAACTTACTGTGCTTCCAGAGGGGGGGCTGCGGTCGCATTCGGAGGCGGAGGTGGGGTCCTCCAACAGGCGGCGGCGGACCAATGGGTGCGGCGGTGGGCGGTTTTGGTTGAGGGGGGTCTCGAATTGGGGGTTGGAGAAGGGGGAAGAAGGAAGAGAGGGGGCGGTGGAGGAAGGTGGCGCAGGGGGGAGGGCGACGCCCTGATGGCGGTAGTGGGTTGTCGCGCTAAGGCGCTGGCCTCCTCTTTTTTTTCTTTTTTTCTTCTCGTTCGATCTGTAGAGAGGGAGGAGGGAGTTGACTTTGAATGGGAGAGGATAGGTTATTATATAATATTATATTTTAATTTATTTTATTTTCAAAAGCATCTTTTTCCTTCGAACCCCAATTCAACCCCAACGACTGCCGCCCTGTAGCTAATTACCCTATTCCGAACACAATGGGATATGTATCGTTGGCTGATTCGACTGTTTCGACTTGTTTTCATCAAAATCAAAATATAAATCAGTATATATTCAATTTAAACGCACATTTCAATTAACTGGGGTCACATACGGACTTTAAAAATTACAGAAAAATTATTTCTAGCTTCGTATTGACGATACGGCCCTAACAAAACTGATTTCGTCAAATTCTAAGACCGTTTGAAAAATGGCCATTTTCCAGTCGATTAAAATCAACTAAAACTGGCCAAACGCGTTTTCCTTTGCCACGCTCACATATTGATTCGAAAAATTATGAAAATTGGAATCTAGCAATAACCTTACATCCTGGATCCAACAAAAGTTGTTTCGTCGAAATCCGAGGTCGTTTGCAAAATGGCTATTTTTAGGGCCTGAATTCCATAGCGACTATACAGAATTTTCAACTGGACGTATCTTTTGATTCCCGCTATGAAATTTCAATTTTCCGGATTCGTTGGAAAGATATTCTCAATTAGATTCTAATATTTTTGGTTTCGTTAAAATCCGGTTTATTTTGCACCTGGTACATTCAATTGAAATTTGAAATCGAATTATCGAACTACCACGCCATTTTCAATTCCTTTTATAATATATAAATAAATATTTATAATCTGACGATGTCGTATATAAATATATACGTTCGATTCTATTCTAAATAAATTTTCGTTGATGTTATTTAAAATAATTCATTTTAAATATTCAAAATTTGCCAAAATTGCCAAAATAAAATTTTTAAACTGGCTCATATTTCCGGGTTGTTACAGGGTGCTACGCCTTTTCACTTCAAAGATGGCTTGGCCGACCTCATTAAATTTGTGTCCACCCATATTTTCATTTGTTCTGATCTCTTTGCTCCCGGATGAAAAAGAATGGCGGCTTCAAAAATTGGATTTAGGGTTTTCGAAATCCTTCCAAATCGATTTGCGATGCTTCCTCAAATCTGGATGAAACTTCTGATGCTCGAATCCTTGTCGATTTCTGATGCTTTGATTTTGGGCTTTGCCCTCTCTCGAGATCGAAATAGTGAGTAATTTGAAATTTATTGCTTTGAAAAGCTTGAAGTTGTTTGTTGGTTTCGATAATTAGGCCGATGATGATAGGTGTAATTTGTATGGTAAAACGAAACCTAATCGACTCTGATTTCGTGAAATATGACTTGTCTGATTTGCGGTTTCCTCTTTTGTGATATTGTCTTGAATGAAATGGATTTGGTCGAATTTGAATGAAATGAATTTCGGCTTTTAAAAACTTACTGCATGATTGATGTTGCCACGTTTCGATTTCATTTCTGGAAACTAATTTATCACTTGCCAAATATTGTTTCTTTTACATATTTCTGGAAGCACTTGATTTATAGCACCATCTTACCGTGCTGTTGCCAATTTTTATTGCTCTTGCTTGAACGATGAAAAAATTGCCTGAAATTGATCTTGGTCGAACTATCGTTTGCAAAATATAAAAAGATATAAATTTTGACCCTTTAAAAATATGATCGAATTACTTGTTTTCCTCGGCTTTGTATATTGCGTGATTCTTGTGATGTATCTGGACATTAATTTGATTATCAAATAATATGGAGAAATGAATTTTCCACTTTTGAATTCGAAAAAATATTTGTGAATTTCTAAAAGAAAATTGATCAAAACTGGAAAGTATTGATTTTTTTCCTTAAATAAATAATTGTTGAAATTTGCTTATTTCCATGTCAAATTGATGCTGTGACTAATTTGTTTAATTCTGAAATCATATATTTGATTTGTGGCCACTTTAATCATGATGCATGATCACTGCGAAACTTTCTAGAAAAGATGTTTCCTTGTAATTACCAAGTCCATTTCCGGAAACAAATACTATTGTTTCCCATTAATATTTCCCACGACTATGATTGAAAAACTGAATTGAACCTGCCCATGCTTTTATTGCAATTTGTATGTACTTATTTAGCTTGTATACATACCACATTCTCACTTGTGTTGATGCAGTTGTGTTTCCACAAGCTTTGTCCATGTTCACATATAATTAAAGCTATGTGCATGACATTCAGCAACACCTTTATAGTTGTCTCTAATGACTATATTGCTCCTCCTTGTATATGTATGTTGCACTTGAAACAATTATGTTGTATGCCTTGCCCATAATTCCTTGATTGCTTTGTCAAAACTGGAAATATGATTCAAAACATGCCAAATCAAATTACATGTTTATTTCTTGTCATTGAATTACCCTGTCCTGAAAAGCTCTACTGCTCATCCTGTTTGCACCCTATTGCAGTACTACTCATATGCAGTTACACCATCACTTGCACATTTGAAAACATATTTTTATAATGAGCACCCATGTATATGTTTTTGAGTTACATGCTTTTGTCCCCTTGATTATTGTCCATCAAAGTGCAGCAAAATACTATATATACTTGTATATGTATTGCTTTGATGCACCACTAATTTGTATGAACATGTTGTGTAGCTGTACCATCCTTGTGTCTTGTTCATTGCTGTGTGTTTTGAACATCTGGACTTGTTTATATTGGATTGAACTTTATTTCATATGTATTTCTTTAGGACCTCTGGCTTGTCCATGTTCTTCCCTCTTTGGCTACACCATGAACACTTGCAACTTGAATATGTTTTATGCTGTGCCCATCTCCACCATGTATACATTTATATGTCTAGTTCACCATGTGCTTGCGGTGTCATCCATATTTACTCTTCACTTGTATATTGTGTTGTGTCACACTTTGGAAAATCTATCTTGATCCATCTCTTCATGTTGCACTACATTAAATTTGCTCAAATCATGCTTTTCATGTTGGCTGCAGTGCCTTGGCCATGCCATTTACATGCACCATGTTATCATGATCATTGTTGTGTATACTTGAGTATGCCATTTTAGTTGCTAGACCATTATAATATGTTGCCATGCACCACTGTATTTGTTGCACTGAGTCAAGATTGTCAACGTGGCTACTTTGCAGTTGCACACAGGATTGGCGAGGCAGTGCACACGCGTGTATTTATATGCATGTGTGTATATGCAGCCATCCAGAATAGATTTTCCTATCCCTGCACAATAATATGTGCATATACATACACATGTATGTGTACACATGTATCGTGTGCGTGCTACATTCACATATCAGATCAAGTTATGAAAAATGATGAGAAACACACCGCAATTCTAAGGCAAATAAAAATTTAAATAAATAAATAAATTCAAATTTGCATGTATTCATTTTTTATTTCTATTGCAGTGTACTATGCGTGTGTTTCTGTATATGACCGATAAGCAGATGACTGGACTGACTGAAGAATGAAGATAAGAAGATAGTGGATGAAGTGATAGTGCCAAAATATGAAACAATAACTGTGTGTAAGCAGTGAATGTATATGTTTGTCCGTATAACTGAGTGACTGTATGAGTGTTGTAGTGAGGAGCAAATGTACAAAAAGAGAGAATTGTACCTATATCTGTAATAAACAAATTTGAATGAAATAAAATATTATTTTATTGTGTTCAAACAAACTTATCTAGCGTATTTAGTTTCTTTACAAGTACAGTCTCATGTGAATTAAATAAATAGTGGAGATATAAATAGTTGTACTGTCTGAATGTTTGAAATATAATACTAAATTTAAATAAAATACTGGATGAATATATGAACGTCTATACAGTCGTGTTCTATTTAAATATAAATAATATATTCCTGTCTGTGACGTATATGTAAAACAATACAGTAACAAACACATTTAAAATAATATTTATTTGGTTGTTATCATAAAAAAATCATATAATTGTGTATACAACTACGTCTTATACAATAAATGAATGTTGGGCAAATGAAGCATTTTGAATATTACAAATTTAGGAAAATAATTTAGTTGACCTAATGTTTTAGTGAATAATGAAAAAAATAGTTTTGTTGAATGCAATTTAATATATATGTATATATCCTTGTTTCATGAACATTGCAATAGGGAAGGAACACTTTTATTTTGAGATACATATATGTTTAAGAAGGATGTCTAATTCATAATGCTTGTAGTAAATATTTCTAAGGAAATTGACCAGGTTTAACTTGACTTTGAAAGTATATTAGGATTGATTATGAGCATTGACATGTCATATATACTGTAGGTATAATAATAAATTTATAGAAAGTGTGAGGAAGCAATAATGGGGTAATTGACCTTTGAAAAAAAAAATCTCTACAAGTATGTGAAATAGAAGATAAAATAACCAGCTATGCCTTAACTTGTAAAGCATGAATATAAGAGATAAACAGAGATTGCTTATGCAAAAAGATTGTTTGTCATATATATGCATTTGCATGTAAAAAATAATGCATATGTATGACAGGCTCATTAGAGAAAAAAAGACAAGCTATATTTTTGTTTATCCAGAAATTGAAATAGACCTATAATTGTTTAGATCTAGGAATGCATAGTTATGGTAACCACTTACTAGAAAAATATATCTCAACAAGAAGGTGAGGATGTGTATATTATCTTTTTATTGGAAAAAGAAGAAAAGGGAATTGATTTAGCAACTAAAAGGCTAAAGAATTGTTTTGTAGGAAGGTACGTTTGAGTATTAATTTCATAACGGAAATTTGATACTCTTAAAAACCAGTGAGCTAAATGCTTCGAGTAAATATGATTAAGATTCCCCATAGTAAATTATAGAACATCATGATTTCTATATGATATATGAAAAAAGGGAGTGAGGCACCGATATATGACAAACAAATAAAAATCTGAGAATTAAATACTCAACCAGGCCTTAGTCTATAAGTGTGTATATAAGAGGAAAATGAATCCAAAAATAGAAGTGTGAAGGAAAAAATTAGTTGCACGCTTCTGGAAATTAAAATGGCATACTTGCTAAACCTGATTGCATGAACTTTCTAGCGGGAAATATGTTTAAAGGAAGGGATTGAAATACTTGGATGTTTAAGTAAAAACATAAAGTTGCTACTGAGATCAGTCAAGATGGATGTGTATGTTTGCTTGAGTTATATTATGAAACTTTGATATGTTTGCTGAGTTAATAACACTAAAGTGTGGTGTTTAGAATGCTAGTTATTTTCATTACCAACCCTACAGTAAATCAGTATGAAAATTCATGTATTGTTGGGATTATAGAATAAATTGATTTTTTGAAATCCGAAACAAAATGGCATAGTTTTGCATGTATGTGGATTGGAGTAGAATATAAGTTATACTTCAAATACTGTAAGTTAATTCCATAGTGTGTTTAATTTCAGTATAGGAAATATTGTGAAAAAGAATAAGTCCTAAATGAACATTTTTTAAGGGGGAGGATGAAAATTTTAAGACAAATGAATAAATAAGTATTGTTGTGAATTAGATGCTTTGTTGAGTACTGGAACTCGGGGCACCTATGATTGAGTTTAACCAGAACACATTCACAAGAATGTTGTGTGTACTCATTAAACTTTTGGAGATTTAGCCTGGTTTAAGCTACAAGTTGGAAATTTGTGTAACTTGTGGAAAGAAACAATATTTATAAGAATAAACCAATGTGATACCGAAGGGATAGTAATATCTCAGTTTGAAGAAATTTATGCTTAAAAAGCTTTTCCAGATTTGAATGGCTGTATCTATATTTCTCTTAAATTGAAAATACATAACTATGTTTGCTTTGACTAATGTGTGCATCAATATGTATGTTGGATATAAAACATAAGAGATGTGAAAATTGGGATAGAAACATGTTAAACCCATAATGACCCAGATTTTTTATTGATTAATTTTTAACATTTAATATTTTTTTAATTGTCAATTTAAAATACATGGATTACTATATCATGATTTTCGATTAAATAAATGAGATACGGTTTGATTTTGAATATTTTGAATTATTGTAATACAAAAAACGACAGATAATTGAATTCAAATTTAAAATTGAATCAAAACGATTCAATCGATTAATATAAATTCAATTTGAATTATAATGATAATAACAATAATCTATTATCGAGGAGTTAATTGTTTTGAATTTAAATTATATTTTCCTTATTTAATTTGATATGTGAGGAGAGCAATTTTTCAAACGACCTTGGATTTCAAAGAAACTAATTTTATGAAATCTGTAATGGTTAATTACAATAAGGTTTCCAATTTTAAGTCAGTTGGAATTATTTTGTGATCACGTGCAATTTAAACGCGTATTGATTCACACTGAGAAATTAAAAGGAAGTTTCACAAATGAACTCGGAATTCAACAAAACCAATCACATTGTGTCAGAAATATTAAGTTCTTATAGAGTTATGAGTTTCATCTCGATTGGAGCTCGTATGTGGTCGTTTAAGTGTGTTACTTTGGGCGTAAGTTTCGCAAGAATATTATAATAATAAAATCCACTATAAACATACCCTTACCCTCATCTCCACTTCTATTTATTTTCTTTCCTCCTTCATTTGTTTCCAGTAAGAAAAATTCAATTCCCCTCTTCTTTCGAATTCTTCAACAAAATTTTAACAATCAAATATTGAACAAAAACAAGTGATTTCAGAGCCTATGGGTTTCCATACTCGAGTACTTCATGCTAATACCATTTTTATACAATTCGATAGTGTTTACCAATTTTCAAAATTTGTGCAGCAGCATATGGCACGCCATAGAAGGCATTTAGAATAGAGATAGACTGTGTCAAAGAGGGCATGGAATTTTGGAGGACGAGGCAAACTTGTTAGTTTTTATGGGATTTTGAAACAAAAAAATGTTTGTAATCGATACCTAGGTGGCAGCATGAGGGGTCAAAGGGGAATAGTTAAGGAGTAGGTTTCAGTTTGCTTCATTGGGGAAGACAGAATTATCTTTGTGATTAGCGGCTAATAGGTGTATGTAATTATTATTTTTAAGTAATGTTAATAATACGTAATTCAAGTAAAACTTATAACACCTATATTTATCTCGTACGATGTCAGAACTGTACAAAATGAGATGCATTGGACTTGCATTAGCGATAGCTACGGATTGGTTGGATTGGAAATGGGGATCTTTAATCAAATTAAATGCTTGTTTAAATTAGTTGGAAGTCGATCATTATTCAGCAACTAAAACCAATGTGAGTAAACTCACCATCTCTGGTGTGTTTATAATTTATTATAAACGAAATTTATTTAGTATAATTTATATGTTGTTTGTTGGTTGTTCGGATGCATAGATAAAATGATTATCAATTATGATTATTTTATATATTAGTTATATTTAAGGTTGGTAGTTGGATATTTGTAATAACCCGGAAAATACGAGCCAATTTAAAAATTTTAAATTGGTGATTTCAAAAGGATTTGAACAATTGAAATAGAATATTTCAATAAAATAGTGAAATAGTGAGTCGGTTTGAAAATTTGAATTCAAACTTTGACCGACTATGCAGAATGGAAAATGTCGTGTATAATTTATATAAGCGAAATATAAATTACATACGTGTTGTATACCTTATGTACATACGTAGTGTAAGCTATATAAGCGAAGTATGAATTTTTACATGCATAGAATAAGTGATATATGTGTTGAAATGCTAGTGAAATATAGCAAATATATATTATATTATATATATATATACTCCCCTCGTCCACAAACCATGGACGATATTTATTGTGGTGAATTGGTGTGAAATATTGGGTGAAAAATACGAATGGTTGAATAATTGTTTGTGGTTGATATTGTTTGGTTGTGGTTGAAAAATACCCATTGGTGATTGAAATGAATTGGAAATATTTGTGGAAATAAAAATAAACATGCCGCCTGCGTGCGAATTAGATGCATGAATCCCCATTGTCAAAAACCGCGAGGTTTTAAGGTAGAGCGAGGAGCCGTACTAGGGACGGTCCCAGTTTTAACTACCCTGCCGTTATGCTGCCGAAATTTTGAATAATCTTTGTGTGTTAGAATTATTTTCATATGTTGAAATTATTTTTCATGCGTTGAAATTAAAGTCATATATTGAAACTATGTCCATGTGTGGAAATATTCATGTGTTGAAAAGTGTTGTATGAAAATTAAATTCATTTGTTAATGAATGAAGTGTTTAAACAATAAAAATCACATTTTTATATATATATGAAGTATGAAAAATATTCGCCTTATATAAACAATTTCAACAATAAAAATCTCATCTTTCCAATATGAACAACATAAATAAAATGTCCATGTGTGGAAATGCTCATTTGTTGAGAAGTGTGTGTAGTGGAAAAGTTCATGTGTTGAATAAAAAGATCGAACAATAAAAATTACATTTTTATTGAAACTATGAAGTGTTGAAACCATTCATTGGTTGAATAAATATTTTGAACGATAAAAATATCATTTTTATCATATGTGTGATATGTTAGAGATATGCGGACGTTGAAATAAATATTTGTGATAGAAACATTATTTTTAACATGCATAGGAACTAAATAAAATAGTCATGTGTTGAAATCTATTTTAGTTCGCCAAAATTATCATCTTTGAAATGTGAAGTGTTAAAAATAGCCACTTGTTCAAATAAACGTGCATGAGTTGAAATATACATTAACTAGCGAATGATATGATTTTGGCCTATGCATGCAACATTAGAATGAATGGTGTTTTTAAACCAAAGCAAATCAAATATGAAATTGAATGGAAATTGATGAATGTTAGAAATTGTATATATGTACATGCATATCTATTGAACAGGTTAAAGCAAAAGGGGCTAGAGAAGAGAAATAGAATTTTGTGCCCGACAAATAGGTACACATTTACCGCTTTGTTTGGGTGATGATTTTATGAGCCTGTTGGCTAGCCGCTTGGCTTTTCTTTTTCTTTTTGATATGAGACGCCCGTGTGGCTATTTGGGAATTTTCCCAGACCCTCCCGTACAAAGGAGGTTATGGCGAAATTTTCCAAAATTTAAAGGCGTTAGTGAAATAATTGAAGTGGAAACGATATAGGAATTTTTGAAAGAACTATGTTTATATAACTATAAATATAAATAGAATAAAAACGAAACGTGGCCGTGCAGTTCATGTTTTGAAACCGTGATTTCAAACGACTAGTGCGGGAAATCCGACCATTGGATTTTCCCGAAACCTCAACCGTTGGGTTCGTCTTGGAAATATCTTTCCAACGGCACCAACTTTGTGAAGATCCGACGGTTGGATTGTCTGGAATGTTTAATTCAAAACTGAAGAAAAACAGCGCCAGAAACGATTATATTTATATATATATATAAATATAATTAAATTAAATCGAATAACGACGCTGCAGTTCGTAAATTGAAATCGTAACTTCAAATGGTTAGTGCGGGAAATCCGACCATTGGATTTTCCCAAAACTGAAACCGTTGGATTCGTTTTGAAATTACCTTCCTAATGATGTAAAATTTGTGAAGATCCAACGGTTAAATTTTCATGTATGTGTAAAACAAAATTAGTGAAAAGCAGCGCCAGTGCATCGACACGACCTAAAACGTCGTTTAATTAAATATGGCCGTTTTAAATTAAATAAAAATGGCGATATATCGTTATAAAGTACTATAGACGATATGGAGTGAAAATAAACCAATTTTGTTGTGTTTGCTTGATATGTGATGGTTGAATGTATTTGACATGAAAATTATAACTAAATAACTGAAATGTGATTGTTGAATAGTCCAACCATGTGATTGATTGATTTGAAAATCTAAATATACGTGGGTTATTTGAAAAGGCCGAGTTTATCTCATTTCAAAAAATCGATCGACGTGAGAAGTCGAAGAGTCGAAGACGACTGAAGACCGACGATCTCCTCATTGGATGGATGGGCGCTACTGATGCTCGTGATTGGAGTAGCTACCATGAAGGAATTGAAGTAGTAGCCGTCCACACATACTGTTGATTGTACGGATATGCGAGGAATTGGTGCCTCCGGTTTCGTTCAGACCCAGAACGGACTTGTAAATGGACTGTGTGTCTGACATTGGATTTTGTTCTGTGTTGATTGATCTCTGTTAAATATATATCTATTTGGCGGCGGAGAATTTATTCTCTTGCTTAACGCCCTTCTCTGAGACGTACGAGCTCAGAGGTTATGTATTGACAGAAATCAGTCGCATGGAGTGGATTGCCTGTGTGGCACGCCTAAGTGGCATATGATCAAGGCTTCTGTTGCAAAGCAAAGTCTTGTGGTTGATGATCAAAGCATGGTCTGTGTGACGTAGCTTTGTGTGTAACGTGAATTCGCGAGCCTCACACCCCGGTATGAGTCAAAAACGGGAGACGGACCGCTGGGAGTGCACGACGTTTCTTTCTAGCTATGGTGGTGTCAGTGACCTACCAGCCCTGACATTATATATACTTTTCACCTGTGTGGTTGTTGGAATGCGAGGCGCCTCGATTATAGGTCTGTAAGGACCGGGAAACGTGTGTTCAGGAATTGCCAATCCTCAAAAGTAAGAGAGGACCGGCCCAGCCGATTCCAAGGATCATAGTGGGGTCCTGGGACATTTGCTAGAGTGTCTCGAACGGAGAGGAGCTTGCCCCTTGCCTCGACTCATGAAGGAATCCAATTTCCAATACGAAATATGCGGATGTGATTGTATTACTAGTATGGCGACATGATATATGGTACCCATGCCGTCTAGGATTGATATTTATGATTGAATTTGCTTTTGAAACATATATGCACTAGTAATAATATCAAACACTTTTGTTTTATTCGTATGAAGCATCTTTGGCCATTATAAGGGAAAACTCTATCCTCCGGCTTGCGTTGCATTGTGTGATGGGACCTGAGTCTTATAATGGCTTCATTTTATAAAAAGCATTGCGATGATTTAATCATTTACTTTATTTCATGCACTAGCACTCATTGGAGTAAACCCGTTCCGCGAAAGTGGCGTGGTCCTTTGATTTGCCTTATTATTGTTGTTAATAAGTTGAATAGATTTCTCATACCAGTCCCATGACTGACTCGTAGTTTGTTTCGCCTTGCAAACTCGGGTGCCCTCATTTTCACACGGGCAGCCTAGTTACAGGTTTCTGACGCATCTTTTGGCTCATGGCGAGGCTTGACTACACCGTGCTGACTTGGATTTTCTCCGCCATTATTGTATCTATATTATGATTCCGCCATTGGCGATGTAGACTGATATTAATTTTGAGTACTCTTTATGTATGATTCCGCCTCTGGCGATGGTGACTGATTATGTATCATTATGCACTAAGTTGTATCCTGTACTGTGCTTCTCTGATGTGATGATATCTATATGATTCCGCTGTCATATGTGTGTAAATTATTCTATTTTCTGTTTATGCTATTATCTGTGATCTGCTAATGATGATTAATGTGTTATATTCCAATGATTATCCTAAACACCGTGTCACGGGGTTTTGGGAGCGTCACAGCATTCTTGCACATTTTAGCGGATGAGACCTGATGCCCCCTCATAATAGCGGATGACCCTCTATACCGCGATATCCCGCCTCGAAGCGGGATTTGTATTTCATATGTTGTCTAACAACAGTGGATGCAAGAAAAATACGTTTGAGGGATCCAACTGGATTCTTTAAAATTATCATTGTTTATTTTCATATAGACTATGATATATGACGTGTTAAATGTTCTGTGATATATTTCGTTGTGTAGGGTGTTTAAATAGCACTGACCCTAAATATTTATATTTAAAATATCATAAGAAGGGATTTTGAGATTATAAAGGAAAAATTATTTTCCCAAAATAGAAACTGAATTTCGAATGGATTA
Source organism: Allium sativum (assembly GCA_030737875.1). NCBI lineage: Eukaryota > Viridiplantae > Streptophyta > Magnoliopsida > Asparagales > Amaryllidaceae > Allium > Allium sativum. Next base: position 453,847,805 of record CM060915.1, on the reverse strand, counting down.
GGAAACAATAACTTATTTTCAATAATAAAAACAAGTTGTTTAATTTATAAACGATGTTTATAAATAAAGTGAAATAATTATCATTGGATAATTTGGAAATGTAAAATCAAAAAAGTGAATTTCAAAAAGAGAAATTGGAAATCATTTCAAAAGAGAACGATGAAATTTGTTCTGATGTTCGGAATGTGAATGGAATTGAAATAAATCCATGAGGATTTATAATTGGAATTCGACTATGTCAGATTTATAAAAATAAATTATTTCTAAAAAGGATATTTGAATTTTATTAATTAAAAACTATAATTTAAGCATTTCCAATATTTTAAAATATGAATTAGATTCCATGTTTGTGTATATATATATATATATATAAGTTTTATATTAAAAAAAATAGTTTCTTAAATGACATTGTTAACAGAGGAAGGCCATGAAGAAGTAAAATAAATATACAACGAAATAGGAAGAGTAGAATTATATTGGTCTTTGATAAATATTTTATAAATAGATTGAAGTCAATATGGGATTATAAACCATATTATAAGTGATGTTGAGCCTTAAAGAGGATTTGAACTTAAAAAAGGACATTGTAAGCAAAAGAATTTTTATAAATAGAAGTTATTAAAATTAAAAGGGAATTGGTTACATTTATAGAAATATCGGAGATAATTTGCTTTATGAGCAAGGAATGGACATTTGTAAGGAGAATTCATAAGAAATAAAACTAATGAATTCGGAAGGAAGTTGTAATGAAATTGAATACAAAAAGTGAATTGTGAATTTATAACTGAGTTATGAATTTTCGATGATTTTGGACAATTGGTAATTTTAAGTTACATTTGGAAAACTAACGGAGTTTATATTGAAATATGGAAGAATGGAGTTGGAATTTATTTATAAATGAAGTTTAAATGTATAAATTTAAATCTAACTAAAACGAGTTCGTTGTGGCGGATAGTTCGCTATTTTACGTTTCGAACTTTAATCGAGTATATATAACTCAATATAAGTCGGATTTCCTTGAAACAAGAATCGTCCAAATCTATTATATTAAAATTTTCTATGAAAGATAAAAATCCTGATTTCATTATATATATTTTAAGTTATTTCAAAATGAAATTTTTAGAAAAATCACGGTAAAATCGTTTATGAACTATAATGGTTATTTAGTAAAATAGAAGGATTTTTAAATGAAAAAAATTTGAATTTCCATTCATGAAAATCCAGACTTGAGTTATAAAATGTAATTGAATTCATGAGGATTAAATGGATTGACTTTTGAGATAAAAATCAGGTTTTTGAATATGGAAATGGAAATAACTAATTAAAATGAAATTTAATCTGTTAATGGTATATATGGAAGACACTTAACAAGGTTAAGCAAAGTGAAATTGTGGATTACAATTCGAACTTGAATACGAAAAATTAAAATCAAACATGGAATTCGAGTATGACTTATTTAAAAGTCAATAATAATGTGTTTGATCATGGTTGATTATAAATAAAAGTGTCATGAGAAAACGACCTAATTAGAGAATAAACTAGCAAATAGAATATTATTAAATTCAAATGTTGGATTGATTTGAAATCAATAAAAATTGGAAATGCATATATATGTTAAACAGGTATGGAATGAAGTAAATAAAGGAAATAAATTAAAAGCTCCAAAAACGTACATATTTAATTGAGTATGAGAATATTATAAGCCTACAGGGCAAGTCGTTTGGCTTTTTGATTTTCTTTTTGAATGGAAAGGGCCTAGAGAGACGATATGTAGTTGTACCAATTAAGCTGTGAAAAGGAGATGCTGGCGAATGTTTTTGAAAACTAAAGAGTTATAATTTTTTAAAAGAAAATTTGATAACTAAAAATCGATTTATCGGGAATTAGAAACCAAATTAGTTAATTAAATTTAAAAAGATGTAAAGAAATGGATTTCTATTTATTTGAAACCAATAATTTATAAATAGGTTCGGAATATAATATCTTCTAAGTGTAGAGATTAAAGTATCTTATGAAATATGGAAGCGTTTTCCAAGTGTAGTGAGAACCAAGTGGGTTTGAAAATTATCTTGGTAAGAGGATTTGATAATGAATATTGGAAATAAATTTACTAATGAAATATTAATTAAAAATGGCTCAAAGATTGTTTGGTACAAATCAATAGTATTTGCTTTTGGAAATAGGGTATTTGAATGAATGTTTATTCCTTCGATAGTTAAATAACCGACTATCGAAATTCAAGCCAACTAAATGTTATCATGGCGAATATGGAGAGATTGGTTGGATTTATTATCTGAAACCACTCTGTATTAGCATAAGAATTGTGAATCAAATTATTTTGAAGAAAATCAAAGACGGAGAAAAGTCCAAGGGCTTTTTTGTTAATCCTAGATAGAAATTTCCAAAGATGGATTAATGGAGATAGTGCCTTTGGTTTTTTCTGTCCCAAAATGAACTTGTATGGACGAATATCTATCAGAGTATTTCCAATGATTACGTATGTTGGTTTTTATAAATGTACCGAGTATGGCGACGAAGAAGGTAATTTCTTTTACCTTAACGCCCAAATTGTATTTGGGCAAATAAATTAGTGATTGATGAATCTGATAATAAGACTTTTAAAGTGAATGAAATGGCCAATATGATAATCGTAGCCTGAAGCCTTATCAACCGAAAAATTACAAAAATTTAGCAGGCAACATGGCTATGCGGGTCACACCCACTAAGGTTTTCTATCACCTGATCTAGAGAAAAATTATTTGTTTCCTTTTGTATCGCCGCTGTATGCTTTCGGAAACAGTTGCGGATCACAACCGTTACTGATAATACATTCGGTAAACTAAAGCATAATGAAGGGCTGGTCATATGTGGCTGAGTTGCAAGATGTTTTTGTTGAAACCAGTGCATTCCTCTCTAGAGATACGCTATCGAAAAGTAATCCCATATCTTGTCATAATTAAAAACCCATTCTCCAATAAGCAACCACGGTTTTGACTGTATAATATGTACGTGGAGCATGAGATGCAAGCGTTCCGCTTGATTTATATTTGTAACACCCCACTCCCGCTATGATCACTCACTAAGGGAATGCCATAGCATCGGTGGAGTATTTTAGTGAATATAGAACAGAAAAATTACAACAAGACAGATATAAATAGTACTTGAAATTTTAAAACATCATCTCATAACAGCGGAAGTAAAACATGTCTGGTTACATCATAAAACCAGAATAAAAGTCAAGTACAATATCCATCAAAATAAAGAAGTACATAATCCCACTCTCATACAATAGCCATGACAAAAGAAAAGATAACTGGGTAACTGGAGCTTTACATCTATCCAAGCTCCTAAAGACTGGAACAGCAATCCGATCAAGCTCCACTACTGCTAGGATCCACCGTAGGACCTGAGGGTTGGGAAAAAGATAAAAACAACGGGGTCAGACATAAGTCTGAGCGAGTCCTATAACTTTAACAATACAATCGTTAAAGTAACCAGAGAAGACATAAACTGATATACGGTAACTAATGGGGATGAATGGCTACACTAAGCAGTCAACTAAACTAAGATAAAAGATAAAGACGCATCTACCCTTCCAAAGGTAAATTACTAAATTGCACCACACCAGTCGTTCCTAACTTAAAGGTTGATCCCACCCATGGACTTATAAAATTAACTTAATAGTTCTCGCGTACCCCTAGGTGACTAAGTAGATGCCACGGGGCCCTACAATCCACTAGGTGTACACACTACTCCCCATTCGATCGGCTCCCTAACGTAGATACCCGTGCTGGCCCCACCGTGGGGTTTACCATTCCCCAACGTGGCAACCTGATAAAATTAACGGTGCACGGCTTATATCTACACGATGCAACAACGTCTTATTTACCAGCCCGGGTCCACACACGCATATGAAACCCGTTGGTCATGCGTTGCCACCGCTAACCCATTTTGGCCTCTTATAGTCAAGCCCAGTATGCGTGTCCCGTCCTCGACATGGGTCGAGCCCACTAAGATACGTATGGGTTACTGGTTGAAATGGGCCCCCAGCACAAGCCATCCCCCTAAGCTTGGCCCACACACTAGTGTTTCCCACTTAACCCTTTAATCATGTTTTAATTACATGTTCCACTTTGGTTAAGTATTCTAATCGTATTTTCTATTGCCACCCAAGGCAACCCACTAGATTCCTCATGCCACCCAAGGCACCCACTTAACCCCTCATGTCCCTCTACATGCTAATATGGTTAAGTGTTTCTTAATTAATTAATTAAGATCATGACCTCATAAAGACCTCTCACATTAGACCGTCTTTTATGACTGCTGGATATGCCGGTTGGGTCCGGGCAGCCTTACGTCATAAAAAGGGTCTAACCTCGTGTCTTTACTTTAATCACGTATTTAATTTGTGCCTAAGACCTCTCACATTGGGCTAACATTTGTAGCAACTGGTTAAGCCGGTTGGGTCCGGGCAGTTTTACGCTACAACTGAGTCCAACCTCGTGTCTTAGTCGATTAATTACACCTAATTAATCACCCTCCTAATTTATATTAATTATCCCTAATTAATTAATCATGTTTTCCAGAATATGGGTAGACCTAACTCAATAGGTAAATTCCCAACTCCGTAGTGTGGGTACACCTAACTTAATAGGCAAATTCCCAACACATAGTATGGGTACACCTAACTTAATAGGCAAATTCCCATACTATGTTCATTTATTTTATGTTATGCATAATTATATTAATTTCACACAATCTTATTAACATATGCATTTAATTAACCCCATCGTTCCCACGTAATTTCGTTCTCATGACATAACACATATAAAAGGTGTCAACTTGCATATTTATGAACATGTTTCAAAGGTGCCATCTTGCATATTAACAAACACATAACTTGCATATGAACTTGCACAACATGTCACATAACTTGCATATAATCTTGTATAACATGTCACATAAACTTACATATTAACAAATACATGACTTACATATAATATGTCACATAACTTGCATATAATCTTGTATAACATGTCACCTAACTTGCATAACATGTCACATAACTTGCATATAATCTTGTATAACATGTCACATAAACTTACATATTAACAAATACATGACTTGCATATAATATGTCACATAACTTGCATATGAACTTGCATAACATACTTGCATATAAACTCATAAACTTACATATGAACTTGCATAACATACTTGCATATAAACTCATAAACTTGCATATGAACTTGCATAACATACTTGCATATAAACTCTTAAACTTGCATATGAACTTATAAACTTGCATATGATCTCATAAACTTGCATATGAACTTATAAACTTGCATATGAAGAAACATACAACTTGCATAGTTATCATCCATGTAACTTGCATATTAACATACATATAACTTGCATATTAACATATGATCACAAAGTACAAAACTTGCATTATGCATGTCATAAAAAGAGACAAACTTGCATGTCATAATGTATGCATAAAAATCAAATACTTAGCATGCATAAAATCAAATAATTAGCATGCATGAAATCAAATACTTAGCATGCATAAAACCACATACTTAGCATGCATAGAATCAATTACTTATTATGCATAAACCCACCACTTAACTTGCATAAACCCACATACTTAACTTGCATAAACCCACATATCCAACTTGCATAAACTCACATATTCAACATGCATAAACTCACATATTCAACATGCATAAACATAGGATTAATATTAAACATAGATTAGCATATTCACATCATATCATATGACTTGAAAACCCATTAATCCTCATGCAAAACCATAGATCTCATCATATCTCATCTACTTAATTTAGCAATTGATCATCAAAGTGATAGAAACTCACAACTAGCAAATTTGCACTCCAAATGAAGAAGATTAAGATGCTTAGAATGGATTAGAGGTTGATTAGAGAGTGATTAGCTTGCAACTTTCTTCATAAATTAGTGGAGGCTCCTTCTAAGATTTAATTTGGCGGCATGTAGCCCTCAATTCTATTTTTAGTATGGATTAGGGTAGGTTTAGGGTGTATTTATAGATTAGGTGAGTGTTTTAGGCCCTTAGATTAACCCTAGATTAGATTAGGACCCTTAGATTTCGGAAATCTCTAGAACACAGCCCAAGACTAACCCAAAAACCAGATCTGGTGCACCCAGATCAACAGGGCCGACACCCTGTGTCGACACCCCTGTCGACAGGGCTGTCGACACCCCTGTCGACATGCCTGTCGACACCCCTGTCGACATGCCTGTCGACACGGGGCTAGGCGGGAACTTTCCCGCCCTTTCCGCTTTTGGCTCCAAACTTGTTTTAGAACTGAATTTTAAATCTGTTTTTAACTTTGAATTTTCTGAAAACTTCATTGGGCCATAACTGGGCCATACGGACTCCGATTCTCGAAAACTCGGACTCTATTTCGTGTATTTTTTCCGAGACGAACGCAATGACGCAGCCCGTTTCCCCTGATTCTCACATCTGAGATTAATTATACTTTAATTACTAACCATTAGTGTTAATTAAAATTCGGGGTGTTACATTCTCCCCTACTTAAAGGATTTCGTCCTCGAAATCTCTAAGTCAAGAAGAACGTATCCTACCAACCAAACAACCATCTACTAAACCATCAACCACAAGCAACCATTATCCTTAGAAACTTCTAATGATGTATGAACATATGCAGAAAGTGTGTGTATATGTCCGTATACTAATGCAAAATCAGGCGGTCTACTGATTCAGTCGTCCTCCTTAATGCAAACCATGATAGTGCCATGCATCCAATATGTATGCGAAACCCTATTGACACATACAATTTCTATATGCGTGCACAACCATACACAAAAATGCATCATCCATATGATAACACAGCCATGATACATCCATCAATCTAACTACCACATCCATTTATGCGATATGCAACATGAAGTGACTGAGCCGATCTAGTGCCTAATGTGTGTGTATATGCATCCACGAGCAACCACTAGCAAACAATTGCATCCACATGCATCCAACAACCATAACATGTTTCAAACACATGTTTCAACCATAGGCTTTACCCTATCTAAAGGTCATAGGTACTAGCGAGAGGATATACTAAAGATAAGATAAGTACTAGACAAGCGATAAAGGAGAAGTTAAAAGACATACTCTCAAAAAGAAATGGATACAAAGAACGCATCTTCGCTTCCGTCTCCCAAGTAGCATTGCTTTCGTCATCTCCCCATTGCACTTTAACTAGCTGAACTTCTCTGTTCCTCAACTTCCTAGTTTCTGACCCAAGGATGCGAGTAGGAGCTCGTCGAATCGTCGCATCACGCTCTACCTCTACATCTCTAAGCAAGCTCGGCTCTACCACCTCTGCGGTCTCATGTAAGCACTTCCTCAGATGTGATACATGGAATACATCATGAACACCACCAAGTCTGTCGGGCAACTCCACCCTATATGCCATCCGTCCAATCCTTTCCTTAATAGGAAACGGCCCAACAAACCTCGGTGCTAACTTCCCAACGGACCCAAAGCGAACAACATTTCTCAATGGAGATACTTTGACAAAAACCATGTCCCCAACCTCAAACTCAAGATCCGTCCTTCTCCGATCCGCATAAGATTTCTGTCTATCTTGCGCTGCCTTCATCCTTCTACGAATCAAATCAATCTTCTCTGAAGTCTCTCTAACCATATCTGGCCCAAGCAAGATCTTATCCGTAGATTCCCACCAACATGTAGGAGATCGACAAGGCCTTCCATAAAGAGCTTCGAAAGGTGCCATGCCAATACTAGACTGAAAGCTGTTATTGTATGCGAACTCCACCAAAGGAAGATGTTCTTCCCATGTACCTCCAAAATCCAAGATACACAGCCTCAAAAGATCTTCTAAGATACGGTTCACCCTCTCGGTCTGATCGTCCGTCTGAGGATGATATGCGGTGCTCAAACACAACTGAGTCCCTACCGCCTCTTGCAAACTTCTCCAAAACTCACTAGTGAAGATAGGATCTCGATCACTCACAACGCTGGATGGTACGCCATGCAATCTAACAATCTCTCTAACATAGACTGAAGCAAGCCATGGAGCGGTCCTCTTACTCTTCACGGGTATAAAATGGGCACTCTTGGTAAGTCTGTCTACCACAACCCAAATTCCCGTATTGCCCTTCCTCGATCTCGGTAACCCATCGATGAAATTCATCGAGACACTATCCCACTTCCATTGCGGAACTTCCAATGGGTGTAGCAACCCACCGGGTTTCCTTTGCTCCGCTTTAACTTGTTGGCACACTAAGCATCTAGCCACATACTCAGCCACATCTTTCTTCATACCGGTCCAGAAGAAAACTCTCTTCATATCTTGGTACATTTTGTCTCCACCGGGATGAATAGTCATTCTCGAACGATGTGCATCATCCAAAATAGCCTTCTTCAAACCCTCATCTTGCGGTACACAAAGTCTACCGTCTCTATGCAACCATCCCCTATCATCTATAGTGTATCTACCCAAATTGCTGGACGACTCCCCCCTTATAAGCTTCTCTACCAACTCAACCAACTGTGGGTCGTCTCGCTGAGCCTCGCCAATCCGTCCCAAAAGAGTAGGTCTAACCTCCAAGGATGCCAACAAACCAGGTGCAAGGTCAACAGAAGGTCTGAAGTCGAACAAAGAAAGAAACTCCAAGCTTCGCCGTTCCACGAACAATGGACTCAAAGATAGCCTTTTTCTACTCAAGGCGTCCGCCACTACGTTACCCTTGCCAGGGGTATACGCTATCTCGAAATCATAGGATGCTAAGAACTCCATCCACCTTTGCTGTCTTAAGTTTAAATCCTTCTGAGAGAATAAGTACTTCAATGATTTATGGTCAGTGAACAACTCGAATCTCTCACCAAGAAGATAATGGCGCCAAGACTTAAGTGCGAAAACAATCGCGGCCAACTCTAGATCATGGGTAGGGTAATTCTTCTCATGCACTCTCAATTGCCTTCCTCCATAGGCTATTACCCTTCCCTCCTGCATCAAGACTGCGCCTAATCCTGTCCTACAAGCATCGGTATAAACAACAAACGGCTTACTCCCATCTGGAAGCACTAAAACTGGAGCGGTGGTCAAAGCTCTCTTTAACCGTCGGAAAGCATCATCACAATCTACGTCCCATGAGAAAACCAGATTCTTTTTCGTCAAGCGGGTTAAGGGGGCTGATATCTTCGCGAAGTCTTTGATGAACTTCCTATAATATCCTGCCAACCCCAAGAAACTTCTTACTTCGGTAGCATTTCTAGGGACTTTCCAATCCTGGATAGATACTATCTTTGCGGGATCCACAGCTATCCCTTCCTTAGAGACCACATGCCCTAAGAATCGCACTTCTCTTCTCCAAAAATGACATTTAGAGAATTTAGCTTTAAGACTATGTGCTCGAAGAGTCTCCAACACTTCTCTGAGATGTAAGGCATGCTCTTCTTCACTCTTGGAAAAGACCAAGATGTCATCCACAAAGACTACTACAAACTTATTCAGATACTCTCTGAACACTCTACTCATCAGATCAACAAAGTATGCAGGGGCGTTTGTCAACCCAAATGGCATCACAAGCCACTCATAAAAACCATCCGGAGTCCGGAAAGCAGTCTTCTCTATACTGTCCTCCGCCACTCTCAACTGATGAAACCCTGTAGCTAAGTCCATCTGCGAAAACACTGAGGCGCCAACCAACTGATCAAAGAGATCATCTATCCTCGGTAATGGGTGTCTATTCTTCTTCGTGAGCTTATTAAGTTCTCTATAATCCACACAAAGTCTGAGGGACCCATCCGTCTTTGTGGCAAACACTACTGGAGCTCCCCACTCCGATATACTTCGCCTTATGAACCCCTTCTCAAGCAACTCCCCTACTTGCTTATGAAGTTCTCTTCTCTCACGAGGAGCCATGTGGCGCACTGGCAAAGACACTGGTTTGGCATTATCCACCAAATAAATTCGGAAATCTATCTCCCGCTTCGGAGGCAAACCCTTCACCTCTTCAAACACATCCGGATATTCCCGGACCACTCTGACAGAACGCAAACTCTCGACCGAAGCATCGAGCGATTCAAGATAACTTAGCAAAACAGATTCCATGGGATTACAAGAGATCTCGAGAGCATTACCCAAGCGGGTCATAAGCCTGACAACACTCCTTTCACAATCAAGAACGGCACCATTACTGGATAACCAGTCCATGCCCAAAATCAACCCATAGCCCGTGAAGCCCAATACAAAAGCATCACATCCAAACTCAACGCTAAGTATAGAAATCTTCAAACCCAAACATATCATAGACAGATATATGGAGCCCCCAATTGGGTTTGAAACAACCAAGGGATCATCAACTAGACTGGTGTCTAAGTGCAGTGACTCAACTAACGATGATGAGATAAAAGAATGCGATGCGCCAGAGTCAAACAAAGTACGAACTGGATGATCAAACAGAAAAACCAGACTTTCAACGGAAATAGTTCTACCTCTCTGCTGAATCGGTGGAACTGAGAGAGCCTGAACTTGCCCCCCTGCCTGAGCTGGTGCCATAAGAGCTTGCACCTGACCTCCTGAGGTAGACCTCGTCTTCTGCCCCTTCTTTGGGCAGTCCTTTACAAGATGTCCTGCCTCACCACAATGAAAGCAACCGGTCTTCTTCTTTTTGCGACAATCCTTGCTGAGGTGGCCTGGGGTCCCACAATTGAAGCACTTCTTCTTCTTCTTCTTCCCCTTGTCACCATTGCCTTTTCCACCCTTACCTTGTTGTTGTTGTTGCGGTTTCTTCTGATCCGCCTTCTTCTCTGGTGCCTTAGAACTCTTATCATCCTCATGCATAAGTGCCATGTAGACAAGCTTCTCAAAGGTGGCCCCCATAGGAATGTGAGTCATAGCTATTCCTTGCAATGGTTCGTTCAAGCCTCTAACGAACCTCAAAGCCTTCTTCTCCGGTGTATTCACCAACTCTATGCCAAACCTTGCTAATTGATTGAATTTGTTGACATATTCTTTCACCGTGAGATTCCCTTGCTTCAAATTCAAGAACTTCTCCATAAACAGATTCTCTTCCGCCCTTGAGAGAAACTTAGCCCCAAACCTTTGCTTGAAATCTGCCCAAGAGTCAACAGGGCGTTCTCCATTAGTGACCTCCCACCAGAATGAGGCCTCTCCCTTCATTAACCAAGCCGCCAACTTGACTTTCTTTCCCTCTTCCACTTCAAAGATATCTAGCAACTCTTCCACTTCCTTAAGCCAATCTCTAGCCTCTACGAAAGTCTCTGAACCTAGAAAAGGTTTTCCTCCTATAGCCTTGAACTCCTTGCAAATCTTAGCAAAATTATCCACTCGAGGCTGAGGAGGAGGAGCGGTTGCCTCTGGTGTAGTAGCATTGGCTGGACCCGCAGCCGCGGCCCTAGCCTCTTGTAACCTCCTATACCATAGTGGTATAACTAAACCCTCCGGGATGTTAAGATCTTCAGCCATGCTGAAACGAAAGAGGAAAGATTCAAAAAGGAGATTCCGAAAGATAAAGATATGGCTATTGGGGATTATGCTTTTCTTTTTCAAAAACTCTTCTCTTAAAAGACATGTTTTTGAAAATATTTTTTTTTCCAAAAATAATACCTTTACTATTTTCTAAAAAAAAATATTTTTCTCAAAAATTTATCTGTTCCGGTAACCTTAAGCTCTGATACCACGTGTAACACCCCACTCCCGCTATGATCACTCACTAAGGGAATGCCATAGCATCGGTGGAGTATTTTAGTAAATATAGAACAGAAAAATTACAACAAGACAGATATAAATAGTACTTGAAATTTTAAAACATCATCTCATAACAGCGGAAGTAAAACATGTCTGGTTACATCATAAAACCAGAATAAAAGTCAAGTACAATATCCATCAAAATAAAGAAGTACATAATCCCACTCTCATACAATAGCCATGACAAAAGAAAAGATAACTGGGTAACTGGAGCTTTACATCTATCCAAGCTCCTAAAGACTGGAACAGCAATCCGATCAAGCTCCACTACTGCTAGGATCCACCGTAGGACCTGAGGGTTGGGAAAAAGATAAAAACAACGGGGTCAGACATAAGTCTGAGCGAGTCCTATAACTTTAACAATACAATCGTTAAAGTAACCAGAGAAGACATAAACTGATATACGGTAACTAATGGGGATGAATGGCTACACTAAGCAGTCAACTAAACTAAGATAAAAGATAAAGACGCATCTACCCTTCCAAAGGTAAATTACTAAATTGCACCACACCAGTCGTTCCTAACTTAAAGGTTGATCCCACCCATGGACTTATAAAATTAACTTAATAGTTCTCGCGTACCCCTAGGTGACTAAGTAGACGCCACGGGGCCCTACAATCCACTAGGTGTGCACACTACTCCCCATTCGATCGGCTCCCTAACGTAGATACCCGTGCTGGCCCCACCGTGGGGTGTACCATTCCCCAACGTGGCAACCTGATAAAATTAACGGTGCACGGCTTATATCTACATGATGCAACAACGTCTTATTTACCAGCCCGGGTCCACACACGCATATGAAACCCGTTGGTCATGCGTTGCCACCGCTAACCCATTTTGGCCTCTTATAGTCAAGCCAAGTATGCGTGTCCCGTCCTCGACATGGGTCGAGCCCACTAAGATACGTATGGGTTACTGGTTGAAATAGGCCCCCAGCACAAGCCATCCCCCTAAGCTTGGCCCACACACTAGTGTTTCCCACTTAACCCTTTAATCATGTTTTAATTACATGTTCCACTTTGGTTAAGTATTCTAATCGTATTTTCTATTGCCACCCAAGGCAACCCACTAGATTCCTCATGCCACCCAAGGCACCCACTTAACCCCTCATGTCCCTCTACATGTTAATATGGTTAAGTGTTTCTTAATTAATTAATTAAGATCATGACCTCATAAAGACCTCTCACATTAGACCGTCTTTTATGACTGCTGGATATGCCGGTTGGGTCCGGGCAGCCTTACGTCATAAAAAGGGTCTAACCTCGTGTCTTTACTTTAATCACGTATTTAATTTGTGCCTAAGACCTCTCACATTGGGCTAACATTTGTAGCAACTGGTTAAGCCGGTTGGGTCCGGGCAGTTTTACGCTACAACTGAGTCCAACCTCGTGTCTTAGTCGATTAATTACACCTAATTAATCACCCTCCTAATTTATATTAATTATCCCTAATTAATTAATCATGTTTTCCAGAATATGGGTAGACCTAACTCAATAGGTAAATTCCCAACTCCGTAGTGTGGGTACACCTAACTTAATAGGCAAATTCCCAACACATAGTATGGGTACACCTAACTTAATAGGCAAATTCCCATACTATGTTCATTTATTTTATGTTATGCATAATTATATTAATTTCACACAATCTTATTAACATATGCATTTAATTAACCCCATCGTTCCCACGTAATTTCGTTCTCATGACATAACACATATAAAAGGTGTCAACTTGCATATGTATGAACATGTTTCAAAGGTGCCATCTTGCATATTAACAAACACATAACTTGCATGTGAACTTGCACAACATGTCACATAACTTGCATATAATCTTGTATAACATGTCACATAAACTTTCATATTAACAAATACATGACTTACATATAATATGTCACATAACTTGCATATAATCTTGTATAACATGTCACCTAACTTGCATATAATCTTGCATAACATGTCACATAACTTGCATATAATCTTGTATAACATGTCACATAAACTTACATATTAACAAATACATGACTTGCATATAATATGTCACATAACTTGCATATGAACTTGCATAACATACTTGCATATAAACTCATAAACTTACATATGAACTTGCATAACATACTTGCATATAAACTCATAAACTTGCATATGAACTTGCATAACATACTTGCATATAAACTCATAAACTTGCATATGAACTTATAAACTTGCATATGATCTCATAAACTTGCATATGAACTTATAAACTTGCATATGAAGAAACATACAACTTGCATAGTTATCATCCATGTAACTTACATATTAACATACATATAACTTGCATATTAACATATGATCACAAAGCACAAAACTTGCATTATGCATGTCATAAAAAGAGACAAACTTGCATGTCATAATGTATGCATAAAAATCAAATACTTAGCATGCATAAAATCAAATACTTAGCATGCATGAAATCAAATACTTAGCATGCATAAAACCACATACTTAGCATGCATAGAATCAATTACTTATTATGCATAAACCCACCACTTAACTTGCATAAACCCACATACTTAACTTGCATAAACCCACATATCCAACTTGCATAAACTCACATATTCAACATGCATAAACTCACATATTCAACATGCATAAAAATAGGATTAATATTAAACATAGATTAGCATATTCACATCATATCATATGACTTGAAAACCCATTAATCCTCATGCAAAACCATAGATCTCATCATATCTCATCTACTTAATTTAGCAATTGATCATCAAAGTGATAGAAACTCACAACTAGCAAATTTGCACTCCAAATGAAGAAGATTAAGATGCTTAGAATGGATTAGAGGTTGATTAGAGAGTGATTAGCTTGCAACTTTCTTCATAAATTAGTGGAGGCTCCTTCTAAGATTTAATTTGGCGGCATGTAGCCCTCAATTCTATTTTTAGTATGGATTAGGGTAGGTTTAGGGTGTATTTATAGATTAGGTGAGTGTTTTAGGCCCTTAGATTAACCCTAGATTAGATTAGGACCCTTAGATTTCGGAAATCTCTAGAACACAGCCCAAGACTAACCCAAAAACCAGATCTGGTGCACCCAGATCAACAGGGCCGACACCCTGTGTCGACACCCCTGTCGACAGGGCTGTCGACACCCCTGTCGACATGCCTGTCGACACCCCTGTCGACATGCCTGTCGACACGGGGCTAGGCGGGAAGTTTCCCGCCCTTTCCGCTTTTGGCTCCAAACTTGTTTTAGAACTGAATTTTAAATCTGTTTTTAACTTTGAATTTTCTGAAAACTTCATTGGGCCATAACTGGGCCATACGGACTCCGATTCTCGAAAACTCGGACTCTATTTCGCGTATTTTTTCCGAGACGAACGCAATGACGCAGCCTGTTTCCCCTGATTCTCACATATGAGATTAATTATACTTTAATTACTAACCATTAGTGTTAATTAAAATTCGGGGTGTTACAATATTTATTTGATTTAGACACTATTACAATATATCATAATAGTTTTGATACAAAGATTTGAGTTATTGTAAGGTAAAAACCATCCATTTTTATGTATGGATCGGTCTTACAATTATCTTTTCTTTACAAAGGATTTTTCACAGTAAATCAACTGATTAGAGTTTATTCACACTAGTCGCATGACTGACCCAGAGTTTATTTGTTTTTGGTTTACCCTAAACTCTTGGGTGCCCAAATTTTTGTGGGCAATCAAGTAGTTTAGGTGTTTACAAGTACCTTAGGAGGAACTTGGGCAGGAGGCTTCATTGTTAGATATCTACTGTTTATTTCAACTGTGATGTGTTGTGTTGTACTCTGATTATGGTATGAATATATGGTACATAATTATGTATTTAAAAGTTGTTATATATATTGCATTTTATTCATCTATGATGTAAGATTCTATGCTGTAATTTCTGTTCTTCTTCTATCTTCTTCTTTTTTACCCATAATATTTTGTATTTCTATGCAATTTGGGTTAGACATGTGGTTTATTGAGTCAACCCAAGGGGTATGGGTTTGCGGCTTGTTGAAAAACATGAGATAAATTATTCAAAGTTGTTGGCTTCTTGAATGTGTTAGCAAAGTATGAAATGTTGAATTTGCTTGAAAAATTGTTTGTTGAATATAGATATGCATTCTGTTATTTATTTTGTCACGCATAAAGTAATATAGTAAAAAAAACAAATTAGATATAATTTATAACTAATCAGTAGGTTGATTGATTTGAATTGATATTTGAAGTAAATACAAGAAAACTACGGGGCACAGTTCCTAAAAGGTGAGGTGTAGGTAATAACCTTACAATTTACACATTGAGAAATCATGGTAGATAAGGTGGAATAACACTAATATGTGGTTGTGTGTTTACGATTGGTTGTCCATGAATGCACTATATATATTTTTGTATCTAAGATAAACCTAAGCAGAATAATTAAATAAAACTTGGATGATATGTACATTAAAACCCTGATTTATAAGGAAGGTAAATATGTTTGAAAATAGTAGGGGATTAATATATCATAAGTGTGTGTGTGTGTGTATATATATATATAGACACTGAGCAACCTGATGGACTTTTATTAACTAAAAAGAAAAGAGAAAATATTTATGCAGCATGTTTCAAATGTAAAAGGAAGGTTGTAGGGATAAATAATATATTGCACACCTGTCCAATTTAAATTTTAGGCATGTGGTAGTGATCTTGCAAATGGTATGACCTAGATATAAGAGGTAATTTAAAGGTAAGCTTTTCCAAAAAATAATATAACCACCTTTGCTTTCCACATCGTTGTAACAACTCGGAATTTCTAAATGAATTTAAATTTTTATCGTAGCTATTTTAATGGATTTTGAATATTTAAAATTATTTATTTTAAATAATAACAACTAAAAACTTATTTAAATCGAAGCTAGAACGAACAAATTTATTTTAATTATAAAACAAGCCTGAAATGGCGTGGTAATTTGAAAATTCAATTTTAAAGAATATACAAATTCAAAATAAATCGGATTTCAGTAAAACAAGAAACATTTGAATCTGTTTAATTATATCTTTCTAACGAATGTGAAAAATTGAGATTATATAATATAAATTGAAAGTTATGTTCAGTTTAAAATTTAAAATAATCGCTATGGAATTTATATATATTTTAATTTAATGTATAACCCTTATAAATAGCCATTTTGCAATCGACCTCCGTTTTTGACGAAACCACTTTTGTTGGATCCGAAATGTCAAATTATTGTTAGGTTTCAAATTTCATAATCTTTGGAATTAATATGTGAGCGCAGTAATTTAAACTTGTTTTGTCAATTTAGTTTAAATTTAATTGACCAGAAAAAGGCCATTTTTTAGACGTCTCCAAATTTGATGAAATTAGTTTTGTTAGGACCGTATCTTTGAAACATAGCTAGATATAATTTTTCTGTAATTTTTGAAGTCAGTATGCAGTCCCAGTAAATTAAAATGTACGTTTAAATTCAGTATATATTGATTTATTTATTTTTTGATGAAAGTTGATCAATATCTTCGAATCGGCTTACAAAACATCTCCCATTGTGTCCGAAATGGGGTTCAGAGCGTTAATCTTTGAATTTAATAGAATTTAATTTTATAAAAATAAAAAGGTATAAAGGTATTTTCGAAACTCTAATGCCATCAGATATCTGAGCCGCCGCCACATCGTATTAATGGCCTTCATCTCTCCAAATTCACGATGAATTAACACATGATTCAAAATGAAAATTAGATAGCTTCTTTAGCTCTTCAATTTGGTGTGGATATGATGGGGTATCAGCGCCCATCATCCTTGATTTTAGGGATAAAAGATGGCATTTTTTAAGGGGATTTCAACGGAGATGGGGCGTGAGTTGCACTCCTCTCCAGGCGCTGGTAGACCTCACGACGGCTAGCAGAGTGGCGACTCCCGATCCACTTCCGGTCTTCTGTGCAGGAGGCAGCGACGGTTCTAAAATTTGAGCGATTTCAGAAGCATTGGACTCGTGTCGAAGATTACTACATTTCAGAACTGACCAAAACAGAAATGGAGCATGTCAGAATTTCAGGCAAATTCAAACCCACATCATACTAGAATTTCAGAAATAAACACTGACGGAGTGGAAACCAAAGTGAGAACCCCTTCTTACTAAATTATATTTTATCATGTTATTGTATTCATGTAAAAATATATATTGAATTTCCAGTGTAGATTTTTATCAGTTCTAATTATTATAAATTGTATACGGTGCCTGTTAGCTCACCTCCCACATCCACAGACCATGGACGATTTAACTGACTGGATTGTGTTTTGAATGTGATGTTGTGATGATTAACATATTAAAAATAATGTTAACATTAATGCGGTAAATGAAATTAAATATTAATTTATAATTTAAACAGTAAAAATTGGTAAATTAGAAAAATAATTCAAATCGAATTGGAACTGTTTAAATTAATTAACCAGTGATTATTTTGAACAGAATGTTGTTGCTTGAAAACCCCACATGGGTCTGGGGATGGTAATTTATTCACATCTCCCCTGAATTTAATTGTATGTCAATCGATGAGTTGACAAACTGTGATGAGCGTTATTTATTTATTTTAATGTTTATACAGTGGTAGAATGCACTCTGGATGATGTGTGGATGTTTAATGATTATTTATCATTATTGTGAATACATGCGATGTAAAAAAATCCATATAAATATATTCACATGGTGATTGTTTGAGTCTAATTCTAATTCAGAAATAATTTATAGTTTTAAAATATTATTCGGTATAGCTTTATTATAATATTCATTATAGTTTTAAAATAATATTTAGTAAAGAATCGAAATATGATTTTGATGTCCGATTTTGGGTGGACACAAAAATATTGAAATATTCAAAACTGTAATGAATATGAAGCCAAGTTAAGTAGTTAAATGCCATTTTAACTCGAATGGGTTTATCGATCGATTATATTTATTTTATAATGATTATCGAAAAGAATTGATTTCAAAATCTGATATTTTGAAAATATTATCATTTTAATATTAAGATGATGTGGAATATTCCATTTTGATTTAAAATTGAAAACATGGCTCTTTTTGGGGACTATTCTTTTATATTACCGTACTCTGATGATTTTAGTATAAGGTAGATACTTTAAATTGATGTAATGAGTTTTCTGTACTTCAGACTTATATTGTAACTAATTTGGACCACGATGTTTTCTATTTGGAAAACAAAGTTTTAAATTCCGTTGTTATTTTATATCTGTCTTGTGATGTTTCTGTTTCTGTTTACCTATAACGCTTCACGAAACTTATGCATTCTGTAAAGAGTGACATTAACGGATGTGGGGTATCACATTTGGTATCAGAGCTGAAGGTTACCGGATCAAATAATAATTTTTGGAATTTTTTTTCAAAAAGTTTTAAAAGAATGCGTTTTCAAAAGAAAACTCCGTTTTGAAAACATATTCCCCAAAGCCATATGAAATATCTTTCGATTGTCTATTTGAATCTCTTTTCCTTTTCTTTTTAGCATGTCTAGGGAACCAATTCTTCTCGAGGGCGTTACGATACCTGCTTGGTTCCGTAGTATCTTGAGGCCACGACGCCTGTTGGAGGCCAAGTAGACGCCCCTCCCCAACTACAGCCGGTGTTCCTCCTCCTCTTCCTCCGTGAGTGGATAATTTTTCCAAGATATGCAAGGATTTCTTTGCAATGGGAGGAAAGCTATTCCGAGGAAATAAGACTTTTGTAGAAGCAAGGAATTGTCTTAAAGAGACAGAGGATTTATTTGGGATTTTTGAGGTTGATGACAGTAGGAAGATTCAGTTGGTCATTTTCGTAATAA
Source organism: Allium sativum (assembly GCA_030737875.1). Taxonomy (NCBI): domain Eukaryota; kingdom Viridiplantae; phylum Streptophyta; class Magnoliopsida; order Asparagales; family Amaryllidaceae; genus Allium; species Allium sativum. The sequence goes on along the minus strand of CM060915.1, from coordinate 453,828,150 downwards.
CCCAGAAATCCGAGCCAATTTAAAAATTTTATTTTGGCAATTTTAAAGAATTTTGAATATTTAAAATGGATTATTTTAAATAATAATGATGGAAAATTTATTTTCGACGAAGTTAAAACGAATAATTTTATTTTAATTATATAACGAGCCTGAAATGGCGCTGCACTTCGAAAATTCGATTTCGAATTAAAAATGAATATACATAATTCGTTTTAAGTCAGAAATGGACGAAACAATAAATATTTGAATCAGTTTAACAATATCTTTCTAACAGATGTAAGAAATTGAGATTTAACTTTATAGAGTGTAAGATACCTCCAGTTTAAAATTTAGAAAAGTTGCCGTGAAATTTATATATATTTTAATATATATAAAGGCCCTTAAAAATAGAAATTATGCAAACGACCTCGGTTTTCGACGAAAGCACTTTTGTTGGATCCGGGACGTCAAATTATTGCTATGTTTCAAAATTCATAATTTTCTTAATCAATATAGGAGCATGGTGAAGTTAAACATGTTTTAACAGTTCAGTCAATTTCGATCAACCAGAAAATGGTCATTTTTCAAACTATCTCAGAATTTGACTAAACTAGTTTTGTTAGGAAAGTACCATCAATACGAAGTTAGAAATAATTTTTTTGGAATATTTAGAGCCCGTATGTGACCTTGGTAATTTAAAATGTGCGTTTAAATTAAATATATACTGATTTATATTTGAGTTTTGATGAAAACTGATCATAACAGCCGAATTGGGTTACGAAACATATCCCATTATGTTCGAAATGGGGGTATTTGGCTAGGGGTGACAGTCGTTGGGTTTAATTTGGGATTAGAACGAACTAGCGAATTAAATAATAATAAATAAATTCTTATAAAGGGGCCAAGCCCTTGGTTAAACCCTAGAAACCCTTTCCACTAGTCAATGCCCAATTAAAAACCCGCTACTCTCAAATTTGAAGGTGGAAAAGCCTTCCGATCTTCCTTCCCAAAATTCGAGCGATCCGCACAATGAATTCCCAAGCTTCAGTGGGGAAAATCAAAGAGCTCTCCTCCCTCTTTCCATCCACCCTAGTATGATGAAGTGTCGTCGAGAATCTGGCATGAATTTTGGTGCTAAACAGCCGCCGTTTGAAGCAATTTTCTGACTCCGAGGGTATTTCGAGTTGACTGTCGTTGAGTGGGGTTGGGCGCCTCTCCAAGTTGGTCGACTTGAGCAGCTCCGATTGGGGGTAGGTGCCTTGTGGTGCGTGGAAAATCGCGACCTAGGGTTGGAGCATATTGCGGCTGTCACGATGAAGAAGATGGCCAGATTTTTGAAGGCGGATTGGTAACATTTTTAAACATTATTTTAATTCAGTTTTATTTATGTAAAACATTGTTTATTTTGAAAAATAAAAATAGAATTGATTTATAAAAATAAATAGTGTTGTTTTAAAAATGGGATTTTGAAAATATAAATACACATGATTTTAAAAATATAAATACACATGATTTTGAAAAAATAAATTCACATGATTTTGAAAATATAAATATACATGATTTTGAAAATATAAACATATAGGATTTTGAAAATATAAATATCTTTGATTAGAAAATATAAATATTGTGGTTTTAAAAATATGAATCTACTTTGTTTTAAAAATACGAATCTACTTTGTTTTAAAAATATGAGAGGTCAAAATTTTTAAATATGAAGAGGTCGAGATTTTTTTTAATATGAAAAAGAAGTAATTTGTAAAATGAAGAAGACTAGATTTTTATATAAGGAAAGTTTAGATTTTTAAATACGTAAAGTTATAATTTTTAATTTGAAAGGTAGGATTTTTTATCTATATAGCAGTGAAGTAGAAATAGAAATTATAGAGATAACAGAAATATGATTTTTATATAATATAGATATTAAAGATGTGATTTTTATTTAGTAGAAATAATATTAAAAATGTGATTTTTATATATGTAGTGGCTACGGACAATGAAAGTGACAAAAGGCGAGCACAACGAAGGTTCCTAAATATGAAGAGTCGCGGTGTATTGTTTTAGCTAGTCGGTGAGAACTTCTCACTTTTAATTTAATTTTCTGGTTAAAATATATACTAGGATGCAGACGGTGTTTAGTAGCACCCGGCACCCCTCATCCACAGACCATGGACGGCTTGTTTGTTTGTTTGATTGATTTTGATGTGTAGTTGATTATGTGATGTTGAATGAAATAAAAAAATATTTTTATAGTTAAAAATAGAATTTTTAACGTGTATATGAAATGAAATAAATTAATATAAAAAAATCGAACGATTTGTTTATATACACACATTTGACTGATATTGACTAGGACGATAAATTTTACATATTGCCCAACTGCACAAATAAAATCTGTGTTTGATTGTTTGAAACCCCACACTAGTATTGGGGTGATATATGACATACACTAATCCCAATAATTAGTTGTATGTCGATCGATTGATTGACAGACTATTATAAGCGTTGAATATTTATATTTGATGCTTATACAGTGTAGAATGCACTTTGGATGATGGTTGATTATTTGTCATTGTTGATATATACATGCGTTGTATGGAAATCCATAGAAATAAAATCTATGGTAATTGATTGGGCCTCATTCCAGTTTTGAAATAGAATATTTGAAAAAGAAATATTTGAATAAAATATTTGAAATAGAATATTTGAATATAGAAATATATGAAGCCGTGTTGATTAGATTGATGCTATTTTGACGTGAACGATATTTATATCGATTTTATTCATTTTTCAATGAATATTGAAAGTAATTTGAAATTCGAATTAAATTGAAATGAATTGAAATTAGAATTAATTTGAAATAGATTTGAATTTCGAATTAAATTGAATAGATTTGAAATTCGAATTAAATTGAATAGATTTGAAATTCGAATTAAATTGAAATGAACTGAAATTCGAATTAAATTGAAATTGAATTGAAATCGATTTGAAATGAACTTAAAACGAATTTATATTGAAAAATTCAATCTTGATTGGAATTTGAAAAGGAAGTTGAAATCATTTTGAAACGAATTTAAAACGATTTATAAAATACGTTTTAAAAGTAAATCGACAAAATACATATAATATATTTATATTATATATATAATGGCCTGAATAGAACGCGCCGCGCAGCAGCAGTTCGCGAATTTCGACCATTGACTTCGAATGGATATTGCGGGAGATCCGACCGTCGGATTCTCCTAAAACAGGAATCGTTGGGTTCGTATCGAAAAGAGATTTCTAACGAATATTAGAGATTTGAAATCTGACGGTTGGATTTGGAATTATGTCCAAATCAAATTTATAAAAGGTCGTTGTAAGTGCACTTCGATGGTCGTTGATGGAAATCGACTGTACGGGCCTTGATAAAATTATTAAAAATATCTATAATTTGTGTAAAATCATAAGAAACGATTTGGGAAGAATTGGGATGAAAAACTCCATATTTGAAAAGATAAAAATAGATTTTTATCAAAATAAACTAGTTTTGAACTAGAATTAAAATTCTATTTATTTTTAAAATAAATAAAGTGGATATGAAATGGTTTTAAAAGTAACCAGAATTTCCAATAATTGAATTGGAATGGATTTGAATCGAAATTGACTTTGGAATATTTCGATTTTGGACTTCGTGATGAAACAGATATCGTTATTCGAATTTGAAAGATATATTTATGTCGTTATTTCAAATACGATATTTGTTGGTCGTAGAATTTGATATTGAATATAAGCCGATATATTTTCTATTCAGAGCCTTGTATTTGATATCAAATGGGATTTGGGTTTGTCGTGAATGGTGTCTTCATTAACACTGTTCTTAAACCCAGTTGAGAAAAAGATTAAATCTTTTTATTTAGATTTAATAAAGTGTACCAATTAAATGATATTTAATTGGAATTGAATTGGTATTGACTTTTGGGTTTATCGTGAACAGTGTTTTAAATAACACTTGTTCTTTAACCCGATAATTAATGGAATGTGATTTTGGGTTGTCGTGAACGGTATCTTCAATAATACTGTTCTTCGACCAAAAGGAGTTAAGAAAATCATAAACTAACTGGAGATTAGTTAAGTTGGATGGTTTCTGGGGTATTGATCTGATGTTGGTTTCGGCCTTCGGGGTTAATACATAGGGAATTACTCACTTGCTAATTTACGGTTAGGGACTGATTGAAATGTGATGTGATTTTGGGGTTTATCGTGAACCGTGTTTTAAATGACATCGGTTCTTTAACCCAGTTAAAGATTAAAACTAAGTGGAGTTTTAATGAATCTTTATTAGATTGAAATGATCGAGAATGGAGTATCACCAGTTTTGCTCCAGGCGTTAGTTAAATCTTTAATTAGATTTGATCGTGAAATGGTAACGGAATTTACTGATAACACCATGGTGTTAGATATGAAGTATTACCAGCTTTACTTCATAGGATGAATAGGTTAGGATTGGGAAATTAAAACCATTGATTACTTCGGTAAAGTTCGTTAATCCCGGCTAGTTTGGATAAACTATAATTTGGTTTGAATTGATATTCAAAGGAAGATTAAAGAACAAATTTAAAGAATTAATCCTTGATAAAATTAATGGGAACCTTTCACAAAGAATGTGAAATTTAGAAACTAACCGTAGGTTAGTTAAGAAGAATGGTTTCATGTTTATTATTTTGATGTTGGTTTCGGCCTTCGGGGTTAATATTTGGGGAATTGTTCTCTTACTAATTTAGGGTTAGCGACAAATGAATTGGAATGAGGCATATGTTGTGTTTGTGTAACACTTGTTTATTATATACGCGAGTTATTCAGAAAGACCGGGTTTATCCCATTCTGAGTAACTGATTCGACGATGAGTTGAAGATGAAGACGATGGTAGAAGACCGGAGGTCTTCACGTCGTTTGGATAATTACTAATGATCTTGATTGGGTCGTACACCCAAGAGGAGGGAATCAGTTAGTGGTCGTCCAGACGTACTTGGAGATCGAAGGATATGCGAGGTACAAGGTGCTTCCGGTTTCGTTTAGACCCAGAACGGACTTGTAAGTGGATGTGTGTCTGACATCGGATTTCATTCTGTGTGATTGATATCGGTTGCATAGCGTGAATTGCCTGTGTGGCATGCTGAGATGCAAATGATCAAGGCTTCTGTTGAAAAGCAGAGTCTTGTGGTTGATGATCAAATCACAGCCCGTGTGGCACAGCTTTGTGTAGCGTTAATTCGCGAGCCTCACACCCCGGTTGTGAACCAGAAACGGGAGAGGACATCAGGGAGGGCATGCGTTTCCTTCTAGATAGAAGTGGCGTCAGTGGTTTTACACGCCCTGACGAGTTTGACTTATGTGGTTGTTGCTATTGCGAGGCACCTCGGATATATCGGTAACTATGTGAAGCTGATGGAGTCATTCGTTGGCTCATTTACGCCCCAAAGGGTGGGGAAACGCAGTGTTCAAGCATTTTAATCCACATCGGTGGACCGGCCCTGACATTCCAAGGGCTCACCTTTGTCTGGGTCTTGAGGCTCGGGCTAGAGAGTCTTGAATCGGTGAGGACTAACTTTTGCCTTGGTTCACAGATGGAAATCCAATTTCCAAATACGTGACTTGCGGTTTTGATTGTAGAACCTAGTACGGCGACATGATATATGGTACCCATGCTGCCTATGATTGATATTTATGATTGTATACAAAATCAGAAACTAACTGGAAACGAGCTAAGATGGGTGGTTTCCTGGGTATTGGTCTAATGTTGGTTTTGGCCTTTGGGGTTAATACTTAGGGAATCATTCTCTTACTAATTTACGGTTGGTGTCTGATTAAGAATTAAAACATGAAATTTAGCGTATCAAGCATTCTTTGGCTATTATATGGTAAAAACCCTATCCTCCGGCTTGCGTTGCATTGTGTGATGGGACCTTGGTCTTATAATAGCTTCATTGTTCTTTATTTAGCATTGCACTGTTGTTTTATGCACTGGTATTGTTGGGAGGAAACCCGTTCCGTGTTATACGGTGTGGTCCCTTGATTTACCTAACTTTAAAATAAAGATAAATAACTGTTTTAGTTCTCACACTAGTCACATGACTGACCTGGAGTTTATTGTTTTAACCTAAACTCTAGGTGACTTTATTTTGATATGGGAAGCTAGTAGTTTTGGTTATGCAGATTTATATTCACAGGATCCTAATTTACAGCTGGGACGATACTCGGAAAGCTCTGTAACCGTGTATTACTTCTAGTTGTGTATTGTATTATTTTTCCACTGCGATGTATTTAAATGTAATTTAGATCTCCGATATTTTATGTATAATATTGATTCATACTCTGTATATTCGTGTATTCTGATGGAATTGTTGTAATTAACAATGAAATGTTCTTCTGTTTGCATTCTATTTTGTCGTGTTCTCAAGATAATCTGGGCTTTCCTTACCGGGGAAGTTATGGGCTATTACAATTGGTATCAGAGCTTTGGTTTACAAAGCTTGAGAATAAGACACATTAGAACCGAACGAAAGAATTCATCAGAGATTGGATTAGTAATATCTAATGAGAATGATTCGTTAGAGATGGGATCAGTAGTATCCTAGAACGAGTGTGAAGAGTATATTTTTAAAAGGAAAACAAATTTTGTTTTGAAAATTTAAATTCAATTATACGTATTTGATTATTTATTATATTTGAATTTGGACAATCCAGTATATATAGATTTTGCGTATATGTCTGATCCCCGTGTATTCGAAGTTTTAATATACTAGACAGATATAGAATCACACTCTAGTCGCCCGAAGATGATTTTGATGATGGAGCTCCATCATCAGTATTTATGTTCGTGTTTCGAAAGTGAGATATCTATATATTTCCATTAGACTGGTGTGAGAACAAAAACTAGATAGGGCTTATTGTTGTGATTTGGCATCAAAAATCTGATTTTTAGACTATGTACCAAAGTTAAGAATTTGTAAAGCTAATCTACTAATTGATTGCTGATTGTGTTGTTTGATTATTGTTTGGTTAATTAAATGTTGAACCTTTAGCCAAATTAAACCAAATAGTGAATTGTATTGAAAATTTGTCGTAATTGCATGCATATACATATACTTACATTGAACAGGTCATAGTGAGGAGGCTAGAGCAGAGAATAAAATTGTTTGCCCGACAAATAGGTACATGTTTATTGTATTTCTTTGGGTTTGGATGATTTTATGAGTCTACTGGCTAGCCGCTTGGCTTTTTCTTTTTCTTTCGGATTGAAGAAGGCCATGGGAGGCTATATGAAATATCCCGAAGTCCCCAGTCCAGGGGAGGTTATGGCGAAATTTTTCAAAAATTTAGGGTGTTAGCCAAATTTTTTGAAAAATTTGAAAAGTTCATAGAAACTAGAAAGTTGAAGAACTTAAGCCATAATGAAAATAGTGAAAGTTGAGTTGATTAGTTAAACAACTTTCGGCTTCGTTCCTTTTCGGGGACGAAAAGTTTTAAGTGGGGGAGATTGTAATAACCCGGAAATCCGAGTCAATTTAAAATTTTTATTTTGGCAATTTTAAAGAATTTTGAATATTTAAAATGGATAATTTTAAATAATAACGACGGAAAATTTATTTTCGATGAAATTAAAACAAATAATTTTATTTTAATTATATAACGAGCCTGAAATGGTGCTGCTGTTCGAAAATTCGATTTCGAATTTCAAATGAATATACGGAATTCGTTTTAAGTCAAAATTGGACGAAACAAGAAATATTTGAATCTGTTTAACAATATCTTTCTAACAGATGTAAGAAACTGAGATTTAACTTTATAGAGTGTAAGATACGTCCAGTTTAAAATTCAGAAAAGTCACGGTGGAATTTATATATATTTTAATATATATAAAGCCCTTAAAAATAGAAATTTTGCAAACAACCTTAGTTTTCTATGAAACAACTTTTGTTGGATCCGGTATGTCAAATTATTGCTATGTTTCAAAATTCATAATTTTCTGAATCAATATGTGAGCGTGGCGAAGTTAAACATGTTTTAACAGTTCAGTCAATTTCGATCAACCAAAAAATGGTCATTTTTCAAACGATCTCAGAATTTGACGAAACTAGTTTTGTTAGGACCGTATCATCAATACGAAGTTAGAAATAATTTTTATGGAATATTTAGAGCCCGTATGTGACCTCGGTAATTTAAAATGTGCGTTTAAATTAAATATATACTGATTTATATTTGAGTTTCGATGAAAACTGATCGTAACAGCCGAATTAGGTTACGAAACATATCCCTTTATGTTCGGAATGGGGGTATTTGGCTAGGGGTGACAGTCGTTGGGTTTAATTTTGGATTAGAACGAACTAGCGAATTAAATAATAATAAATAATTTCTTATAAAGGGGCCAAGCCCTTGGTCAAACCCTAGAAACCCTTTCCACTAGTCAATGCCCAATTAAAAACCCGCTACTCTCAAATTTGAAGGCAGAAAAGCCTTTCGATCTTCCTTCCCAAAGTTCGAGCGATCCGCGCAATGAATTCCCAAGCTTTAGTGGGGAAAATCAAAGAGCTCTCCTCCCTCTTCCATCCACCCTAGTATGATGAAGTGTCGTCGAGAATCTGGCATGAATTTTGGGGCTAAACAGCCATCGTTTGAAGCAATTTTCCGGCTCCAAGGTTATTTCGAGTTGACCGTAGTTGAGGGGGGTTGGGCAGCTCTACAAGGTGGTCGACATGAGCAGCTCCGATTGGGTGCAGGTGCCTTATGGTGCGTGGAAAATTGTGACCTAGGGTTGGAGCATATTGCGATTGTCACGATGAAGAAGATGGCTAGATTTTTGAAGGAGGATCGGTAACATTTTAAGCATTGTTTTAATTCAGTTTTATTTATGTAAAACATTGTTTATTTTGAAAAATAAAAATATAATTGATTTATAAAAATAAATAGCGTTGTTTTAAAAATGGGATTTTGAAAATATAAATACACATGATTTTGAAAATACAAATACACTTGATTTTGAAAATATAAATACACATGATTTTGAAAATAAAAACATACATGATTTTGAAAATATAAACATATAGGATTTTGAAAATATCAATATCTTTGATTTGAAAATATAAATATTGTGGTTTAAAAATATGAATCTACTTTGTTTTAAAAATATGAATCTACCTTGTTTTAAAAATATGAGAGGTCTAGATTTTTAAATATGAAGAGGTCGAGATTTTTTTTAATATGAAAAAGAAGTAATTTGTAAAATGAAGAAGACTAGATTTTTATATAAGGAAAGTTGAGATTTTTAAATACGTAAAGTTATCATTTTTAACTTGAAAGGTAGGATTTTTTATCTATATAGCAGTGAAGTAGAAATAGAAATTATAGAGATAACAGAAATATGATTTTTATATAATATAGATATTAAAAATGTGATTTTTATATAGTAGAAATAATATTAAAAATGTGATTTTTATATATGTAGTGGCTACGGACAATGAAAATGACGAAAGGCGAGCACGACGAAGGTTTCTACGTATGAAGAGTCGCGGTGTATTGGTTTAGCTAGTCCATGAGAACTTCTCACTTTTAATTTAATTTTCTAGTTAAAATATATACTAGGATGCAGACGGTGTTTAGTAGCACCCGACACCCGTCGTCCACAGACCATGGACAGATTATTTGTTTGTTTGTTTAATTTTGATGTGTAGTTGATTGTGTGATGTGGAATGAAGTAATAAAATATTTTTATAGTTAAAAATAGAATTTTTAACGTGTATATGAAATGAAATAAATTAACATAAACAAATCGAACGATTTGTTTATATACACACATTTGACTGATATTGACTGGGACGATAAATTTTACATATTGCCCAACTGCACGAATAAAATCTGTGTTTGATTGTTTGAAACCCCACTGGGGTGATATATGACATACACCAATCCCAATAATTAGTTGTATGTCGATCGATTGATTGACATACTATTATAAGCGTTGAATATTTATATTTGATGCTTATACAGTGTAGAATGCACTTTGGATGATGGTTGATTATTTGTCATTGTTGATATATACATGCGTTGTACGGAAATCCATAGAAATAAAATCTATGTTAATTGATTGGGCCTCATTCCAGTTTTGAAATAGAATATTTTAAAAAGAAATATTTGAAATAGAATATTTGAATATAGAAATATATGAAGCCATGTTGATTAGATTGACGTCATTTTGATGTGAACGATATTTATATCGATTTTATTCATTTTTCAATGAATATTGAATTAATTTGAAATTCAAATTAATTTGAAATAGATTTGAAATTCGAATTAAATTGAATAGATTTGAAATTCGAATTTAATTGAAATGAAGTGAAATTCAAATTAAATTGAAATTGAATTGAAATCGATTTGAAATGAACTTAAAACGAATTTATATTGAAAAATTCAGTCTTGATTTGAATTTGAAAAGGAAGTTGATATCTTTTTAAAATGAATTTAAAACGATTTATAAAATACGTTTTAAAAGGAAATCGACGAAATATATATAATACATTAATATTATATATATCATGGCCTGAATAGAACGCGGCGCGCAGCGGCAGTTCGCGAATTTCGACCATTGACTTCGAAAGGATATCGCGGGAGATCCGACCGTCGGATTCTCCTAAAACCGGAACCGTTGGGTTCATATTGAAAAGAGCTTTCTAACAAATATTAGAGATTTCAAATCTAACATTTGGATTTGGAATTATGTCCAAATCAAATTTGGAAAAGGTCGATGAAAGTGTAGTTCGATGGCCGTTGATGGAAATCGGCTGTACGGGCCTTGATAAAATTATTAAAAATATCAATAATTTGTGTAGAATCATAAGAAATGATTTGGGAAGAATTGGGATGAAAAACTCCAAATTTGAAAAGATAAAAATAGATTTTTATCGAAATGAACTAGTTTTGAACTAGACTTAAGTAACCAGAATTTCCAATAATGGAATTGGAATGGATTTGAATCGAAATTGACTTTGGAATATTTCGATGTTGGATTTCGTGATGAAACATATATCGTTATTCGAATTTGAAAGATATATTTATATCGCTATTTCAAATACGATATTTGTTGGTCGTAGAATTTGATATTGAATATAAGTCGATATATTTTCTATTCAGAGCCTTGTATTTAATATCAAATGGGATTTGGGTTTGTCGTGAATGGTGTCTTCATTAACACTGTTCTTAAACCCAGTTGAGAAAAAGATTAAATCTTTTTATTTAGATTTTATGAAGTGTACCAATTAAATGATATTTAATTGGAATTGAATTGGTATTATTTTTGGGTATATCGTGAACAGTGTTTTAAATAACACTTGTTCTTTAACCCGATAATTAATGGAATGTGATTTTGGGTTGTCGTGAATGGTATCTTCAATAATATTGTTCTTAGACCCAAAGGAGTTAAGAAAATCATAAACTAACTGGAGATTAGTTAAGTTGAATGGTTTCTGGGGTATTGATCTAATGTTGATTTCGGCCTTCAGGGTTAATACTTAGGGAATTGCTCACTTGCTAATTTACGGTTAGGGACTGATTGAAATGTGATGTGATTTTGGGGTTTGTCGTGAACCATGTTTTAAATGACATCGGTTCGTTAACCCAGTTAAAGATTAATACTAAGTGGAGTTTTAATGAATCTGTAATTAGATTGAAAAGATCGAGAACGGAGTATCACCAGTTTTGGTCCAGGCGATAGTTAAATCTTTAATTAGATTTGAACGTGAAATGGAAATGGAATTTACCGATAACACCGTGGTGTTAGATATAAAGTATTACTAATTTTACTTCATGGGATGAATAGGTTGGGATTGGGAAATTAAAACTAATGATTACTTCGGTAGGGTTCGTTAATCCCGGCTAGTTTGGATAAACCATAATTTGGTTTGAATTGATATTCAACTGAAGATTAAAGAATAAATTTAAAGAAGTTATCCTTGATAAAATTAATGGGAACCTTTCCCTAAGAATGTGAAATTTAGAAACTAACCGTAGGTTAGCTAAGAAGAATGGTTTGTTGTATATGACGTAGTCGTATACACTATTATATGATTTTTGTTTGATGATAACAACCAAATAAATATATATTATAAATGTGTTTGATATCGTACTGTTAATATACATCACAGACAGAAATATAATATTTATATTTAAACAGAATACTACTGTACACGAATTTAAATATTCAAACAGTATTTTATTTAAATATGATATGTTATTTCAACTTTTCAAACAGTACACTCCACTATTTGTACATATCACTGATATACATTTCATATATACTTTGACACTGTTACATCATTCACTTTGTTTACATTTCAGACATACATTTCTCCCATAAACTGACACATATACTTTTCTCTATCATCTTCGGTCTTTTATCTTCTGTCTTGTATCTTCAGTCTTCTATCTTCACCATCAGTCCAGTCTTCATACCTGTCATATACAAGAACACACACACAGTACACTGCAATAGAATTTAAGCTGAATACATGTGTATATAAATTTTATTTTTAAATTTTATTTGCCTCAGATTTCTGGTGTGTTTCTCATCATTTTTCATGACTTGATCTGATTCATCTGTGTCTAGCAGACAGTTTGTATATGTACAGGGACAGGAAATTTTCTGAATGGCTGCATATACACGCATGTATATATATATATATGTATACAAGTGTGCACTGCCACACCAATTCAGTGTGCAACTGAGGAGTAGCCACGTGGACCTTCTCGACTCAGTGCACATGAAAACAAAGTCATCACATCTCATAATACAAAGTGAAAATGGCAGCTCAAAGGATCAAAGCAAACATGAAATCAATGAAACCATCAACATGACAGCTTAATCAAGACAATACATAAGGCAATATAAGATCACAATATATAACATGGCAGATCAGGTTCAATTTCAGATCAGCATAAACAGGTTGTAAATCATGGCAGATCATAGCAAATAAACATGGCAAATCTGCTCTTACATGGCAGATCAGTGTCAAGTGATTTACATGGCAAGAACATTCAAAATCTAGTGATTTGCATGGAAAATCAACTATATTTTATATGGCAGATCAACATGGCTCAGCTTAAGTTCAAGTGGTCGAGCTAAGTACGGCAGCTAAATCAATTACAGCATGGCAGATCAGTTCAAGAAAACATGTGTGTATATGATGCATGAAGATTTCAGAAAGTTACTCAAGTATTCAGATCATGCAAATATTCAAGAACAACAACATAGTAAAACAGGGTGCAAACACACTAACATGGCAGCAAAGAAAGATAAATAGCAACATGTTTAAGCCGGGCCAAGACAAGTCAACATACAACAGTGTCAGGCAAAGAAAAGAAGTCAGATTTTATAAGTGGTGCAACACAAGAGAGCTAAGAGCTCTAGGCAACCACAGTAGCATAGGGTACAACAAGTTTTTGTTAAGGCAACAAGGTTCATATGCACAAGACAGCTCATAGCAAAACTCATGGTACAACGCAAACATGGTTCAAGACAAGTGCATGGATTTACACACAAACCAGGTGCAACAATGGTGGTGTACATACATGTGATCAGATGTTTCATATACATGAATGACCAACATATATATGCAAGTTCAGTTTCAGGCATGGTTCAGCAAAGTATCAAAGAGGTGCAACATGATAAATGTTGCATGACTCATGTATCAGCATCTAAATAAACAAACAGGGACAATGCAAGTGCACAAATGACTTCAAGTTAAAATACAAGTGATGGAGCATGGCAAGATTAAGGGTGCAACAAGTCAAGGAGCCGAGCAAGGTTGCATTTCAGGAAATTAAATGGTGTACATTTCTAGCTTCAAATCTTTCCAAAATTCACCGAAGGATTCAAAAGAAATCAGACAACATTTCTAGGCAAAATTGGTCTGATTATTTCTTTCCAGAATATCAGAGAGTTAAGGAGAATTTCTTTTTAATTTTTTTTTTTTTTTTTTTTTGCATCAAATCATGGCAACAAAGAGAGCATGTTTTTAAATCGGTTTGTTCTTTCTTGGTGAAACCATATTTGGCATTTTTTCATTTATGTCCAGGAATTCAAAACTGGAAATACACGCAAGGGGACAGAAAATTAAAGAATATCTTTCCAGAAATGCTCAATTTTTATGGCAACAAATTTCATCTGCAAAGCCGAGAAACAGTAGGAACAAATCAAAAGAGGAAAACAGCACAAAAGGCCACAATCAAGTCCAGAATTCATCGAGGCAAACAAGGCAACATATTTCATTAATTAAAGCCGATTTTATCAAGAATTTCAAAAAAAAAAGGGGAGACCGCAAAATCAGTCAAGCCATTTATATTGAAATCAGAGATAACAGGATTTTTAATCCTATATTTACACCAATTACATCATCGGCTAGAAAGCATCGAAAACCAACAACAAAATCAAGAGCAATCAGAGAAACAAAATTCGAATAACTCACAATTTTCACAAGAGTTTCAATCGCCTGAAAGCCACAAATCAGTGAGCAAGAAAGCATCAGAAAGCCACGACAACTCGACGGCACAGAGATTCAGTTCCAAGAAGCAAGCGATTCGATTTGGGAAGAAACCCTAGTTTGATATCGGCCGCCATTTTTATTCTCAAAGAATAAGAGACATCGAGCTAAATAAAAAAGGAAAGGGGCCGGCCTAATGGAGTTAAACCTAGCCAAGTGTTTTAATAAGGGGATGACCCTTTGTTTTTAACTCCTAGGGTTTTAATTTTGATTCTACTTTGTGTCATTTTAAATTGTGTTGTAAAATCGATCAAACAGTTTCTAGAAGTCTGTAAAATTCTAGGATTCAGTTAAGGGTAACTGACAGTTTCAGAGTCTGTAAAATCTGGGTTACTGATTACGGGGTTGTAATCAGGGGAAATCTGATCGAGTGGATATTGGTCAGTCTAGGGATTTGAGCGTAGGGTTAGAATAGGAGCAAGGTTTGCGAGTGTACATGGTCTTGTATGCGGGATCTGTTCTATCACCTAGTAGAAACCTTAGAAATGCAGCAGTAGGCAGGGTTTTGCCGAAGCTGGGTATATCTGTGTGTGATTTATTTTCTGCATTTCTGTTTCTGCTATAATCTGTGATCTATTTATTATTTTAATATCTCGTTAGAATTTTAATTCAATTAAAAATTGTGATAAACCCTATTCACCCCCCCTCTAGGGTTAATCTAGATCCAACAAGTGGTATCAGAGCAGGTATTTTTTTTAACTCTAGAGTCATGGGTAACCCTAGTTGTCTGTCTAGCGAGAGTCAGTCCAGTTCATCTCCAACTATTTTCACTGGAACAGATTTTTTAAACTGGAAATCCAAAATGGAATTTTATTTAAAATATGTTAATATTAAATGTTGGGATGTTGTTATTAATGGGTACGATATGGTAGATAAAGTTTTTAATTCTCGTGCTACACATATTCTTTATTCTCATCTTGATGATAATCAATACAGTCTGATTTCCCATTGTTTAACTGCACAGGAAATTTGGACAGCTCTCAATACGGAGTATGGGCAAATTGACAACAACTACTCAAAATCCCGAAATATCAACTCAGATTCAGATCAACGCTTGAAAGGAGAAACAGATAGATCAAACGATGGAGAATCAACAGATGGTGAAACAGAAAATTTCTCTTACGAAGATTTAATTTATATGTGTGCTGATCTAACTAAGTCTGTCGATAAACTACAATCTAAAAATAAAAGTCTAAAATCTAAAAATTCTGAGTTGACCGGCAAAATTGATGATTTGGAATCACAGCTTGAATATTTAAAAAATCCTTCAAATTCTGATTGCAAAAATTGTTTGAAACTGAAAACCAATCTTGTTCATCTCAATAAAAATATTCAAAAGTTTGAAAAAGAAATTTTGATCTTAAAAGAAAACAAGATTGAGTTATCAAGTTTGAATAATTTTTTACAAAAGGAATTTGAAATTTTTAAGAATGATATATATTCCAAATTTGAAATTGCTGAAAAGGAGAATTTGTTGAAATCCGATTTGATTTTAAAAGAGCTGGAAAATGAGATTGAGAAATCCAAGAAATTTGAGTTTGAAAAACAAAAACTCTTTGAATCTGAAATTGATGAATCCCAAGCCAAAATTAAATTGCTTGAAAATGAGAATTTGGTTTTGAAACAGTCCAATGCTGAACAGAAGATCGCTGTAAATAATTGCTCAAATTTATTAAAAGAAAATAGCAATCTAAAATCCAAAATTCAACGATTAGAATCAACTTTGGATAAATTTTCTAATGGGGAAAAATCGTTGAATATGCTGTTACAAAACCAAGTTTCTATTGGAAATAAATCTGGTCTTGGCTTCGGGAAAAATAATGTTTTTGGAAAATAAAATTCAAATGATTTGAAAAATCCTTCAAAATGCTTTGAAAAAAATCTTTTTGAAAACTCAAACTTTGATAATCCCAAAGGATTTTTGAATCAAAAACATGATGTGAATTTGTTTTATAACAAACCATTTAAACAATCTTGGATCCCAAATAAAAATAAAACGACTTCAACTAAATTCAAACAGATTTGGGTCCCGAAAGGTACAAAGGTTGATTCGAATGGTTTGCTATATAAACAGGTTTGGGTACCAAAAGATTTGAACAAAACTGTGAGTGGTTTCACAAATTTTGTTAGACCGCTCGATCCTCTCAACTGTTAGGTACCGAAGAAGGCTGGGGAACTGCTGTGCTGAAAAGAGATTGATTTCAGGCTGTCATTTTGTTTGTATTCTTTACAGTTCCTTGGCCAAGATTGGATGAGTTAGAAATTCTGTTTTACATCGTCTGTCTGGTATGATTTCTAAACTCATCTGTGTAAATATTTTTTTTCTTCTACCCTTTCTATTTTTGTTCTGTTTTTGTTTTGTCACTGCCATATCTTTGTTTATTCTGTGCTCCATTAACTTCCAATTGCAAAACTCATATTTGTCTGGAAATTCATTTTATTTGTAGAAAACTCTCGTGTTTATAATCATTTCCAGATCTTGAATTTATTTGTGTAAATATCTGCAATTGTTTTGAAGTTTATTTTCCTAATTCTGAATTCATAACGGTGTTGTTGTATTCATGTCATATCTTGAACACTGTTAATTAATTTGAATTCTAAATTTTTGAAGATCTGAAAATTGATGGAATTTCACACGCTTTTGCTATTCTGAGTTTATTCTAATTCATTTTAGAAAAGCTCAAAATATTATACTCATTACAGCACTTTGTTATTTATCAGTTGTGACAATTCCAGTAATTTTTTTTTGGATTGGCTTGAACCAGTGATACATCTTGAAAATCATAGTTAGTCATGATCATTATAGTTAAAATTTGTTTGTTTGAAATCATCTGAAACTATTGATATTCTGAATAATCACACACCTCCTAAATTTGAAATTATCAACCTTGTGTGACTGATTCATTATATTTCAAAACTTGACATTGATTCAAGTGATTTCAAATAAATTATTTTGGGTCATGAATATCTATCAAACCTGATGTAAATGATATGATTTTCTTTGGGCTTGTCTGAAATTCTTGTGAAAAACGCTTTGAAAAATTGGTCTTAAATCTCTCTACTATTTCATGGTTATTTGATGTGAATGATTGTTTGTTTAAAATCATTTGAAATTATTGATTTATTGAATCACACATATATTCTGAATGTGAAAATAATAATTTGGTGTGATCGATTCATTGAATCTAGAGATTTTTCTTATTCCTCAAATGATTTCAAATAAACGGTAGTTCTAATCTTGGATCATGAATGTTCTTATGTGATCATCCTCAGACAAGTCTGATGTGATATTGTGTTCTGCACTGCTCTGATACCGTTCTTAGATAATTGCTTATTTTTTGATTTGTCTGCTTGGGCTTTAAATTTCTGTTGTCTGTGATATCATAGTTTGTCTCCATTGTCTTGGTAAAATCTTCGAGAAAACGAGAACAAGTGGTATCAGAAGTACTTATACTTGTTTCACCCATCTGTACTGAGATTCAAATTTTCACCTTGTATAGATCCATACATTTTTTTTTGCCTTATACAAATAAATGTGCTAAATTTGTCTGGATGGGTTTGTGTTTAAATTTCTTTGATCTGAGATGTCCATGATGGTCCATCAGGGTGTAATTAAAATCCTCAAGAGGGAGACTACAATTAGTATCAGATGTGCTGAATTATTATTTTTGTATATATTTTAATCACTCTTGTCATGTATAGCTCTTCATGTTTCTCTTTTAATTGGTTTTCAATTTTAAATTTTTTGTTGATTATTCCTTCAGAAATTGAAATCAATATCCAAATTGAACTGTATTTATAATTCATCAAAATTAGTCAGATTTTGAAATTGTGATGAATTGTGACTGCAGTATATTTCATAACAAGAGGAGATATTATTTGAATTTTCATGATGGTTGAACAATTATTATAATATCTTTGAATTGGCCATTATTTCACGATCATCTACTTTATCTATCATCTTTCTGCCATCCATGATAGCTCTATATTAATGTGGAGAGTTTGATATTTTATTTTTATTTTAAAAAAAAAAAAATTTGAAAACATTTATGATGGAATTGTGGCTATGTTATTATTATTCAGAATTAGTGATAATTGAAAATTTTCAATAATCCCAGTACAGTTGAGCATATTTCATAATATAATTAATTTAGAAATTTATTTCACAGTCCATTTCTGTACCTACCACTTTTCTATCATCCATATTGATTTTATATATCGAGGAGTTTTTCATTTTGAAACAGAAAAAGATAATAATATAATGTTCTTAAGTATTTCTCTAACCTCATTTAAAAATCCAAGCTCTGGTTATGCATGGTTACGAGATTACTTATATTTAAGCTGCAACTGATCTCATTTAAAAATCCAAGATCTGGTTATGCGTGGTCAGTGTGCTCTTAAAAAAAAATATATATATAGAGTGCTAAAAGTAGAAATAAAATTGAAATTCTCCTCTGAGTATAAAAACCGACCTATCAATCCATCTTTCAATTCTGTGAAATATGTTAAAATTTTATGACGTATTATGATTTGTTGATTGATAGCTACTGGGATTTGAGAGTATTTGATATTGCCACTTAAATTGAAATTATAGTACAAATCCATCACTGTTTTTGTGTCTCATTTTTATAAATTTTTATTGGAAAATAATTGGAAATGATTTGTTTTTTAAACACTATCCATTATGTATTAAATCCATCGTAAATCCGTCATTCTCTACAATGTGAAATATGCCACCAGTTCTTAGTTTATTATGATTTTTGTTTGACTGATTGAGATTTATGATGACCGGTCTTCCTCTTAAGCTGATATAGTATTTGTTAGTCATTTTTCATTTATGTTTTAAATTCTGTATCCTTTTGATGATAACAAAAGGGGGAGAATGGATAGAGATTTTGATTTATGAGTAAATATTTTATAAATATTTTTAATTTTGAAAATTTATTATTATTCATACATTTCACTCATGCACAGTTATAGGGGGAGTTGTCTGTTGTAGGGGGAGTTCAATATTCACTGTCAAACACATTTATTTGTCAAACACATTTATTACGATCAAAATCTTTTATTTGTTTGTCATCATCAAAAGGGGGAGATTGTTGTATATGACGTAGTCGTATACACTATTATATGATTTTTGTTTGATGATAACAACCAAATAAATATATATTATAAATGTGTTTGATATCGTACTGTTAATATACATCACAGACAGAAATATAATATTTATATTTAAACAGAATACTACTGTACACGAATTTAAATATTCAAACAGTATTTTATTTAAATATGATATGTTATTTCAACTTTTCAAACAGTACACTCCACTATTTGTACATATCACTGATATACATTTCATATATACTTTGACACTGTTACATCATTCACTTTGTTTACATTTCAGACATACATTTCTCCCATAAACTGACACATATACTTTTCTCTATCATCTTCGGTCTTTTATCTTCTGTCTTGTATCTTCAGTCTTCTATCTTCACCATCAGTCCAGTCTTCATACCTGTCATATACAAGAACACACACACAGTACACTGCAATAGAATTTAAGCTGAATACATGTGTATATAAATTTTATTTTTAAATTTTATTTGCCTCAGATTTCTGGTGTGTTTCTCATCATTTTTCATGACTTGATCTGATTCATCTGTGTCTAGCAGACAGTTTGTATATGTACAGGGACATGAAATTTTCTGAATGGCTGCATATACACACACACATATATATATATATGTATACAAGTGTGCACTGCCACACCAATTCAGTGTGCAAATGAGGAGTAGCCACGTGGACCTTCTCGACTCAGTGCACATGAAAACAAAGTCATCACATCTCATAATACAAAGTGAAAATGGCAGCTCAAAGGATCAAAGCAAACATGAAATCAATGAAACCATCAACATGACAGCTTAATCAAGACAATACATAAGGCAATATAAGATCACAATATATAACATGGCAGATCAGGTTCAATTTCAGATCAGCATAAACAGGGTGTAAATCATGGCAGATCATAGCAAATAAACATGGCAAATCTGCTCTTACATGGCAGATCAGTGTCAAGTGATTTACATGGCAAGAACATTCAAAATCTAGTGATTTGCATGGAAAATCAACTATATTTTATATGGCAGATCAACATGGCTCAGCTTAAGTTCAAGTGGTCGAGCTAAGTACGGCAGCTAAATCAATTACAGCATGGCAGATCAGTTCAAGAAAACATGTGTGTATATGATGCATGAAGATTTCAGAAAGTTACTCAAGTATTCAGATCATGCAAATATTCAAGAACAACAACATAGTAAAACAGGGTGCAAACACACTAACATGGCAGCAAAGAAAGATAAATAGCAACATGTTTAAGCCGGGCCAAGACAAGTCAACATACAACAGTGTCAGGCAAAGCAAAGAAGTCAGATTTTATAAGTGGTGCAACACAAGAGAGCTAAGAGCTCTAGGCAACCACAGTAGCATAGGGTACAACAAGTTTTTGTTAAGGCAACAAGGTTCATATGCACAAGACAGCTCATAGCAAAACTCATGGTACAGCGCAAACATGGTTCAAGACAAGTGCATGGATTTACACACAAACCAGGTGCAACAAGTATGCAGGTGCAACAATGGTGGTGTACATACATGTGATCAGATGTTTCATATACATGAATGACCAACATATATATGCAAGTTCAGTTTCAGGCATGGTTCAGCAAAGTATCAAAGAGGTGCAACATGATAAATGTTGCATGACTCATGTATCAGCATCTAAATAAACAAACAGGGACAATGCAAGTGCACAAATGACTTCAAGTTAAAATACAAGTGATGGAGCATGGCAAGATTAAGGGTGCAACAAGTCAAGGAGCCGAGCAAGGTTGCATTTCAGGAAATTAAATGGTGTACATTTCTAGCTTCAAATCTTTCCAAAATTCACCGAAGGATTCAAAAGAAATCAGACAACATTTCTAGGCAAAATTGGTCTGATTATTTCTTTCCAGAATATTAGAGAGTTAAGGAGAATTTCTTTTTAAATTTTTTTTTTTTTTTTTTTTTGGCATCAAATCATGGCAACAAAGAGAGCATGTTTTTAAATCGGTTTGTTCTTTCTTGGTGAAACCATATTTGGCATTTTTTCATTTATGTCCAGGAATTCAAAACTGGAAATACACGCAAGGGGACAGAAAATTAAAGAATATCTTTCCAGAAATGCTCAATTTTTATGGCAACAAATTTCATCTGTAAAGCCGAGAAACAGTAGGACCAAATCAAAAGAGGAAAACAGCACAAAAGGCCACAATCAAGTCCAGAATTCATCGAGGCAAACAAGGCAACATATTTCATTAATTAAAGCCGATTTTATCAAGAATTTCAAAAAAAAAAGGGAGATCGCAAAATCAGTCAAGCCATTTATATTGAAATCAGAGATAAATCAGGATTTTTAATCCTATATTTACACCAATTACATCATCGGCTAGAAAGCATCGAAAACCAACAACAAAATCAAGAGCAATCGGAGAAACAAAATTCGAATAACTCACAATTTTCTGTAATAACCCGGAAAATCTGGGCCAGTTTAAAATTTTTATTTTGGCAATTTTGGCGAATTTTGAATATTTAAAATAGATTATTTTAAATAATATCGACGGAAATTTATTTTGAATATAATTCGAACGTATATATTATATACGCCGTCGTTAGAATATAATATTTATATATAATTATAAATAGAATTGAAAATGGCGCGGTAGTTCGATAATTCGATTTCAAACTTCAATTGAATGTACCAGGTGCAAAACAATCCGGATTTTAGTGAAACCAAAAACATTAGGATCTAATTGACAATATCTTTCCAACGAATCCGAATAATCAAGATTTCATAGCGGGAATCAAAAGATATGTCCAGTTGAAAATTCTGAATAGTCGCTATGGAATTCAGGCCCTTAAAAATGGACATTTTGCAAACGACCTCGGATTTCGACGAAACCAGTTTTGTTGGGTCCGTGATGTAAAGTTATTGCTAGATTCCAAATTTCATAATTTTTCGAATCAATATGTGAGCGTGGCAAAGGAAAACGCGTTTGACCCATTTCAGTTGAATTTAATCGACTGGAAATTGACCATTTTTCCAACGGTCTCAGAATTCGACGAAACTAGTTTTGTTAGGACCGTATCGTCAATACGAAGCTAGAAAATATTTTTCAGGAATTTTTCTAGTTAGTATGTGACCCCGGTAATTTGAAATGTACGTTTAAAATTCAATATAGCGATTTAAATGTAAATTCAACGGAAACTGATCGAAACAGCTGAATTGGCTTGAGTGGCATATCCCATTGTGTTCGGGATGGGGGTAATTAGCTAAGGACGACAGGCGGTGGGTCTCGTTTCGGGTTCGAATGAAAAAGTTACTTTTTAAAAATAAAATAAAATATATATTATTATATATCTTCATTTCTCCCCCATCCTTTTCATTCGTTCAGAATATAAAAAAAAAAAAGGAAAAAGGGAAAAACCCACTGAACCCTAGCGCCGCCACTACGACGATCGTGCCCCCCCCCCTGACGCGCCATCATCGGCGGTTCCTCCAGCCACCATCTTCCCCCCCCTCGCTCGCGCCCCTCTTTTTTTCTCTCCCCTCCTTCCCTGGTTAAAAACCCGCACACCCCCAGGCCTGGGTCAGCTCGAAGCCGCCGCCTCCGGCCTGCCAACGCCGTCTCCGAGGCTCCCGACCCCCTGCGCCCCCTCAGACCCCAATGCCGCCTCCTAGGCTGTCACCACCGACCACCAGTAGCCCCCCCTGTAAGTTTTTAAATTTATTTATTTTATTTTATATAGACAGATATAAAAACTGAATTTTATTTATTATAAAAACTGAATTTTATCTACTTTAAAAACTGAAGTTAGATTTTTATTTTATATATATATAGTTTAGATTTTTAATAGAAAAGAATTTTGATTTTTATATGTATAGGGCATTGAAGTAAAAATAGAAATTCATATGTCAAAAAGATTAGATTTTGAAAATGAAATAGATTAGATTTTTATCTATTGAACTTCGAATTAAAAATATGATTTTTATCTATTGAACTTCGAATTAAAAATATGATTTTTATCTATTGAACTTCGAATTAAAAATATGATTTTTATCTATTGAACTTCGAATTAAAAATATGATTTTTATATATAGAACTTCGAAAGAAAAATATGATTTTTATATATAGAACTTCGAAAGAAAAATTCGATTTTGATATATTGAATGGCGTAGTAAAAATTCGATTTTTATATATTGAATAGCGTAGTAAAAATTCGATTTTTACATATGTAGTGGCTAAGGGCAAAGAAGATGACGAAGATGCGATAGCAATGAAGATTTCTATCAATGAAGAGCTGTGGAGCTAGGATAGCTATATGTGAGAATTTCTCACCTTTCAATTTCTTTTTCTAGTTATATATATATACTAGGATGCAGACGGTGCTTAGTAGCACCCGACACAATCGTCCACAGACCATGGACTTGTTTGTTTGGTTGCGTAGATTAGTTGGATTATTTGATTAAAATTGAATTGTGTGGTGAAATGAATTGATTTGATTGATGTGTGAATGGCGTGGGCCTTCACTAGACCGGGGATAAGGCTAGGCCTTGTCCCGTTTCTAGTATCGTGCCGTTATGCTGCCGAAATTTTCTAAAATAAGTTAGAAAATAAAAATATCATTTTATTGTGTAAATGAATAATAGAAATTCATATGTTGGAATAAAATGTTTTGTCGTTAAAAATATAACTTTTAACGTGAATGTGAATAAATAAATATTCATTTACAAACCAGACGGTTTGTTTATGTACACCTATTTGAAGGACATTGATTGGGTCGATAAATTTTACACATCGCCCAACTGCACAAATAAAATCTGTGTTTGATTGTTTGAAACCCCACACGGGTGTTGGGATGAAATTTGAAGTTCACTCATCCTGATTGATTAAATATGTCGATCGATTGATTGACAGGCTGTTATAAGCGTTAGATATCTATATTTGATGCTTATACAGTGTAGTGCACTTTGGTTGATGGTTGATTATTTTTCAATGCTATTATACATGTGTTGTATGAAGATCCATATAATTAACTTTATATGGTAATTGATTGGGCCTCATTCCAGTTTTAAAATAGAAATATTTGAAATAGAAATATTCGAAATGGAATATTTGAAAATATCAATATATGAAGCCGTGTTGATTAGATTGACGCCATTTTGACGTGAACGATATTTATATCGATTTTATTCATTTTAAAATGAACATTAAAAAGTAATGTTGAAATCGAATATTTCGAAATGAATTGAATTGAAAACGATTTCGAAATGAATTGAATTGAAAACGATTTCGAAATGAATTGAATTGAAAACGATTTCGAAATGAATTGAATTGAAAACGATTTCGAAATGAATTGAATTGAAAACGATTTCGAAATGAATTGAATTGAAAACGATTTCGAAATGAATTGAATTGAAACCGATTTCGAAATGAATTGAATTGAAAACGATTTCGAAATGAATTGAATTGAAAACGATTTCGAAATGAATTGAATTGAAAACGATTTCGAAATGAATTGAATTGAAAACGAATTCGAATTGAATTGAAAGCGAATTGAAATGAATTCAAATTGAATTGAAATTTGAATTGAATAGAAATGAATTTTAAAACGAATTTATAGAGAAGAATTCAATTTTGATTTGAATTGAAATGGAAGTTGAAATTGCTTTTGAAACGAATTTAAAACTATTTATATAATTCGTTTTAAATAGAAATCGACGAAATATATATTATATATATTATATATATAATATAATGGCCTGAATAGAACGCGCCGCGCCGCGGCAGTTCGCGAATTTCGACCATTTACTTCGAATGGATATTGCGGGAGATCCGACCGTCGGATTCTCCTAAAACCGGAACCGTTGGGTTCGTATTGAAAAGAGCTTTCTAATGAATATTAGAAATTTGAAATCTAACGGTTGGATTTGGAATTATGTCCAAATCAAATTTGAAAAAGGTCGCTGTAAGTAGAGTTCGATGGCCATTGATGGAAATCGACTGTACGGGCCTTGATAAAATTATTAAAAATAGTAATAATTTGTGTAAAATCATAAGAAATGATTTGTGAAAGTTTGGGATGAAAAACTCCATATTTGAAAAGATAAAAATAGATTTTTATCGATATAAACTAGTTTTGAACTAGAATTATAATGCTATTTATTTTTAAGTAAATAAATTGAATTTGAAAAGGGTTTTAAAAATAACCAGAATTTCCAATGATTGCATTGGAGTGGATTTGAATCGAAATTGTCTTTGGAATATTTCGATGTTGGAATTCGTGATTATACAGGTGTTGTTATGGAAATTTGAAAGATATATATTTATATCGTTATTTCCAATACGACATTTGTTAGTCGTAGAATTTGATATTGAATATAAGCCGATATATTTTCTATTCAGAGCCTTGTATTGAATATCGAATGTGATTTGGGTTTGTCGTGAGTGGTGTCTTCACTAACACTGTTCTTGAACCCAGTTGAGAAAATGTTAAATCTTTTTATTTAGATTTAATGAAGTGTACCAATTAAAGAATATTTAATTGGAATTGAATTGATATTGATTTTTGGGTTTATCGTGGACAGTGTTTTAAATAACACTCGTTCTTTAACCCGATAATCAATGGGATGTGACTTTGGGTTTATCGTGAACTGTGTTTTAAATGACACTGATTCTTTAACCCAGTCAAAGATTAAAACTAAGTGGAGTTTTAATGAATCTTTAATTAGATTGAAAAGATCGAGAATGGAGTATCACCAGTTTTACTCCAGGCGATAGTTAAATCTTTAATTAGATTTGAACGTGAAATGGTAATTGAATTACCGATAACATTGTGGTGTTAGATATGAAGTACTACCAGTTTTACTTCATGGGATGAATAGGTTGGGATTGGGAAATAAAATAAATGATTACTTCGGTGTGGTTCGCTAATCCCGACTAGTTTGAATTGATATTCAAAGGTGATTAAAGAATAAATTTAAAGAATTTATCTTGGATAAAATTAATGGGAACTTTTCCCAAAGTATAGGAATATTTGAATAAAAGAATATTCTGAATTGGAATGAGGCGTATGTTGTGTTTGTGTAACACTTTTATAATATATACGCGAGTTATTCAGAAAGACCGGGTTTATCCCGTTCTGAATAACTGATTCGACGTGGTGTCGAAGATGAGGACGACGGTCGAAGACCGGAAGTCTTCACGTCGTTTGGGTGATTACTGATGATCTTGATTGGGCTGTACACCCAAGAAGATGGAAACAGTTGGTGATCGTCCAGACGTACTTGGAGATCGATGGATATGCGGGGTACTAGGTGCCTCCGGTTTCGTTCAGACCCAGAACGGACTTGTAAATGGACTGTGTGTCTGACATTGGATTTTAGTCCGTGCGATTGATCTCTATTAAATATATATCTGTTTGGCGGCGGAGAATTTATTCTCTTGCTTAACGCCCTTCTCTGAGACGTACGAGCTCAGGGGTTATATATTGATGGATATCAAACGCATGGAGTGAATTGCCTGTGTGGCATGCCTAAGTGGCAATTGATCGAGGCTTCTGTTGAAAAACAAAGTCTTGTGGTAATGATCAAAGCACAGCCTGTGTGGCACAGCTTTGTGTAACGTGAATTCGCGAGCCTCGCACCCCGGTTGTGAACCAGAAACGGGAGAGGACATCAGGGAGGGCATGCATTTCTTTCTAGCTAGGGTGGTGTCAGTGACCTACCAGCCCTGACATTTATATACTTTTCACCTGTGTGGTTGTTGTTGTTGCGAGGCGCCTCGGTTTGATCGGACGATCCGGGTCCGATGGAGTCATTCGTTGGCTCGTTTGCGCCCCAAAGGGCGGGGAGACGTATTGTTCAGGCATAATAATCCACATCGGTGGACCGGCCCTGACGATCCAGGGGGCAGTTGCGGCTGTTCCTGAGACATGGTAGGCTAGATTGTCTCGAATCGGTAGAGGACGATCCCTGGCCTCGGTTCATTGATGGAAATCCAATTTCCAAATACGTGACTTTGCGGTTTTATTTGTAAACCTATATATGGCGACATGATATATGGTACCCATGCCGCCTATGATTGATACTTATGATTTGAAGTTGTTTTATACACTATGCACTTATAATAGTATCAAACGATTTGTTTTAAACGTATCAAGCATTCTTTGGCTGTTATAAGGGAAAACCCTATCCTCGGCTGCGTTGCATTGTGTGATGGGACCTGGGTCTTATAACAGCTTATTTTTCTTTATTTAGCATTGCGCTGTTTGTTTTATGCACTGGTATTCTTGGGAGGAAACCCGTTCTGTGTTATACGGCGTGGTCCCTTGATTTACCTAACTTTAAAAATAAAGATTAACTGTTTTAGTTCTCACACCAGTCACCTGACTGACCTGGAGTTTATTGTTTTAACCTAAACTCTGGGTGCCCTTATTTTGACACGGGCAGCTAGTAGTTTTGGTTTTGCAGATTTATATTCACAGGATCCTGGTTTACAGCTGGAACGGTATCCGGAAAGCTTTGTATCCGTATATCTCTTCTAGTTGTGTATTTTATTATTTTTCCGCTGCTATGTAACTTATTGTTAATCTCTGATATTTCTGTGTAATATTTATTCATTTATACTCTGTATATTCTTGTAATCTGATGCATTGTTGTGATATACAATGAAATGTTCTTTTGTATGCATTCTATTTTGTCGTGTTCTCAAACGATAGGGCGTTTCGAACGGTTTGGGTCGGTTTAGCGACTGGTTCGGACCGAGCGAAATTCTTTGCCGTCACAGTTGGTATCAGAGCTTTGGTTTACAAAGCTCAGAGAACAAGACACATTAGAACCGTACGAAAGAATTCATCAGATATTGGATTAGTAATATCCAATGAGAGTGACTCGTTAGAGATGGGATCAGTAGTATCCTAGAATGAGTGTGAAGAGTATATTTTTCAAATGAAAACAAATTTTGTTTTGAAAATTTAAAATCAATTATTCGTATTTGATTATTTAGTTTATATTGATTTGGACAGTCCAGTATATAAAGATTTTGCATATACGCCTTGCAAACGTATATTTGAAATTTTAATATACTGGATAGATATAGAATCACATTCTAGACACCCGGGGATAATTCTGATGATGTGGCCACATCGTCAGTATTTATATTCGTGTTTCGAAGGTGTGATATCTATATATTTCCATTAGGCTGGTGTGAGAACCAAAACTTATATAGATAGATTTATTGTTGTGAATTGGCATCAAAAACATGATTTTTTGTATATATATCAAAATTATGAATTTGAAACTCTAATTCACTAATTGATTGATGTTTGTGTTGTTTGTTTAATTGTTTGCTAATTTTAACCAATTATGCCTAATTTTATCAAATATTGAATTATATTGATAATTGGATGCGTTTGCTTGCATATACATATACTTACATTGAACAGGTCATAGCAAGGAGGCTAGAGCCGAAGAATAAAATTTGTTTGCCCGACAAATAGGTACATGTTTACTACATAATTTCCTGTTTTGTTTGGGTGATGATGATTTTGTGAGCCTATTGGCTAGCCGCTTGGCTTTTTCTTTTTCTTTTTTAGATCTGAAGGACCGGGGAAGCTATTTGAAATTCCCCGATGCTCCCGGTGCAGGGGAGGTTATGGCGAAATTTTTCAAAAATTTAGGGTGTTAGCCAAATTTTTGAAATTTTGAAAATTCTCAGAAACTAAAGAGTTGGAGAATGGAAGCCAGATCGAACGTAGAGTTGAATAATCAAACCACTTTCGACTTTGTTCCTTTTCGGGGACGAAAAGTTTTAAGTGGGGGAGATTGTAATAACCCGGAAAATCTGGGCCAGTTTAAAAATTTTATTTTGGCAATTTTGGCGAATTTTGAATATTTAAAATAGATTATTTTAAATAATATCGACGGAAATTTATTTTGAATATAATTCGAACGTATATATTATATACGCCGTCGTTAGAATATAATATTTATATATAATTATAAATAGAATTGAAAATGGCGCGGTAGTTCGATAATTCGATTTCAAACTTCAATTGAATGTACCAGGTGCAAAACAATCCGGATTTTAGTGAAACCAAAAACATTAGGATCTAATTGACAATATCTTTCCAACGAATCCGAATAATCAAGATTTCATAGCGGGAATCAAAAGATATGTCCAGTTGAAAATTCTGAATAGTCGCTATGGAATTCAGGCCCTTAAAAATGGACATTTTGCAAACGACCTCGGATTTCGACGAAACTAGTTTTGTTGGGTCCGTGATGTAAAGTTATTGCTAGATTCCAAATTTCATAATTTTTCGAATCAATATGTGAGCGTGGCAAAGGAAAACGCGTTTGACCCATTTCAGTTGAATTTAATCGACTGGAAATTAGCCATTTTTCCCACGGTCTCAGAATTCGACGAAACTAGTTTTGTTAGGACCGTATCGTCAATACGAAGCTAGAAAATATTTTTCAGGAATTTTTCTAGTTAGTATGTGACCCCGGTAATTTGAAATGTACGTTTAAAATTCAATATAGCGATTTAAATGTAAATTCAACGGAAACTGATCGAAACAGCTGAATTGGCTTGAGTGGCATATCCCATTGTGTTCGGGATGGGGGTAATTAGCTAAGGACGACAGGCGGTGGGTCTCGTTTCGGGTTCGAATGAAAAAGTTACTTTTTAAAAATAAAATAAAATAAAATATATATTATTATATATCTTCATTTCTCCCCCATCCTTTTCATTCGTTCAGAATATAAAAAAAAAAAAAGGGAAAAACCCACTGAACCCTAGCGCCGCCACTACGACGATCGTGCCCCCCCCTGACGCGCCATCATCGGCGGTTCCTCCAGCCACCATCTTCCCCCCCCTCGCTCGCGCCCCTCTTTTTTTCTCTCCCCTCCTTCCCTGGTTAAAAACCCGCACACCCCCAGGCCTGGGTCAGCTCGAAGCCGCCGCCTCCGGCCTGCCAACGCCGTCTCCGAGGCTCCCGACCCCCTGCGCCCCCTCAGACCCCAATGTCGCCTCCTAGGCTGTCACCACCGACCACCAGTAGCCCCCCCTGTAAGTTTTTAAATTTATTTATTTTATTTTATATAGACAGATATAAAAACTGAATTTTATTTATTATAAAAACTGAATTTTATCTACTTTAAAAACTGAAGTTAGAATTTTATTTTATATAGTATATAGTTTAGATTTTTAATAGAAAAGAATTTTGATTTTTATATGTATAGGGCATTGAAGTAAAAATAGAAATTCATATGTCAAAAAGATTAGATTTTGAAAATGAAATAGATTAGATTTTTATCTATTGAACTTCGAATTAAAAATATGATTTTTATCTATTGAACTTCGAATTAAAAATATGATTTTTATCTATTGAACTTCGAATTAAAAATATGATTTTTATCTATTGAACTTCGAATTAAAAATATGATTTTTATATATAGAACTTCGAAAGAAAAATATGATTTTTATATATAGAACTTCGAAAGAAAAATTCGATTTTGATATATTGAATGGCGTAGTAAAAATTCGATTTTTATATATTGAATAGCGTAGTAAAAATTCGATTTTTACATATGTAGTGGCTAAGGGCAAAGAAGATGACGAAGATGCGATAGCAATGAAGATTTCTATCAATGAAGAGCTGTGGAGCTAGGATAGCTATATGTGAGAATTTCTCACCTTTCAATTTCTTTTTCTAGTTATATATATATACTAGGATGCAGACGGTGCTTAGTAGCACCCGACACAATCGTCCACAGACCATGGACTTGTTTGTTTGGTTGCGTAGATTAGTTGGATTATTTGATTGAAATTGAATTGTGTGGTGAAATGAATTGATTTGATTGATGTGTGAATGGCGTGGGCCTTCACTAGACCGGGGATAAGGCTAGGCCTTGTCCCGTTTCTAGTATCGTGCCGTTATGCTGCCGAAATTTTCTAAAATAAGTTAGAAAATAAAAATATCATTTTATTGTGTAAATGAATAATAGAAATTCATATGTTGGAATAAAATGTTTTGTCGTTAAAAATATAACTTTTAACGTGAATGTGAATAAATAAATATTCATTTACAAACCAGACGGTTTGTTTATGTACACCTATTTGAAGGACATTGATTGGGTCGATAAATTTTACACATCGCCCAACTGCACAAATAAAATCTGTGTTTGATTGTTTGAAACCCCACACGGGTGTTGGGATGAAATTTGAAGTTCACTCATCCTGATTGATTAAATATGTCGATCGATTGATTGACAGGCTGTTATAAGCGTTAGATATCTATATTTGATGCTTATACAGTGTAGTGCACTTTGGTTGATGGTTGATTATTTTTCAATGCTATTATACATGTGTTGTATGAAGATCCATATAATTAACTTTATATGGTAATTGATTGGGCCTCATTCCAGTTTTAAAATAGAAATATTTGAAATAGAAATATTCGAAATGGAATATTTGAAAATATCAATATATGAAGCCGTGTTGATTAGATTGACGCCATTTTGACGTGAACGATATTTATATCGATTTTATTCATTTTAAAATGAACATTAAAAAGTAATGTTGAAATCGAATATTTCGAAATGAATTGAATTGAAAACGATTTCGAAATGAATTGAATTGAAAACGATTTCGAAATGAATTGAATTGAAAACGATTTCGAAATGAATTGAATTGAAAACGATTTCGAAATGAATTGAATTGAAAACGATTTCGAAATGAATTGAATTGAAACCGATTTCGAAATGAATTGAATTGAAACCGATTTCGAAATGAATTGAATTGAAAACGATTTCGAAATGAATTGAATTGAAAACGATTTCGAAATGAATTGAATTGAAAACGATTTCGAAATGAATTGAATTGAAAACGAATTCGAATTGAATTGAAAGCGAATTGAAATGAATTCAAATTGAATTGAAATTTGAATTGAATAGAAATGAATTTTAAAACGAATTTATAGAGAAGAATTCAATTTTGATTTGAATTGAAATGGAAGTTGAAATTGCTTTTGAAACGAATTTAAAACTATTTATATAATTCGTTTTAAATAGAAATCGACGAAATATATATTATATATATTATATATATAATATAATGGCCTGAATAGAACGCGCCGCGCCACGGCAGTTCGTGAATTTCGACCATTTACTTCGAATGGATATTGCGGGAGATCCGACCGTCGGATTCTCCTAAAACCGGAACCGTTGGGTTCGTATTGAAAAGAGCTATCTAATGAATATTAGAAATTTGAAATCTAACGGTTGGATTTGGAATTATGTCCAAATCAAATTTGAAAAAGGTCGCTGTAAGTAGAGTTCGATGGCCATTGATGGAAATCGACTGTACGGGCCTTGATAAAATTATTAAAAATAGTAATAATTTGTGTAAAATCATAAGAAATGATTTGTGAAAGTTTGGGATGAAAAACTCCATATTTGAAAAGATAAAAATAGATTTTTATCGATATAAACTAGTTTTGAACTAGAATTATAATGCTATTTATTTTTAAGTAAATAAATTGAATTTGAAAAGGGTTTTAAAAATAACCAGAATTTCCAATGATTGCATTGGAGTGGATTTGAATCGAAATTGTCTTTGGAATATTTCGATGTTGGAATTCGTGATTATACAGGTGTTGTTATGGAAATTTGAAAGATATATATTTATATCGTTATTTCCAATACGACATTTGTTAGTCGTAGAATTTGATATTGAATATAAGCCGATATATTTTCTATTCAGAGCCTTGTATTGAATATCGAATGTGATTTGGGTTTGTCGTGAGTGGTGTCTTCACTAACACTGTTCTTGAACCCAGTTGAGAAAATGTTAAATCTTTTTATTTAGATTTAATGAAGTGTACCAATTAAAGAATATTTAATTGGAATTGAATTGATATTGATTTTTGGGTTTATCGTGGACAGTGTTTTAAATAACACTCGTTCTTTAACCCGATAATCAATGGGATGTGACTTTGGGTTTATCGTGAACTGTGTTTTAAATGACACTGATTCTTTAACCCAGTCAAAGATTAAAACTAAGTGGAGTTTTAATGAATCTTTAATTAGATTGAAAAGATCGAGAATGGAGTATCACCAGTTTTACTCCAGGCGATAGTTAAATCTTTAATTAGATTTGAACGTGAAATGGTAATTGAATTACCGATAACACTGTGGTGTTAGATATGAAGTACTACCAGTTTTACTTCATGGGATGAATAGGTTGGGATTGGGAAATAAAATAAATGATTACTTCGGTGTGGTTCGCTAATCCCGACTAGTTTGAATTGATATTCAAAGGTGATTAAAGAATAAATTTAAAGAATTTATCTTGGATAAAATTAATGGGAACTTTTCCCAAAGTATAGGAATATTTGAATAAAAGAATATTCTGAATTGGAATGAGGCGTATGTTGTGTTTGTGTAACACTTTTATAATATATACGCGAGTTATTCAGAAAGACCGGGTTTATCCCATTCTGAATAACTGATTCGACGTGGTGTCGAAGATGAGGACGACGGTCGAAGACCGGAAGTCTTCACGTCGTTTGGGTGATTACTGATGATCTTGATTGGGTTGTACACCTAAGAAGATGGAAACAGTTGGTGATCGTCCAGACGTACTTGGAGATCGATGGATATGCGGGGTACTAGGTGCCTCCGGTTTCGTTCAGACCCAGAACGGACTTGTAAATGGACTGTGTGTCTGACATTGGATTTTAGTCCGTGCGATTGATCTCTATTAAATATATATCTGTTTGGCGGCGGAGAATTTATTCTCTTGCTTAACGCCCTTCTCTGAGACGTACGAGCTCAGGGGTTATATATTGATGGATATCAAACGCATGGAGTGAATTGCCTGTGTGGCATGCCTAAGTGGCAATTGATCGAGGCTTCTGTTGAAAAACAAAGTCTTGTGGTAATGATCAAAGCACAGCCTGTGTGGCACAGCTTTGTGTAACGTGAATTCGCGAGCCTCGCACCCCGGTTGTGAACCAGAAACGGGAGAGGACATCAGGGAGGGCATGCGTTTCTTTCTAGCTAGGGTGGTGTCAGTGACCTACCAGCCCTGACATTTATATACTTTTCACCTGTGTGGTTGTTGCTGTTGCGAGGCGCCTCGGTTTGATCGGACGATCCGGGTCCGATGGAGTCATTCGTTGGCTCGTTTGCGCCCCAAAGGGCGGGGAGACGTATTGTTCAGGCATAATAATCCACATCGGTGGACCGGCCCTGACGATCCAGGGGGCAGTTGCGGCTGTTCCTGAGACATGGTAGGCTAGATTGTCTCGAATCGGTAGAGGACGATCCCTGGCCTCGGTTCATAGACGGAAATCCAATTTCGAAATACGTGACTTTGCGGTTTTATTTGTAAACCTATATATGGCGACATGATATATGGTACCCATGCCGCCTATGATTGATACTTATGATTTGAAGTTGTTTTATACACTATGCACTTATAATAGTATCAAACGATTTGTTTTAAACGTATCAAGCATTCTTTGGCTGTTATAAGGGAAAACCCTATCCTCGGCTGCGTTGCATTGTGTGATGGGACCTGGGTCTTATAACAGCTTCATTTTTCTTTATTTAGCATTGCGCTGTTTGTTTTATGCACTGGTATTCTTGGGAGGAAACTCGTTCCGTGTTATACGGCGTGGTCCCTTGATTTACCTAACTTTAAAAATAAAGATTAACTGTTTTAGTTCTCACACCAGTCACCTGACTGACCTGGAGTTTATTGTTTTAACCTAAACTCTGGGTGCCCTTATTTTGACATGGGCAGCTAGTAGTTTTGGTTTTGCAGATTTATATTCACAGGATCCTGGTTTACAGCTGGAACGGTATCCGGAAAGCTTTGTATCCGTATATCTCTTCTAGTTGTGTATTTTATTATTTTTCCGCTGCTATGTAACTTATTGTTAATCTCTGATATTTCTGTGTAATATTTATTCATTTAT
Organism: Allium sativum; assembly: GCA_030737875.1. NCBI lineage: Eukaryota > Viridiplantae > Streptophyta > Magnoliopsida > Asparagales > Amaryllidaceae > Allium > Allium sativum. Next base: position 453,792,520 of record CM060915.1, on the reverse strand, counting down.
ACTCTGTATATTCTTGTAATCTGAAGCATTGTTGTGATATACAATGAAATGTTCTTTTGTATGCATTCTATTTTGTTGTGTTCTCAAACGATAGGGCGTTTCGAACGGTTTGGGTCGGTTTAGCGACTGGTTCGGACCGAGCGAAATTCTTTGCCGTCACATTTTCACAAGAGTTTCAATCGCCTGAAAGCCACAAATCAGTGAGCAAGAAAGCATCAGAAAGCCACGACAACTCGCCGGCACAGAGATTCAGTTCCAAGAAGCAAGCGATTCGATTTGGGAAGAAACCCTAGTTTGATATCGGCCGCCATTTTTATTCTCAGAGAATAAGAGACATCGAGCTAAATAAAAAAGGAAAGGGGCCGGCCTAATGGAGTTAAACCTAGCCAAGTGTTTTAATAAGGGGATGACCCTTTGTTTTTAACTCCTAGGGTTTTAATTTTGATTCTACTTTGTGTCATTTTAAATTGTGTTGTAAAATCGATCAAACAGTTTCTAGAAGTCTGTAAAATTCTAGGATTCAGTTAAGGGTAACTGACAGTTTCAGAGTCTGTAAAATCTGGGTTACTGATTACGGGGTTGTAATCAGGGGAAATCTGATCGAGTGGATATCGGTCAGTCTAGGGATTTGAGCGTAGGGTTAGAATAGGAGCAGGGTTTGCGAGTGTACATGGTCTTGTATGCGGGATCTGTTCTATCACCTAGTAGAAACCTTAGAAATGCAGCAGTAGGCAGGGTTTTGCCGAAGCTGGGTATATCTGTGTGTGATTTATTTTCTGCATTTCTGTTTCTGCTATAATCTGTGATCTATTTATTATTTTAATATCTCGTTAGAATTTTAATTCAGTTAAAAATTGTGATAAACCCTATTCACCCCCCCTCTAGGGTTAATCTAGATCCAACATGGTTTCATGTGTATTGATCTGATGTTGGTTTCGACCTTCGGGGTTAATATTTGGGGAATTGTTCTCTTACTAATTTACGGTTAGCGACTGATGAATTGGAATGAGGCGTATGTTGTGTTTGTGTAACACTTGTTTATTATATACGCGAGTTATTCAGAAAGACCGGGTTTATCCCATTATGAATAACTGATTCGACGATGGGTCGAAGATGAAGACGGTGGTAGAAGACCGGAGGTCTTCACGTCGTTTGGATAATTACTGATGATCTTGATTGGGCCGTACACCCAAGAGGAGGGAATCAGTTAGTGGTCATCCAGACGTACTTGGAGATCGAAGGATATGCGAGGTACAAGGTGCCTCCGGTTTCATTCAGACCCAGAACGGACTTGTAAATGGATGTGTGTCTGACATCGAATTTCATTCTGTGTGATCGATACCGGTTTCATAACGTGAATTGCCTGTGTGGCATGCTGAGATGCAAATGATCAAGGCATCTGTTGAAAAGCAGAGTCTTGTGGTCGATGATCAAAGCACAGCCTATGTGGCACAACTTTGTGTATCGTTAATTCGCGAGCCTCACACCCCGGTTGTGAACCAGAAACGGGAGAGGACATCAGGGATGGCATGCATTTCCTTCTAGATAGAAGTGGCTTCAGTGGTTTTATACGCCCTTATGAGTTTGACTTATGTGGTTGTTGATGTTGCGAGGCGCCTCAGATATATCGGTGACTATGTGAAGCCGATGGAGTCATTCGTTGGCTCATCTACGCCCCAAAGGTTGGGGAAATGCAGTGTTCAGGCATTTTAATCCACATCGGTGGACCGGCCCTGACGATCCAAGGGCTCACCTGTGTATGGGTCCTAAGGCTCGGGCTAGAGAGTCTCGAATCGGTAAGGACTATCTTTTGCCTCGGTTCACAGATGGAAATCCAATTTCCAAATATGTGACTTGCGGTTTTGATTGTAGAGCCTAGTACGATGACATGATATATGGTACCCATGCCGTCTATGATTGATATTTATGATTGTATATAAAATCAAAAACTAACTGGAAATGATCTGAGATGGGTGGTTTCCTGGGTATTGGTCTGATGTTGGTTTCGGCCTTCGGGGTTAATACTTAGGGAATCGTTCTCTTATTAATTTACGGTTGGAGTCTGATTAAGAATTAAAACATGAAATTTAGCGTATCAAGCATTCTTTGGCTATTATAAGGTAAAAACCCTATCCTCCGGCTTGCGTTGCATTGTGTGATGGGACCTGGGTCTTATAATAGCTTCATTGTTCTTTATTTAGCATTGCGCTGTTGTTTTATGCACAGGTATTCTTGGGAGGAAACCCGTTCCGTGTTATATGGCGTGGTCCCTAGATTTACCTAACTTTAAAATAAAGATAAATAACTGTTTTAGTTCTCACACCAGTCACATGACTGGCCTGGAGTTTATTGTTTTAACCTAAACTCTGGGTGCCCTTATTTTGACATGGGCAGCTAGTAGTTTTGGTTTTGCAAATTCATATTCATAGGATCCTTATTTACAGCTGGAACGATACTCGGAAAGCTCTGTATCCTTGTATTACTTCTAGTTGTGTCTGCTGCGATGTATTTAAATGTAATTTAAATCTATGATATTTTATTTGTAATATTGATTCATACTCTGTATATTCGTGTATTCTGATGGAATTGTTGTAATTAACAACGAAATGTTCTTCTGTTTGCGTTCTATTTTGTCGTGTTCTCAAGATAATCCGGGCTTTCCTTACCCGGGAAGTTACGGGCTATTACAATTTTGCAGTTGAAAGATGAGGCTTCTGTAACACCCCGTAATTTTAATATTAATGTTCACAAATTAAAGAATAATTAATCTCATATGTGAAAATTAAGGGAAACGGGTTGTGCCATTGTGTTCGTCTCAAAATTCTGGTTGAGATAAAGTCTGAGTTTGCGTAAAACGGATATGTATGAAGGAGACATGGACGAGCGAAGTTAAAGCAGAAAACTAGAAGAAAGAAGAGAAAAAAAAACAATGCACTGGCACACTTGGGAAGTGCGCCAGTACAAAAATACACTGGCGCACATCCCAAGTGCGCCCAGGCTGAGCAGAAACCCTGCACAGCTTTCTGGTGTGTTCTGATCCATATTGTGACTCATTGCTGAGTCCTTTCTGACTCCTTGCTATCGTTAGGGTTGAGGTGTCACCCTATCCTGATTGAATGGTTGCGGCTAACTCTAGGTTAATCCGACGGCTGTAATTAAATTGAAATTCTATATAAACATGTGTAGACTCAAACCCTAAAATCAAATAAAAATTGGAACCATGGTCGTCATGCTGTCTCCTTGCAACCTGGAGTAGCCGCCACCAACTAGAGGGAAAACGAAGCTAATCAACTCAATTCTATTCAACTCTAATCTAAACAATAACTAATCTACTACAAAGGCGAGCTAAATCAATTTCAGAACTCAAATTCCAGAACTCAAGACCTTCTTTGAGTTGTGAGTTCAATTTCTTTAATAAGATAATTAACAATTTAATTAGGTTGAGATATGATTTGGGTTATATGGTTATGTTGTGAATCATTGACCGTTATGTTATTATCTATGTTGTAAATCTATGATGTTATTATCTATGTTGTAAATCTATGATGTTATTATCTATCTTGTAAATTTATGTTAATTGTTTGCTTATGTACAATTAATTCATATTGATGCTTCATATGCTAGTTTGGTTATGTTTGTGGAACTAATTCATATGTTAAATCATATGTATGCATGAAAGTTTAGATGTTAATTTTGATATGAATCATATGCAAATTAGTGAGAATCATATACAACCTTATATGTTTCATGACATCTATTTTATGTGTAAATTGGATCTAAAGTTAGGCTATGACATGTGTGAGTTAGATGCAAGTTTACATCATAGTTTCTGTTGCATAAATCATATATGCAAGTGTATATATATATATATATATTTGGAGTATGAATCTTTGTAACTATTGCCTATACAAGTTTACACCTTTAGATTTAGATCTATGACATATGTAGTTTTATGCAAAGTTTGTGACTTTGGCCTATGCAAGTTTTAGGTGAAAAACTATAATATATGCAAGTTCACACCTTTAGGCCTATGCTTAGCTTCTTGACAATAACAAGTTCATGCTAGATATGTGGTAATCCTTATTTGTATGATTAGATCCAATTTGTATGCTATGCAAATTTGTGGCATCTCTTCTTTTATGTGTGTTAGACTATTGTTTAGTCTAATATACATATATGTTATGTTAAGCGAACAAACAACGTGGGGACGAGGGGAGGGGGTAATATTGAATATACATATATTGATAATTGGTATGATATGGCCTGAAAAAGGCATATAATTAATTTATTTTAATTTAGGACATTAATTGGAAAAAATAGCATTTACGGACATAATTGAGTCAATTATGGACATAAGTATATTTGAAATTGATTAACAAATTGAATAAGGATATTTATTCAAATTGGGGATAATTAACTATGTGTAATTAATCGCCTAAGACAAAAGGTTAGGCTCTTTTGTGGTGTAAGACTGCCCGGACCCGCCCGGCAAATCTAGCAGCCACAAATGCCAGTCTAATGTGAGAGGTCAAGGGCATGAATTAAATGCGTAACAGTTGTAGAGACACGAGGTTAGGCTCGTTTGTGGTGTAAGACTGCCCGGACCCGCCCGGCAAATCCAGCTGCCACAAATGTCAGTCTAATGTGGGAGGTCTTTACAAGGTTACGGTGTTAATGAATTAAGAAACACTTAACCAGATAAACATGTGATGGGACATGGGGGTTAAGTGGGTGCCTTGGGTGGCTTGTGAAATACGATTAGAAACACTTAAACAAATTGAAACATGTAAGTGGATATGAATAAGAAGAGGGTTAAGTGGGATGTACTAGAGGGGACCAAGCTTAGGTGGATAGCTTGTGTCAAGTAATGGGGGCCTGTTTCAACCAGTAACCCATAAGTATCTTTGTGGGCTCGACCCAAGTCGAGGACGAGACACACATACTGGGCTTGACTGTAAGAGGCCAAAACGGGTTAGCGGTGGCAACGCAAGTCCAACGGATTCATGTGCGTTTGTGGGCCCGAGCTGGTAGGTAAGACGTTGTTGCATCGTGTAGATATAAGCCATGCATCATAGGTGGTATCGGGTTGCCACTTTGGGGAGTGATACACCCCACTGTGGGGCCAGCACGGGTATCTACGAGTTAGGGAGCCGATCGCATGGGGGTAGTGGGTACACCTAGTGGAGATAGGGGCAGGCGGCACCTATGAAGGCAGCTAGGGGTACACGAAACTACCTTTATCATTAATAAGTTCTATAAGCAGGATTAACTTTTAGGGTGTTTTGAAACACCCCACCCTCCATTAAGGTCACTCACAAAGGACTGCCTTAACTTTGGTGGAGGTTTGTAAGTAAAAGTCACAGATAAAACACAAGACAGATATAAACACACACACATATATATATATATATAAGCAGCGGAAACAAACAGACTTTTATTTCATAAAATACTTGTTCATACAAAACATTTCCATAATTGTCTCATAATAACTTCTAAAACATTACAACATCATTTTTGTCTTGGTTATTAAATAAAGAAGCATAAAACATGGTTAAAACTGCATAAATCCCCATGATTGTGTCCAACCGCCATAACCAAGGAGAGAGAGTCCAAACTGTACGTCTACTATCTTGATGCTTGCAAAGAGTCTGACTAAGCTGAGTTGTTTCCTCCCTGTGGACCTGATGGGGGGAAACGGAAGAAAAGAAGACAAAAGAAAATAGGGTCAGACATAAAGTGTGATGACCCCAAACTTCCACAGAATGAAAGTAGGAGTAATCATTTGGAATACAACATAAATATGATAATACAAATCACAGAAACCACATAGCATAGGAAATTCATAGAGTAACAACATCATAGCAGCGGAATTATAATGTCATCAACCACAGAAAATCCACAGTCACAGAATACTGAGTTATTACATCAAGTTTGCAAAAGGGAAATAAGTTCCAACTCCAAAATAACAACATGAAATGAAACAAGCCTGATGTCTGAAATAAAAAGAAAAGATGCAATAGAAATAAAAGATAGATGTCTTCAAAGCTCCAAGTCATCACCTCTCCACAAAAGCAAATCCAAGGAAGAGAATGAGCAGCTCCAAAGAAAAGCTCCAAGAAAAGAATGAACCTGTTTACTTGGCTGCCCGTGTAGAAAGGAGGGCACCCGAGTTTGCAAAAAGGTGAAACAAACTACAGGTGAGTCGTGGGACTGGTGTGAGAATTCTTAACTAAAATAACTACTAGTAATAAGGCAAGTCCAAAAGACAATGCCGCTAACGCGGAACGGGTTTACTCTAATGGATTGTCGTGCATAATTTAAAGTGTCATAACAAATAAATAAATACATCGTAAACAACGCAATGCTTTTGGAAAAATGGAATCACCATAAGACCCAAGTCCCATCACACAATGCAACGCACACCAGAGGATAGGGTTTTACCTTTTAATGATTAAACATGCTAAATACGGCAAATACGAATCTAATATTATCATTAGTGTATATGAAAACATTTCAAAGTAAATGTATTAATCCTAGGAAGCATATGTACCCATATATTATGCCTCCGTACTAGTAATACAATCAAATTCGTCGGGTCGTATTTGGATTTTGGTTTCCATCATGAGTCAAGGCTAGAGCGGAGCTCCTTACCGATTCGAGACACTCTAGCTAATGTCTCAGGATTCCCCGCAGTGAACCCTTGGAAACAGCAGGGCCGGTCCTCACATACAGCTTTGGGGATTGGCAATTCCTAAGCACACGTTTCCCAGTCCTATAGGACCTAATATCTGAGGCGCCTCATTCCATCATCCACACAAGTAAAATGCCAGGCCGTGTAAAACCCAAACACCACTTCTAGCTAGAAAGAAACGTGCTGCTTTCCCTGCGTTCCCTTCGCCCGTTTTAGACTCTACCGGTTTATGAGGCTCGTGAAGTTACGTAGTACACAAAGCTATGGCTAAACAGGCTATGCTTTGATCGTCCCACAAGGCCTGCTTTTCAACAAAACCTTGATCATATGCACCTTAGCATGCCACATCATCACCCCATACCATACTACAACCCTTTGCCGAAATATATGAACGGGTGTTAAGCAAGAGAATAAATTCCCCACCACCAAACATCCATACCTTCGACAAAAGATCAATAACGTGATATTTGATAGAGCACGATGTCAGACACACAATCCATTTAATAGCTTATGCTCTGGGTCTGAGCGAAAGCCTAACCCGTGAAATCAACACATACGTTTGGGCAATGACCATGACCTTTGAATTGGGAGCAAGTCAAGTCAAGGCCTCGATCGTTGTCCATTCGAGGGAAGATTTACGGTCTTCATTCACCATCCTTATACGTCGTTTGATTATTTAGAATGAGAGAACTCGGTCTTTCCAAATAATCCTCGTATACATATATATATATATATATATATTTAAAATCCTTCTTATACAATAATAATTATTATTAATGATTTATTCCCATATTAATTATTTAAAATAGTTAAATTTTAGTATAACGACGCCTTAAGTCCATGGCGACTATGGCGCTGCTTTCGAACAATTTTGAATTTCACATTTCTCAGAATCTAACCGTTGGATCTTAACGTAATATATATCGTTGGAAAGATTTTTCCAAGTCGGTCCTAACGGTTCCAGTTTCAAGAAAATCCGACAGTCGGATCTTCTTGTATAGTCGTTTAAAAGTACGATTTCAAAACGCGAACTACCGTGCCCTATTCGTTTAATTATAATTATATTTATATATATATATAATCATGGAATCGCAATAACGTCGTTTGGTTAAAACAACGCCCTACACAACTACCGACACTCACCAAATTTTTAATACATTTGACAAATGAAAATACTATTACCGCATCCTAGCTTCATTCTTTAACTTACATTGAAAATGTAAATTTTGATACACTCAAAATCTTTAAATTACCTATAGAAATATGATTTTTAATTACAATGCAAACACTACATCTAATTTACATTGTAAAAATATGATTTTTAATTACAATGCAAACACTACATCTAATTTACATTGTAAAAATATGATTCTTAATTACAATGCAAACACTACATCTCATTTACATTGTAAAAATATGATTTTAACATACAACGTTAATTCACTTTATAATTTACATATAAAAATGTAAATTTTGATATACGATGAAATTCACCTTTTAATTACAAAGAAAAAATGTAAATTTTAACATACGGTGAAATTCTATATATTTACATTAATAAAAGTGTAAATTCCTCATTCGGTGAAATTCTTATTAACAAAAATGTAAATTTATATTCCATGTCACATTCTTATTTTATTTACATTAAATAAAATGTAAACTTTCATTCTTGTTGCATTCTTATTTTATTTACATTAAATAAAATGTAAACTTTCATTCTTGTCGCATTCTTATTTTATCTTATTTTATTTACATTAAATAAAATGTAAACTTTCATTCTTGTCGCATTCTTATTTTATTTACATTAAATAAAATGTAAACTTTCATTCTTGTCGCATTCTTATTTTATTTACAATAAATAAAATGTAAACTTTCATTCTTGTCGCATTCTTATTTTATTTACATTAAATAAAATGTAAACTTTCATTACGGTGAATATTTCTATATTATTTACATTAACAAAAATGTAAATTTTCATTATGGTGAAAATTCCTACTTTATATTTCATTATGGAAAATCCTATCCTTTATATTTTTCAATGAAACATATTTTTTTAACTTTCAATATAAAAATTTCATCTTTCATTTACAATGTAAAATTCATTCTTAAATTAAAAAAAAAATCATCCTTTAATTACAATGTAAATTTCATCATTTAATGTTCAGATGAAAAATTTCATCGTTTCATATTTTCATGAAAGTTTGCATCTTTAACAACAACATGATCAAATCCCATAACAACAACATCCAAACTAACCAACATGATCAAATCCAATAATTAACCTCAAGGCAATTTACAAGATGAGGTTTAACTTGGCATATGGCAAATCAACAAGGCAGGATTTAAATAAATTAACACATAATTAATTCTAATTAATCAATCAATTCATATTTAACGATAAAATTTCATATTTAATATCATGTCATTATAGGCAATTCAGATTCAATACCATACGGTATGAACATTTCAGATCCATGTTTTATATATCATGTCATATTAGATCTACTATTAATAATCATGGAAATAATAATTAAATAAATTAAATTGAATAAAATAAATAAATTCTCACAGTAGTCTGGACTAAGGAGAAGACTCGAGTTCGGTCAGATTTGGTGTTCGAATTCAAACTGATTTCGGATCTGGAATGATTCAAATTCAAGTTCATATGAATAATTAAAAATCAACTTTTAACAACTGCAGTTGCTACAGCCAGAAGCGTGGCAAATTCTGAAGTGAATTTCATACCTAAACTGTTCAAAACTTTGGATCCAGAAATCAGGAGCTGTGGTTAATGGTTTTACGAACGGTTTGCGGGAGATTGACCGCCTTGGAGAGAGCTATCGGCGCCAAGAATCCGGGGAGGTGTGCACGAACGTGGTGGGCCCGGTTTGGTGCGAACGGCGGCGACTTTATGTGGATGGTGCGGCGGCTACAGGCAACAAGACCGGGGGAAATTCGTATGGAATCGAAGAGCTTGAAAATCTCTTCGAAATGTGACAAACGGCGAAGGTTTTCGTTGAGAAACGAAAGAGAAATCGAAATTTGAAATTTTGAATGGTTATGGGTTCATCGCGGCTGAAAGTAACGATGGGGAAGAAGTACTGTAGCGATGGTATTTATATTAAAATATTAGGTTAATCTAATTATTATTTAATTAGCCCGTTAAAGCCCGTTTTGGTCCTAACTCCGATTTAGGCCCAATGACTGTCGTTCTTACCATTTAGCCCCCGTTCCGAACTCATCTGGACCTGTCCCATTAGCCAAAAAGATCATCTTGACCCCCGTTTTTCAGTTTTAATATTTAAGTCCTTTATTTTAATTTTACCGTACAAATAAATTTACCGGGGCTACAAATTAACTCAGAAAAATCCAGAAAAATTATTTTTGGCTTCGTGATGATGATATGGTCCTAACAAAATTAATTTCGTTCAATTCTGAGACTTTTTGAAAAATGGCTATTTTCAAGGCGTATATATTAAATATTAAAAATACATTTTGAAACAAATAATTTCTGAAACTCGAAATATATAAGTGTTTACCGTTTTTCAATGCAAAAACGTCATTCTGAACTCAATGGAAGTGGTTTCGAGTTCAAATTCCTTCGTATGCAAAATGTCTATTTTCAAGGGCGATATATTCTCTATAGCGACCTTTCTAAAAATTCATTTGGCCATAACTTTTGATTTCCGCTATGAAACTTCGATTTTTCAGATTCGTTAGAAAGATATTTATTAACAGATTTAGATATTTTCCATTTCGTCAAAATCCGGTTTATTCTGCACCCTGGGTAGTTGGTCAAAGTTCAAGTTTGACCTTTCAAACTACCATCCTATTTCTAATTCTTATTGTAATTTATTTGAATATATTTGCATTAACTTTGCTCGAAGTAAATTTCCATTCATATTTATTTTGAAATAATTTATTTTAAATTTTTAAACACCCCAAAAATCCCTAACACGAAAATTTTAAATTGGCCCCAAATTCCGGGTTGTTACAGTCTCCCCCGCTTAAGAACTTTTCGTCCTCGAAAAGGAAAAAGAAAAGAATAGAAGGGTAGGAACCAACATAAAGAATGTTTTTAATAGAAATAGTACCACCTAAAACATCAGGCTTACCTGCTCCTTCTGAAGAAGTAGGTGCGGAAGAAAGTGGTGCACTTGCTCCCTCGTACACATGGGCAACTTGGGAACTCCTCAATAGTGGACAATTAAGTTTGATGTGACCCTTTTTGTGGCAGTTATAGCATCTTCTAGTGTCCTCCCTTCTGGCCTTCTTTGGATTCCCGTAGTCCTTGCTAAAGTGTCCAAACTTCTGGCAGTGGTAGCATTGTAGCTTAGTCTTATCATGAGTCTTAGCGGCTCCAGAACAGCTTTCTTCAGACTTCTTCTCATACCGACAGGCAAACTTATCATAAAGCCTTTCCACCTCTTGCCTTGCAATATACTCTTCATTAAACAGCTCTTTAAATTTGGTCCAAGTCATATTTTCTTCATCTCCTCCTATATTGACCTCTTCCCACCAAAGCCATGCTTCGCCTTGGAGCATCCATGAAGCCACAAATCTCTTCTTTTGATCTTCCAGTTCTAGTGCTCTAAATATCTTTTCACAATTCTTAAGCCATGTCCGAGCCTGCGTCACGGTCTCCGTACCTGTGAACGGAACTCCATCTAATTTCTTAAAATTCTTCACTACCCTCACCAAGTCAAAGGGCTGCGGTGGTGGTTGTTGAACTGCGGCCTCCTCGGTCCCAATAACATTTTGCCTCATTGTTCTAACTCTAGCAGTTCTAGCGGCATGAGTACTCATTTTTAGTTAGTTCTGTACGATCAAGGAAAGAGTCAGAACAACTGTAATGGTGATTCAAATAGATAGAAAAGATCGAAGGATGAATGAAAAGATGATGATAAAGTGACTGGATATTATGTATCTCATGAAATGCTCGCCATAGAATATTGTGATTCTATGTAAACGAATTATCATAAATATGTTATATCCCAAAGCTAAGTTTAACCAAAGCTCTGATACCAACTGTGATGACCCCGAACTTCCACAGAATGAAAGTAGGAGTAATCATTTTTATACAACATAAATATGATAATACAAATCACAGAAACCACATAGCATAGGAAATTCATAGAGTAACAACATCATAGCAGCGGAAATATAATGTCATCAACCACAGAAAATCCACAGTCACAGAATACTGAGTTATTACATCAAGTTTGCAAAAGGGAAATAAGTTCCAACTCCAAAATAACAACACGAAATGAAACAAGTCTGATGTTTGAAATAAAAAGAAAAGATGCAATAGAAATAAAAGATAGATGTATTCAAAGCTCCAAGTCATCACCTCTCCACAAAAGCAAATCCAATGAAGAGAATGAGCAGCTCCAAAGAAAGGCTCCAAGAAAAGAATGAACCTGTTTACTTGGCCGCCCGTATAGAAAGGAGGGCACCCGAGTTTGCAAAAAGGTGAAACAAACTACAGGTCAGTCGTGGGACTGGTGTGAGAATTCTTAACTAAAATAACTACTAGTAATAAGGCAAATCCAAAAGACAACGCCGCTAACGCGGAACGGGTTTACTCTAATGGATTGTCGTGCATAATTTAAAGTGTCATAACAAATAAATAAATACATCGTAAACAACGCAATTCTTTTGGAAAAATGGAATCACCATAAGACCCAAGTCCGATCACACAATGCAACGCACACCAGAGGATAGGGTTTTACCTTATGATGATTAAACATGCTAAATACGGCAAATACGAATATAATATTATCATTAGTGTATATGAAGACATTTCAAAGTAAATGTATTAATCCTAGGAAGCATAAGTACCCATATATTATGCCTCCGTACTAGTAATACAATCAAATTCGTTGGGTCGTATTTGGATTTTGGTTTCCATCATGAGTCAAGGCTAGAGCGGAGCTCCTTACCGATTCGAGACACTCTAGCTAATGTCTCAGGATTCCCCGCAGTGAACCCTTGGAAACAGCAGGGCCGGTCCTCACATTTAGCTTTGAGGATTGGCAATTCCTAAGCACATGTTTCCCAGTCCTATAGGACCTAATATCCGAGGCGCCTCATTCCATCATCCACATAAGTAAAATGCCAGGCCGTGTAAAATCGAAACACCACTTCTAGCTAGAAAGAAACGTGCTGCTTTCCCTGTGTTCCCTTCGCCCGTTTTAGACTCTACCGGTTTGTGAGGCTCGTGAAGTTACGTAATACACAAAGCTATGCCTAAACAGGCTATGCTTTGATCGTCCCACAAGGCCTGCTTTTCAACAAAACCTTGATCGTATGCACCGTAGCATGCCACATCATCACCCCATACCATACTACCAACCCTTTGCCGAAATATATAAATGGGTGTTAAGCAAGAGAATAAATTCCCCGCCACTGAACATCCATACCTTCGACAAAAGATCAATAACGTGATATTTGATAGAGTATGATGTCAGACACACAATCCATTTAATAGCTTATGCTCTGGGTCTGAGCGAAAGCCTAACCCGTGAAATCAACACGTACGTTTGGGCAATGACCATGACCTTTGAATTGGGAGCAAGTCAAGTCAAGGCCTCGATCGTTGTCCATTCGAGGGAAGATTTACGGTCTTCATTCACCATCTTTATACGTCGTTTGATTATTTAGAATGAGAGAACTCGGTCTTTCCAAATAATCCTCGTATACATATATATATATATTTAAAATCCTTCTTATACATTAATAATTATTATTAACGATTTATTCCCATATTAATTATTTAAAATAATTAAATTTTAGTATAACGACGCCTTAAGTCCATGGCGACTATGGCGCTGCTTTCGAACAATTTTGAATTTCACATTTCTCAGAATCTAACTGTTGGATCTTAACATAATATATATCGTTGGAAAGATTTTTCCAAGACAGTCCTAACGGTTCCAGTTTCAAGAAAATCCGACAGTCGGATCTTCTTGTATAGTCGTTTAAAAGTATGATTTCAAAACGCGAACTACCGCGCCCTATTCGTTTAATTTTAATTATATTTATATATATATATAATCATGGAATCGCAATAACGTCGTTTGGTTAAAACAACGCCCTACACAACTACCGACACTCACCAAATTTTTAATTCATTTGACAAATGAAAATACTATTACCGCATCCTAGCTTCATTCTTTAACTTACATTGAAAATGTAAATTTTGATACACTCAAAATCTTTAAATTACCTATAGAAATATGATTTTTAATTACAATGCAAACACTACATCTAATTTACATTGTAAAAATATGATTTTTAATTACAATGTAAACACTACATCTATTTTACATTGTAAAAATATGATTCTTAATTACAATGCAAACACTGCATCTAATTTACATTGTAAAAATATGATTCTTAATTACAATGCAAACACTACATCTCATTTACATTGTAAAAATATGATTTTAACATACAACGTTAATTCACTTTATAATTTACATATAAAAATGTAAATTTTGATATACGATGAAATTCACCTTTTAATTACAAAGAAAAAATGTTAATTTTAACATACGGTGAAATTCTATATATTTACATTAATAAAAGTGTAAATTCCTCATTCGGTGAAATTCTTATTAACAAAAATGTAAATTTATATTCCATGTCACATTCTTATTTTATTTACGTTAAATAAAATGTAAACTTTCATTCTTGTTGCATTCTTATTTTATTTACATTAAATAAAATGTAAACTTTCATTCTTGTCGCATTATTATTTTATTTACATTAAATAAAATGTAAACTTTCATTCTTGTCGCATTCTTATTTTATTTACATTAAATAAAATGTAAACTTTCATTCTTGTCGCATTCTTATTTTATTTATATTAAATAAAATGTAAACTTTCATTCTTGTCGCATTCTTATTTTATTTACATTAAATAAAATGTAAACTTTCATTACGGTGAATATTTCTATATTATTTACATTAACAAAAATGTAAATTTTCATTACGGTGAAAATTCCTACTTTATATTTCATTATGGAAAATCCTATCCTTTATATTTTTCAATGAAACATATTTTTTTAACTTTCAATATAAAAATTTCATCTTTCATTTACAATGTAAAATTCATTCTTAAATTAAAAAAAAAAAATCATCCTTTAATTACAATGTAAATTTCATCATTTAATGTTCAGATGAAAAATTTCATCGTTTCATATTTTCATGAAAGTTTGCATCTTTAACATTTCAATTAAAGATTTAATCATTGATAATTTAAACCAAAAATTCAACCTTTAATAATTTTCATTATCTTATTTCATGTCAAATCCCATAACAACAACATCCAAACAAACCAACATGATCAAATCCAATAATTAACCTCAAGGCAATTTACAAGATGAGGTTTAACTTGGCATATGGAAAATCAACAAGGCATGATTTAAATAAATTAACACATAATTAATTCTAAATAATCAATCAATTCATATTTAACGATAAAATTTCAGATTTAATATCATGTCATTATAGGCAATTCAGATTCAATATCATAGGTATGAACATTTCAGATCCATGTTTTATATATCATGTCATATTAGATCTACTATTAATAATCATGGAAATAATAATTAAATAAATTAAATTGAATAAAATAAATAAATTCTCACAGTGGTCTGGACTAAGGAGAAGACTCGAGTTCGATCAGATTTGGTGTTCGAATTCAAATTGATTTCGGATCTGGAATGATTCAAATTCAAGTTCATATGAATAATTAAAAATCATCTTTTAACAACTGCAGTTGCTACAGCCAGAAGCGTGGCAAATTCTGAAGTGAATTTCATACCTAAACTGTTCAAAGCATTGAATCCAGAAATCGGGAGCTGTGGTTAACGGTTTTACGAACGGTTTGCGGGAGATTGACCGCCTTGGAGAGAGCTATCGGCGCCAGGAATCCGGGGAGGTGCGCACGCACGTGGTGGGCCCGGTTTGGTGCGAACGGCGGTGACTTTAGGTGGATGGTGCGGCGGGTACAGGCGACAAGACCGGGAGAAATTCGTATGGAATCGAAGAGCATGAAAATCTCTTCGAAATGTGACAAACGGCGAAGGTTTTCGTTGAGAAACGAAAGAGAAATCGAAGTTTGAAATTTTGAATGGTTATGGGTTCATTGCGGCTGAAAGTAACGATGGGGAAGAATACTGTAGCGATAGTATTTATATTAAAATATTAGGTTAATCTAATTATTATTTAATTAGCCCGTTAAAGCCCGTTTTGGTCCGAACTCCGATTTAGGCCCAACGACTGTCGTTCTTACCATTTAGTCCTCGTTCCGAACTCATCTGGACCTGTCCCGTTAGCCCAAAAGATCATCTTGACCCCCATTTTTCAGTTTTAATATTTAAGTCCTTTATTTTAATTTTACAGTACAAATAAATTTACCTGGGCTACAAATTAACTCAGAAAAATCCAGAAAAATTATTTTTGGCTTCGTGATGATGATACGGTCCTAACAAAATTAATTTCGTTCAATTCTGAGACTTTTTGAAAAATGGCTATTTTCAAGGCGTATATATTAAATATTAAAAATACATTTTGAAACATATAATTTCTGAAACTCGAAATATGTAAGTGTTTGCTGTTTTTCAATGCAGAAACGTCATTCTGAACTCAATGGAAGTGGTTTCGAGTTCAAATTCCTTCGTATGCAAAATGTCTATTTTCAAGGGCAATATATTCTCTATAGCGACCTTTCTAAAAATTCATTTGGCCATAACTTTTGATTTCTGCTATGAAACTTCGATTTTTCAGATTCGTTAGAAAGATATTTATTAACAGATTTAGATATTTTCTGTTTCGTCAAAATCCGGTTTATTCTGCACACTGGGTAGTTAGTCAAAGTTCAAGTTTGACTTTTCAAACTACCATCCTATTTCTAATTCTTATTGTAATTTATTTGAATATATTTGCATTAACTTTGCTCGAAGTATATTTCCATTCATAATTATTTTGAAATAATTTATTTTAAATTTTTAAACACCCCTAAAATCCCTAACATGAAAATTTTAAATTGGCACCAAATTCCGGGTTGTTACATAAAGCCTGCTAAGTCTAGTGAATCTTCAATATGAGAATAAGAATAAGCGCATGATAAGTGTAAACTGGAAATATGAGAGTGTCATAAACTAAGAAAAAGAAGTTTGAATCGAATATACTGTCGCACCCAATACTATATCTCTGCACCTACTTGTATTTTCTCAACTGGCACCGCATGATCCGGTGAAGTGATCCCCTTTCTATAGATCGGCTCCTGCTCGCATAATCATCTTTGTCTTGCGGCCCCCAAAGATTGTAGACACCTATGTTGGTCCCACCATGCGGTGTATCAAGTCCCATGGTGGTGGCCCGACACAATCCTTAGAATGCATAGGTTATACCACTAGTGCCCCCAGTGCCCTGTTTGTCTGCTCTGAAGTGTGTGCACGCCCGCACTCCGTTAGAACCCACACTGTTGCACCCACCGTCGTCGCTTTTGACCGCTTACAATCAGCCCAGTAATCGTGTCCCACCCTGCCTAGTTTCAGGGTACCATGATACCTAATTGGGTTACTGCTGAAATTTGTCCCCGTTGCTAGGGTTTTCTAATCAAACATGCTAAGTGGTTAAGTGTATGTATTTACCTAACCCCACCCATCAGTTTAATTAACATGTTGAATTGGTTAAGTGTTTTAGTTAACTTAACCCTACCATCCTGACTTGTCTGTCCTTAGCTTCTTAAAGCACCGACCACTCACATTAGACAGATATTGTTATGGTTACAAGATGTGCCGGTGGGTTCCGGGCAGGTTTATACCGTAACTCAGTCTAACCTCGGGTCCTTATTGGGCTCCATGCTTAACCACCCACATTGATAGGTATTGTTGTGACTACTAGACAGCCGAGCGGGTCTAGGCAGGTTTACATCACAACTCAATCCAACGTCGTGTTAAGCATATTCGTATTTTCTAAATTTTCATATTTGTCTTTATTACTTAATATATGTAAATTTGTCAACAATTAATGTTGTGGCCCACTTTCCAAGTTTAACATTTTTATTATAAGAATTTATACCATTCAAGTGCCACTAATTTTGGCATGTGACAAACATGCCAATTTCATATATTTTCTTATGTCAAGTTTTACCAATATTCCCAACGTTACCCCGTTTAGATATTAGGCTAACAATCTTAGCCTAGTTCTCGTTCGCATGGTTTTAACATATAATATTAGGCTAAAAACTTAGCCTAATTTAGCGCACATAAATAGGCATAAGGGAATTCATAAACATAAACATGACATAGGTGTAAACTTGGCATTTTTGGCATATCAATATGAACATCATAGGTGTGAACTTGCAAAATAGTCAACATACATATATGTGAGTTTGCAACATAGACTAAATCATGGGTTTCAACTTATCATGTGAACTTGCCTTGAAATAGGGATCTAACAAAATAGGTATCACATAAATTAGCATATGATTTAGAGAACATAAGCCTAAACATGTTTTGGATCTAGGGATAACATCGAACATCACTATCATATGACAAGAATATGACATTTTCATAAGTATGTATAATTTTATGACAAGGGTGTGAACTAGATCCAATCATATATTTAATTACAACATGAAACACGTATTAAAGTGGATCTTGGCATGGATCCAATTAACTTGCAACTTTCTTACAAACATACTAGCATGTATGTGAACATAATCGTTTAGGCATAAAGGTTCTAGCATATATATACATAAAATCTTAATCACATACAACCTATATAATCACATAAACATATAGGTGTCGATTACAACATGAACTATACAACTTCCATGTGATTCTACATGTACAATAGGATCAACATAAACTCAATTATATCACAAACATCACAATACCACAATCATTACATCGCATATGAATCAACATCGTTGTTATACAATAACATAATTTCATTCCAAATTTACATTGAATCAAGTCTTAATTTTATTCACATCGGAAGAATCACTATACTTACAACAAACGACAGTCTTGTTTTCTGATTTCTGAGTTCTGAATTTGAATTGCTTTCCTTTGGTAGACTAACGTTGATTTGATTATTGTTTTAACTTTAATTTGGCTCGTCTCTAAGCTTTTCTACAAGTGGAGGCTCCTCCTAGTTTTCTCCCGACAGCATGGCGGCTCCGTCTCTAATTTCTTATGTGAATTTAGGTTAGAGTGTTGAGTTATATTTATAGAATTTCAGATTGATTTAAGCCATCAGATGGTCAAAGACGAATCTAGACCATTCACTTCGAGAGGAGCCAACCAAAATGCGACATGTCAGCCCTAGTGACACTACCCAGCCTCAGAAATCGACCAGAACCCGACCAGGCCAGTCAGGGCCAATACAGGTCGACTGGGCGGGTCGACCCCCTGGTTGACCCCCAGGTCGACCCTATGGTCGACCTGGTCACCCAGGCCGACCCCCAGGTCGACCTGGTACCTGGGCGGGAATTTTCCCGCCTAGTCCAGTTTGGGTCTGTATTCGAAATTTGAACTTCGTTTTGAACTGATTGAATTTTAGTTTGAATTCTAAAACTTTCGGAGGTCATAACTCCTTCATATGGAGTCTGATTCATGCAAACTCAGATCTATCTCAAGCAGAATTCCGAGACGAACGCAATAGCGTAACCCGTTTCCTTTAATTCTTTCATCTAGAATTAATTATACTTTAATTTGTTAATTTACAGTTAACAGAAAATTCAAGGTGTTACATTCTCCCTTCCTTAAAGGATTTCATCCCCGAAATCTTCAAGTCTAGGAGAACGTAAGTCCTAATATCCAATCGTCCATCTACTCAACCATCAACCACAGGCGTTCATTGTCCTTAAAAGACTTCTAATGATTTATGAACATATGCACAGTGTGTGTACAAGTTCTTATCTAATGCAAAAATTAGGCGGTCTACTGATTCTGTTGACCTCCTTAATGCAAATCATGTAAGTGTCATGAATCCATATGTATGCAAAAAAAATTCCCTATTCATAATTTTACATGAGTGCGCAACCATTCATACAAATAAGACATCCATATGAAGACATATCAAATTTCAACCACATACAAATATGAATACATATATGCATATGCAGTATGAAGTGACTAAGCCAATCTAAAACCTAGGTTGTGTGTGTATATGCATCCACGAGCAACCACTTGCAACCACTTGCAGCCATCAACCATAACATGTTTCAAATACATGTTTACATCCAAAGGGGTTTCTACCTAAGGATAAAGGATAATATCGAGAGGATTATACCTAAAAGGATAGATACAAACACAATTTTAAGGAAAAAGAGAGGTCAAGGATATACCCTCGAAAAGAAAAGGGTAGGCCGCACGTATTCTGTCCTCAGTTTCCCAAGTCGCGTTTTCCTTGGCGTCGCTCCACTGAACTTTAACGAGTTTGACTTCGTGGTTGTGTAGCTTTTTTCACTTCAGTTCCTACGATTCGAGTTGGAATTCTCCTTATAGTTGCTTCACATTCTACTTCGGCTTCATCTAGAATGCTCGGCTCCACCACCTTCGCGGATTCATGTAGACATTTTCGGAGATGAGAAACGTGAAAGACGTTGTGGATTCCAGCCAATCTTTCAGGCAGCTCTACTCTATAAGCCATTTTCCCAATCTTCTCGTTGATAGGGTACGGTCCTACAAATCTTGGTGCTAGTTTTCCTGCAGATCCAAAGCGAATGACGTTCCTTAAAGGGGATATCTTAAGGAAAACCCTGTCCCCAACCTCAAACTCAAGGTCGGTCCTTCTTTTGTCGGCATAGGATTTTTTCTGTCTTGGGCTATCTTCATTCACCTTCGAATCAAATCCACTTTCTCTGAAGTCTCTCGAATCATGTCCGGCCCAAGCATAAGTTTGTCAGTAGACTCCCACTAACAAGTTGGCGATCGACACGGTCTTCCATATAAAGCTTCGAAGGGCGCCATACCGATAGTGGCCTGGTAACTGTTGTTGTAGGTGAATGCCACTAAAGGAAGATGATCCTCCCATGTCCCTACGAAGTCAAGAACGCATAGTCTCAAAAGATCTTCTAACACTCTATTCACCCATTCTATCTGACCATCAGCTTGGGGGTGATAGGCCGTGCTCAAGCATAACTGTGTGCCTACAACTTCTTGCAGACTCTGCCAAAATTCGCTCGTAAAGATGGGATCTCTGTCACTCACTATACTGGAGGGTATTCCATGGAGTCGAACTATTTCCTTAAGATAAAGAGAAGCTAAAGAAGAAGCAGTCCTTCTACCCTTGATAGGTAAAAAGTGGGCGCTTTTAGTAAGCCTGTCCACTATTACCCAAATGCTAGTATTGCCTCTTCTTGACCTAGGCAACCCGTCAATGAAGTCCATTGAAATGCTATCCCACTTCCATTGCGGGACTTGTAGAGGATGAAGCAGTCCTCCAGGCTTCTTCTGTTCCGCCTTGACCTGTTGGCATATCATGCACTTAGAAACGAAATCTGCCACGTCCTTCTTCATGCCGTCCCAAAAGAAAACTCTCTTTACGTCCTTGCACATCTTGTCCCCGCCTGGGTGTATTGTCATCTTGGAATGATGTGCTTCCTCGAGAACCTTCATTACCAAATCCCTTGCTTGAGGGACGCATAGTCTTCCATCTCGCCTTAGCCATCCTTTATCATCGATGGAGTACCTATTGAGATGACTCAAAGTTTCACCTCTAATTAGCTTATCAATCACATCGACTAGCTGAGGGTCTTCGCGTTGTGCGGCCCCTAATGAGTCTAAAAGAGTGGGCCGTACTTCTAGGGATGCCAATAAACCAGGTATAAAACCTGAGGAGGGCCTAAAGTCGAAATTGGCTATATACTCTAAGCTTTGCCTTTCCACAAAGAGAGGGCTTAGGGTCAGCCTCTTTCTGCTCAACGCGTCTGCAACTACGTTACCTTTGCTGGGAGTATAGGAAATCTCAAAATCATACGAGGCAAGGAACTCCATCCACCTTTGCAGCCTTAAGTTAAGATCTTTCTACGAGAAAAGATACTTCAACGATTTATGGTCAGTATATAATTTGAATTTCTCACCTAGGAGATAATGGCACCAAGACTTAAGCGCAAAGACGATGGCGGCCAACTCAAGATCGTGGGTTGGGTAGTTCTTTTCATGAACTCTTAGTTGTCTTCCACCATAAGCTACTACCCACCCTTCTTGCATCAGAACGTCACCTAGTCCCGTACTACAAGCATCCGTGTATACTGTGAACATCCTGCTTCCATTTGGCAAAGTTAGAACTGGGGCTATTGTGAGAGCCCTTTTTAGGCGTTGGAAGGCAATATCAAAGTCTAAATCCCAAGCGAATGGCAGATTCTTCTTTGTTAGCCTTGTGAGTGGAGTTGAGATTTTCGCGAAATTGCTAATGAATTTTCAGTAAAAACCGGCTACCACAAGAATGCTTCGGACTTCGATTTCATTTCTTGGTGTCTTCCAATCTTGCACTGCCACCACTTTCGCGGGGTCCATAGCAAACCCCTCTTTGGACACTATATGCCCTAGAAATCCTACTTCTTCTCTCTAAAAGTGGCACTTGGAGAACTTGGCTTTTAGCTGATGTGCACGGAGAGTATCCATGATCTCTTTCAGATGCCGAGCATGTTCTTCCTCATTCTTTGAGAAGATCAAAATATCGTCTATGAAGAAAACCACGAACTTATTGAGGAATTCTCTGAACACCCTGCTAATTAGGTCTACGAAATAAGCGGGTACGTTTGTCAAACCGAAAGGCATGACAAGCCACTTGAAGAAACCGTCTGGGGTTCTGAATGTCGTTTTATCAATACTATCTTCAGCTACCCTTAGCTGATGGAACCCAGTAGCCAGATCAAGTTGGGAGAAGACCGACACACCTACAAGCTGATCAAACAAATCGTCTATTCTGGGAAGCGGGTGTCTATTCTTTTTAGTCAGCTTGTTTAGCTCCCTATAGTCCACACAAAGACATAGTGAATCATCTGCTTTGGTGGCGAATACCACTAGAGCACCCCATTCTGAGATACTTCTCCTTATAAACCCCTTCTCGAGAAGCTCCTTAACTTGCTTACTGAGCTCCTTTCTCTCCTTTGGAGCCATGTGTCTAACAGGCAGAGCTACGGGCTTTGCATTATCAACAAGATATATATGCGGAAGTCTATTTCCCGCTTCGGAGGTAAGCCTTTCACCTCTTCAAAGACATCCGAATATTCCCGGACCACTCTAACCGACTGCAAATTCTCAACAGAAGCATCAAGCAACTCTAGATGACTAAGCATAACAACATTTAAGGGATTACAAGAAATTTCTAGAGTGTTACCGAGCCGAGTCAAGAGCCTAACTACTCTTTTCTCACAATCAAGAATGGCACCATTACTGGATAACCAATCCATGCCTAAGATTAGTCCATATCCTGAGAAGCCCAAAACAAAGGCACTACATCAAAATTCAACACTTAGAATAGAGATTTTCAAATCCAAGCAAACCATCGACAAATAAGCCGAGCCCCCAATTTAATTCGAAACAACGATCTTCTACCATACTAGTGTCTAGGCGCAGAGATTCTGCTAAAGAAGATGAAATAAAGGAGTGTGATGCACCAGAATCAAAGAGAGTGCGAACTGGAGGATCATACAAATAAACTAAGTTTTCTACGGAAATATTTCTACCTCGTTCCTGTAGAGGTGCCACCAGAGCGTGAACCTGTTCCTCTGAGGTGGGTCCAGTCCTCTGTCCCTGCCCCCGCTTCTTTGGGCAGTCCATAGCCAAGTGTCCAGTCACTCCACAATGGAAACAACCACCATTCATTTTCACCTTCTTCTTTCTGCAGTCTTTTGCTATATGTCCCACAATGCCACAGAAATTGCACTTTCTCTTTTCACCGGATTTGTTGTTTTTCCTGCCTTTCTTGAAGTCTGTTTTCTTATCCTGTAAACCTTCTTTCTTTTCTTGAGGCACTTGCACCTTTGCCTCCTTCTTGCCTTTATCTTCCTCGTGTAGCAGCGCCATGTCCACCAAGCTTTCATAAGTTGCTCCCACGAGTATATGGGTCATTGCAAGGCTGTGTAAAGGCTCATTCAGGCCTTTGACGAAGCGAAGGGCCTTCTTGTATTGGGTGTTTACCAAATCCAGCCCAAATCTGGCCAGTTGATTAACTGATTGACGTACTCCTTGGTTTTCATATTTGCTTGCCTAAGAATTAGGAACTTCTCCATCTGCAGGCTTCTTTCAGCTTGGGAGAGGAATTTCATCTCAAACCTCATCCTGAAATCTTCCCAAGTTTCCACTGGCCTCTCAGCATGGTTAACTTCCCACCAATAGGAAGCTTCATCTTTTAGCAACCATACTGATAGCTGTATCTTTTGTCTGTCATCAACTTCGACGATGACGAACAAGTCCTCGGTCTCCTTCAGCTAGTTCCTTGCTGCCACAAATGATTCAGTTCAATAAAAGTCCTTTCCTCCCATAGCCTTGAAGGCTCTACATGTCTTAGCGAAAGTATTTACATGCGGAGGAGGAGGAGGAACCGCTCCCACTATTGGAGGAGGAATGTCTACTGGGCCCGCACCATTGGCCCTAGCCTCTAGGTACCTTCGGAACCAGCCAGGGATCGATACTCCTTCTGGAAGGTTAAGATCTCCAGACATGCTGGAACAAAAAGGAAAGTATTCAAGACAAAGGATAGAGAGATAGTGCATATGGCTTTTAGGGAATTATGATTTTTAAAAATAACTCCTTTTCTTGAAAAAGATGCTTCTTTAAACTTCTTTTTGAAAATAATTTCAAAAACTTTTATCTAGTCTGGTAAAACTGTGCTCTGATACCAAGTGAAACACCCCACCTGTAACACCCCACATCCGTTAGTGTCACCCACAAAGGGAATGCACTAAGTTCTGTGGAGCATTTAGGGTAAAAGATGCAGATAAATTACAAGACAGACAGAAATTAAACAGCGGAAAATAAAACTTTGCTTTACTGATAAAATAGTTTGTACAATGATTTCTTTACGATATCAGAGTATCATCTGTCTTACAAAATAAAGAAGCATAAAACAACATTTATATTCCCCAATTTTAGCAAGAGCCAGCCATAGCATCTGAAAAGAGAATCCAAGCAAAACTTCGACAAATCTTCAAGCTGGGAAAGAGTGACAATCCAACTTAACCTGAGCTATACTATCCCCTCCTTTACTACCTTGGGGGGGGGGGGGACGGAAGAAAAGAAGACGAAAGAAAAACTGAGTCAGAC
The DNA here is from genome assembly GCA_030737875.1 of Allium sativum. NCBI lineage: Eukaryota > Viridiplantae > Streptophyta > Magnoliopsida > Asparagales > Amaryllidaceae > Allium > Allium sativum. The sequence continues at coordinate 453,767,533 of CM060915.1, read as the reverse complement.
ATAAAGCCTGAGTAAGTTCAGTAACTTCTAGCATGTGAACAAGGAAAAACAAATCGACATGAGTTAACTGAATACAAGATTACACCATGACGATAGAGTCAGCAAGATTAGACAAGATAATCACAAGATATGCTAAGCTAAGATAAACTGGATATGCTCTAATACTTTCGCCGCTTCGCTATTTCCTTGTTATACTGGTTTCTATATCTCTGCACCACCTAACTAGTGTACCAACTAGTAACGATAACGTGATCCCAATCCCTGTATTTTCCATTGCCTTCAGGCATACATTTATTATTTATTACCTAGATCTAATCTAGGGTTTTCTATCAAGTGCTTTCTATATTCAACTAGAGTTTACGCTATCTGCTGAAGGCTTCTCGGATTCAGGGTTTATGCCACCTAGTCCAACTAGGGATTATGCTACCTATCGAATGATGCCCCCAAGTCTAGGACACACTACCTAGAGTGGTATACGTTCCTAGACTTCCCCACGCAAGTATCGCGAATCGTTATCGCTTGTCTAGATGCACATGTCCTGTAATGTGCGACCCGAGTCCTGTGGCAGGGCAAATCAAGAAACACAGAACTCGGTCGGGAGCTTTCAGATATCTGCCAATGCAGATGCTAAGGTCTGCTTTTATTCTAGTGGCTATGGTCCCACTCGACCCCTCCCTCAACTAATGAAAGGCACACCTTGAAAAATGAGAACTATACGCATGCCCCCCTATGCCCCACTGTCCTATGGCCATCCGCAACCATAACTAGATAGCAAGTATATGGTCTTTTGGAGTTCTCCGCCTTTCCGCTTCACGTATCTCGATTGACTGAAGATGGATGGTAGACGACGAATTGCTATCACAGGGCTACCGTTTTCTCGCCGAATCACGCCGGTCCATCCTTGTTTTTAGGTTGCCATATATTGCAACCAAGGCATACCCCTGGTTCTTCTAACGCAGACCTTAACCTCTGTGAGCCCAGGAGGATCATCTGCAGCCTCATAGAGGGATACCAGGATTACCCTCACGTCCCTCGAAGCCTCGGGCTTCGTAACCCAATTCGTTGGAGCCTTCTTTCTAGTCAGACAGACATTCGCTCCTTCCCGTGTTATACTAAGATTACTACTTAGTTTTGCTAACTAAGGTTTACCACTTAGTTTCCAGAATCGTTGTTTTCTTAACTAAGGTTTACTACTTAGCTCCTTTTAACTAAGGTTTACTACTTAGTTCTCTTTCTCGTCCATTTGGATTAGTTAAGTGTCATTAGTCAATTCAAGCTAACTTAACCCTCTTCATTTATCCTGTTAAACTGGTTAAGTGTTATCAGTAATTCGTGTTGACTTAACCCTACCATAAACCAAGTTATATTGGTTAAGTATTTCTTATTACTTAACCCTACCCATTCATCCTGTATTGGTTAAGTGTTCCTTTTTAACTTAACCTTGCCCGTTTGTTTTAACTAACATGTTATTAATGGTTAAGTATTATCCCTTCATGTTTTAAACTTAACCCTATTCCTTTATCACAATCTGACGGTTAAGTGTTCAAGTTTACTTAACCCTACGGTCTAGTCCAGCTAACATATCAAATTGGCTAAGTGTATTAGATTTTACTTAATCCCAACCTCCAGTCTAGTTAACATGTTAATTTGGCTAAGTGTATTAACTTTACTTAACCCCACCTTCTAGTCTAGTTAATTTGGCTAAGTGTTTTCTTAGTTACTTAACCCCTACAAATCTTGTCTTGTTACCATGTTAAGTTGGTTAAGTGTCCCTATGGACTTAGCCCTCCCATTCTAGCTGAACTGTATTAAGTTAGTTAAGTGTTCCTATGGACTTAACCCTCCCATTCTAGCTTAACTGTGTTAAGTGTCTGTATGAACCTAACCCCACCCACCGGTCTGGTTATCATGTTGAATTGGTTAAGTGTCTTAGTTAACTTAACCCCGCCATTCTTGTTCTAGCTTTAACTAAATAAATTAAAGCCGTTACCACTCACATTAGACAGATATTGCTGCGATTACTGGATGTGCTGGTTGGTTCCGGGCAAGTTTACATCGCAACTCAGTCTAACCTCGAGTTAGGCATATTCGTGTTTTCTAAGTTCAAAGGGTTTTGATTAGTTTTCAAATCAGGTTTTGAAAGTAACCATCCCGTCCGTCGGATCAGTTAGGGATAGCCAGGGAGAGCAGGAAACTTTTATTTTCCAAACCAAAGCCTAGACACTATCCTCTCTGTCACCCTAGAACTTTTTGGTGTATTATTAAAAGAGATGTCATTAAGAAACCTTTAATTTGTCTAAATTTACATTTTCTCATTTAGGACAAATTCTATAAGTAAATTATTCCTAATTTACTTATTTCATAATTACTCTTTTAATGTAAATTGCCGACATTCATTCTTATGGCCCATTTCCCCCTCTAAATCATATTTATGCTTTTTGGTATGTAAACTATACCAAATTAAGTGTCACTAACCATGATTTTTCTAAACATGACAATTACTCCCTATTATGGCCAATTTCAAGTTTATGCCAATATACTTCTTATGCCAAATTAGCTAATCCACTCCTGATTTAACATTCTAATTACAGTTCATGTCAAACTAGACTTATTGTTCTAATTCACAATTCATGTAAATGCTAGATTTACAAGTCAATACTAGATTCAAATTACACATCCTATAATTCATGTCAAATTTATCCAATTTGCATTTCTATGAACATGCCATAATACATGTTCCCAACTTATGCCAATTTCCAAGTTTAAAACTACGTTTTTAGTAAATTTCGTATTTTGCCCAAAGCGTATTCCCATCGTTCGTATAATCGTGATTCAACCTAGATTATAGATAAATCTAGATTCATAGAAAATAGGGAATGAACCAAAGATTGCTATGAAAAAGATAAACATAACAACTGGCATAAAATGATAATTTACTAATTACAGACCTAACGAATTTCACTTAAATTGATCTAAAACATCGAAGGCCTATAGGTCTGAAAATCTTATGACATAAAAAGGGTTGAATAACGACGTACGTTCAAGAGCATGGGTAGACCTAACTTAATAGGTAAATTCCCAAGATCTAAAACCAAAGAAAACCAAGAATAGACAGAATAGATAATCATGGGTAGACCTAACTTAATAGGTAAATTCCCAAGATCTAAAACCAAAGAAAACCAAGAATAGACAGAATATATAATCAGGTTTAGACCCAATTTCATTGTCACAAAACTTAAGCAACACTTTCCTAGTCATGAATCATAGGTGTTTAATCACAGTTGTCCCTATTATGTCATAGGCAATAGTTTATACTTCCTAGTCAAAGGCATAGGCTTGTGTTCGTAGTCAAGGAAATAATTCTTATAGTCATAGTCACAGTCATAGGCAATGCTCATAGTCATAGGCAATGTTCATAGTTATAGGCAATGTTCATAGTCATAGGCAATGTTCATAGTCATAGGCAAGGCCTAATTGGTCATCGAATCATAACAGTTCTTAATTAGGTCCAAAGATATAGGCACAGATTCGAATAGAAAGATTTGGCATATTCTTTTATTCCTTTAATTTCATGTCACGAATAGAGAAAGCGTTCAAATCTAAAAAAGTAACTGACTTACAGAGATTATATTAGATTCGTAGAAAAACAGTCGTTGCAGTCGTTTGAATCTTCACTTGAAATCCTAGCTTGACTTGAACCTCTTCTTGAAAGTCTTGAGCAGCATCTCCTCGTCTTGATTTATTTTATATATTATTTTATTCACTTATTTATTCATTTTCGCAGAGGCAGCATAAGGATAGAAAAGAATTGTGAATAGAGAAGGAGACTAGGGCTGTTTATATAGTGTAGATGTCAACGAATCTGGTCAGAATGGCGTCCGGACATAGAAAAACGAACCAGGTTCAGAAAGCTGGAAAAAGCAGGGAGGTCGACCCCTAGGTCGACTACCCAGTCGACCTGGGTGCCCCAGGTCGACTACCCAGTTGACCTAGGTGCCTTGGGCGGGAAAATTCCCGCCCAGCCCAATCTGGGTCCGATTTTTGAATTTTGAACTCGTTTCTGACCTGTTCGAATTTTAAATCGATTTCTGAATCTTCTGAAGACCATAACTCCTTTATACGGAGTCCGATTAACGCAAACTCGAACTCTATCTCATGCAGAATTCCGAGACGATAGCAATGGCGCTGCCCGTTTTCCTTAATTTTGACTTTAAAATTTAATTCTGCCTTGATTTGTGAATCTTAGTGTTACAGAATTACGGGGTGTTACATTCTCCCCCACTTAAAAGGATTTCGTCCCCGAAATCTTCAAGTTAGGAAGAATGTGTCCTACCATCCAATCACCCATCTACTCAACCATTCAATCACAGGCATTCATCGTCCTTAAAAGATTTCTAATGCTTTCATGTTCATATGCATAGTGTGTGTATATGTCTTTATCTAATGCAAAATCAGGCGGTCTACTAATTCAGTTGACCTCCTTAATGCAAATCATGTCAGTGCCATGCGTCCAATCATGTATGCAAGCATCCCTAGTTATGTAAATACTACATGTGTGCACAGCCATTCATCCATACGCCGCATCCATATGATAACATATCAAGTTCAACTTACAAACAAATACATATCTGTAAATGCAATATGAAAGCGTCCGAATTGATCTAGTATCTAATACGTATGCATATGCAGTCACGGGCAACCGTTAGCAACCACTCACAACCATCAAACATAACATGTTTCAAATACATGTTTACATCCAAAAGAGTTTCTACCTAAGGATCGAAGATACGACCTAGAGGATATACTTTGGAAAGAGAGAAACAATTATGCGTAAAGCTCCTACCAAAGAAATCAGGGATGCACCCTTAAGGAAAAAGGGTATGATGCTAGTATCTAGCCTTCTTGAGCTTTACTCCACTGTATCATAACTAATTTAATTTCACGATTGCGAATTTTCTGATCTCTATTTCCAAAATAAACAGATGTCAATCACGGTACCAAGTATATGTACTAAGATGATTAGAGGTCTCTCCTCTTAGCGTATCCATCACGCCATGAGGGTCAAAAGGTCACTATGTGCTTTTTAGAGTGCCTGCCACAACTATTCATCTCTCACGCGAACCATCCTAGTCGAACTCGACATTCCTCAAGTATAAGCCCCAAAGGCCTAAACCAATATCAGACAAGCACCCAAGGAATATCTCCTCCGAATTTAGACGATCTACGTGAGATGATATAAGCAAACTCGATAGCTATTCTCAAATCCCTACTAACCAAAAATAAACTGGTCGGACCATCAATTGGATTTGAGACTCTAGTGGGATCTTTCTACTGTACAAGTACTATGGCACAGAGACTCAACTATGGAAGTCGATATGAACAAATGCGAAGCGCTAAAACGAACAGCAAAACTAGATTCTTCCAACAGAACACTACTACCCTTCTCCTATGTTCGCTTGGTGGTGAAAGTATGTACTTGCCCTTCTGAAAATCTTGTTCCTCGTTCTTTCCCTTGTCCTTAATTATATGCCCTATTATACCCTAGTAAAGATACTTCCTCTTGTCTTAGGTTTTACAATTTCTTCCTCCTTCATGGGCTAAATCTACGTCCATGAATTCCTCATCCTCTTCCGTGTGTAGTCATGTTGACAAATCTCTCGAAAGCTGCTTCCATCTTACAGAAAACCCTATAATCTTGAAAGAAAACTGGCCGTAGGTGAAACAAATATGGCTATGGATGGAAGCCGGGGCACGACTTCGCCCATCGATGAGGTTACCTCCCAGAAAACCAGGAGCCCCAGAGACTCAAGAAAGAAGGAGACAAGAATTCAAACAGAGGAAGTGAAGATAGTGCGTATGGCTTTGGGGAATATGCCTTTAAAACAAAACTTTTCTTTTAAAAATGCTTCTTTTAAAACCGTTTTGAAAATAATTTTTCAAATCCTTTATCTGATCCGTTAACCTTCAGCTCTCATACCACGTGTAACACCCCACATCCATTAGTGTCACTCACAAAGGGAATGCACTAAGTTCTGTGGAGCATTTAGGGTAAAAGATGCAGATAAATTACAAGACAGACAGAAATTAAACAGCGGAAAATAAAACTTTGCTTTATTGATAAAATAGTTTGTACAATGATTTCTTTACGATATCAGAGTATCATCTGTTTTACAAAATAAAGAAGCATAAAACAACATTTATATTCCCCAATTTTAGCAAGAGCCAGCCATAGTATCTGAAAAGAGAATCCAAGCAAAACTTTGACAAATCTTCAAGCTGGGAAAGAGTGACAATCCAACTTAACCTGAGCTATACTATCCCCTCCTTTACAACCTAGGGGGGAACGAAAGAAAAGAAGACGAAAGAAAAACCGAGTCAGACATAAAGCCTGAGTAAGTTCAGTAACTTCTAGCATGTGAACATGGAAAAAACAAATCGACATGAGTTAACTGAATACAAGATTACACCATGACGATAGGGTCAGCAAGATTAGACAAGATAATCACAAGATATGCTAAGCTAAGATAAACTGGATATGCTCTAATACTTTCGCCGCTTCGCTATTTCCTTGTTATACTGGTTTCTATATCTCTGCACCACCTAACTAGTGTACCAACTAGTAACGATAACGTGATCCCAATCCCTGTATTTCCCATTGCCTTCAGGCATACATTTATTATTTATTACCTAGATCTAATCTGGGGTTTTCTATCAAGTGCTTTCTAGATTCAACTAGAGTTTACGCTATCTGCTGAATGCTTCTCGGGTTCAGGGTTTATGCCACCTAGTCCAACTAGGGATTATGCTACCTGTCGAACGTTGCCCCCAAGTCTAGGACACACTACCTAGAGTGGTATACGTTCCTAGACTTCCCCACGCATGTATCGCGAATCGTTATCGCTTGTCTAGATGCACATGTCCTGTAATGTGCGACCCGAGTCCTGTGGCAGGGAAAATCAAGAAACACAGAACTCGGTCGGGAGCTTTCAGATATCTGCCGATGCAGATGCTATGGTCTTCTTTTATTCCAGTGGCTATGGTCCCACTCGACCCCTCCCTCAACTAATGAAAGGCACACCTTGAAAAATGAGAACTATACGCAGGCCCCCCTATGCCCCACTGTCCTATGGCCATCCGCAACCATAACTAGATAGCAAGTATATGGTCTTTTGGAGTTCTCCGCCTTTCCGCTTCACATATCTCGATTGACTGAAGATGGATGGTAGACGACGAGTTGCTATCACAGGGCTACCGTTTTCTCGTCGAATCACGCCGGTCCATCCTAGTCTTTAGGTTGCCATATATTGCAACCAAGGCATACCCCTGGTTCTTCTAATGCAAACCTTAACCTCTGTGAGCCCAGGAGGATCATCTGCAGCCTCACAGAGGGATACCAGGAGTAACCTCACGTCCCCTCGAAGCCTCGGGCTTTGTAACCCAATTCGTTGGAGCCTTCTTTCTACTCAGACGTACATTCGCCCCTTCCCGTATTATACTAAGAATTACTACTTAGTTTTGCTAACTAAGGTTTACCACTTAGTTTCCAGAATCGTTGTTTTCTTAGCTATGGTTTACTACTTAGCTCCTTTTAACTAAGGTTTACTACTTAGTTCTCTTTCTCGTCCATTTGGATTGGTTAAGTGTCAATAGTCAATTCAAGCTAACTTAACCCTCTTCATTTATCCTATTAAACTGGTTAAGTGTTATCAGTAATTCATGTTGACTTAACCCTACGACAAACCAAGTTATATTGGTTAAGTATTTCTTATTACTTAACCCTACCATTCATCATGTATTGGTTAAGTGTTCCTTTTTAACTTAACCTTGCCCGTTTGTTTTAACTAACATGTTATTAATGGTTAAGTATTATCCCTTCATGTTTTAAACTTAACCCTATTCCTTTATCACAATCTGACGGTTAAGTGTTCAAGTTTACTTAACCCTACGGTCTAGTCCAGCTAACATATCAAATTGGCTATGTGTATTAGATTTTACTTAACCCCAACCTCCAGTCTAGTTAACATGTTAATTTGGCTAAGTGTATTAACTTTACTTAACCCCACCTTCTAGTCTAGTTAATTTGGCTAAGTGTTTTCTTAGTTACTTAACCCCTACAAATCTTGTCTTGTTACCATGTTAAGTTAGTTAAGTGTCCCTATGGACTTAGCCCTCCCATTCTAGCTGAACTGTATTAAGTTGGTTAAGTGTTCCTATGGACTTAACCCTCCCATTCTAGCTTAACTGTGTTAAGTGTCTGTATGAACCTAACCCCACCCACCGGTCTGGTAATCATGTTGAATTGGTTAAGTGTCTTAGTTAACTTAACCCTACCATTCTTGTTCTAGCTTTAACTAAATAAATTAAAGCCGTTACCACTCACATTAGACAGATATTGCTGCGATTACTGGACGTGCTGGTTGGTTCCGGGCAGGTTTACATCGCAACTCAGTCTAACCTCGGGTTAGGCATATTCGTGTTTTCTAAGTTCAAAGGGTTTTGATTATTTTTCAAATCAGGTTTTGAAAGTAACCATCCCGTCCGTCGGATCAGTTAGGGATAGCCAGGGAGAGCAGGAAACTTGTATTTTCCAAACCCAAGCCTAGACACTATCCTCTCTGTCACCCTAGAACTTTCTGGTGTATTATTAAAAGAGATGTCGTTAAGAAACCTTTAATTTGTCTAAATTTACATTTTCTCATTTAGACAAATTCTATAAGTAAATTATTCCTAATTTACTTATTTCATAATTACTCTTTTAATGTAAATTGCCGACATTCATTCTTATGGCCCATTTCCCCCTCTAAATCATATTTATACTTTTTGGTATGTAAACTATACCAAATTAAGTGTCACTAACCATGATTTTGCTAAACATGACAATTACTCCCTATTATGGCCAGTTTCATGTTTATGCCAATATACTTCTTATGCCAAATTAGCTAATCCACTCCTGATTTAACATTCTAATTACAGTTCATGTCAAACTAGACTTATTGTTCTAGTTCACAATTCATGTAAATTCTAGATTTACAAGCAATACTAGATTCAAATTACACATCCTATAATTCATGTCAAATTTATCCAATTTGCATTTCTATGAACATGCCATAATACATGTTCAAACTTATGCCAATTTCCAAGTTTAAAACTACGTTTTTAGTAAATTTCGTATTTTGCCCAAAGCGTATTTCCATCGTTCGTATAATCGTGATTCAACCTAGATTATAGATAAATCTAGATTAGTAGAAAATAGGGAATGAACCAAAGATTGCTATGAAAAAGATAAACATAACAACTGGCATAAAATGATAATTTACTAATTACAGACCTAACGAATTTCACTGAAATTGATCTAAAACATCAAAGGCCTATAGGTCTGAAAATCTTATGACATAAAAAGGGTTGAATAACGACGTAGGTTCAAGAGCATGGGTAGACCTAACTTAATAGATAAATTCCCAAGATCTAAAACCAAAGAAAACCAAGAATAGACAGAATAGATAATCATGGGTAGACCTAACTTAATAGGTAAATTCCTAAGATCTAAAACCAAAGAAAACCAAGAATAGACAGAATAGATAATCAGGTTTAGACCCAATTTCATAGTCTCAAAACTTAAGCAACACTTTCCTAGTCATGAATCATAGGTGTTTAATCACAGTTGTCCCTATTATGTCATAGGCAATAGTTTATACTTCGTAGTCAATGGCATAGGCTTGTGTTCATAGTCAAGGAAATAATTCTTATAGTCACAGTCACAGTCATAGGAAATGCTCATAGTCATAGGCAATGCTCATAGTCATAGGCAATGTTCATAGTCATAGGCAATGTTCATAGTCATAGGCAAGGCCTAATTGGTCATGGAATCATAACAGTTCTTAATTAGGTCCAAAGATATAGGCATAGATTCGAATAGAAAGATTTGGCATATTCTTTTATTCCTTTAATTTCATGTCACGAATAGAGAAAGCGTTCAAATCTAAAAAGTAACCGACTTACAGAGATTATATTAGATTCGTAGAAAAACATTCATTGCAGTCGTTTGAATCTTCACTTGAAATTGTAGCTTGACTTGAACCTCTTCTCGAAAGTCTTGAGCAGCATCTCCTCGTCTTGATTTATTTTATATATTATTTTATTCACTTATTTATGCATTTTCTCAGAGGCATCATAAGGATAGAAAAGAATTGTGAATAGAGAAGGAGACTAGGGCTGTTTATATAGTGTAGAAGTCAACGAATCTGGTCCGAATGGCGTCCGGATACAGAAAAACGAACCAGGTTCAGAAAGCTGGAAAAAGCAGGGAGGTTGACCCCCAGGTCGACCACCCAGTCGACCTGGGTGTCTCAGGTCGACCACCCAGTCGACCTGGGTGCCTTGGGCGGGAAAATTCCCGCCCAGCCCAATCTGGGTCCGATTTTTGAATTTTGAACTCGTTTCTGACTTGTTCGAATTTTAAATCAAATTCTGAACCTTCTGAAGACCATAACTCCTTCATACGTAGTCCGATTAACGCAAACTCGGACTCTATCTCATGCAGAATTCCGAGACGAACGCAATGGCGCAGCCCATTTCCCTTGATTTTGAATTTAAAAATTAATTCTGCCTTGATTTGTGAATCTTAGTGTTACAAAATTACGGGGTGTTACACCACCCTCCATTAAGGTCACTCACAAGGGACTGCCTTAAATTTGGTGGAGGTTTGTAAGTAAAAGTCACAGATAAAACATAAGACAGATATAAACACACATATATATAAGCAGCGGAAACAAACAGACTTTTATTTCATAAAATACTTGTTCATACAAAATATTTCCTTAATTGTCTCTTAACAACTTCCAAAACAATAAAACATCATTTATGTCTTGGTTATTAAATAAAGAAGCATAGAACATGGTTAAAACTACATAAATCCCCATGATTGTGTCCAATCGCCATAGCCAAGGAGAGAGAGTCCAAACCGTACATCTACTATCTTGAAGCTTGCAAAGTGTCTGACTAAGCTGAGTTGTTTCCTCCCTGTGGACCTGATGGGGGGAAACGGAAGAAAAGAAAACGAAAGAAAATAGGGTCAGACATAAATCCTGGTAAGTCTAGTGACTCTTCAGTATGAGAATAAGAATAAGGGCATGATAGGTATAAACTGGAAATAGGATAAAGTCATAAACTAGGACAAAGCAGTTTGAATCGAATATACTGTCGCACCCCATACTATATCTCTGCACCTACTTGTATTTTCTCAACTGGCACCCCATGATCGGGTGAAGTGATCCCCTTTCTAATGATCGGCTCCTACTCGCATAATCATCTGTGTCTTATGGCCCCCAAAGATTGTAGATACCTATGCTGGTCCCACCATGGGGTGTATCAAGTCCCATGGTGGCGGTCCGACACAATCCTTAGAATGCATAGGTTATACTACTGGTGCCCCAGTGCCGTGTTTGTTTGCTCCGAAGTGTGTGCACGCCCACACTCCATTAGAACCCACACTGTTGCACCACCGCCGTCTCTTTTGACCACTTACAATCAGCCTAGTAATCGTGCCCCACCCTACCTAGTTTCAGGGTACCATGATACCTAGTTTGGTTACTGCTGAAATGGGTCCCCGTTACTAGGGTTTTCTAATCAAACATGTTAAGTGGTTAAGTGTCTGTATTTACCTAACCCCACCCATCAGTTTAATTAACATGTTTAATTGGTTAAGTGTTTTAGTTAACTTAACCCTACCATCCTGACTTGTCTGTCCTTAGCTTCTTAAAGCACCGACCACTCACATTAGACAGATATTGTTACGGTTACTGGATGTGCCGGTTGGTTCCGGGCAGGTTTACACCGTAACTCAGTCTAACCTCCGGTCCTTATTGGGCTCCATGCTTAACCACCCACATTGGGTAGGTATTGTTGTGACTACTGGACAGCCGGGCGGGTCCGGGCAGGTTTACATCACAACTCAATCCAACCTCGTGTTAAGCATATTCATATTTTCTAAATTTACATATTTGTCTTTATTCCTTAATATATGTAAATTTGTCAACAATTAAATGTTGTGGCCCACTTTCCAAGTTTAGCATTTTTGGTATAAGAATTTATACCATTCAAGTGCCACTAATTTTTGCATGTGACAAACATGCCAATTTCATATATTTTCTTATGTCAAGTTTTACCAATATTCCCAACGTTATCCCGTTTAGATTTTAGGCTAACAATCTTAGCCTAATTCTCGTTCGCATGGTTTTTAACATATAATATTAGGCTAAAAACTTAGCCTAATTTAGCGCACACAAATAGGCATAAGGAAATTCATAAACATAAACATGACATAGGTGTAAACTTGGCATTTTTGGCATAGTCAATATGAATATCATAGGTGTGAACTTGCAAAATAGTCAACATACATATATGTGAGTTTGCAACATAGACTAAATCATGGGTTTCAACTTATCATACGAACTTGCCTTGAAATAGGGATCTAACAAAATAGGTATCACACAAATTAGCATATGATTTAGACAACATAAGCCTAAACATGTTTTGGATCTAGGCATAACATCGAACATCACTAGCATATGACAAGAATATGACATTTTCATAAGTATGTATAATTTTATGACAAGGGTGTGAACTAGATCGAATCATATATTTAATTATAACATGAAACATTTATTAAAGTGGATCTTGGCATGGTTCCAATTAACTTGCAACTTTCTTACAAACATACTAGCACGTATGTGAACATAATTATTCATGCATAAAGGTTCTAGCATATATATACATAAAATCTTAATCACTTACAACCTATATAATCACATAAACATATAGGTGTCGATTACAACATGAACTATACAACTTCCATGTGATTCTACATGTACAATAGGATCAACATAAACTCAATTATATCATAAACATCACAATACAACAATCATTACATCGCATATGAAACACATCGTTGTTTTACAATAATACAATTTCATTCCAAATTTACATCGAATCGAGTCTTAATTTTATTCACATCGGTAGAATCATTATACTTACAACAAACGACGGTCTAGTTTTCTGATTCCTGAATTCTGAATTTGAATTGCTTTCCTTTGGGTAGACTAACGTCGATTTGATTATTGTTTTAACTTTAATTTGGCTCGTCTCTAAGCTTTTCTACAAGTGGAGGCTCCTCCTAGTTTTCTCCCGACAGCATGGCGGCTCCATCTCTAATTTCTTATGTGAATTTAGGTTAGAGTGTTGAGTTATATTTATACAATTTCTGATTGATTTGAGTCGTTAGATGATCACAGACGAATCTAGACCATTCACTTCGAGAGGAGCAAACCAAAATGCGACATGTCAGCCCTAATGACACAGCGAAGCCTCAGAAATCGACCAGAACCCGACCAGGCAAGCCAGGGCCAAACCAGGTCGACCCCCAAGTCGACCCTATGGTCGACCTGGTCACCCAGGTCGACCCCCAGGACGAGCTGGTGCCTGAGCGGGAATTTTCCCGCCCAGTCCAGTTTGGGTCTGAATTCGAAATTTGAACTTCGTTTTGAACTATTTGAATTTTAATTTGAATTCTGAAACTTCCGGAGGTCATAACTCCTTCAGACAGAGTCCAATTCACGCAAACTCAGACTCTATCTCAAGCAGAATTCCGAGACTAACGCAATGGCATTACCCGTTTCCCTTAATTCTTTCATCTAGAATTAATTATACTTTAATTTGTTAATTTACAGTTAACAGAAAATTCGGGGTGTTACATGTTTGGTGTGGTGCAGCGTAGTAATTATCTTATAGTGACTAGGTGCGCCTTTAACGTTATCTTTGTTCATCTTATTTCCTTTTGTTTGCTCTGCCATACTCATTTGTTCACAGTCATTTCCTTATTTTCCAGCTTATGCCTTCGCCTAGTTATTTTGATAATTATATTGTTAAAGTTATCGCACTCGACAGACTTTATGTCTGACCCCTTTATTTCCACCTCTTTTTTTCCTTTTCCCTACCAGGTGCTCAAGGTGGAACTAGAAATAGTGGAGCTTGATTTGGACAGCTGTATCTCTTGCTTTTAGAAGTTGCTTGGATCGCTGAAGTAAAAGTTCATCCTATCTTATTTATGGCTACTTTATGTTGGGGTTATGTGTTTCAATTTATGTACTCTGATTTAGTCAAGATGGATATTTTGTACTTTGACTCTAGTCTTTGGTTTTTGATGATGTAATCAAACTTATATGTTTACCGCTGCAATAAATATAGTTTTAAATTTTTAAGCACTGTTTATGTCTGTCTTATTCTTAAGTTCTGCTCTATATACACTTAGAACGCTCCATAGAAGTTAATGCATTCCCTTTGTGAGCGACATTAATGGACGTAGGGTGTTACACGTGGTATCAGAGCTAAAGGTTACCAGAACAGATATGAATTTTGAAAAACTGTTTTTCAAAAGCACTTTTATAAAGAAATACTTTCAGAAGTATGTTTTAAGGAAAGTATTTTCAAGAGAAAAACTTATTTTAAAAACATAACCCCAAGAGCCATATATCTTTCCTTCGATTCTTTTGTATTGAATCATTCCTTTTTCGTTTCAGCATGTATGTGGATCTTAACCTTCTGGAGGGTGTAGCGATACCAGGATGGTTTAGGAGGTATTTGGAGTCTAGGGCCACCGCTGCAGGTCCAGCAAATGTTCCTCCTCCCCCAGCTGCACCCGTTTTCCTCCTCCTCCCTCACCTCGTGTTGATACTTTTGCAAAGATATGTAAGGACTTTCGGCCAATGGGCGAGAAACCTTTTCATGGGTCGGAGATGGTTGTTGAAGCTCGAAATTAGCTAAAGGAGGTGGAAGAATTGTTTGGAATCTTTGAGGTAGAAGATGGAAGAAAGGTCCAGTTGGCTGCCTGGTTAATGAAGGATGAGGCCTCGTTTTGGTGGGAGGTCACTAATGGGGAGCGTCCAGTTGATACATGGCCAGATTTCAAGTGTAGATTTGAGGCAAAGTTCCTCTCACGGGCTGAAGAGAATCTATACATGGAAAGGTTTTTGGCATTAAATTAAAAGAACCTGTCTGTAAAAGAATACGTCAACAAGTTCAATCAGTTGGTGAGATTTAGCTTGGACTTGGTCAATACACCCGAAAAGAAGGGCCTGAGATTTGTTAAGGGTTTGAACGAGCCGCTACATGGGTTAGCTATGACCCATATTGTAACACCCTGAATTTTATGTTAACTATAAATTAACAAATCAAAGTATAATTAATTCTAAATGGAAGAATTAAGGGAAACGGGTTACGCCATTGCGTTCATCTCGAAATTCTGCTTGAGATACCTGAGTTTGCGGGAATCGGACCCCGTGTGAAAAAGTTATGACCTCCGGTAGTTTCAGAATTCAAATTTGAAATTAAAACAGTTCAAATGAAGTTCAAAATTCGAAAAACAGACCCAAATTGGGCTGGGCGGGAAAATTCCCACCCAGGCAACAGGTCGACCATAGGGTCGACCTGGGGGTCGAGCAGGGGGCCGACCTGGGTAACCAGGTCAACCATAGGGTCGACCTGGGGGTCGAGCTGGGGTCGACCTGCCCAGTCGACTTGGTTTGGCCCTAGGTAGCCTGGTCGGTTTCTGGTCGAATTTCTGAGCTTGGCTGTGTCACTAGGGCTGATTTGTCACATTCTGGTGGGCTCCTCTCGAAGTGAATGATCTAGATTCATCTATGATCATCTGACGGCTCAAATCAATCTGAAATTCTATATAAACAACTTAAGTCTCCAACCTAAATTCCCATAAAAAAATTAGAGACGGAGTCGCCATGCTATCGGGAGAAAACTGAGAGGAGCCTCCACTTGTAGAAAAGCTTAGAGACGAGCCAAAACTAAAGTTAAAACAAGAATCAAAACAACATTTGTCTACCCAAAGGAAAGCAATTCAAATTCAGAACTCAGAAATCAGAAAACAAGACCGTCGTTTATTGTAAGTATAGTGATTTTTCCGATGGGAATAAAATTAAGACTTGATTCGATGTAAATTGGAAGTGGAATTGTGTAACGATGATGTTAATCCATATCTATGTATTGAAATGGTTGTATTGTGAATGGTTGGAATGTCTGTGGTTAAATTTACTTGGTATTGGATCCATTCAAATGAAAACAACATCACATGCAAGTTGTATAGTTCATATTGTAATCTACACCTATATGTTTATGTGATTATATAAATTGTATGTGATATGTCCAAGTTAAGATCTCATGTAAATACTTTATGCCTAAATGATTAAGTTCATATGCAAGTTCATATGTTTATACAAAAGTTGCAAAGTTCATAATTGGATCCATGCCAAGTTCCATTTTAATACAAGTTTCATGTTATAGTAGTAAACATGATTGGATCTAGTTCACACATGCGATGAAATTATACATACTTTATGGACATGTTATATTCTTGTCATATGGTAGTGATGCTCGATGTTATGCCTAGATCTAAACATGTTTAGGCCTATGTTGTCTAAATCATATGTTAATTCATGTGACACCTATTTGGTTAGACCCCTATTTCAATGCAAGTTCACATGTATGTAAGTTGATTTAGCCTATGTTGCAAATTCACAAATATGTATATTGATTTAGTCCACGTTGCAAGTTCACACCTATGATATTCATGTTAACTATTTTGCAAGTTCACACCTATGATGTTCATATTTACTATGCCAATAATGCCAAGTTTACACCTATGTCATGTTTATGTTAATGAATGCCAATTTTGTGTACGCTAAATTAAGCTAAGTTTTTAGCCTAATATTATATGTTAAAAACCATGTGAACGAAAATTAGGCTAAGGTTGTTAGCCTAATATTTAAACGGGGTAACGTTGGGAAAATTGGTAATTATAGGAAACTTGACATAAATTGGTGAAAATATATGAAATTGGCATGTTTGTAACATGCCAAAATTGGTGGCACTTGAATGGTATAAATTCTTATACCAAAAATAATAAACTTGGAAAGTGGGCCATGACATTTAATTATTAACAAATTTACATATAATAAGTAATAGAGACAAAAATGTAAATTTGGAAAATACGAGTATGCTTAACACGAGGTTGGATTGAGTTGTGATGTAAACCAGCGCGGACCCGCCCGGCTGTCCAGTAGTCACAACAAGACCTATCCAATGTGAGAGTTTAAGCATTGAGCCCAATAAGGACCCGAGGTTAGACTGAGTTACAGTGTAAATCTTCCCGGAACCAACCGACACATCTAGTAACCATAACAATACCTGTCTAATGTGAGTGGTCGGTGCTTTAAAAAGCTAGGGACAGACAAGTCAGGATGGTAGGGTTAAGTTAACTAAAACACTTAACCAATTCAACATGTTAATTAAACTGATGGGTGGGGTTAGGTAAATACAGACACTCAACCACTTAACATGTTGGACTAGAAAACCCTGGTAACGGGGACCCATTTCAGTAGTAACCCAATTAGGTATCATGGTATCCTGAAACTAGGCAGGGTGGGGCACGATTACTGGGCTGATTGTAAGCGGTAAAATGCGACGGCGGTGGGTGCAACAGTGTGGGTTCTAACGGAGTGTGGGGGTGCACACACTTCGAAGCAGACAAACAGGGCACTGGGGACACCAATAGTATACCATATGCATTCTAGAATTGTGTTGGCTTCCACCATGGGACTTAATACACAATATGGTGGGACCAACATAGGTATCTACAATCTTTGGGGGCCATAAGACACAGACGATTATGCGAGTAGGAGCCGATCTTTAGAAAAAGGGGATCACTTTGCCCTGATCATGGGGTTCCAGTTAAGACAGTACAAGTAGGTGCAGAGATATAGTGTGGGGTGCGATAGTATATTCGATTCAAACTGCTTTATCTTAGTTTATGATACTTTCCTATTTCCAGTTTATACCAATCATGCCCTTTTTCTTATTCTCATACTGAAGAGTCACTAGGCTTACCAGGCTTTATGTCTGACCCTATTTTCTTTCGTCTTCTTTTCTTTCGTTCCTCCCAGGTCCACAGGGAGGAAACAACCCAGCTTAGTCAGACCCTTTGCAAGCTTCAAGATAGTAGATGTGCGGTTTGGACTCTCTTTCCTTGGCTATGGCTGTTGGACACATTCTATGGGGATTTATGTAGTTTTAATTATGTTTTATGCTTCTTTATTTAATAACCAAGGCAGAAATGATGATGTAATGTTTTGGAAGTTATTATGTGATAGTTCTGGAAATGTTTTGTATGAACACATATTTATGAAATAAAAAGTCTGTTGTTTTCCGTTGCTTATATATATGTGTGTTTATATCTGTCTTGTGTTTTATCTGTGACTTTTACTTACAAACCTCCACTAAAGTTAAGGCATTCCCTTTGTGAGTGGACTTAATGGAGGGTGGGGTGTTTCACATATCCCTATGGGGGCTACGTTTGAGAGACTAGTTGACATGGCGCTTATGCATGAAGAGGAGAAGGGAGCCAATGCTAATAAGGAACCTGAGAAGAAAGGGGATCAAAAGAAACCGCAGCAGCAACAATAGAACAAGAAAGGTGGTAAAGGCAACTATGGTATGGGAAAGAAAAGATGCTTTAACTGTGGGACACCAGGCCATCTAAGTAAAGACTGTAGGAAGAAAAAGAAGACTGACTGTTTCCACTGTGGCGAAGTGGGACATCTGATTAAGGACTGCCTGAGGAAAGGACAGAGGGCAGGATCTACCTCGGGAGGGCAGGTTCGGGCTCTCATGGCACCAGGGCAGGCAAGAGGGCAGGTACAGGCTCTCGTAGTCCCACAGCTGCAAGAACGAGGTAGAGCGATTTCTGTTGAAAGTTTAGTTTTTATATTTGATCATCCTGTCCGTACTTTATTCGATTCTAGCGCATCACATTCGTTTATCTCTACATCATTAGTTGAAACACTACACTTAAATACTAGTCTCATTGTGGATCCCATTATAGTCTCAAATCCTATTGGTGGGTCGGCTCATGTATCCATGGTTTGTAGGTATTTGAGATTGTCTATCTTAAGCATTGGTTTTGAATGTAATGCTTTTGTGCTTGGTTTCATGGGCAATGGGTTGATTCTAGGGATGGATTGGCTAGCCAGATATGGTGCCATCCTAGATTGTGAACGAAGGGTAGCAAAATTGTTGACTCGTAGTGGAAAGACCCTTGATATTTCTTGTGACACTAGAGGATCGGTGATGCTTAGTTATCTTGAGTCACTTGACGCATCCAATGATGATTTACATTCTGTTCGTATAGTCCGTGAATATGTTGATATCTTCGATGAGGTGAGGGGTCTATCCCCAAAATGTGAGATAGACTTTCGTATTTATCTTGTAGACATTGCAAAACCAGTATCTATGCCAGTACGCCACATGGCTCCTCGTGAGAGGAGGGAACTCAATAAGCAAGTAGGGGAGTTGCTTGAGAAGGGGTTCATAAGACATAGTATATCGGAGTGGGGTTCTCTAGTAGTATTTTCCACAAAGGAGGATGGGTCCCTTAGACTTTGTGTGGACTATAGAGAACTTAATAAGCTTACTAAGAAGAATAGGCACCCACTGCCAAGGATTGACGATTTCTTCGATCAGTTAGTTGGCGCCTCAGTGTTTTCGCAGTTGGACTTAGCCACTGGTTTCCATCAGTTGAGAGTGGCTGAGGATAGAATATACAAGACTGCCTTTAAGACTCCGGACGGTTTCTGCGAGTGGCTTGTGATGCCCTTCGGTTTGACAAACGCCCCTGCATACTTTGTTGACTTGATGAGTAGGGTGTTTAGGGTGTACCTTAATAAATTCGTGGTGGTCTTTGTGGGAGACATCTTGGTCTTTTCTAAGAGCGAGGAAGAGCATGCCCTACATCTTAGGGAAGTGTTGGAGACCCTTCGAGTGCATAACCTTAAAGCTAAATTTTCTAAATGTCACTTTTGGGGGAAGGAAGTGCAATTCTTAGGGCACGTGGTTTCCAAAGAAGGGATAGCTGTGGATCTCGCGAAGGTGGTGACCACCAAAGATTGGAAGGTCCCTAAAAATGCTACCGAGATGAGGAGTTGCTTGGGGTTGGCTGGCTATTATAGGAAGTTTATCAAGGACTTCACAAAAATATCAGTCCCATTAACACACTTGACGAAGAAGAACCTAGTTTTCACGTGGGACGTAGATTGTGATGATGCGTTCCAATGTTTAAAGAGAGCTTTGACCACAACCCCAGTCTTAGTGTTGCCAGATGGGAGTAAGCCATTTACCGTTTATACCGATGCTTGTGGGACATGACTAGGCGCAGTCTTAATGCAAGAGGTAAGGGTAATAGCCTATGGAGAAAGGCAGTTGAGAGTACATGAGAGAAATTACCCTACACATGACCTAGAGTTGGCCGCTATTGTTTTCGCGCTTAAGTCTTGGCGGCATTATCTTCTTAGCGAGAAATTCGAATTGTTCACTGACCACAAATTGCTAAAATACTTGTTCTCTCAGAAGGAATTGAACTTATGGAAGCAAAGGTGGATGGAATTCTTAGCGTCCTACAATTTCGAGATAGCATATACCCATGGCAAGGGTAACGCGGTGGCAGACGCCTTAAGTAGGAAAAGGTTGTCCTTGAGTCCGTTGTTTATTGAGCGGCTAAGCTTAGAATTCATCTCTATGTTTGAATTTAGACTTTCCATTGACTTTGTACCCAGTTTGCTAGCATCCTTAGAGGTCAGACCTACGCTTTTGGGATGGATTGGTGAGGCATAGCGAGATGACCCATAGTGGGTTGAGTTAGTAGAGAAGCTCATAAAGGGGGAGTCATCAAGCCATCTCAGTAGGTATACCCTAGATGATAAGGGTTGGTTATGTAGGGACGATAGACGTTGTGTACCACGAGACGAGAACTTGAGGAAGACCATTCTTGACGATGCACATCGTTCGAATATGACCATTCATCCCGGCGGGGACAAGATGTACATGGACATGAGACGAGTTTGCTTTTGGGCCGGAATGAAGAAGGACATGGCTGAGTTTGTCGCTAGATGCTTGGTGTGCCAACAAGTAAAAGCAGAGCAAAAGAAGCCCAGTGGGTTGCTTCACCCATTGGAGGTCCCACAATGGAAGTGGGAGAGTGTCTCGACAGACTTTGTTGATGGGTTATCGAGATTGAGGAGGGGTAATACGGGGATTTGGGTCGTGGTAGACAGACTTACTAAGAGCGCCCATTTCATTCCCGTGAAGAGTAAGAGGACTGCTCCATGGTAAGCCTCTGTATATATTCAAGAGATAGTTCATTTGCACGGTGTTCCTTCTAGCATAGTGAGCGATTGCGATCCTATCTTTACTAGCGAGTTTTGGAAGAGCTTGCAAGAGGCGGTAGGGACTCAGTTATGTTTGATCACCGCATATCATCCTTAGACGGACAGCCAAACCAAGAGGGTGAATCATATTCTAGAGAACCTTTTGAGGCTAACGTATTTTAGACTTCGGAGGTACATGGGAGGAGCATCTTCCTTTGGTGGAGTTCGCATATAATAATAGCTTTCAGTCTAGCATTGGCATGGCACCTTTCGAGGCTCTTTATGGACAACCGTGTCGTTCGCCTACATGTTGGTGGGAATCTGCGGAAAAGATCTTGCTTGGGCCCGATATGATTAGAGAGTCTTCGGAAATGGTCGATTTGATTCGAAGGAGGATGAAAACGGTGCATGATAGGCAGAAATCTTATGCAGGAAAAAGGAGGACAGATCTTGAGTTTGATATTGGGGACATATTCTTTATCAAGGTGTCTCCATTACGGAATGTTGTTCGCTTTGGGTCCATTGGGAAGTTAACACCGAGGTTTGTAGGGTCGTTTCCTATTAAGGAGAGGATTCGACAGATGGCTTATAGAGTGGAGTTGCCCGAGAGACTTAGTGGTGTACATGACGTATTCCATGTATCACATTTGAGGAAGTGCTTGCATGAGACCACGAAAGTGGTAGATCCGAGCTTTCTTAGAGAGGTGGAGATAGAGCGTGGTGCGACGATTTGATGAGCTCCTATGAGCATTCTTTGGTCGGAGATTAAGAAATTGAGGAATCGAGCGGTCAGGCTAGTCAAAGTGCAATTGGGAGATGATGAGAGCGACGCTACTTGGGAGATGGAAGAGAAGATGCGTTCATTGTACCCTTTTCTTTTCGAGGTTATGTCTTTTAATTTCTCCTTTATCGCTTAGCTTGTACTTGTTTTATCTTTAGTATGTCCTCTCGCTTGTATCTTTGAACTTTAGATAGGGTAGTCCTATGTTTGAAACATGTGTTTGAGACATGTTATGTATGATGGATGCATGTGGATGCAAGTGTTTGCTACTGGTTGCTCGTGGATGCATATACACATAATTTAGGCACTAGATCAGCTCAATCACCTTCATGTTGCATATAAATGTGTGTGCATATTTAAGTTAATGGATGTATAATGGTTGTGTTATCATATAGATGCTGCATTTTGATGAATGGTTGTGCACACATGTAGAAATAATATGTATCAATAGGATTCTTTCGCATACATAATGGATGCATGGCACTATCATGGTTTGCATTAAGGAGGTCAACTGAATTAGTAGACCACCTGATTTTGCATTAGATAAGGAACATATACACACACTCCTTTCATATGTTCATGCAGCATTAGAAATTTTGTAAGGACAATGGATGCCTGTGTTTGATGGTTGAGTAGATGTACGTTTGGATGGTAGGATATGCATTCTCCTTAACTTAGAGATTTCGGGGGTGAAATCCTTTAAGGAGGGGAGAATGTATCACCTCACAATTTTAATATTAATGTTCACAAATTAAAGAATAATTAATCTCAGATATGAGAATTAAGGGAAATGGGTTGTGCCATTGTGTTCGTCTCGGAATTCTGGTTGAGATAAAGTCCGAGTTTGCGTAAAACGGACACCGTATGAAGGAGATATGGACGAAAAAAGTTAAAGCAGAAAACCAGAAGAAAGAAGAGGAAGAAAAACAATGCACTGGTGCACTTGGGAAGTGCGCCAGTACAAAAATACACTGGCGCACTTCCCAAGTGTGCCCAGGCCGAGCAGAAAGCCTGCACAGCTTTCCAGTGTGTTCTGATCCATATTGTGACTCACTGCTGAGTCCTTTCTGACTCTTGCTTAGTCATTATGGCTGAGGTGTCACCCTATCCTGATTGAATGGTTGCTGTTAACTCTAGGTTCATCCGACGGCTATAATTAAATTGAAATTCTATATAAACATGTGTAGACTCAAACCCTAAAATCAAATAAAATTGGAACCATGGCCGTCATGCTGTCACCTTGCAACCTAGAGTAGCCGCCACCAACTAGAGGGAAAACGAAGCTAATCAACTCAATTCTATTCGACTCTAATATAAACAATAACAAATCTACTACAAAGGCAAGCTAAATCAATTTCAGAACTCAGATTCCAGAACTCAAGACCTTCTTTGAGTTGTGAGTTCGATTTCTTTAATAAGATAATTAACAATTTAATTAGGTTGAGATATGATTTGGGTTATATGGTTATGTTGTGAATCATTGACCATTATGTTATTATCTATGTTGTAAATCTATGATGTTATTATCTATGTTGTAAATCTATGATGTTATTATCTATGTTGTAAATTTATGTTAATTGTTGGCTTATGTACAATTAATTCATAATGATGCTTCATATGCTAGTTTGGTTATGTTTGTGGAACTAATTCATATGTTAAATCATATGTATGCATGCAAGTTTAGATGTTAATTTAGATATGAATCATATGCAAGGTAGTGAGAATCATATACAATCTTATGTGTTTCATGACATATATTTTATGTGTAAATTGGATCTAAAGTTAGGCTATGACATATGTGAGTTAGATGCAAGTTTACATCATAGTTTCTGTTGCATAAATCATATATGCAAGTGTGTGTGTGTGTATATATATATATATATATATTTGGAGTATGAATCTTTTTGACTATTGCATATACAAGTTTGCACCTTTAGATTTAGATCTATGACATATGTAGCTTTATGCAAAGTTTATGACTTTGGCCTATGCAGGTTTTAGGTGAAAAACTATATTATATGCAAGTTCACACCTTTAGGCCTATGCTTAGATTCTTGACAATAACAAGTTCATGCTAGATATGTGGTAATCCTTATTTGTATGATTAGATCCAATTTGTATGTTATGCAAATTTGTGGCGTCTCTTCTTATATGTGTGTTAGACTATTGTTTAGTCTAATACACATATATGTCATGTTAAGCGAACAAACAACGTGGGGACGATGGGGGGGATATTGAATATACATATATTGATAATTGGTATGATATGGCCTGAGAAAGGCATATAATTAATTTATTTTAATTTAAGATATTAATTGGAAAAAATGGCATTTATGGACATAATTGAGTCAATTATGGACATAAGTATATTTGGAATTGATTAACAATTTGAATAGGGATATTAATCCAAATTGGGGATAATTAACTATGTGTAATTAATCGCCTAAGACATGAGGTTACGCTCTTTTGTGGTGTAAGACTGCCCGGACCCGCCCGGCAAATCCAGCAGCCACAAATGCCAATCTAATGTGAGAGGTCAAGGGCATGAATTAAATGCGTAACAGTTGTAGAGACACGAGGTTAGGCTCATTTGTGGTGTAAGACTGCCCGGACCCGCCCGACAAATCCAGTTGCCACAAATGCCAGTCTAATGTGGGAGGTCTTTACAAGCTTACGGTGTTAATGAATTAAGTAACACTTAACCAGATAAACATGTGGTGGGACATGGAGGTTAAGTGGGTGCCTTGGGTGGCTTGTGAAGTACGATTAGAAAAACTTAACTAAATTGAAACATGTAAGTGGACACGAATAAGAAGAGGGTTAAGTGGGATGTACTAAAGGGGACCAAGCTTAGGTGGTTTGCTTGCGTCAAGTAATGAGGGCCCGTTTCAACCAGTAACCCATAAGTATCTTTGTGGGCTTGACCCAAGTCGAGGACGGGACACGCATTCTGGGCTTGACTGTAAGAGGCCAAAACGGGTTAGCGGTGGCAACGCAAGTCCAACGGATTCATATGCGTGTGTGGGCCCAAGCTGGTAGGTAAGACGTTGTTGCATCGTGTAGATATAAGCCGTGCATCATAGGTGGTATTGAGTTGCCACTTTGGGGAGTGATACACCCCACTGTGGGGCCAGCACGGGTATCTACGAGTTAGGGAGCCGATCACGTGGGGGTAGTGGGTACACCTAGTGGAGATAGGGGCAGGCAGCACCTATGAAGGTAGCTAGGAGTACACGAAACTACCATTATCATTAATAAGCTCTGTAGGCAGGATCAACTTTTAGGGTGTTTGGCTTGGTGCAGTGTAGTAATTATCTTATAGTGACTAGTTGTGCCTTTAACGTTATCTTTGTTCATCTTATTTCGTTTTGTTTACTCTGCCATACCCATTTGTTCACAGTCATTTCCTTATTTTCCAGCTTATGCCTTCGCCTAGTTATTTTGATAATTATATTGTTAAAGTTATCGTACTCGTCAGACTTTATGTCTGACCCCTTTTTTTCCACCTCTTTTCTTCCTTTCCCCCCAGGTGCTCAGGGTGGAGCTAGCACTAGTTGAGCTTGATTTGGGCAGCTGTATCTCTTGCTTTTAGAAGTTGCTTGGATCGATGAAATAAAAGTTCAGCCTATCTTATTTATGGTTACTTTATGTTGGGGTTTCGTGTTTCAATTTATGTACTCTGATTTAGTCAAGATGGATATTTTGTACTTTGACTCTAGTCTTTGGTTTTTGATGATGTAATAAAACTTATGTGTTTACCGCTGCAATAAATAAAGTTTCAAATTTTTAAGTACTGTTCATATCTGTCTTGTTGTTAAGTTTCTGTTCTATACACACTTAAAACGCTCCATAGAAGTTAATGCATTCCCTTTGTGAGTGACATTAATGGACGTGGGTGTTACAGCTTCATTCTGGTGGGAAGTGATGCAAGCACGACATCCAGTTGAAACTTGGGATGATTTCCGATAGAGATACGGGATGAAGTTTCTTTCTCAAGCCGAGCAAAGCATGCAAATGGAATGGTTTCTGGCACTTAAGCAAGGAGGCATGTCTGTCAAAGAATATGTTAATAAGTTCATTCAATTGGCTTGGTTTGGTTTGGAGCTAGTGAATTCCCCGCACAAGAAAGCTTTGAGGTTTTCAAGAGGGTTGAATGAACCCCTCCATGGATTGGCTATGTCTCATATCCCGATGGGGACAACTTTCGAGAAACTCGTTGATATGGTATTGATGCACCAAGAAGATAAAGGTGATAAGAAAGAGGCTAAGATTGATGAAACACAAAACAAGAAAGTATGGCCCAAGAAAGAACAAAAACAGCAAAAGAAGGGCAGAAAGAACGACAAAGCCCGAAAAAGAGGAAATGTCATTATTGTTGACACGTGAGTCATTTGAGCAAAGATTGCAGAAAAAGGAAGAATGTTTTTTTCCAATGTGGAGAGGTCAGACACCTTATTAAGGATTGCCCGAAGAAGCAAGGACTTGGCCAAAGGCAGGATCTTCTAGAGGGCAGGTGCATGCTTTCCTGAACCGGTGTACCGGATAGACGTAGGAAAGTTTCTGTTGAAGGTTTGATTTCTCTTTCCAATTATCCAATTAGAACTCTTTTTGATTCTAGTGCTTCGCATTCTTTTATATCTGATTTTGTGGTTGCGTCTCTGCACCTTAGTACTATTATGGCTTTGGATCCCGTTGTTTTCTCAAACCTCATTGGAGGTACGACTCATTTGTCTATGATTTGTCGGGGTTTGAGAAAATGGTAATGTCCATGACATAAGGACGAAGTTTACTGCCTTCACACGAGAGATGCTCAGGGAGCAGTTCTTAATGCTACTAACGGTGGTGGTGCAGTAGTGCAGGTGCCTAGAGCCGATTTCGCTAAGCTTAACAAGGATTATACTAGTCTTGGTGGGAAGCCGTTCCATGGAACGAAATCGGCTACGGTAATTCAAGATTGGTTGGATAGTTGTGAGCGCAACTTCGAGGATTGGGGGATCGATGATGCAATGAAGAGTAAATATTTTATAAAATTCGTTTTGAATGAAAATCGATGATATATATATGTAAATATATATTTATATATGTACATATATATATATATATATTAAATGACCTGAATAGAATGCGCCGCGCAACAACCGTTCGCGAATTTCGACCATTGACTTCAAATCAATGTAACGGGAGATCTGACAGTCGGATTCTCCTAAAACTGAAACTGTTGGGTTCGTATCGAAAAGAGATTTCAAATGGTAATAAGATATTTGAAATCTAGTGGTTATATTTTAAAATATGTCCAAATCAGTTTTGGAAAATGTCGCTGTAAATGCAGTTCGATGACCATATATGGAAATCGACTGAAATGGCGATATTAAAATTATTAAAAGTATGAATAGATTATGTAAAATCATAATAAATGATTTGGAAAGAGTTTGGATGAAATATTCCATATTTGTAAAGATAAATGATATTTTTTTTAAAAATGAACTAGTTAACAACTAGAATAGAGAACTAAAAGGAATTGAAATGGTCTTAAATTAACCAGAGTTTCCCAACGAATAAATTGGAATGGTTTACAATGGAGATAATCTTCGGAATATTTCGATATTGGATTCTGTGATTATATGGATATTGTTGAGGAATTTGGAAGATACATATATCGTTATTCCCAATACGATATCTGTTAGTTTCAGAATTTGATAATGAATATAAGCCGATATTATTTTCTATTCAGAGCCTTGTATTTAATATCAAATTGGATTTTGGGATTGTCGTGAATGGTGTCTTAAGTAACACTGTTCTTAAACCAATTTGAGAAAAGAATAAATTTTTTAATTAAGATTTAGAGAAGTTTACCGATTAATTAATATTTAATTGGAATTGAACTGAAATTGGATTTTTGGGTTTATCGTGAATGGTGTTATAAATAACATTTGTTCTTTTACCAATTAACAGTGAAGTTATGATTTGGAATTCATAAATATTTTTATTAAAATTTAATGGAAATTTTCCAAAGTAAATTCCAATTTAATATATTAAATTGGAATTCAATGGAACTCGATTTAATAATAATCGAGATGAGCTTCTTTGAAGGAAGACCATTACTATGTATGGAATTTAAAAGGCCCTGCAGTTATTCCGTTTATATTATTAGTCTGATACAGAAGTTTATATTGATCTATTTTCCTTGAAGATTCCGTTTTGATGGAAGAGGATTTGGGTTTATCGTGAACTGTGTTTTTAATAACATCGGTTCTTTAATCCAGTTAAAGATAAGATTAATTTCTTAAAGTTGAATAATCATAAAATATTTATTTTTGAGATTGAAACCAAACTAGAGTTTAATGAATCTCTAATTAGATTGAAAAGTTAAGGTGGTAATTAAATTTGCTAAATTTGAGAAGTGATCAAGAATGGTGTACCAACAGTTTTACTCTAGGTGATAGTTAAATCTTTAATCAGATTTGAACGTGAAATGTTAATTAATTTTATCGATAACACAATGGTTGTTAGATATGGAGTACTACCAGTTTTGCTCCATGGGATGAATAGGTTGGGATTGGGATTAATAAATAAGAGATTACTTCGGCAAAGTTCGCTAATCCCGATTAATTCGAACCCTTCCCTAAAAATGTGAATATTTGAATAAAAGAATGTTCTGAATTGGAAAGAGGTGTATGATGTTTTTTTATAGCACTTAATTATTGATTACAAAATACGCGAGTTATTCGGCAAGGCCAGGTTTATCCCATTCTGAATAACTGATATGACGACTATAAGTCGGCCATGAAGACCGTGGTTGAAGACCGGAGATCTTCATATCGTTTGGATGATTACTGATGTCTTGATTGGGCTGCATACCCAAGACAAGGTAATAAGTGGTGATCATCCAGACGTACTTGGAGATCGACCGGATATGCAAGGACCTCTCTTTTGTATTGGACATATGGGACGAGGAATAAGGTGCCTCCGGTTTCATTCAGACCCTGAACGGACTAGTAAATGGATGTATGTCTGACATTGGATTTCATTCTGTATGGATTGATTTCTATTAAATATATATCTGTTTGGTTGTAGAGAATTTATTCTCTTTCTTAACACCCTTATCTGTGACGTACGAGCTTAGAGGTTATATCGATAGACATCAGTCGTATAACGTGAATTGTTATTGTGGCATGCTAAGATGCAAAAGATCAAGGCTTTTGTTGAAAAGCAAAGTCTTGTGGATGATGATCAAAGTACAACTTTAAATAGCATAGCTTTTTGTTGTAGCGTTAATTCACGAGCCTCGCACCCCGGTATGAGTCTAAAATAGGATCAGGGACATAGGGAGTGCATGAATTTCCTTCTAGCTAGGAGTGGTGTCATGATATGGAGCCCAGGCATTTTTACTTATGTGGATGATGGATTGCTAGGCGCCTTGAATATTGGTCTCTACTGGCCAAGTGATAGGTCCGATAGGACCGAGAAACGTTTATTTAGGAATAATTAATCCACCAAAATAAGTGTGGACTGGCCCTAAAGTAACGAAGGGCTCGCCAGCATCCAAGCCTTGAGGAATTTGCTAGAGTGTCTCGAATCGGAAGGAGCCATCGCTAGCCTTGACTCATGATGGAAATCCAATTTCCAATACGAACGTTTTTAGTTGTAGAAATAGTATGGCGACATGATATATGGTACCCATGTCACCTATGATAGGTACATTTATATTTGAAGTTGATTTTGACACTATGCACTCATAGTAATGTTAAAATGATTTGTTTTAAACGTACCGGGCATGTTTGGCTATTATAAGGTAAAACTCTATCTTCCGGCTTGTATTGCATTGTGTGAAGGGACTTGAGTCTTACAATAGGTTATTTTCCAAAAAGCTTCGCGTTGTTTTATGTTTTAAACTAGGTTCATGTGGAGTAAACCCGTTTAGTGTTATGTGGCGTGGTCCTATGAATTTTCCACTTTTAAAGTAAAGATATAAATAACTGTTTTAGTTCTCACACCAGTCCCATGACTGACTCAGAGTTCATTGTTTCTACCTAAACTCTGGTTGCCCATATTTTCCACACGGGCAGCTAGTAGTTTTTGGTTTTCGCAGATACTTCTTTTCACATGATCCTGGATTACAGCTGGAGCTATATTCGGAAAGCTTTGTAACCATATATCTCATTCAGTTGTGGTTGTAGATGATTTCCGCTGTACATTATATTTATGTATACATTTTCTGTTGTTATATAATTAAATCTCTAATACTTTTCTACTGTAAATTATTTTTGCTCTGATATATTCTTGTACTCTTATGTAATTGTTGTAATAGCAATGAAATGTTCTAATGTTTGTGTTCTGATGCGTCGTGTTCTCAAAGCAATCCACTGTTTTCCGTCTCTTCGGAGATCGGGGGATTTCAGGTCATTTCAATCGTTCTCTCAACCAATTTGAAAAGTAGCATGGGTGAATGACCGGGTAAATATGTGAATATTTTTAAGATAAATATTTTTTTAGGTTAATCTTGACATTTGGTAATCAAAGCCCAAGCATATGATAGTTAAGTAGGCGGTGGTTAGGTTATGTTAGGCCGTTACATTTTTCTCTGAAATAAAATAAAAGAAGAATGGAAGGAAGCAACATAACCTAGATGTTTGAGCCGGATAAAGAGTTTCTTTATAAGATTAAGAAGAAAACAGATATAAGTGAGCATTTTATTTAAATGTTATGGCACTAAGTCCTATTTAAAGGTAGCCTGATCCCTTAAAAATGATATGCAAATTTTTATATTATTTGGCTGAGAAAAATTCTGTGATTTCTTAAATGATTTTAGCATGCCTTGGTTGAAATTGATATATTATGATTGTTTTAATGATTTTGTGGTTAATAAAATATGCAAATGAATCTGCCTTAAAATTCTTATTATCATTATTCCATGATGAATTCATACTAACCAGTAAAGGAAATACTATTGTATTATTTATGAAAGGTTATACCAGAGTGAAATATATAGATATATATCATTTTCATTTTATTATTGCCTAAGATATAGAAATGAAAGGCTATAGGGTAAGGTCACCCGATATTTGTCTTACACTGAAGTAAAGTAGGAAATATGGGTGCAATGAAACATTCTTGTACTGAGCTCCTGATTTCCTTGAGATTTTATATTAAATAAACTATGTCGTGATTTAGGTGAACTCATAGAATATGTGAAGTTTGTCTAAATCACAAATAAATTGGAAAATAGGTTTTCGGGTGTGCCTTCAGAATAAAATATCCAAGGCCATATTTTATAAAATGCAAAATTTACAAGAAGTAAGTATACAAGAAGAACCTACTGTACATTGTCCCTGAATATATTTTATATGTATAGGATGTTATATTTTTATGCATGAATGACTATGTATTGATAGTTGCTTGTTTTGTTGTTGAAATAAGATTATTAATCAAGGAGGTAGTATGTTCTTAACAAGTAAATGGAGTAATAAAAATTAGTAAACAACTAAAGGACTTAGATCTGATGAGCATCTTGATTAGCTTGGCATGGGAGATAATGCAAGCTTGCACATAGCTTGTTTAAGCCTATGGATCCGAGTGTTCTGGTGTAATATGGACCAAGCAGTGTGCACTAGTTAATTCAAGGGCTAGCTTTAGTCTTGATGAGTTATAAATCGTTTATTTGCTAAACGTAGGCCTATCGAATAGCTTGAAGTTATGCTAAGTGTAGAATGAGATATGTTTGATTAAACTGATTTATCGAATGATGTTTGATGTGCTGATGTATGATTAGGTTGAATTATATATTGAATAATTTATTGTGTATATATCTATAAATGACTCAAAAAACCGTATAGTATGCACACAAAAATTGCACTTTTGTATAACACTTGTATACACTTGTACACACACAAGGATACACGTACTGAGTAGCTTAACGAGATGTTAAATGTTGGATTAAACTAGTTTATTGAATAATGTATGGCGTGCTGACGCGTGATGAGATAAGCCTG
Organism: Allium sativum; assembly: GCA_030737875.1. Lineage (NCBI taxonomy): Eukaryota > Viridiplantae > Streptophyta > Magnoliopsida > Asparagales > Amaryllidaceae > Allium > Allium sativum. Next base: position 453,735,503 of record CM060915.1, on the reverse strand, counting down.
ACCTCGTATTTGATTGTTATTGAAATATTCATGGGTGTCTCATTCTTTATGAGGCAGATTCAAGATTGTTTACAGGGTATAGGTGCATAGTTTTGCAAGTGTTTGAGCTGAATAGATTGCTAAAATTTAAGTAGAGGAAAATGTTTTTAAATTCATTAAGGATATAGAATTTTAAAAGGATTTGATGTATGGTAATGAACTCCATTGTATCTCCATAGGAACTGAATTGGATGAGTATTTGCAGTTGATGTAATTCAGTATATGAATATTTAGTTTGCCATGTAAATAAAAACATTGGTTCAACTAGTTAAGTTTATTTATATTACAGGCTGCATATTGAAGAAAGGCTAGAATATTAAATAATATATGCTTGTACTTTTTTCTTGCTTCAGCAAGGATTTAATATAAATAGATTTATACATATTTGTCAATGATGAAGGCCACCAAGGCAGTTTAAATGGGTAATTTCAAAGGTAAACATAATCTATTGGATCTATTATGAAAAGTCTATATATTAGGTTGTATTTATTTCTCCAAAATGCAAAATAACTAGATATGTGAATTAGGAATTTGATAATCAAGAATATAGTGAGAAGAACCGATGTTTGAGATAAATTCTTATCTTAGGTTTATATTGCTAAATTCTAAAGAGAACTGGGTACGTATAATGAATTGAAGCAATTAATGTAAAGATACATATGCTTGAATCTACAAAAGGAAGTTGAGCATGTTCAGATGCATGCTTATTTTGCATAAAAACATATCCATGTGAAAGTTATATGCTTACTTATAGCATATAGGATGATATGTAGGTATAAGATGCTTTAAATACCCATAAACTTATGAAAAATTTGTCCAAGTCTTATTTGATATAAAGAGAGTGTTGTTTTAAGTATAGTATCCTTATTTTACTATATAACATGATGTGTTTGAGCAATATTACAAACACTCCTCGCTGGTAAGATTTATTTATATTACAAGCTGCATATTTATGACACCTGCGCCGTACCATCAGACATTTCCACCGAAATGTGTTGTGCCAATGAACGACTGGCACGGGAAGGTCGTCAAAAGAAAGGGGTTTGAAATGATGAATCATCAAGAACCTGTAGTATATCTCACAGCACATGGAATAAATTATAATAATAACATAAATTGATATAAATAGACGAGAAAATGCATAAGCTGAAAACTAAACCATTTCCATTATGGTAGTGGAATCCAAAATACGGCTTATGATCCAAATCATTATTACAACTTCAAAATATTGTCTCTTAAAAGGAAATAAAGGAGGTACACTGCTAATGCCCAAAGCAGTGACCAGCAACAACATAGGGAAAATATATGTATATAGTACGTGGAAGCCTCCTGCTCGTCTCCGGACAGCTACTCGTGCATAACCATCTAACATGTCTCTAGTCTGCTCGTTTAGGAGCACCTAGAGTAATAAAAAGAGACATAAAACTCTGGGTTAGACAAAAGTCTGGTGTGAGCGATAGCAAATCTATGCAGCTAAATAAAGTAATACAGGTATAAATAATCATACCTGACATGGACCTGCAACTAAAGAATTAGCACAAAAAGATGTACAGTACTCTAAGATAACACTAACATATGGTGCAAAAATGGGAGTGTGCGTGCCATGGTTATAACAAACATAGAAGTCGTCCTCACATCTCTCACTCAGTGCGTAAAGCATATGATATCCGCCACTTTGATCGCTGAACCATTGGGGTTATGATGGAGTCCCACTCTGTAACAACCCGTATTTTGAATAATAAGTTATAACATAAATCAAGGCAGAATTAAATGATAAATTCTGAATCAAGGGAAAAGGGCTGTGCCATTTCGTTCGTCTCGGAAAAATACGCGAAACAGAGTCCGAGTTTTCGAAAATCGGAGTCCGTATGACCAAGTTATGGCCCGTCGAAGTTTTCAGAAGATTTCAAGTTCAAAAACAGTTCAAATTTGAAATCAGAATTCAAATTCAGCCAAGCAGGACAGGAGGGAAAAATTTCCGCCACCCCAAGTCGACTGGGGAGTCGACTTGGGAGTCGACACACCCCAGGTGGTGTCAACTGCCCAGTCGACACCCCTGTCGACTTGGGTGGTCGGCCAGTCTAGCCTGGGTGCACCTAACTTGTTTCTCAAGACATGTTTGGAGGCTTGTGACGGATTTTAAAGGCTCAGATCTGAACTAGGGTTAATCCTATGGCCTAAACTAACCTAATCTTCTATAAAAAGACCCTAAGACCTAGCCTAAACCCTTATTAATCATTCCTACAACTAAACTATGCCAAAATGCTTCTTGATCATGGCCTCCACCTTCATATCATGGCCTCCATCCTCTTCATGAAAATTTGAGTGTCCTAAGCTAGTAAAAGAGCCACCTTTCTTCATCAAAATAAGAATCTTTCTTCACACAAATCAAAGGAGCTTCTTGTTTCTCAAGACAACTTGGAGCTTATATTCATTTGGGGTTTTTAGTGTTGCTAGCGTGGCTTCGTCTCAATCTTATTTTATTTTATAAGTCTTCATAGCATTGTAAGCCCTATACTACTCTTAGAGTCTAACTATGAAGTTAAATATGACATGTTGCAAGTTTGAGTTTGGGCTTAAGTATGATTTGTGCTTTGATTCTATCATGTTATGCATAGATTTATTCTATGCATGTTTGTAAAGCTATCACCTTGACCTTGTGCATAGAAAGCATTGAGCTTTGATTGGGAATGTTGCATAAAGCAACATAGAAACTCTCATAAACCTTATGTTATCTTGCATATGATGTTATATGTGAATCACTAGCTATCATCCTATGTCCTTTCTGATCATGTTTCACCTATTTGCTAAAGTTTGATATCATGCATGTTTTGAGGCTTATAATGTAATATGCAAGTTTATGAACACATTTGCCTCATGTGCCACCATGTTTAACTTTTGGCCAAAGCACCCTTATGATATTATGCATGCTTGTGGCCAAAGCACCCTTATGATATTATGCATGCTTGTGGCCAAATCACCCTTATGATAGTATGCATGCTTGTGGCCAAATCACCCTCATGATATTATGCATGCTTGTGGCCAAATCACCCTTATGATATTATGCATGCTTGTGGCCAAATCACCCTTATGCTATTTTGCACGCTTGTGGCCAAATCACCCTTATGCTATTTGATATGTTTGAGACCAAGTCACCTTTTATGCCATCATACATGTTGAGGCCATATACTAGTATGTTGAACACCTTTGCCTCAAATATCACCATGTTTAACTTGTGATAGACTTTGCCATCTTATGCCCACCTTGTCATATTGTTATGTTCCCTCTTTGATCTATTTGCGTTGATGCGAATTTACGTGCGATGGGAATACGTTATGGGTAGTTGGGCAAACTTAAATAACATGAAAGCATGACTTGAAAATATGACATGAAAGTTTGACATGTGTTTATGCTTGAAAACATTAACGTGGACATGACATGTAGAAAACATGAAAGTGGTCAACTTGAGGTTGGGTTGAGTTTGTAGCATAAACCTACCCGGAACCGACCGGCTTAATTAGTGGCTACAAACAATAGGACTCAATGTGAGTAGTTGGTCATATCGCACTTAAACCCGAGGTTAGACTAGGTTGTGGTGTAAAGCTACCCGGACCCGCCCGGCTTAACTAGTAACCACAACAAAGTCTAATGTGAGAGGTTGGGGTGCATTAAGTTAATTAATGCCACATGATAGGGTTAAGTCATGGACTACTTGAATACTTAACCAATTAAACACGATGGATTGGTAGGGTTAAGTCATGGACTACTTGAATACTTAACCAATTAAACACGATGGATTGGTAGGGTTAATTCATGGACTACTTGAATATACTTAACCAGTTGAACACGATGTATTGATAGGGTTAAGTCATGAACTGCTTGGACACACTTGACCGACTCAATACATGGTTAGGATAGGGTTAACCACACTTAACCCGTTTAAAACCCTAGTTACGTGGTCCTTTTCAGCAGTAACCAACTTGGAAGTATCTGGATACCCTGGACTAGGCTAGGGTGGGGCACGATTACTGACTGATTGTAAGAGACCAAAAGAGATGGCTGAAGAGTGCACCGGTTGTTCAGGCGGACCATGGTCGTGCACAGTAAGTCCGGAGTTGAACATGGGCACCGATAGGTTTAGAAGAGTGCGTGCTTGAATTGTGTCTATGGTTTACACCTTAGGGTTGGATACACCCTAGGGTGGACCTTGCACAGTCAACTACATTCCATGATTAGGCCGTATGACACCGATACACGACTAGTTAGGCTTATAGGGAGCCGATCGACTAGACCGAGTAGTTGGACCTTGATTTAGGTCATCTCATGATGTGGGCCAACTTTGGGCCAAGGGATCATTTCTCGTTATACTTGACATGGATTAGAATACTAGTACACCTGGTGCAACTTAACCTTGTATATGCGATGCCAGACTTGATCTATCTTGTTAACTTTTCACCATTCCAGTTGTCATCCTATGTTTCATCTCTGCTTTACATGTCCAGTTAACTTTATTAGTTTTTATACTAATAGTAGATAGGACTTGCCAGTCTTTTGACTGACCCGTTTTCTTTCGCCTCTTTTCTTCCGTTTCCCCCCCCCCCCAGGTTCACAGGGTGGGAATACTAGCACTTAGCAGGGATCTTTAGCTTGCTTACTGGATAGCTCACGTACGGTTTGGACTTGAGCTCGCTATGGCTTTATCACTTCTACTATGGGGAATAGTTTACTTTATATTATTTCCGGTTTTCAGTTTATGTTTCTAGACTTGTAGTAGTTGGAAAATAATGACTTAGTACTTTTATGTAACTTGACTGTGGTTTTGAAATAGTAGTTTTATCCACTTCTTTACTTACTCTGTTTTACTTATATGTTCTGTCTTGTGATATCTTTATGCATGTTTACCTCGTTTAATGCCCCTCCAAAGCTAGAGCTCTTGCAAGAGTGACCCTGGCGGAGGTGGGGTGTTACATTTGGTATCAGAGCATAAGGTTTACGAGATTGAACAAAAGGTTTTTAAAACTTACCTTTTGAAAAACTATTTTCAAAACCGATTATAAAGAAGTATTTTTCCAAGAAAAGTCTAGTTTATTTTAAAAGGCTATTCCCCAAAAGCCATTAGCACTATCCTTTGTTTCCTCATTCTCAATCTATCTTTTTCTTCGTTTCAGTATGGCCGATAATTTTGCCATTCTGGAGGGCGTACCAGTACCTATTTGGTTTAGAAGGTACATGGAGGCAAGGGCGAATGAAGCCGGCCCCGCGAACGTTTCTCCTCCTTCCCCCATGGCTAACATTCCTCCTCCTCCCGTAGCTGAGGTTCCTCCTCCTCCTCCTCAGCATCCACAAGCGGATTTCGCGAAGATTTGCAAGGACTTTAAGGCGATGGGTGGCAAGAATTTTGTTAGGACAGAGACTTATGTTGAGGCAAGGAACTGGTTAAAAGAAACTGAAGACCTCTTTGCCATCTTTGATGTGGAAGACCGTAGAAAAGTTCTGTTGGCAGTATGGCTATTGAAAGAGGAAGCTGCCTATTGGTGGGTAGTCACCACCACTACTAAGCCAATTCAGAATTGGGATGACTTTAGGAGAAGGTTTGGACTGAGGTTCCTATCATCGACAGAAGAGAACCTTCAGATGGAGAGGTTCCTATCTCTAAAGCAAGGGGACATGACATTTAGGGAATACGTGGATACGTTTAATCAACTTGCTCGGTTCGGTCTAGACATGGTTAATACCGCTCAGAAGAAGGCCCTACACTTTGCTCTAGGATTGAATGAGCCATTGCGCAGTTTGGCCATGTCCCATATACCCATGGGGGCAACCTTCGAGAGTTTGGTGAATATGGCCCTGCTTCAAGAGGAAGATAAGAGTGGCAAGAAGGAGGTCAAGGCAAAATGAGTCTCAAGGCAAGAAGGAAGGTTCCGAGAAAGGAGACAAGAACAACAAGAAGGGAAACAAGGGCAACAACAACAACAAGGCAAGAGAGACAAGAAAGTGCAATTTCTGTAGGATCATTGGGCACATAGCCAAAGACTGTAAGAAGAAGAAGAGGAAGCTGGGCGTATGCTTTCATTGTGGAGAGTCTGGACACTATAGCAAGGATTGCCCGAAAAGGCGAGGACAAGGGAAAAGGCAAACTCAGCAAGCAGGACCCTCTGGAGGGCAGTTGCAGGCTCTCCTCGCTCTTCCAGCTTTTGATCGAGGTAGTGTTTCTATAGAAAGCCATGTTTACATTTCTGATTTCCCTGTTCGTACCTTATTTGATTCTGGCGCATCGTATAGTTTTATTTCGGATCTTGTTGAAGGTTTGCACCTAAGTACTAGTCTAGTTGAGGTCCAGTTAGTGTTTCAAATCCAATTGGGGGTTCCGCGCATCTACCTGTGATTTGTATGGATTTGAAACTCTCTATCTTGAGCATAGGATTCATGTGTAATGCTTATGTTCTCGGGTTTATGGGACACGGGTTGATTTTGGGCATGGATTGGTTGTCCAGTTATGGAGCCATTCTTGACTGTGAGCGTAGGGTAGTGAGGCTCATGGCTCGCCTCGGTAATCCCCTAGAAATTTCTGGTAACCCTATGGATCCCGTCATGTCATGTTATCTTGAATCTCTTGACTCGTCCATCGATGATCTGCAATCTGTGAGAGTGGTCCGAGAATATCCTGGTGTCTTTTAAAGAGGTTAAGGGGTCACCCCCTAAACGCTAGATAGACTTCCGTATTCATCTTGTTGATAATGCTAAGCCAGTTTCATTGCCTGTTAGGCACATGGCCCCGCGTGAAAGAAGAGAGCTTAGCAAGCAAATCAAGGAGTTGCATGAGGCAAATTTCACTAGGCGAAGCATTTCAGAATGGGGTGCTCCGGTGGTGTTCGCCACAAAGGAGGATAGCCCATTTAGCTTAAGCATGGGTTATAGAAATCACCCTAGTAAGTACATTTGGCAACGTGGATTGGCACTTGTTTTCAAGAGAGTGTTCTTCTGCGTGGGATACCGTATAGTATGTAAACGAGGTCCAGGATTCACTAACGAATTTTGTAAAGCTTGCATGAAACCATAAGCACGCAGTTATGTGGAAGCCAAGTATTTTAGGAAAAGAATAAGTGGAAGTGGAACAAGAGGCAATGGTGAAATGAGTTCTAACTCATATTTTGGAAATAAGAATTAAGAGCTACGAATTTGTGAAGTTAAAAGACAGTCAAGGCACGATAGGATTAAGCACAAGAAAATGCGGCTTAGAAGATTAAAGATTAAATACGTGCATTATATCTCTTTATAAGAGTATATCCTTGATCCCTATTATTCTGTAGAGCTTACTCGCATGCTATCTTTTAAGTATATCCTCTCGGTCCTATTCTCAATCTTAGTTCTATTGCAAACCCCATAAGTAGTATGACTCGCCTATATAGTTGGGGTGAGGATGTCCATTAAGTCGACCAAACTATTTGGGCTTTATGGGATATGGGTCATAGTTGATAGACTTAAGTAGAGTGCTCACTTTGTTCCGTTGAAATGCAAGAGGACCACATCATGGCTAGCATCTGTTCATCTTCGAGAGATAGTGCGATTGCATGGAGTTCCTTCTAACATAGTTAGCGATCGTGACCCAATTCTCGCTAGCCAATTCTGGAATAGTTCGCAGGAAGCGATGGGTACGCGATTGAATCTAAGTACGGCCTATCACCCACAGACGAATGGCCAGACCGAAAGGGTGAATAGGGTACTAGAAGATCTGTTGAGGCTATGCATCCTTGACTTTGGTGGCACTTGGGAAGATCATCTTCCTCTCGTAGAGTTTGCTTGTAATAACAGCTATCAAGCAAGCATAGGAATGGCACCATTCGAAGCTTTGTATGGGAGGCCGTGCAAGTCACCAACATGTTGGTGGGGGACAACGGATGAGCGTATACTTGGGCCCGACATGATAAGGGACACATCCGGGAAAGTTGAGTTGATTCGAAGGCGGATGAAAACAGCCCAAGACAGACAGAAATCCTATGCAGACAAGCGAAGGACAGACTTAGCGTTTGAAGTTGGAGATATGGTCTTTGTGAAGGTTTCTCCTTTGCGAAATGTGGTTCGTTTTGGAGCAGTTGGAAAGCTAGCACCAAGGTTCGTTGGACCCTTCCCTATCATCGAGAAGATTGGGCAAATGGCTTATAGGGTGGAATTGCCCGAGAAGCTGGCTGGAGTGCACAATGTTTTTCATGTCTCGCATCTCCGAAAATGCCTACATGAGTCAGCCGAAGTAGTTGGGCCTAGCATTCTTAAAGACATGGAGATAGAGAAAGAGGCGACCTTGAGCCGAGCTCCGATTCGTATCTTGGGAACGGGGATCAAGAAACTGAGGAATCGAGAAGTCAAGTTAGTAAAGGTTCAGTGGAATGAAGCCGAAGAAGACGCAACTTGGGAAACTGAGGGGAAGATGCATAGGCTTTATCCTTTTCTTTTCGAGGGTACATTCTCAATCTCTTTTCCTAGTTAGCATACCTTTCTTTTGCTATCCATGTTTATCTTGTTATCTCGTTAATCCTGTCATGAGAACCTTAGGTAGGAGCCCTTTGGATGAAACATGTATTTGAAACATGTTATGCTTGATGGCTGCAAGTGGTTGCAAGTGTTTGCAAGTGGATACTCGTGGATGCATGATACACATTAGGCACTAAGATCGGCTCACACACTTTCATACCGCATATGCATGAGTGTTTATGCTTATTCATGGCTGAAACTTGTTGTGCTATCACGTGGATGTTGCATATGGATGAATGTTATGTGCACTCATGTAGAGATTATGAATTATGTTAGGAATTTGCATACATATGGACTCATTTCACTAACATACTTTGCATTAAGGAGGTTTACTGAATCAGTAACCGCTGTATTTTCGCATTAGATAAGTACATATACACACACCTTTGCTTATGTTCATACAGCATTTAGAATCCTTTAAGGACAATGACTGCTCGTGGATGAGGTTTTGAGTAGATGGATGATGGATGGTAGGATACGTTCTTCCTAATTTGAAGATTTCGGGGACGAAATCCTTTAAGGTGGGGAGAATGTAACAACCCGTATTTTGAATAATAAGTTATAACATAAATCAAGGCAGAATTAAATGATAAAATCTGAATCAAGGGAAACGGGCTGTGCCATTTCGTTCGTCTCAGAAAAATAGGCGAAATAGAGTCCGATTTTTCGAAAATCGGAGTCCGTATGACAAAGTTATGGCCCGTCGAAGTTTTCAGAAGATTTCAAGTTCAAAAACAGTTCAAATTTGAAATTAGAATTCAAATTCAGGCAAGCAGGACAGGCGGGAAAAATTCCCGCCACCCCAAGTCGACTAGGGAGTCGACTTGGGAGTCGACACACCCCAGGTGGTGTCGACTGCCCAGTCGACACCCCTGTCGACTTGGGTGGTCGGCCAGTCTGGCCTGGGTGCACATGACTTGTTTCTCAAGACATGTTTGGAGGCTTGTGATGGATTTTAAAGGCTCAGATCTGAACTAGGGTTAATCCTATGGCCTAAACTAACCTAATCTTCTATAAAAAGACCCTAAGACCTAGCCTAAACCCTCATTAATCATTCCTACAACTAAACTATGCCAAAATGCTTCTTGATCATGTCCTCCACCTTCTAGTCATGGCCTCCATCCTCTTCATGAAAATTTGAGTGTCCTAAGCTAGTAAAAGAGCCACCTTTCTTCATCAAAATTAGAATCTTTCTTCATACAAATCAAAGGAGCTTCTTGTTTCTCAAGACAACTTGGAGCTTATGTTCATTTGGGGTTTTTAGTGTTGCTAGCGTGGCTTCGTCTCAATCTTATTTTATTTTATAGGTCTTCATAGCATTGTAAGCCCTATACTACTCTTAGATTCTTACTATGAAGATAAATATGACATGTTGCAAGTTTGAGTTTGGGCCTAAGTATGATTTGTGCTTTGATTCTATCATGTTATGCATATATTAATTCTATGCATGTTTGTAAAGCTATCACCTTGACCTTGTGCATAGAAAGCTATGAGCTTTGATTGGGAATGTTGCATAAAGCAACATAGAAACTCTCATAAACCTTATGTTATCTTGCATATGATGTTATATGCGAATCACTAGCTATCATCCTATGTCATTTATGATCATGTTTCACCTATTTGCTAAAGTTTGATATCATGCATGTTTTGAGGCTAATAATGTAATATGCAAGTTTATGAACACATTTGCCTCATATGCCACCATGTTTAACTTTTGGCCAAAGCACCCTTATGATATTATGCATTCTTGTGGCCAAATCACCCTTATGATATTATGCATGCTTGTGGCCAAATCACCCTTATGATATTATGCATGCTTGTGGCCAAATCACCCTTATGATATTATGCATGCTTGTGGCCAAAGCACCCTTATGATATTATGCATTCTTGTGGCCAAATCACCCTTATGATATTATGCATGCTTGTGGACAAATCACCCTTATGTTATTATGCATGCTTGTGGCCAAATCACCCTTATGATATTATGCAGGCTTGTGGCCAAATCACCCTTATGCTATTATGCATGCTTGTGGCCAAATCACCCTTATGCTATTTGATATGTTTGAGGCCAAGTCTCCTTTTATGCCATCATACATGTTGAGGCCATATGCTAGTATGTTGAACACCTTTGCCTCAAATATCACCATGTTTAACTTGTGATAGACTTTGCCACCTTATGCCCACCTTGTCATATTGTTTTGTTCCCTCTTTGATATATTTGCGTTGATTCGAATTTACGTGTGATGGGAATACGTTATGGGTAGTTGGGCAAACTTAAATAACATGAAAGCATGATTTGAAAATATGACATGAAAGTTTGACATGTGTTTATGCTTGAAAACATGAACGTGGACATGACATGTAGAAAACATGAAAGTGGCCAACTCGAGGTTGGGTTGAGTTTGTAGCATAAATCTACCCGGAACCGACCGGCTTAACTAGTGGCTACAAACAATAGGACTCAATGTGAGTAGTTGGTCATATCGCACTTAAAACCCGAGGTTAGACTAGGTTGTAGTGTAAAGCTACCCGGACCTGCCCGGCTTAACTAGTAACCACAACAAAGTCTAATGTGAGAGGTTGGGGTGCATTAAGTTAATTAATGCCACATGGTAGGGTTAAGTCGTGGACTACTTGAATACTTAACCAATTAAACACGATGGATTGGTAGGGTTAAGTCATGGACTACTTGAATATACTTAACCAGTTGAACACGATGTATTGATAAGGTTAAGTCATGAACTGCTTGGACACACTTGACCGACTCAATACATGGTTAGGATAGGGTTAACCACACTTAACCCGTTTAAAACCCTAGTTACGTGGTCCTTTTCAGCAGTAACCAACTCGGGAGTATCTGGATATCCTGGACTAGGCTAGATTGGGGCACGATTACTGACTGATTGTAAGAGACCAAAAGAGACGGCTGAAGAGTGCACCGGTTGTCCAGGCGGACCATGGTCGTGCACATTAAGTCCGGAGTTGAACATCGGCACCGGTAGGTTTAGACTGTGCGTGCTTGAATTGTGTCTGTGGTTTCCACCTTAGGGCTGGATACACCCTAGGGTGGACCTTGCACAGTCAACTACATTCCATGATTAGGCCGTATGACACCGATACACGACGAGTTAGGCTTATAGGGAGCCGATCGACTAGACCGAGTAGTTGGACCTTGATTTAGGTCATCTCATGATGTGGGCCAACTTTGGGCCAAGGGATCATTTCTCGTTATACTTGAAATGGATTAGAATACTAGTACACCTGGTGCAACTTAACCTTGTATATGCGATGCCACACTTGATCTATCTTGTTAACTTTTCACCATGCCAGTTGTCATCCTATGTTTCATCTCTGCTTTACATGTCCAGTTAACTTTATTAGTTTTTATACTAATAGTAGATAGGATTTACCAGTCTTTTGACTGACCCGTTTTCTTTCGCCTCTTTTCTTCCATTCCCCCCCTCCCAGGTTCACAAGGTGGGAATACTAGCACCTAGCAGGGATCTTTAGCTTGCTTACTGGATAGCTCATATACGGTTTGGACTTGAGCTCGCTATGGCTTTATCATTTCTACTATGGGGAATAGTTTACTTTATATTATTTCCGATTTTCATTTTATGTTTCTATACTTGTAGTAGTTGGAAAATAATGACTCAGTACTTTGATGTAACTTGACTGTGGTTTTGAAATAGTAGTTTTATCCGCTGCTTTGCTTACTCTGTTTTACTTATATGTTCTGTCTTGTGATATCTTTATGCATGTTTACCTCGTTTAATGCCCCTCCAAAGCTAGAGCTCTTGCAAGAGTGACCCTGGCAGAGGTGGGGTGTTACATTTGGTATCAGAGCATAAGGTTTACGAGATTGAACAAAATGTTTTTAAAACTAACCTTTTGAAAAACTATTTTCAAAACCGATTATAAAGAAGTATTTTTCCAAGAAAAGTCTAGTTTATTTTAAAAGGCTATTCCCCAAAAGCCATTAGCACTATCCTTTGTTTCCTCATTCTCAATCTATCTTTTTCTTCGTTTCAGTATGGCCGATAATTTTGCCATTCTGGAGGGCGTACCAGTACCTATTTGGTTTAGAAGGTACATGGAGGCAAGGGCGAATGAAGCCGGGCCCGTGAACGTTTCTCCTCCTTCCCCCATGACTAACATTCCTCCTCCTCCCGTAGTTGAGGTTCCTCCTCCTCCTCCTCAGCATCCACAAGCGGATTTCGCAAAGATTTGCAAGGACTTTAAGGCGATGGGTGGCAAGAATTTTGTTGGGACAGAGACTTATGTTGAGGCAAGGAACTGGTTAAAAGAAACTGAAGACCTCTTCGCCATCTTTGATGTGGAAGACCGTAGAAAAGTTCTGTTGGCAGTATGGCTATTGAAAGAGGATGCTGCCTATTGGTGGGTAGTCACCACTACTAGGCCAATTCAGAATTGGGATGACTTTAGGAGAAGGTTTGGACTGAGGTTCCTATCATCGACAGAAGAGAACCTTCAGATGGAGAGGTTCCTATCTCTAAAGCCAGGGGACATGACAGTTAGGGAATACGTGGATACGTTTAATCAACTTGCTCGGTTCGGTCTAGACTTGGTTAACACCGCTCAGAAGAAGGCCCTACACTTTGCTCTAGGATTGAATGAGCCATTGCGCGGTTTGGCCATGTCCCATATACCCATGGTGTGACCTTCGAGGGTTTGGTGAATATGGCCCTGCTTCAAGAGGAAGATAAGAGTGGCAAGAAGGAGGTCAAGGCAAATGAGTCTCAAGGCAAGAAGGAAGATTCCGAGAAAGGAGACAAGAACAACAAGAAGGGAAACAAGGGCAACAACAACAACAAGGCAAGAGAGACAAGAAAGTGCAATTTCTGTAGCATCATTGGGCACATAGCCAAAGACTGTAAGAAGAAGAAGAGGAAGCTGGGCGTATGCTTTCATTGTGGAGAGTCTGGACACTATAGCAAGGATTGCCCGAAAAAGCGAGGACAAGGGAAAAGGCAAACTCAGCAAGCAGGACCCTCTAGAGGGTAGTTGCAGGCTCTCCTCGCTCTTCCATCTTTTGATCGAGGTAGTGTTTCTATAGAAAGCCATGATTACATTTCTGATTTCCCTGTTCGTACCTTATTTGATTCTGGCGCATCGCATAGTTTTATTTGTGATCTTGTTGAAGGTTTGCAGCTAAGTACTAGTCTAGTTGAGGTCCCGTTAGTGTTTCAAATCCAATTGGGGGTTCCGCCCATCTACCAGTGATTTGTATGGATTTGAAAATCTCTATCTTGAGCGTAAGATTCATGTGTAATGCTTATGTTCCCGGGTTTATGGGACACGGGTTGATTTTGGGCATGGATTGGTTGTCCAGCTATGGAGCCATTCTTGACTGTGAGCACAGGGTAGTGAGGCTCATGGCTCGACTCGGTAATCCCCTAGAAATTTCTGGTAACCCTATGGATCCCGTCATGTCATGTTATCTTGAATCTCTTGACTCGTCCATCGATGATCTGTAATCTGTGAGAGTGGTCCGAGAATATCCTGGTGTCTTTGAAGTGGTTAAGGGGTCACCCCCTAAACGCGAGATAGACTTCCGTATTCATCTTGTTGATAATGCCAGGCCAGTTTCATTGCCTGTTAGGCACATGGCCCCGCGTGAAAGAAGAGAGCTTAGCAAGCAAATCAAGGAGTTGCATGAGGCAAATTTCACTAGGCGAAGCATTTCAGAATGGGGTGCTCCGGTGGTGTTCGCCACTAAGGCGGATAGCCCATTTCGCTTAAGCATGGGTTATAGAAATCACCCTAGTAAGTACATTTGGCAACGTGGATTGGCGCTTGTTTTCAAGAGATAGTTCTTCTGCGTGGGATACCGTATAGTATGTAAACGAGGTCCAGGATTCACTAACGAATTTTGTAAAGCTTGCATGAAACCATGAGCACGCAGTTAGGCGAAAGCCAAATATTTTAGGAAAAGAATAAGTGGAAGTGGAACGAGAGGCAATGGTGAAATGAGTTCTAACTCATATTTTGGAAATAAGAATTAAGAGCTACGAATTTGTGAAGTTAAAAGACGGTCAAGGCACGATAGGATTAAGCTCAAGAAAATGCGGCTTAGAAGATTAAAGATTAAATATACGCATTATATCTCTTTCTAATAGTATATCCTTGATCCCTATTATTCTGTAGAGCTTACTCGAATGCTATCTTTTAAGTATATCCTCTCGGTCCTATTCTCAATCTTAGTTCTGTTGCAAACCCCATAAGGAGTATGACTCGCCTATATAGTTGGGGTGAGGATGTCCATTAAGTCGACCAAACTATTTGGGCTTTATGGGATATGGGTCATAGTTGATAGACTTAAGTAGAGTGCTCACTTTGTTCTGTTGAAAAGCAAGAGGACCACATCATGGCTAGCATCTGTTCATCTTCGAGAGATAGTGCGATTGCATGGAGTTCCTTCTAACATAGTTAGCGATCGTGACCCAATTCTCGCTAGCCAATTCTGGAATAGTTCGCAGGAAGCGATGGGTACGCGATTGAATCTAAGTACGGCCTATCACCCACAGACGGATGGCCAGACCGAAAGGGTGAATAGGATACTACAAGATCTGTTGAGGCTATGCATCCTTGACTTTGGTGGCAATTGGGAAGATCATCTTCCTCTCGTAGAGTTTGCTTGTAATAACAGCTATCAGGCAAGCATAGGAGTGGCACCAATCGAAGCTTTGTATGGGAGGCCGTGCAAGTCACCAACATGTTGGTGGGAGACAACGGATGAGCGTATACTTGGGCCCGACATGATAAGGGACACATCCGAGAAAGTTGAGTTGATTCGAAGGCGGATGAAAACAGCCCAAGAAAGACAGAAATCCTATGCAGACAAGCGAAGGACAGACATAGAGTTTGAAGTTGGAGATATGGTCTTTGTGAAGGTTTCTCCTTTGAGAAATGTGGTTTGTTTTGGAGCAGTTGGAAAGCTAGCACCAAGGTTCGTTGGACCCTTCCCTATCATCGAGAAGATTGGGCAAATGGCTTATAGGGTGGAACTGCCCGAGAAGCTGGCTGGAGTGCACAATGTTTTTCATGTCTCGCATCTCCGAAAATGCCTACATGAGTCAGCCGAAGTAGTTGGGCCTAGCATTCTTGAAGACATGGAGGTAGAGAAAGAGGCGACCTTGAGGCGAGCTCCGATTCGTATCTTGGGAACGGGGATCAAGAAACTGAGGAATCGAGAAGTCAAGTTAGTAAAGGTTCAGTGGAATGAAGCCTAAGAAGACGCAACTTGGGAAACTGAGGGGAAGATGCGTAGGCTTTATCCTTTTCTTTTCGAGGGTACATTCTCAATCTCTTTTCCTAGTTAGCATACCTTTCTTTTGCTATCCATGTTTATCTTGTTATCTCGTTAATCCTGTCATGAGAACCTTAGGTAGGAGCCCTTTGGATGAAACATGTATTTGAAACATGTTATGCTTGATGGCTGCAAGTGGTTGCAAGTGTTTGCAAGTGGATACTCGTGGATGCATGATACACATTAGGCACTAAGATCGGCTCACACACTTTCATACCGCATATGCATGAGTGTTTATGCTTATTCATGGCTGAAACTTGTTATGCTATCACGTGGATGTTGCATACGGATGAATGTTATGTGCACTCATGTAGAGATTATTAATTATGTTAGGAATTTGCATACATATGGACTCATTTCACTAACATACTTTGCATTAAGGAGGTTTACTGAATCAGTAACCGCCTGATTTTCGCATTAGATAAGTACATATACACACACCTTTACATATGTTCATATAGCATTTAGAATCCTTTAAGGACAATGACTGATCGTGGATGAGGTTTTGAGTAGATGGATGATGGATGGTAGGATACGTTCTTCCTAATTTGAAGATTTCGGGGACGAAATCCTTTAAGGTGGGGAGAATGTAATAACCCGGAAATGCGGGCTAGTTTAAAATTTTTATTTTGGCAATTTTAGCGAATTTTGAATATTTAAAATGAATTATTTTAGATAAAATCGACGAGAAATTTATTTTGAATATAATCCGAACGTATATATTATATACGTCGTCGTTAGAATATATAATATTTATATATAATTATAAATAGAATTGAAAATGGCGCGGTAGTTCGATAATTCGATTTCAAACTTCAATTGAACATACCGGGTGCAAAACAATCCAGATTTTAGTGAAACCAAAAACATTAGGATCTATTTGATAATATCTTTCCAATGAATCCGACAAATCAAAATTTCATAGCGGGAATCAAAAGATATGTCCAGTTGAAAATTCTGAATAGTCGCTATAGAATTCAGGCCCTTAAAAATGCGAATTTTGCAAACGACCTCGGATTTCGACGAAACCACTTTTGTTGGGTCCGTGATGTTAAGTTATTGCTAGATTCCAAATTTCATAATTTTTCGATTCAATATGTGAGCGTGGCAACGGAAAACGCGTTTGACCAGTTTTAGTTGATTTTAATCGACTGGAAATTGGCCATTTTTCAAACGGTCTCAGAATTCGACGAAACTAATTTTGTTAGGACAGTATCGTCAATACGAAGCTAGAAAATATTTTTCTGGAATTTTTCGAGTTAGTATGCGACCCCGGTAAATTGAAATGCGCGTTCAAATTCAATATATAGAGTTATATGTTGATTTTGACGAAAACTGATCGAAACGATCGAATCAGCTTGCGATACATATCCCATTGTGTTCGGAATGAGGGTAATTAGCTAGGGGCGACAGTCGGTGGGCTTGATTTCGAATTCAAACGGAAAGTCAACTTTAAGATGAATTAAATAATTAAATAAAAAAAAATATCTCTTCCTTTTATCAGCCGACCCCCCCCCCCTCCGTTCAAAATCGATTGAACAGAAAAAAAATATTTAAAACCTAGTCGCGCCGCCGCCTGGGGGCTCTCGAAGCCGCTCGCCACCACCCACTGCCGGAGGCGCTCCCCTCCACCAGCTCCCCGCCGTGACCGCCTCCCCCTTCTCCTTCGTCTCTCCCCCTTCTAAATCGAACTCGCCCGAACCCTAGCCAAACCCAGCTGCCACCGTGGCCCCACCGCCCATCGCCGCCACCTGCGCCATCCACCACCACCTCAGACCCCCATCGCCGCCCTACCCCAGCACCACTTCGACGGTGAACCCCTCCGGTGTTTTAAAATTCAATTTTTATGAAAACCCGCTTCATGTTTAAGCCTCCGACCATTTGTGGACTCCGGCGCCCCTCTCCCAAGCCCGCCTCCGACCATCGACACCTCATGTGAGTTTTTAAATCTTATTTTTAATTATTTATGTTATTAAAAATAGGATTTTTATTGTGTATAACGTGTAAAGACGTAATCTTTTATATGTGTATCGAGTTAGAATATAAACTTCGCCATAAAATTATGATTTTTTTTATATGAATAGCAAGTAAAAACATAATCTTTATTTTTAAGTGGCGATGGAAAAAAAATTAGTTTTTGATATGAAGTTAGCGGAAAAAGGATTGATATTTAAAGTAGAAAAAATTTGATTTTTAAACAAAGATCATATCTTTGATTTAGAAAAAGACGATATTTTTAAAATAGAAAGGGCATGATCTTTAAAAGAAAAATAGCAATATGGAAGAGATGTAAAAATATGATTTTTATATTTTTAAAGTAATAAAAATATGATTTTTTATATTTTTAAAGTATTAAAAATATAATCTTTACTATATAGGAGATGTTAAAATATGATTTTTGTTTATGTAGAGAGTTAAAAATATAATTTTTACATGATAGGAATATTAGAAATACCATCTTTATATGTGTAGAAAAATAAAAATGTGATTTTTATAATGATATATTTGAAAAGGCGAAATCTTTAAAATTGAAAAAAATATAATTTTTATCTATATAGTAACGTTAGAAAAATATAATTTTTATCTATATAGTAGCGTTAGAAAAATAGGATTTTTACCTATATAGTAGCGTTGTAAAATATAATTTTTATCCATATAGTAGCGTTATAAAAATTCGATTTTTATATATTGAATGGCATAGTAAAAATTCGATTTTTAAATATATGAAGTGATTATAAAAATATGATTTTTTTAAATTGAAAGTGAACAAATAAAAATGTGATTTTTACTTGTGTAGTGAATACGGGCAACGAAGATGACAAAAAGGCGAGAATGGCGAAGACTTCTATAAATGAAGAGTCAAGATGATTGGATAGCTATCTGTGAGAACTCCTCACCTTTCAATTTCTTTTTCTAGTTATATATATATACTAGGATGCAGACGGTGCTTAGTAGCACCCGACACAATCGTCCACAGACCATGGACTTGTTTGTTTGGTTGCATAGATTAGTTGAATTGTTTGGTGAAATTAAATTGGTTTGATTGATGTGTGAATGGCATGGGCCTTCACTAGACCGGGGATAAGGCTAGGCCTTGTCCCGTTTCTAGTATCGTGCCGTTATGCCGCTGAAATTTTCTAAAATAAGTTAGAAAAATAAAAATATCATTTTGTTTAAAGAATGAACTGAATAGAAATTCATATGTTAAAATAAAATGTTTTATCGTTAAAAATATAATTTTTAACGTGAATATGAATATAGTGAATGTGAATAAATAAATATTCATTTACAAACCGGATGGTTTGTTTGTGTACACTGATTTGACTGACATTGATTGGGACGATAAATTTTACACATCGCCCAACTGCACAACTAAAATCTGTGTTTGATTGGTTGAAACCCCACATGGGTGTTGGGATGAAATTTGAAGTTCACTCATCCTGATTGATTAAATATGTCGATCAATTGATTGACAGGCTGTTATAAGCGTTAGATATCTATATTTAATGCTTATACAGTGTAGTGCACTTTGGTTGATGGTTGATTATTTGTCAATGCTATTATTTACATGTGTTGTATGAAAATCCATATAATTAATTTTATATTGTAACACCCCACCTCCACCAGGGTGGCTCTTGCAAGCACTCTGACTTTGGAGGGGCGTTTGAATCAGGTAAACATGCATAATGATATATCAAGGCAGAACAAGAACATATGTATATATGTAAACAGAGTAAATAACATAGATAAAACAGCGGAACATTTCAAAACAAGTCTGGTACAACATAGCTTTCCAAATAAACAAGTCTAGATAAAACAACATCAACTGAAAAACTGAAATAAATAAGTGTTATCCCCAATTAAGTGGTAACCATAGCTAGCTTCATGTCTAAACCGTACATGAGCTGAAATCCCACAAGCAAGCAATCCGAAATCCAAGCTAAGCTCCAGTATTCCCTCCCTGAGAACCTGGGGGGGGGAACGGAAGAAAAGAGGCGAAAGAAAACAGGTCAGTCAAAAAGACTGAGTAAGCCCTACTACAATCAATGTAAACTGATAAAGTTAACTGGCATGAGCAGCAGGGATGAACATAAGGATAACAATATACTAGCATGATGATTAACTATAAAGGTAGATAAAAGTGTCATCGCATAATCAGGATTAAGGTTTTGCACCACATGTGTACTAGCAAACTAACATGACTTGAATAAACAAGTATTGATCCCTTGGCCCAAGCTTTGGCCCAATAACATGAAATGACCCTAATACAAGGTCCAACCAAACGGTCTAGTCGATCGGCTCCCTAAGCCTAACTCGTCACGTGTTGGTGTCAATACGGCCCAATCATAATTGTAGTCGAACTGTGCCGGGTCCACCCTTCGAGTGTATCAAGCCCTAGGGTGTCAACCCCTGGACACCATGAACATGAGTGCACAGTCCCGATCTACTGGTACCCGTGCATGTTTTCTCCGGCTACGGACTATGTGCACGACCAGAGTCCGCCCGAAACTACACCGGCGTACCCTCTGCCGTCGCTTTTGGTCACTTACCTCCAGTCCAGTAATCGTGCCCCCACCCTAGCCTAGTCCCTAGGGTCGTGATGATACTAACTTGGGATTACTGCTGGAGTGGGCCCCCATTGCTAGGATTTTTCTAGTGGGTTAAGTACGGTTTAACCCTCTTGCTAATCCAGGATTAACTTGGTTAAGTGTAACGATGAGTTCACGACTTAACCCCGATTAATCTACCAAGCCCAAATTGGTTAAGTATTAAGTGGACCATGACTTAACCCTAATCACGAGGCATTAATTAATTTAATGCGCCTTAACCTCTCACATTAGACCTTGTTGTGGTTACTAGTTAAGCCGGGCGGGTCCGGGTAGCTTTACACCACAACTTGGTCTAACCTCGGGTTCAAGGTACAACATGACCAACTTCTCACATTGGGTCCTATTGTTTGTAGCAACTAGTTAAGCCGGTCGGTTCCGGGTAGGTTTACGCTACAAACTCAACCCAACCTCGAGTTGGCCACACTTATCTTTTCTAAGTGTCATGTCCATCATGTTTCCAAAACATGTTACAAGTTTTCAAGCAATTGGGTAGACCTAACTTAATAGGTAAATTCCCAATGGGTAGACCTAACTTAATAGGTAAATTCCCAAGCTTATGTTTTATGTCTTTTAAGTTTACCCAACCCCAAACGCAATCCCATCGCTTACATATCGCAATAGCGCATAAAGGATAGAAAGAGGGAACTTGGCATAATCATGACATAAAGGTATTGAAGCCACAAGCTTAACATGGTGGCATATGAAATGTTCATATGTTCATACACTTGCATATTACATTTTTAGGCCTCAAAAGCATGCATAAAACCAAACTTAGCATATTGGTGATACATGGTGCTAAATGACATGTAGAGATGGCCATAAGTTCGCATTTAGCCTCACATGCAAGTTATCATAAGAGATATGATAACTTACATGTTGCTAAAATGCAACCTTTGGCATAAAGCTTAAAGCTTTATGTTCATAAACCCAAAATAAGCTTGCATAACATGATAGCATGAACAAAATGTTCAACCCAAACTTGCATAACATAACTTGGCATACTTGCATATAAACTTGCATATCACAACATGATAAACTTGCATATAAACTTGCATATCACAACATGATAAACTTGCATATAAACTTGCATATCATACATTTAACTTTAGAGTTTAAGTATGAAAGTAGAATAGGGCTTACAATGCTTAAGAAGTCACAAAAATATGACAAAGCCCTTATGAAATCAATTAAACCCAAAATGCAAGCAAAACCCTTGAGCCAAAATGATCAAGACTCTTTCTTTATGATGCAAATATATAAACTTGACTTGAATGCAAGCTAATGATGCTCATACAAGTTTGAAAACACTTGTATGCATGGAAAATCACTTAGGAATTTATTTAGGAATTTTATGAAGAGAGTGGAGGCCATGAGAGGATTGATTTTGCCATAGTTTAGTTGTATGAATGAATAATGATGATTTAGGGTAGGTTAGGGTCTTATTTATAGATTAGGCAAGTGTTTTAGGCCATAGGATTAACCCTAGATTCAATCCAAGCCATCAAAGCATGTCTTGGGGAAGAAGTCAAGTGTAGGAACCATCTATGGCCTTTAGATTAAAGATGGACCATGAGAACCATTCAAATGCAAAATCTGCATTTGAGCGAATCGGCCCACGGGTTGACAGCCAAACACCCTGGATTAACCCCTAGTCGACCCAGCGGGCTCGGGTCGACCTCAAAAATCGGCCGGTTCGGTTATTCCCTTCTCCCAATTCGCTGTTTTGAACATTTTTGCATATTTATTTATTTAATTTTCAATTATATATATATATATATATATATATATATATCAATATATATATATATATATTTCTCTGCGCAACCCATTTCACTTAATTAAGCATACTTTAATTTGGGAATTTTTCGTGAAACTTCGCGAGGCCATATCTTGGTCGTACGGACTCCGATTTTCGAAAACTCGGACTCTATTTCGCGTATTTTTCCGAGACGAACGCAATGGCATAGCCCGTTTCCCTTGATTCAGATTTTACAGTTTAATTCTGCCTCCATTTATGTTATAACATGTTATTCAAAAATACGGGTTGTTACATTCTTCCCTCCTTAAAGGATTTCGTCCCCGAAATCTCCAAGTTAGGAAGAACGTATCCTACCATCCATCATCCATCTACTCAAAACATCATCCACGAGCAATCATTGTCCTTAAAAGGTTCTAAATGCTGTATGATCATATGCAAAGGTGTGTGTATATGTACTTATCTAATGCGAAAATCAGGAGGTTACTGATTCAGTAAACCCCCTTAATGCAAAATATGTTAGTGAAATGAGTCCATATGTATGCAAATTCCTAACATAATTTATAATCTCTACATGAGTGCACATAACATTCTTCCATATGCAACATCCACGTGATAGCATAACAAGTTTTCATCCATGAATAAGCATAAACACTCATGCATATGCGGTATGAAAGTGTGTGAGCCGATCTTAGTGCCTAACGTGTATTATGCATCCACGAGTATCCACTTGCAAACACTTGCAACCACTTGCAACCATCAAGCATAACATGTTTCAAACACATGTTTCATCCAAAGGGTTTCTACCTAAGGTTCTCATGACAAGATTAACACGATAAACTAGATAAACATGGATAGCAAAGAGAAAGATATGCTAACAAAGAAAAGAGATTGAGAGTGTACCCTCAAAAAGGAATGGATAAAGCCCACGCATCTTCTCCTCGGTTTCCCAAGTTGCGTCTTCTTCGGCTTCACCCCATTGAACCTTCACCAATTTGACCTCTCGATTCCTTAGCTTCTTGGTCTCCGTCCCCAAGATACGAATCGAAGCTCTCCTCAAGGTAGCCTCTTTCTCCACTTCTACATCTTTTAGAACACTTGGCTCAACAACCTCTGCTGATTCATGTAAACACTTCCGGAGATGCGAGACATGAAAAACATCGTGTACTCCAGCAAGCTTCTCGGGCAACTTCACTCTATAAGCCATCTGCCCGATCCTCTCTATAATAGGGAATGGTCCAACAAATCTCGGTGCCAACTTCCCAACAGCTCCAAATCGGACCACATTCCGCAAAGGAGAAACCTTCACGAAAACCATATCCCCAACATCAAACTCCAAATCCGTTCTTCGCTTATCAGCATAGGATTTCTGTCGGTCTTGGGCCGCTTTCATCCGTCTCCGAATCAACTCGATCTTCTCGGATGTATCTCTGATCATATCAGGCCCAAGTATAAGCTCATCTGTAGTCTCCCACCAACATGTAGGCGACTTGCACGGCCTCCCATATAAAGCTTCAAATGGTGCCATCCCTATGCTTGCCTGATAACTGTTATTATATGCAAACTCAACAAGAGGAAGATGGTCTTCCCAAGTACCACCAAAATACAGAATACAAAGCCTCAACAGATCCTCGAGTACCCTATTCACCCTTTCGGTTTGACCGTCCGTCTGTGGGTGATAAGCAGTACTTAGATTCAACCTTGTGCCCATAGCTTCTTGCAAGCTATTCCAGAATTGACTTGTAAAGATTGGTTCATGGTCACTGACTATACTAGAAGGGACTCCATGTAGTCTCACAATCTCACGAAGATATACAGACGCTAGCCAAGATGCGGTCCTCTTGCTCTTCACCGGAATGAAATGAGCACTCTTCGTAAGTCTATCCACAATAACCCAAATGCTCGTATTCCCTTTCCTTGACCTTGGTAGCCCATCGATAAAATCCATGGAAATACTCTCCCACTTCCATAGTGGAACGTCTAGAGGATGCAATAGCCCACCGGGCTTCTTCGACTCGGCCTTAACTTGCTGGCAAATGATACATCTAGAGACAAATTCTGCCACATCCTTCTTCATCCCAGGCCAAAAGAAAATGCGCTTCATATCTTTATACATCTTATCTCCGCCCGGATGTATAGTCAACTTAGAGTGATGCGCTTCCTCAAGAACTCTTCTTACTAGATCTTCTACCATTGGAACACATAACCTTTCGTCTCTCCTCAGCCAACCCTTGTCATCAATAGAATATCGAGCGAGATGACTAGATGTCTCTCCTCGAATTAGCTTATCCATAATCTCAACTATCTGAGGGTCTTCTCTCTGCGAAGCCCCAACTTGATCAAGAAGGGTAGGTCTGAGTTCCAGAGATGCTAAAGAACCGGTCATCGACTCAATCGCCAAAGAGAAATCAAAGGTTGCCACATACTCTAAATTCTTCATCTCAACGAATAGAGGACTTAGGGTCAACCTTCTTCTACTCAATGCATCTGCTACCACATTCCCCTTACCAGGGGTATAAGCTATCTCAAAATCGTAGGACGCCAAGAATTCCATCCATCTTTGTTGCCTCAGATTCAGATCCTTCTAAGAAAAGAGATACTTCAATGACTTGTGATCGGTATAAAGCTCAAATCTTTCTCCCAGAAGATAATGGCGCCAAGCCTTGAGTGCATATACTATTGCTGCCAACTCTAAGTCATGAGTGGGATAATTCTTCTCATGCACTTTGAGTTGTCTACCGCCAAAGCATATCACTCTTCCTTCTTGCATAAGAACAGCTCCTAACCCCGTGCCACATGCATCGGTGTATACGGTAAATAACTTCCCTCCATCGGGCAAAGCTAGAACAGGTGCTGATGTGAGGGCTCTCTTGAGCTTCTGAAAAGCAAGCTCGCATTCTATGCTCCAAGCAAAAACTAAATTCTTTTTCGTCAATTTAGTGAGAGGAGCGGATATCTTCGCGAAGTCCTTGATGAACTTCCGGTAAAAACCTGCAAGACCTAGAAAACTTCTCACTTCGGTTGCATTCCTTGGAGTCTTCCAATCCTGAACTGCCACTACCTTAGCGGGATCCACCGCTAAGCCTTGCTTAGATACTATATGCCCAAGGAATCTAACTTCCCTTCTCCAAAAGTGACACTTGGAGAACTTGGCCTTCAACTGATGCGCTCTAAGCGTATCCATCACCTCCATGAGATGCCTTGCGTGCTCTTCCTCATCCTTAGAGAAGATCAGAATATCATCTACGAAGACCACGACAAACTTGTTCAAGAACTCCCTGAACACCCTACTCATCAAGTCCACGAAATATGCGGGTGCATTAGTCAAGCCGAACGGCATGACAAGCCATTCGAAGAATCCATCTGGAGTTCTGAACGCAGTCTTGTCTATACTATCTTCAGCTACCCTGAGCTGATGGAACCCCGTAGCAAGATCAAGCTGAGAGAAAACAGAAGCACCGACAAGCTGGTCAAAGAGATCATCAATCCTCGGTAACGGGTGTCTGTTCTTCTTAGTCAGCTTATTCAACTCTCGATAGTCAACGCAAAGTCGGAGAGAACCATCCTCCTTGGTAGCAAATACCACAGGCGCTCCCCATTCAGATATACTTCATCTAATGAAGTTCTTCTCAAGCAACTCTTTCACTTGCTTACTTAGCTCCCGCCTTTCACGCGGAGCCATGTGCCGAACGGGCAAAGAAACAGGCTTTGCATTATCCACCAGATAAATGCGGAAATCAATCTCTCGCTTAGGGGGCAACCCCCTAACTTCATCGAAAACATCCGGATACTCTCGAACCACTCTCACAGACTGAAGAGTTTCCATTGACGAGTCGAGTGATTCCAGATAGCACAACATGACGGGACCTCTTGGATCACAAGAAATCTCTAGGGTGTTTCCGAGGCGAGTCACGAGCCTCACAACCCTATGCTCACAATCAAGAATGGCTCCATATCTGGACAGCCAATCCATGCCCAATATCAATCCGTATCCCCTAAAACCAAGAACATAAGCACTGTACAAGAACTCCACACTCAGTATAGAGATCCTCAAATCCCCACATATCATAGACAAATGGGCGGAACCCCCAATAGGATTTGAGACACAGACGGGATCATCTACCAAGCTAGTACTAAGGTGCAAACTATCAACAAGATCAGATGAGATAAAGCTATGCGATGCACCAGAATCAAACAAGGTACGAACTGGAAAATCAGAAATATATACAAGGCTCTCAACAGAAATACTACCTCGATCGGGAACTGGAGCGACATTGAGAGCATGAACTTGCCCTCCTGAAGGTCCAGCACGCTGAGTCTGACCCTGGCCTTGCCCTTGCTTCCTCGGGCAATCCTTACTGAAATGTCCAGTCTCACCGCAGAAAAAGCATTCACCATTCTTCCTTTTCCTCTTCTTACAATCCTTAATAAGATGCCCAACTGAACCGCAATAATGGCACTTCCCCTTGTTGTTCTTGCCCTTGTTGTTATTGCCCTTGTTGTTGTTCCCCTTGTTGCCTTGACTCTTGTTCTTGTTCTGATTGCCTTGACTGCTCTGACCACTTGGATTACCCTGATTTCCTTTTCCCTGGGAATCAGTCTTCTTGGCTTGAGTATCATTCATCTTGGTTTCTTTCTTGACATCTCCCTGAAGTAACGCCATATCAACCAAACTCTCAAACGTGGCCCCATGGGGAATATGTGACATAGCCAATCCCTGCAACGGCTCATTCAATCCTCTAGCAAAACGAAGAGCCTTCTTCTGAGGAGTATTCACCATATCCAAGCCAAAACGAGCTAACTGATTGAACTTGTTCACATATTCTTTGACAGACATATCTCCTTGTTTCAAAGTTATGAACCTCTCCATTTGCAGATTCTCCTCAGCAGAAGATAGAAACTTAAGCATGAACCTTGCCCTGAAATCGGCCCAAGTCTCAACAGGCCTAGTACCATTGGTGTCTTCCCACCAATAAGCGGCTTCATCCTTCATAAGCCAAACCGCCAACAAGAGCTTCCTCTGATCGTCTAACCCAAAGATAGCAAACAAATCCTCGGTCTCTTTCAACCAATTTCTGGCCTCTACAAAAGTCTCAGTGCCTTGGAAGTTCTTGCCACCCATTGCTTTGAAATCTTTGCAAGTCTTTGCGAAGTCCACTTGAGGATGCTGAGGGGGAGGAGGAAGAGGAACCTCAGCGACAGGAGGAGGAGGAACATTAACCACCGGAGGAGGAGGAGGAGGAACATTAACTACCGGAGGAGGAGGAGGAGGAACATCTGCGGGGCCGGCTTCGGTCGCCCTAGCCTCCAAAAGTCTCCTATACCAAACAGGTATGTGTACTCCCTCCGGAATAGCAAAGTTATCGGCCATACTGAAAACGAAGAAAAAGACAGATTCAGAATGGAGAAAAACGAAGGAATTTTGCTAATGGCTTTTTGGGGAATAGCCTTTAAAATAAACTAGACTTTTCTTTGGAAAATACTTTATACTTGGTTTTGAAAATAGTTTTCCAAAAGTTTTCTAAAAGCTTTTTTTTTTGTTCCTTCTCGTACCATATGCTCTGATACCAAATTGTAACACCCCACCTCCACCAGGGTGGCTCTTGCAAGCACTCTGACTTTGGAGGGGCGTTTGAATCAGGTAAACATGCATAATGATATATCAAGGCAGAACAAGAACATATGTATATATGTAAACAGAGTAAATAACATAGATAAAACAGCGGAAGATTTCAAAACATTTCAAAACAAGTCTGGTACAACATAGCTTTCCAAATAAACAAGTCTAGATAAAACAACATCAACTGAAAAACTGAAATAAATAAGTGCTATCCCCAATTAAGTGGCAACCATAGCTAGCTTCATGTCGAAACCGTACATGAGCTGAAATCCCACAAGCAAGCAATCCGAAATCCAAGCTAAGCTCCAGTATTCCCTCCCTGAGAACCTGGGGGGGAACGGAAGAAAAGAGGCGAAAGAAAACAGGTCAGTCAAAAAGACTGAGTAAGCCCTACTACAATCAATGTAAACTGATAAAGTTAACTGGCATGAGCAGCAGGGATGAACATAAGGATAACAATATACTAGCATGATGATTAACTAACAAGGTAGACAAAGGTGTCATCGCATAATCAGGATTAAGGTTTTGCACCACAGGTGTACTAGCAAACTAACATGACTTGAATAAACAAGTATTGATTCCTTGGCCCAAGCTTTGGCCCAATAACATGAAATGACCCTAATACAAGGTCCAACCAAACGGTCTAGTCGATCGGCTCCCTAAGCCTAACTCGTCACGTGTTGGTGTCAATACGGCCCAATCATAATTGTAGTCGAACTGTGCCGGGTCCACCCTTCGGGTGTATCAAGCCCTAGGGTGTCAACCCCTGGACACCATGAACATGAGTGCACAGTCCCGATCTACTGGTACCCGTGCATGTTTTCTCCGGCTACGGACTATGTGCACGACCAGAGTCCGCCCGGAACTACACCGGCGTACCCTCTGCCGTCGCTTTTGGTCACTTACCTCCAGTCCAGTAATCGTGCCCCCACCCTAGCCTAGTCCCTAGGGTCATGATGATACTAACTTGGGATTACTGCTGGAGTGGGCCCCCATTGCTAGGATTTTTCTAGTGGGTTAAGTACGGTTTAACCCTCTTGCTAATCCAGGATTAACTTGGTTAAGTGTAACGATGAGTTCACGACTTAACCCCGATTAATCTACCAAGCCCAAATTGGTTAAGTATTAAGTGGACCATGACTTAACCCTAATCACGAGGCATTAATTAATTTAATGCGCCTTAACCTCTCACATTAGACCTTGTTGTGGTTACTAGTTAAGCCGGGCGGGTCCGGGTAGCTTTACACCACAACTTGGTCTAACCTCGGGTTCAAGGTACAACATGACCAACTTCTCACATTGGGTCCTATTGTTTGTAGCAACTAGTTAAGCCGGTCGGTTCCGGGTAGGTTTACGCTACAATCTCAACCCAACCTCGAGTTGGCCACACTTATCTTTTCTAAGTGTCATGTCCATCATGTTTCCAAAACATGTTACAAGTTTTCAAGCAATTGGGTAGACCTAACTTAATAGGTAAATTCCCAATGGGTAGACCTAACTTAATAGGTAAATTCCCAAGCTTATGTTTTATGTCTTTTAAGTTTACCCAACCCCAAACGCAATCCCATCGCTTACATATCGCAATAGCGCATAAAGGATAGAAAGAGGGAACTTGGCATAATCATGACATAAAGGTATTGAAGCCACAAGCTTAACATGGTGGCATATGAAATGTTCATATGTTCATACACTTGCATATTACATTTTTAGGCCTCAAAAGCATGCATAAAACCAAACTTAGGATATTGGTGATACATGGTGCTAAATGACATGTAGAGATGGCCATAAGTTCGCATTTAGCCTCACATGCAAGTTATCATAAGAGATATGATAACTTACATGTTGCTAAAATGCAACCTTTGGCATAAAGCTTAAAGCTTTATGTTCATAAACCCAAAATAAGCTTGCATAACATGATAGCATGAACAAAATGTTCAACCCAAACTTGCATAACATAACTTGGCATACTTGCATATAAACTTGCATATCACAACATGATAAACTTGCATATAAACTTGCATATCACAACATGATAAACTTGCATATAAACTTGCATATCACAACATGATAAACTTGCATATAAACTTGCATATCATACATTTAACTTTAGAGTTTAAGTATGAAAGTAGAATAGGGCTTACAATGCTTAAGAAGTCACAAAAATATGACAAAGCCCTTATGAAATCAATTAAACCCAAAATGCAAGCAAAACCCTTGAGCCAAAATGATCAAGACTCTTTCTTTATGATGCAAATATATAAACTTGACTTGAATGCAAGCTAATGATGCTCATACAAGTTTGAAAACACTTGTATGCATGGAAAATCACTTAGGAATTTATTTAGGAATTTTATGAAGAGAGTGGAGGCCATGAGAGGATTGATTTTGCCATAGTTTAGTTGTATGAATGAATAATGATGATTTAGGGTAGGTTAGGGTCTTATTTATAGATTAGGCAAGTGTTTTAGGCCATAGGATTAACCCTAGATTCAATCCAAGCCATCAAAGCATGTCTTGGGGAAGAAGTCAAGTGTAGGAACCATCTAGGGCCTTTAGATTAAAGATGGACCATGAGAACCATTCAAATGCAAAATCTGCATTTGAGTGAATCGGCCCACGGGTTGACAGCCAAACACCCTGGATTAACCCCTAGTCGACCCAGCGGGCTCGGGTCGACCTCAAAAATCGGCCGGTTCGGTTATTCCCCTCTCCCAATTCGCTGTTTTGAACATTTTTGCATATTTATTTATTTAATTTTCAATTATATATATATATATATATCAATATATACATATTTCTCTGCGCAACCCATTTCACTTAATTAAGTATACTTTAATTTGGGAATTTTTCGTGAAACTTCGCGAGGCCATATCTTGGTCATACGGACTCCGATTTTCGAAAACTCGGACTCTATTTCGCGTATTTTTCCGAGACGAACGCAATGGCATAGCCCGTTTCCCTTGATTCAGATTTTACAGTTTAATTCTGCCTCCATTTATGTTATAACATGTTATTCAAAAATACGGGTTGTTACATATATGGTGATTGATTGGGCCTCATTCCAATTTAGAAAATAAAGAATATTATAAAATAAAGGTTCATGTGTTGACAGTACTCATCCGTTGAGATTAGTCATGTGTTGAACGAAATATTTTAAAAATAAAATTTATATCTTTACCAATATAAAATAAAGGTTCATGTGTTGACAGTACTCATCCGTTGAGATTAGTCATTTGTTGAACGAAATATTTTAAAAATAGAAATATTTGAAATAGAAATATTTGAATAGGAAATATTTGAATAAGAAATATTTGAAATAGAATATTTGAAAATAGAAATATATGAAGCCGTGTTGATTAGATTGACGCCATTTTGACGTGAACGATATTTATATCGATTTTATTCATTTTAAAATGAATATTGAAAAGTGATTTCGAAATCGAATATTTTGAAATGAAATTTGAATTAAATGGATTAGAAAACGAATTTGATTTCAATTGAATATAAAACGAATTTGATTTCAATTGAATATATAACGAATTTGATTTCAGTTGAATATATAACAAATTTGAATTGAATCGAATAGAAAACCAATTTGAATTGAATCGAATAGAAAACCAATTTGAATTGAATCGAATAGAAAACCAATTTGAATTGAATCGAATAGAAAACGACTTTGAAATTGAATTGAAAACGAATTCAAATTGAATTGAAGGCGAATTGAAATGAATTCAAATTGAATTGAAATTTGAATTGAATAGAAATGAATTTTAAAACGAATTTATAAAGAAGAATTCAATTTTGCTTTGGATTGAAATGGAAGTTGAAATAGTTTTTGAAACAAATTTAAAATTATTTATAAAATTCGGTTTAAATAGAAATCGATGAAATATATATTATATATATTATATATATAATATAATGGCCTGAATAGAACGCGCCGCGCCGCGGTAGTTCGTGAATTTCGACCATTTATTTCAAACGGACATTACGGGAGATCCGACCATCGGATTCTCCTAAAACCGGAAATGCTGGGTTCGTATCGAAAAGAGCTTTCTAACGAATATTAGAAATTTAAAATCTAACGGTTGGATTTGGAGATACGTCCAAATCAAATTTGGAAAAGGTCGCTGTAAGTGCAGTTCGATGGCCGTTGATGGAAATCGACTGTACGGGCCTTGATAAAATTATTAAAAGTAGTAATAATTTGTGTAAAATCATAATAAATGATTTGGGAAAAGTTGGGATGAAAAACTCCATATTTGAAAAGATAAAAATGGATTTTTATCGAAATGAACTAGTTTTGAACTAAATTTAAAACCCAATTATTTTTAAATAAATAAATTAGATTTAAAAAGGGGTTTTAAATAATCGGAATTTCTAATATATTTAATTGGATTCGAAATGGGTTTATCGTGAACGGTGTTTTAAATAACACTAGTTCTTTAACCCGATAACAAATAAAATGTGATTTGGGTTTGTCGTGAACTGTGTTTTAAATAACACCTAGTTCTTTAACCCAGTAAAAGGAGTTTTAACGAATCTGCAATTAAATTGAAATGTGAATCTATAATCTAAATTATCAAATTTAGAAATGAGCGAGAATGGAGTATTACCAGTTTTGCTCCAAAGCGATAGTTAAATCTTTAATTAGATTTGAACGTGAAATGGTAATTAATTTTACCGATAACACCACGGTGTTAGATATGGAGTATTACCAGTTTTGCTTCATGGGATGAATAGGTTGGGATTGGGAAATAAATTAAATAATTACTTCGGTGTAGTTCGCTAATCTCGACTAGTTTGGAAAACCATAATTTGGTTTGAAATGACACCCAAAGGAAGATATAAGGATAAATTTCAAAGAATTTATCTTGGATAAAATTAATGGGAACATTTCCCTAAGAATATTCTGAACGGGAATGAGGCGTATGTTGTGTTTGTGTAACATTTGTTTTTAATATACGCGGGTTGTTCGGAAAGGCCTGGTTTATACCCATTCTGAATAACCGATTCGACGATATGTCGAAGATGAAGACGGTGGCTGAAGACCGGAAGTCTTCACATCATTTGGGTAATTACTGACGATCCTGATTGGGCTGTACACCCAAGAGGATGGAAATAGTTGGTGGTCGTCCAGACGTACTTGGAAATGGATGGATATGCGAGGAAAGTGCCTCCGGTTTCGTTCAGACCCAGAACGGACTTGTAAATGGATTGTGTGTCTGACATCGGATTTTATTCTGTGTTGATTGATTTCTGTTAAATATAGATCTGTTTGGCGGCGGTGAATTTATTCTCTTGCTTAACGCCCTTCTCTGAGACGTACGAGCTTAGAAGTTATATATCGATAGATATTAATCGCATGGCATGAATTGCCTGTGTGGCATGCTAAGATGCAATGATCAAGGCTTCTGTTGAAAAGCAAAGTCTTGTGGTTGATGATCAAAGCACGCCTACGTGGCAGCT
The DNA here is from genome assembly GCA_030737875.1 of Allium sativum. Taxonomy (NCBI): domain Eukaryota; kingdom Viridiplantae; phylum Streptophyta; class Magnoliopsida; order Asparagales; family Amaryllidaceae; genus Allium; species Allium sativum. The sequence continues at coordinate 453,702,150 of CM060915.1, read as the reverse complement.
TTGTGTATAACGTGAATTCGCGAGCCTCACACCTCGGTATGAGTTAAAAACGGGATACGGACCGCTGGGAGAGCACGACGTTTCTTTCTAGCTATGGTGGTGTCAGTGACTTACCAGGCCTGACATTTATATACTTTTCACCTTTGTAGTTGTTGGAATGAGGCGCCTCGATTATAGGTCTGTAAGGACCGGGAAACGTGTGTTCAGGCATAATTAATCCTCTAACGTAAGTGAGGACCGGCCCAGCCGAATCCAGGGTTGCCCAGAGTGCGTAGCCCTGAGGCATTTGCTAGAGTGTCTCGAGCGCGGAGAGGATCTTGCCCCTTGCCTCGACTCATGACGGAAATCCAATTTCCAATACGTGTATTGCGGTTTTAATTGTAGAACTAGTATGGCGACATGATATATGGTACCCATGCCGTCTATGATTTATATTTATGATTGAAATTGTTTTGACACTATACACTTATTATAGTATCAAATGATTTGTTTTAAACGTACCAAGCATGTTTGGCTATTATAAGGGAAAACCCTATCCTCCGGCTTGCGTTGCATTGTGTGATGGGACCTGGGTCTTATAATAGCTTCATTTTTCGAAAAAGCATTGCATTATTTATTCTATGCACTGGTATTCTTGGGAGGAAACCCGTTCCGTGTTATACGGCGTGGTCCCTTGAATTACTCTCTTTTAAAAGTAAAGCTTTAAATAACTGTTTTAGTTCTCACACCAGTCACATGACTGACCTGGAGTTTATTGTTTTAACCTAAACTCTGGGTGCCCTTATTTTCCGCACGAGCAACTAGTAGTTTTGGGTTTTGCAGATTTATATTCACAGGATCCTGGTTTACAGCTGGAATGATATCCGGAAAGCTCTGTATCCGTATATCACCTTCAGTTGTGCTTTGTATTATTTTTCCGCTGCTATGAAATTTATTGTAATCTCTTATATTTATCGAATGTAATTTATTCATTCGTACTCTGTATATTCTTGTATCTGATGGAATTGTTGTAATAGCAATGAAATGTTCTTCCGTCTGCGTTCATTTGTGTGTTGTTCTCAAAGTATCCGCTCTTTCCTTCACGGGGAAGAAACGGGTTCTCACATTTGGTATCAGAGCTTTGGTTTACAAAGCTCGAGAACAAGATACATTATAACCATACGAAAGGATTCATCAGATATTGGATTAGTAATATCCAATTAGAATGACTCGTTAGAGATAGGATCAGTAGTATCCTAGAACGAGTGTGAAGAGTATATTTTTCAAATGAAAACAATTTTTGTTTTGAAAATTTAAACCGTTTTATATATTTGAATATTTTATTTATTTTGAATATGGACAATCCAATATATAAAGATTTTGCATATACGCGTCGTGAACGTATATACGAAGTTTTAATATACTGGATAGATATAGAGTCACACTCTAGTCGCCCGGACATGGTCCTGATGATGAAGTATACCATCACCAGTATTTTTTCTCGTGTGACGAAGGTGTGATATCTATATATTTCCATTAGACTGGTGTGAGAACCAAAACTTATATAGATAGATTTATTTGTTGTGAATTGGCATCAAAAACTTGATTTTTTGTATATGTATCAAAAATTTATGAATTTTAAACGTTAATCCACTAATTGATTGATGTTTGTGTTGTTTGTTTATTTGTTTGATAATTTTGAACCATTATGCCTAATTGAATCAAATATTGAACTATATTGAAAATTGGTCGCATTTTCTTGCATATCCATATACTTACATTGAACAGGTCATAGCAAGGAGGCTAGAGCAGAGAATAAAATTTGTTTGCCCGACAAATAGGTACATGTTTACTACATAATTTACTGTTTTGTTTGGGTGATGATTTTATGAGCCTATTGGCTAGCCGCTTGGCCTTTTCTTTTTCTTTTTGAGATCAGAAGGCCTATATGGCAATTTCGGGATTTTCCCATGGCTCCCGGTGCAGGGGAGGTATGGCGAAATTTTTCGAAAATTTAGGGTGTTAGCCAAATTTTTGAAAGTTTGAAAATTCTCAGAAACTGAAAAGTTGGAGGATGCAAGCCAGATCGAACGTAGAGTTGATTAATCAAACCACTTTCGACATTGTTCCTTTTCGGGGATGAAAAGTTTTAAGTGGGGGAGATTGTAATAACCCGGAAATGCGGGCCAGTTTAAAATTTTTATTTTGGCAATTTTAGCGAATTTTGAATATTTAAAATGAATTATTTTAAATAAAATCGACGAGAAATTTATTTTGAATTCGAACGTATATATTATATACGTCGTCGTTAGAATATATAATATTTATATATAATTATAAATAGAATTGAAAATGGCGCGGTAGTTCGATAATTCGATTCCAAACTTCAATTGAACATACCGGGTGCAAAACAATCCGGATTTTAGTGAAACCAAAAACATTAGGATCTATTTGATAATATCTTTCCAATGAATCCGACAAATCAAAATTTCATAGCGGGAATAAAAAGATATGTCCAGTTGAAAATTCTGAATAGTCGCTATGGAATTCAGGCCCTTAAAAATGGGAATTTTGCAAACGACCTTGGATTTCGACGAAACCACTTTTGTTGGGTCCGTGATGTAAAGTTATTTCTAGATTCCAAATTTCATAATTTTTCGATTCAATATGTGAGCGTGGCAAAGGAAAACGCGTTTGACCAGTTTTAGTTGATTTTAATCGACTGGAAATTGGCCATTTTTCAAACGGTCTCAGAATTCGACGAAACTAGTTTTGTTAGGACAGTATCGTCAATACAAAGCTAGAAAATATTTTTCTGGAATTTTTCGAGTTAGTATGCGACCCCGGTAAATTGAAATGCGCGTTCAAATTCAATATATAGAGTTATATGTTGATTTTGACGAAAACTGATCGAAACGATCGAATCAGCTTGCGATACATATCCCATTGTGTTCGGAATGGGGGTAATTAGCTGGGGGCAACAGTCGGTGGGCTTGATTTCGAGTTCAAACGGAAAGTCAACTTTAAGATGAATTAAATAATTAAATAAATAAAAAAGTATCTCTTCCTTTTATCAGCCGACCCCCCCTCCGTTCAAAATCGATTGAACAGAAAAAAAAATTTAAACCTAGTCGCGCCGCCGCCTGGGGGCTCTCGAAGCCGCTCGCCACCACCCACTGCCGGAGGCGCTCCCCTCCACCAGCTCCCCGCCGTGACCGCCTCCCCCTTCTCCTTCGTCTCTCCCCCTTCTAAATCGAACTCGCCCGAACCCTAGCCAAACCCCGCTGCCACCGTGGCCCCACCGCCCATCGCCGCCACCTGCGCCATCCACCACCACCTCAGACCCCCATCGCCGCCCTACCCCAGCACCACTTCGACGGTGAACCCCTCCGGTGTTTAAAAATTCAATTTTTATGAAAACCCGCTTCATGTTTAAGCCTCCGACCATTTGTGGACTCCGGCGCCCCTCTCCCAAGCCCGCCTCCGACCATCGACACCTCATGTGAGTTTTTAAATCTTATTTTTAATTATTTATGTTATTAAAAATAGGATTTTTATTTGTGTATAACGTGTAAAGACGTAATCTTTTATATGTGTATCGAGTTAGAATATAAACTTCGCCATAAAATTATGATTTTTTTATATGAATAGCAAGTAAAAACATAATCTTTATTTTGCAGTGGCGATGGAAAAAAATATTAGTTTTTGATATGAAGTTAGCGGAAAAAGGATTGATATTTAAAGTAGAAAAAATTTGATTTTTAAACAAAGATCATATCTTTTATTTAGAAAAAGACGATATTTTTAAAATAGAAAGGGCATGATCTTTAAAAGAAAAATAGCAATATGGAAGAGATGTAAAAATATGATTTTTATATTTTTAAAGTAATAAAAATATGATTTTTTATATTTTTAAAGTATTAAAAATATAATCTTTACTATATAGGAGATGTAAAAATATGATTTTTGTTTATGTAGAGAGTTAAAAATATAATTTTTACATGGTAGGAATATTAGAAATACCATCTTTATATGTGTAGAAAAATAAAAATGTGATTTTTATAATGATATATTTGAAAAGGCGAAATCTTTAAAATTGAAAAAAATATAATTTTTATCTATATAGTAACGTTAGAAAAATATAATTTTTATCTATATAGTAGCGTTAGAAAAATAGGATTTTTACCTATATAGTAGCGTTGTAAAATATAATTTTTATCCATATAGTAGCGGTATAAAAATTCGATTTTTATATATTGAATGGCATAGTAAAAATTCGATTTTTAAATATATGAAGTGATTATAAAAATATGATTTTTTTAAATTGAAAGTGAACAAATAAAAATGTGATTTTTACTTGTGTAGTGAATACGGGCAACGAAGATGACAAAAAGGCGAGAATGGCGAAGACTTCTATAAATGAAGAGTCAAGATGATTGGATAGCTATCTATGAGAACTTCTCACCTTTCAATTTCTTTTTCTAGTTATATATATATATACTAGGATGCAGACGGTGCTTAGTAGCACCCGACACAATCGTCCACAGACCATGGACTTGTTTGTTTGGTTGCATAGATTAGTTGAATTGTTTGGTGAAATTAAATTGGTTTGATTGATGTGTGAATGGCGTGGGCCTTCACTAGACCGGGGATAAGGCTAGGCCTTGTCCCGTTTCTAGTATCGTGCTGTTATGCCGCCGAAATTTTCTAAACTAAGTTAGAAAAATAAAAATATCATTTTATTTAAAGAATGAACTGAATAGAAATTCATATGTTAAAATAAAATGTTTTATCGTTAAAAATGTAATTTTTAACGTGAATATGAATATAGTGAATGTGAATAAATAAATATTCATTTACAAACCGGATGGTTTGTTTATGTACACTGATTTGACTGACATTGATTGGGACGATAAATTTTACACATCGCCCAACTGCACAACTAAAATCTGTGTTTGATTGGTTCAAACCCCACACGGGTGTTGGGATGAAATTTGAAGTTCACTCATCCTGATTGATTAAATATGTCGATCGATTGATTGAAAGGCTGTTATAAGTGTTAGATATCTATATTTAATGCTTATACAGTGTAGTGCACTTTGGTTGATGGTTGATTATTTGTCAATGCTATTATATACATGTGTTGTATGAAAATCCATATAATTAATTTTATATGGTGATTGATTGGGCCTCATTCCAATTTAGAAAATAAAGAATATTATAAAATAAAGGTTCATGTATTGACAGTACTCATCCGCTGAGATTAGTCATGTGTTGAACGAAATATTTTAAAAATAAAATTTATATCTTTACCAATATAAAATAAAGGTTCATGTGTTGACAGTACTCATCCGTTGAGATTAGTCATTTGTTGAACGAAATATTTTTAAAATAGAAATATTTGAAATAGAAATATTTGAATAGGAAATATTTGAATAAGAAATATTTGAAATAGAATATTTGAAAATAGAAATATATGAAGCCGTGTTGATTAGATTGACGCCATTTTGACGTGAACGATATTTATATCGATTTTATTCATTTTAAAATGAATATTGAAAAGTGATTTCAAAATCGAATATTTTGAAATGAAATTTGAATTAAATGGATTAGAAAACGAATTTGATTTCAATTGAATATAAAACGAATTTGATTTCAATTGAATATATAACGAATTTGATTTCAGTTGAATATATAACAAATTTGAATTGAATCGAATAGAAAACCAATTTGAATTGAATCGAATAGAAAACCAATTTGAATTGAATTGAATAGAAAACGACTTTGAAATTGAATTGAATTGAAAACGAATTCAAATTGAATTGAAGGCGAATTGAAATGAATTCAAATTGAATTGAAATTTGAATTGAATAGAAATGAATTTTAAAATGAATTTATAAAGAAGAATTCAATTTTGCTTTGGATTGAAATGGAAGTTGAAATAGTTTTTGAAACAAATTTAAAACTATTTATAAAATTCAGTTTAAATAGAAATCGATGAAATATATATTATATATGTATATATAATATAATATAATGGCCTGAATAGAACGCGCCGTGCCGCGGCAGTTCGTGAATTTCGACCATTTATTTCAAACGGACATTACGGGAGATCCGACCGTCGGATTCTCCTAAAACCGGAACCGTTGGGTTCGTATCATAAAGAGCTTTCTAACGAATATTAGAAATTTAAAATCTAACGGTTGGATTTGGAGATACGTCCAAATCAAATTTGGAAAAGGTCGTTGTAAGTGCAGTTCGATGGCCGTTGATGGAAATCGACTGTACGGGCCTTGATAAAATTATTAAAAATAGTAATAATTTGTGTGAAATCATAATAAATGATTTGGGAAAAGTTGGGATGAAAAACTCCATATTTGAAAAGATAAAAATGTATTTTTATCGAAATGAACTAGTTTTGAACTAAATTTAAAACCCAATTATTTTTAAATAAATAAATTAGATTTAAAAAGGGGTTTTAAATAATCGGAATTTCTAATATATTTAATTGGATTCGAAATGGGTTTATCGTGAACGGTGTTTTAAATAACACTAGTTCTTTAACCCGATAACAAATAAAATGTGATTTGGGTTTGTCGTGAACTGTGTTTTAAATAACACCTAGTTCTTTAACCCAGTAAAAGGAGTTTTAACGAATCTGCAATTAAATTGAAATGTGAATCTATAATCTAAATTATCAAATTTAGAAATGAACGAGAATGGAGTATTACCAGTTTTGCTCCAAAGCGATAGTTAAATCTTTAATTAGATTTGAACGTGAAATGGTAATTAATTTTACCGATAACACCACGGTGTTAGATATGGAGTATTACCAGTTTTGCTTCATGGGATGAATAGGTTGGGATTGGGAAATAAAATAAATAATTACTTCGGTGTAGTTCGCTAATCTCGACTAGTTTGGAAAACCATAATTTGGTTTGAAATGACATCCAAAGGAAGATATAAGGATAAATTTCAAAGAATTTATCTTTGATAAAATTAATGGGAACATTTCCCTAAGAATATTCTGAACGGGAATGAGGCGTATGATGTGTTTGTGTAACATTTGTTTTTAATATACGCGGGTTGTTCGGAAAGGCCGGGTTTATACCCATTCTGAATAACCGATTCGATAATATGTCGAAGATGAAGACGGTGGCTGAAGACCGGAAGTCTTCACATCGTTTGGGTAATTACTGACGATCCTGATTGGGCTGTACACCCAAGAGGATGGAAATAGTTGGTGGTCGTTCAGACGTACTTGGAAATGGATGGATATGCGAGGAAAGTGCCTCCGGTTTCGTTCAGACCCAGAACGGACTTGTAAATGGATTGTGTGTCTGACATCGGATTTTATTCTGTGTTGATTGATTTCTGTTAAATATATATCTGTTTGGCGGCGGAGAATTTATTCTCTTACTTAACGCCCTTCTCTGAGATGTACGAGCTTAGAGGTTATATATCGATAGATATCAATCGCATGGCATGAATTGCCTGTGTGGCATGCTAAGATGCAATGATCAAGGCTTCTGTTGAAAAGCAAAGTCTTGTGGTTGATGATCAAAGCACGCCTACATGGCAGCTTTTTGTATAACGTGAATTCGCGAGCCTCACACCTCGGTATGAGTTAAAAACGGGATACGGACCGTTGGGAGAGCACGACGTTTCTTTCTAGCTATGGTGGTGTCAGTGACTTACCAGCCCTGACATTTATATACTTTTCACCTTTGTGGTTGTTGGAATGAGGCGCCTCGATTATAGGTCAGTAAGGACCGGGAAACGTGTGTTCAAGCATAATTAATCCTCTAACGTAAGTGAGGACCGGCCCAGCCGAATCCAGGGTTGCCCAGAGTGCGTAGCTCTGAGGCATTTGCTAGAGTGTCTCGAGCGCGGAGAGGATCTTGCCCCTTGCCTCGACTCATGACGAAAATCCAATTTCCAATACGTGTATTGCGATTTTAATTGTAGAACTAGTATGGCGACATGATATATGGTACCCATGCCGTCTATGATTTATATTTATGATTGAAATTGTTTTGACACTATACACTTATTATAGTATCAAATGATTTGTTTTAAACGTACTAAGCATGTTTGGCTATTATAAGGGAAAACCCTATCCTCCGGCTTGTGTTGCATTGTGTGATGGGACCTGGGTCTTATAATAGCTTCATTTTTCGAAAAAGCATTGCGTTATTTATTCTATGCACTGGTATTCTTGGGAGGAAACCCGTTCCGTGTTATACGGCGTGGTCCCTTGAATTACTCTCTTTTAAAAGTAAAGCTTTAAATAACTGTTTTAGTTCTCACACCAGTCACATGACTGACCTGGAGTTTATTGTTTTAACCTAAACTCTGGGTGCCCTTATTTACCGCACGGGCAGCTAGTAGTTTTGGGTTTTGCAGATTTATATTCACAGGATCCTGGTTTATAGCTGGAATGATATTCGGAAAGCTCTGTATCCGTATATCACCTTCAGTTGTGCTTTGTATTATTTTTCCGCTGCTATGAAATTTATTGTAATCTCTGATATTTATCGAATGTAATTTATTCATTCATACTCTGTATATTCTTGTATCTGATGGAATTGTTGTAATAGCAATGAAATGTTCTTCCGTCTGCGTTCATTTGTGTGTTGTTCTCAAAGTATCCGCTCTTTCCTTCACGGGGAAGAAACGGGTTCTCATAGAGAATGTAACAACCCGTATTTTGAATAATAAATTATAACATAAATCAAGGCAGAATTAAATGATAAAATCTGAATCAAGGGAAACGGGCTGTGCCATTTTGTTCATCTCGGAAAAATACGCGAAATAGAGTCCGAGTTTTTGAAAATCGGAGTCCGTATGACCAAGTTATGGCCCGTCGAAGTTTTCAGAAGATTTCAAGTTCAAAAACAGTTCAAATTTGAATTCAGAATTCAAATTCATCCAAGCAGGATAGGCGGGAAAAATTCCCGCCACCCCAAGTCGACTGGGGAGTCGACTTGGGAGTCGACACACCCCAGGTGGTGTCGACTGCCCGGTCGTCACCCCTGTCAACTTGGGTGGTCGGCCAGTCTGGCCTGGGTGCACCTGACTTGTTTCTCAAGACATGTTTGGAGGCTTGTGACGGATTTTAAAGGCTCAGATCTGAACTAGGGTTAATCCTATGGCCTAAACTAACCTAATCTTCTATAAAAAGACCCTAAGACCTAGACTAAACCCTCATTAATCATTCCTACAACAAAACTATGCAAAATGCTTCTTGATCATGGCCTCGACCTTCATATCATGGCCTCCATCCTCTTCATGAAAATTTGAGTGTCCTAAGCTAGTAAAAGAGCCACCTTTCTTCATAAAAATAAGAATCTTTCTTCATACAAATCAAAGGAGCTTCTTGTTTCTCAAGACAACTTGGAGCTTATATTCATTTGGGGTTTTTAGTGTTGCTAGCGTGGCTTCGTCTCAATCTTATTTTATTTTATAAGTCTTCATAGCATTGTAAGCCCTATACTACTCTTAGATTCTAACTATGAAGTTAAATATTACATGTTGCAAGTTTGAGTTTGGGCCTAAGTATGATTTGTGCTTTGATTCTATCATGTTATGCATAGATTTATTCTATGCATGTTTGTAAAGCTATCACCTTGACCTTGTGCATAGAAAGCTATGAGCTTTGATTGGGAATGTTGCATAAAGCAACATAGAAACTCTCATAAACCTTATGTTATCTTGCATATGATGTTATATGCGAATCACTAGCTATCATCCTATGTCATTTATGATCATGTTTCACCTATTTGCTAAAGTTTGATATCATGCATGTTTTGAGGCTTATAATGTAATATGCAAATTTATGAACGCATTTGCCTCATATGCCACCATGTTTAACTTTTGGCCAAAGCACCCTTATGATATTATGCATGCTTGTGGCCAAATCACCCTTATGATATTATGCATGCTTGTTGCCAAATCACCCTTATGATATTATGCATGCTTGTGGCCAAATCACCCTTATGATATTATGCATGCTTGTGGCCAAATCACCCTTATGATATTATGTATGCTTGTGGCCAAATCACCCTTATGATATTATGCATGCTTGTGGCCAAATCACCCTTATGCTATTATGCATGCTTGTGGCCAAATCACCCTTATGCTATTTGATATGTTTGAGGCCAAGTCACCTTTTATGCCATCATACATGTTGAGGCCATATGCTAGTATGTTGAACACCTTTGCCTCAAATATCACCATGTTTAACTTGTGATAGACTTTGCCACCTTATGCCCACCTTGTCATATTGTTATGTTCCCTCTTTGATCTATTTGCGTTGATGCGAATTTACGTGCGATGGGAATACGTTATGGGTAGTTGGGAAAACTTAAATAACATGAAAGCATGACTTGAAAATATGACATGAAAGTTTGACATGTGTTTATGCTTGAAAACATGAACATGGACATGACATGTAGAAAACATGAAAGTGGCCAACTCGAGGTTGGGTTGAGTTTGTAGCATAAAACTACCCGGAACCGACCGGCTTAACTAGTGGCTACAAACAATAGGACACAATGTGAGTAGTTGGTCTACAACTGTTACGCTGACCCCACTGCACTGGTCCATACTCAATAACCCTAATGTGTTTACCAGTCCACACAGCCCAAGCTCTGTTTCGTCTACATGCCCCTTCTCTCAATGGTGAACCAAAGCTATAGATATCGATAACCCCCTTGCACACGTCCCGCAGCAAAGCCCAACTCTAGAAGTTAACTCATATGTTCCCATTTGGATCCTAAGTAATACTTCTCATTTGGACTTCCTTTGCATCCCGAGTTCCAATCGAATTGGTGTTAATCTATTGTAGAGTTCACGTTCGTCGTCGCGTAGAAGAAGATCAAATCTGGTTCGGTCCGAAGTCACCATCTCGTCTCGATTCATGGTCATCATCGAGGTCGAGTCGTGGTCCTCTCGGGGCGGTTCGTGACCTTCCTCATAGGTGGTTCATGAGTCCCCCTCCCCCGGTTCATGACCCCCTGTGAGTCCTCCTCCTGGTTGTTTCATAAATGATCCCCCTGGTTGGTTCATGAGACATACCCCCTTCAGGAACCGAAGTCCTCCTCGTCGGTTCGTGAGACATACCCGCTTCCGGAACCGAAATCCTGAGTTTTTTCCAACAAGCTATTTTTGCCAAACAACTGCGTTTTCAACCATTTTAACTTTCCTATGACATCAAAAAAACATACCAAACAGTAGTAGCAACATATATAATCAATCAAAAACATTTAAAACATTAATTACCTAGGCTATTATAGATCAAACATACCCCGAATATAGGATTCCCCTTAACCATGTTTAACCATATCTAACTATAGGATTAGCAAACTTAAACCAAATTAACCCAAATTCATACCAGCGACATAAAATAATATTTTAGAATTTATACATATTTTTCTAGAATTTTTAGATGCATGTTTTTGCTAATTATCACTAATCACCCCTAATTAGCCATAATTAGTGTATAAACATTCAAATCACTCACCTTAGCCAAAAATAATTGTTCGATCTGAAACTTTTACTGATTTGACTTGGATTCCAATGTAGTGCAACAACTCTAACTCTAATTTGGTGTTAATCCAATTTGATTTGATGTAGATTTGCTTAATTAGTGATATAAAACAATTAGAGAGAGATTTGGAAGATGAAGGCCATGATTAGGGTTAGAGGAATGTTTGCGGCAGCTATGAAAATGAAAAGGAATCATTCTCTAACTCCTTTCAGCCCTCCCATAACCCTAATCCCGAATTGGGTTATGGGCCCGCATGCTAATCACTTAATTAATCCTAATTAGGTTATTTTTCCATCTTCAAATCTTGTTTCATCCATATATCCCAAACGGTAAGTCCGTTTAATTAATGTGACCACTCTATGGAATGGGAAACCATCATTTGAATCCAATGGAAGTGGTTTCAGGTAAAAACTCCTTACCAATCAAAAGTTATAGGCGAAACAAGATTCTCTAGGGGCAAAACAATTATTTAAAATTCGACAAAAATCGTGAATGTGGGAAATGACCCCAATAGTCGTTTCCCAAAGTTACACGACCATATCACTTCGTATGTAAATAAAATAACTATTCTACGATCCTTCGATACGTAGATTGTAGGTCGTTACACTCTCCCCCCTTAAGAAATTTTGCCCCTGAAATTCCTTAAACAAAACATACAATGGCGCCCCACATTCCTATCAGCCATTTACAAACAATCAAACATACATAATAAAACAACAAGCCTATCCTAGCGTGCGGTTTACTAATAAGGGAATAACTATATCACAATTAAAACCTTTCTAGGTAAAGAGCTCTAGATATGACTTTCTTGTGTTCTCCTCGGTTTCTCAAGTACAGTCATTCCCATTATCAACCCACCGGACCTTAACCAGTTTCACCATCTTCCTTCAAAGCTGTTTTGTATCGTGTCCGACAATACTAATCAGTCTGCAGTTTCCAGCTATCTCGGGTTCTACCTCGATATCATCCAATTGATCTGCTGAAATAGTCATTCAGAATCATGCACAAACTTCCTTAACCGAGAAACATGAGATAGTTGTGCACTACAGCTATCTTGTCAAGTAATCCAACTTTATACGTTAAATTACCAACTTGTTCGAGAATTGGAAATGGACCAACAAACCTTGATGCCAACTTACCTCTCTTACCAAATCGAATCACACTCTTCAATGAAGGAATCTTAACGAATACCAATTCGCCAACGGAGAATTCCAAATCTCTTCGCCTTTTATCAGCATAACTCTTCTGCCTGTCTTGAGTAGCCCTTATTCGCTGTTGAATAACCTTGATCTTATCTGATGTTTCTCTTATTACATCTGGCCTAAGCACAAACTTCTTACCAGTTTCCAACCAATATGATGGTGAGTTGCACGATCTTCCATACAAAGCTTCAAATGGAGCTATACTAATACTGGACTGATAACTATTATTATATGCGAACTCAACCAGAGGCAAATGGTCATCCCATGAACCCCTAAAATCCAATACACAAGCTCTCAAAAGATCCTCCGTTAAAAGATTCACCCTCTCTGTTTGAACGCCGGTTTGAGGATTGTACATGGTACTGAGATGTAATTCTGAACCTAAAGCCTCTTGTAAGCTCTTCCAAAACCCATTAATAAATAATGGATCCCGGTCACTCACAATACCTGTAGGTACTCCATGAAATCTCACTACCCACTTCATGTACAGTTCTGCTAATGTAGTTGTCGTTCTATTCGACTTGACTGGTATAAACCTTGCACTTTTGGTCAATCGATCCACAACCACCCAAATACCATCATGGCCCGATCTAATCCTTGGCAAATCGTCAATGAAATCCATTGAGACTTGTTCCCATTTCCATTTGGGAATTTCCAATGGTTGTAACAGACCACTAGGCTTCTTTTGCTCAGCTTTAACTATCTAACAATTCATGCACTTAGATATAAACTTCCCAACGCGTCTCTTCATCCCTTCCAAGTAGTAGGTCTGCTTCATGTCTCAATACATTTTTATCACCGCGATGTATAGTCAGTTTTGAGTGATGACACTCTCTAAGCACTTCATCTCTCAATCCGTTAACGTTGGGTACAACCAATCTCCGCTTCTTTCGAAGCCACCCCTCTCGATCATGTCCAAACTTGTTCATTTACTCACCATCGATACCCATCTCCACGTTGGAGATGGTTTCCAATAGGTTAGGATCATCCCTCTAACTGGAACCGATACGCTCAACCAAATTCGATCTGATCGTCAAAGTTGCTAACATCTCTAGGTTCAATTCACACTTAGGACTGAAATCATATCCTGCGATATACTCCAGTTTCTTCCATTCCAGAAATGTAGCCCCAAAATTGGCATGTCTCCTACTCAATGCATTAGCTACTACATATACTCCAGTTTCTTCCATTCCAGAAACATCGACCCCAAATTGGCATGTCTTCTACTCAATGCATCAGCTACCACGTTGCCCTTCCCGGGTGTGTATGCGATATTGAAATCATATAAAGTCAAGAACTCTAACCATCTTTGCTAACGAAGATTTAAATCCTTTTGAGAGAAAAGATACTTTAATGACTTATGATCAGTAAAAAACTTGAATCTTTCCCCCTCCACATCTTTAATGCAAACACGATCGCTACTAATTCCAAGTCATGGGTAGGATATATTTTCTCATGTGGTTTCAGTTGTCGACTAGCATAAGCTCCAACCCCACCTCCTTGCATCAATACACCACCTAGTCCAGTACCATAGGCATCCGTGTATACCGTCATCTCTTCGTTCCCCTTAGGAATAACTAACACTGATGCACACATCAACTTCTCCTTTAGACTCTTAAATGCAGTCTCGCACCTTTCGTCCTAAATAAAAGCTTGATTTTTTTTGGTCAACTGAGTTAATGGTGCCACTATCCTGGAGAAGTCTTGAATAAACTTATGATAATATCTGGCTAACCCTAAGAAACTTCTCACATCCGTTAAATTCTTGGGCGTAGACCAATCTTACACCGTAGCCACCTTCGCAGGATGCATGACAATACCATTCTCTGAAACAACATGGCGTAAGAAACTCACTTCCCTCCTCCAGAAGTGACACTTAGAAATTTTTTCTTTCAATTGGTCTTTCCTCAGCACCTCCATTACTGTCCTCAAATGTCCCTTGTGTTCTTCCTCTGTCCACGAGTAAACCAAGATATCATCCACGAACATAAGAAAAAACTTATTTAACTGATCTCTGAAAACCCTATTCATAAGATCAACAAAATATGCGGGTGCATTGGTTAATACAAATGGCATGACCAACCACTCATAGAATCAAGACGGCTTCCGAAATGTCATTTTAGTTATACTCTCAGCTGCTACTCGAAGCTGATGAAATCTTATTGTGAGATCTAACTGGGAAAACACTCTTGCTCCATTTAGTTGATCAAACAGATCATCAATCCATGGAAAAGGATATTTATCCTTCCTAGTCACCATGTTCAACTCGCAGTAGTCCACACATAAGCAAAGGGAACCATCGGCTTTAGAAGCAAATACAACAGGTGCTCCTCACTCGGAAACATTTCTTCAGATAAATCCCTTCTTCAAAAAATGCCTACTTTCACCTCGAGCTCTTGCTGCTCCCGTGGCGCCATACGATGAAATGGCATCACTATAGGTCTGGAATCTTTCACTAAATCAATCCGAAACTCAATCTCCCGGTGTGGTGGAATTTCGGTCACTTCCTCGAAGATGCCCGTATACTCGCCAGCAATAGGCACATCTGATAACTCATCATGCGGGATGCCGAGTGAATTTTGAAAACTAGCCATTACCCAATCACTAGGTAGGCAACCCAATACCACCCTCTGCCCATCATCCGCTCTAATGGTCACCGAAGACCCCTCGCAGTCTACCACCACCCCATACCTTTGGAGCCAATCGAATCCCAAAATAATGCTAAACCCAGAAAAACCCAAAACAAATCAATCACAAGCAAACACACATCCATGACTCGATAAGACCAAATTACGACAAAGCATACAAAGCCTAGTTGAACCACCGTTCGGGTTCATCACAACTAAAGGTCTATCGACAATCTCGGGTTCCAATTTCAACCTATCTACCAGGTCACTAAATACGAAGGAACGAGAAGCCCCGGCATCAAACAGTATGCAAACATGAGCATCATAAATAGAAAGCATACCTTGGATAACGACACCCTTTCCCTTCTCTGCCGCTGTTGGGGCATTCGACGAAGACGGAAGAGAATTGATAGCATATGCTTTCACAATCTGCTTCTCCTTAGGAGATTGTGGGCATTCATCCTTGTGATGTCCCACTTGGCCGCAATTGAAGCACTTCCTGTCCACTGACTTTTCTTGACAATCTCTGGCATAGTGGCCCTTCTTTCCATAGCTAAAGCACTTAATATCTTTCTTATTCTTCTTTTTATGGCCATCCTTTGTTTGGTTCTATTTTCTATTTTTTCTGAGAATTCTTATTGCCTTCATCGCTTGCCCGCGTTTTCGGCTCCTCTGCAGATGTGGCAGTGACCTCAGTCTTTGGCTTAGGGTAAAGGCTCTCCGACCTCAATGCCTTTCCCATAATAGATTCAAATGTCTCATCGATATGTTTTATAAGTGTTTTCCCCAGAACACATCTAGGCAAGTCTTCTCGTTCTTCTTCTCGGCAGTATCGATAAGAGATAATCCTTATTTTGATAAAGTATAGAATTCAGCAATATACTACGAGACTGCCCTACCATTCTACTTAAGCTCCAAAAACTTCCAAAACTATTTTGATTTTTGAGCAGTTGGAATAAACTTGTCACTGAAGTGAGCCTTAAATTAATTCTAAGTAACTTGATCATCGGTAGTAGCCACTTTAATGGCATTCCAATAATTCATTTCCCGTCCTTGGCTCCTAAACCCGTACTCCTCGTATTTCGGCACATCGTTCAATCTGCAAAGAGAAAACGATTAACCGTCTCCTTTGGTGCCCATGCAGTGCGACTTCATCCTTAGATATACTAATAATATACATATAGTTTTTGAAAACCAAAATATCACAAATACATGCTCTCATATACATATACTATCACTCCCTGATGTCTTACACTAGGTTAAACTATGCAACCTAGGCTCTAATACCAAGTATGATACTCGTGTCGGACATCAGACATTTCCCACGAAATGCGCTGTGCCAATACCCGACTGGCACGGGATGGCTGTCAAAAGAAAGGGGTTTGAAACGATGAATCATCAAGAACCTATAGTATATCTCGCAGTGCATGGAATAAAATATAATAATAACATAACTTGGTATAAAATAGGCGTGCCAGTGCATAAGTTGAAAACTAAACCATTTCCATCAGGGTAGTGGAATCCAAAATATAACTTATGATCCAAATCATTATTTCAACTTCAAAATACTGTCTCTAAAAAGGAAATAAAGGAGGTACACTGCTAATACCCAAAGTAGTGACCACAACAACATAGGGAGAATATATGTATATAGTACATGGAATCCTCCTGATCATTCTCCGAATAGCTACTCGTGCATAACCATCTAACCAGTATCTAGTCTACTCATTTAGGAGCACCCAGAGTAATAAGAAAATACATAAAACTTTGAGTCAGACAAAAGTCTTATGTGAGCAATAGCAAATCTATGTAGCTAAATAAAGTAATAACAGGTATAAATAATCATACCTGACATGGACCTGCAACCAAAGAGTTATCCCAAAAAGATGTACAGTACTCTAAGGTAACAATAACATATAATGCAAAAATGGGAGTGTGCATGCCATGGTGATAGCAAACACCAAACATAGCAGTCATCCTCACGTCTCTCACTCATTGCGTAAAGCATATGATATCCGCCGCTTTGATCACCGAGCCATTGAGGCCATGATGGAGTCCTACTCTGTACAACTATTGCTACGACGACTTTGCCCATTGGGGCCATGATGAAGTCGCATCCCGTACAACTGTTACGCTGACCCCACTGCACTGTTCCATAGTCAATAACCCTAATGACTTAACCAGTCCACACAACCCGAATTCTGGTTCGTCTACATGCCCCCTCTCTCAATGATGAACCAAAGTTATAGATATCAATAAACCCTTTGCACGTGTCCTACAGCAAAGTCCAACTCTAGAAGTTAAGGGTGCGTTTGGTTTATCATTTTTGATTCATTTTCAGTTTTTCATTTTGAAAAATACTAAAAACATGTTCCTTTTATCATTTTTAAAAACTCAATTTCAAAAATCTATCATTTTCAAAAATAAGTCCAACAAAGAAAACTCAAAACAGTTTTTTCTTATTTTGACCGTTTTGAGGTCCAATTGAAAAATGAAAACCCAATGCCAAAAAAACAGCGAACACGTTAAAAAAAACCTATTCATTTTCTGGCCGCACAATCTCTCTTCTCCGGTTTTCATCGAGCATACAAACTTCAGGTAAACTCGCAAATTTTTGTTCCTCCCGTACCTCATTTGATTCAGTTTAATTCAACAAGTTTTTCATTTAGCAGTGGCTCCTTCTATTCGGTCTGTATTAGGGTTTTATCTTGGAATCGGTGTATTTCTATTTCATCTTTACAAGGTAAAATTGCAACTATTGCCCTTTTTGTTTCGTTCTTTTTCAAGTATTTTGTTGTGCTTTCAATTTGGATTGTTTTGTGGTGATTTTGGTGATTTTTTTTGAATGGTTGTAGCTTTTCAACTAGTCTAATGATTTTGATATTACTTACTCTCATTTGTTCAAGAGTAGATCTATATACTACAAAGGAATCACAAAGTAAAGAAATTGTGTAACGACCCGGAAAATCTGAACCAATTTAAAATTTTTAAATTGGCTAAAATAGTGGATTTTAAATATTTAAAATAAATATTTTAAATAATAATGATGAAAAACTGAGTTTGAATCGACAATTGAAAAGGAATATAATTAATTCTAATTTGAATTCAAACTTTGACTGACTGTACCGAGTGCAAAACAAAACAGATTTAAGTGAAACAAAAAATATTTAAATCTGTTAGTGGATGCCTTTCTAACGAATCTGAAAAATCAAAGTTTCATAACGGGATGCAAAAGTTATGGCCAAATGAATTTTCTGAAAGATCGCTATGGAGTTTATATAGCCCGTAAAAATGGCCATTTTGCAAACGACCTCGGAATTCGACGAAACCACTTTTGTTGGATCCGGGATGTTAAACTATTGCTAAGTTTCAAATTTCATAATTTTTGAAGTTAGTATGTGAGCGTGGAAAAGGAAAATGTGTTTGGTCGATTTAATTAAATTGGATCGACCAGAAATGGGCCATTTTTCAAACGGTATCAGAATTCGACGAAACTAGTTTTGTTGGGACTGTATCGTTAAAACATAGCCAGATTTATTTTTCTGGAATTTTTCGAATCAGTTTGTGGCCCTGGCAAATTGAAAGGTACGTTCAAATTAAATATTGAATGTTTTATATTTTAATTTGAAGGAAAACTGACTGAAACATTTGAATGGGCATTCGAAACATATCCCATTGTGTTCGGAATAGGGGTAAAATGCTAGGGCCGACATTCGTTGGGTTTGGATTGGTGTTCGTGGGTGAAAGAGGGTATTTTCGAAATTTAAAAATATATAAATAAATAAAAAACCTCATTCGTCCATCTCAGCACTCTCTCTCTCCCCCTCACCCATGACGAACGACGGAAAAGCTTCAAAAGCTTCCCGTTCATTTTCTGATCAATCCACGCATCAAAATCAAACACTCCAGTTAGGGAATTTGTAGAGTTTCTCGAGATCTTCAAATCCATATAGGGTTTGAATTTTTTCGTTCTAAATCGAGGGAGCAGTCGGCTTTGAAAGTTCGGGGCTTCATCTCGTCGCCGCCGTCGCCTCCGACCACCGGAGTCCACCGCACCACCATCGTTCGCCGCGCCTCTCTCCCCTCTACAGCGTGGCAGTGGCTGATTGACGCAACACTTCACGGATCGAGCAAAAATTCAAAACCTAGTTTTTAACATCAAAACGAGGTATACGGCTCTGTTTATTTTCAACTGTTTTAACACTTTTAAACCGTTGCAAACTTGTAAAAATCATATCTTTTTCGTTTCTTGATGCAATTCATTGAAACAAGAGACAACGGACTCATGTGGACGTCTTCTACATTCTAAAAGAGACCGCATATTTTTCTGAGGCCTTCTGCTATTTTTGTTGGAGTGGAACCCAATGTGAGATTTCTAAATTATAAACGATATGGAAAACGACGTTGTATAATTTATATAGTCGATGTATGAGTTATGTAAGCGTTGTACACCTCTTGTATAAGTGTTGTATAAGTTGTACGTTCGATGTATAAGTTATATATGTGTTGTAAAAATTATATATGTGTTGAAATAGAAGTGAAATGCTATATAAATATATATATATATATGCGCCCCTCGTCCACAAACCATGGACGATATTTATTGGTTGTGGTTGGTGTGAAAATTGGTTGATTACGAATGGTTGATTGAAATTGTTTGTGGTTAAGATTGATTGATTGTGGTCGAAAAATACCCGTTTGTGGTTGAGAAATATTTGGTTGAAACCACATAGGAATAGTTTGTGGAAATGAAAAAAATATACATGCCGCCTGCGTGCGAACTAGATGCATGATTCCCCATTGTCAAAAGCTGCGAGGCTTTAAGGTAGAGCGAGGAGCCGTACTAGGGACGGTCCCGGTTCTAACTGCCCTGCCGTTATGCTACCGAAATTTTGAATAATATTCATGTGTTAGAATTATTTTCATGTGTTGAAACTATATTCGTGTGTTGAATAGAAACTCCTTTATTGAACGACATTCATGTTTTGAAATAAATTGTTTTGCAATAAAAATCACCTTTTTATATATTTATATAAACTATAGAAAACCTTCATGTGTTGAATCGAAATTCATTCATTGAATTGAAATTCATGTGTTGAATGGTATTCGTGTTTTAAATATAAAAATCACCTTTTTATCTATTTATATAAACTATAGAAAACCTTCATATGTTGAATCGAAATTCATTCGTTGAATTGGAATTCATGTGTTGAATGGTATTCGTGTTTTAAATATATAAATCTCCTTTTTATCTATTTATGTAAACTATAGAAAACCTTCATGTGTTGAATCGAAATTCATTCGTTGAATTGAAATTCATGTGTTGAATGATATTCGTGTTTTAAATATAAAAATCACCTTTTTATCTATTTATATAAACTATAGAAAACCTTCATGTGTTGAATCGAAATTCATTCATTGAATTGAAATTCATGTGTTGAATTGTATTCATATTTTGAAATAAATTGTTTTATAATAAAAATCATATTTTTATCATCTATATGAACTATATAAAATAGTCGTGTTTTGAAATGAATTGTTTTACAATAAAAATCACATTTTTATTATATACATGAATTGTTAAAAATAGTGAAGTATTGAAATAGAAGACAGTTAGATAAAAATATCATTTTTATCAAATGTATGAAAACCATATAGTTTTGAAATCGAAGAATCAATATATATATATATATGTATATAAATAGAATTCAAATATATCGAATAATGAAGTTGCAGTTCGTATTTTTAAACCGTGATTTCAAACGATTAGTGCGGGAGATCCGACCATCGGATTTTCCCGAAATCGCAACCATTGGGTTCGCTTTGGAAATATCTTTCCAACGGCACCAACTTTGTAAAAATCCAACGGTTGGATTGTCTGGAATGTTTAATTCAAATCTGAAGAAAAACAGTGTCAGAATCGATTATGTTTATATATATATAAATATAATTATATTAAATCGAATAACGACGCTGCAGTTCGTATTTTGAAATCGAAACTTCAAACGATAGTACCGGGAGATCCGACCGTCTGATTTTCCCAAAACTGGAACCGTTGGATTCGTTTTGAAAAGATCTTTCTAATGATGTAAATTTTGTTAAGATCCAACGGTTAGATTTTCAAATATGTATAAATCAAATCTGAAGAAAAACAGCGCCACGGCCGCGTTATGGCCCGAAGCGTCGTTTTGAATAAATTGGCTATTTTAAAATAAATAAAAATAGTGATAAATCGTTATAAAATATTATAAACGATATGGATGTGAAATATAGAAACTAACTGAAGGTTGGCTAAGTCGAATGGTTTCTTGGGTGTTGATCTGATTTTGGTTTCGGCCTTCGGGGTTATATTTGGGAAATCGTTCTCTTACTGATTTACGGTTAACGACTAATGAATTGAAATGATGCGTATATGTGTACGTGTGGCACTTGTTTATTATATACGTGAGTTGCTCAGAAAGACCGGGTTTATCCCATTCTGAATAACTGAATCGACGATAAGTAATCGAAGATGAAGACAGTGGTCGAAGACCGATCTTCACCTCGTTTGGATGGTAACCGATGTCCTGTTTAGGAGGCATCCCGAAATATGGATAATGAGTGGTGATCGTCCTGACGTACGTGGAGATCGATGGATATGCGAGGTATATAGTGCCTCCGGTTTCGTTCCGACCCAGAACGGAATTGTAAATGGATTGTGTGTCTGACATTGGAATTTATTCTATGTGATTGATAGCAATCAGTTGCATGGTGTGAATTTCCTGTGTGACATGCTAAGATGCAGTGATCAGGGCTTCTGTTGAAAAGCAAAGTCTTGTGATTGATGATCAAAGCGCCGCCTGTGTGGGTAGCTTTGTGTATAACGTGAATTCGCGAGCCTCACACCCCGGTATGAACCAGAAACGGGAGAAGGACCTCAGGGAGGGCATGCGTTTCTTTCTAGCTAGAAGTTGTGTCGGTGTTTTTACACGGCCTGACATTTTACTTATGTGGATGATTGGTAGCGAGGCGCCTCGGATATATCGGTCGATCCGATACCGATGGAGTCATTCGTTGGCTCATTTACGCCCCATAGGGCGGGGAATTGTAGTGTTCAGGTATAATAATCCACATCGGTGGACCGGCCCTGACGATCCAAGGGGCAGTTGCGGCTGTTCCTGAGACATGGGCTAGATTGTCTCGAAGTCGGTAAGGACTATCTTTTGCCTTGGTTCATGATGTAAATCTAATTTCCAAATACGTGACTGTGCGGTTTTGATTGTATACCTATATTTGGTGACATCGTGGCATGGGACGCTCATGTCGTCTATGGTTGATAGTTATAATTTGAAGTTTTTGAAACATATAAACACTAGTAGTAATATCAAAAGCTTTTGTTTTATTCGTATCAAGCGTATTTTGGCCATTATAAGGTAAAACTCTATCCTCTGGTTTGTGTTGCATTGTGTGATGGGAACTGAGTCTTATAATGGCTTTATTTTTATAAAAAGCATTGCGAGGTTTAAAAGATCTATTTGTTTTTCAAGCACTGGCAATCCGATGGAGTAAACCCGTTCCACGAAAGTGGCTTGGTCCTGTGATTAGCCATATTTTAATTGTATTGAGTAGATTTCTCATACCAGTCCCATGACTGACTCGTAGTTTGTTTCACCTTCAAACTCGGGTGCCCCTTTTACTACACGGGCAACCTTGTATTCAGGTTTAGCTGGCTCTTTCTGGATAGCTGGAGCTGAAGATGGATTCTATCATTTATCTCTTTTTATGTTGTTCAGATCCTATTGTACATTATGTTTGTTTTCCGCTGTAGACATTTATGTATAACTGAACTATATTTGTACTAAGTAAGATCCTGTATACTGTGTAACTCTGATGATTACGTTTATCCAGTATATTCTATTGTGCATTATCTGGTGTATTTATTTAATTATGTTCTGCTATTATCTGTTTATGTGTTATATTCCAAAGATTACCCTTGCCACCGTCAGTACGGGGTTCGGGGTCGTCACACGTGGTATCAGAGCTTTGGTTAAGCTTAGTTCTGGAATATAACATATTAACGAACTCGTCAGAAATAGAACCAGTAGTGTTTTAGGATGGGTAACTCATTACAGAAAGGATCAGCAATATCCTAGTATGAGTAGCAGAATGAAATAACACCTCGATAGATACATTTACATTCAAGTATTTGTCTCTAATTTTTTTTTGAAATATCTTTTCTATGACCTGACACTTGATCTACAATTTGTAGAAGTACTAGAAAACGAGTGCTAGAAATAGAAGAAGTAATGGGGCATGTGAAGCTTCCGTTTTCAGAATTGATTATATGGCTTACCAGTACGAAGATCTAGACAAGAAAGGCATGTTACGCTACGAAGAGGAGGTCAGCTCTAGCAATAAAGTTGAGTCTGAAACTGATCATCCTGGGGCCAATACGATGTCTGAGGTTAGTAAGAAGACCAAAGTCAATCGAAAAAGGGCCAGATCCGAAAAAGAACTAGTAACGACTGCCATATGCAATAACTGCCATAAGCAAGGGCATTTGCAAGGAAATTGTAAATCCTCAAAGAAACGAAAGAATGATGGATTTAAATCCGGCGAAAAGCTTCAAGAAAGTAGGGAATGCAATCTCTGCCAACAGGGTGGTCA